>CM066031.1:1401012386-1402429218 GCA_033557465.1 Ichthyophis bannanicus | reverse complement strand
AGGACTGTCTTGTAGCTGAGCAGGGCGTGGAAGATACTCCAAGAGCAAGGAAGATTGTTCTGAGCTCCCGGAGGTTGATGTTCAGACGAGGCCTCCGTGTCGGAGTGCCCCGTACCCCGGGTAGAGAGATCGTACAGGTGGCTCCCCATCCCACCTTTGAAGCATCTGTTGTTAGTGTGGCTTGGTATAGAGGGGTTGCTGGAAAATAATATACCCCCAGAAACAGGGGAAAGATTTCTGGGTAATTGCCCACCATTGGAGGGACGCAATAAGTATGCGCTTGAAGTTTGTTACTTTTGTCCTTGACAGGCAACCGTGATTCCCCTGTGGTTCCACCGAGTGGATAAAGTCCACTGGGCTGCTCGCATATGGAGGCAAACCTAGGGACCCACATGCAACGGTGGATGCCTGGTGGCCCTAGACAATTGTAGCCTTTCCCGAGCAGTGAGACAAAGGTTTGGCACCTGCTTTGGAAGCTAGTATGTACTATGCAAGACAGTCAAGGCTGTGGAAGGAAAGGCCCTTGGTCTGTCTTGGTATCCCGAGGTGCTCCCTATGAAACGTCTAGGGACTGAGTGGGAGCAAGAATTGGATTTTGGGAGGTTTATGACCACGAAGGATTCGCATTGTGCGAGATAGAGCAGAACTGGCTTCTACACTGTAGGGGCTCGAATGATCCAGTTCGTACTAAGTAAGGTAAGACTTCGAATATTCCCAGAGTGCGGAGAAATGCTGCTACCACAAGCCATGCATTTTTATGAACACTCTTTGTCGCAGATGCCAGGCCAAAGTGGGGTAAGAACCTTGTATTGGACTGCTTTTCCCGTTGACACAGGAATCGGAGGAATCTCCCTGTGATCTTTTGATGATGAGAATATAAGATTATATACTCATTCCTTGAAGATCTAGAGAACAAAGCCCAGTCCTGACTTTGAAGCATGGCACGCAGAGTGTCCTAGATAGACCATTTGTGAACTTCTCTATTAAAAGATCAGTTTGTTCATTCTCTGAAGTTCTACAAATGGGTCTGTGTCCTTCCCTTGTTTTCTTTGAATAAGAAAATAGGGGGAGTAGAACCCTGTACCACCCTGATGGGGAATGGGTTACTTCCTCTATTGCTCCTTTGGAGCAAGGAGCAATTTGTGACTGTCTTGACCTAAGATATTTGTCCGAGAGAGGTCTGAGCATTGGGAACTGTCTTATAATTGTAGGAGGGGGCATGGCCTGTGAAAATTTGAAGCTTGTACCCCCTCTCGTATAATGGACAGAGTCCAATTTTCTGCTGTTATTTGGTACTCATCTGTGGGCAAAATGACATAACCCTGCCTGGAATGGTTAAGGGTTCTGGACCCTTCAGGGCCAGGAAGGCAAAGTTCGTCTAGAAGGATGTCAAAGCCCCTGAGGAGCTGAGCCTGCTGAAGCTGGCTGAGGGTTTTGCAGCTTTTTGGCTTCTCTTTTGTTGTCTAAGCTGTTGCTGCTGTCCCGTTTTGGGCAGCTCTGACCCTGGACGGCTCCCTGTTGGATCTCAGCAGAGGTAAAACGTTCATTTTTCTTATTGAAAAAATGGTTTCTTAGAGGATCTTTTCTTTGCAGGATTGGCTGTAGATTTGGACAATCTATCCAATGTGATATTGTCGAGCATCTAATTTCATTAAGCCTTCTCCTGCCAACTTACTTGCCAAGAGATTTTCCCTGTGCAAGGAATGTTTGCCTAATGTATCCTGTACTAAAATTTCCAAGTCAGATGCCTGAAGCCAGGCGATCCGACGTGCACCAATGGCAATAGCAGAGGTTTCTGCTTATGCACACAAAACAGTCAAAGGCTGCACGATTAACAAACTTGGAAACATCCTGAGCATGTTTTGGACAAGAGTGAGAATCAGCGTTCTTGTCTTGTCATCAGCAAGAAGGTGTGGGCTCATAAGCCTCAAAGTCTCGCTGTGACCTCTTTAAGGAACATTCCCATATACAAGATATAGGACACTGATCCTAGCATGAGAGCATGGAAGCTTGGAAGCATCGACGCCCAGTGGCATCGAGAGTCCTGCATTCACGACCTGGAGGATTGGATGAAAGTCTCTTTGCACTATTCATCCTTCTCATGGCGGATACCACCACCATTGAATGGTGTGGTAATTGAGTTTAATGAAAGCCAGGACAAGGTGGAACTCGATACATGGTATCGAGTCCTCGAGAATGAGGAGATATGGTTAAAGGTGTTTTCCCACATCCTCAGCATAAGATCATGTAAGATCTCATGAATAGGCAGAGTAGCTGCCTCTTTGGGAGCCTTAGGGTATTGGAGGATTTCCAACTCCTTTGCCCTAGGCTCTTTTTCAGGAGCTACTGTGATGGAAAGGCCTCGGGCCACATCACGGATAAGTCCTGAAAGGACATATCCTCTGGCAAAGCACGGTACCGGTATCGATCAAAGTCGATATAGGGTTGTTCAGGTACCGATCTGTTGATACTTGAGAGAGACGCATGACTCGGTATGGGTGGCATTCCCACCAATGTTGATGCAGTTGGTACTGGTACCGGTGTCGGTACCAGTTGAGGTGTCTGAAGCGGTTTCAACGGTACCAAAGCCGTGAAAAGAGCCGCTAGACTGCATTCGATAGCAAGGAATCTCTGGTCTATTGATGCTGCCAATGCTTGGGTGTCGGTACTGGTAGAAGTGGCCGGAACCCCCAGAGCATGGAGTCAGTAGTTTTCTGCCGAGGTTGAGGCCTCGAGAACATCCTGGAACCCCTGTTAATGCTTTGGAAGCCGAAGCCTCCCGCCGGGGCAGTTTTGCCGGTGAAAATTCCTCAAGGGCAACGCCAGGGGCATCTCGATACTTAGAAGGAGATCTACCCTTGAGGACCGGCTAGATTTACGTTTAGTTACCTGAGATCCATGGGAGGAAGATGAAGCCCTGGAGGCCGTCGATGCAACAGACGCCACACGTCTGAGGGAAAAAGGGTGCTAAGTTTAGCAGCTCGGTTCTGCTGGCCCCTTTTTGACATCATTCCACAGGAGAGGCACTCTGAAATAGAGTGGATAGGGCCTAAACATTTTGAGACACCAATCATGGGTGTCGGTGACGGAAATGGTACCGCCACATTTAGAACATTTCTTAAAACCTGAAGCAGGTTTTTCCATTTTTAAGGAAAAATTGGGCCTAGTGCCCAAAATGGTGTCTAGCACCAAGGGAAAAACGTTTCTGAAGTAAACCACCTCAGAAACTATAGTTTGGGGGGGGGTTAGAAGAAAGAAAGAACCGGTGGTACTGGTACAGCGTCAAGGGAAGGCAGACGCGACCACAAAAACAAAGATTAAAGAAGAAATTTTCAGCGGCTCCGCGGAAAACGAAAAACTGGAGAGGGACAGTTGGAAAAGGCGGGAAGGCAGCACACAGGCGCTGTGGGATGCTCCCAAAAGCTTTCCTATTGGACGCTGGGGAGCATTCCTGCGCAGGCTCCGTTGGTACCAATACCCCATATGTGAAGACTACATTCCTGCTTGTTCCTGGAGATACCATCATTGGCATGAAATGTGGATGAGCCCTAAGAACGACTTTGTCATGGTGAAACCTAGTATAGGGTGAGGATGCCACCAAAGCCTGAAACTCACTAATACGTATTGCTGAAGTGAGGGCAATAAGGAAGATAACTTTCCATGAAATGAACTTTAATGGGGTTGTAGCCAATGGTTCAAACAGCAGCTTAAGCAACTGCACAGGAACAACACTGAGATCCCAAGCCACTGGAGGTGCCTTAATGGTAGCTTGGTCATCAGGAGCCCCCTCATAAAGCGCGTTTCTAGAGGTTGTGAGGAGATGGCTGTCCATCCAAGAGATGAGAGGCCACAATGGCACTGAGATGAACTCTCACAGAGTTGGTGTTGAGACTTGTTGAGAACAGGTGGAGGGGATACTGGAGAAGTGCCTCCACGGGAGCAGAGAAGGGATTAAGATCCTTCAGGGAACACCCAAACTGAGAACCTGCGTCACTTGAAAGCATAGTAATATCTGGTGGAGGGCTTCCTGGAAGTCAAAAGGATCTCCTTAACCTCTTGGGTGAGGTTAAAGTCTTGTAATGCTATGCTCTCAACAGCCAGCTGTGAGAACGGAGAGACCATGGATTGGGATGGAGCAATGTCCTATCTTTCTGGTAGAGGAGATAGGGTGCAGATCCCCATCATAGAGACAGAGGCTGAGTCTGAATCAGACATAGCAGCAGGGGAATCATAGTTGGCATGGCCAGTGAGGGGCTATGAGAATCATGAAGCCCTTGTCAGCCTGTAGCTTGAAAAGTGACTTGGGGATGAGGGGTATGGAAGGGAAAGCATAAAGGAGACCCTGACCCCAATGTAGGTGGAAGGCATACCTGTTTGCTAGATGTCTGAGTCTTAGTGCAGAAGCAGGGAAGCTTGGCATTCTGCGGTGTGGCAAATCAGATCTATGTCTGGAGTTCCCCAGGTCTGCAAAATGTAGGACATTGTGTCCGGATGGAGAGATCATTCATGGAGAAGAAGGATCAGACAACTTTGTCTGCCAAGACATTGAGCTGCCCTGGGAAATACACCGCTTGGAGGTGTATTTGATGAGAAATGGCAAAGGACCACAGATAAAGAGCATCCTCGCAGAGGGGCCAAGAGCCTGTTCCACCCTGCTTGTTCACATAGAACATGGCCACCTGATTGTCCGGTCCTGACTAGGACCCTTTGCACTCTGAGGTGATCTTGAAACACCATGAGGGCATTTGAGATAGCCTGAAGCTCCAGGAGATTGATCTGGAGCTATGACTCCTCCATTGTCCCGAGGCCTTGTGTAGAGAGAGTGTCCAATGAGCTCCCCAACCCAGTTTGGAGGCATCTATTGTCAGGGTGCATTGATGTGGAGGCATCTGAAAAGATGACCAGACGAGGAGATTTTCTGGAGACCACCGCACTGGAATGATGCGGAGAGGGGGGAAGTGACTTGGATCTTGTCCCTGAGGTGGCCCGAGGCCTGTGTCCATTGGGAGGAGAGGGTCCACTGGGCTGTCCGCATATGTAGGCAGGCCTATGGGACAACATGTACTGTTGAGGCCATGTGCCCCAGAAGCTGCAGGCATTTCTCTAGCAGTCAGATAGTCTCAGATTAACACTTGGGAAGTTAACTCCATGAGATGGGCACAGCGGAATTGGGCAAAAACGCCTTGGCCTGCTGTGCGTCCAGTAAAGCTCCTATGAACTCTAGTCTCTGAACTGGAGTGAGGTGGGATTTTGGAAAGTTTATGACAAATCACAAGTATTGTAGGACTGTGATGGTACGATGCAAGGAAAGCTGAACCTCTTAACCCTAGAGATCTTGAGATATATGTGAAGACTCTTGGGGCAGAGGCAAGTCCAAAGAGAAGGACTTTGTACTGGTAATGTTTTCCCTGAAAGATGAAGCACAGATATTTCCTATGTCCTGGATGGATGAGGATATGTGTATATTCTTCCTTTAGGTCTAGAGAACAGTGCCAATCTTGAATGGAGGTACAGAAGCGGAGTCCCGATAGAGATCATTTTGAACTTCTCGCGGACCAGAAACTTGTTGAGGTTTCTGAGGTTCAGGATGGGCCCCGTACCCTCCGATGGTCTTTGGTATGAGAAGGTATGGAGAGTAGAACCCCATTCCCTGTTGGGATATTGGGATGTCTTCTATGGCACCCTGAAAAAGAAGAGAGGAAACCTCGTCCTGGTAGGAGAGCAGTGAGTAGGGGTTGTGTGTGATATTCCCCCACAAACATTGAGGGGGGCAAAGTTTGCAGATGAAGTCTGTATCCCTCCCGAACTACCAGTAGTGTCCATTGTTCTGAGGTGATGAAGGTGCTATCTGTGGGCGTAGTTACACAATCTGCCTGCAATGTGGAGGGGGTGAGGGTCCTTCAGAAGCAGGGTGGCAATGTTCTCTAGAAAAAAGTAAAAAACCAGGCGCAGACTGTGGCTGTGGAGCTGGTTGAGGTTTAGCCACCTGTGGCTTCTTTTGTTGTTTAGGAGACTGCTGCATCTTCTGAGGGCCTTGAGCTTGGTACTGAGAGCAGGAGGATAAGAGGAGTAGAATTTCTTCTTCTTATTGAAGAAAACTTTCTTTGTAGCCATCTTCTTTCTAGCAGGGTTAGCTGTTGTCCTAGATAGCCTGTTTAGGGTGGTATTTTCTGACTCTGAGAAGCCTTGTCCTGCCAGTCTTTGCCAAAGAGGTTTTCCTCTGTGCAAGATATGCTGTCCAACTTATCTTGAACCCACTGCTCAAGATTTGAGGCCTGAAGTCATGCAATTCTGCGTGCACCAAAACAAATTGCTGTGGCTCTGCTTGTGCATTCAAATGCATCAAAGGTTGCCCTATTGACAAACTTTGATACATTTGGGTATGTCTAACTAGAGTAAGATAGTCATCTGTGATCATCTGGGAGAAGGGGGGCCATGGCCTCAAGGTCCTTGGTAATCTCTTTGAGGAACAGATCCATGAGTTAATCCTGGCTGAAAGCATGGAAGCCTGAAAACATCGGTGCCCAAAGGCATCGAGGGGTCTCGATTCCCTAACCTGTGGGTTAGAAGAATGAGTTTTGGAACTCTTGATCAGGTGCAGCGCCGATTCCACCACTATTGAATGGTGAGGAAGCTGTAGTTTTTGGAAGCCAGGACACTCTGGTACTCGATACATGCTATCGAGATATCGAGTATGAGGTGAGATCGTGAGGGGAATCTACCACATCTAGAGCATCAGGTCATGGAGGATTTGATGCACCGGCAGGCTGGCCACCTCCCTGGGAGCTAACGGGTATTGGAGAATCTCTAATTCCTCCATCCTGGGCTCTTTCTCAGATGTCATTGCTATGGAGAGACCCCTAGTGAGGACATATCCTCAGGAGACATACATCGTTCTGGAGGCGGGAAGGGCTCCAAAGGCAGGACACGGAGTCCCTGGAAGTTGAGTGACTTCTCATCCGAAACAGGGTAGTCTGAATCGGAGGACTCAAAGTATCGGTGGGAACAGTGCTCGCCTTCCACCAGATGCCGATACCTGTGTGGTCAGTATCGGGGGTTCAGGGAGCCATTTGGGTTGAGCTCCGGTATCAGTGAAGGACTCAAGGGAAGGCATGGGTGGCAGTGATGACAGTACCATGTATCCCGACACACCTTGCACTGGTGCCGATGTCGGTATCAGTACCTGTTTCGATGGCCTGGTTCCTAAAGGCAGCAGTTTGATAGGAACCGAAGCTGCCAATAGAGTCGCCAAGCTCTGCTCGATAGCCAGTATACCCTGGTCTATTGAGGATGCCGATGTTTGGGTATTAGTGACGGATATTTGTGGCACCGTCCCAGAGCACAGCACCAGTAGTTCTGAGGTCGAGGCCTCAGGAGCATCCTGGAGCCCCTCGATGGCTTTGGAGGGCAGGGCTGTTTGGCAGTCTGATCCATCTCCAGGGTAATGCCCAATACCCGAGATCCATGCGAGGAGGATGAGGCTCTCGATGTTGATGCCAAAGATAAGGTGTCCGAAGCGAGGCGAGTTCCAAACTTAGAGACCTGGTGCAGGCCTTTCTTTATCATCTTTTTACAAAGGGAACATTCTGTTGGCTGGTGGTCAGGCCAGAGGAATTTCAAGCACCAGTCATGTGTGTCAGTTGAACATTTTTTGAAACCACTGGTTGGTTTGTCAGTATGGTAGGCTAAGGTGGCATCGATGCACCTGAAGGGGTTTGTTTTTTTGTTGGTTTTTTTTAAACTAGTAAAAGAAAGAATAAGGGAGCAAGTGGTGTCTGCGTCGACGGGAAGGCAGACACTAACCAAAAAAAAAAAAAAAAAAATTCTCTGTGGTGACAGATTTGCTTCCTGATGGCTCTGCTGAAAATGAAGAACTGAAGAGAGGGAGTTGGAAAGGTAGGGAAGCAGTTACTCAGGCGCAGTGGAGTGCTCCCAAATGCTTTCCTATTGGACACTGGGGAGCGTTCCCACGTGGGCTCCGTCGGTACCGACGTCACCCATATGTAAAGACTACATTCCTGCTTGTACCTGGGGATTCACTGGCGGAAGATTAGCTTTGCAGCAGAGTTCTGAATGCACTGAAGAGGAGAGAGATGATTCAGGGGGAGACCAGAGAGGATCAGGCTGCAATAGTCTAAACAGGAGATAACTAGAATGGATAAGAGTCTTGGTTGTATATTCAGAAAGGAAGGGGACAAATTGTGCTGATGTTATCGACAAAGAAATGATAGATATGTGCAGAGAAAGAAAGAAGAGTCAGATGACACTGTTTGGTGTTCATGGAGGAAGGGTCAGGAGTAAGACTGCAGAAAACAGATAACATGCAGGCGAGATGGACCTCAAGCAGATTGTGCTCATGAGGAGCTAGCTAAAGCAAAAGTAGAACAATGACAGAGCTGGACAGGACACATCCAAAGATATTAAAGGAACTTGGAGACATTCTGGTGGCTCCACTGTTTGATCTTTTCAATGTTTCTTAGAGATGGGAATGGGGCCTGAGACAGGCAGATGTGATTCCTCTTCACCAGAGAAGAGGTAAAGAGGCAGTTGGAAGTAGATGCTGGTTAGTCTCACTTTTAGCAGCGAGTAAATTAATGGAGTAGCTGCTAAAACAGAAGAAAGTGTGGCTTCTGGAATCTAATGGATTACCAGGCAGCACTGTTTTACATAGGTTTTGTCAGATAAACCTGATCAATTTTTTTGATTGTGTGACCAAAAGAGCTGAATTTGAGAAGAACGCTAGTTGTGGTATACTTAGATTTCAGGCAGGACATTGACATAGTTCTGCACAGGAAACTAAAATACTGAGTACCATGTTATTTTATGTGCTTATTTTATTTTCTACTATGTGTGTTTTATTTTGCTGCAAACCACTTGGACATTTGATTTTTCAGCACATCAAATAAAATCAAAGTTTGTTAAGTGCCCAAAAGTAAATGTTGGTTAAGTGAGAGGTGATAATGGATATTGTGAAGGGCTGTCAGGAAAGGTTTACTGCTTTTTGACATTCATAAATGACCTGGAAAAGGGAATAACGAGTGAGGCTATCAAATTTGCAGATGACACAAAACTATTTAAAGTTGTTAAAACCCAAGAGAATTGTGGAAAATTGCAAGAGGATCTTGATAAATTGGAAGACTGGGCATCCAAATGGCAGATGAAATCTAATGTGGACAAGTGCAAAGTTATGCACCTAGAAAGAAAAACCCAAACTATGGTTACACGATGCAAGGTTCCACATTGGGAACCACCACCCAGGAAAAAGATTCAGGCGTCATCATGGATAACATGTTCAAACCCTCTGCCCAGTGTGCAGCAGCGGCAAAGAGAGCAAATAGAATGCTAGGTATCAAAGAAAGGAATGGAAAATAAAACAAAGGATATTATAATGCCTCTGTATCGTTCCATGGTGGGACCTCATCTTGAATATTGTGTGCAATTCTGGTCGCCATATATTAAAAAGGATATAGCATTACTAGAAAAGGTACAGAGAAGAGCCACCAAAATGGTAAAGGGGATGGAAGAATACTCCTATGAAGAGGGGCTAAAAAGGTTAGGCTCTTCAACCTAGAAAAGAGACGGCTGAGGGGAAATATGGGTAAACGTAAATCGATTGTTTACGTCAGACTATAAACAGATTAGGGGACATGCAATGAAGCTACAGGGTAACCTATATAAGGCTAAAAAGAGAAAATATTTTTTTCACTCAATGTGTAATCAAACTCTGGAATTTGTTACCGGAGGATGTAGTAAAAGCTGTTAGTTTAGCTGGGTTTCAAAAAAAGGTTTGGACAAGTTCCTGGAGGAAAGGTCCATAAACCATTATTAAAAGGGACCCAGGATGTCACTGCTTGACCCAATACAAGCAATGAGGAACCTCTGTCTTTTGGGGAGACTGCTAGGTACTTATGACCTAGATTGGCCACTGTTGGAAACAGAATACTGAGCTTGATGGACCTTGGTCTGACCCAGTATGGCATATCTTATGTTCTTATTTTTGCAGATGATACGAAACCTGCAAAGTGTAGACATTTTGGAAGGCATGGAAAATACAAGGAGGGATCTAGCAAGTCTTGAGAAATAATCAAGAGTCTGACACTAAATTTTAATGCTAAAATATGCAGAATCATACATTTAAACTACAAAAACCTAAGGGAATGGTACAGCATAAGTGGGAAACTCTTTGCACAAAACAAAAAGCAGGATCTTAGAGTGATCATATCTGATAATCTAAAGGTGGCCATCAGGTAGATATGGCAATGGCAAAAGCCTGATGGTTGGGTGCATACAGAGAGGAATGGCCAGCACTTTGAATATTGTGTGCAATTCTGGTCGCACCTTAAATATTGTGTGCAATTCTGGTCACACCTTAAATATTGTGTGCAATTCTGGTCACCATATCTTAAAAGGATATAGCAGAATTAGAAAAGGTACAGAGAAGAGCGACAAAAATGGTAAAGGGGATGGAAGGCTACCCCTATGAGGAGAGACTTAAAAGGTTGGGACTCTTCAACTTGGAAAAGAGACAGCTGAGGGGGGTATAATAGAGGTCTATAACTTAATGAATGGAGTAGAATGGGTAAACATAGATCAGTTGTTTATGCCATTAAAAAGTAGAAAGACTAGAAGACATGTAATAAAGACACAATGTAACCCATTTAAGACTAAGAGAAAATATTTTTTTTACTTAACGTGTAATCAAACTCTGGAATTTGTTGCCAGAGGATACAGTAAAAATTGTTAGCGTAGCTGGGTTTAAAAAAGGTTTGGACAAGTTCCTGGAGGAAAGGTCCAAAACCATCATTCAAGAGAACCCGAGAAATCCACTGCTTACCCTGGGATGAGCATTGTGCGAACCTGTGTGGCTTTTTGGGAACCTGCCCGGTACTTGTGACCTGGATTGGCCACTGTTGGAAATAGGATACTGGGCTTGATGGAGCTTGGTTTGACCCAGTATGGCATTTCTTAAGAGGCGACAGTGTCTCTATATATTTCTCTTGTGAGACTTAATTCTGTAAACCACACTTTCAAATAGATAAAACCAGATGGAAATGATCCAGAGAGCAGGTACTAAAATGATCAATGGCCTTCATCATATGGAGATTGACTTCAATTTCTAAATTTGTATACTCTGGAATAGACACGGAAAAAACGAAATATGATAGTGACATTTAAGTATTTCCATAAGACAAATTCATGGGAATGAGGCATTTTTCAATGGAAAGGAGGTTCTAGAATGAGAATGCGGTCAAAGGGGAGCAAATTCAGGAATAATCAAAGATAATATTTCTTTACAGAAAGGATAGTGGATGTTTAGAACAGACTCCCAGTGGAGGCAGTGGAGATAAGAACAGTATCAGAATTTAAGGTAGACCAAGAATCTCTGAGGAAGAAGGAAAGATTTGTCAAGACAGTTTCCTCAAAGTGCCTCCATTCTCTACCCTTCTTCGCTTTCTGCCCAGACTTTGGCCAGCTATTTCCATGACAAGCTTTATAAGATTAGTCTTGAGTTCTCCATTAGGTCGCCTCAATCTCGCCTTCGCCCTCTCAGATCTTTCCTTCAACCCATCACCCTTTCTTCCTTTACTAAAATCACATAAGAACATAAGACATGCCATACTGGGTCAGACCGAGGTCCATCAAGCCCAGTATCCTGTTTCCAACAGTGGCCAATCTAGGTCATACGTACCTAGCAATATCCCCAAAAGACACAGGTTCCACAATGCTTGTACTGGGTCAAGCATTGATATCCTGGGTCCCTTTTTAATAGTGGTTTATGGACCTTTCCTCCAGGAACTTGTCCAAACCTTTTTTAAACCCAGCTATACTAACAGCCCTTACTACATCCTCCGGTAACAGATTCCAGAGTTTGATTACACGTTGAGTGAAAAAATATTCTCTCTTATTTGTCTTAATTACATGTTAATTACATTAATTACATTTGTAGCTTCATTACATGTCCCCTAGTCTTTCTATATTCTGATAGCGTAAACAATTGATCCACATTTATCCGTTCCACTCCATTCATTAATTTATAGACCTCTATCATATCTCCCCTCAGCCGTCTCTTTTCCAGGTTAAAGAGCCCTAACCTTTTTAGCCTCTCTTCATAGGAGTAGCCTTCCATCCCCTTCACCAATTTGGTGGCTCTTCTCTGTACTTTTTCTAATAACGCTATGTCCTTTTTAAGATACGGTGACCAGAATTGCACACAATATTCAAGGTGCGGTCGTACCATGGAGCGATACAGAGCATTATAATATCCTTTGTTTTATTCTCCATCCCTTTCCTTATGATACCTAGCATTCTATTTGCTTTCTTGGCGCCGCTGCACACTGGGCGGAGGGTTTTAACATGTTATCCACGATGACTCCTAAATCTTTTTCCTGGGTGGTGGTTTCTAATGTGGAGCCTTGCATCGTGTAACTATAGTGTGGGTTGTTCTTTCCTAGGTGCATAACTTTGCACTTGTCCACATTAAATTTTCATCTGCCATTTGGATGCCCAGTCTTCCAATTTATCCAGATCCTCCTGCAGTTTTCCACAATCCTCTTGGGTTTTAACAACTTTAAACAGTTTTGTGTCATCTGCAAATTTGATAACCTCACTAGTTATTCCCTTTTCCAGGTCATTTATGAATATGTCAAAAAGTAGCGGACCCAGTACAGATCCCTGGGGTACTCCACTATTCACCTTTTTCCATTGGGAATAATGGCCATTTAGCCCTACCCTCTGCTTTCTATCTTTTAACCAGTTCCTGATCCACAATAGTACACTGCCTCCTATCCCATGACTTTTTAGCTTCGCCAAAAGTCTCTGATGGGGGACCTTGTCAAAGCCTTTCTGAAAGACCAAATACACTATATCAACCGACTCACCTTTGTCTACGTGTTTATGCACACCTTCAAAAAAACATATCAGATTAGTAAGACAAGATCTTCCTTGTCTAAAGCCATGTTGGCTGTCTCCCATTAGGCCATGACTATCTACATGCTGTGTAATTTTGTTCTTTATGATGGTTTCTACCATTTTCCCCGGTACTGACGTCAGGCTCACCGGTCTGTAATTTCCTGGGTCATCCCTGGAACCCTTTTAAAAATTGGTGTTACGTTGGCGACCCTCCAATCTTCAGGTATTACAGATGATTTTAATGAAAGTTCGCAGATTACCAATAGCAGGTCTGCAATCTCATATTTCAGTTCTTTCAACACTCTGGGATGTATACCATCCGGTCCAGGTGATTTGCTACTATTCAGTTTATCAAATAGTTGTAATATATCTTCCCGGTGTAGCAATATTTCTCTCAATTCCTCTGCAGTATCACCTTTAAATACCACTTCAGTCTTGGGTAACATCCCTACATCTTCCTCAGTAAAGACCGAAGCAAAGAATTCATTCAGTCTCTCTGCTATAGCCTTGTCTCCTCTTACTGCCCCTTTTACCCCTCTACCATCTAATGGTCCAATTGACTCTCTCACAGGCCTTTTGCTATGAATGTACTTGTAAAAGTCTTTATTTCGTGTTTTTGCTTCCGTAGCAAGTTTCTTCTCAAATTCCCGCTTTGCCTGCCTTATCAATGCTTTGCATTTAACTTGCCAGTGCTTGTACTGTTTCCAGTTTTCATCATTTGGCTCTTTTTTCCATTTCCTGAAGGTTGCTTTTTTGGCAGCAACAGCCTCTCTGACCTCACCTTTAAACCATGCTGGCAGTTTTTTGGACTTTCTTCCACTTTTTTTAATGCGTGGAATACAGCTGGTCTGGGCTTCGAGGATAGTATTTTTAAATAACACCCAAGCTTGCTGTAAGTCTTTAACCTTTGGAAACGCTCCTTTTAGTTTTTTCCTAACTATATTCCTCATTCTATCATAGTCTCCCTTTTGAAAGTTACAAGGTAGTACTGTGGATTCCTTTACTATCTGTCCTCCACTAATTAAATCAAACATGATCATACTATGATCACTATTGCCAAGTGGTCCCAACACCCTTATTTCTTGCACCAGATCTGGCGTTCCACTAAGGACTAGGTCCAGTATGGCTTCCCCTCTGGTCGGTTCATGAACCAGCTGCTCCAAGAAGCAGTCATTTATTTCATCTAGAAACTTTATCTCTTTAGCTTGTCCTGCTGTGACACTGACCCATTCGATACCGGGGTAATTGAAATCACCCATTATTACTACTCTGTTGTGACTTTTGTTAGCTTCCTTGATTTCTTTGAGCATTTCATCATCCATTTGTTCATTCTGGCCAGGCGGTCGATAGTATACTCCCACTGCCATCACCTTCCCCTTCATAAATGGAATTTCAATCCATAGAGATTCTACAGCAAATTTTGTTCCCTGCAAAACTTTAATCCTTTCTGACTCAATGCCCTCTCTAACATAGAGCGCAACCCCTCCACCAATTTGATCAGCTCTATCATTACGATATAGTTTGTATCCAGGTATCAGTGTCCCACTGGTTATCCTCCTTCCACCATGTCTCTGAGAGTGCAATCATATCTAACCTCTCATTTAGTGCTATATATTCTAACTCTCCCATCTTATTGTTTAGACTTCTAGCATTGGCATACAAGCATTTTAGAGACTGTATTTTATTAATATTAATCTGGCTATTGGTAGGCATGGGTAAATTGGAATCTTTATGCTCTGTCTGCTCCTTACTCAAGGGCATTTGGGCTACTATACTCCCTTTTGGAACCTCACTGCTTTTGGTAGTATCCTTCAAGGATACCTTCATCCAAACCATGCGCTCCTGGGTGACTGTCGGCTTTCCCCTATTTTCTAGTTTAAAAGCTTCTCTATCTCTTTTTTAAAGGTTAATGCCAGCAGTCTGGTCCCATCCTGATTAGGGTGAAGCCCATCCCTTCGGAAGAGCCCCCCCTTTCCCCAGAATGTTCCCCAGTTCCTCCACAGAGGAGGAAACTGCAGTTCCCTCCTCCTTCAAACTCCCTACTTGCTCCTCTGATCCCATTCCCACCCAACTAAGCAGCTCTATTTCCCCCACCGTCATCCCTTCCATCTGTCATAGCCTCAACCTCTCGTTTTCCACTTCAACTGTTCCTGCTGCCTTTAAACATGCTGCGGTTATACTGCTTTTCAAAAAACTTTCATTGGATCCCTCCTGACCTTCCAATTCTCAGCCAAACTACTCAAACGTGTGGTTTACCACTGCTGTCTATTTTCTTTCCTTTCAAGACATATTGGATCCTTGCAATCTGACTTCCGTCCTTTATTTTCTATAGAAATGGCCTTTCTCAAAGTCTCCAGTGACTTGTTCCTGGCCAAATCCAAAGATTGTTACTCGATTTTCATCCTTCTCGATCTATCTGCTACTTTTGACACTATTGATCACCTTCTTCTTGATACCCTGTTTACAAATGAATTCTGGGGCTCTGTTCTGTCTTGGTCTTTTTCTTCTTGCCCATCGCACTTTCAGTGTATGCTCTGGTGAATCCTCCTTCACTGCTATCCTGTTTTCAGTCTGTGTATATCAGGGCCCTCTCCTCTTCTCTATATATGCATTTTTTTGATGCCCCGATCTCCTCTCATGGTTTATAGTACCATGACGACACTCTGATTTACCTTTCCACACCAGAAACCTCTCCTGGAATCCAGGCTCGAATCTCAGCCTGCTTGCTGACATTGATGCCTGGATGTCCTGCCACCATCTGAAACTGAACATAGCTAGAGCTTCTTATCTTTTCCCCTAAACCTACCTCCCTTCTTTTTCCGTTTTCTATTTCTGTGGATAAAGCACAGTTACTTACCTGTAACAGGTGATCTCCGGAACAGCAGGAATTAGTCTTCACATATGGGTACGTCGGCGCCGACGGAGCCCGCACGGAAATGCTCCCCAGCATCCAAACAGAAAGCTTTTGGGAGCATCCCTCGCGCCTGCGCGGTGACTTCCCGCCTTTCCCACTGCCTCTCCCCAGTTGAGTTTCATAGCTGAGACAGAAGGAGAGAAAGCACAGTTACTTACCTGTAACAGGTGATCTCTGGGAACAGCAGGAATTAGTCCTCACATATGGGTACGTCGGTACCGACGGAGCCCGTGCGGGAAAGCTCCCCAGCTTCTTAGAATAGAAGCTTTTGGGACCTCCCACTGCACATGCGCACTGCCTTCCCGCCTTCCTGAACAGCTCTCCTCAGTTTCGAGTTTATAGCTGAGTCAACAGAGAGAGGACAGGAAGATAGAGAGATAAAAGATACAACTCCTCGGGGCGGTGGGGGGGTTGTGAGGACTAATTCCTGCTGTTCCCAGAGATCACCTGTTACAGGTAAGTAACTGTGCTATCTCCAGGAACAAGCAGGAATAAGTCCTCACATATGGGGACTCCCTAGCTTAGATGCATGGGATCCCCTGTAAAGGTTCGCCATCTTCGTATGGATCTCAGGCATCCATTCTGGGAAGGTGGGCAGGAGTTGTTTAGGAATGGAACAGGTGCTTGAGGACAGCCTGGCCAAACAAGGCATCCCGGCGGGAGTCCTTGTCCAAACAGTAATGGGCTGTGAAGGTATGAACCGAGGCCCAGGTAGCGGCTCGACAGATCTGATCTATGGAAACAGAGTGCAGATGAGCCATAGAAGTTGCCATGGCCCTCACATTGTGAGCAGTGACATGGCCTTCCAGAGGAATGTTTTTGCTCTGGTAAGCAAAAGAAATACACTGAGCAATCCAATTGGAAAGTGTACGCTTGGAGACTGGAAGTCCCAAATGGGAAGGATCAAAGGCCACAAAAAGTTGAGAAGACTTTCGATGTGGCTGAGTCCTATTAAGGTAAAAAGCGAGAGCTCTTTTACAATCCAGAGTATGAAGGTTCCTCTCTGCATTGGATGCATGAGGAGCTGGAAAAAAGACAGGTAGATATACCTCTTGATTAAGATGAAAAGGCGAGACCACTTTAGGCATAAAGTGGGGATTCGTCCTAAGGACCACCTTATCATGATGAAATCTTGTGTAAGGTGGATTAGCCACTAAAGCCTGCAGCTCACTGATGCGGCGAGCCGAAGTGACTGCAATGAGGAAGATGACCTTCCAGGAAAGAAATTTCAAGGAGGTGGAAAACATTGGCTCAAAAGGTGGCTTCATAAGTTGACCGAGCACTAGATTCAAATCCCATGCGACCGGGGGTGGTCTGATGGGAGGTTTAGTGAGAGTCAGGCCTCTCATGAATCTTGCAACAAGAGGATGAGAGGAGATAGGTTGTCCATTTATATGTTTCAAGGATGCTGCAATAGCACTTAAATGGACTCTTACCGAATTCGTCTTGAGGCCTGCATTGGAGAGATGCAGGAGATAATCAAGAAGAGAATTCAAAGGAAGTGCCAGAGGGTCAAGACCCTGCTGAGCACACCAAATGGAAAAACGTTTCCATTTGAAAGCATAGGAACGCCTGGTAGAGGGTTTCCTAGAGGCAGAAAGGATATCTTTCACTGGTTGGGAAAGATGAAAGTCTTGAAGGTTTAAGCCTTCAGTAACCAAGCACTGAGGTGAAGGGATTTGGGGTTTGGGTGCCACAAAGTCCCCTCCTCCTGAGACAGGAGGTCTGGCGCAGCTCCCAGATCCAAGTAGGATCCCTGGGAGAGCTGTAGAAGTAGAGGGAACCACACTTGGCGTGGCCAGCGTGGAGCTAGGAGGATCATAGTTCCATGATCCCTCTGGAGTTTGAACAGAGTCTTGGGAATCAAAGGAATGGGTGGAAAGGCATATAGGAATGCCTGATTCCAATTCAGGAGAAAGGCGTCCGTAGCCTGAGCTCCCTGACACGGAGTTCTGGAACAGAACCGGGGAAGTTTGGCATTCCACGGACTTGCAAAGAGGTCTATGTCCGGGGTCCCCCATTCCTGAAAGATTCGGTTTATTTGGTCCAAATGTAGGGACCATTCGTGTGGCAGCAGAACTCGACTGAGCCTGTCTGCCCGAGAGTTTTGAACTCCTGGGAGATACACTGCTAGCAGGTGAATCTGATGCTCTCTGGCGAAGGCCCATAGTCTTAGAGCTTCGTTGCAAAGCGACAGAGAGCCCGTCCCTCCTTGTTTGTTTATGTAAAACATGGCCACCTGATTGTCCGTCTGAACTAGGACAGTGAGGTTGGCTAGGAGGGAGTGGAAGACCTTGAGGGCAAGGTAAATTGCTCGCAGTTCCAGAAGATTGATATGAAGGGTGGTCTCCTGTAGAGACCAAGTGCCCTGAGTGGAGAGAGTTTGCAGATGGGCTCCCCACCCTGTTTGGGAGGCATCTGTTGTGAGGGTTGCTTGGGGTAGCAATGGTTGAAATGGAGCCCCCAACAACAGATTCTTGGTGGAAGTCCACCAGTGGAGGGACCAAAACAGACGATCGGAGGTTTGTATTTGGTCTGAGAGCGCTCCTGACGCCTGAGTCCACTGAGTGGCCAGGGTCCATTGAGCTGCTCTCATATGAAGACGAGCATAGGGCACCACATGCACTGTGGAGGCCATATGACCCAGTAGGCGTAGCATTTCCCTGGCTGTCAAGTGAGTGCTGGACTGAGCTTGGGAGGCCAAACTCAGGAGGCGCTGGCCTCGAACATGTGGAAGGTAGGCCCTTGCAGTGATGGTGTCCAACTGGGCCCCTATGAATTCTAGAGATTGAGTAGGGATGAGTTGGGACTTGGGAAGGTTTACTACCAGTCCCAGATACTGCAAAAGGCTCCTTGTGTGGTCCAGGGAAATCTGGGCCTGTGACTGAGTTGGAGCTCGGATGAGCCAGTCGTCCAGATATGGGAAGACAAAGATTCCCATGCCTCTTAGAAATGCGGCTACGACTGCCATGCATTTTGTGAATACTCTTGGAGCAGAGGCTAGACCGAAGGGGAGTACTCTGTATTGGAAATGTTTTCCCTGAAACAGAAAGCGAAGATACTTTCTGTGGGATGGATGGATGAGTATATGTGTATACGCATCCTGTAGGTCTAGAGAACAAAGCCAGTCCTGACCCTGGAGGTAAGGAAGGAGAATGCCAAGAGACAGCATTTTGAATTTCTCCTTGAAGAGAAATTTGTTCAATTCTCTCAGATCTAGGATTGGTCTGAATCCCCCTGTCTTCTTTGGAATGAGAAAATAAGGGGAGTAGAAACCGGACCCTTGTTGAGGAAGAGGAACCTCTTCTATGGCCCCTTGGGCAAGAAGAGAGGAAACCTCTTGACCCAACAGGGTTAGGAGAGATGGGGGAGAATTGAATGGTCTCACCATATGATGGGGAGGAAGGCTGGAGAAATGAAGTTTGTAACCGTCTCGAATGATAGAGAGGGTCCATTGTTCTGTTGTGATTTGTTCCCATCTGGGAGCAAAGTGAACCAACCTTCCGGGTATGGTGAGAGGTTCTGGTTGTGTTAGAACCAGAAGTGGCAAGTTCCCTAGGAGCAAGTCAAAACCCCTGAGGGGTTGGAGCCTGCTGAGCTACAGTAGCTGCTGCAGGCTTAGCTCGTGCTTGTTTGGATTGCTGACGCTTAGCAGTATAGCGAGGTTGAGAAGACTGCTGGCCAGTATTTGAAGCAACTCTGGCCTTCTTATAGTAAGGCCTTTTAAAAGACTTTTTCTTAGTAGGAATTGAAGTGGACTTTGAAAGTCTTTCCAAGGTGGCATTTTCAGCATCCATCTGGGTGGCTTTGATTTGCCACTCTTCCCCAAATAAGTTCTCACCTGTACAGGGCAGATTCCGTAAGCCATCTAGAACCCAAGGTTCCAGATCAGAGGCCTGGAGCCAAGCAAGACGTCGGGCTGCAATAGCAATGCCCGAAGCCCTACTGGCTCCCTCAAAGGAATCATATGCTGCCCTATTAGAGAACTTAGAAACCTCTAAGAGTTGTTTCACTAGGGAAAGGAATCCCTGCTTTTTATCCTCAGGGATAAAGGGGGCAAAATGCCGCACCTTTTTGGCAAGTTCCTCCAGGAACATGCCCATATAGAGACTGTAGGAATTAATCCTGGCTATAAGCATACTAGCCTGGAAAATTTTCCTACCAAAAGAGTCCAAAGTCTTACATTCCCGTCCTGGAGGGGTCTTTTGGAAACCAGGAGAAGGAGGGACCCTATACATGGTGTCCAACCTACGGGAATAAGGAGACAAAGTCAAAGGATTTTCCCAGAAATCCATCAGTTGTTCTTGAAGGATTTCATGGATAGGCAGGGTAACTGCCTCCTTAGGGGCCTTTGAGTATCCCAAAATATCCAGTTTTTTGGATCTGGGTTCCTTTTCAGAGGATGTGGTAATAGAAAGGGCTGTAGCCATATCTAAAACAAAGTCCTGGAAGGACAAATCCTCTGGAGGGGACATTCTCCTTTTAGGAGAAGAGGGCTCCTCAGGTAAGTTGAGTGAAAACTCAGCAGAATCATCAGAGGAGTGAAAATCCTCAGAGGAATCGGTGCTTTCCTCTAACGCACGATACGCGTACCGATCGGTATCGATATCGGGCGTATCGGGTATGGAACCGGTATGGAGCGAAAGCCCATACGGTACCGACTTGCGTTTAGAGGTGGACGGCCTCGATACCGGCATGGCGGACGATACCGGTATCGGGCCCGGAACCGCTGAAAGCGGAACCGATGGCGTTGCAGCTTTAATGAAAGCCATGACGGCCTGCTGCATGGACTGTACAGTATCGCCCATGGACGCCATAGCTGCCTGGATGTCGGTACCGGAGTGACCCGGTACCCCAGAGCAGGCTAACAGGTGATCTGTCGAGGCCGTAGCATCGATATCAACCTGAGACCCCTGAATTGGCGTTTTTGGAAGTTGGACTTCCCGCCGGGGTTGTTTGGCTGGGGCAGGGTCCTCAAGTTCTAAACTAAGAGCCTCTCGATGCTTTGAAGGAGATTTGCTCTTTGAGGACTTGCCCACAGAAGGTTTGGTTACCTGAGATCCATCCGGAGAAGAAGACCTGGATGACTGTGATGCTGTATTCTCTGAAGCAAACAGCACATGGAATTTGTTGGCCCGGTTCTGCAGCCCACGTTTAGACATGTGGGAGCAAGATGGGCAGTCCGGTATGGAATGGTCAGGCCCCAAACATTTCAGACACCAGTCATGGGTGTCTGTGACTGAAATAACAGCATTACATTTGGTACACTTCTTAAATCCAGGGGCTGGCTTCTCCATGAGGAGAAATTGAGTAGGCCGAGAGGCCTCTCTGAAGTGACCAAAAAGCTAAAAAATTAAAAAATTATAATTCTTTTTTCTTAAGAAAGAAAGAAAAGACCGGCGATACCGGTATCGGTATGGGGAAGGCAGGTACGCGGTCTAAAGAAACAAATAAAATAACAATTTCTTCAGCGGTGACAGGAACACGACCTGCTGGCTCCGCGGAAAAAGAGAAACTGAGGAGAGCTGTTCAGGAAGGCGGGAAGGCAGTGCGCATGTGCAGTGGGAGGTCCCAAAAGCTTCTATTCTAAGAAGCTGGGGAGCTTTCCCGCACGGGCTCCGTCGGTACCGACGTACCCATATGTGAGGACTTATTCCTGCTTGTTCCTGGAGATAGAGGAAAGGAAATAGACAGATACAACTCCTAGGGGAGGTGGGTGGATTGTGAAGACTAATTCCTGCTGTTCCGGAGATCACCTGTTACAGGTAAGTAACTGTGCTATCTCCAGGAACAAGCAGGAATGAGTCTTCACATATGGGGACTCCCTAGCTGTGGGTGCCAGGGGAGATCCCATAAAATGCGAATCCCTGGAACAGGACGGCATTTCCCAACCTGGATCTCCGGCATCCCCTGGGGATGGAGGGTTGGAGTTGAATAGAGCAGAGCTGTAGAGGAACAGCAAATCTAAAGACTACAGGGAACAAAGTCTTTAGAAGGTATGGCAAGTATCATCAAAATATTTAATGAACTAGCACAATATAGAGCTTACCTACTGGATCGTAGGAAGTAGACTGTAGATGCAGTAGCGGAATCTTCAAGGTGACTCCACAGCAGTGAGGAAGAAGTTCCAATCTGGAATGGGCAGGTGACCCAGGTGTCAACCGGGGCAGGAGAAGATCGTCAGGTCTCCAATGAAAGCTTTATGGGAAAAGCTGAGAACTCATTTAGGTACAGAGTCATAGACATTGAGGACTAAAAGAAGAAGACTGACCGATCTGGAAAAGTAGCCCAGTACGGAAGGGAAGAGAGGGCATGTAAAAAAGCCTCTATTCCCAAGGAGAACAGACGTGTACTCAGGAACACTGAAGATGTACACTGTCCTTCCTAGCTGTTAAGCGATAGGAAGACATAGAAGTTTGAGACTGCACAGATAGGGAGATGTATAACAAAAATAGAAGCTGTTGACGTCACAGCAGCAATGGTAGTATAACCCGTCCCAGTCACTGAGCCGTATGAGAATAGGCAAGTTGACTGTCCGGACCCCAAAAGAAAATAAAAACCTAAGCACCGACAGTCAGGGAGATAGGTAGACATAGGGTGCTATGGACATCTCCCAATATGCGTATGCCTATATGCATATATATATAACTACATATCTGGAAGACATACATATCTAAATCTATGAGAATATATGTATGTAGACAAGTAGTGTTTTATACATATATATCTACATATGGACACGTAGATAGATATATGTATAGATAGAGGTGGGATGGCTGACGCTCACCCAGGGAACAAAAACATGTATGCCCACATACATAAAAAGAATTTTTCAGAATACGTGCCTGCAACCGAGCCACAGAAAAAAAACATTCACATGGGGAATGTGATGGGAAAAAATTCACCCAATAATAGGGGGTGAAACCCACCTGAAGAAATAAGAGAATGGATTTCTGTGGAGCAGGAATGTAGGTCAGTGTAAGAACCAGCATGGTTGCGTGAAAAACAGAGGATAACAGCAATCTGGCAAGAGTACGTCAGCAGTACTTTAGGACTCTGATACGTCCAAAGGACAAGAAGAACGCATAGACGAAGATACCAGAGTGACCCAGCCAAGGGGTTCAGGGGTATCATGTACGATAAAGGAGTATGCGCTGTCCAAGTGGAGTAGAAAAACATAATGCCAAGCTGTAAGGAACAGGAGCATATTCCGGTCAGATTGGGGACTCCGTGGACATTCACGCAGAAAAGCTTGTCTGCTGTATATGAAAGACCCTCAGAGACAAAGGTCAATGCTCTGTAGTAAGGACCCAGAGTAGAAGCTTCTCTGAAGGTTGCCGAGAGCATTGTGCAGGAGAATTACAAAATAAAACTGACAGAAGTCAGGCGTGTTGCCACATCCGAGGAAAGGATATGGCTAGAAGAAGATAAGCTGCAGTGAATAGTATTATGCAAGATAGTTGCAAGCAGCTTGCAATGAGCATTAAAGTAATCACTGGAACTCCTGCATATACAGCAACTGAACAAAACAGAGGGGATTCTCCTGTAGAAAACAGAGAGAAAAACAGGCAAAGGCAGCGGAGAGCATCTCCGTCCCTGTCCGATGAGTTGTTCAGAGCACGCAGTGAAGGAATAACAAACAAACAGGCTACACTGGAAGAAAAAAAGTGTTTCAGTATGGCACCAACTCAAGCAGGGGAAACCCTGGAAGAGAGGGGGTTGGAAAGTAACTTACCATAGGGTAAGGCAGCTGAAGGAAAAGATGTCCATATGGGGACAGAAACTATCATGGGATAGTTGTGACCTCCCTTCGTGGTAGTAAGAATGGGAGAATTCTGCAACCCATGGACAAAAGTATCCGAGAGCATAGCATACTGGAGAAGAAACCAGTGTAGAGTTTGAAGAATAAACTTCTGCTAAGGGGAAGTTAACTGTAGATTGCAAAACATAGGAACCTATGGTTGCCGGTTATGAGCAGACTGGGTAGAGTCTGGAGACTTCAGACTAGGATGAGATGTCCCTTGCTTGGGTACACCGGGAGGATGGGCAGAAGGATGAAACTTTCTCTTCTTCGGGAAAGAAGGTTTGGTAGGACATTTCCTACGTCCTGGGGAAAAAGAAGGCTTAGGATGGTTTCCAGAACTAGGAAAGTCAGTGGAGCAATGAGCAACCTGACGTAAAGCTTCTCTATTGAAAAGATTGTCTCCAGTACAAGGAGAATTACCCAGTGTATGTTTTGCCCATCTGCTCAAGTCTGAAGCCTGCAGCCACGCTGTACGACGCGCCCCAATGGCAATAGCAGAGGATCTGCTAACAGACTCAAAAGGGTCTAGAGAAGCGCGAGAAAGGAACCAAGAGATATTCCTGCTATGATTAAGAAGCAAGGAATAGTCAGAGGCCTTGGGTTCTGACAAAAAAGGAGACAAAAGATAACTGTGACCTCCTGAAGTGTGAGACTCATATAAAAAATATATGAAATAATTCTTGAAGCCAACATAGAAGTTTGGAAGGTTTGACGTCCAAAGGCATCAAGTGCTTTAGATGCACGACCTGGTGGGAAAGAAGAATGCTTCTTCTTGCTTCTGACCTTCCTCATTGCTGATTCCACTACAATGGAATGATGCGGAATTTGGCTTTTCTGAAACCCCGGAGAGGGAGGCACCTGATACAGAACATTCATGGCTGTAGAAGGCGCAGGAACCTTTAAAGGTGACTCCCAAATCCTCAGAAGAAGGTCCTGCAAAGACTGATGCAAAGGAAGCATTATGGTTTCCTTTTCTGCAGGATCTTGGTCAAGAGTAGAACCAGGAATAGGAATGGCCAGAAAGGCTGCCATGTCTGAAAAGAAGGATCTCCCAGAGAAACTATTCCTGGGTAGGCTGAGGTTGAATGAGCAGCGTGAACACCAGAAGACCTACTGGACTGGTGCATAAAAAGAATCCTGCTAGATGGAGAACGATACTGACAGCTCTGATTCGAGGCAGTTAGTACTGCGTCGTCGGTTCCCGGTATCGATTCCAAGCTAGGCATAGAAAGGATCGATGGCACCGATGGAACTGCAGGAAACGATGTCGACACCGGTACTGGCATCGGGGACGGTAATGCCATCGTAGCAGGCATCGGAGGTTGCCGAAGCGGTACCGAGGTAACCAGAGAGCTTTTGGTGATTATCCCCAGTACTGCGTAGTCGGAAGCGACACGGATCGGCTCCGAAACGCGTCGGGACCAAGTCATCTAGACTGGATATGGATTCCAGACTGGGCATCGAACCGAGCGTCGGTGGTGGAATCGGCGATGCCGCTACCTGAAGGTCAATCAGAATTGCATTGATCGGTACCGAAGGCACCGAGGACGACGCCCGGTGAAGAGAGGAACACTCGACACCGGCGTCGATGTCGGGGTATCTGTACCGCTCGAAGCCGGTACCCCCCCCCCCAAGCATGGCGTAGATAGAGGAAAGCCCATCCGGGGCGCATCGGTCGGCCCCGAAGGTACCCAGGGCACCAGATGACGATCCGCGGTGAAGAGTGGAACACTCGACACCGATGCCGACGCATCGGTACCGCTCAACGCCGGTATCCACCCCGCGGTTGGCTGGGATACAGGAAATCTAGACTGGGTCGTATCGATCGGCCCCGAAGGCACCGAGGACTCCAGATGACGATCCCTGGTGAAGAGCGGAGCACTCGACACCGGTGCCGATGCCGATGCATCAGCACCGCTTGAAGCCGGCACCACCCCCGCACATGGCCGGGAAGCAGGAAAACCAGTCTGGGTCAGGTCGATCGGTTCTGAAGATACCGAGGACACCAGACGACGACCCCTGGTGAAGAGTGGAGCACTCGACACCGGTGCCGATGCCGGGGGAGCGGTACCGCTCGAAGCCGGTACCAACTCCGCGCATGGCGGGGACGCAGGAAAGCCAGTCTGGGTCGAGTCGATCGGCCCCGAAGGTACCGAGGACACCAGCTGATGATCCTTGGTGAAGAGTGGAGCACTCGACACCGGTGCCGAAGCCGGGGGATCGGTACCGCTCGAAGCGGATACCACCCCCGAGCATGGCTCAGGTATGTTCTGTGAGGAGTGAACCCCAGGAACAACCTGAAACCCCGTAAATGCTTTGGAGCCCGAAGACTCCCGCCGGGGTCTTACTGCCAATGGGGTCTTGAGGGCAAGGCCGGAGCCGTCATCATGCTGGGCATGAGACCTACCCATCAAGAATTGGCTAGTCTTAACAGACGTTTTGTGGGTTACCTGATCCTGGAGAGAAGAATAAATCCGTGTCCTCACCTCAGGAGGAAAAACGGCATCGAGGGATACCCGAAAAAGAGAGGGCCTTCTCCCGATACTAAAGCCTGATGGACCAGGGAAAAAGGGGTCAGGACCCAAACAGGATAGACACCAGGCACTGGAGTCTAAAAAGAAAACTAAGTTTCCGCAGTGAAATTACTTCTTAGGGGAAGAAGGCTCCATGTTGGAAAGGCCTGTTAGGCCTCGATGAGATAAAAGAAAAAACCGAGGAGAAATTATTTCTCTAAGTTGGAAAAGAAAAGAATAAAGCACCGGCGGTGCCGGTATCGGCGGGAAAGACAGCCGCGACCACAAGAAAACAAGAAAATAAGGATTTGAAAGAAAAAGGTTTCTGCGGTGACAGGAGGTACGTCCTGTTGGCTCCGCGGAAAAACGAAAACTGGGGAGAGGCAGTGGGAAAGGCAGGAAGTCACCGCGCAGGCGCGAGGGATGCTCCCAAAAGCTTTCTGTTTGGATGCTGGGGAGCATTTCCGTGCAGGCTCCGTCGGCGCCAACGTACCCATATGTGAAGACTCATTCCTGCTTGTTCCTGGAGATTATAGTCATCCTCCCCGTCTTCTTGGCTCACAATCTTGGAGGGTCATCTTATTCTTCTCCCTCTTTCTCTACACATGTCCAACAGATAGCTAAAACCTGTCATTATTTCTTTAACTATAACCAGCAAAATTCATCCCTTCCTCTCCAAGCCCACTACCAAGACTCTTACCCACTCTCATCACTTCTTATTTATTTATTTAACATTTTTTATATACCGTCCTTCTACAAATCAGGACGGTTTACACAGAACATTTTATAGCAGTATGTTTCAATTGTTTACATGGAACAATGAACAAGGATAAATGTGTGTCAGAAATTAGAAACAATACATGGAACTATTTACAGAGAGTAACTATGTACAAGGTATATACAGGGTAAGAGATACTATATGGTTTTATAATCAACATTGAGATAGCATGGGTAAGAGGAGGGGAAGCAGGGGGCTAAGAATTAAGGTGGTTGGGAGAAGTGCTCCACTTCTTGTCTAGACTATTGCAACTTGCTCCTCACTGATCTCCCATTGAATCATTTATCTCCACTTTAAGTCTATTTGAAGCTCAGCTGCATGGCTAATCTTCTGCCAGTATTGTTATGCTCATATAAACCCTCTTTTCAACTCACTTCATTGGCTCCCTGTTTCCACACACAGTTCAGACATCTACTGACCTACAAAGGCATTCATTCTGTGGCTCCTTGCTACCTCTCCTCTATCCCTACAACCCTCCTTGGCAACTCCGCTCATCAAGAACATTTCTTTTTATTTCTTTTTATTTATTTATTAACAGCTTTTATATACCGCACTTTTATCATCAGCGCGGTTTACATTAACAACTTTGTACTTAAGCATAAAACAAATGTCAAGTTTACAGGTAACAGGATATGAAAACATGGATAACTGGGGTTAAAATAACATATTCACAACTATTTACAATAGATTCTCAAATGTTTTGCGTTCTAAAGGTGGGGGTCTGTGAGGTTTTGATCTGGAACAGGTAGTGAATTCAGGAACTTATTCGGCTAGCCATGATCATTTGTTTGTGTTGGAGGGGTAGGAGAGCCAGTACATTGTGAGAAGTGTTGTATGAAGAGGTGTGTTTTTAGAGATTTTCTGAATTGAGATAGGTCTCGTTGTGATCTGATGCTAGGTGGCAGCGCGTTCCAGCATCTGGGGGCGAAGGATGAGAATGCTCTTGAAGTAGTTGTCTGGGAGAGCTTTGTGAGGTCTTTTGGGACCGTTAGCATGTTATCTGTTGTGGATCGTCTAGATCTGGTGTTCTGTGTGTGATGCAGGAGGTCAGACAACGAGGATGGTGAGATTTGATGGAAAGCTTTGAAGGTCAAAACGAGGGCTTTGTATAGAATCCTGCATGATATTGGGAGCCAGTTGAGTTCGGATAGGATGGGAGTAATATGTTGACTCCTTGAGGCTCCATATAGGACCCTGGCAGCTGTATTCATAGCTAATTAAAGTGGATTCAGCGTGCTTTTGGGTAGGCCGTGTAGTACGATATTTGCGTAGTCGAAGTGGTGAGTGACTAATGCCTGGAAAGTTGTGCGGAAGTAGCATGGTTCAAGCATAGGTTTGAGGTGTCGGAGTGTCCTGATCTAATGGTAGATGGCTTTTACATGTTCTTTGAATTCGAGCCGCTGGTCAAGTATGACACCCAGGTAACATATTGAGGTTTTGAGTGGTAGATCGGCATCTATTGTTCTTAGAGTTGGTGGAGGAGAGAAGTCTTTGTTCCTTGTGACGATCAGGACTTCTGTTTTTTTGAAATTAATTCGTAGATTTTGTGTGAGCAGCCAGTCTGAGATTGAATTGAAGCAGGTGATTAATGTAGTGTAGTCGGGTTTTAGCACGTTGATTGGAGTGAATAGAAGCACATCATCAGCGTAGATGAGACATGATATTCCAAATGAGCGGGAGATGTTGCAGATGGGCTGCATATATATGTTAAATAGCAGAGCTGAAAGGGAGGAACCCTGCGGTACTCCTTGCTTCTGGTGGAAAGGCTGAGATGTAGTATTACCAATCCGTACCTGTTGCCAGCGGTCTTCCAGGTAAGATTTGCACCAATTCCATGCCATTCCTTGAATCCCTTTTTCGTAGAGACGGGCAAGCAGTTGGTCATGGTCAACAGAGTCAAATGCTGCTGCTATGTCTAGGAAGATCATTGCAACTCCATTCCTGATGTTGTCTGTTGTATTAATAAGCGTGTTCATTAGGGATGTTAGAAGAGTATCGACTCCGTGGGCTTCTCTGAAGCCATGCTGGTTTGGATCTAGTGGGGCTTCGGAATCAATATGTTGTTGGATTTGTCTCAATATAACTTTTTCTAGGATCTTGGCTAATAAAGGAATACTTGAAATTGGGCGGTAGGAGTCTTCCTTTTTTGGATCAAGTTTATTGTTTTTCAGAAGGGGGCGGATGGAGGTCTGTCTGAGGGCTATTGGAAATATCCCGGTGCTAAGGGACTGGTCAGCTAAGGCTGATATGTATGGGCTGAGCTCTGTTCTCAGTGATTTGATCCAGTGGGCAGGACATGGATCGTTAGGTGCGGTGGTGGCGTTGATGGATGTTATAATTTCTTCGATTGTCTTCGGAGTTGGGGATGAGAAATTATTGAGTATGAATTGGACGTTGGAAGGTTGTGTGGATACGTTTGTGGTTGAAGTTGTGATCTTGATTGCCTTAGATTGGATGTAGTCAGCATACAGTTGTGGATGTATATGTTCCTGTTGTGGTGAAGGGGGTTCATTGGTTAGGGATTTTACTAGTTGGAAGAGATCTTTCGGTTTGTTAAGAGAACGGCTAAGGAGCTTTGCATGATGTTCTTTTCTCTTATCCCAGGTTAGCTGACGATGGGATTTCAAGTGAGCTAAGTAAGTGGATTGGTCAAAAGGATTTAGGGAGTGTCTCCATTTCTTCTCTAGTCTCCTCAGTTGCTGTAAGGAGGTTCATAAGGAGTTCGTTTTACCTATGTCTTTCTCTTCTACAGCCAACTCCAGACTCTTTTCTTTCCACCTTGCTGCACCGTATATCTGGAACAGACTACCCTGAGGTCAGTATTATCATCAGGTTCTATCTATGGTCCTATTCAAATCCAGGTTAAATCACCATCTCTTGAAGCTATTTTTGGATCCTGACCCCTTTATTCTCTTGTCTACACCCATGCGCATTTTAATAATTTCTTTAAGAATTCCCTAGTCTCCTGTTTGTCTATATTAGCAGATTGTTAGCTCTGTGGAGCAGGGGATTGTCTTTTGTGTGTATATCAAGTTTTAATAAACATAAGTATATGGCAGTGGTTCTCAACCTTTCTTCTCATCGGGACACACCTGAACAGACAATGCTTGCATATGTGACACACTGCACACATTATCGTCATGGACCTTTAGTCTGACACAGTATAATAGTTAAATGTAAACATGTTCTGCAGCCACAAAAAAATTACAACAGGTATAGATCAGAACTACGATATTTCTCCATGGAAGGAACCATACAAAAAATATTCTGATATACACGCCATTTGAGTAACAGCAGCATAACTCTTTCTACTACCAGGCACATTGTGAAAGAACACAAAACCTGACCCCCACCACCACTCACAAATGTAACAAATGTGGCATACCATAGCAGCACTAATTCCTATGATTTAAACGACTAGAATCCTACCAAAGAATAGGCAGCATTAGAAATATTACATTAGGCCACAGAACACGAATACACCTAACTTCTGTTAAAAATAGCACAAGTGGGATGACTACGGATCTCTAAGAAAACTACACACCAATGCCACTGTACCTTGGTCACATGCAAACCTCCAGCAGATTCTCAAATACAGAACGGACCACAACTTAAATTAGAAATATGAGGACAACAATTAAACTGGGAATCTCAAGAAGTCAAACTCGGCAGATACTGCAATACTAGAAAACTAAAATTAGAAATGCATTTCCTCTTGTACTGAACAAAAAAAACAAAAAGAAACATTTCACAATGCACATTTCCCAGAGCTAACATATTCCAGTTAATAAATTTTAAAAAAATTCTACCTTTGTTGTCTGGGTATTATTTTTCCAGTCACACTGGCCCCAATTTCTATTTTCTGCTTTCTTTGCCCATCTTCTGCCACTCTTTTCAGTGTTTGCTGTCCATTTATCCTCTCCCCTTTTCTTTCTTCCCTCCCTACTCCTCTGACCACTCAAATTTCATCCTGTTTTTCACTTTTCAGTCCTCAATCTCCTCCTTTTAATGTTTATATTTATCCACTCTCCATCTCCTACCTATCCAATCTCCCCAAGTTTCCCCATCTCACTCCCTCCCCAGTCTTATTCTTTTCTATCTTTCACCCATTTTCCATTACCACATTTCTGCTCTCTGTACTCACCAGTCTCCTGTCACTTGCGTCTCCTTAACCATCCCCCTAACAAGGTTCCACGCTAAACCCAGCATCTATCTTCTCCCTCTCTCTCCCCCACCCATCCACCCTTGTAGCCCGGCATATCCCTTCCCTATCTCCCCCACACCCACCCAACCTTGTAGCCTAGCATCTCTCCTCCTCCTCCTCACACTTACCCACCCTTGTAGCCCAGCATCTCCCTTCAGCCTCTCCCACACCCACCCTTATAGCCCAGCATGTCCCCTACCTCTCATTCTCTGTCCCTCCTATCCAACCATCCATCCACCTACCCATGCAGCCCCATATCTTTGCACTCTCTATTTCCCATCCACCTTACATAGCCTAGAATCTCCACTATCTACCCACCCACCTACGTAGCCTAACATCTTCCCTGTCTCTTTCTCACCCACCCCACTCATTTCCCCCCTCTCTCTATCTTTCCACCACCCATCAACTTATGCAGATCTGTATCTTCCTTCTCCATCCACCTTTGTAACCTGGTATGCTCCCCTCAATATCCTCCCCCACCCTCCCCCCCAGGTAGCCAGACATCTCCCCCTTTATCCCACCTTTGTAGTTCCCATATTTCCCTGTTCTCTCTCCTTTTCTCCCTCCCCCAAAACAGTGATGCCTCTTCATTCTCAACCCTTCCCTTTTCCCTTCCTTGCCCCAACAGTCCAGCTTCTGCTTGTGTCGCGGAGTCAGGCACAACCAAAGGCAGGGGCAGGAAACACGACCGCAATGACCACAGCATTTCTTCTCTAATACAGGTTGTCAGACGGCTGCCTGGGTGAGAATATTCACAGTCTTGGCAAGTGCATATTTCTATATGATTTGCAAGGGATTGTGGGCAATGCAGTTCATTCACACCAGACACAGCTGCTGACAATAATTTAGTTGTGCTCAAGTGTTAAAGTCAATAAGATATTTATTTATGGGGTTATTTCTCCCAACACAGATATGCTTGGTAGCACATAAATCAGGTTACTTGCTTCCAGTGTTTAACTTGGAAAAACAAAATCAAAATCAGGAAAACAACATTCAAACTTGTCAGGCATTAGCTAATGTTTTCTTAGCATATATCAAACAACAAACGAAAAGCCACAAAGAAAGAAAAAAACTGTTCTTTTCAGGTTAACTTCTGATAACTTCCCACATAGATTCAGAAGTGATTCTCTCCTAGCTCACAAGCAATTAGGTAAGGCTCAATTGCTAGCAGTTATCCAGCTGAAACCCCTTAGCTGGCTTGCTTTCTACTGTGTGGGTCAAATCCTGCTTCAGGAGCTTTTCTGAGTAGATTAAAGAACAAGTTTGTATTTCTTTGTGATGGTTGCTGTACTTTATAACAGAAAATCACCAAAGGAGTTTGGACAAAGAGCAGTCCATATAAACACATTCTTCATCTGCAATCATTCCCCCTTCTTCAACAAGCATGGGTTCAATATCATGGATTGGCACAGATGAATCTCTCAATGGAGCACTTTCAGGAGAATACTTGTTTCCCTGCTGTCTTTCAAGGTTATAGCTAGGGCATAGATCAGTGTTCATACCTGAGCTTCCATTGCTGTTAGAGTTCCTCTCTATATAGCCTGGCCAGTATGTAGTCCAGTTCTTATGTCCAGCCTTCCAATCCAGATCCCTGGACACTGGATCTCTCTTCACATACCTTCTGGCACAGGTCTTAGGGTCCCTTCCACGTGCAGCCGTCTCCCTCACAGGTAGCGTCTGGAGATTCCTAGCTCTGCAGCACCATTCCTCTGGCTTTCCCTAGTCCAATGGTGTATGCTGGCCCTTGGAATACCTCCCAGTATACGTACTGCTCTGGACTCTTCTAGACCTCTCAAAGGCTTTTCTCCTCTTTCTTCCAAAGGGTTTCTTTCCCTCTCTGTCCGTCCGGTTTGGCTTCTGCTTCTGATGATCAAACTCAAGCTGATTCTCAGGATACTGAGGCTCTATAGAATAAACTCTACCTTTATTCTGCCTAGATGAGTGCTCCTCCCTAATACAGCGCAGCTGTGCTGAATCAGGCCCTGCCCTTTGAGATGAGTGCTTAGGGATTACCTCATAGCCCTCCTGATTGAACACACGTTTCCCCACTTCAGCTCCTCTAATGGCTGTTGGAAACCTGGTGCATTCTGGGACTGGTAGTCTTATGGGAAAATTCTGTTTTCTTATTTCTACCAGAACTGACAGGTTGCTTGTTCAGAGACACTTCACCTTTTCTATAGCTCCTTCCTGAGCTATGATAAGCTTCCTTATCACATACCCCCCTGCTTAAGTTATTACGGACTGGTTTAACTGGTGAAACTTCTTTCCTACAGTCCGTAATACCTACGAGAGTGTTCTCTTTTTGAAGCTCACTTACTTCCTGACTGGCTTCAGGGTCATTATTATTTACAGGCCTCTCCTTCCAAGACTTAAGTACATTAATATGGTAGGTCTGCCTACGTCCTCTTGCATTTTCTACCATATAAGACACTGGGCTCACTTGTTTAACAACCTTCCATGGCCCTTTCCACTGTACTTCAAATTTTGGGGCTGTACCTGCTACTTGAACCAAAACCTTTTCACCAATGCTTAATTGGCGGCTTTTGGCCTTCCTATCATACCACCCTTTCTGGCGCACTTGACTGTCCTGCAGGTTCCTCTCAGCAACCTGCAAGGTCCTTTTCAAACGTGCTCTCAAGTCACGTAGAAACTGTGGCACCTCCTGACTTCCTGCTTCAGGATCAATCCATTGTTCCCTCAAAATATCTAATAAACCCCGTGGAGCCCTACCATACATCAATTCATAGGGAGTTACACCTAGGGACACCTGAATTCTTTCCCTGCAGGCATATAAGGCAAAGGGCAATAACATATCCCATTCTTTTACCTCTCCTGCTAACCCCCTTCTCAACATTTGTTTGAGAATTTGGTTGAATCTCTCCACCAAACCGTTTGATTGTGGATGGTAGGCTGAGGTTTTCACGTGATGAATGCCAAAGGCATCCCAGACCTGGGCCAAATATTTGGATACAAAATTGGACCCTCGGTCAGTCAACACCTCTCTGGGGAATCCCACTTCACAAAACAATTTTACTAGCTCTAAAGATATTGTTTTTGCAGAAACATTCCTCAATGGTATGGCCCAGGGAAAGCGTAGTTACTCACCTGTAACAGGTGTTCTCCAGGAGCAGCAGGAATCAGTCCTCACTTATGGGTGACGTCGGCGCCGACGGAGCCCTCGCGGAGCAATTTTCCCCAGCTTTCAAAGAAAGCCTTTGGGAATTGCAGCGCACATGCGCGGTAGTCTTCCCGCCCGAAGGTGCCATCTTAGCCAGTCAGATGACATAGCTAAAAAGACAGCATAAAAATTTGCAAAAAGAACATAAGCAGACGATTGCAACTCCAAGGGGAGGAGGGAGGGTAGTGAGGACTGATTCCTGCTGCTCCTGGAGAACACCTGTTACAGGTGAGTAACTACGCTTTCTCCAGGACCAAGCAGGAAGTCAGTCCTCACTTATGGGACTCCCAAGCTCAAGGCTACCGGAGACCCTAAGCACAAAAATGAGCTCCCTCTAGCTCAGCAGCACAGAAGGATAGAATCTTCGCTGAATTATCACCCACCGGTAGCCCACATCCGGGATGGAGGGTAGGAGTTGCTCAGACCTCAAAGAGATTACGGAGGACTGCCTGTCCGAAAGCACTGTCCCTACGGGACTCCCTCTCGAGACAGTAATGGACCGCAAAAGTCTGGCTCGAAGACCAAGTAGCGGCCCGGCAGATGTCTGCCAGCGGAACAGAGCGGAGGTAAGCCACTGACGTGGCCTTTGCCCGAACGCAATGAGCCGTGACTCGACTTTCTAAGGCGAGTCCGGCTGCCCCATAAGCCCAAGAGATACAGTCCGCAACCCAGATGGACAGAGTACGCTTGGAGACCGGGAGCCCCAATTTATTGGGGTCAAAGGACACAAAAAGCTGCGCAGCTTTACGGTGCTCCCGCGTACGGTCAAGGTAGAAGTTCAACGCCCTTCTACAGTCCAGGGTATGGAGGACCGTCTCAGCTCGGCTGGAGTGTGGTCTGGGAAAGAAGGTTGGAAGTACCACCTCCTGATTCAAGTGAAAAGGGGAGACCACTTTAGGCAGAAACTTTGGGTGAGTCCGTAGGACTACCCTATTCTTGTAGAACCGAGTGTAGGGGGGATCAGACACGAGGGCCTGTAATTCACTTACGCGCCTAGCGGAAGTGAGGGCTATCAAGAACAGCGTTTTCCAAGACAGAAAACGGAGAGAGAGCAGGTAGCCATAGGTTCAAAAGGCGGACAGGTGATCCGCTGTAAAACCACATTCAGGTCCCAGTCAGGCGCTGGCGGGCGCAGAGGTGGTTTAAGTAGTAGGAGACCTCGGAGAAACCTCGCTACGAGAGGGTCGTTGGAGAGAGGTCTGCCGTCCACCGGCACATGATGTGCGGAAAGAGCACTGAGGTGAACTTTGACGGAGTTGGACTTAAGTCCCAGATTAGAGAGGTGTAGCAAGTACTGTAAGATCACCGACACCGGGCAGGAGAAGGGATCCTGAGACTGTTGGGTACACCAGACTGCAAAGCGACGCCATTTAAGGGCGTAGCATTTGCGGGTAGAAGGCCGTCGCGAAGCCAAGACGACCTCCTCCACCTCTGCCGGCAAGAGGAGAGGAGCAAGGACTACCCTCTCAGCAGCCAGGCCATGAGGTTGAGAGACCTGAGGTTGGGGTGCAGTAGGGACCCCTGATCCTGGGTGAGGAGATCCGGTTGCACCCCCAGAGGGATTGGATCCTCCACCGCCAGTTGCAGCAAGAGCGGAAACCACGGCTGCCTGGGCCAGCGAGGGGCCACCAGGATCATGAAAGCTTTGTCTCGGAGAACCTTGAAAAGGGTCCGAGAGACTAACGGGATGGGAGGGAAAGCGTACAGAAGGCTCCCCGACCATGAGATCAGAAAGGCGTCCGCCGCCACCCGAAGGGGGTGAGGCTGACGAGAGCAGAAGCGAGGAAGCTGCCGGTTGTGAGGACTGGCAAAGAGATCCACTGTGGGGAGGCCCCACCTGAGGAAGAGCTTCTGAACGATCAAGGGGTCCAGACGCCACTCGTGCGGCTGGAGGACCCTGCTGAGTTTGTCCGCCAGGCAATTTTCTTGGCCCGGGAGATAAACTGCCTTGAGGAGAATGCCGTGACTGACGGCCCAAGAGCAGAGCTTCTGTGCCTCCCGGCAGAGGAGGAAGGAGCCCGTGCCCCCCTGCTTGTTCACGTAGAACATGGCAACTTGATTGTCCGTCTGGACAAGGACGGACTGTTGGGAGGTCAGGTGGGAGAAGGCCTTGAGAGCTAGGCGGATCGCCCTGAGCTCCAGGAAGTTGATCTGCTGAGCAGACTCCCACTTGGTCCAGAGGCCCTGAGTACGTGCCTCTTGGCAATGGGCTCCCCAGCCCAGGAGGGATGCATCGGTGGTCAGCACCCGGGTCGGCTGAGGTGACTGGAAAGGCATTCCCAATACCAGGTTCGGCTGCCGGAGCCACCACCGGATAGACGAGACCAGCGGCTCGGAGACGCGCACCAGGTCTGCTAGGCCGCCCGTGGCCTGTCGCCACTGCTGGCGGAGACACCACTGAGCAGGCCGCATATTCAGGCGGGCATTGGGGGTCACATGGACGGTGGAAGCCATATGGCCGAGCAGTCTCAGGAAGCGCCTGGCGGAGACCAGGGGCTGGCTGCGAAAGCGGTCGGCTAGGTCCATGAGCCGCTGAGCCCTGTCGAGCGGTAGGTACGCTCGCGCCTGAGGGGTGTGCAGCCTTGCGCCGATGAACTCGAGATCCTGTGAGGGGAGCAAAGTGGACTTTGCGAAGTTGATGACAAAGCCCAAGTGCTGCAGCAGAGTCACCGTGCGGCACGTGGCGGTGGTGACCTCCTGAGCGGATGCTGCTCTGATGAGCCAGTCGTCGAGGTACGGAAAAACATAGAGGCCGTGAAGCCGGAGATGGGCCGCCACGACCGCGAGACATTTTGTGAAGACTCGCGGTGCGGAGGACAGGCCGAAGGGCAGTACTCTGTACTGGTAATGATTTCCTGCCACCACAAACCTTAGGTATTGGCGGTGGCTTGGGTGGATGAGGATGTGCGTGTAAGCATCCTTTAGATCCAAGGAGCATAGCCAATCTCCCTGCTGGAGGTAGGGCAGAAGGATTCCAAGGGTAAGCATTTTGAACTTCTCCCGCACAAGGAACTTGTTGAGGTTGCGCAAGTCCAGGATGGGTCGGAGGCCTCCTGTTCTCTTTGGTATCAGAAAATACCTTGAATAGAAGCCCTGACCTCTCAGGTGGTGTGGCACCGGTTCCACCGCCTGATCCTGCAGAAGACCTGCTAACTCCTGAAGGAGCAACTCCCTGTGCAGAGGGGGGCGCGGAGGCTCTCCCGGAAAATAGGAGGGAGGGACCTGATGGAAGTGGAGAAGGTAGCCCTCTCGCACGACCTGAAGCACCCAGGCATCTGCGGTGATGCTGGACCACCTGTCGGCGAAGTGAACCAGCCGGCCTCCGGTGCTGGGGGGAACCAGCGGGGGGGGAGAGGCTATGCTGAGCGAGTCAAAAACCCCCACCCTGCTGAGCAGGGGCTGGTGGCGCAGGCTTGGGGGCTTGCTGCCTACGGGACCCGTTACCCCGTCCCTTGGCCTGCTGGCCCTGTTGGGGAGCTGCAGGGGCCTGATAATGGGGGTATTGTTTGTAGGCAGCTGCCTTCCTCGGGTAAAAGGACTTTTTTCCCGAGCCCTTCTTTTTCTGGGAAGGGGCGGAGGTCTTCCTAGAAAGCCTGGTCCTGGTGAGAGTCTCAGTCTCAATTTGTGCAGCCTTTTCCGCCATGGGCTTGCCAAAGAGGTTTTCGCCTCGGCAGGGGACATCGACCAACTTGTCCTGTACCCAGGGCTCAAGGTCGGACGACTGAAGCCAAGCCTGTCGGCGGGCACCGATGCCGGCTGCGGCTACTCGAGCCGAGGCTTCAAAGCCATCATAGGCTGCTCGGGACATGAACTTTGAGCATTCCCGAATACCTGTGGACAAGGCTAGGAACCTCCGCAAGGGTTCCTCGGACAAACCAGCGGAGAAGCCGGCTAGCTCTTTAGCCAGATCCCTGAGATACATGCCCATGTAGAGCTGGTAAGTCTGGACACGACAGGCGAGCATAGAGCCCTGGAAGCACTTTTTGCCAAGGCCATCCAGGTTACGGGCCTCCCTTCCAGGAGGCACCGAGGAGTGCATCTTCTGGCTCTTAAGACGATGCATGGCCGATTCCACTACCATGGAATGGTGTGGCAACTGCGCCTTTTGAAAGCCAGGGCTCTTGCGGACTCGATAGATAGAATCGACCCGCTTGCTCAGGACCGGCGAGGAGGCCGGACTCTCCCACATGCGGAAGAGTAGTCGTTCCAGCATAGGAGGAACCGGCACAGTAAAGTGCTCCCTCGCGGGAGAGTCATACTGGAGGGCGTCGAGCTCTTCGGCTCGAGGCTCCTCCTCGGGGTCCGCAGGGAAGGCCAAAGCCTTGGCCATATCCCTAACGAAATCCGAGAACCGGGCATCCTCCGGGGGGGACTGCTTCCGAGGCTCGGACTCCGGAGAGTCCGATGGGACACACCGAGTCCGGAAAGAATCAGGTGACTCTTCCTCCTCAGACTCCCAGACCGACTCCGACGAGGACTCGGTGGGGTCGGCTCGGGCAGGGTGCGGCGCCAGCCGCCCCGACGCCGAGGGAGTCGGCGTCGGCGACCTCGGTCCCGAACGGGAGGCCGAGGGCGACCTCGACCGAGGATCGACTCGAGTTCTCATCGACTCGAGGATCGGCTCGGTCTCCGGGGTCGACTTGGACGTCGACGTCCCGGCGGTCGGGGCAGCGACGCCAGCGAAGCCAGCGAGCAGTGCCCGCTGCTGGTCCATGAAGGCAGACAATCTGCTCTCCAAGGCCGTCAACCTGAGTCCGAGCTCAGGTGACCCAGCAGCCCCCGACTCGGGCCCCGACGGCGTCGGGCCCGACGTCGGCTGACGCGGAGGCGAGTCCAGAAGGACAACAGGACTTACCCGGGCAGGCATCTCCGACTCCAGGCGAGGTCGCTTCGGGAGGTGTTCCTTCTCCAAGGACCCGGGGCGGCTGTCGGGGCTATGCGACCTGGCCCTCGCGGAGCCAGGAGCGTCCACCGACGCCGCCCTCGCGGGTTTTTCCTTCCGTCGATGGTCCCCGGAGGGAGAACCCCGGTCGGAGGAGCTCCGTCGACGGTCCGAACTGGAGCCTTTCGACAGTGAGGCCTCCGACGAGGTCCGGGTACGGCTGGGGTCAGCGAAGATTCTTTCGCGCTGATGCCGCCGACTTCTCAACGCCTTCGAGGACAGTTTGCTGCAGGGCCCACAGATCAGTTCCTCGTGATCTGGGCCCAGGCAGCGGAGGCAAAGGTCGTGTGAGTCGGTGAGTGACATATTTCGGTCACACCGACCACACCGCTTAAAGCCACTGGCAGCCATCGGGGGAAAAAGGGCCCCTGCGAGGTCAAAGGACCGGGCTGCCAGGGAAAAAGCGAAAACGAAAGCTGACTAAGTCAGAAAAACCGTTAGAGGACTCGAGACCGGCGTCGCGAGTCCGGGCGGGAAAACGACCGGCGTCGAACCGAAAGAAAAAAGGATAAATACAGAGGAAAATCAACTTTTTCGCGGGGACAAGACGGGGACGTCTGTAGGGCTCCGCGGAAAAAAGAAGACTGGCTAAGATGGCACCTTCGGGCGGGAAGACTACCGCGCATGTGCGCTGCAATTCCCAAAGGCTTTCTTTGAAAGCTGGGGAAAATTGCTCCGCGAGGGCTCCGTCGGCGCCGACGTCACCCATAAGTGAGGACTGACTTCCTGCTTGGTCCTGGAGAAACCTTGTTGCCTGATCTACCATAACTAGGATGTATTGAAAACCTCGGGGCGTTTTGACTAATGGGCCTACAATATCCATGGCAATGCGACCAATTGGGTCTATGATAATTGGCATGGGAATCAATGGCACCACCGGTGGGTGAGCCGCTGTAACTCGCTGACACGCTGGACATGCAGCACAAAACTGGACAGTTTCTTTGAAAATACCTGGCCAGTAAAAACGCATAAGTATTTGATCCAGCGTTCCTTGCATCCCTTTATGACCTCCAACTGGATGATCATGTGCTAATCTAAGTACTAGCCCTTTGAAAGTTGTGGGTACCACCAATTGTTTACGTATGGTCCCATTTCTGGGGTCCTGACTCTCTCTATATAATATTTCATTATCTAGTCTGAATCTGGGCAACTCCTCCCTGACCTCCTGAGCATACTTAAAAGCTCGGGTGAGAGCTTGATCAGCTCGCTGCTCTTGTGGAAAGTTAGGAAACTTTGCCACTAACTCAGCTGGCACCCAGGGTAAACTTTGACCAGCTAACATCTCAGCCCTACCCTGTGCTCTGCAAAGTCTCTCACGCCGCTTTTGTGCTTTCAACTTTCTTACTTTACCAGATGATGGGGTTATTAAATCATCATGAGAGGGTAAGTCTCCTAATAACTCTGCCTGCTCCCCCTCCTCCTTCTGCTGGCTCTCTACCTTAGCCTGCGAGCGGGTGGATACAAGGCCCCTCTTATTACCTATGGTTTGGCCTTCTGGAAGCTTAACCATCTTTTTAGCTAGGGGCTGAGGACTTCCAAAGAAAGGCCCGGGAGCTATTTCCATTATTCCTTCTCCCCCCTTCTTTCCTAGCCCTTTCACTAGCCCCTGCTTAAATCTTGGCCAGTCCTTTCCTAAAACCAAATCAAAGGGTAGCCTAGGCACCACTGCTAACAGGACTTCCTCTCGTTTCCCTAGGCACTTAACCTTTAGCCTATAGGTGGGATATGATGTTGCAGCACCATGAATGCATCTGATGTGAACTTGGCTTTCAGGGGTTTTAGGCACAAATCCTTCTTGGGCCTCTATCCTCTTCCAAAGCCTTTTTGACATGATACTCTGGTCTGCCCCAGAATCTAACAAAGCATTTGTGGTAATTCCTTGCACATCAACCATCAAAAGAAATCCTTCTTTGGGCTGTTTTAAATCCACCCCCATTAAGCTAGTGTGTATCTGGCATCTCTTTTCTAAATGTCCCCATTTTCCACATTTGAAACATTTCTTTTCATTCCACTGTGTCATCTGGTTTGATATAGTACATTCATTTTCAGAAACATTTTTAATTATTTTCTTTTCTGATACAGCACATCTTGCCTCAGCACCAATCTTCAGAGGGCCACCCATTCTATGGCAAGCCTGCGTGGCTTCCAAGAATCTCTCTGCTAGCATGGTTGCCTCTCCAAGATTTTGGCAATTTTGCTGTATAAGGAAAGTGTGCAAATCTTTAGGCACCCCAGACAAATTGTTCAAGCATTATAATGTCTAATAACATTTCTACCGTCTTTTGCTCAGGCTCCAACCATTTTACAGCTAAACCTCTGATTCTCTGACTCGGAGCCCTGGGTGTTTCACCCACTCTCAATGTAGTAGCTCTAAACATTCGCCTATACTCTGAAATAGACAACCCTAGGCGATCTCTAATAGCAGTCTTTACATCCTTATAATTCAAAGCCTGGGCTGCTGGCATTGCTCTGTAAGCTGCAAGCGCCTCTCCAGTTAATGAGGCTGCCAGCCTTACTGCCCACTGGGTCTCTGGCCATGCTAATGCTTGTGCCACTCTTTCAAAAGACTCTAGAAAATCATCAACATTATCATCTGGAGTTAGCTTCCCAAAACTAAATGCCCCAATCCCTTGATTGAGTCCCACACTGTCCACATGTGGTGCACCAGTATTTACTGCTGGTCTTGCATCTGTTCCACTTTGGTTCTGCAGCTGAACTAGGGCTTGCACCAGATCAAGCACTGGCCTCTGCTGTTCCATTAAGGCTTTCATAGCAGTGTCCTCAGCCTGCTGTGCTAGCTCCTGTTGCCTGCTAAACTGGGCTGCCATCCAATCAGCTAGTTCCCTTGGATCCATCTTGATCCCTGCAAGAAACAAAGAAAAAAAAACCCAAAGTGCACCACCTTCCAAACAGGTGTGTTTTTTTCTACTTTTTTTTTTTTTCAATTACCCCTGTGCCTTACTCCCATCCACCACTAGACATGCCCAGGTACTTATTACCTTGTGTCAGTGATGAATCCAGCTCTGCACAGGGTCTTTTCCTCCTGGGACAGCTTCCTGGAACCACCACTTCACCTCCAAAGTGCAGTTGAGGGAAAATCTTTTTTTCCAGCTTTAAACTTGAACTTTAGTTGTAATCCTCAGCAAGTAAATCCCCTTTGTGCAAAAGCAATCCGAAAAACTACGCCATTTGTCAGACGGCTGCCTGGGTGAGAATCTTCACAGTCTTGGCAAGTGCATATTTCTATATGATTTGCAAGGGATTGTGGGCAATGCAGTTCATTCACACCAGACACAGCTGCTGACAATAATTTAGTTGTACTCAAGTGTTAAAGCCAATAAGATATTTATTTATGGGGTTATTTCTCCCAACACAGATATGCTTGGTAGCACATAAATCAGGTTACTTGCTTCCAGTGTTTAACTTGGTAAAACAAAATCAAAATCAGGAAAACATTCAAACTTGTCAGGCATTAGCTAATGTTTTCTTAGCATATATCAAACAACAAACGAAAAGCCACAAAGAAAGAAAAAACTGTTCTTTTCAGGTTAACTTCTGATAACTTCCCACATAGATTCAGAAGTGATTCTCTCCTAGCTCACAAGCAATTAGGTAAGGCTCAATTGCTAGCAGTTATCCAGCTGAAACCCCTTAGCTGGCTTGCTTTCTACTGTGTGGGTCAAATCCTGCTTCAGGAGCTTTTCTGAGTAGATTAAAGAACAAGTTTGTATTTCTTTGTGATGGTTGCTGTACTTTATAACAGAAAATCACCAAAGGAGTTTGGACAAAGAGCAGTCCATATAAACACATTCTTCATCTGCAATCATTCCCCCTTCTTCAACAAGCATGGGTTCAATATCATGGATTGGCACAGATGAATCTCTCAATGGAGCACTTTCAGGAGAATACTTGTTTCCCTGCTGTCTTTCAAGGTTATAGCTAGGGCATAGATCAGTGTTCATACCTGAGCTTCCATTGCTGTTAGAGTTCCTCTCTATATAGCCTGGCCAGTATGTAGTCCAGTTCTTATGTCCAGCCTTCCAATCCAGATCCCTGGACACTGGATCTCTCTTCACATACCTTCTGGCACAGGTCTTAGGGTCCCTTCCACGTGCAGCCGTCTCCCTCACAGGTAGCGTCTGGAGATTCCTAGCTCTGCAGCACCATTCCTCTGGCTTTCCCCAGTCCAATGGTGTATGCTGGCCCTTGGAATACCTCCCAGTATACGTACTGCTCTGGACTCTTCTAGACCTCTCAAAGGCTTTTCTCCTCTTTCTTCCAAAGGGTTTCTTTCCCTCTCTGTCCGTCCGGTTTGGCTTCTGCTTCTGATGATCCTCCTGATGATGAAGATGATCAAACTCAAGCTGATTCTCAGGATACTGAGGCTCTGTAGAATAAACTCTACCTTTATTCTGCCTAGATGAGTGCTCCTCCCTAATACAGCGCAGCTGTGCTGAATCAGGCCCTGCCCTTTGAGATGAGTGCTTAGGGATTACCTCATAGCCCTCCTGATTGAACACACGTTTCCCCACTTCAGCTCCTCTAATGGCTGTTGGAAACCTGGTGCATTCTGGGACTTGTAGTCTTTTATGGGAAAATTCTGTTTTCTTATTTCTACCAGAACTGACAGGTTGCTTGTTCAGAGACACTTCACCTTTTCTATAGCTCCTTCCTGAGCTATGATAAGCTTCCTTATCACAAGGTTCAGCCGGACTCCTTCCTCCCGGCCACAGCACCAAGTGGCGCTTAAGTGATTTCACTTCCGGATGCGTAAAATGCACCCAGAACTAAAATCACAATAAGAGCCCCAGACGTGGAGAAGCAGCACAGTTGAATGTACATTAAACAAGAATTGCTGAGATTGATACAGTCAGGTCTCCTGTCCCTACTGGTGCTTGTGCCGGCTCTGCGGCACATCTCCCAAATATTGACCTCATCTCCTGCCCCTTCGCCTGTTGGCTCTGCGACATATCTTCTGGGTGCTTGTGACACATAACATAACAAATGCCATACTGAGTCTGACCAAGGTCCATCAAGCCCAGTATCCTATTTCCAATAATGGCCAATCCAGGTCACAAGTACCTGGCAAGTTCCCAAAAAGGTACACACATTCCACAATGCTTGTCCCAGGGTAAACAGTGGATTTCCCGGGTCCTTTTTAAAAATGGTTTATGGACCTTTCCCTCCAGGAACTTGTTCAACCTTTTTTAAAGCCAGCTACACTAACAGCTTTTACTAAATCTTCTGGTAACGGATTCCACAATGCGATTACACGTTGAGTGAAAAAAATATTTTCTCTTTTTAGTCTTAAATGGGTTACATTGTAACTTCATTGCATGTTCCCTAGTTTTTCTACTTTCTGATAGTGTAAACAACCGTTCTACATTTACCTGTTCTACTCCATTCATTAATTTGTAGACCTATCATATCTCCTCTCAGCCATCTCTTTTCCAAGTTGAAGAGCCCTAACCTTTTAAGTCTTTTCTCATAAGGGTATCCTTCCATCTCCCTTATCATTTTGGTAGCTCTTTCTCTGTGCCTTTTCTAATTCCAATATATTCTTTAAGACATTGGCAAACAGAACTGCACACAGTATTCAAGGTGCCATCGCACCATGGAACCTAGAAACATACATAGTAACATAGTATATGACGACAGATAAAGACCAGCATGGTCCATCAAGTCGGCACCAGTAAGTTGGCTAGAGTGGTTATTACTGCAGCTCCATACAGATCACCCCCATCTATGCCTATGCTTAGGGTTGTACCTGCTGCTCCATGCAGGTCAGTCCCCCTCTATTGAGTATACAAGATATTTAAGTTTGCTTTGATTTTATCATCTTGCTATAAAGGGATCCACTGTGTCTGTCCCATGCCATTTTGAATTCCTTCACTGTTTTTGACCCACCTCCTCCATCGAGAGGGCATTCCAAGCATCCACCACCCTTTCAGTGAAAAGGTATTTCCTGATGTTGCTTTTAATTTTACCACCTTGGAGCTTCAATCTATGCCCTCTAGTTTTACAGCTTCCCCTTCTTCAAAAAAAGATTTGTTTGTTCATGGATATCTAAGTATTTAAAGGTCTGTATTATATCTCCCCTGTCCCTCCTCTAGAGTATACATATTAAGGTCTTCAAGTCTCTTCTCTTATGTCTTCTGGTGCAGACTCCAAATCATTTTGTTCGCCTTTCTCTGAACCGTTTCAAATCTTTTTACATCCTTTGTAAGATGTTGTTAAGTGCCTCCAAGTTAGTGTAGACTCATGGCGACCCTCTGGATAGTAGTCTTAAACTGTGTTTGGTCTTCAGTCAGGCAGTTCATTGTTGACACACTAGCACCCATAGCTACTGTTATTGGATCGATCCATCTCATTGCTGGCCTTCCTCTTTTGCATTGATCTTGTAACTTGCCAAGCACATCATCTCTCTCTAATGATCTGTCTCTTTGCATGATGAAAGTATGAAAGTCGAAGCCTTGTCATCTGAACTTCTAAAGAAAGCTTAGGTTTGATCTCCTCTAGTACTGACTGGTTTGTTCTTCAGGCAGTCCATGGTATACATAGTATTCGTCACCAACACCATAATTCAAAAGGCATCAATTTTCTTCCTGTCTATCTTTGAAAATACCATGGCTTGAACAAATCAAATCTTAGTATGGAGAGAGACATCTCTGCTCTTGAGAATCTTGTCTAAGTACTTGATAGCCATTCTGTCAAGAACAATGCGTCGTCTGATTTCTTGACTGTTTGTTGCTTCTTTATTGATCGTTGATCCAAGTAGGTTAAAGTTGTCCACTATTTCAATTTCTTCTCCATCAACAATGAACTTGTTGATTTTGCCAGTTGTCAGGCTCTTTGTCTTCTTAACATTAAGGTGCAGGCCCATTTTAAGACTGTTCCTTTATCTTGAGAAGCGAATGTTTCAGATAGTCTTCACTTTCAGCCAGCCAAAACTGAACACAAAACTCCAAGTGAGGCCTCACCAATGACTTGTACAGAGGCATTAATACCGCCTCCTTTCTGCTGGTTATTTCTCTCTGTATGCAGCTCAGCATTATAATATGTTTGGTTTTATTCTCCATTACTTTCCTTATGATTCTTAGCATTCTATTTGTATTCTTGGCTGCCGCTGCACACTGGGTGGAGAGTTTCAATGTATTATCTACAATAACACCTAAATCTTTTTTCCTGGGTGATGGTTCCTAATGTGGAACCTTGCATTGTATAACCATAGATTGGGTTGTTCTTTCCTAGGTGCGTAACTTTAACTTGTTAACATTAAATTTCATCTGCCATTTGGATGTCCAGTCTTCTAATTTATCAAGGTTCTCTTGCAATTTTTCACAATCCTCTTGTCTTAACAACTTTGAATAATTTTGTGTCATCTGCAAATTTGATCATCTCACTCGATATTCCCATTTCCAGGTCATTTATGAATATGTTAAAAAACAGCGGGCCCAGCATAGATCTCTGGGGTACTCTCCACTATTCACTTTTCTGCATTGAGAAAATTGGCCATTTAGCCCTACTCTCTGCTTTCTATCTTTTAACCAGTTCCCAATCCACAATAGTATACTGCCTCCTATCCCATGACTGGTGTATGGCATATGTACAGCGCAGTGTGAACCTAGAGCTGCTATATACATAAGTAGCAGCAGCAGTAGTAGTAGTAGTAGTAGTTGTAGAGGAGACTGGGCTATTGATATAGATGGGCAGACAGGATAGGATGAAAAGTCTCATGTCATTTTCTACATTTTTATTTTAAAGTATTGAAATGAAAAGTCAGCCACTTTGAAAAGTACTGTTAACGTATGTTTACTAGTGATTCAAGTATTTTACAGGTTATTTTCTTCCTTTGGGGCCTAGGGATCCCAAATGTGCCTCAATCCTATAGTAGAACATCAGAAAACAACTAACATTACACAAATTTCCAAAAAAAATAAATTGCCACCGTTTCCAATGTGCTAAGTAATAATGCAGCAATGTGTGCATAAGACAGTAAAGAAAAGTCAATGCTCAAGTTCAAAAAAAGAATCTGGAAACACTGTGCCCGATATTCAGTGCCAGCAGCTAGCACTGCTAACGCTGCTAGCCACCAGCACTGAACAGTAAACCCCGATATTCAATGCAGAGGTCGTATCTGGTATGGTATGTTTTTAGCTAACATTTATCACAATTGAAAGTAAGTTAGGAGCAGTGGGCCTTATATATTCCAAGCAATTAACATGGTTAGCAGAGCCGATTACCATGTTAATTGCAGTCAACAAGACAGTCAGTGGCTGCTGGCTCTACAGACCCCGAAGCTAACTGCTTAGCATCAGGGCGTGTCAGGGGCATTCCGGGGCAGAACGGAGGTGGCACTGAATGTCAGGGGCATTCTGGGGCAGAGCAGATGCAGCCTAACTTCTGCTGCATATCGCTAACCGGGCAGTGGCTCAATAACGCCACTGACTGGTTAGCGATACGCAGCAGCAGTTAGGTTGTCTCTGCTCTGCCCCAGAATGCCACAGACATTTGGTTCCACCTCCGCTCTGCCCGGAATGCCTCCAACACATCCTGATAAGCAGTTAGCATCAAGGTCTGTAGAGACGGCTGTGGAGGGCAAAATGGCAGCAGAGGGAGTGTGGGCTCTGATGAAGAGACTAAAGAGGAGAACAGCAGTAAGCAGACACAGGGGGGCAGAGATGGTGAATGAAATTTCAAAAGATGAATTGAAAAGCTGTTTTTTGGGAGCTGAAAAGACGTCATCAGCGGTTAAAGTATTGATCTTAGAAAGCTGTTAAACCTGATTTAGCAAGCTGGGGAGGGGGACGGGGGAATGGGCAGGGTACTACTACTACTACTACTACTACTACTAAAGTGTAGTAACGCACCTGTAGCAGGTGTTCTCCATGAACAGCGGGAATCGGTCCTCACTTATGGGTTATGTCACCGACAAAGCCTGCGGAGGAACGCTCCCCAGCTTCCATTAGAAGCTTTTGGGAGATCCACCATGCATGCATGCCTGTCTTCCTGCCCGAAGGAGCCATCTTACCTCAGTAGGACGACATAGCTTAAGCAAGCCTAAAAAAAAATTAACTCCACGGGGAGGAGGGAGAGTAGTGAGGACTGATTCCTGCTGTTCCCGGAGAACACCTGCTACATGTGAGTAATTATGCTTTCTCCAGGACCAAGCAGGAATGCAGTCCTCACTTATAGGACTCCCGAGCTACAGGCTACTGAAAAACCTCTAAAAAGCCCAATGGGGCAAACAGAAAAAAACAAGCTGAGAAAAACAGCATGAGTAAGTGCTGAAAGGGTTCCGAGAGTCATCACCCGGCAGGGCATCAATGTCAGATTAACTCACAGTAGCCTGGATGGACAGAAGGGCCGGTGGGAAAGAGTTGCTGTAAGTCCCAAAGAGGTAATGGAGTAGGGCTTGGCCAAAATTGCTGTCATGCCAGGAATCTCTATCCAGACAATAATGGGCTGTGAAGGTGTGGATGGAAGACCACGTAGCAGTCCTACAGATCTCTGAAGATCCAGGATGGGTCGGAACCAGTCTGTTTTCTTGGGAACAAGGAAGTAGCAGGAGTAGAACCCCCTTTCCCTCTTGAGATGGAGGGACCAGCTTCACAACAGCCTGGTCGGCTAAGAGGGCCTGTACCTCCTGTTGGAGGAGCTGATGATGGGAGAGGCTCAAGGGGGTACTCCCCTGGGAAGGAGGAGGGGGGAAGCTGAGCAAAGTGCAGCAGGTACCCATCCTGGACTACTTGAAGTGCTCAGGAATCTGTTTTGATGCTGGGCCACCTGTGGGCAAAGTAGATCAGTCTTCCCCAACCTGGGACAGAACGGATTTGTAATGGGAAGGAGGGCTATGTTATGGAGGTAGTAGTCAACCCCTTCCCCCCCCCCCCCACTCCAAGGCTTTGGCTGTGGTGCTGATTGGGCCTTCTGGGGTTTCGGCTTGCGCTGTTGGCCTGAACCTTTTGATGTGCCTGGTAAGAATGGTACGGGTACTTCCGTATAGAAGGGTCAGAACCCCGGCATGGAACATCAGCCAACTTGTCCTGAACCCATTGTTCCAAGTCCAAGGACTGTAGCTACACCAGGCAGTAGGCACCGATGTCCACCGTGGCCACCCTAACCATGGACTCAAACCCATCATAAGCCGCTCTGGTGGTGAATTTGGAGCATTCCTTGGTCTTGGCAACAAGGCTCTGGAAGCGCTTCAGAGCCTCCCCCGACAGTCCAGTCGAGAACCCAGAAAGATCCCCAAGAGGTCTCGGAAGTACATCCCCATATAGAGTAGTTACTCACCTGTAACAGGTGTTCTCCAGGAGCAGCAGGAATCAGTCCTCACATATGGGTGACATTGACGTCGATGGAGCCCCGATGCGGAGCATTTCCACAGCTTTCTAAGAAAACCTTTGGGAATACACCCACGCATGCGCAGTCCCCTTCCCACCCAAAGGTGCTATCTTGTTCAGTCAGATGACATAGCTAAAAGACAGCACAAAAAACTAAATGAACTATGTACAACTGCAACTCCCAGGGGAGGAGGGAGGGTTGTGAGGACTGATTCCTGCTGCTCCTGGAGAACACCTGTTACAGGTAACTACTCTTTCTCCAGGACCAAGCAGGAAGTCAGTCCTCACATATGGGTGACTCCCTAGCTCTGGGCTACCAGGAACCCAGGCTGAAAAATAGAGCTCCCTCTGTGAAGCCTCAGCATCAGGGAAAGAATTTTACTGAGAAGAGATCCCACCGGTAGCCTAACAAGAGGGCTGGAGGGCAGGAGTTGCCTAAACCTCAAAGAGATTCCAGAGTACTGCCTGACCAAAAGCACTGTCTCTACGGGACTTCCTCTCCAGGCAGTAATGGGCTGCAAAAGTCTGGCTTGAGGACCAAGTTGCAGTCCTGCAGATGTCTGCCAACGGTACAGAACGGAGATGAGCTACTGATGCAGCCGCTGCCCGGACACGGTGAGCTGTGACTCGACCCTGCAAGGGAAGGTCTGCTGCCCTGTAAGCCCAGGTGATACAGCCAGCCACCCATATGGTACGCATGGACACAGGCAACCCCAAGTTGTTTGGGTCAAAGGAGATGAAGAGCTGAGTAGCCCTTCTATGACCCTTAGTACGCTCAATGTAGAAAGACAAGGCCCTTCTACAGTCCAGGGTATGCAGGACTTCCTCAGAACGGCTGGCATGGGGCCTAAGGAAGAATGTTGGAAGAACCACCTCCTGATTGAGGTGGAAAGAGGAGGAACTTAGGATGAGTCCTAAGGACTACCCTGTTCCTATAGAAACAAGTGTATGGCCTGTCACAGACCAGGGCTTGAAGTTCACTCACTCGTCTGGCCGAGGTCAGTGCCACTAGGAAAAGAGCCTTCCAAGAAAGGAAGCGGAGAGGACACGTAGCCATCGGCTCAAAAGGAGGGCGAGTAAGCTGCTGCAAGACCACATTCAACTTCCACTCAGGGGCTGGCGGACGGAGAGAAGGCTTTAGCAAGAGCAAGCCTCTGAGGAACAGGGACACCAAGGGGTGAACCGATAGAGAGTGCCCTTGCACCTGTGAGTGGTGGGCTGCCAGAGCAGAAAGGTGTACCTGAACAGAATTGGACTTAAAACCCTGATTAGACAAGTGCAGCAGGTACTGAAGCACCACTGGCACAGGGCAGGAGAAAGGATTCTCCTGGCGTTTATCACACCACAAGGAGAACCGCTTCCACTTCAGGGCATAGGTCTTTCTGGTGGATTGCTTCCGAAAGGCCAAGACCACCTCTTCAACTTCCTGAGGCAGGCCCCAGGGAGCCAGCACTACCCTTGCAGCCTCCAGGCCATCAAATTGAGAGTTATGAGATTGGGGTGCAGAAGGGAACCCTGATCCTGAGAAAGAAGATCGGGTTGCAACCCTAGAGGGAGTGGGGTATCCACCGTCAGCTGTAACAGAAGCGGGAACCAGGGCTGCCTCGGCCATCTGGGGGCTACCAATATGACCGAGGCCCTGTCCTTTAGAATCTTGAACAAGGTTCGGGCCACCAGGGGCGTGGGAGGAAACGCATACAGCCTCAGGAGGCCCTTGGACCATGAGATCAGGAAGGCATTCGCTGCGAATCTCGTGGGATGCGGTTGCCTGGAGCAGAACTGAGACAGCTGCCGGTTCAGGGGACTGGCAAAGAGGTCTATGGATGGAAGTCCCCACTTCAGGAAAATGTTCTGAACCACCAAAGGGTGCAGTTGCCATTCGTGAGGTTGCAGAACCCTGCTCAATCTGTCTGCCAGGAAGTTTTCGTGGCCAGGAAGATAGATTGCCCTGAGCAGCATATTGTGTTGAAGTGCAAAAGAGCATAGGGCCTGTGCTTCCTGACACAGGAGCCTGGACCCCGTGCCCCCTTGTTTGTTCACATAGAACATCGCCACCTGGTTGTCTGTCTGCACCAAGACCAATTGGTGGGCCAGGGTGTGAAAGAAGGCCTTGAGGGCTAAGCGTATCGCCCTGAGTTCCAGGAGACTGATTTGTTGCGTGGCCTCCCATGGAGACCACAGGCCCTGTGTGCACTTGTCCAGACAATGTGCACCCCAGCCTTGCAAGGAGGCATCGGTTGTGAGTACCACAGTGGAAACAGGTACCTGAAAAGGAATTCCCTGTAGAAGGTTGGGGGGGGGGTGTAGCCACCACTGCAGGGAGTTCAGGAAGGGTTTGGACACCCTTACTTTGTCTCTTAGGCTTCCTGTAGCCTGCCTCCACTGAGTCCTGAGACACCACTGTGCAGGCCTCATATTCAGGCGGGCATTGGGGGTCACATGCACTGTTGAAGCCATGTGGCCCAGGAGCCTTAAACAAAGTCTGGCGGAAACCAGTGGGTTGTCTAGAAACCGGCTGGCAAAGTCCATCAGCCTTTCCGCCCTGTCTTCTGGCAAGTAAGCTTTGGCGTGCAGGAAGTCTAACCTTGCCCCTATGAACTCCAGGTTCTGGGAGGGGAGCAAAGTGGACTTTGCGAAGTTTATGACAAAGCCTAGTTGTTGAAGGAGAGAGAGAGAGTACGGAGGGTGGCTTGGCTTGCCTGGCCTCCTGGAGAGTCTGACCCCTGATGAGCCAGTCGTCCAGGTAGGGGAAGACAAAAATACCCTGGTTTCTCAAGTAGGCCACCACCACCGCCAGGCACTTTGTGAAGACCCGTGGGGCGGAGGTTAGGCCAAAGAGCAGTACTCTGTACTGAAAATGGTTTCCTCCTACCACGAACCATAGGTATTTTCTGTGGTCTGGATGAATGAGGATGCGAGTGTACGCATCCTTCAGATCTAAGCAGCATAGCCAATCTCCCTGCTGGAGGTAGGGCAGCAGTGTTCCAAGAGTAAGCATCTTGAACTTCTCCTTTTCCAAGAACTTGTTGAGATTTCTCAAGTCCAGAATGGGCCGGAGACCTCCAGTTCTCTTTGGCACAAGAAAGTACCTGGAGTAGAAGCCCTGCCCCAGCAGGTGGGGAGGTACAGGTTCCACCGCCCTGTCTTGAAGACAACCTTGCAGTTCCTGGAGAAGGAGTTCCTGATGCAGAGTAGGCCTTGAAGGCTCCCCTGGAAAGTAGGAGGGGAGTAACTGATTGAAATGGAGCAGATAGCCCTTCTGGACTATGCTCAGTACCCAAGCATCTCCTGTGATGGGTGGCCACTGGTGGGCAAACAGGGCCAACCGACCTCCCGTGCTGAGATGGGCCAGCGGAGGTGGAGAGGCTATGCAGTGGGAGTCAAAACCCCCCTCCCTGCTGAGTAGGAGCAGGAGCTGGAGAGGCTTGGGGGCTTTCCACCTACGGGGCCCATGTCCCTGCCCCTTGGCCTGCTGACCCTGCTGGGGAGCTGGGGAGGCCTGATAATGAGTGAAAGGTTTGTAGGCAGAGGACTTCCTCGGGTAAAAGGACTTTTTCCCCCCGAGCCCTTCTTCTTATGAGAAGGGGCAGACGTTTTTCTGGACAACCTTGTCCTTGTCAGAGTCTCGGTCTCGAGCTTAGCAGCATTTTCAGCCATGGGCTTGCCGAAGAGGTTTTCACCCCGGCATGGGACATCGACCAACTTATCCTGTACCCATGGCTCGAGGTCCGATGACTGTAGCCATGCCTGGCATCGAGCACCGATGCCGGCCGCCGCTACTCGGGCGAAGCCTCGAAGCCATCGTAGGCCGCCTGGGAGATGAATTTGGAGCATTCCCGGATCCCCGAGGACAAGGACTGGAACCTCTGCAAAGGTTCCCCGGAGAGGCCAGCCGAGAACCCGGCTATTTCCTTAGCCAGGTCCCGCAAGTACATGCCCATGTACAGCTGGGTAGGACTGGACACGGCAAGCATCAAGCCCTGGAAGCACTTTCTGCCGATGGCACCTAGGCGTCGGGCCTCCCTACCGGGGGGCACCGCAGAGTGCATCTACTGGCTCTTCAGACGATGCATGGCCGATTCCACAACCATAGAATGGTGTGGCAGCTGCACCTTTTGGAACCCAGGGCTCTTTTGGACTCGATACATGGAATCGATCCACTTGCTCAAAACCGGCGCCGAGGCCGGTGCCTCCCACATTCGGAAGAGGAGCCGTTCCAGCATCGGAGGAACCGGCACAGTAAAGGCCTCCCTCGAGGGAGAGTCATACTGGAGGGCATCGAGCTCTTCGGCTCGAGGCTCCTCCTTGGGATCCGCAGGAACATTCAAAGCCTTGGCCATGTCCCTGACAAACTCCGAGAACCGGGTGTCCTCCGGTGGGGACCAACTCCAGGGCTTGGACTGTGATGAGTCCGAAGGGACACACCGAGTCTGAAAGGTATCAGGAGACTCCTCGTCCTTTGTCTCCCACGCAGACTCATCCGAGGAAGAGTCAAGGGGCTCCGACCGTGCGTGCTCCGGTAACACCCGCCCTGATGCCGGTGCCATCGGCGTCGACGCCCTCGGTCCCGAACGGGAGGTCGAGGGAGACCGTGACCGAGTCCGGACTCGGGCCTTCATGGCTTCGAGAACCGGCACGGTCTCCGGGGTCGACTTAGACGTCGACATCCCGGTGGTCGGGGCAGATGCACCAGTTAGGCTGGCCATCAGCACCCGCTGCTGATACATGAAGGCAGACAGTCTGCACTCCAAGGCTGTCAGCCTGAGTCCAAGCTCAGGAGACTTAGCAGCCATCGACTCGGGCCCCGGTGGCGCCGGGCCCGACGTCGGCTCCCTGGGAGGAGAGTCAGAGGACAACAGGACTTACGTGCTCGACAGACTCCGGCTCTATACGAGACACCTTAGTCGGTTTCTCCAGCTCCAAAGGCCCAGGGCGGCGGTCAGGGGTCCGAGACCTGGCCCTCGAGGAACCAGTGGTATCCTCCGACGCCATCCTCACAAGCTTTCTCTTCCTCTTATGCTCCCGACTGGGGGACCCCCATTCAGAGGAACCCCGACGAAGCTTGGGGTCAGACTCCCGAGACGTCGAGGCCTCTGACGAGGTCCAGGCTCGACCGGAGGAAGAGTCAGAAAAAATTCTCTCCTTCTGATGCTGCCGGCTTCTGAGTGCCTTAGTGGACATCTTTCCACACGGGACACAGACCTTGGGATCATGGTCCGGCCCAAGGCAACGCAGGCAGCAGTCGTGTGTGTCGGTAAGAGACATGAGTTTCTTACAACGATCACACTTTTTGAAACCACTGGAGGCCATCGGGGGGAAAAAAGGGCCCCCGCGAGTTCAAAAGACCGGCCCTCCAGGGAAAAAGAAAAAGAGCGCGAACGCGTGCCACGAAGGGCAAAAAAACAAAAAATAGAGATCGGGTCGATACCGGCATACCGAACCCAGGCGGGAAGGGGAACCGGCGTCGAACCGGACAAAAAGAGCAAAAATCGCAGAAAAAAAAATCAAACTTTTCCGGGTGACACAGACTCACGTTCGTTGGGCTCCAAGGAAAAAGAAAGACTGAGCAAAATGGCACCTCTGGGCAGGAAGGGGACCACGCATGCGTGGGTGTATTCCCAAAGGCTTTCTTAGAAAGCTGGGGAAATGCTCCGCATGGGGTCTCCATCGATGTCGATGTCACCCATATGTGAGGACTGACTTCCTGCTTGGTCCTGGAGAAATAACTGGTACATCTGGATCCGGGCCACCAGCATTGAGCCCTGGTAGCACTTTCTACCAAACCCGTCCAGGGTCCGTGCCTCCCGGATGGGGGGAGGGGGGGCACCAAGGAGTGCGTCCTCGAGCTCTTAATATGATGCATGGCTGATTCCACAACCATGGAGTTGTGAGGTAGCTGTCCTTTTTTGAAGCCAGGGCTCTTCTACACTCGATACATCGAATCGAGTTGCCAGCTGACTGAGGGCACCATCAGGGGCATCTCCCACATGTGAAAGAGTAGTCTCTCCAGGATGGGATGGACTGGCACTGTGATAGCCTCTTTAAGGGGGAGTGGGGTATTGGAGGATCTCCAATTCCTCTGCCTTGGATTCCTCCTCTTCCTCGATGGTGAAAGACAAGGCCTTCCTCATGTCCCGTATAAACTCATGGAGGAATATGTCCTCCGGGAGGATGACTTCCACTGTTCATACGGGGGTGAGGGATCGGAGGGGTAGTTCTGGTGATGGACGGTCTCTGGAGATTCCTCCTTCGTCTCCCAGTCAGAGTTGAAGTCCAAGAGGAACTCTAAGTACCATCGGGAATCCAGATGCAGATGGCGCTCAGGCAGAGTCAAAGAAGTCCTAGTTTCCCGGCAGTCCGATTCCGAGCCAATCGGGGGAGAAACCTGATACACAGAGAGGGACCTTGAGCATCACCTAGAACCGCTGCCAGTTCTGGGAAGAGCATGAACTTCTAAGATAGACAATCTCCAACAGTGAGGCTTTCACCGTGGACAGGGCCATCACTAGTGCTGAGGAACCAGAGATGACCAAGTCTCAAGCAGCCTACTGGGTCAAGAATGCAGCAAGACTATGCTCGAGGAAGTAAAGAGTCTGATACCACCAGAGATAACACTGCAGCCTTTGGGGCTGATTACAGTTCCCTCAGTGGGGACTCCTTGATGGTTACAGCCTTGGGAGTCCCATGTTGGCCCTCTGGGGCTTCGGGAGACAGCTCCTCCTGCCAAGGCAGCTTGGGGGGGGGGGCTACTCCCGGCTCTTGCCCTCAGAATCATGCCAAAGGCTATGATGCTGATGGCCCCGAGACTTAACCCCTGAGTCTCAGGATCACTCTTCAATATCAACAGGGCAGATGTCCTGTCCTTCAGGGGGCACTCCTCATCAAAGGAGAGCTGCTGGTCCAATGCTCCACGATCCCTTGGTTCCAAAAGGGTCCGGCCTCATGCAAAACCAAAGCCTCATCGGAGGCTTTGAGGGCATCAATGCAGAGGCCGATGTTGATGACTCCGAAGACTAGAACAGTGCTTTCCGCTGTTTCTCCCAATTCCTAAGCCCCTTAGGTGTCATCTGTATGCAGAGAACACAGGTCGAAGGTTCGTGGTGTGACCAGAGGCACTGAAGGCACCAGTTGTGGTGGTCTGTGATGGAAAGTCTGGGTGATGTCAGCACCGACAGAGCCCTCATGGAAGCATCTCCCCAGCTTTCAAAGAAAGCCTTTGGGAGATGGCACCATGCATGCATGGTCCCCTTCCCGCCCACGGGTGCCATCTTACTCAGTCAGATGACATAGCTAGAGCAGACAAAAGAATATGGCAAAAATGTACAGCAACTCCAAGGGAAGGAGGGAGGGTTGTGAGGACAGAGTCTGCTGTACCCAGAGAACACTTGTTACAGGTGAGTAATTACACTTTCTCCAGGAACAAGCAGAACGTTACTCCTCACATATGGGACTCCCTAGCTACAGGCTACTGAAAGCCTGTAAAGAAAACCACGGTCGCCCTCAAGGGCCGTCCTCGAGTAGGGAATTGCTGCCCTCAGGGACCACATCCAATGACTTGGCATCATGCAGGTGCACTCTGAGCCCCGAGGTTGCAGAACCTCGGACAGGGGATAGTCCTCCAAGGACTTCCCCTAGGGCTCAAGTCATCGTCCGAGTCGAGATCAAAGACGCATTCTGACCCCGGTGCCAGAGGCGAGTCTTCAGGTACCTGGGTTCAGAGCCCTCAAGCCTGAACACAGAAGGATCAGAGCGCAGGAGTTGCCTAGACCCCGAAAAGATTATGAAGCATGGCCTGGCCAAAGGGCACTGTCCCATTAGGATTCCCTCTCCAGGCAGTAATGAGCTCCGAAGGTATGGACTGAAGACTAAGTGGTGGCCCAGCAGATGTCAGACACGGGGTCATAGTTCAGGTTTGCCACAGAGGCTGCCATGGCCCTGACATTGTGTGCTGTGACCCAGCCATTCAGCGTGCGCTCAGCCTTCTCATAGGCGAGGATGATGCAGTCCACCATCTAGGTGGACAGGGTTCGCTTGGTCACTGCCTTCCCCAGATGACTGGGGTTGTAGGAAAAGACCTGAGACACATTTTGGTGGTCCCTGGTATGCTGAATGTAGAAGGACAGGGCCCTCTTACAGTCAAGGTGCGAAGGACGGACTCCGCCCTGGAGGAGTGAGGTCTCGGGAAGAAGGTGGGTAGCACCACCTCTTATTTTAAGTGAAAAGACACCACCACCTTTGAGAGGGATTTGGGGTGCGCGCGTAGCGCGACCCTGTTCCTGTAGAACCTGGTTTAAGGCGCCTCTGCCACCAGGGTTTGGAGCTCACTGACCCTGCGAGCAGATGTGAACGCCACCAGGAACACCACTTTCTGTGAAAGATACCTCAGGTGGCAGGGGGCTCAAAGGGCAGATGGGTAAACTGTGCCAGCACGACACCGAGGTCCCATTCCATCATCAGAGGGTGGACGGGGGCTTTTGACAGCAGGAGCCCACTCAGGAAGCGGGTTACCAGAGGCTGGGCCAAGAGAGGCTTGCCTTCAACAGGGTGGTGGTGTGCTGCTAGGGCAGTGAGGTGCACCCTGACGGTGCTCAATTTGAGCCCAGATTAAGAGAGATGAAGGAGGTACTGTAGCACCAGCTGCACCAGGCAGGAGAACAGGTTCATCCGCTGCTCTGCGCACCACACTGAGAACATGCGCCATTTGAAGGGGTAAGCCCTTCTGGTGGAGGTCTTACGGGATGCCAGCAGGATCTCTTCCACTTCTCCTGAGAGGTTGAAAGAGGCTAAGGTTACCCTTTCAGCAGCCACACTGTCAGTGACAGAAACCCCAGATTGGGGTGCAGGAGGCGCGCCCTCTTCTTGAGACAAGAGTCCTGGGGAACTCCCCAGGGGGATCAGTGCCTCCACTGACAAGCGGAGGAGCAATGGGAACCACAGCTGCCTGGGCCACCATGGAGCCACCAGGATCAGCGACGCTCTGTCGTGAAGAGCTTTGAAGAGGGTCTTGGCAATCAACGGTGTGGGTGAGAAGGCGTACATGAGGCCTTCCAACCATAGGATGAGGAACGCATCTGCCGCTACCCAGCCCAGGTGGGGCTGACGGGAACAGGAGGAGAACAACTGGTAGTTGGTGCTGGCGAAATGGTCCACCTGCGGGTTCCCCCCCGAGTTGGAAGACCTGGGTGGCCACTCTGGGTCCCAGCTGCCACTCGTGCGGTTGGAGGACCCTGCTTAGTTTGTCTGCTAGGGCGTTGTCCTGGCCTGGTAGATATACCGTCTGTAGGAGCATTCCCTGAACTGCATAGGAGCAGAGTGTCATCGCCTCATGGTAAAGGATGCGAGACCCCCATGCTCCTTTGCTTGTTCACTTAGAACATCGCCACTTGGTTGTCCACCTGCTCCAGAAGGTTGATCTGCTAGTTGCCCTTGTTCTGTGATCAGCTGCCCTGAGTGCGAAGTTCCTCACAGTGGGCTCCCCATCCCAGCAGGGAGGCATCCGTTGTGAGGACCCTCAGAGGACTTGGGACTTAGAAGGGCATCCCTGCCTGAAGATGTTGCAGATTTTTCCACCACGTCAGGGATTACGCCAACTGGTGGGTCACTGAGACTCTCTCTTGGAGACAACTGGTGGCCTATGTCCACTGGTCTCGAAGGCACCACTGGGCAGCCCACATGTGCAGACCAGCATCCGGGGTAACCATGACTGTGGAGGTCATGTGGCCAAACAGGCACAGCAGAAGCCAAGCTGACGCCAAGGGATGGTGTTGCATGTTTGAAGCCAATTCCCCGAGATGGTCGGCCCAATCCATGGGAAGGAAGGCCTTTGCCTGAACATGTCCAGCTTTGCCCCTATGAACTCCAGACATTGTGTCGGGAGGAGGTGGGGCTTGGGGTGGTTAATCACGAACCTCAGATGTTGTAGGATGTAGATGGTGCACGCCGTAGCTTGCTGCACCTTGGCGGCCGTGCCTCCTTTTATAAGCCAGTCGTCCAGGTAGGGGAAGATGAATACCCCTTGGAGACTGAGGTAGACGGCCACTACTGCCAGGCATTTGGTGAAGACCCTGGGGGCGGACACCAGGCCAAAGGGTAGTACCCTATACTGGTAGTGGCCTTCCCCCACTATGAAGTGAAGATACTGCCTGTGGCTGGGGTGAATGAGGATGTTGGTATAAACATCCTTCAGATCCAAGGAGCACAGCTAATCTCCCTTTTAGAGGTAAGGCAGCAATGTTCCAACGGACAGCATCTTGAACTTTTCCCTCACCAGAAACTTGTTCAGGTTCAACGGGTCTAGGATGGGCCGCCGGCCCCCTGTCCTTTTTGGCACAAGAAAATATATGGAGAAGAACCCTTTGCCCCTGAGATGCTGTGGAACTGGTTTCACCGCCTTGTCCTTGAAGGCCTGCGAGTCCCTGCAGTAGGAGGTCCCAGTGAAGAGGAGACCTGGGAGGCTTCTCCTGGGAAGAAAAGAGATGGTGTTTGTGCCTGGTGGAGGAGGTAGTCCTCCATGACCACCTGGAGTGCCCAGGAATCGGTGATGACGGTTGGCCACCTGTGGGCATAGTGGATCAGATGTCCCCCTGTGGGCTGCTGTCCTCCTTGGGGTAGAGAGGCTATACCTGAGTCAAAAGCTCCCTCCAGGCTGGCCCGGAGCTAACGCCTGGGGCTTAAGAGCTTTCTACTTATGACAGCCATGCCCCTGTCCCTTAGCATGCTGACTCTGCTGGGAAGCTGGGGGAGGCTTGGAAATGTGGATAATTTTTGTAAGCAGGCCCCTTCCTTGGGTAAAAGGGCTTTTTACCGGAGCCCTTCTATCAGGGAAGGGTAGCAGTCTTTTTGGAGAGCCAGGTCTTCATCATGAGTTTGGTCTCCAACTCGACAGTCTTCTCCGTCATGTGTTTGCCAAAGAGGTTCTCCCCTTGGCATGGGACATCGACCAATTTGTCCTGAACTCATTGTTCGAGGTTGGAAGACTGCAGCCAGGCTTAGCGCTGGGCACTGATGCCCGCCGCAGCTACTCTAGCTGCCGACTCAAAGCAATCATAGGCTGCTTGAGTCATGAACTTGGAGCACTCATGGATAGCTTTGGATAGGTTCCTGAACCGCTGCAGGGGTTCCTCAGAGAGACCAGCTGAGAACCCGGCGAGCTCCTTCGGAAGGTCTCTCAGGTACATGCCCATGTACAGCTGGTAGGCCTGGATCTGGCTGATGAGCATCGAACCCTTGTAGCACCTTCTGCCGAGGGCATCCAAGGTGCGGGTCCTCCGTAGCCGGGGGCACCGAGGAGTACGTCTTCTGGCTCTTCAGCCAACACATGGCCAACTCCATCCCATGGAGTTATGTGGCAGCAGTGCCTTTTGGTAGCCCAGGCTTCAGCAGACCTAATACATTGAGTTAGGCCGCTTGCTCATGACAGGCACCGATGCCAGTGTTTCCCACATGTGGAGAATGAGCCATACCAGGATGGGTGGGAATGGGCACAGCCAGCGATTCCCTCGGTGGGGTCTCGCATTGGAGAATTTTTAGTTCCTCCATCTGAGGGTTGTCCTCAGATTCTGTTGGGAATGCTAGTGCCTTTGACATGTCCCGCATGAAGTCGAGGAATACCATGTCCTCAGGAGACGACCAACATCAAGACTCTGAGGGGGATGGGTCCAAGGGGACGTTGCGGTGTCGACAGTTCCTTCTTCGGTCTCCCATTCTGAGTAGTTGGTGGAAGACTCAAGGGCAGGGTGGCCCAGAGGCTCCGGGCCCGAACCCAGCCCCAACCCCTCAGAGGCCTCGCGGCTGATGTTGTGCACGCTAGCTAGGGGGAAACCTCAGTCCCATAGAATGGGACATGGATTGAGACCTCGACTGAGGAGCGACTTGGGGCCATATGGTCTCGAGAATTGGCTCGGCCTCCGGGGTTGTCCTTGACGTCAAAGGCCCAGTGGTCTGAGCGGAGGAACAGGCTGTGCCAGACATCAACATCTGCTGCTAGTCCATGAAGGCAGACAAGCTGCACTCCAGGGCCACCATTCTGGTCTCCAGTACAGATGGCTCTGCCACCCTTGGTGCAGGCACAAAAGAACTCAGACCCGGTGCCAGTTTCCCCGAAGGGGAGTCCTCAACAAGGATGGACTCGAGAGTCCGAGGTCGATCTTCGGGTGATTCTCTCCAGATGACCTTGGTGAGTCGCTCCCACTCTGAGCCCTCAGATGAGCAGCGTGGACTGCAGGACCTGGTTCGGGGCTTACCTGCATTTGAGGGTTTCTTCTTGTGTTCCCTCGAGGGAGACCCCCTTTCTGAAGGTCCACAGCATCGACCGGGGTCCGCGGGGCAACACAGGAGTCCAAGACTTAAGATGGGGCCTTGGCCTTCAGAAGTGCCAGGGACTCCGAGAAAAAAAAAAACATATTGTGCTGCTGCTGACGGATCTTAAGAGCCTTGGTAGACATCTTTTTACAAAGACCACAGGTCACGGAGTCGTGGTCTGGCCCACGGCAGCATAGGCATCAGTCGTGTGTATCGGTAAGGGACATGATTTTTGTACACCGATCATACTTCTTGAAGCCACTGGTAGCTATGGGGGAAAAAAATACCCCAGCGAGGCTACAGACCTGCAGTGCTGCCAGTTGGAAAAAGGGCACGAAAGCACCAAAAGGAAAAAAAAAAAAGTGGTATGGACCTGAGACTCTATGCCGGGGCAGCGGGCTCGGGTGGCAGGAAGAGTACCGGTACACAACCGGAGAAAACGAGTATGAAACTCGGGCAAAAAATCAACTTTCTCCAGGGGAAAGCAGACGGATGTCTGAAGGGTTCCACAGAAGAAAGGAGACTGAGTAAGATGGTACCCTTGGACAGGAAGGGGACAACGTATGTGTGGTGGCATCTCCCAAAGGCTTTCTTTAAAAGCTGGGGAGATGCTTCCACGAGGGCTCCATCAATGACAACATTACCTAAATGTGAGGATTGACTTCCTGCTTGATCCCGGAGAAAAGATATTACAGTGAAGAGTCACAGTTAGAACTAACAAGGAAAAGGAACTGTGATTCTGCAGTAGGTACTACCTAATTACAAGGCACTTACTTAATCAGTAGTGTCTGGGAAAGCTCCAGTAACAGACTGTCCACAGGATACTCCCAGAGGAGGGCCAAGATTTGAACACAAGTACTGTCTGATATTGTCAGTCAGCACTGAGATTTCTGGTAAGTGTTGGGCTAGGTCTCTCTGGAGTTGGTGCAGAAAAAAATTCCTAACCCAGGACACTGTTCTAAAGACCAACAACATTGGTCAAGGAGGCAAGTTCAACAACTTCAGTTCTGGCTGTTACAAAGTAGAACCTCCCCAGAAACTTCAAATGGTCACTTGTATAGTAACTTAAAAGTTTGCAAAGGAGTAGAAATTTGTACCGAGAAAAACAGAAGGGCAAAACAAGGAATTACAGTGGACATAAAACCCCTTATTTTGTCACAAGGCCCAGCTCTCACTTTTTATGCTGTTTTGCACGGTTTAGGATGTCTTGGAAAGTTCCTGGGAGAAACTTTAAGCTTGCTGATGCACTTACTTGCTAATGGAGACAGATCTTGATCACAGCTGTCTGCTACTAGAATCTCTTCTTTGCTATGAAGCATTTGAGTGGAGGCATACAGAGGGTTTACAAAATCTAAGCAGAAGAGTAAAATAAGAGAGGTAAGAAACAAATCAGTCTTTTAGAACATATATATAGTTTCATTAAGGCACTTGTTTAAAAGTGATGTTTCCATTAAAATATCTATATTTTACATATACAGAGCACTTCCTTTTATTTCTGGTTTCCTTATATACTGCTTTCCACAAGTATCAAAGGGGTTTACAATATAGGTTTAAAATATAGTAGAAAAAGAGCGAGCACAGAATGTAGTGGAGAGTGGATAAAAGAGGGTAAAGGGGTTCAGTGTAAGGACAGGGACGTAGCTGATTTGGGGGGGGGGGAGGAGGGGAGTGCTGCTGCACATCTGTTCCCCAAAGGCCTCAGCAAAAAAGAAGATCAAGTCCAGGTTTGATTTTTTTTTTTTTTAAATAATTGCACTCTGTATGCAAGTAGACAGGAAGATAATTTCATGGTGAGAAAATAGAAAGCAATGTAGCACGCAGAAGAGCTCATCTTTCTGGGGGAGGTATAGAGTAGTTACTCAACTGTAACAGGTGTTCTCTAGGAGCAGCAAGAATCAGTCCTCAGATATGGGCGACGTCGGCACCGACAGAGCCCTCGGGCGGAGCATTTCCCCAGCTTTCAAGGAAAGCCTTTGGGAATGCAGCATGCATGCGCAGTCCCCTTCCCGCCCAAGGGTGCCATCTTGCTCAGTCTGATGACATAGCTAAAAGACAGCAAAAATCAAAATGAATGATATGACTGCAACTCCAGGGGAGGAGGGAGGGTCGTGAGGACTGATTCCTGCTGCTCCTGGAGAACACCTGTTACAGGTGAGTAACTACTCTTTCTCCAGGACCAAGCAGGAAGTCAGTTCTCACATATGGGACCTCCCCAGCTCTAGGCTACCGAGAACCCTAAGCTGAAAAATGGCTCCCTCTCAAGAGCCTCAGCATTCGTGATAAGAATATCCTCTGAGAACGCCCCCGTACGGAAGCCGAACACAAGGGCTGGAGGGTAGGAGTTGCCTAAACCTCAAAGAGGTCCCGCCAGGACTCTATATCCAGGCAGTAATGGGCTGCAAAAGTCTGGCTTGAAGACCAAGTTGCGGCCCGGCAGATGTCTGCCAACGGAACAGAATGGAGATGAGCTACTGACGCGGCTTTCACCCTGACACGGTGGGCCGTGACTCGACCCTGCAAGAGGAGGTCTGCTGCCTTGTACGCCCAGGCGATACAATATGCTATTCAAGTGAACAACGTACGCTTGGAGACAGGTAACCCCATCTTATTAGGGTCAGAGGAGACGAAGAGCTGAGTAACCCTTCGATGCCCCCATGTACGTTCTATGTAAAAAGACAATGCCCTCTTACAGTCCAGAGTATGCAACTGTTTCAGCCCAGCTGGTATGCGGCCTGGGAAAGAAGGTTGGAAGAACCATCTCCTGGTTGAGGTGGAAAGAGAAGACCACTTTTGGAAGGAACTTCGGATGGGTCCGTAGGACCACCCTGTTCCTATAGAAATGTGTGTACGTTATATCATAAACCAGAGCTTGTAGTTCACTCACATGTCTGGCCGAGGTAAGAGCCACCAGGAAGAGCGCTTTCCAAGAAAGGAAGCGCAAATGGCAAGTAGCCATCGGCTCAAACGGTGGGCGAGTAAGTTGCTGCAAGACCACGTTCAAATCCCACTCAGTCGCCGGTGGACGAACCGGAGGCTTGAGAAGAAGCAGACCTCTGAGAAATCAGGACACCAAGGGGTGAACCGACAAAGACTGTCCCTCCACCGGCGAGTGGTGCGCTGATAGAGCACTGAGGTGGACCCGAACAGAGTTAGACTTAAGGCCTAGATCTGACAGGTGAAGTAGATACAGCAGTACTACTGGCACAAGGCAAGAGAAAGGATCTTCATTGCACTGAGCACACCATACCGTAAACCTACGCCACTTGAGGGCATAGGACTTTGATGGACTGCCTCCTAGAGGCCAAGACCACCTCCTCAACCTCCTTAGGTATAAGTAAGGGAGCTAGCACTATCCTTTTTGCAGCCAGGCCATCAGATTGAGGGATCTGAGATTAGGGTGCAGAAGGGAACCCTGATCTTGAGACAGGAGATTATGTTGCAACCCCAGAGGGAATGGAGTTTCCACCGGCAACTGCAGCAGAAGTGGAAACCACGGATGCCTCGGCCATCTGGGGGCTACCAGAATCACCGAGGCCTTGTCCCGCAGAATCTTGAACAGAGTTCGGGCCACCAGGGGCGTGGGAGGAAAGGCATATAGGAGGCCCGTAGACCAAGAGATCAGAAAAGCATCTGCTGCCATCCTCAGGGGATGCGGCTGTCTGGAGCAAAACCTGGGCAGCTGATTGTTTTGTGGACTTGCAAAGAGATCGATGGATGGAAGTCCCCAGCAAAGGAAGATCTGCAGGACCACCCATGGATTCAACTGCCATTCATGAGGATGGAGAATCCTGCTTAGCTTGTCTGCTAGGAAATTCTCCTGACCAGGTAGATAAACTGCTTTGAGAAACATGCCTTGTTTGACTGCAAAGGAGCAAAGGGCCATCGCCTCCTGACATAGGGAGCCTGGACCCTGTGCCCCCTTGTTTGTTCACATAGAACATTGCCACCAGCACTGTTCCCTCTAAGCTGTGCGCATGTGCGCGCGCACACACCTCGCCGAGCGAGCGCACATACTTTACAACAGAGCGCACAAAAATTACGGCTCTGATTCTGATAGAAAACAACACAGACGTCTTAAAATTTAAAAGTTATGATTGTAATTACTAGAAATTTCCCGCTTCATATAGTAATTGTCTATTTTCATTTAATTTGATTAAAATCAATGTGGTGTACATACTGTATTCTGACGTGTAGTCAAATTTTAAAGTATATAACTCCAAGTGTCGTTATGTGGCGCACATAAATTTAACCTTCCTTCAAAAGCTGCACACAGCTGATATTTTATGTGCACACAGCCTACAGAAAATTAGAGGGAACATTGGCCACCAGATTGTCCGTCTGAACTAGGACAGACTGGTGAGAGAGGGCATGAGAAAAAGTCTGTAGAGCTAAGCAGATTGCTCGCAACTCCAAAAGATTGATTTTCTGCGTGGCCTCTTGAGGAGACCAGAGGCCTTGAGTGCACGTGCCCTGGCAATGTGCACCCCAGCCCTTTAAGGAAGCATCGGTTGTCAGCACCCTTGTGTGTGCTGGAGACTGAAAAAGTACCCCCCTGAGGTGGTTTGGGAGATGTAGCCACCACTGTAAGGAGTCCAAAAGTGGTTTTGACACCTTTACTCTGTCTCGGAGCTCACCTATGGCCTGCGTCTACTGATCTGAGGCACCACTGAGCAGCCCGCATGTGTAGACGGGCATTCAGAGTCACATGTACCGTGGACGCCATGTGGCCCAGGAGCCGCAGGCAGTGCTTGGCGGAGACATGAGACTTGCTTTGGAACTGGTTGGCCAAGTCTATCAGACTGTGGGCCCTGTCTTCGGGCAAGTAAGCTCTTACCTGAAGGGTGTCTAAGCTTGCCCCTATAAACTCTAGGTTCTGAGAGGTAGCAAAGTGGACTTTGCGTAGTTTATGACAAAGCCCAGATGCTAAAGAAGAGAGAGAGAGTGGCTTGTCTGGCCTCCTGGACAGACTGGCCCCTGATGAGCCAGTCATCCAGGTATGGGAAGACAAAAAAACCCTGATTCCTGAGATAAGCCGCCACCGCCGCCAGGCATTTGATGAAAACCCTGGGGGCAGAGGTTAGGCCAAAGGGAAGTACCCTGTACTGAAAATGGTTTCCTCCCACCACAAATCTGAGATATTGTCGGTGGTCTGGATGAATGAGGATGTCAGTATAAGCCATCCTTTACGTCTAAGGAGCAGTCTCCCTGCTGGAGGTAGGGCAGCAGTATCCCAAGGGTAAGCATCTTGAACTTTTCCCTCTCCAGAAACATGTTTAGGTTTCACAAGTCTAGGATAGGCCAGAGACCTCCTGTCCTTTTTGGTACCAGGAAGTACCTGGAGTAGAAGCCTTGCCCTTCCAGGTGGTGAGGGACCGGTTCCACCGCCTGTTCCTTTGGAAGACTTGCCAACTCCTGAAGGAGGAGGTTCCTGTGTAGCAGGTGGAAGTGGAACACGTAGCCCTTTTGGACTATGCTCTGTACCCAGGTTTCCCCTGTGATGGCTGGGCACCTGTAGGCATACAGGGTCAGCCGACCTCCTGTGCTGAGTGGAGCCACCGGCGGAGAAGAGGCTATGCTGTAGTAGTCAAAACCCCACTCCCTGCTGTGCAGGAGCCGGAGCTGGCGGCTTGGGGGTCTTCTGCCTATGGGGCCCATGCCCCTGCCCCTTGGCCTGGTGGCCCTGTTGGGGAGCTGGAGAGGCCTGATATTGAGGGTAGGATTTGTAGGCAGCACCCTTCCTCGGGAAAAAAAGGCTTCTTTCTCGAGCCCTTCTTGTTTTGAGAAGGGGCAGAAGTCTTTCTGGACAGCCTTGTCCTGGTGAGAGTCTCAGTCTTGATTTCTGCAGCCTTTTCAGTCATGGGCTTACCGAATAGGTTGTCACCTCGGCACAGTACATCGACCAATTTGTCCTGCACCCATGACTCCAGGTCCGATGACTGTAGCCAGGCCTGACGGCATGCACCGATGCTGGCTGCGGCTACCCGGGCCAAAGCCTTGAAGCCATCATAGGCTGCTCGAGAGATAAACTTCGAGCACTCTCGGATCCCTGTCGACAAAGCCTTGAACCTCTGCAAGGGTTCCTCGGAGAGGCCAGCTGAGAACCCGGCAATCTCCTTTGCCAGGTCTCTTAGGTACATGCCCATGTACAGCTGGTAAGTCTGGACATGGCAAGAGCGCATAGAGCCCTGGAAGCACTTTCTACCGAGGGCATCCAGGTTATGGGCCTCCCGGCGGGGGGCACCAAGGAGTGCATCTTCTGACTCTTCAGGCGATGCATGGCTGATTCCACAACCATGGAATTGTGCGGTAGCTGCGCCTTTTCAAACCCAGGGCTCTTACGGACTCGATAAATGGAATTGACCCATTTGCTAAGAACTGGCGCCGAGGCCGGTGCCTCCCACATACGGAAGAGCAGCCATTCCAGCATCGGAGGAACCAGTACAGTAAAGGCTTCCTTCAGAGGAAAATCATACTGGAGGGCATCAAGCTCCTCGGCTCGAGGCTCCTCCTCGGCGTCCGCAGGGAAAGCATAGTTAATCACCTGCAACAGTTGATCTCCGGGAACAGCAGGAATTTAGTCTTCACATATGGGTATCGTCGGCAGCAACGGAGCCCGCGCGGGAACGCACCCCAGCATCCAATTAGAAAGCCTTTGGGAGCATCCCACAGAGCCTGCGTGCTGCCATCCTGCCTTTACCAACTGGCTTTCTACAGTTGAGTTTTAAAGCTGAGACAAAGAGAGAGAGAGGGGGAAAGTAAAGAAAAGAGAGATACAACTCCTAGGGGAGGTGGGTGGGTTGTGAAGACTAAATTCCTGCTGTTCCCGGAGATCACCTGTTACAGGTGAATAACTATGCTATCTCCAGGAACAAGCAGGAATGTAGTCTTCACATATGGGGACTCCCTAGCTACAGATGCCAGGGAGAGACCCCAGAAGTTGTGTGCCCCTGTGAAAGGGCTCCACTTCCCCCCATGGATCTCTGGCATCCTACCTGGAATGGGCATCCTACCGGGAATGGTGGGTAGGAGTTGATTAAGTATGGAACAGGTGTCATAGAACAGTCTGGCCAAACAAGGCATCCCGGCGGGAGTCCTTGTCTAAGCAGTAATGGGCTGTGAAGGTATGAACCAAGGCCCAAGTAGCTGCTCGACAGATGTCGTCAATAGACACAGAGTGTAGATTAGCCATTGAGGCTGCCATGGCTCTCACATTGCGAGCTGTGACATGGTCTTCCAGAGAAAGGCTTTTACTCTGATAGGTAAAAGAAATACACTGTGCAATCCAATTGCACAATGTTCTCTTGGAGACTGGAAGTCCCAAATGAGAAGGATCAAAAGCAACAAAGAGTTGAGAGAACTTTCTATGTTGCTGTGTCCTTTGTAAGTAAAAAGCAAGTGCTCTTTTACAGTCCAAAGTATGAAGAATCCTTTCTGCATTTGAAGCATGAGGCCTTGGAAAAAATACAGGCAGGTAAACTGCTTGGTTTGAATGAAAAGTTGAGACCACCTTTGGCATAAAGTGTGGATGAGTCCTAAGGACTACCTTATCATGATGGAACCTCATATAAGGAGGATCAGCCACTAATGCTTGCAACTCACTAATGCGACGTGCTGATGTGATTGCAATGAGAAAGACAACCTTCCAGGAAAGTAATTTCAAGGAGGTAGTAGCTAGAGGTTCAAAAGGAGGTCTCAAGAACCAGATTTAGGTCCCATGCTACTGGTGGTGGCCTAATGGGAGGCTTAGTTAAAAGAAATAGTTAAATAAATAAAATAAATAAAAAAATTAGTTAGAAGGAGGCCCCTCAAACCTCGCTATGAGAGAATGAGAGGAAAGAGGTTGTCCATTTAAAGCTTGAAAGCTGAAATAGCACTTAAATTGACTTGTACTGAGTTAGTCTTAAGCCCTGCATTAGATAAATGAAGGAGATACTCCAATAACGATTCCAGAGGTATCGCCAGAGGGTCAAGATCCTTCTGTGAACACCTTCTGTGAACACCTTCTGTGAACACCTTCTGTGAACACCTTCTGTGAAAACCTTTTCCACTTGAAAGCATAAGAGAGCCTTGTGGAAGGCTTTCTAGAAGCATAAAGGATATCCTTTACCTGTTGAGACAGGTTAAGACCATGAAGGTCTAGGCCCTCAGCAACCAGGCCCTGAGATGCAGAGAGTGGGGATCGGGATGCCACAACATCCCGTCCTCCTGAGCAGGAGATCTGGAGCAGATCCTAACTTGATCTGGACCTTGAGAGAGATGTAGGAGCAGAGGGTACCACACTTGCCGTGGCCAATGTGGAGCTATGAGAATCATATGGCCTCTGTCTCTCTGAAGCTTGAATAGAGTTTTGGGAATTAGGGGAATGTGTGGAAAGGCATATAGGAAGTCCTGACCCCAATGGAGGAGGAAAGCATCCCTGGCCTGAGAACCCTGAGCCGGAATTCTGGAACAGAACCGGGGAAGTTTGGCATTCAACGGACTTGAAAAGAGGTCTATGTCCGGAGTTCCCCAAATTTGAAAATTTTTGCTACCTGGTCTGCATGGAGAGACCACTCGTGTGGAAGCAGAACTCGACGGAGTCTGTTTGCCCAAGAGTTTTGAATGCCTGGCAGATACACCGCAAGGAGATGAATTTGATGCTCTCTGGCGAGGGCCAATAGTTGCAAAGCTTCGCTGCAAAGGCACAGAGAGCCTGTTCCTCCCTGCTTGTTCAGATAGAACATAGCTACTTGATTGTCCGTCTGAATTAGGACTGTCTTGTAGCTCAGCTGGGTGTGGAACACTTGAAGAGCAAGGAAGATTGCTCTGAGTTCTAGGAAATTGATATGTAAGTGGGTCTCCTATGGAGTCCAGGTGCCTTGGGTAGAGAGATCTTGCAGATGAGCTCCACAACCCACCTGTGAGGCGTCTGTTAGAGTGACCTGGGGTAGGGGTTGCTGGAAAGGGGACCCCACCAATAGGTTTTGGGTTGACTGCCACCATTGCAGAGACAAAATAAGGCGACTTGTGTTTGCTATTTTGTCTGATAGGCAGACTGATGCCCGAGTCCACTGAGTGGATAGAGCCCACTGGGCTGCTCTTATATGGAGGCGAGCATAGGGAACCACATGCACGGTAGATGCCATGTGGCCTAGTAATTGTAACATTTCCCAAGCAGTGAGATGAGTTTTTAACACACTGCCTGGGAGGCTAACTGCACAATGTGAAGGCAGCGGTCCTGTGTAAGATAGGCCCTTGCTTTTCTGGTATCCAGCAAAGCTCCTATAAACTTTAGAGACTGAGTGGGAGTTAGGCTTGATTTTGGGATGTTTATGACCAGGCCCAAATACTGTAGGATACGCATTGTGCAAGATAGAGAAATTTTGGCCTCAGACTCTGATAGGGCTCGAATGAGCATGTCATCTAAGTAGGGGAAGACGAATATTCCTAGAGTGCGAAGAAATGCTGCTACCACAGCCATGCATTTCATAAAGACACTTGGTGCTGAAGCCAGGCCAAAAGGAAGCACCCTGTATTGGTAGTGCTTTCCTTGAAAAAGAAAAAGGAATCTTCGGCGAGTTGGATGGATGACAACATGGGTGTACGCATCCTTGAGATCTAGAGAACAAAGCCAATCCTGACTCTGAAGGTATGGCAGCAGAGTTCCCAGAGAAATCATCTTGAATTTCTCTTTGAACAGGAATTTGTTCAATTCTCTGAGGTCTAAAATGGGTCTGTGTCACCCTGTTTTCTTTGGAATAAGGAAACAGGGGGAGTAAAGCACAGTTACTTACCTGCAACAGGTGATCTCTGGGAACAGCAGGAATAAGGCTTCACATATGGGTATCGTCGGTACCGACGGAGCCTGCGTGGGAACGCTCCCCAGCGTCCAGAAAGAAAGCTTTTGGGAGCATCCCACAGCGCCTGCGCGCTGCCTTCCCGCCTTTCCCAACCGCCTCTCTCCAGTTCGAGTTTTAAGCTGAGACAAAGAGAGAGAGAGGAAAGGAAAGATAGATAGAGAGATACAACTCCTAGGGGAGGTGGGTGGGTTGTGAAAACTTATTCCTGCTGTTCCCAGAGATCACCTGTTACAGGTAAGTAACTGTGCTATCTCCAGGAACAAGCAGGAAAGAGTAGTTACTCACCTGTAACAGGTGTTCTCCAGGAGCAGCAGGAATCAGTCCGACGGAGCCCGCGCGGAGCAATTTCCCCAGCTTTCGAAGAAAGCCTTTGGGATCGCAGTGCTCATGCGCGGTCCTCTTCCCGCCCAAGGATGCCATCTTGCTCAGTCGAATGACATAGCGGAAGACAGCAACCATAAGAATGACTGCAACTCCAAGGGGAGGAGGGAGGGTAGTGAGGACTGATTCCTGCTGCTCCTGGAGAACACCTGTTACAGGTGAGTAACTACTCTTTCTCCAGGACTTCAAGCAGGAAGTCAGTCCTCACTTATGGGACCTCCCTAGCTTAAGGCTACCGGAGACCTCAAGCTGGAAGGAGCTCCCTCCAGCTCAACAGCACAGGAGGAAGGAATCTTCTCTGAATATGAATCCGGCCGGTAGCCAACACCGGGGCCAGAGGGTAGGAGTTGCCTAAACCTCAAAAAGATTGTGGAGGACTGCCTGTCCGAAAGCACTATCCCTGAGGGACTCCCTCTCCAGGCAGTAATGAGCCGCAAAAGTCTGGCTGGAAGACCAAGTAGCGGCCCGGCAGATGTCTGCCAACGGAACAGAGCGGAGGTGGGCTACAGACGCCGCCTTCGCCCTGACACGGTGCGCCGTGACTCGACTCTCCAAGGAGAGGCCGGCTGCCTCATATGCCCAGGCGATACAGTCAGCTACCCAGATGGACAGAGTACACTTAGAGGCAGGGAACCCCAACCGATTGGGGTCAAAGGAAACGAAAAGCTGGACAGCTTTCCTATGCTCACGCGTACGGTCGAGGTAGAAGGACAAGGCTCTTCGACAGTCCAGGGTATGCAGAACAGTCTCAGCTCTGCTGGTATGCGGCCTGGGAAAGAAGATCGGAAGAACCACCTCTTGATTGATTTGGAAAGAGGAAACCACCTTCGGAAGAAACTTAGGGTGCGTCCGTAAGACAACCCTATTCTTGTAGAACCTGGCGTAAGGGGGCTCCGACACTAGGGCCTGTAGTTCACTAACGCGCCTAGCGGAGGTAAGGGCTACCAAGAAGAGAGTTTTCCAGGAGAGGAAACGGAGGGGGCAGGTAGCCATGGGTTCAAAAGGCGGGCAAGTAAGCCTTTGTAAAACCACATTGAGATCCCAGTCAGGAGCCGGAGGGCGCAACGAGGGCTTAAGCAGAAGCAGGCCCCTGAGGAAACACACCACCAAGGGGTGCGAGGAAAGAGGCTGGCCCTCCACAGGTGAATGGTGTGCCGAGAGAGCACTGAGGTGGACTCTGACAGAGTTGGACTTGAGGCCGAGATCGGAGAGGTGAAGCAAGTATTGCAATACCACTGATACTAGGCAGGCGAATGGGTCCTCAGAACGCTGAGAACACCAGACCGAGAAGCGACGCCATTTGAGGGCGTAAGATTTTTGGGTAGAAGGTCGCCGAGACGCCAGGACGACAGCTTCCACCTCTGGAGGGAGCGAGAGCGGAGCTAGGACTACCCTCTCAGCAGCCAGGCCATCAGGTGAAGGGCCCGGAGGTTGGGGTGCAGGAGAGTACCCTGATCTTGGGTCAGAAGACTGGGCTGAAACCCCAGAGGGAGAGGGGTGTCCACCGCTAACTGCAGGAGCAGAGGAAACCAGGGTTGCCTCGGCCATCGGGGCGCTATCAGGATCACGTAGGCCCCGTCCCGGACAACCTTGAAAAGCGTCTGGGATACCAGCGGTGTGGGAGGAAAGGCATACAGTAGGCCTGTGGATCACGAAATGAGGAAAGCATCCGGAGCTACTCTGAGGGGATGCGGATGCCGAGAGCAGAACCGGGGTAGTTGCCGGTTCAGGGGAATGGCAAAGAGGTCCACGGTGGGGGAGCCCCACCGGCGGAAGATTTGCTGGGCAACGCCGGGGTTCAACCTCCACTCATGGGGCTGCAAGACCCGGCTCAGCCTGTCGGCCAGGCAGTTTTCCTGCCCGGGCAGGTAAACAGCCCTGAGGAGGATGTCGTAGTCGACAGCCCAGGAGCACAGTCTCCGGGCCTCCTGACAGAGCAGGAGGGAGCCCGTGCCCCCCTGTTTGTTCACGTAGAACATGGCCACCTGATTGTCCGTCTGCACCAATACAGACTGACGCGAGGTGAGGTGAGAGAAGGTCCGCAGAGCTAGGCGGATCGCCCACAGCTCCAGAAGTTGATCTGCTGATCCGCCTCCCAAGGAGTCCAAAGGCCCTGAGTGCGTGCTCCCTGGCAATGCGCTCCCCACCCCAGGAGAGAGGCATCTGTTGTCAGCACCTGGGAAGGTGCGGGAGACTGAAAGGGCATGCCCTGTACCAGGTTGGGCAGGTGAAGCCACCATTGCAGAGAGGAGACCAGGCGGTCGGAGATCTGTAGAAGGTCCGCCAGACTCCCTGTGGCCTGATGCCATTGAGTGCGAAGACACCACTGGACAGGCCTCATATGCAGCCGGGCGTTCGGTGTGACATGGACCGTGGAGGCCATATGACCGAGCAGCTGCAGGAACCGTCTGGCCGGGACCGGGGACGCGCTGCGGAACCTGCCGGCTCGCTCCCGAGGCAAGAAGGCATGAGCTCGCAGAGTGTCTAGCCGTGCTCCTATGAACTCGAGATCCTGAGAGGGACTCAACGTGGACGTCCCGAAGTTTATGACGAAGCCCAAGTGCTGAAGCAGAGCCACCGTGCGCTGCGTGGCCTGAGCGACCTCTATGGCCGACTGCGCTCGGACGAGCCAGTCGTCCAGGTATGGAAAAACGAACAGGCCTTGAAGTCTCAGGAAGGCCGCCACCACTGCCAGGCATTTTGTGAACACCCTGGGGGGCGGAGCACAAGCCGAAGGGCAGCACGCGGTACTGATAATGTTTCCCTGCCACCACAAATCTGAGATATTGTCAGTGGTCCGGATGAATAAGGATGTGGGTATAGGCATCCTTTAGATCCAAGGAGCATAGCCAATCTCCCTGCTGGAGGTAGAGCAGCAGGATTCCAAGGGTAAGCATCTTGAACTCTTCCCGCTGCAGGAACTTGTTGAGGTTGCGTAAGTCCAGAATGGGTCTGAGGCCTCCTGTTCTCTTTGGGACCAGGAAGTACCTCGAGTAGAACCCTTGACCCCACAGATGTTGGGGCACTGGCTCCACAGCCTGCTCCCCCAGCAGACCCTGCAGCTCCTGAAGGAGAACGTCTCTTTGCAGAGGGGGCCTTGGAGGCTCCCCTGGGAAGTAGGGGGGAGGCACCTGGTGGAAATGCAAGAGGTAGCCCCTCTGAACCACCTGCAGCACCCAGGAATCGGACGTTATGGCCGACCACCTGTGGGCAAAGTGGATCAGCCTGCCCCCCGTGCTGAGTGAAGGACGTGGGGGGGGAGAGGCTATGCTGGCATAGTCAAAAGCCCCCATCCTGCTGGGCAGGGGGCTATGTAGCGGGCTTGGGGGCCCTCGGCCTATGGGGGCCATTTCCCTGACCCTTAGCCTGCGGGCCCTGAGTGGGAGCCGCCGATGCTTGATATGGAAGGTGGGGTTGCTTATAGGCAAGCACCTTCCTCGGGTAAAAAGGCTTCTTCCCCGGCCCCTTCCGCTTCTGCGAAGGAGCGGAGGTCTTTCGGGACAGGCGAGTCCGAGTGAGAGTCTCGGACTCGAGTTCTGCTGCCTTGTCAGACATGGGCTTACCGAAGAGGTTTTCACCTCTGCAAGGGACATCGACTAGCTTGTCCTGCACCCATGGCTCGAGGTCGGATGACTGAAGCGAGGCCTGCCAGCGGGCACCGATGCCGGCTCCGGCCACTTGGGCCGATGCCTCGAAGCCATCATAGGCCGCCCGAGAAATGAACTTCGAACATTCACGAATGCTAGTGGACAAGGCCTGGAACCTCTGCAAAGGTTCGGCGGAGAGACCAGCCGAGAACCCGGCGAGCTCTTTCGCCAGGTCTCGGAGGAACATGCCCATATACAGCTGGTATGTCTGCACTCGGCAGGCCAGCATGGAACCCTGGAAGCACTTCCTCCCGAGGGCATCCAGGTTTTGGGCTTCCTTGCCCGGGGGCACCGAGGAGTGCATCTTTTGACTCTTAAGCCGATGCATTGCCGATTCCACAACCATGGAGTGGTGCGGATATTGCGCCTTCTGGAACCCGTGGCTCTTGCGGACTCGATACATCGAATCGATCCGTCTGCTCAACACCGGCGTCGAGGCCGGATTTTCCCACATGCGGAAGAGCAGCCGCTCCAGCATCGGAGGGACCGGCACAGTAAAGGCCTCCTTCGGGGGAGAGTCGTACTGGAGTGCCTCGAGCTCTTCCTCGGGATCCGCAGGGAAAGCTAAAGCCTTGGCCATATCCCGCACAAAATCAGAGAAGCGCGTATCCTCCGGAGGGGATCGCCTTCGAGGCTCCAACTCAGGCGAGTCGGAGGGGACACACCGGGTCTGAAAAGAGCCGGGCGACTCGTCCCCTTCCGTGTCCCAGTCCGACGCCTCCGTGGAGGAATCGAGGGGCTCCGTGCGGGCGAGGGTTCGTCCCGACGCCGACAACCTCGGTCCCGAATGGGAGGCCGAGGGAGACCTCGACCGAGGATCGACTCGAGCCTGCATCGGCTCGAGGATCGACTCGGCCGCCGGGGTCGACATGGGCATCGACGTCCCGGTGGTCTGGGCAGATGCACTGGCGAGGCCGGTCATCCATGCCCGCTGCTGGTCCAAGAAGGCAGATATACTGCGCTCCAAGGTCGTCAATCTGAGGTCAAACCCAGAAGACCCGGCAGCCACCGACTCGAGCCCCGACGGCGTCAGGCCCGACGTCGGTTCCATAGGGGAGTCCAGGAGGACAATAGTACTCACGTGTCCAGGCGGCTCCACCTCGAGGCGGGGGAGCTTGGAAGGTCTCTCCGCCTCCGAGGACTCGGGGCGGCTGGAGGGGCTATGCGACCCGGCCCTCGAGGGACCAGGTGCGTCCTCCGCCGCCGCCCGCGCGAGTTTCCTCTGCCAACAACGCTCCCGGCCAGGGGACCCCCGTTCAGAGGAACTCCGACGGTGCTCCTGGCCGGAGTCACGAGACGTCAACGCCTCCGATGAGGTCCGGGCCGGACCGGACTCGGGGTCAGAGAAGATTCGGTCCCTTTGCGATTGCCGACTCCTCAGCGACTTGGAGGACATCTTGCCGCACGGACCACAACTCGCGGGGTCATGGTTGGGTCCGAGGCAACGGAGGCAGAAGTTATGCGTGTCTGTAAGAGACATTAATTTAGAACAATGATCACATTTCTTAAACCCGCTGGCAGCCATCGGAGGAAAAAGGGCCCCCGCGAGGTCGAAAGACCGTGACGCCAGGGGCGGAAAAGTAAGTGGCGGGAACGCCAGTTAGAATAATCGAAAACAAAAAACAAAAAATGTGAACGGACTCGATAGGGAAAATCGAGGCCGGGCAGGAAAAGGACACGCGAACCGAGAAAACAACAAAGAATTAATCAACTTTTTCAGTGGTGGTAACAAACTACGTCTGTAGGGCTCCGCGGAAAAAAGAAGACTGAGCAAGATGGCATCCTTGGGCGGGAAGAGGACCGTGCATGCGCGCTGCGATCCCAAAGGCTTTCTTGGAAAGCTGGGGAAATTGCTCCGCGCGGGCTCCGTCGGCGCCGTCACCCATAAGTGAGGACTGACTTCCTGCTTGGTCCTGGAGAATGAGTCTTCACATATGGGGACTCCCCAGCTAGAGATGCCAGGGATATCTCCAGGGATATCTCTCTTCGCGGCTCTGAAAGCCGCTGCTTTTGGAGCTGATGCTGCAGGGAGGCGAGGACTCTGCCAGGCAGAGGGGCCCGCGGGACGCTTAATACTGCGGCGGCGGCGGCAGCAGCAGCAGCAAATATACATTTTTTTAAAAATCTACCTTGGCTGATGGTGGGAGGGGGGTTAGGACTGGTAATGCGCTATGGGGGGGGGCTAGGACTGGTAATGGCCTATGAGGGGGGTAACTGAAAATGGGGTGAGGGGGTAACTGAAAATGGGGTGATGGGGTAACACTGAAAATGGGGTGATGGGGGGTTAGGACTGGTAATGGGCTATGAGGGGTAAGACTGGAAGTGGGCTATGGGGGGTTAGGACTGGTAATGGGCTATGGGGGGCTAGGACTGGTAATGGGCTGGGGGGTCTGCTAGGACTGGAAATGGGGTGAGTGGAAGGGGGCTTGAACTGCAAATGGCTGATGGGGAGGGGGGCTTGGAATGGAAATGGGCTGTGAGGGGAGGGAGCTAGCACTGGAAATGGGCTGATGGGGGGAGCTACGATTGGAAATGGGCTGATGGGGGGCTAGGACTGAAAATGGGCTGATGCAGTGACTAGAAGGGAGCGGGTGCTGTGTGGGACTGGAACTAGAAGGGAGCTGATGTTGGGGGAGGATTAGAATGGGATGGAGCTGGGAGAGTGAAATGGAGAGGGGAAAATATTTTGTGTGGGAGGGAAGACAAATCTACAATTGGCCAGGTATTGGGAGAGTAAGTGGGGATTGAGGATGGAGGGGTAAAATTTGAGTGGATGAAATAGGAATGAGGAAAGAGCAAAAGGAGAAAGATTAGTATGTTAAAGCAGATGTAGAGGGAGAATGGAAAAAGCTAGAAGAGAGAAGAAAGGACAAATGGACAGCAGACGATGGAGAGTTAGCAGAAGGCACAAAGAAACCAGAAGAAAGTGGCTGGAACAATAGCAACTGAAAAAAAATGCACAAAAGGTAGAAAAATCTCTTTATTTTGAATTTATTAACTGGAATATGTCAGTTCTGGGAAATGTGCATCAATAACGTCTGCGCTTTGTTTAGTACAAGAGGAAATTAATTTATAGTTTTATTTCTACAGTGTTGTTGTACATTCCAAGTTTGGCTTTTGGGGGTCCCAGTTTAATTGTCTTGTTTCTAAATTTTGATTCCTTGTTTGGTGATGGTGTATGTTCTGCATGTGTAACTGAGCTGAGGTATCCTGTTTATGTAATTCCTATTTGACATTGCTACTTGTACTCTGTCCCCAGTAGGTCATGTATTGTTATTCTCTGAAATGTATTGATTTAATATTTGCAGTGTTGCCTTTTGATAGGTAGGGTATGGTGCTTTGTGAGTCCTGGTAGTGCAGTTAGGATATGGCGGGTTTGCTATGGGTTCTAAATGGGCAGTGTTTGTTTGTAGTAGTTCCTAATGTGCCTGGCGGTTGGCACTGGATTATAGTAATGTAGAAATCTTTTAGTCTTTCTTTATTCATGCACTCATTAATAGGCATGTTTACTAAAAGTTAGGGTATGGTAACATTACGCAAATATTTATGCAAATGAGGTCCCTTATGCAAATGAGGTCCCACGTCTCATGCGGCCCCCGGGTTATTTTACAAGTCCTCATTTGGCCCTCAAAGCAATTTGAGTTTGAGACCCCTGTCTTAGAGACTGGAAGTCCCAAATGAGAGGGATCAAAAGCAACAAAGAGTTGAGAGGACTTTCTATGTTGCCGTGTCCTTTGTAAGTAAAAAGCGAGCGCTCTCTTACAATCCAGGGTATGGAGATTCCTTTCTGCACTTGATGCATGAGGTCCTGGAAAAAAGACAGGTAAATACGCCTCCTGGTTCAGATGAAAAGGTGAGACCACTTTAGGCATAAAGTGTGGATTAATCCTGAGGACTACCTTGTCATGATGGAACCTTGTATAAGGACGATTAGCCACCAAGGCTTGCAGCTCACTGATGCGGCGAGCTGAGGTGACTGCAATGAGAAAAATAACCTTCCAGGAAAGAAATTTCAAGGAGGTAGTGGCTAAGGGTTCAAAGGGTGGCTTCATAAGCTGGCCAAGAACCAAATTCAAGTCCCATGCCACTGGAGGTGGTCTAATGGGAGGTTTAGTTAAAAGAAGGCCTCTCATGAATCTTGCAATAAGAGGATGAGAGGAAATAGGCTGTCCATTGAGGGGCTTAAGGGATGCTGCAATAGCTCTCAAATGGACTCTTACTGAATTCGTTTTAAGGCCTGCATGGGATAAATGCAGCAAATACTCTAGTAAAGAATTCAGAGGTATTGCAAGGGGGTTAAGACCCTTCTGTGCACACCAAATGGTAAACCTTTTCCATTTAAAAGCATAGGAATGTCTAGTGGAAGGCTTTCTGGAAGCATGAAGGATATCCTTCACCTGCTGAGAAAGATGCAAATCTTGAAGGTCTAGGCCCTTCAGCAACCAGGCTCTGAGATGGAGACTGGGGATTTGGGTGCCACAACGTTCCCTCCTCCTGGGACAGGAGGTCTGGAGCACATCCCAAGTTCAGGGAGGGAGCTTGAGAGAGATGCAGAAGTAGAGGGTACCACACTTGGCGTGGCCAACGTGGTGCTATGAGGATCATAGACCCCTTGTCTCTCTGAAGTTTGAACAGTGTCTTGGGAATTAGGGGAATGGGTGGAAAGGCATAGAGGAAGTCTTGCCCCCAATGAAGGAGGAAGGCATCCCTGGCCTGAACTCCCTGACACGGAATCCTGGAACAGAACCGGGGAAGTTTGGCATTCCACGGACTTGCAAACAGGTCTATGTCCGGGGTTCCCCAAATTCGGAAGATCCTGGCTATCTGGTCCCCATGGAGGGACCATTCGTGTGGAAGCAGAACTTGACTGAGTCTGTCTGCCCAAGAGCTTTGAACCCCTGGAAGATACACTGCCACGAGATGAATTTGATGTTCTCTGACGAAGGCCCACAATCTCAAAGCTTTGTTGCAAAGCGACAGAGAGCCAGTCCCGCCCTGCTTGTTCATGTAGAACATGGCTACTTGGTTGTCCGTGTGAATGAGGACTGTCTTGTAGCTGAGCAGGGTGTGGAAGACAGATCTAGAAGAATTGCTCTGAGCTCCAAGAGGTTGATATGTAGAGATGTCTCTTGTGGAGACCAGATGCCCTGGGTGGAGAGATCTTGTAGATGAGCTCCCCAACCCCTTGGAGAGGCATCTGTTGTAAGGGTTGCTTGGGGTAGTGACTGTTGAAAGGGGGACCCCAGCAACAGATTTTGAGTGGACTTCCACCACTAGAGAGACCAGAAGAGGCGACTGGAGGTTGCTATCTTGTCTGACAGGCACCCTTATGCCTGGGTCCATTGGGTGGACAGAGTCCACTGAGCTGCCCTCATGTGAAGGCGAGCATAAGGAACCACATGCACGGTGGATGCCATGTGGCCTAACAGTTGTAACATTTCTCGAGCAGTTAAATGGGACTTTAATGAATTTGTGAGGCCAACTGCACCAAGCGTAGGCAACGGGCCTGGGGAAGATGGGCCCTTGCAGTTGTGGTATCCAGGAAGGCCCCTATGAACTCTAATGACTGAGTAGGGGTGAGATGGGATTTTGGGATGTTTATTACAAGTCCCAGATACTGAAGAACATGCCTTGTGCAGGCTAGGGAAGTCTGGGCCTCTAACTGGGACGGAGCTCGGATGAGCCAGTCATCCAGATATGGGAATACAAATATTCCTAGAGTGCGTAAAAATGCAGCTACTACTGCCATGCATTTTGTGAACACTCTTGGAGCAGAGGTCAGACCGAAAGGAAGCACTCTGTATTGGTAGTGCTTTCCTTGATAAAGGAACCGAAGGAACCTTCTGTGTGTTGGATGGATGAGGATATGGGTGTACGCATCCTTGAGATCTAGAGAACAAAGCCAATCCTGACTCTGAAGGTATGGAAGGAGAGCACCGAGAGAAATCATCTTGAATTTCTCCTTGCATAGAAACTTGTTCAATTCTCTGAGATCTAATATGGGTCTGTAGCCCCCTGTTTTCTTTGGGATAAGAAAATAGGGGGAGTAGAACCCTGAGCCCTGTTGAAGAAGGGGTACTTCTTCTATTGCCCTTTGGGCAAGAAGGGTAGCAATCTTCTGATCCAGAAGGTCGAGGAGAGATGTTGGAGAATTGAACTGTCTCACCATGGTGTGGGGAGGAAGGTTTAAGAAATGAAGCTTGTACCCCTCCCTTATGATGGAGAGGGTCCATTGCTCTGCTGTGACTTGTTCAAATCTGGGAGCAAAGTGGGCTAACCTTCCTGGAATGGTGAGAGGCTCTGGTTCTTCTAGAGCCAGAAAGACTAAGTTCTCTAGATGTGAGTCAAAGGCCCTGAGGAGGTTGAGGCTGTTGGGCCGTAGCAGTCCTTGCAGCCTTAGGCTTGCCTTGTTTAGGCTGTTGCTGACGCTTTGCAGCAAAACGACCTGCAGAAGATGCCTGCTGACCATAAACAGGATAATATTTCCCCTTTTTGGGAAAGAAAGCCTTTTTAAATAACCTTTTTCTAACAGGAGCAGAAGTAGACTTTGAAAGTCTATCTAAGGCAGAATTCTCAGCATCCATCTGAGTGGCCTTTGCTTGCCAATCCTTGCCAAAAAGGTTTTCACCTGTACAAGGAAGATTTCCTAATCTATCCTGGACCCAAGGTTCCAAATCAGAAGCTTGCAACCAAGCAACTCTGCGTGCACCTATGGCAATAGCCGAGGCTCTGCTGGCACACTCAAAAGAGTCAAAGGCTGCACGGTTGGAAAATTTTGAAACATACTGGGCATGTTTAAGCCAGGTGAGAAACTCCTCCCTTTTATCTTTTGAGATAAAAGGAGATAAAGTTTGCAGATGATCTGTAACTTCCTTTAGAAACATCCCCATATAGAGACTATAGGAGTTGATTCTGGCAGTAAGCATATTGGCCTGGAAAATTCTCCGGCCAAAAGCATCCAAGGTTCTGCATTCTCTTCCTGGAGGACTAGATGAGTGTCTTTTTGCACTCTTTATCTTCTTCATAGCAGACTCCACCACAATAGAGTCTTATGAAAGCCAGGGCAAGGAGGAACATGGTACATGGTGTCCAACCTGCGAGAATGAGGGGAGGTAGTGAGAGGTGTCTTCCATATGCCCAACATGTGATCATAAAGGATCTCATGAATTGGTAAAGTAGCTGCCTCTTTAGGAGCCTTAGGATATTGTAAAATATCCAATTTCTTGGCTCTAGGCTCTGGTTCAGGGGCCACTGAAATGGAGAGGCCCCTGGCCACTTCCCTAATGAAGTCTTGAAAAGACAAGTCTTCTGGAGGAGTCATTCTTCTTTTTGGAGAAGAGGGCTTCTGAGGAAGGAGTACCGATGCTTTGACAGAAGCCTCTGATTCATCAGAGTCTTCGGAGGAATCGAAGTATCGCCTGTCTGGATGCTCTTGCAGAGCCCGATATGCGTACCGAGTGGTATCGACATCGGGAGTGATCGGTACCGATGGGCATCACAGAACAGGGTACCGCTGCAGTCGACACTGAAGCCAATGTCGATGCAATCGGTGCCGGCGCCGGAACCAATATCAGTGCCGGTGCCGGAACCGGTACCGACAACGGAGTTTGTTGCGGTACCGGAGGCGTCGCAGCTTGTATGAATGCCATAATGGCACGCTGCATGGTCAGAATATTCTGATCCATCGATGCAACCAATGTCTGGATGTCGGTACCAGTGGAAACCACCGGTACCCCAGAACATGGCAACAGGTGATCGGTCGAGGCCACGCCATCGATGTCAACCTGTGACCCCATAGATAAAGCTTTGGAAGCCAGAGCTTCCCGCCGGGGTAATTTTGCCGGTGCGGGATCCTCGAAAGCAAGCCCGGAGGCATCTCGATACTTAGAGGGAGATCTACCCTTCGAGGACCGGCTGGACTTATGTTTGGTTAGCTGAGATCCATGGGAGGAAGAAGCAGCCCTGGAAGATGTCGATGCCACCGAAGCTGCATCAGAGGGAAACAGGGTACTGAGCTTGGCCGCTCGATTCTGTCGACCTCTTTTAGACATCATGGAACAGGACTCACAATCTGTGACGGAGTGGTCAGGGCCCAAACATTTTAGACACCAGTGCACTTTTTAAACCCGGAAGTGGGCTTTTCCATGAGGAAAATTTTTCTAGGCCTAAGGCCCAAAAGGAAAAAATGCACAGAAGTGGGAAACAGTGCTTTTCGTTTTTTTTTTTTTAAAGAAGAAAGAAGAAAAGACCAGCAGTACCGGTCCGACGTCGAAGAAGGCAGACGCGCGACCAAAGAAATAAAGAAAAATAAAGAACTTCTTCAGCGGTGACAGGAACACGACCTGCTGGCTCCGCGGAAAAGAAGAAATGGAGAGAGGCGGTTGGGAAAGGCGGGAAGGCAGCGCGCAGGCGCTGTGGGATGCTCCCAAAAGCTTTCTTTCTGGACGCTGGGGAGCGTTACCGCGCAGGCTCCGTCGGTACCGACGATACCCATATGTGAAGACTCATTCCTGCTTGTTCCTGAAGATAAAAGCAAGACAACACAGCATTATGCTGCACATAACATTCAAAGAAGCAAAAAACAAAAAGAAACTACTGCTGAGACTCTAGCACCATGCTGCAAATACTAACGAAGTGGATACTCAGCCGTCATCAGCTGACTTGTCATTAGTACTAGCACCAGCACTTTTGTTCAGGGAAATGATAATTACACTTACCTGGTAATTGTAGTTCCTTGAGTGACGACAGTTCAGTCCTCTACTTCTGGGTTGTCAACCTCCTCCTGCAGCTTGGAGACTGGTATGTCAAATTCATGACATCACTGGATATAGCCTGCTGCTCTCTCTCTTCACCTCCAGTGTTAACTACTAACAAAGCAGACTAAAAGGAGCAACAAATAAGTAGCAACAAACGGCAACTACACCTAACGTAGGCTAAATAAAACCTTATAACTACCTGCCGTTCCGGCATCTAACGCCCTGCACTGCCACTGACAATAGTAGCCACCTTCTCAGAAAAACAGAAGAAGTGACTTACCTGCATCAAAGGAACATGCGGCACCCGGCTGAGCCCTCCTCTGAAACAAAATCTCTGGGAGGGAATGAGGACTGAACTGTTGTCACTTAAGGAACTACAATTACCAGGTAAGTGTAATTATCATTTCCTTATCGTTCCTCCACTTCAGTCCTCTACTTCTGGGATGTACCAGAGCAGTAACTATTGGGAGGGACCTTTCCAGCCAGATTGCAACACCGCCGCTCCAAAACAAGCATCATTCGCCGCTGCGACATCCAGACGGTAATGCCTACTGAATGTATGCAAAGACGACCACGTAGCCGCCCTACAAATCTCACTCGGCGGTACCAGACCACGTTCCACCCACGATGCCGCTTGAGCCCTGGTGGAATGAGCCCTCAAACCGTCCGGCACCACACGACATTGTAACAAGTACGCTGAAGTAATTGTTTCTCGAACCCAACGAGCGATGGAAGCCTTAGACGCCGCCTCGCCCTTACGCCTACCCCCAAATAACAGGAACAGGCGATCGGACCTGCGAAAAGACTTCGTAGCCTTCAAATACTGCCGCAATGCTCTCTTAACATCCAAGCAATGGAAATGGCGATCCTCAGAATCTCCCGTTACGGAACCTAGAACAGGCAAACACACCAACTGGTTCAAATGAAAAGGAGAAACTACCTTAGGCAAGAAGGACGGCACGGGTCGTAGCACTACTCGTTCCCTAGAGAAGGACAAGAAAGGCTCTCTAGCCGACAGCGCTTGTAACTCCGAAATGCGCCGCGCCGAACAAATCGCTACCAAGACCACCACTTTAAGAGTGAGATCCTTTAGCGACGCAGAATGCAAAGGTTCAAAGGGCGGCTTGACCAGCGCTGACAAAACCAGATTAAGATCTCAGGACGGAACCTGAATTCGACGGGAGGGCCGCAGCTTAGAAACCGCTCTCAGGAAACGGATGACATCCGCATGCGCCCCCAACGCCACACCCTGAACCTTGCCACGATAACAGGACAGCGCCGCCAACTGCACCCGCAAGGAGCTGGCTGCCAACCCCTTATCAAAGCCATCTTGGAGAAAACTCAATACTGAAGGCACTGCGACCGTGGCCGCTCGAAGCTGATGTCGCGAACACCAGTCTTCAAAAATACGCCATATTCGCACATACGTCAATGAAGTAGAACGTTTCCGCGCGCTTAGCAGGGTAGAGATTACCGCCGCCGAGTAACCTTTCTTCCTTAACCGTGCCCTTTCAATGGCCATACCGTAAGCGAGAACCGATCCACTTGGGGCATGAATAACGGACCCTGACGCAGCAAATCCGACCGAACCGGAAGACGCCAGGGTCGACCGTCTAAGAGCCTCATTAGATCCGCGTACCACGGGCGCCTTGGCCAGTCGGGAGCCACCAGAAGCACTTTTCCTTGATACGCCTCTATCTGTTGCACCACCCGACCTATCAGCTCCCAGGGCGGAAAAACATACAGAAGCCCCGACGTTGGCCACCGCTGCAACAGCGCGTCTAGGCCTTCCGACATCCTCTCTCTCCTTCTGCTGTAAAATCGCGGCACCTTGGCTGACTGAAAGGTCGCCATCAAGTACATTATTGGCATCTCCCAACGCTGCACGATCTGCGCAAAGACTTCAGAATGCAGCTCCCACTCCCCTGCATCCACGCGCACCCTGCTGAGGAAATCCGCCACCACGTTGTCTCTTCCTGCGATGTGCGCTGCTGAAAGTGCTGTCAACCGACACTCCACCCAGGCAAACAGCAAGTCCGACTCCTCTTCCATTGCCGCACTTCCCGTGCCTCCCTGACGATTGATGTAAGCGACCATCACGGAATTGTCGGACAGAATCCGAACGGCACGGTCCAGTACCAACTTCTAGAACTTGGTCAGGGCTCTCGCTACCGCCCGCAACTCTAACCGATTGATCGACCACGCCGACTCCAGGGGGGACCATAACCCCTGCCCAAACTGGCCGCCGCAGTGGGCTCCCCATCCCGAGAGACTGGCATCTGTCATCACCGGAACCCACTCCGGTTGTTCTAGAGGCATTCCTGCCTCCAGCGAGGACGGATGTAACCACCACTGAAGCGACCGGCGAACCTTGATGGGGCAGGGTAACTGCTTGCTGAGTGGATCCTTCTGATGCGACCAACGCCTCAGCAATGCCCTCTGTAGCGGCCGCATATGCACCTTGGCCCACGGTACCGCCTCCAAGGTTGCCGCCATCGTTCCCAACTCTCGCAAGTAAAGCCAAGCCGTCGGGGCAGGAGTGGCCCGGAAGGAACGCACCAGGCTGCGCAGAGCCTGAGCCCTCTTGGTCGGTAGGAACACCAGTGCTCTGCGAGTGTCGAACCGAACCCCAAGATACTCGAGCACCTGAGCCGGCTGAAGATGGCTTTTGTTCGGATTCACCACCCAACCAAGGCTCTGCAGAAAACTGACCACTCTTTCAGTCACCTGTCGACTCTGCCGCTGACTTTGCCCGAATTAACCAATCGTCGAGATACGGATGTACCAGAATACCTTCCTTGCGCAACGCCGCCGCCACGACCACCATAATTTTGGTGAATGTGTGCGGTGCCGTCGCCAGGCCGAACGGCAACGCCCGGAACTGATAGTGACCCCAAGGCAAGGCAAACCTTAACCTCTGATGAGCCTCCCGGATGGGAATGTGCAAATAAGCCTCCGTCAGATCCAAGGACGTGAGAAACTCTCCTCGATGCACCGCGACGATTACCGACCGCAGCGTTTCCATACGAAAGTGGGGCACTCTCAAACATCGATTCACCCCTTTGAGGTCCAAGATAGGCCGCAGAGCCCCACCTTTCTTTGGCACCACGAAATATGAGGTACCGACCCAAACCGTACTCCGCCCGAGGAACCTCCACTACCGCCCCGAAGCGCAGTAGGCGGTCCAAGGTGCCCCGAACCGCAAGGGTTTTCTTTTGCCCCCTGCAAGGAGACATGACGAAGGCATCCCGCACCGGCCTTGCCAGCTCCAGGGCATAACCATGCTGAATGATCTCCAGTACCCACTGGTCGGACGTGATGGGGGTCCAAGCTGACAGAAACTCCCGAAGCCTCCCGTCAATGGGAGCGTCCGCTGCTGGGACCCGCCGTATCTCATTGCGATTTACGAGCTGCTGAACCAGAGCCCGAGGCAAAACCCCTAGTTGCCCCCCGAAACCCCCGGAATCCTTGACCGTGGGCAGGGAACCTGCCCCTCTGAAAGGCCCCATACCGCGCAGCCTGAAATCTCCCAAAATCCCGAAACTGACCTCGAAAAGGTTGAGACACCTTTCCCTGTTTCGGCCTATCCTCAGGCAGTCTGCCCGCCTTGGACTCCCCCCAGGTCCTTTACTAACTTATCCAAATCCTCTCCGAATAGCAACTGCCCCTTAAACGGCAGCTTACCTAACCAGGATTTAGACGAACCATCCGCCGCCCAGTTACGCAGCCACACAGATCTGCGAGCGGCCACCACTGAAGCCGTGCTATTGGCCAAAGCCCGAACCAAATCATAATGCACATCCGCTAAATACGCTGTACCGGACTCCAGTCGTCCCAGCTCCTGAAGCTCGCCGGCATCCGAGTCGAGCGACGCAACTTCTGGACCCAGCACAAGCACGTCCGTGCTACCCAGGCCCCGCAGATGGATGCCTGTAGTGTGAGGGAATCCGCCTCGAACGTTTGCTTCAAAAGACCATCCACTCAACGGTGCTGCGCATCCCTCAAAGCTGCGCTGCCCTCTACCGGGATGGTTGTCTTCTTGGTAACCGCCAAAACCTCCGCGTCAACCCGCGGTGTCCGGAACCTGTCCTTATCTTTATCCGCCAAAGGGTAGAGTCTATCCATAGTGCGTACCCCCCTAAGGCCCGCCTCAGGCTGGTTCCATTCCTCTTGAATCATCTTCTCAACCACTTTATGTAGAGGAAAGACTACTTTCGTCTGTCAAACCGCTTGAATGACGGGGTCCTCAACCTCATCCTCCGCGGATGCCTGCGCCATCAAATTGAGCATCTGTAGGGACTCAGTGATGAGAGCCGGTAGCTCCTCTCTCTGAAAAAGCCTAATGATCTTAGACTGCTCCTCCGGATCCAGGATCTCACCCTCCTCCAGATCCTGGGGACCAGCTTCATTTTCCCAGTCCGGCTCCTCAGGTTCCGCCCAGATACTTTCCACCTCCGAGTAATCTCTGGCCCTAGCTCTTTTAGGGGGTCGAGGGACCCTCTAGGGACTCGCCCGAAGCCGCTAGCTGCACCGCGGACAGCGTACTCGGCCCCTCCTCAGCCAAGTGACCCTGGCGCCGCAAGCAGGCGGCCTTGTGAAGCATTAGAATAAACTCCAGGGAAAACTCCGCCGAAGCCCCCGGCTGCCGCTCTGGCAACGGGGCAGAAGGGCCAGCCTGATCCTCCACAGGGACATCCTGTCCATGGTCTGGAGGAGGCACCGCCAACTCCTCAGACGGCACCCCCTGCGGCTCTGACTCCTCCCTGACGTCCATCAGCTGCTCTACAGTGGACGACAAGGCCACACAGCCGCGGCACACTCCAGACTCCGCCACCGTGCCTCTACGGCGCCACAGACCACGCACTGTGGCCTACCCGCCAAAAATGCCCTTCTGTATACCCTGTACACTCAGCCCTCGCTAAAATGAAAGACGTGCCTGTCAGAACAACACCAGGCTTAATGGACTGCCTGGGAAGCACCTTGCAGGCAATTGCCACCACTAGTTGGGCTACCAACGCTCCCTCACCCGCGGTACTGAAATCGCGGGAAAAACGAAAGTAAAACAAAGGAAACAAATCAAACAAAAACAAACCAAATACCACAAAATAAAACAAATAAAACAAAATAAAACGTAAGCACACGTTTCCCTGCAGAACGCTATCAGGAACTTTAACGCTGGCTTACCTGGCTCAGAAAAAGCCGACGCCGTACAGCCACGTGGTCGGCCGTGTGATGCAAAATGGCCACCGTGCAGCCGGGAAGAAAGGGAGCCAACGCATCCCCTCCGCAGAGCGGGAGCCATCTAAAGGACTGCTCTGCCTGTCTGCCCCAGGTTTCAAGCTTACCGGGCAGGTCTGTTTAACTCCCGAAACCGACAGAATCGCCGGTTCAAGCTGAATCCCTCAAAGACTGGCACCGTCCTTCTGCTCCCCGGAGCCACGATCAGCCTTGTCTGCAGAGTGCCTGGATGACAACGGGAGCTCTCCCCCGTAGCGTCCGGGGGGAGAGATCCTCCGAGCACTACACAATAGCCTCGTAAGTCCTGTATATAGGGGGTTTTTTTGTTGTTTTTTTTTTTTTTTTAGAATTGGCCGGCAGGCAGGGAATCATAACGCCAGAAATACCTCAGCGTTTTTTTTTTTTTTTTTTTAAAGACTACCCCAGCAATAAATGCTTTTTTGCTATCAACCAACTAACTAATCCTACACTCTTCTTATTCACTGCTCCAGTGAGTCCTCTCCTGGGCTCACGCTTCCTCCTGCTGCATGGAGACTGGTAACAGTGGAGGTGAAGAGAGCGCGCAGCAGGCTATATCCAGTGATGTCATGAATTTGACATACCAGTCTCCAAGCTGCAGGAGGAGGTTGACAACCCAGAAGTAGAGGACTGAACTGGAGGAACGATAAGGAACATGGCATTTGCCTTACCACTCTCAATAGTCATGAATAGTTTCATTGAAGCAATGGCACAATGCTTCAATCAAACCTCAATACAAGTATTGGTAAATGGTGTGCTTAGCCCAAGGCACAATGATTAATCTGTTAAAAACAAAAAAAAACCCCAGCTCTCCCCCTCAGTCACAAACTTAAAATATATGTTTGTAATACAAATATTGTTCACACAATACTATTCAATTAGAGAAAAGAAAAAAAACCTTTTTTAATTGTATCAAATTTTAACACTATTTTTGCAAGATATCAGCATATATAGCTAGACTTAAATCTCTATATCTTTATTTGTATTAGAACATTAAAAGTTTTAGCATTCTGCTTATTTCTTCAGATTTTTTTACCAAAAGATATCACAACTACAATATAGTTAAGGGTGCTGTGCCCAAAATTAAGCAATAAAAACAAAAGCACAAATATTAAGAAAATCTGTGTTACATTTCATCTGGCTCTGACAAATAAGAAGCAGGTGAAGAATTACAGAGTCAAAGGAACTTCCTGTACTAAGGCATTGAGGACATTCCTTTACATTTCTGAAACATATCTGAAGCATACATCACAGAAGCATTATCTACCTTATGCGCTTCAAAGAGGCAAAATATGCATTACTCCTTAGATTATTCTACCAAAGGAGATCAGCTCAACTGTACACAATATGCAGCTGCCATGGGCCCAGGGTCCCTTTTGGGTACCCCTTAAGTGTTTGTGCATTTACACACAAATCCAGCAATGCGTCACTAAGGAGCATTTACTATATCACGCTACTTAGTAGCACAGTGTTTAGCGTGTGTTTTGAGCACTCTGGGAAAAAGTAGCGCAAATCATGGCAGGAACTTGGTGGGACAGGGGCAGATTCCCACTGCACTGCAGCTAGCATGGGTGTCAGTGGCCTGCGCTAACCATGCTTGGGACCTTTAGCACAGTGCACATATCTCCTCAAAAGGTGGCATAAGTTGCATCCACGGTCCAGTTATCGTGGTGCCATGCAGCTTGACAACACTAACTGCAGAAGGACGGATGCACCACCCCCTGAAGTTTGCGCAGGCCTCTGTGCAAGGAATGCAGCTGAACTGTATGTTTCTGACACAACTGTTAGAAGTCACATGGGGGCATGCTTACTATCTGAAAATACAAAGAAGTGATGAAGCAAGATACAGGCAGTACAGACAGTGCTATATCAAAAGTGTCCCATGTACTTTCAGGGCTCAAACAGCAATGAAAAGATGACATTTTACTTACCAAATAGTGTCCTTTCCTTGAGTCCTGCTAGACCAGTCCAGACAAGTGGGTTGTGCTCCCCAACCAGCAGATAGATGAAGACAGATAACCAATGAAATGTCCAAGTTTTAATGACATCACTCCCATGCCTCTATCAGTCTGAGCCACTAGAGAGCACCTTAGTATTCATCCTAAAGCATATGTGAAAGCATGGCAAACCTCAAACAATCTCAATGTGGGCAACAATGATGAATCACACAGTAGAGAAACTATGCACAGGAGAGACTGAACAGCAGACTGTCAGTAGGATTTGGACTTGCAGAGCCAAGCATATCAATCATAGTGGACCACAGCACCATAACTGACCAAACATTTCCAGGGGTGGGTCCCGGACTAGTCTAGCAGGACTCAAGGAAAGGACAGTATATGGCAAGTAAAATGTCATCTTCCATATCACCATCATAGACCAGTCCAGAAAAGTGGGACGTACAAAAACTGGGTGGGAAGACGATAGCAGCTCAAACTTTGAGCCAAAAACTGTTGTCCAAGCGTGGACATCCAAGCAGTAATGCTTGATACAAAGTGGAAAGATTTGCCCACATTGCCATCTGACAATGTCTGAAGGGCCTACTGAGCTATGCTCCACCCACAAGGATGTTTATAACCAAGTAGAATGTGCGTGCAAACCCTCCAGAACTGGCTGGTTCAGTCATCTATGCCAAGGCAATTGCCTCCTTGATCCAGTGCCCCAAAAGGCCAAATGGAAACCACCTCTGAAAAAGACAAATTTGAATTCCAGCATGACAGTGCCTGCAGCTCGAAAATCCACCTTTCTGAACAAATTGCAACCAAGAAAACAGTCTTGAAAGTCAAGCCCTTCACAGTAGCATGCTTCAGAGGTTCAAAGGGCTCCAACACCAGTGCTCTGAACATCAGACAGAGATCCCAGGAAAGGACAAATGACCAGAGGGAAGGACGCAGATGCCAAACCCCTTGAAGGATGCATGAAACATCCAGGTTCAAGACTGAAGACTTTCCATTCACCAGATTTCTGATATAGAATAAGGTTGCCACCTGGACTCTCAGGGAGGTAAGAGAAAACCCCTTTTCCAAACCATCCTGCAGAAGATCAACAAAGCCGGCACATCGGCAGACTTCTTAAGTTTTCGTGCGCCACACCCATGCTCAAAGAGGTACCAGATTCACACATATGCCAGGTTGATAGATTCCCTCTGGGCTTTGAGCAGAGCAGAAACTAAGGCAGCAGAATAGCACTTGTGTTAGCAGACTCCCTTCAAGAGCCAAGCCGTAAGTGAGAAGGGAGCTGGGTCATCCAGCCCCTGATGCAACCGGCCCCAAAATGGGGCAGAGGAAGAGGAGGAACCTGCAGGAACTGCATTAGGTCCCTAAATCACACTTTCCTTGTACAATCCAGTAACACCAGAACAATCCAGCCCGGATGGTGCTCTATTCACCAAAGCACATGCCCTAACAGCAGCCATGGAGGAAGCATATACAGCAGGCACTGCCATGGCCAGAATGGAACCATGGCGATAACGCTTTTGGACCCAGTTTCTGTGTGGCGAGTGAAGCAACGATATACTGTCACTGGAACGGGATGCCATCAATTCCATCACAGAGTGACCCTAACAGCAGGGAAGCATCTGAAATGCCTCCTAACTCAACTCCCACTCTCTGGGACCGAGAGAGTAATGACGGAAGATGATTGCTTCCACATTGATCACCCCGACAATGTGCCAAGTCGACAGAACTAGGAGGCTCATTTCTGCCCAGGTGAACCAGAAAGCCATCCCCAGGGTCACTGTTGCATACTGTGATAAGGAAGCTTATCATAGTTCAGGAAGGAGCTATAATAGAGGTGAAGTGACTCTGAACAAGCAACCTGTCTTTTCTGGTAGAAATAATAAAACAGAATGTTTCCATAAAAGAATACCAGTCCCAGAATACACCAGGTTTCCAACAGCCGCTAGAAGAGCTGAAGTGGGAAAACGTGTGTTCAATCAGGAGAACTATGAGGTAATCCCCAAGCACTCATCTCCAAGGGCAGGGCTTGATTCAGCACAGCTGCGCTGTGCTAGGGTGGAGCAGCCCTCTAAACAGGTTAAAAGTAAAGCTTATTCTACACATCAGGATCATCAAGAGGATCATCTTCTTCATGATCATCATCAGCAGGAACAGGAGCAGAGGCAGCAGAAGCCAGAGCCCACGGACAGAGAGAGCAAGAAGCACTTTGGAAGAAAGAAGAGAAAAGCATCTTGGAGGTCTAAAGGAGTCCATAGCAGTACGTGTGCTGGGAGGCATTCCAGATGCAAGCATACTCCATTGGACTGGAGGAAACCAGAGGAGTGGGGTTACAGAGCCAGGAATCCCCGGACGGGACCTGTGAGGGAGACGGCTGCATTTGGAAGGGGCCCTAACACCAGTGCAAGGAGGTATGTGAAGAGAGACCCAGTGTCCAGGGATCTTGATTGGAAGGCTGGACATAAAAACTGGACTACATACTGGCCAGGATATTTAGAGAGGAACCCTAACAGCAATGGAAGCTCAGGTATGAACACTGATCTATGCCCTAGCTATTCACTTGGAAGACAGCAGGGAAACAAGTATTGTTCTGAGAATGCTCCATTAAGAAATTCCTCTGTGCCAATCCATGATATTGATTCTATGATAATTGAAGAAGCAGGAGATATTGTAAATGAACAGTGTGAATACATGGATTGCTCTCTGTCTAAACTTCTGTGGTAATATACTTGTACAAAATACAACAACCATCACAAAGAAATATAAACTTGTTCTTTGATCTACTCAGAAAAGCTTTTGAGCAGGATTTGAGCCACGTTTAGAAAATAAACCAGCCAAGAGGTTTGCAGCTGGTTAATTGTTAGCAATTGAGCCTTGCCTAATTGCCTGTGAGCTCTGAAGAGACTTCTGGGTGTGTGTGAAAATACCAGAAGGTAGCCTTGAAAAAGAACAGTTTTTCATTACTTTGTGGGTTTTTGTTTGTTTTTGAAGCACTGCTAAAAAGATATTAGCCGGAGCCTAAAGAAAAGACCTTTCTGTTCCCATCAAGGTCTTTATGATTTGATGTGATTGCTTAAGAAGTTCAGTTGTTGTTTTTCCTGATTTTGTTTTTCTAAGTATAATACTGAAAGCAAGTATCCTTTTCTGTGCTACCAACAAATCTGTGTTGGGAGAAATAACCCCATAAATAAAATATCTTTTCTTGGCTTTACACTCGTGCAAGCACAACTAATTTATTGTGAACGGCTGATTCTGGTATGAATGGACTACATTTCCCACAATCCTTTGCAAGTCATATTAATATTTGCCTTTGCCAAGACTGTGGACATTCTCACCCAGCGCCCACGTTTACAATACCTCATGCTGCCTTGGCAACTGACATATGCCACCATCATGGCGTTGCCCGAGAACACACACCAACCTGCCCTTGACCAAGGGTGGGAAAACATAAAAAGGGCCAGCCAGATAACCCTTGCTTTGAGATGGCTGATGGACCACACGGCCTGTCTGTGGCTCCAACAGCCCTGGGCCATTCAGTCTTGACAAGGATTTCCCCACCTGCAAGACTAGCATCTGTCGCCAAAAGCATCCACAAGTTATCATGCCCCTCTTCAGCTAACATGGGTGCCGTTGCCACCTCAAGCTGGCTTTCACTCCCAGCTGGAGTGGAAGCCAGAGCTCGAACTCCAGTCAGGAAGGGCCACCAGAGCTGCCTTATATGAGAATGCCCATGGCACCTTCTTGATTGCTGCTGCCATCAAGCCGAGAACCTGTAGATAATCCCAAACCCTGAAAATAGAACACTTCAAGTCGCTCCAACAATCTCTGCACTCTCTCCTCTGACAAGAAGACACTTAAGCATTGAACTGTGCTCCCAAGGAATTCCAGGGATTGGGAAGGCTCCAACAGACTTTCCCCAACTGAACTCCCAGTTGAGGCCTTCCAGAAAGACACCACTTTGGCCGAAACAAGAGAGATCTCTGACAGAGAATGGGCTCAGATGAGCCAGTCATTCAAAAATAGGTGTAAACATAGTCCGCAGCACAGCAGCCACCACCACTCTGACTATGGAGAACATTCTCAGGACAGTGGAGAGGCCGAAGGGAGGGTGGTGAACTGATGATGTAAGCCAAACATAGCAAAACACAGATATATCTGCTGATCATCCTGGATCATGATAAGAAAACAAGCTTCAGCCAAAAACAAAGATGCTAGGAACTCCCTTTGAAGCATCGCCAAAACCACAGATCTCAGAGTTTCCATTTGGAAGTGCAACATGTGCAAAGGAGCATTGATCGCCTTGAGGCCATTGGTTGGAAGGAGCCATCCTTCTTTGGCATCCCAAGAGGAATGGAATATCTGTCCTTAACATGCTTGGCCTGGGGCACTGGTACAGCCGCCTTTAGGCGCAATAACTTGTCCAACATCACCCATGCAGTGACTCATGTCTGCCAAACCACATAGAGAGATGACAAATGCCTCCAGGATCGGCTGCTTGCAATCCAGGGCATAGCTGCTTTGAATAGTGCCTAACACCCTCCTTTTCGTTGGTGACATTCAGCAATGGGCCCCAAAATCTACATGGTGATTTTTATTTATTTTTTAAAAATGTATATTACGCACAAACACCTAGGTGGATAATAAAAACATACATAGAATTTACACCTAAAAATAATAACCAGATATAACAAACATGCCTCAAACATGTAAAACTGCTAACTTGTTAACACACAGGAAATAGCCTGACACCAATCACGTGGGGCCTGATATTCATTTGATATGGCTATATGCCACCGTCAAACTTTAACCCCAGATATTCAATCCAGGACCATATCCGACCACCAGCATTGACTATCCAGGGTCACCACATAGTTGCACATGGCGCAGAAGCTATCTATGCAGTGGTGATATTCTGCCACTGCCCGGTTAGCTCCGGTGGCAAAAGTTAGGATTGCCTTTGTTGTGCCTAACTTTCACCACTGAGGGATAACCAGGCAGTGGTTGAATATCGCCGCTGCACAGTTGTCCCCGGGCACCACCTCTGGAATGCCCCCGACATGCCCTCATCCTAAGCAGTTAGAATCGGGGTATATAGTGGCATTAGTCGGGATATCCTGCTTAGGGGCTTTTACACAGTTTACAGCTCTGTAAATGCCTTTGAATTTCGGGCCCATAAGGATTAGTTTATGCAAAAGGCTGAAAAGGCTTGCCGAAATAAACGCACCTTCAATTTTTTTCTGAAACATCAGAAAGCGTAATTATTCACCTGTAACAGGTGATCTCCGGGAATAGCAGGAATTGAGTCTCTCCCTCCTCAGTTGGGTTTATAGCCGAGATAAAAGGAGAGAAGGAGAGAAAGAGAGCGAGAAATACAACTCCTAGGGGAGGAGGGTGGGTTCTCAAGACTAAATTCCTGCTGTTCCCGGAGATCACCTGTTACAAGGAAGTGAGTAACTACGCTATCTACAGAACAAGCAGGGATGTAGTCTTCACATATGGGACTCCCTAGCTTGGAGATGCCAGGGAGATGACCACAGAGAGCAGTGAAACAGACCTAAGTGGGTCATATATCCTCCAAGGATGTCTGGTATCGAAACCCGGGACAGGGGGTAGGAATTGATCTAAGTCTGAAAGAGATGTTGGAGAACAGCCTGGCCAAACGAGGCATCATAAGAACATAAGAACATAAGATATGCCATACTGGGTCAGACCAAGGTCCATCAAGCCCAGTATTCTGTTTCCAACAGTGGCCAATCTAGGTCATATGTACCTAGCAGTTTCCCCAAGAGACACAAGTTCCACAATGCTTGTACTGGGTCAAGCATTGATATCTTCGGTCACTTCTTAATAATGGTTTATGGAGCTTTCCTCCAGGAACTTGTCCAAACCTTTTTTAAACCCAGCTACACTAACAGCCTTTACTACATCCTCCGGTAACAAATTCCAGAGTTTGATTACACGTTGAGTGAAAACATATTTTCTTTTATTAGTCTTAAATAGTTTACCCTGTAGCTTCATTGCATGTCCCCTAGTCTTTCTATATTCTGATAACGTAAACAATTGATCTACGTTTACCCGTTCCACTCCGTTCATTAATTTATAGACTTCTATCATATCTCGCCTCAGCTGTCTCTTTTCCAGGTTAAAGAGCCCTAACCTTTTTAGCCTTTCTTCATAGGCGTATCCTTCCATCCCCTTTACCATTTTGGTGGCTCTTCTCTGAACCTTTTCTAAAATCGCTATATCCTTTTTAAGATACGGCAACCAGAATTGCACACAATATTCAAGGTGCGGTCTCACCATGGAACGATACAGAGGCATTATAATATCTTTTGTTTTATTTTCCATTCCTTTCCTTATCATACCTAGCATTCTATTTACTCTCTTGGCCGCCGCTGCACACTGGGCCGAGGGTTTTAACATGGTATCCACAATGACACCTAAATCTTTTTCCTGGGTGGTGGTTCCTAATGTGGAACCTTGCATCGTGTAACCATAGTTTGGGTTGTTCTTCCCTAGGTGCATAACCTTGCACTTGTCCACATTAAATTTCATCTGCCATTTTGATGCCCAGTCTTCCAATTTATCAAGATCCTCTTGCAATTTTTCACAATCCTCTTGGGTTTTAACAACTTTAAATAGTTTTGTGTCATCTGCAAATTTGATAACCTCACTCGTTATTCCACTTTCCAGGTCATTTATGAATATGTCAAAAAGCAGCGGACCAAGCACAGATCCCTGGGGTACACCACTATTCACCTTTCTCCATTGGGAAAATTGGCCATTTAGCCCTACCCTCTGCTTTCTATCTTTTAACCAGTTCCTGATCCACAATAGTACACTGCCTCCTATCCCATGACTTTAGTTTTGCCAAAAGTCTCTGATGAGGGACCTTGTCAAAGGCTTTCTGAAAGTCCAGATACACAATATCAACCGACTCACCTTTGTCCACCTGTTTATTCACTCCTTCAAAAAAACATAACAGATTAGTAAGACAAGATCTTCCTTGTCTAAAGCCATGTTGGCTGTCTCCCATTAGGTCGTGACTATCTACATTTTGAGTAATTTTATTCTTTATGATGGTTTCTACCATTTTTCCCGGTACTGACGTCAGGCTCACCGGTCTGTAGTTTCCCGGATCACCCCTGGAACCCTTTTTAAAAATTGGTGTTACATTGGCGATCCTCCAATCTTCAGGTATTAGAGATGATTTTAATGATAGTTCACAGATTACTGATAGCAGGTCTGCAATCTCATATTTCAGTTCTTTCAACACCCTTGGATGTATACCATCCGGCCCAGATGATTTGCTACTCTTCAGTTTATCTAATAGTTGTAAGACATCTTCCTGATGTATCGATATTTCCTTCAATTCTTCCGCACCTTTAAATACCACTTCAGTCATGGGTAACATCCCTACATCTTCCTCAGTAAAGACCGAAGCAAAGAATTCATTCAGTCTCTCCGCTATCGCCTTGTCACCTCTTAGTGCTCCTTTAACCCCTTTATCATCTAATGGACCAACTGACTCTCACAGGTTTTTTGCTACGAATGTACTTGAAAAGGTCTTTATTTCACGTTTTTGCTTCCGCAGCAAGCTTCTTCTCAAATTCTCTCTTTGCCTGCCTTATCAATGCCTTGCATTTGACTTGCCAGTGCTTGTGCTGTTACCAGGTTTCGTCATTTGGCTCTTTTTTCCATTTCCTGAAAGATGCTTTTTTGGCAACAGCCTCTCTGACCTCACCTTTAAACCATGCTGGCAGTTTTTTGGACTTCCTTCCACTTTTCTTAAAGCGTGGAATACAGCTGATCTGGGCTTCCAAGATAGTATTTTTCAACAACACCCAAGCTTGATGTACGTCTTTAACCTTTGCAACTGCTTCTTTTAGTTTTTTCTTAACTGTTTTCCTCATTTTATCATAGTCTCCCTTTCGAAAGTTAAAAGGTAGTACTGTGGATTTCCTTACTATCCCTCCTCCACTAATTAAATCAAAGGCGATCATGCTATGATCACTATTGCCAAGTGGCCCCAACACCCTTATTCTCTTGCACTAGATCTGGTGTTCCACTAAGGACTAGGTCTAATATGGCTTCCCCTCTGGTCGGTTCATGAACCAGCTGCTCCAAGAAGCAGTCATTTATTTCATCTAGGAACTTTATCTCCCTAGCATGTCCTGACGTGACACTGACCCAGTCGATTCCAGGATAATTGAAATCACCCATTATTATTACTGCGCTGTAACGTTTGTTAGCTTCCTTGATTTCTTTGAGCATTTCATCATCTATTTGGTCATTCTGGCCAGGCGCTCGATAGTATACCCCCACTGCCATTGCCTTCCCCCTTTTATATGGAATTTCAATCCATATAGATTCTACAGCAGATTTTGTTTCCTGCAAAACTTTAATCCTTTCTGAGTCAATGCCCTCTCTAACATAGAGCGCAACCCCTCCACCAATTTGATCAGCTCTATCATTACGATATAGTTTGTACCCAGGTATCAGTGTCCCACTGGTTGTCCTCCTTCCACCATGTCTCTGATATTCCAATCATATCTAACCTTTCATTTAGTGCTATATATTCTAACTCTCCCATCTTATTCTTTAGACTTCTAGCATTTGCATACAAGCATTTTAGAGAATGTATTTTATTCATGTTAATTTGGCTATTGTTAGACATGGGTAAATTGGAATCTTTAAGCTCTGTCTGCTCCATACTTGAGGGCATTTGGGCTACTTTACTCTTTTGTGGAACCTCTCTGCTTTTGGTAGTATCCTTCAAGGATACATTCTTCCGAACCATCCGCTCTTGGGCGACTGTCGGCTTTCCCCTAATATCTAGTTTAAAAGCTGCTCTATCTCCTTTTTAAAGGTTAATGCCAGCAGCCTGGTTCCATCCCGGTTAAGGTGAAGCCCATCCCTTCGTAAGAGCCCCTCCTTTCCCAAGAATGTTCCCCAGTTCCTAACAAATCCAAAACCCTCATCTCTGCACCATTGTCTCATCCACGCATTGAGACTCCGGAGCTCTGCCTGCCTTTTGGGTCCTGCGCGTGGAACAGGAAGCATTTCGGAGAATGCTACCCTGGAAGTTCTGGATTTCAACTTCCTACCTAAAAGCCTAAATTTTGCCTCCAGAACCTCCCTACCACATTTTCCTATGTCATTGGTACCGAGATGTACCAAGACAGCAGACTCCTCCCCAGCACTATCTAAGACCTTATCTAGGTGGCGCGTGAGGTCCGCTACCTTCGCACCCGGCAGGCATGTTACCAGGCGATCCTCACATCCACCAGCCACCCAGCTATCTACATGCCTAATTATTTATTTATTTTTATTTCTTATATACCGCGCTATTATAATCAGTGCGGTTTACATTTGAAACAGAACATACAAGAATGTAAGCAGTTACATCAAGTTTTTTACATTGAACAGGGAATGTAAACATGGAGTAAAAACGAGGGAGAGACTATGTACATATTATAAACAAATTATAATGCTCTTACAGATAAATAAAAATATAACCTTTGCCTAGAGGTTTGACTAGATGGTCAAGGAGATCAGTGGGAGAGATAGTGGTTAGCCATTATCTACAGGAAGATGATCTGAGGGACGGGTTAGGCAGGGAGGTGAGGTGGGGGCATTGTAATTGTCGGGAATGCTGTCAGGGTAATATTGTAGAAACAGGTGATGTTTGAGGGCTTTACGGAATAGTGCCAAATTTGAGATGGCCCGGATTTCTGCTGGGAGGGCGTTCCATGCCATAGGTGCAGCAATGAAGAAGGCTCTACTTGCTGTTGATTTCTTACATTTTACCAACACTTTTGGGACTTCAAGTTTATTCAACGAAGTAGATCTCCTAATTCTATTGTCTGGTGTGCTGTAGAGGAGATCGCTGATGGGTGTGTGAGTAAGATCGAATCACCAACTATAACGGCTGTCCTAACCCTTCCCTCATGGGCACATGGCCCTGGAGAAACTTCCTCGGTGCGAGAGCGTTTTACATCACCTGGAGGACAGGTCCTAGTTACAGGATCACTTCCTGCCACACCAGGGTGATGCTCTCCTGTCACGTGACCTCTCTCCTCCATGGCAACAGGGGTGCTGCCAGACTGGAGGTGGGACTTCAGGACTATATCCCTGTAGGTCTCGTCTATGTACCTCTCTGTCTGTCTTATGTTTTCCAAGTCTGCTACTTTAGCCTCTAGAGAACGGACTTGTTCCCTGAGAGCAAAGAGCTCCTTGCACCTAGTGCACACGTAAGACTTCTCACCAACTGGGAGAAAATCATACATGTGACACTCAATGCAAAAGACTGGAAAGCCCCCATCCCACTGCTGGACTGCTGTCTACATCTTAGTTTTAAGTTTGTGTCTAGATCTTTAAGTTCTTACTTACTAGGGGTTGCTATGGGTATTTATACCAATAAAACTGTACCTAATACGTTTAATATACCTTGTTCACCTGAAGCTTAATTAATCTCAGGTCCTTAGTGTATGACTGATTTGGGTAATGAGCTTCATCTGAAAGCACCTCCTGTCTTTTAAGATGTGTAAGTATCTATAAAGTTACGATTATCCCAGGGGAGGGAGGGAAATAACATTATTAAAAGAGGGCTGCTACACAGTACCCTGTCTTGTGCTGCTGAGGTAAGCTAAATTCTGATTTGATTTAAATTATAGCTCTTAACTGCTGCTGGCTCTAACTTCTTATGAAATTTAAACTACAAGCTCTCTGCTGGGTATGAAATGTAACCAGAAAGTTCTCCTCTGTGTTTTAAATTCAAACTTTAATTGCTGCTACTAGGCCCTAACTGATCCAACAAAAAACAGTGGGTTCACAGATTAAGTAGCTTTAATACAAAGAATTATTTTTAGAAAATTACCAGAAGTATATACTCACAGTTGCAGATTTCTCTCCAGAAGTAACAGTCCCCCTTTCTAGTCCTTCAAGACTAGAAAGACAGGAGTCCTTGTCCAAGCAATAATGTGCCGCAAAAGTGTGGACAGAGGACCAGATTGCTGTTTTGCATGTGTCATCATCAATCACCACTGAGCATAGGTTTGCCATGGAGGCAGCCATTGCTCGCACATTGTGTGCTGTGACATGACCTTCAAGGGAAAGGTCCCGCACTCTCATAAGCAAGATATACAGTCTGCAATCCATTTGGAGAGTGTTCTCTTGGAAACTGGTAGACCTAGGTGACTGGAATCAAAAGCAACAAAAAATCTGTGAAGCTTTTCTGTGCTGCCTAGTTCTCTGTAGATAAGTCAAGGCACATTTGCAATCTAGAGTATGTTGACTATTTTCTGCACTAGAGGCATGAGATCTAGGGAAGAAAACTGGAAGGTAAACAGACTGGTTTAAATGAAAAGGCGAAACCACCTATGGCATAAAGTGAGTATGAGTCCTAAGGACTACTTTATCATGGTGTAACCGTGTATAAGGAGGGTCAGCCACTAAAGCCTGGAGCTCACTGAAGCGTCTTGCAGAAGTGAGGGCAATTAAGAAGGTGACTTTCCAAGAAAGAAACTTCAGAGACGTAGTGGCTAGGGGTTCGAAGGGTGGCTTCATAAGCTGTCCGAGGACAACATTGAGGTCCCATGCCACTGGTGGTGGCCTAATGGGAGGTTTAGTTAAGAGTAGGCCCCTCATGAAGCGCACTACAAGTGGCTGAGAGGAGACAGCTTGTCATCTAAGGTAGGGGTTCTCAACCCCGTCCTCGGGACCCACCTAGCCAGTTGGGTTTTCAGGATAACCACAATGAATATTCATGGAAGAGATTTGCATATAATGGAGGCAGTGTATGCAAATCTCTCATACACATATTCATTGTGGTTATCCGACTGGCTAGGTGGGTCCCGAGGACAGGGTTGAGAACTCCTGATCTAAGGGCATGTGAGATATCACAATGGCACCTAGGTGGACCCTTATCAAATTGGTTTTGAGTCCAGAGGACGAGAGGTGGAGGAGACACTCAAGTAACGCTTCCACAGGAACGGAAAAAGGATTGAGATCCTTTTTTGAACACCAGATTGAAAACCTTCGCCACTTGAAGGCATAAGAATGCCTTGTGGAAGGTTTCCTTGAAGCCAAAAGGATATCTCTAACCTGTTGAGAGAGGTTGATGTCCTGGAGTTCTAAGCTCTCAGCAGCCATGCTGTCAGATGTAAAGATTGGGGGTTTGGATGCAGAAGTGTTCCACTCTCCTGAGATAGGAGATCCGGAGCACATCCCAACTCCAGAGGTTTGGCTTGAGAGAGACGTAGAAGCTGTGGATACCACATTTGTCGTGGCCAACGTGGGGCTATGAGGATCATGTAGCCCCTGTTTCTCTGGAGTTTGAAGAGAGTCTTGGGGATAAGGGGAATGGGAGGGTAGGCATATAGGAAGTCCCAACCCCAGTAGAGATGGAAAGCATCCATCGCCTGACTGTTCTGAGCAGGTGTTCTAGAACAGAAGCGGGGAAATTTGGCATTCTGAGGACTTGCAAACAGATCTATATCTGGGGTTCCCCATATTTGAAAAATTCGAGCAATCTGATCCTCATGGAGAGACCACTCGTGTGGTAGTAGTACTCAACTGAGTTTGTCTGCCAGGAGATTTTGTTTGCCAGGGAGATATACCGCTAGTAGGCGAATCTGAGAAAGACATCATGCTTGGCAAGATAGGTCAACGCAAAAGAGGAAGGCCAGCAATGAGATGGATCGATACAATAACAGCAGCTACGGGTACCAGTCTGTCAACAATGAGCCGCCTGACTGAAGACCGAAAACAATTTAGGATAGCTATCCAGAGGGTCGCCATGAGTCGACTCCGACTCGACGGCACTTAACAGGCGAATCTGATGGCGTATGGCAAAAGACCATAGACATAGGGCTTCATTGCACAACACTTGAAAACCTGTTCCACCCTTGCTTGTTCACATAGAACATGGCTACCTGATTGTCCGTCTGGACTAGAACTGTTTGGTAGCGAAGGTGGTCCTGGAAAACCCTGAGAGTACTGTGGATGGCTCTGAGTTCCAACAGATTTATGTGAAAGCCGTGCCTCTTTCGGAGTAGAGAAATTGTCCAGATGAGCTCCCCAACCCAATTTGGATGCATCCATTGTCAGGGTAGATTGGTGTATTGGCATCTGAAAAGGTGACCCTACGAGAAGGTTCTCTGTTGATTGCCACCATTGGAGAGACGAAACTAGATGTGCAGAGATCATGATCTGTCCCCCAGACGACCTGATGCTTGAGTCCACTGCGAAGCCAGGGTCCATTGAGCTGCACACATATGCAGACAAGCATAGGGAACCACATGTACAGTGGAAGCCATATGGCCCTGCAACTGAAGCATTTCTCGAGCAGTTAGGAAAGTTTTCATACCAGCCTGAGAAGCTAGCTGAACAATTCGAGCGCAGCGGGCCTGTAGTAGAAAAGCCCTTGACTGCTGCGTGTCTAGTAGAGCCCCTATGAACTTTAAAGTTTGAGAAGAAGTGAGTTGGGATTTTGGAAGATTTATTACAAATCCGAAGTGTTGAAGAACCTGTATTGTGCGGGAGAGAGCAGGGCTGGCCTGTAGAGCTGTCGTTGCTCGGATGAGCCAGTCGTCTAAGTAAGGGAAGACAAATATCCCTAGAGATCTTAGGAATACTGCCACTACTGCCATGCATTTTGTAAAGACTCTTGGGGCAGAGACCAGGCTGAAGGGTAGAACCCTGTATTGGTAATGTCTTCCTTGAAAGAGGAATCACAGAAACCTCCTGTGTTCTGTGTGAATAAGGATATGGGTATATGCATCCTTTAGATCTAGAGAACAAAGCCAATCCTGACTCTGGAGGTAAGGGAGAAGAGTTCCAAGAGAGATCATCTTGAATTTCTCTCGGAGCAGATACTTGTTCAATTCTCCGAGATCCAGAATGGGCCTGTATCCTCCTGTCTTCTTTGGGATAAGGAAGGAAGAGGAGTAGAAGCCCAGGCCTTGCTGAGAGAGAGCTGCACCTCCTCTATCGCACCCTGAGCGAGAAGGGTGGTAATCTCTTGGAGCAAGAGAGTGGTAAGAGGCGGCCGAGAGCTGAACTCGGAGTAGAAGGAGGGATGCCACCTTTGGGCAAAGTAACAATCTGCCTGGAATGCTGACTGGCTCTGGAACCTCCAGAGGTAGGACAGCTAAGTTCCCTAGAAAGGAATCAAAGACCTTGAGGAGGCTGGGTCTTTTGAGTTGGCTGAGCCCTGGGGGTCTGAGCCTTCCTTTGTTGCTTCGGTTGCTGCTGTCCCTTCTGGGAAGCATGGACCGGACCAGTGCACAGCATGGGTATAAGGGGGGTAAAACTTGTTTCTTGTTGAAAAAAAGGCTTCTTTATAGTCTCTTAGCTGGATTGGCAGTAGTTCTAGAAAGCCTATTCAGAGTGGTATTCTTGGATTCCAGCTGAGAAGCCTTATCCTGCCAATCCTTGCCAAAAAGGTTTTCCTCTGTGCAAGGAATGTTCCCCAGCTTATCCTGCACCCACTGTTCAAGATCGGATGCTTGTAACCAAGCAATCAGACGTGCACCGATGCAAATAGTAGAAGTTCTACTAATACACTCAAAGCAGTCAAAGGTTGCCCTGTTCATAAAATTTGGAAACATTTTGGGCATGTTTTACAAGTGTCAGGTAATCAGCCCTCTTGTCATCAAGGAGAAGAGGGAGCCATTAGTTCTAAATCCTTAGCAACCTCCCGAAGGAACATACCCATGTAGAGTATGTAAGAACTTATTCTGGCCGATAACACGGAGGCTTGAAAACATCAACAGAAGGCATCGAGAGTTCGCGCCTCCTGGCCCGGAGGATTTGAGGAATGTGTCTTGGCACTTTTAATTCGACGCTTTGCCGATTCCACTACCATGGAGTGATGTGGTAACTGTCTTCTGGAAACCAGGACACTGTGGTACCCGGATATGGTATCGAGCCGCCGAGAACGTGGACAGACAGTTAAGGGTATCTCCCACATCCTAAGCATGAGGTCATGAAATATCCGGTGAATAGGTAGAGTAGCTACCTCCTCTGGGACTGTTGGATACTGAAGAATTTCAAGTTCTTCAGCTCTCGGTTCTTTCTCAGAGGTCACCGTAATGGAGAGGCCCCGAGTCACATCCCATATAAAAAGTCTTGAAAAGACATGTCCTCCGGAGGAGACATATGGCATTGTGGGGAAGGAGAAGGATCTTCCGGAAGAGCCTCCATTTCCCTGGTACCGATTGATTCATCGGACAAGTCGGAATCACAGGACTCGAAGTATTGATGGGCCAGGTGCTCCCGCCCAGTCCGTCGATGGTACCGATAAAAATCGGCATTGGAATGTCTCGGTACAGGACCCTCTATGCCGGACACCAATTCTAGGGCCGGCATGGGTGGTAACATGGAGAGCGGCGCAATGGTCGATGCAGACAGATTCGGTATCGGTACCGATGGCTGCGGAACCGATTGCAGAGGCTTTAGCAGTACCGAAGCTGCTAGCAAGGCCGCTAAATTATGCTCAATGGCCAGGATACATTGATCCATGCAGCCAGCCAATGCCTGGGTATCGGCACCCGAACAGCAGGCCACGGCCCCAGAGCATGGCACCAAGAGCTCTCCGTAGGTGGAGGCCTCAGGCGCATCTTGGGACCCATTAATACTTTGGAGGCAAGGATGTCCTGCCAGGGTTGTTTGGCCACTGTATTCCCCTCCAGGGCAACGCCTAAGTCATCTTGATGCTTAAGAAATCTACCCTTGGAACACCAGCCAGCCTTTGAGGAAGACTTCAGTTTCGATACCCGAGATCGATGGGAGGAAGATGAAGCTCTCAACGACGTCGATGCAACCGACATAGCATCGGTGGCAAAGAGGGTGCCAGGTTTCGCAGTTCTATTCTGCAGGCCCCTCTGTCATCTTCCTGCAGAGAAGGCATTCCAACGGCAGATGGTCTGGTCCCAAACATTTGAGAAACCAGTCATGGGTGTCGGTAGCAGAGATAGAGTAGTTACTCACCTGTAACAGGTATTCTCCAGGAGCAGCAGGAATCAGTCCTCACATATGGGTGATGTCGGTGCCGACGGAGCCCCCGTGTGGAGCATTTCCCCAGCTTTCTAAGAAAGCCTTTGGGAATTGCAGCGCGCATGCGCGGTCCCCTTCCCGCCCAAGGGTGCCATCTTGCTCAGTCTGATGACATAGCTAAAAGACAGCAAAAATAAATCATATGACTGCAACTCCAAGGGGAGGAGGGAGGGTTGTGAGGACTGATTCCTGCTACTCCTGGAGAACACCTGTTACAGGTGAGTACTACTCTTTCTCCAGGACCAAGCAGGAAGTCAGTCCTCACATATAGGACTCCCCAGCTTAAGGCTACCGGAGACCCCAAGCTGAAAAAATGAGCTCCCTCTAGAGCGTCAGTACGTAAGGAAGGACTCTTCTCTGAGAACGCCCCCGAACGGTAGCCCAACATCAGGGCTGGAGGGTAGGAGTTGCCTAAACCTCAAAGAGATTATGGAGTACTGCCTGTCCGAAAGCACTGTCCCTGCGGGACTCCCTCTCAAGGCAGTAATGGGCCGCAAAAGTCTGGCTTGAAGACCAAGTAGCGGCCCGGCAGATGTCTGCCAACGGAACAGAGCGGAGATGAGCCACTGACGCAGCCTTCGCCCCGACACGATGAGCCGTGACTCGACCCTCCAACGAGAGGCCGGCTGCCCCGTAAGCCCAGGCGATACAGTCAGCTACCCATATGGACAAAGTACGCTTGGAGACAGGTAACCCCAACTTATTGGGGTAAAAAGAGACGAAGAGCTGAACAGCCCTCCGGTGCTCCCGCGTACGGTCAAGGTAGAAGGATAACGCCCTCCTACAGTCCAGGGTATGCAGGACCATCTCAGCCCGGCTTGCAGGCAGCCTGGGAAAGAAAGTCGGAAGAACCACCTCTTGATTGAGGTGGAAAGAGAAGACAACCTTAGGGAGAAACTTAGGGTGAGTCCGTAAGACTACCCTAGTCCTGTAGAACCTAGTGTAAGGGGCATCAGACACTAGTGCTTGAAGCTCACTCACTCGCCTAGCAGAGGTAAGAGCTACCAGAAACAAAGTTTTCCAGGAGAGAAAACGTAGAGGACAGGTAGCCATAGGTTCAAATGGCGGACAAGTAATCCGCTGTAAGACCACATTTAAATCCCACTCAGGGGCCGGTGGACGTAAAGGAGGCTTATGCAAGAGTAGGCCTCTGAGGAAACGAGCCACCAAAGGGTGGTTGGAAAGAGGCCTCCCTTCCACTGGCAAGTGGTGTGCTGAAAGAGCACTGAGGTGAACTCTGACAGAATTGGGCTTAAGGCCTAGATTGGATAGGTAAAGCAAATATTGCAGTACTACCGGTACCAAGCACGAGAAGGGATTCTCGCTGTGCTGAGTACACCATGTGGAGAATCTACGCCACTTAAGAGCGTACGATTTCCTGGTGGATTGTCTTCTAGAGGCTAAGACCACGTCTTCCACCTCTCTAGGCAATAGTAGGGGAGCTAGAACTACCCTTTCAGCAGCCAGGCCATCAGATGAAGGGACTGGAGGTTGGGGTGGAAGAGAGATCCCTGTTCCTGAGACAGGAGATCGTGTTGTATCCCCAGAGGAATAGGAGTGTCCACAGCCAGTAGTAGCAGAAGTGGGAACCACGGTAGCCTCGGCCACCTGGGGGCTATCAAAATCATTGAGGCCCCGTCCTTGAGCACTTTGAACAGTGTTCTGGACACTAGTGGCGTGGGAGGAAACGCATATAGCAGGCCCTTGGCCCACGAGATCAGAAACGCATCTACTGCTACTCTGAGAGGATACGGTTGTCTGGAACAGAATCTTGGGAGTTGCCGGTTCAGAGGACTGGCAAAAAGATCCATGGTCGGAAGGCCCCATCTCAGAAAGATCTGCTGAACCACTAATGGATTCAATCTCCATTCGTGTGGTTGCAAGATTCTGCTTAGTCTGCCAGGTAATTCTCCTGGCCTGGGAGGTAGACTGCTTTGAGAAGGATGCCGTGATCGACTGCCCAGGAGCACAGCCTTTTGTGCTTCCTGACATAGAAGGATCCTGTGCCTCCTTGCTTGTTCACATAAAACATGGCAACTTGATTGTCTGTCTGGACCAGTGCAGACTGGTGAGACGTGAGATGAGAGAAGGCTCTCAGAGCTAAGCGGATAGCTCGTAGCTCCAAGAGATTGATCTGTTGCACAGCTTCCCAAGGGGTCCAAAGACCCTGAGTACATGCCCCCTGGCATCCCCAACTTTGAAGAGAAGCATTGGTTGTCAGCACTTGAGAGTGTGGAAGTGTCTGAAAAAACACCCCGAGCACTAGATTTGGAAGATGCAGCCACCATCATAGAGAGGAGGCAAGCAGTGTGGATACTCTCACTTTGTCTGTAAGACTCCCCGTGGCCTGATGCCAATGTGTTCTGAGACTCCACTGAGCAGGCCTCATATGCAGGCGGGCATTGGGGGTTACATGAACCGTGGAAGCCATATGGCCGAGAAGCCGCAGGAATTGCCTGGCAGAGACCAGGGAATTGCTGTGGAACTGCCTGGCTATATCCATCAATCTGTGGGTTTTGTCCACGGGTAGAAAAGCCTTCGCCTGAATGGTGTACAGTCTTGCCCCTATGAACTCCATGTTCTGGGACAGGTGCAAAGTGGACTTTGCGAAGTTTATGACAAACCCCAAGTGCTGAAGCAGAGCACAGTGTGAAGGGTGGCTTGAGAGGCCTCTTGTGAAGACTGGCCCCTTATGAGCCAGTTGTCCAGGTATGGGAACACAAAAAGGCCTTGAAGCCGCAGGTAGGCTGCCACCACCGCCAGGCACTTTGTGAACACCCTGGGGGTGGAGGTTAGGCCAAAGGGCAGTACTCTGTACTGGTAGTGGTTTCCCCCCATAACAAATCAGAGATATTTTCTGTGGTCTGGATGAATGAGGATGTGAATATACGCATCCTTTAGATCTAAGGAGCATAGCCAGTCTCCCTGCTGGAGGTAGGGCAGCAGAATTCCAAGGGTGAGCATCTTGAACTTTTCCCTCTCTAGGAACTTGAGGTTTCGCAAATCTAGGATGGGTCTGAGGCCTCCTGTTCTTTTTGGTACCAGAAAGTACCTGGAATAAAAACCTTGACCTCTCAGGTGGTGGGGCACCGGTTCCACAGCCTGTTCCTTTAGCAGACTTGCTAACTCCTGAAGGAGTAAGTCCCTGTGCAGAGGGGGTCTTGGAGGCTCCCCCGGAAAATAGGAGGGAGGTACCTGGTGAAAATGAAGAAGATAGCCCTTTTGGACTATATGGAGTACCCAGGTATCTGTTGTGATGGCTGTCCACCTGTGGGCAAATAGGGCCAGCCGGCCTCCTGTGCTGATGTGAGCCAGCTGAGGAGAGGCTATGCTTTTGGAGTCAAAAACCCCCGCCCTGCGGTGCAGGAGCCGGTGTTGGTGGCTTGGGGGCCTTCTGCCTATGGGGCCCATGACCCTGCCCCTTGGCCTGCTGACCCTGTTGGGGAGCTGCAGAGGCCTGATAGTGAGGGTATTGTTTATAGGCAGATATCTTCCTCGGGTAAAAGGTCTTTTTTCCCGAGCCCTTCTTCTTCTGAGAAGGGGCAGAGGTTTTTCTGGACAGCCTAGTCCTGGTCAGAGTCTCAGTCTCAAGTTCTACAGCCTTCTCAGCCATGGGCTTGTCAAAGAGGTTTTCACCTCGGCAGGGGACATCGACCAACTTGTCCTGCACCCATGGCTCGAGGGCCGATGACTGTAGCTAAGCCTGTCGGCGGGCACCAATGCCGGCCCCAGCTACTCGGGCTGAAGCCTCGAAGCCATCATAGGCTGCTCGAGAGATAAACTTCGAGCACTCTCTAATACCCGTGGACAAGCCCTTGAACCTCTGCAAAGGTTCCTCAGAGAGACCAGCAGAGAACCCGGCAATCTCCTTTGCCAGGTCTCGAAGGTACATGCCCATGTACAGCTGGTATGTCTGGACACGGCAAGCAAGCATAGAGCCCTGGAAGCACTTCTTACCGAGGGCATCCAGGTTCGGGGCCTCCCGGCCGGGAGGCACCAAGGAGTGCATCTTCTGACTTTTCAGACGATGCATGGCCGATTCCACAACCATGGAGTCGTGCGGTAATTGTGCCTTTTGGAACCCGGGGCTCTTGCGGACTCGATAGATGGAATCGACCCGCTTGCTTAACACCAGCGTCGAATCCGGGGTCTCCCACATGCGGAAGAGCAGCCGCTCCAGCATCGGAGGAACCGGTACAGTAAAGGCTTCCTTTGGGGGAGAGTCATACTGGAGGGCCTCGAGCTCTTCGGCTCGAGGCTCCTCCTCGGGATCCGCAGGGAATGCCAAGGCCTTGGCCATATCCCGCACGAAGTCTGAGAACCAAGTATCCTCTGGTGGGGATCGTCTCCGAGGTTCGGACTCCGGTGAGTCTGATGGGACACACCGAGTCCGAAAGGTGTCGGGTGACTCCTCATCCTCCGTCTCCCAGCCCGACTCCTCGGAGGAGGAATCGAGCTGTTCCGGTCGGGTAGGCACCGATGCCCAGGGTACTGGCATCGACGACCTCGGTCCCGAACAGGAGGCCGAGGGAGACCTTGGCTGAGGATCGACTCGAGCTCGCATGGAGCCGAGGATAGACTCGAGCCCGCATGGACTCGAGGATCGGCTCGGCCTCCGGGGTCGACTTAGATGTCGATGTCCCGGTGGTCAGGACGGATGCACCGGTGAGACCGGCGATCAGTGCCCACTGCTGTTCCATGAAGGCAGCCAAGCTGCTCTCCAAGGCCGTCAACCTGAGTCCGAGCTCAGGAGAGTCAGCAGACCCCGACTTGGGCCCCGACGGCGTTGGGCCCGATGTCAGCTCCCCTGGAGGGGAGTCCACGAGGACTACAGTACTCACGTGCCCAGGAGACTCCATCTCGAGACGAGGTTGTTTTGCAGGCCTCTCCGACTCCAAAGACCCGGAACGGCGGTCGGGGCTATGCGACTTGGCCCTCGAGGAACCAAGTGCGTCCTCCGACGCTGCCCTCGCGGGTTTCTTCTTCCTGCGCTGCTCCCGTGAGGGGGACCCCCGCTCAGAGGAACCCCGACGCTGCTCGGGGCCAGAGTCCCGAGACGTCGAGGCCTCTGACGAAGTCAGGGCCTGTCCGGACGCAGAGTCAGAGAAGATTCTTTCTTTTTGGTGCTGCCGACTCCTCAACGCCTTCGAGGACATTTTCCCAAAAGGACCACAGATCATCGGGTCATGATCGGGTCCGAGGCAGAGGAGGCAGCAGTCATGTATGTCGGTGAGAGACATACGTTTCTTACACCGATCACACTTTTTAAATCTGCTGGCGGCCATCGGGGCAAAAAGTGCCCCTGCGAGGTCGAAAGACAGGGCTGCCAGTGAAAAAATAAAATGGCGCAAACGCTAGTCACTAAGGACAAAAACCAGAGAGTGGGCTCGATACCGGCGTATCGGGCCCAGGTGGGAAAAGGATCCGGCATCGAACCGAAGGAGGAAGACAAAAAAACAGGGTAATCAACTTTTTCCTCGACGAGAAACGAACTACGTCCGTCGGGCTCCGCAGAAAAAAGACTGAGCAAGATGGCACCCTTGGGTGGGAAGGGGACCGCGCATGCGCGCTGCAATTCCCAAAGGCTTTCTTAGAAAGCTGGGGAAATGCTCCACACGGGGGCTCCGTCGGCGCCAACGTCACCCATATATGAGGACTGACTTCCTGCTTGGTCCTGGAGAAGGTATGGTTACATTTGGAACACTTTTTGGAACCACTAGCTAGTTTATCCATCTTAAAAGAAAAAGGGGCCCAAGTCCCAAAATGGCGCTTAAGCACCTAGAGGTAAAGGTACCTTCAGGAAGGTTTTTTTTTTTTTTTTTAAAAAGAAATAGAAATAGAAAACAGAAGAAACACAGACTGTGCCAGTGCTAGTGTCAATGGGAAGGCAGACACAACCATAAAAGTAAATTTTCTACGGTGACAGGAATTGCTCCCTGTCGGCTCCGCAGAAAATGAAAAACTGAGGAGGGAGAGAGGGAGAGTTTGAAAGGTGGGAAGGCAACTACGCAGACACAGTGGGATGCTCCCAAAAGCTTTCCTATAGGACGCTGTGGAGCATTCCCGCGCGGGCTCCGTCAGTGCCAACGTCACCCATATGTGAAGACTACATTCCTGCTTGTTCCTGGAGATTATCTGATATGCTGCACAATTCTGTGGCAAAGCTGTCTAAATTTGTGGGATGGCCATGGAGAATATCCTATTATGAAACACTTGAAAATTAATCCACTAAAATAACGGAACATCTAGCAGTAAAATCTCCTACGAATGTAACACAGGAGGACAGTAAACTCATCAAGAAGCTGACAAGCTAAGTGAGACTTTGCGATTGAGAGACTTAAATACCAACAGGATGACTTATATAAAATTTGAAATTAAATTGGTAACCAATGTAACTTACATAGATCAGCAGAGATGTGCTCAAACATTCTGCTATTAGTGATAAGACGTGCCGCCACATTCTGTGATTAATGGGAGGAACCCCCTCTGGAGGGGACAAAGTCTCTGGGCCCATGAGCTCCATCAGACTAATTGTGGGTCCAAAATTCAGAAGCAGAGAAGGGCTTTCCAGGATGAAATGTCAGGGGCCCAAGACCCCCAAGGGCCAGCATGCCGGCAATGGATGGGTGAAGGCCAAAGAGAGAAAAGACCCTGCTTGCTTCCCAGGCCCTTTTGGTCTATCCTCTGAAAGGTGATAAGACTCACCAACTTCTCCAATCAGCTCCACAAGGGAGCTTTCCCTTCAGATCAGTTGAGTAAGCCAGGCTTTGGAGGACATATCTACTGCCCAGTGGCAAAGCCATAACAAACACTGACACCACCAACTGGGCAATATCCCTGGCCGCCAAGCGGCCTAGAACACATGACATCAGAAGGAAGGCAGTAACAGATTCCAAAGGAGGGGTAGCATTATCCAGCAGGAGAGACTGAATCCACAGGAGCAGGGTTTGAGGTGTCAGGCCTTCACACGCCACCAACTGGAGAATAGCAGCTGCTGCTGTGGACTGGCTCTTCGGCAGAAAGTCCATCTTTCTATCCATAGTGCCCTTCAAGGCCAATCCAACTTGCACGGGAGTAGAGGCTCACTTCATTATCACTGTGACTTCTGCCTCCACATTGGGCAGGCCGGACCATGCAACATTCCTCTTGAGGAGCGTTCACATCCCTTTACACATCTTTATCCCCCTAGGCGGGAAATCGGCAAGGACCCATTCCAACCCAAACATGTTCTTATTTATTTCTGGAAATGGAAAGATTCCGTGAATATCTGCACCACCTGTAGAAATGAGGAACCTGCGGGCCTGCTCCATCGCTGGAGTGTCAACCATATACCAGATGGAGGAAACTTGAGCAATCAATACCACCAGATCTTCCTTCCAGGACAGGTGGAAAACGCCAGCCTCCATATGAACCTCTGACAGAGAAATCTCTCTTTATTTTTACATCAGATCAGACTCCACAACCGAGACATCAGAACCAGCACTCAAGTCTCACAGACCCCAGCCAACCCACATCTCCAGAAGGCAACCGCCATCTGGATCGCTTAGGAGGAGGCACTCAAGCCGGGATTCTACACTCTGTGACTGAGCTCAAAGAAATCCAAAGGCTGCAGGGTCTGAGTTTCCGTGCCAAAGACCAAGCGTGTCAAAGGAGGAAAAGAATTCAGGAGGACAATCTGGATTCCAGGAGCTTGCCTACCTGAGAATGATCCCCAACATAGACACAACTGGAGTCAAACCCTCTGAAGAAGGGGAATAGCCAAAAGCACAGTCAGCAGAACTCAAGGTCGAGCATAAATATACATATTTATACATAAGAAGAATACATAATTTGCATTTTTGCACTTTATAGTTAAAGAGACTTTAAAGTCTAGACAAGGAGATTTTCCCCACGATCTGTGATGCTGGTCTGTGAATTACGATAAATGTGTTTATCATTTGGCTGACATTGAGATCTTTTATTCTCCTCGACTGGTGGTGTTGGTTCCAAAGTTTAGGTTGTGTGGATTTTTCTCTCTACAACATTAGCAAAATTAGTCCCTTCCTTTCTACACACACTACTAAGACACTTACCCACTCTTTAGTCACCTCCCATCTAGACTATTCAAACCGCCTACTTGCTGGTCTTCCTCTGGATCATCTCTCTCCCCTATAATATGTTCAAAACTCAGCTGCGTGGCTAAACCTCCGTCAACCTCAATATGCTCATATAACCCCTCGTCACAAATCGCTTCATCGGCTCCCTATCTGTTTTCGTATCCAGTTCAAACTTCCCCTACTGACCTGTAAGTGCACTCATTCTGCTGCTCCTCACTACCTTCCTCTCTTATCTCTCCCTATACCCCTCCTCGGGAACTCCGCTCTTCTAGCAGATCCCTTCTATGGTGAAATTAGACTTACCTGCTAATTGTTGTTCCTGGAGTAGATACAGTCTAGTCCCGGACCTCTGGGTATGTACCAGAGCAGTAAATTTAACGGGAGGGCCCCGCTTTACCAGTCTGAAGGACTGCCGCTCCAAAACAGGAATCCTGTTCCGCCTGTACATCCAGACGGTAATGCTTAACAAAGGAGTTCAACGACGACCAAGTCGCTGCCTTACAAATTTCTAGGGGCGGTACCAGCCGGCATTCCGCCCAGGACGTTGCCTGCGCTCTAGTGGAGTGGGCCCGCAGCCCCTCCGGAACCATCCTACCCCTCAACAGGTACGTGGAAGCAATGGTCTCCTTGATCCATCTAGCAATGGACACTTTAGACGCCGCCTCTCCTTTCCTTGGCCCTGCGAATAGGACAAAGAGCCTCTCCGATCTACGAAAACCTGCCGTCCGACGCAGATACTTCAACGCTCGCCTAATGTCCAAGAGATCCAGTCGCCCTGCCACTAGACCACCCGCATCTCTACGCAACACTGGCAAAGAAATTTCCTGATTCACATGAAACGCTGATACCACCTTAGGCAAAAAGGCTGGAACTGGCCTCAACACCACCTTGGATTCAAAGAACGACAGATAGGGCTCGCTACAGGATAAAGCCTGCAACTCCAAAACTCTTCTCGCCAAACAGACTGCCACTAGAAACACCACCTTCAAGGTAAGATCCTTCACCGACGCCCAAGCCAGGGGTTCAAATGGCTCCCGTTCTAATGCCTGTAGCATGAATGGTAGGTTCCACTTAGCAATTATCTGCCTAGTAGGCGGCCGTAACAGGGCCACTGACCTTAGGAACCGCTTGATATCCAGATGTCCCCCGATCGGACGCCCCCTTATCCTACCTCGGAAACACGATAAGGCTGCGACCTGCACCCTGAGCGATGCGGCCGCCAAGCCCTTGTCGAAACCATCCTGCAGAAACTCCAATATTTGAGGAATGGAGGCTTTTAACGCCCTGCACCACTCTTCAAAAACTCTCCAAACTCGCACATACGCCAAGGACGTAGACCTCTTCCTGGCCTTCAACAACATTGAAATGACTGGCATGGAATAACCTCTGGCCCTCAAGCGAGCCCTCTCAATAGCCAAGCCGTAAGCGAGAACCGATCCATGTGAGGCATGAGCAGAGGCCCCTGCGACAACAGATCTGCCCGGGTCGGGAGCCTCCATGGTCTGGCCACCAGGAGCCTTACCATATCCGCGTACCCAGGTCGGCGCGGCCAGTCCGGGGCTATCAGAATCACCTGCCCCTTGTGTCCTATGTGCTGCACCACTCTGCCTATCAGGACCCACGGCGGAAAGACGTACAGGAGCTGCTTTTCTGGCCAGCTTTGGATTAGAGCATCCAGCCCCTCTGACATCCTTTCCCTTCTTCTGCTGTAAAAACGACTGACCTTCGCCGAGTGAAAAGTTGCCATGAGATCCATGACCGGTGTGCCCCACCGGCGCTCCAGCATGTGAAAAATCTCCGGATGAAGGACCCACTCCTCGAGATCCACCTTCACCCGACTTAGAAAATCGGCCTCTACATTGTCCACGCCTGCTACATGGGCTGCCGATAACGCTAACAGATGCTCCTCCGCCCACCGGCATAGCTCCTCAGCTTCGGATTCCAGCGCCACACTGCTGGTGCCCCCTTGCCGATTGACATAGGCCACCGCGGTCGCATTGTCGGAAAACACTCGCACTGCTGTTCCTCCAAGAACGGTCCGGAACCTCTGCAAGGCTAGCGACACCGCTCGCAACTCCAGCCTGTTGATTGACCAAGTCTTTTCCTGTGCGTTCCAGAGACCCTGGGCAAACCTGTCCTGGAAGTGCGCTCCCCAGCCCAACAGGCTGGCATCCGTCGTTAGGGGCAGCCAGACGGGCGCCTCCAATGGCATCCCCCTTTGCAACGACTTGGGAACTAACCACCACCGCAGAGCCACCCGCGTCTCTTCCAGACAAGGGAGCCTCTGCAACAGCCGATCCTCTTGATGAGACCAGCGCCTGAGAAGCGCTCTTTGCAACGGCCGCATGTGTGCCCTCGCCCACGGCACCAACTCTATTGCCACTGCCATCGTACCTAACAGTTGCAAGTACTGCCACGCTGTGGGAGGCACCTTGGCCAAGAATCCCCGGACTAGCATCCGCAGGCCCTGTGCCCTTTTCCGAGGAATAAACACTCGTCCCAGCTTGGTATCGAATCGAGCCCCCAAATACTCCAGACACTGCGTGGGGACCAGCTGACTGACAGATTGACTACCCAACCGAGACTCTCTAGGAAAGACACTACTCGGGCCGTAGCTCTCTCGCACTCGGGTTCGGATTTTGCACGAATCAACCAATCGTCTAAGTAAGGATGTACCAGAATTCCTTCTTTGCGCAGGGCTGCCGCAACTACCACCATGACCTTGGTTAAAGTGCGCGGAGCCGTCTCTAGACCAAAGGGCAGAGCCCTGAACTGAAAGTGCCCGAAAGGTACCGCGAAGCGGAGGGATCTTTGATGATCCGGCCGAATGGGAATGTGAAGGTACGCTTCCGAGAGGTCCAGGGAAGTCAGAAATTCTCCTTGGCGGACCACCACTATCACCGACCGCAGGGTTTCCATGTGAAAGTGTGACACCCGAAGACAACGATTCACTCCCTTGAGATCCAGAATTGGCCGGACCCCTCCATCCTTCTTTGGTACCACGAAGTAAATGGAGTATCGACCGCAACCGTAATCGTCTAGGGGCACCGGTATTATTGCTCCGAGACTTAGTTACTGTCTCCCTCACCGCCTCGCACTTGCTCTGCGATTTGCAGGGGGACTCCACAAAGGCGTCCCGTACCGGCCGCCGCAACTCCAAAGCAAAACCCTCTCGGATCACCTCCAGCACCCACTGATCTGACGTGACTCGGACCCAGGCGGCATAGAACTCCCATAATTGCCCCCTTACGGGAACCAGGGATGCCTGGGCCCCCTTGACTTCATTGTGACTTCCGCAGGTTTGAGGCAGTGGAGGAGGAGGGGCCAGAACTTCTTCCTGCCCCCCGAAACCCCCGGAAACCCTGGCTTCTATTGGGAAACCTGCCTCTCTGACCGGAATTATACTTCTGGGCCCGAAACCGATGAAAATCTCGCTGTTGGCCCTTGCCCACGGGAACCGACCGGCCTTGCTTAGGCTTATCATCTGGCAATCTACCGCCTTTAGACTCCCCTAGATCCTTGACTAACTTTTCAAGCTCCTCTCCAAACAAGAGCCAACCTTTAAAGGGAAGCTTACTTAGCCTAGCTTTAGATGAGTTATCCGCCGCCCAATTCCGGAGCCAAAGATAGCATCTTGCCACTACCGCCGAAGCCATACTTTTTGACAGACCTCGCATAAGATCATAATGAATATCCGCCAGGTAGGCCGCTCCCGACTCCAACTTGGCAGCCTCCCCCGCCGTGTTAGCTGCCTGACCATCTTGAAGATGCTGCGACCATCGCAAACAAGCCCTGGCCACCCAGGCAGCACAGATGGCAGCTTGGAGCGACAAGGCATTGACATCAAATTCCTGCCGGAGCAGCAAATCCAACTTCCTGTCCTGAGCGTCCTTGAGGGCCGCACCGCCCTCCACTGGGATTGTGGTTCTTTTTGTGACCGCTGCCACGGCTGCATCTACTCTGGGAGACTTTAACTCCTCCCTGTCCTGGTCCCCCATAGGGTAAAGACGGTTCATCACTCTAGCGCCCTTGAGAGGCGCTTCGGGCACATTCCACTCTTCTTGGATCATTTCCTGAAATACCCTATGCAGCAGAAAGACCCTTTGAGTCTTTCTAAATACCTGTAAAAGTGGATCTTCTAGGGCCTCATCTTCCGCCGACCCCGGAGTCGGCATGTTTAGCGCCTTAAGGGTTTCCGCAATGAGAGCAGGCAGTTCCTCTCTGCGAAAGACGCGCACTACTCAGGCCTGATCTTCCTTCTCCGCTAACTCACCTTCCTCCAGTTCTTCAAGGTCCACACTGCGGGTATCGTCCTCTGACAATTGCCCCTCAGAAGCAACGGACTGATCTTTTGCCTCCTCATCTATCCGTGGTCTCTTAGCTCCGTCCTGAACCTTTTCGTCTCTATGGGAGGCAGCGGCCCTTTTAACCCCGCGTTCGGCAGGGGTCCCGTTAGCCTGCCCTAGTGGCATGCCCCCCAACGCCTGCTGCAGCACAGCTACAAAGTCTTTTGAAAAAATAGCCTCCAGCCCCTTGGGCCAAAGAGCAGGAGAAAGAGGAATGTCTGGAGCAGAGGAGGGTCCAGCCACTGGCTCCCCAAGAGGCAAGCCTGCTGCCTGAACCCCTAAAAGGTCCTCTTCCACTGCCAAATTTTCCACCTTATCATCCACTGCCTGATCCATGACAGAGGCTTCTTTGGTGCAACTTTTGCACACCCCCGCATCAGATACCGTGCCTCTCCTAGCCCCACAAACAAAACATTGGGGTCTAGAGGGCATGCTAGCACTGCGCCAAGCTGTTCCCCGCACTGAAAGAAAACCAGAGCCTGGAGAAGATCAGAGCTGCCCAAGAAGCCTCCGGCAAAAGAAAAAAAAACACTTTTTTTTTTTTTTTTTTTAAATCTTAACTACGCTCACCAGCTACCGTGGCCAAACAGGAAAATGCACATTAGGCAGCGAAACGAGGCCCCTGCGTATAAGAAAGGCTCCTGGCAATCTTCGGCGCTGCTCTCAAGGTCTCCTGCGCCGCTGCCACGTGGCCGGGCCTGGTCCCCGTTTCGCGCGCAAACGCACTGACTGCACAAACCTATGGAAACAGCCTGTCTTACCTTCCGGCGATCTTCCCCTTCACCCGAAACAGCTTGCCTCTATCCGTTAAGCTGTTTCTTCGCTGCTGGCTCAGAATATTATGAGCTGTGCACAAGGCGGGGGACCGCCGCGATCAGCCCGGGCGCATTGACAGGCAGAGCATCTGTACAGCGCCGGCAGTGCACGCTCTCCGATTTTCTGCAAAGGACTTCCTCTGGCTTTGCCTGCAACCGGAACCAACTTCCCGCTACTGTGAGAACTCTGGTAAAGCTCACAGACCCCTGGAAGCCCAGAAGGTGAGGGGAAGACTTCTGTAAACGTTAACTATCTCCTTTTTTTTTTTTTTTTAAAGATATAGTCCCTGCCCAAGGCAAGGACTCTCCTATATCAAAACTAACCCACTCAAACTAAAACTTATACTTAATTGTTCCTCCAGTGAGCCCGGATGACCAGGCTCACCATCTCTTCAGCTGCTTGGAGACTGAGGTAACTGATCTATGGAGGCGGTCCCGGGGAGGATATACCTGTGACATCACAAAAGGAGGTTCCTCAGTCTCCAAGCTGCTGAATAAGGTGGACAACCCAGAGGTCCGGGACTAGACTGGAGATACGATCAGGAATGTGCACTTCTCTTCTACTGCCAACTCCAGACTTCCACCTTGCCGCTCCTTATGCCTGGAACTACCTGAGTCTGTGTGTCAGGCTTCATCTTTGGCATCTTCATATACAGGATGAAAACTCACCTCTTCAAGGCCACTTTTGGATCCTTATCTGCCTAGTCTATGTATTTCCCTTAGATATAACCTTATCCTCCACTGTTGTAGCCGATAGGTGATTTCAATATGCCAGATATTTGATGGGGCATCCTTGCTGCAGTGTCATCTAGAAGTAGGGAGATACTGTATTCTTTACAGAGAGCACTATTCTGGCAACTTGTAACACACGTGAGGGAGCCTTACTGGCCCTGGTGCTAACAAATGGCGAGAGGGTTTCTGATGCTATAGTTGGTGATCATCTCACATCCAGTGATTATCAGATGGTGGTGTCCAGACAAAAGTGTGTGTCCTAGACTTTAGGAAAAGTAACTTTGCCAAGATGGGACAATACCTCAAGCTCTCGCTAGTGGAAGGGGAACAGCTGGAAGATGTAGAAAAGCAGTGAGCGAAATTGAAAGGGGATATTTTAAGGGTAACAAACCTGCACATCAAATGCAAGTCAGAAGCTGCAAAAATGTCTTACATTTTGGGACATAGAACGTACGAAGCATGAACTAAGGAAAGTTGGAGGTGGTCAAGAATGAAATGGAACGTGTACAACTTGATTTGTTGGGTATCAGCGAACTGAAATGGACTGGAATCTGGCACTTTGCATCTGATGATCACATGGTCTACTATGCTGGAAATGAAAGACAAAGAATAAATAGTGTTGCATTTATAATCAAGAAGAAACTTGCAAGAACTATAATGAAATACAATGCAGTCAGTGAACACAATTTCCATTTGTCTACAAGGAATGCCCATCAACACAACTATAATTCTGGAATATGCCCCAACATCAGCTGCAGAAGAGGATGAAGTTGATGAGTTCTATGAACAAGCTGAAATTGACAGAACATGCAAATAGGATATCCTGAGTCAAAGGTGACTGGAACAACAAAGGCGGCGGCAAAGTGACTGGAAAATATGGACTTGGCAACAGAAAAGCTGGAGAAATATTGATAGAATTCTGCAAGACCAAGATCCACTCATCTCAAACACCTTCTTCCAGGAATATAAGCGGCAACTATACAAATGGATTTCATCCAATGGACTGTACAAAAATAGACTATATCTGTGGAAGTTAACGATGGACAAGCTCTATAACAAAAAGATATAACCTGAGCTGACTGTGGTACATATCATTAACTGTTACTATGCAAACTCAGGCTAAAGTTGAAAAAGAGCAAGCCCCACATGAATGCAGGAAAATATGACCTTGAGAATATACCACCAGAATTTAAAGGGTGCCTGTGAAATTGATTTGCTGCTTTAGATACAAATGACAGAGCCCCAGAAGAGTTATGAAATGACATCAAGAAGGTTGTGTTGGAAGAAAGTAAGAAGTCTCTATAAAAGGTGGGGGAAAAACCCCCGGCCAAAATGGATGACCGAAGAAACTCTGAAAATTGCCCAGAAACGCAGAGAAGCTAAAGGCAGAGGAGAAAGAGAATCACAGAACTCAGATTTGCAACATGCATACTACAATGATGCATGCAAGGAAATAGAATCAGAAACTATTAGAGGAAGAACAAAATCGGCTTTCCTAAAGCTACGAGAATTAAAGAGAGAATTCCAGCCTCTAATTGGAATGCTACAAGATACTCAAGGATCCATGTTGAATGATAATGAGAAGATCAAGAAAAGGTGGAAAGAATATACAGAGTCATTATGCCATAAAGATCAAGTGGACCAATAGTCGTTTCGACCTGTACCTTATTTATTTAACATTTTTTAAAGACCACTCTTCAGAATCTCAGAGAGGTTTACATAGAATGGTTCATTAGTAACAGGCACAGAAAAGTTAACAACAGTGACGTTTTACAACGTTTGTAACTTTTTACAGCATTTGTAACTATTTGTAACTTATGATCAGGAACCACTGGTAATGAGAGAGGTCAAAGCAGCATTGAAAGCTTTATCAAGGAACAAAGCACTGGATATTGATGGCATTCCCAATGAAGTATTACAGCAATCGGATGCAGCTGTTACCATACTTACAAGGCTCTGCCAGGAAATTTGGAAGACAACATCATGGCCAACTGACTGGAAAAGATCTGTGTTTATACTAATATTAAAGAAAGGAGATCCAACTGACTGTGGAAATTATCGCACAATCACTCTGATCCCACATGCCAGCAAGATTCTACTCAAGATCATTCAGCAGAGACTACAACCATTCCTGGAACGAGAACTTCCTGAAGTGCAAGCAGGAAAGGGCAAGGAATGAAAGACAATATCGTGGATGTGAGATGGATCTTTGGAAAGATAAAAGAATACCAAAAGGATATCTATATGTTTTTATTGATTACAGCAAGGCTTTTGACTTTGTAAACCATGAGAAACTCTGGGCCATATTAAGAAATATGGCTGTACCAGAACACCTGATAGTGCTCTTACACAGTCTTTACACTGATCAAGAAGCGACAGTTCAAACACAACAAGGAGAAACACAATGGTTCAAAATCAGCAAAGGCTGCATACGACAAGATTGCATACTTTCTCCCTACATGTTTAATTTATATGCAGAACAAGTCAGAGAACTACAAAAACACAAGCCCGTAAAGGTTCAAACACAAGAGAATTAAGCAGATAACAAGAAACCTAATGTGCAAAAAGCCATCCTCACGCTCAGAGGAAAAAGGCAAATAGCAGGGGGAAACAAACAACAAAACCTGTTATGGGCAGGCCTCGGTCATCCGGGGGAGTGGGTATACACTTGCGCAAATCACGCGGCACACCACACAAATCACCCCGTAATATCAATCATAGGCCACCAGTAAGTTTATAATTTTAAATGCATTTAAAACACTAACTGAAAATGGAAATGCCCAACAGGAACCACTGTCAAACTCCAAGGCTCACACACTGAAAAAGGAAACGTTCAATCTGCAGTCCAGTCGACGCGAGTTTCGCCAATGTATTCAAGGCTGCTTCAGGACAAAAAGGCAGAAAAAAAACAATGGCCCCAATATTCGATAAAACGGCCTCAACATTTGGAGGCCTAACTAGGAACCGGAAATGGCATATGAGCAAACAGCCAATCACAAACACTAGGACCAAATAGACGGCACCATGTCTTCAATGACACAAAGAACAGATGGGACCAATCAAAAACAGATGATAAAAAAAACTAAATTGCTGTCATCCATTCAATCGAATTATTGAGGCCAAAAGGTTGAACCGCCCCCAGGCGAAAAATCCATTTCTGTTCCAGGCGGGCCAAGCGACGATCAGCTTAGCCAGCCTGTAAATTAGAAACCACATCAATTACACACCACCGAAGATCGTGCCAGTCATGATGATTGTTAATACAATGTTGAACCATAGGCGCAGTCAGCACCAAATTCTTAAATCAAGATTTGTGTTCAATCAATCGCAGGAGAACCGGACGACAGGTTCTCCCAACATAGATACTAGGGCAGGGGCAAGTAATAATGTAAATAGCGCAAGAAGAAAAACAATTGGTAATGTGCTTTAAAACATGCACTGTCCCACTGACAGGATGTACCCAAGTGTCAATGTCCAAAGAAAATTCACACATATCACAATGGCCACATGGGCCATGGTGCCCTTTAAGGGCCCCAGATGTCAAAGGATGTGCAAAATCTGCAGAAGCTAGAAAATACCCTAAATTATCTGACCGAGTAAACGCAATACATGGGGGCCGGAGGCAAAAATGGAATGTAAAGACAAAACATGCCAGTGTTTAAAAATACTGGCTGTGATCTTCTGCGCTTGAACAGAATATTGCAACACACAAATCTGCTTGTCCATCTTGTCCCTGGGCATTGTCTGCAACAAAAAACACCGTTGGGCATACTTGGCACGAAGGAAAGACTTCCGAATGATGGATTTAGGATACCCATGTTGTAACAGCTTCTGGGTGAGAATCCCTGCTTGAGCCAAAAATTCATCTTTGGTGGAACAAATCAGACACACCCGTAAAAACTGTACAAAAGGAAGAGCCTTCTTCAACTCGAATGGATGATGACTGGAAAAATGTAAGAATTTGTTACGATCCACCGATTTCCAGTACAAGAAGGAGGATACAATCCCATCAACAGGTGATACCAAAACATCCAAAAACGAAAGTTGTGTAGTAGACAGACATTGTGAACTGTAAACATGAATCATGAGAATTGAGCCATTAAAAGACTAACGAATCCAGTGTCCAACCAAATACAAAAAATATCAATAAAACGAACTCACAGACCAAGGTTCCTGAACCATTCAGACGGATATAAATAGGTTTCTTCAAAGGCAGACACATAACGGTTAGCTACACTAGGAGCAACACTAGCACCCATTGCTACTCCATGAGTTTGTATATAAAAGTCAGATGCAAAGCGAAAATAGTTCTTGGTTAAAATTAATTCAGCAATGGAGAGCAAAAACGCAGTAGGCACTCGCTCAGTGTGAGAACGCTGTTCCAAAACTCGAAGTAAACCCAAAGCATGGTCATGTGGGATGTTGGTATACAACGAAACATCAAAGGTGACCATAGTAATCAATGTGGGCCACATAGGATGCTGAGCCGAAATCTGCAAAAAATGTGAGGTATCACGAATATATGACCTTGACTGTTGAACAAACGGTCGTAAGAAAAAACCCCAAAATTTGGATAAAGGTTCAAACACTGAACCATTACTAGAGACGATCAGGCGGCCTGGGGGTGAATGTAATGTTTTATGCACTTTAGGAAGTATATAAAATACAGGAATTCAAGGATGTAAAACTCTTAAACGATGTTCTTGGGATGAATTCCGGTTCCTATTTAGGTCTCCAAATGTTGAGGCTGTTTTATCGAATATGGGGACCATTGTTTTTTCTGCCTTTTTGTCCTGAAGCATCTTTGAATACATTGGTAAAACTCAAGTCGACTGGACTACAGATTGAACGTTTCCTTTTTCAGCGTGTGAGCCTTTGAGCTCGAAAGTGGCTCCTGTTGGGCATATCCATTTTAAGTTAAGTTAAAGTGTTTTAAATGCATTTAAAATTATAAACTTACTGGTGGCCTATGATTGATATTACGGGGATGATGTGTGGTGTGCCGTGTGATTTGCGCAAGTGTATACCCACTCCCCCGGATGACTGAGGCCTGCCCATAACAGGTTTTGTTGTTTCTTTCTTTCCCCCTGCTATTTGCCTTTTTCCTCTGAGTGTGAGGATGGCTTTTTGCACATTAGGGTTCTGAACAAATCAGAGAAGCAGGATTGTATAAAGACAGCAGAGGTGTGACGATTGGTGGAAAACTCAACCACCTTTGCTATGCTGATGATACCACATTACTGGCTGAAAGTGAAGACAATCTGAAACATTTGCTTCTCAAGATCAAGGCACAGTCTTAAAAAGGGCCAGCACCGTAATATAAAGACAAAGATCCGGACAACTGGCAAAATCAATAAGTTCATCATTGATGAAGAAACTGAAATAGTTGACAACTTTAACCTACTTGGATCAAAAAGAAATGACAAGCAGTCAAGAAATCAGATGATGCATTGCTCTTGGCAGAATGCCTATGAAGGACCTAGTAGACAAGATTTTCAAGAGCAGAGATGTTTTTCTCCATACAAAGATTCGACTTGTTCAAGCCATGGTATTTTCAATAACGTCATATGAATGCGAAAGTTGGACAGTGAAAAGATAGACAGGAAGAAAATCGATGCCCTTAAATTATGGTGCTGGCGCAGAATACTGTGCATATCATGGACTGCCCAAAGAACAAACAGGTCAGTACTAGAGGAGATCAAACTTAAGCTTTCTTTAGAAGCTCAGATGACAAGACCGACTTTCATATTATGCCAAGATCATTAGAGAAAGACATCATGCTTGGCAAAACTGAACCTCAACGCAAAAAAGAGGAAGGTCAGCAATGAGATGGATCGTTACAATGACAGCAGCAATGGGTGGTATTCTATCAACAATGAGCCACCTGAATGAAGACAGAACATAGTTTAGGACAACTATCCAAAGGGTCACCATGAGTCGACACAGACTCGATGGCACTTAACCACCACCACCCTTTTATTAGGCAAGTAAGCACATGTAAAAGGAAAAGAAAAGTTGCTGAAAAGGTTAAGAAAAAGAGTACAAGAGATCACAGAAAGAGGACAACAAGCATCAATATTCAGAAAAGCTTAGAGAAGCTAAGTAGTGAGGAAAGCAAAGATACAAATGGAAGAAAAAATAGCCAATGCAGTAAAATGGAGGGGGGAGGGACAAAACATATTTCAGATATGTAAGTGAGAGGAGGAAGTGCAAAAGTGATATGGTTAGACTGAAAGGAAAGAATACACAGTAGTAATTAGGATAAATATGACATTTTACTTACCAGATAGTATAATTACTCACCTGTAACAGGTGATCTCCAGGAATAGCAGGAATTTTATTCTTCACATATGGGTATCGTAGGTACCGATGGAGCCTGTGCGGGAACGCTCCCCAGCGTCCAATTAGAAAGCTTTTGGGAGCATCCCACAGCGCCTGCGTGCTGCCTTCCCGCCTTTCCCAACTGCCTCTCTCCAGTTGAGTTTAAAGCTGAGACAAATAGAGAGAGAATAGGGAAAGAGAAAGAGGTAGATAGAGAGATACAACTCCTAGGGGAGGTGGGTGGGTTGTGAAGACTAAATTCCTGTTGTTCCCAGAGATCACCTGCTACAGGTGAGTAACCATGCTATCTCCAGGAAGAAGCAGGAATGTAGTCTTCACATATGGGGACTCCCCAGCTTTAGATGCCAGGGAGAGAACTCCAGAAGTTGTGTGTCCCTGTGAAAGGGCTCCACTTCTGCCCCATAGATCTCCGGCATCCTACCAGGGATGGTGGGTAGGAGTTGATTAGGTATGGAACAGGTGTTGGAGAACAGCCTGACCAAACAAGGCATCCCGGCGGGAGTCCTTGTCCAAGCAGTAATGGGCTGTGAAGGTATGAACCGAGGCCCAAGTGGCTGCTCGACAGATGTCGTCGATAGACACAGAGTGAAGATGAGCCATTGAAGCTGCCATGGCTCTCACATTGTGAGCTGTGACATGGCCCTCCAGAGGAACATAGTAACATAGTAGTTGATGGCAGATAAAGACCAGCATGGTCCATCCAGTCTGCCCAGCAAGATGGCAAGAGTAGGTGCACCTGTCGCTCCGCGCAGGCCACATAGGATAGGAAGATTCTTACTCTGATAGGTAAAGGAAATACACTGTGCAATCCAGTTGGACAGTGTTCTCTTGGAGACTGGAAGTCCCAAATGAGAAGGATCAAAAGCAACAAAGAGTTGAGAGGACTTTCTATGTTGCTGTGTTCTTTGTAAGTAAAAGGCTAAAGCTCTTTTACAGTCCAAAGTATGAAGATTCCTTTCTGCATTTCATGCATGAGGCCTTGAAAAAAACACAGGCAGGTAGACCGCCTGGTTTAGATGGAAAGGCATTCCCGCACAGGCTCCGTCGGTACCGAAGTACCCATATGTGAAGACTCATTCCTGCTTGTTCCTGGAGATAGTGTTTGAGGCTGTATAGTCTATCTGCAGTCAGATTTCTATGTTAATACTGTGGTGCCCTCTAGTGGCTCAGGCTAATAGAGGCATGGGAGTGATGATATTGAAATCTGGACATTTAATTGGCTGTCTCCACCAATCTGCTTTTAAGTGAAAACAACCTACTTGTCTGGACTGATCTAGCAAGATGATATGGAAATACTATTCTAAGATAGAGTACTTTTATATGAGTATCTTTTTATATGATTCTGATTACATTATCTCACTGCTGTATAACACTTGTCTGCGATTCTGCCACAAGATACTTACCATCACTGGTGCATTCGGGATACTCCAAATCAGATTGTGCTTGTTCTGTGTATCGGACATGCCTGTTGTCCTTTTTCCTTCTCATTCGACTGACCAAAGGAAAAGAGAAGCACTGAACTGGTGAATCAGGAATGACACCACCCTCATCATTGATATATTCCGCAGATCCTGCTTGATGCGTTATTCCCCTGAAAAATGAAAATTCCAGGTAAAATGTTAAGAGCCTCTCTTGATATAGCAGTTCTCACCATGTATAACGATTTTGGTATTACTGTGTGTACAGCATCACAATCTCTCTGACTACTAGCAACTAATAAACAAGGCAACTCAATTTTTTGATACTTCATTACTTATAGTGTAGAACAGGGGTTCTCAATCCAGTCCTCAGGACACACCTAGCCAGTCAGGTTTTCAGGATAACCACAATGACAGATATTTACATACAATGGAGGCAGTGCATGCAAATCTCTCTTATGCATATTCATTGTGGTTATCCTGAAAACCTGACTGGCTAGGTGTGTCCTGAGGACTGGGTTAAGAACCCCAGGTGTAGAGGTACTTTCACTGACAGTCAGTAATTAAAGAAAATAGATATAAAGGTTTCAGATGAAATAACCAAAGAAGGGAGGTAGAAAATCAAAGAGAAAAGAGTGGGTAGACTTGTGATATTTATAAATTCAATTATTTCTAAGAAAAAGTAAACCATCTATCTGGGCAACTCAAATCTACTGATGCTCATAAAAATGCCATAGCTGGTTTGCCTGTTAACCAGAGAACGTACTACTCCATGCAGCTAAAATCACTTAAAAAATGAAGATCTGTATCAATGTGATTTCTCTCATACTGTTTGCAATGCCCTCAAAATCCACTTAGGGTTAAACCCTATGGACACTTGAGGGTAACTGTATAAAGTCCTGCATGGTTAACATGCATTTTGGTATATCCATCCAGTTTTATAAAGAAAAGTATGCAGCTACTTTTCTTTATAGAATACTAGTGTAAGTGGGCAGTAGAGGAGTAATCTAGTAGTTAGAGCATTGGTTTGGTAATTAAGAGACCAGGGTTCGATTTCCACTGGCACTCCTTGTGGCCTTGAGCAAGTCACTTAACCCTCCATTGCCTCAGAAGAAAGGCCTGGCAATCTACTTCTGGCCAAACTGCCAAGAAAACACAGATGTTGGTTTGCCAGGAGTCAACATTGACTTGAAGGCATACATTGCATTGTTGCAATCAAATCTTAGGTGTGATCACATATGTCAGCCTTAGAGCCAGTGTAGACGTCAGAGCCTAGATTTTTCAAGAACATGTATAAATTGTAGTATTTTATTACTCACGTTCTTTGTCTGTTATAAATAAAAAGCCGTGTAAAAGCAATATATTTTTATTATAATGGCTTTGCGGGTTTACATTTATCATTTTATTTCCATCAGTGTACTCTCTTCCACAGGTTTGAGGATGGCCCTCTGGTCTGCCTCTCTCAGCAACCCTATGAGTCACCTGGACTTTTTTATTGTATACCTGATTTTCTATATCAGTTCCCTCTAACCATTTTCTTTGCCTGCTAACACTGGTTTTTACATTATTCATTACTGACTGCTGCTCCACCTTAAGTTCGGTTTTCTGTTTTTGGCACCAAGACTCACTTTAAGTAGCGTCCCAGCTCCACTGCCGGTACACGCTTTGATAGAAAATGAGGTTACTTTGTTGTTGGCTCTGTACAGGCAAGTGTTTTATTATTTTTATGTACATTTGTTTTCTTTGATTGATCTCCATTTATTCCTCCAGGATCGTATCATGGGTATTTCATAATTATAGTCATGACTGTTTTTAAGGTTTTAGTGCATAACAGTTCTTATCTCGTATTTATCTGCTTTTATTGGTCTTATTTTCAATTTTGCCCCTTTTATTATGTTAGTTTTATTTGTATTTTATTTGCCTTCCTTTATTATATAAGATGTCCATGTACTCCCCATTATGTTTTTTGGAAATAGCGTGTGAACTCTTTGCTGTAATCGTCAGTGGCACCCTAATATCAATTATCCAGAAGTCTTTTATATGGTCCCTCCCATTTGTAAGTATGCCTAGACAAGTAACAAATGACCTCTCACATATCCCCGATTGTGGTAGATATGGTAATATGGATGGTTGTTGTCTCATGTTACCGCAGGTGTCCGTATTACCTTAGCCCTGATTTTGTTTTGGTGCCAGGGCATTTAAAAACGGTCTCTATCTGGAGAACACCAGTATACTGCTGATATATTTCCCGGGAATGTTCACGCTCCGCCAGAGTTGGTTTTTATGAGGCTTGTCAGACGGCTGCCTGGGTGAGAATGTTCACAGTCTTGGCAAAGGCATATATCAATATGATTTGCAAGGGATTGTGGGAAATGCAGTCCATTCACACCAGACACAGCCGCTCACAATAATTAGTTGTGCTTGAATGTAAAGCCAATAAGATATTTATTTATGGGGTTATTTCTCCCAACACAGATATGCTTGGTAGCACATAAAACAGGATACTTGCTTTCAGTGTTAAACTTAGAAAAACAAAATCAGGAAAACAGTTGAACTTGTCAGGCAATCAAATCAAAAGAATAAAGACCTGGTTGGTAAACTGGTCTTTTCTGTAGGCTCTAGCTAATATTTTCTTAGCAGTGCATCAAACAATAAACAAACCCACAAAGTAGGGAAAAACTGTTCTTTTCAGGTTAACTTCTTATATCTTCACACATAGACTCAGAAGTGATTTCCTCAGAGTTCACAAGCAATTAGGTAAGGCTCAATTGCTAGCAGTTACCCAGCTGAAACCCTTTAGCTGGCTTGCTTTCTACTGCGTGGCTCAAAATCCTACTCAGGAGCTTTTCTGAGTAGATTAAAGAACAAGTTTGTATTTCTTTGTGATGGTTGTTGTACTTTGTAACAGTAAATTACCAAAGGAGTTTAGACAGAGAGCAATCCATGTATTCACAGCCTGTATCTAAGACTTCTCCCCCTTCTTCAACAATCATGGGTTCAATATCATGGATTGGCACAGAGGAATTTCTCAATGGAGCACTCTCAGGAGAATACTTGTTTCCCTGCTGTCTTTCAAGGGTATAGCTAGGGCATAGATCAGTGTTCATACCTGAGCTTCCATTGCTGTTAGAGTTCCTCTCTAAATAGCCTGGCCAGTATGTAGTCCAGTTCTTATGTCCAGCCTTCCAATCCAGATCCCTGGACACTGGATCTCTCTTCACATACCTTCTGGCACAGGTCTTAGGGTCCCTTCCACGTGCAGCCGTCTCCCTCACAGGTACCGTCTGGAGATTCCTAGCTCTGAAGCACCATTCCTCTGGCTTTCCCCAGTCCAATGGTGCATGCTGGCCTTTTGAATGTCTCCCAGTATACGTACTGCTCTGGACTCCTTTAGACCTCCCAAATGCTTTTCTCTTCTTTCTTCCAAAGGGTTTCTTGCCCTCTCTGTCCGTCCGCACTGGCTTATGCTTCTGATGATCCTCCAGATGATGAAGCTGTCCAAGATGAGGATCTCCAAGATGAAACTGAGGATCTCCCAGATGAAACTGAGGATAATTCTCTGTAGAATAAATTCTACCTTTATTCTGCCTAGATGAGTGTTCCACCCTAGCACAGCGCAGCTGTGCTGAATCAGGCCCTGCCCTTTGAGATGAGTGCTTGGGGATTACCTCATAGCCCTCCTGATTGAACACACGTTTCCCCACTTCAGCTCCTCTAATGGCTGTTGGAAACCTGGTGCATTCTGGGACTGGTAGTCTTTTATGGGAAAATTCTGTTTTCTTATTTCTACCAGAACTGACAGGTTGCTTGTTCAGAGTCACTTCACCTTTACTATAGCTCCTTCCTGAGCTATGATAAGCTTCCTTATCACAGGCTCCACAATTTAAACTTTTAAATCCTAACTTGTTCCCCTTTTTTACAATTCTTTATTATCTTTAATATGACAAAAAAACCCTCCTCCCCTTTTTTAGGTAAAAATAAAAACAATGTATGAAACATTATTCCAGAGCCAAGACGTAGTGGATCGAAACCTCAACAACATGAGGTATTGGAGGATCAACAACAGATGAAAGGATCCTTATGCTGGCTAGAGCCTCAAAAATTTAATCTCTTCTACCTGAACCCATATTACTTTCTAATGATGCCTTCCTTCAAGCAAGTACATTGTGGTCAACATTATTGGCATCCTTGCAGTTCAACCCCTCAAATGTGCAATATTTCCTTAAAAAAAAGTGGCCAGTGAAAAGGCTTTGGACTATATATTCACACATCTGACACAAAGAATTAAATAAAACAAGACCAATTAAACAAGAAAGTAGTAGAAAACAGTATAAATATTAGGACACTGCCAGGACATGATTACTGGAACCCTTATAAACAATTCAAATCAGTTTGAAAAGAACCACCACATTCCCATTGCAGTACAATTAGATGCACCTGTGATCAATGGTCAGTATTCACATGACTTGAATCAATCAATGATGGCTCTAATGTTTAAAATGACCACATTCACTCCCTGTTCCATTTTCACAATGGTGAAGATAAGAGAGCTGCCTGGGACCATCAGAAAAACCATCACCAAACATCAAACTTCAAAAGGATACAAAGCCATTTCCAAAGACCTTGGGATTCCTGTGTCTACAGTTTGCAATGTTAAGAAATTTTCTGCTCATGGAACTGTCAAGAACCTCCGAAGACATGGTGGGAAGAGGAAAATTAATCCAAGAAGTCTCTGAAGGTTAGTGCGAACTGTTAGAAAAACATCATGTACAACATTCAAAGAGCTTAAGACTGACCAGGAGTAATCTGGAGTGGTGGTTTCAACACGCACAATACAACATGCACTAAACAAAGGAGGACTTCATGGGAGAAGGCTAAGGAGGACTACACTGCTCAAAGACAGACATAAGGCACGCTTGATCTTTGCCCAAACCTAACTTGAGAAACCACAATCCTTCTGGGAAAATGTTCTGTGGACAGATGAAATCAAACTTGAGCTCTTTGGCAAAGCAAACAAGCAATACATTTACAGACAAAAAAATGAAGCTTATAAGGAAAAAAAATCACCCTTCCTACAGTTAAATATGGTGGAGGTTCCTTAATGTGGTGCTGTTTTGCTGCCTTAGGAACTGGAAGCCTAGAATGTATTAAAGAAACCATGAAGTCAGAGGACTACCAAGGTATTTTGGAGAAAAATGTGCTACCTAGTGTCAGAAAGATAGTTCTTTGTTGAAGGTCATGGATCCTCCAACAGGATAATGACCCAAAACATACATCCAAAAGTACAAAAGAATGTTTGAAAAGGAACAAATTGACTGTTTTAAACTGGCCAGCAATAAGGCCTGATCTCAATCCAATCAACAACCTTTGGAAAGAGCTGAAGTCTGCCATTGATATAAAGAATTCTGGAAACATTCATGAGCTGGAATAAATCGCAGGTGAAGAGTGGGAGAAACTACCAGCAGACAGATGTATGAAACTTATAGGTGGCTACAAGAAACATTTGGAAGCTGTTATCACTGCCAAGAGTTGTGCAAACAAGTATAAGTGAATGGTGCCATTAATCCTGTCCAGGTCATATCTTGTTTTTCTCAGAAATTACTACATCTAAGTTGCAGACATTTTTTTGTTGTATACCTTTGAACATACTATTAAAATATTATGACGAGATAGTTGGAATATTTCTAATTATTTCTCAAGATACTGTACACAACATACCTAAAATGCAAGGGTGTCAATTTTGACCACAACTGCATAAGTTTCCTGCACTTCTGCTGAAATTGTATGATGGGCTATCAGGAGCTTTTCAACTTCATGTCGTCACAGTCAAGGATTTGAGATGTCGATGAAGAATCTATCCACCCAGTTGGGTCAGTAATGCTGGGACTGTTGGTAGAACAATGCGCTTGGCCTGAGCTAGTTTGAGGTGCAAGAAAAAAATGTGCTTGAGCCAGTAAGGTGAAATCAGACTTACCTGCTAATTGTTGTTCCTTGAGGAACTCCAGTCCAGTCCTGAACCTCTGGGGTTTAGCACCTCCTCCAGCAGCTTGGAGAAAGAGTAGTTACTCAACTGTAACAGGTGTTTCTCCAGGAGCAGCAGGAATCAGTCCTCACATATGGGTGACGTTGGCGCCGAAGGAGCCCTCGTGTGGAGCATTTCCCCAGCTTTCAAAGAAAGCCTTTGGGAATTGCAGCGCGCATGCGCGGTCCCCTTCCCGCCCAAGGGTGCCATCTTGCTCAGTCTGATGACATAGCTAAAAGACAGCAAAAAATTAGCAAAAACAAATCAAATGACTGCAACTCCAAGGGGAGGAGAGAGGGTTGTGAGGACTGATTCCTGCTGCTCCTGGAGAACACCTGTTACAGGTGAGTAACTACTCTTTCTCCAGGACCAAGCAGGAAGTCAGTCCTCACATATGGGACTCCCAAGCTTAAGGCTACCGGAGACCTCAAGCCGAAAAAATGAGCTCCCTCTAGCTCATTTTTCTCTGAGAACGCCCCCGACCGGTAGCCCAACACCAGGGCCGGAGGGTAGGAGTTGCCTAAACCCCAAAGAGATTATGGAGTACTGCCTGTCCGAAAGCACTGTCCCTGCGGGACTCCCTCTCAAGGCAGTAATGGGCCACAAACGTCTGGCTTGAAGACCAAGTAGCGGCCCGGCAGATGTCTGCCAACGGAACAGAGCGGAGATGAGCCACTGACGCAGTCTTCGCCCAGACATGATGAGCCGTGACTCGACCCTCCAACGAGAGGCCGGCTGCCCCATAAGCCCAGGCGATACAGTCAGCGACCCATATGGACAAAGTACGCTTGGAGACAGGTAACCCCAACTTATTGGGGTCAAAAGAAACGAAGAGCTGAACAGCCCTCCGATGCTCCCGCGTACGGTCAAGGTAGAAGGATAACGCCCTCCTACAGTCCAGGGTATGCAGGACCATCTCAGCCCGGTTGGCATGCGGCCTGGGAAAGAAGGTCGGAAGAACCACCTCCTGATTTAGGTGAAAAGGGGAGACAACCTTAGGAAGAAACTTCGGGTGAGTTCATAAGACTACCCTATTCCTGTAGAACCTAGTGTAAGGGGGATCAGACACTAGGGCCTGAAGCTCACTCACTCGCCTAGCAGAGGTAAGAGCTACCAGAAACAAGGTTTTCCAGGAGAGAAAACGGAGAGGGCAGGTAGCCATAGGTTCAAATGGCGGACAAGTAATCCGCTGTAAGACCACATTCAGATCCCACTCAGGGACTGGCGGACACAAAGGAGGCTTAAGCAGGAGGAGGCCTCTGAGAAAACGAGCCACCAAAGGGTGGTTGGAAAGAGGCCTCCCGTCCACCGGCGAGTGGTGCGCTGAGAGAGCACTGAGGTGAACCCTGACAGAGTTGGACTTAAGGCCTAGATTGGAAAGGTAAAGCAAATATTGCAATACCACCGCTACCAAGCACGAGAAAGGATTCTCGCTGTGTTGAGCACACCAGGTGGAGAATCTACGCCACTTAAGAGCGTAGGACTTCCTGGTGGATTGCCGCCGAGAGGCCAAGACAATGTCTTCCACCTCTCTAGGCAGTAGTAGGGGAGCCAGGACTACCCTTTCAGCAGCCAGGCCATCAGATGAAGGGACTGGAGGTTGGGGTGCAAGAGAGACCCCTGGTCCTGAGACAGGAGATCGTGTTGAAGTCCCAGAGGCAGGGGAGTGTCCACCGCCAGTTGCAACAGGAGTGGGAACCACGGCTGCCTCGGCCACCTGGGGGCTATCAGTATCAGCGAGACTCTGTCCTTGAGGACCTTGAACAGTGTGCGAGACACTAGTGGCGTGGGAGGAAACGCATAGAGCAGGCCTTGGGACCATGAGATCAGAAACGCATCCGCTGCCACCCTGAGAGGATGTGGTTGCCTAGAGCAGAATCTTGGGAGTTGCCGGTTCAGAGGACTGGCGAAAAGATCCATGGTGGGGAGGCCCACCTGAGAAACATCTGCTGAACCACCAACGGGTTCAATCTCCATTCGTGTGGTTGCAGAATCCTGCTCAGTCTGTCCGCCAGGTAATTTTCTTGACCTGGGAGGTAGACAGCCTTGAGGAGGATTCCGTGATTGACGGCCCAAGAGCAGAGCCGTTGTGCCTCCCGGCAGAGAAGGAAGGAGCCTGTGCCTCCCTGTTTGTTCACGTAGAACATTGCAACTTGATTGTCCGTCTGGACCAGTACAGACTGGTGCGACGTGAGGTTGGAGAAGGCTCGCAGAGCTAGGTGTATCGCCCGCAGCTCTAGGAAGTTTATCTGCTGAGCAGTCTCCCAAGGAGTTCAGAGACCCTGAGTACATGTCCCTTGGCAATGTGCTCCCAAACCTAGAAGAGAAGCATCTGTCGTCAGCACTCGAGAATGCGGAGGGGGTTGAAAATCCACTCCGAGTACCAGATTTGGAAGATGAAGCCATCACTGTAGAGAGGAGATGAGCAGGGTGGATACACTCACCGAGTCTGCAAGGCTCCCTGTGGCCTGATGCCACTGAGTTCGAAGGCTCCATTGAGCAGGCCGCATGTGCAGGCGGGCATTCGGGGTTACATGAACCGTGGAAGCCATATGGCTGAGAAGTCTCAGGAATTGCCTGGCGGAGACCATGGAATTGCCGTGAAACTGCCTGGCTAGATCCATCAACCTGTGGGCTCTGTCCAGTGGCAGAAAAGCCTCCGCCTGAAGAGTGTCCAGTCTTGCTCCTATGAATTCCCCTATGAATTCCAAGTTCTGGAACGGGAGCAAAGTGGACTTTACGAAGTTTATGACAAACCCCAAGTGCTGAAGCAGAGCCACAGTGCGAAGGGTGGCCTGACTGACCTCCTGAGAAGACTGGCCTCTTATGAGCCAGTCGTCCAGGTATGGAAACACAAAAAGACCTTGAAGCCTCAGGTAGGCCGCCACCACCGCCAGGCACTTGGTGAACACCCTGGGAGCGGAGGCTAGGCCAAAGGGAAGTACTCTGTACTGGTAGTGGTTTCCCCCACAACAAACCTGAGATACTGTCTGTGGTCTGGATGAATAAGGATGTGAGTATAAGCATCCTTGAGATCTAAGGAGCATAGCCAATCTCCCTGCTGAAGGTAGGGCAGCAGGATTCCAAGGGTAAGCATCTTGAACTTTTCCCTCTCCAGGAACTTGTTGAGGTTGCGCAAGTCTAGGATGGGTCTGAGGCCTCCTGTTCTTTTTGGTACCAGAAAGTACCTGGAATAAAAGCCGTGACCTCTCAGGTGGTGGAGCACCGGTTCCACAGCCTGTTCCTTTAGCAGACTTGCTAACTCCTGAAGGAGTAGGTCCTTGTGCAGAGGGGGTCTTGGAGGCTCCCCTGGAAAGTAGGAGGGAGGTACCTGGTGAAAATGAAGAAGATAGCCCTTTTGGACTATATGGAGTACCCAGGTATCTGATGTGACGGCTGACCACCTGTGGGCAAAGTGGGCCAGCCGGCCTCCTGTGCTGATGTGAGCCAGGTGAGGAGAAGAGGCTATGCTTGCTGAGTCAAAAACCCCCACCCTGCTGAGCAGGGGCCGGTGTTGTTGGCTTGGGGGCTTTCTGCCTACGGGGCCCCTGACCCTGCCCCTTGGCCTGCTGACCCTGTTGGGGAGCTGCAGAGGCCTGATAATGAGGGTATAGTTTATAGGCAGAAGACTTCCTCGGGTAAAAGCGCTTTTTCCCCGAGCCCTTCTTCTTCTGAGAAGGGGCAGAGGTTTTTCTGGACAGCCTAGTCCTGGTCAGAGTCGCGGTCTCAGGTTCTACAGCCTTCTCAGCCATGGGCTTGCCAAAGAGGTTTTCACCTCGGCAGGGGACATCAACCAACTTGTCCTGCACCCATGGCTCGAGGTCGGATGATTGTAGCCAAGCCTGTCGGCGGGCACCGATGCAGGCCCCGGCTACTCGGGCCGAAGCCTCGAAGCCATCGTAGGCTGCTCGAGAGATAAACTTCGAGCACTCTTGAATACCAGTGGACAAGGCCTGGAACCTCTGCAAAGGTTCCTCGGAGAGACCAGCAGAGAACCCGGCAATCTCCTTTGCCACGTCTCGGAGGTACATGCCCATGTAGAGCTGGTAAGTCTGGACACGGCAAGCAAGCATAGAGCCCTGGAAGCACTTCTTACCGAGGGCATCCAGGTTTGGGGCCTCCCAGCCGGGAGGCACCGAGGAGTGCATCTTCTGACTTTTCAGTCGATGCATGGCCGATTCCACCACCATGGAGTGGTGCGGTAACTGCGCCTTTTGGAACCCGGGGCTCTTGCGGACTCGATAGATTGAATCGACCCACTTGCTTAACACCGGCATCGAGGCCGGGGTCTCCCACATGCGGAAGAGCAGCCGCTCCAGCATCGGAGGAACCGGAACAGTAAAGGCCTCCTTCGGGGGAGAGTCATACTGGAGGGCCTCGAGCTCCTCGGCTCGAGGCTCCTCCTCGGGATCCGCGGGGAAGGCCAAGGCCTTGGCCATATCCCGCACGAAGTCTGAGAACCGGGTATCCTCCGGTGGGGATCGTCTCTGAGGTTCGGACTCCGGCGAGTCCGATGGGACACAACGAGTCCGATAAGTATTGGGTGACTCTTCGTCCTCCGTCTCCCGGCCCGACTCCTCGGAGGAGGAATCGAGCGGCTCCGGTTGGGCGGGCACCGACGCCCTCCTCCCCGACACCGAGGGTACCGGCATCGACGACCTCGGTCCCGAACGGGAGGCCGAGGGAGACCGTGGCCGAGGATCGATTCGAGCCCGCATGGACTTGAGCATCGGCTCGGCCTCCGGGGTCGACTTGGACGTCGAGGTCCCGGTGGTCGGGGCATATGCACCAGTGAGACCGGCGATCAATGCCCGCTGCTGTTCCATGAAGGCAGCGATGCTGCTCTCCAAGGCCGCCAACCTGAGTCCGAGCTCAGGAGACCCAGCAACCCCCGACTCGGGCCCCGACGGCGTCGGGCCCGACGTCGGCTCCCCTGGAGGAGAGTCCAAGAGGACTACAGCACTTACGTGTCCAGGAGACTCCATCTCGATACGAGGATGTTTGGCAGGCCTCTCCGACTCCGAAGACCTGGGACGGCTATCGGGGCTATGCGACCTGGCCCTCGAGGAACCAGGAGCGTCCACCAACGCCGCCCTCGCGGGTTTCTTCTTCCTGCGATGTTCCCGCGAAGGAGACCACCGCTCAGAGGAACCCCGCCGCTGCTCGGGGCCGGAGTCCCGAGACGTCGAGGCCTCTGACGCGGTCCGGGCCCATCCGGACGCGGAGTCAGAAAAGATCCTATCCTTTTGGTGCTGCCGACTCCTCAACGCCTTCAAGGACATTTTGCCACACAGAACATAGATCATCGGGTCATGATCGGGACCGAGGCAGCGGAGACACCAGTCATGTGTGTCGGTAAGAGACATAAGTTTCTTACACTGATCACACTTTTTAAACCCGCTGGTAGCCATCGGGGGAAAAAGGGCCCCTGCGAGGGCAAAAGACTGGGCTGCCAGGGAAAAAAGAAAAATGGCGCGAACGCTAGTCACAAAGGACAAAAACGAAAAAGAGAGAGAGGACTCGATACTGGCGTATCGGTCCAAGGGGGGAAAAGGATCCGGCGTCGAACCGAAGAAAAGAGAAAAAATAGGGAAAATCAACTTTTTCCTCGGGGAAAAATGAACTACGTCCGTCAGGCTCCGTGGAAAAAAGAAGACTGAGCAAGATGGCACCCTTGGGCGGGAAGGGGACCACGCATGCGCGCTGCAGTTCCCAAAGGCTTTCTTTGAAAGCTGGGGAAATGCTCCGCACGAGGGCTGTCAGACGGGTGCCTGGGTGAGAATGTTCACAGTCTTGGCAAAGGCATATATCAATATGATTTGCAAGGGATTGTGGGAAATGCAGTCCATTCACACCAGACACAGCCGCTCACAATAATTAGTTGTGCTTGAGTGTAAAGCCAATAAGATATTTATTTATGGGGTTATTTCTCCCAACACAGATATGCTTGGTAGCACATAAAACAGGATACTTGCTTTCAGTGTTAAACTTAGAAAAACAAAATCAGGAAAACAGTTGAACTTGTCAGGCAATCAAAGCAAAAGAATAAAGACCTGGTTGGTAACAAACTGGTCTTTTCTGTAGGCTCTAGCTAATATTTTCTTAGCAGTGCTTTAATCAACAAACAAAACCCACAAAGAAGGGAAAAACTGTTCTTTTCAGGTTAACTTCTTATATCTTCACACAGACTCAGAAGTGATTTCCTCAGAGCTCACAAGCAATTAGGTAAGGCTCAATTGCTAGCAGTTATCCAGCTGAAACCCTTTAGCTGGCTTGCTTTCTACTGCGTGGCTCAAAATCCTACTCAGGAGCTTTTCTGAGTAGATTAAAGAACAAGTTTGTATTTCTTTGTGATGGTTGTTGTACTTTGTAACAGTAAATTACCAAAGGAGTTTAGACAGAGAGCAATCCATATATTCACAGCCTGTATCTAAGACTTCTCCCCCTTCTTCAACAATCATGGGTTCAATATCATGGATTGGCACAGAGGAATTTCTCAATGGAGCACTCTCAGGAGAATACTTGTTTCCCTGCTGTCTTTCAAGGGTATAGCTAGGGCATAGATCAGTGTTCATACCTGAGCTTCCATTGCTGTTAGAGTTCCTCTCTAAATAGCCTGGCCAGTATGTAGTCCAGTTCTTATGTCCAGATCCCTGGACACTGGATCTCTCTTCACATACCTTCTGGCACGGGTCCTAGGGTCCCTTCCAAGTGCAGCCGTCTCGCTCACAGGTACCGTCTGGAGATTCCAAGCCCTGCAGCACCATTCCTCTGGCTTTCCCCAGTCCAATGGTGTAAGCTTGCCTTTTGAATGTCTCCCAGTATACGTACTGCTCTGGACTCCTTTAGACCTCCCATATGCTTTTCTCTTCTTTCTTCCAAAGGGTTTCTTGCCCTCTCTGTCCGTCCGCTCTGGCTTCTGCTTCTGATGATCCTCCAGATGATGAAGACGTCCAAGATGAGGATCTCCAAGATGAAACTGAGGATAATTCTCTGTAGAATTAACTCTACCTTTATTCTGCTTTGATGAGTGCTCCACCCTAGCACAGCGCAGCTGTGCTGAATCAGGCCCTGCCCTTTGAGATGAGTGCTTGGGGATTACCTCATAGCCCTCCTGATTGAACACACGTTTCCCCACTTCAGCTCCTCTAATGGCTGTTGGAAACCTGGTGCATTCTGGGACTGGTAGTCTTTTATGGAAAAAGTCTGTTTTCTTATTTCTACCAGAACTGACAGGTTGCTTGTTCAGAGTCACTTCACCTTTACTATAGCTCCTTTCTGAGCTATGATAAGCTTCCTTATCACAGGGCTCCGTCGGCGCCGACATCACCCATATGCGAGGACCGACTTCCTGCTTGGTCCTGGAAAATGTGCATGTCAACCTTTCGATGACCCTGGTATAAATAGCCAAGGGACCACCCACCAGCTCCAGTAACCTATTGACAAAGCAGACTCACAGGAGCATCAAATAAGTATTTAACTTGCATCACAAAACCAAATATTCTACTAACCTTAGCTTATGCTATCCCTTAGCAGAGAAGGGAAAAACCCTCCTCCGCCCTGTGGAAATTTACCAGACACTCTTCGGGGCCTGGGGCCTGGGGCCTGGGGCCTCCTCCCCCCCCCCCCGCCCCCCGTGCTTCCCCGCTCTAACTCCCCCGCCAACTGACAAATCCTGAGGCTTAACCTTTATTCTTATTAAATACTGCTTCAGGCTCCGGCTCAAAACTGCCACGAGGGAGGGGATCCAGGTCTGGACTGGAATTCCTCAAGGAACAACATTTAGCGGGTAAGTCTAATTTCACCTTCCTCTGGGGAAGAAACAGAGCAGTAAATGTCAACAGGAGGGACCCACCAGACCAACCTGAAGCAATGCCAATCCAAAACAGGCATCCCCTACCGCCTGGACATCCAGGTGGTAATGCTTGACAAAAGAATGCAAAGACGACCAAGTAGCCGCCTTACAAATCTCAATGGGCGGAACCAAGCTATACTCTATCCATGAGGCCGCCTGAGCCCTGGTCGAATGAGTTTGCAGCTCCGCCGGAAACTGTAATGTATGCTGATGCTATAGCTTCCATGATCCACCTGGAAATGGAAGCCTTTGCCGCCGCTTCTCCCTTCCGCGGCCCCCCAAAAAACACGAACAGATGATATGACTTGCAGCAATGAGCTGTCCTCTTCACATACCTCCTCGGGGTCTGTTGAACATCCAGGAGTCGCAACCGCCTTCCGGCCGCATCCTTCGCCACCGCCGAAAACTGGTAAAGAAACAGACTGATTCATATGGAACACTGATATCACCTTGGGGGAAAAAAAGGAGGGGACCGGTCTCAATACCACCTTCTCCTCTGAAAATAACACTGTTTCTGGCAAGACAAGACCTGCAGTTCTGAAATTCGACAAGTGGAGCATATGGCCATAAGGAAAACTCTTAGGGGAAGATCCTTGAACGAAGCTCTGCTCAGTGGCTCAAATTTAGGTCCCGCGTCGATACTGTCACCCTACTTGGTGGCAGTAAAAGAGAGTCACCGCCCTTAGGAACCTTCCTATGTCTGGGTATGCTCCCAGCGCTACCCCACGGACCTTCCCTTGATAACAGGAAATTGCTGCCAGCTGAACCCTCAAGGAGCTAGCCGCCAGGCCATTATTGAAACCGTCCTGCAAAAAGGCCAGGTCCTGCGGCACCGATGCTCTAGATGGCCGAACCTATCTGTCTGCACGCCACACCTCGAAGATGCGCCAGACCTGCGCCTGGCCCTCAACAAGGTGGAGATCACCACCACTGAATATCCCTTTATCATCAACCACGCCCTCTCAAGAGCCAGGACATAAGCAAGAATCGATCCACCTGCGGCATGCGGACTGGACTCTGCAACAGGTCCTCCTGTATCAGGAGCCACCACAGACGACCCTCCCGGAGCCGAACAAGGTCCACATACTACAACCTCCTCAGCCAATCCAGCGCGATCAGAATCACTAGGACCCGGTGGGTCTCTATCTTCTGCTTGACCCGTCTATTAGGACCCACGGCGGGAAGACATTCTGAAGCCTTTCCTCTGGCCACCGCTGAATTAGGGTGTCTAGGCCCTCCGACATTCTCTCTCGTCGCCTGCTGAAGAAATGACCGGCCTTTGCTGACTCGAAGGTGGCCATCAGGTCCATAACGGGAACGCCCCAGCAGCATACAATCTGGGAGAATACCTCTGGATTGAGTACCCATTTTCAGGGATCCATTCGGATCCGACTTAGAAAGTCCAGTGTCACATTTTCAACCCCTGCCACATGCGCCACTGACAGAGCCAGAAGGTTTTCCTCGGCCCAACCTAACAGCCGATCGGCCGCCTCCCCCAAGGACACACTGCTCATGCCCTTCTGGTGATTGATGTAAGCCACTGTGGTTGCATTGTCTGAGAGCACTCAAACCGACTTCCCCTGCAGCCAGGGCCGGAACCTCCGGAATGCTAAGACCACCGCTCTCATCTCCAGTCTGTTGATCGACCAACTCTTTTCCTGCTCGTTCCAAAGCCCCTGGGCAAAATGCCCTTCGCAATGGGCTCCCCAGCTGGACAGACTGGTATCTGTCATCAACGCAATCCAAGACAGAAATTCCAGAGGCATCCCCTTCTCCAGGCACCCTGGGCGCAGCCACCACTGAAGGGTCTGCCTGATCTCCAGCGGACAGGAGAGCCTCTGTGAGTGGGAATGTATCTGGTGTGACCACCTCCAGAGCAGGGCCCTCTGCAACGGCCTCATGTGTGCCCTCACCCACGCAACAGATTGAGTGTGGCCACCATGGTCCCCAGGAGCTGTAATAATGCCAGGCTGTGGTATCCGTCCTGGTCAGAAACCGGCATACCAGTTTGCGAAGCCCCTGCACCCGCAGCACTGGAAGAAAGATCTTTCCCTTGTGCGTATCTAACCGCGCCTCCAGGTACTCGAGGTCCTGCGAAGGGGACAGCTGGCTTTTGGCCATATTGACAACCCAGCCTAGACTCTGAAGAAACTGTACCACCCGGGCTGTGGCTAGCTTGCTTTCACATTCCGACTTTGCTCGAATCAGCCAGTCATCGAGATAGGGATGAACCAGTATCCCCTCCTTGCACAGCGCTGCCGCCACCACCATTACCTTGGTGAAGGTGCGTGGAGCAATAGCCATTACAAAAGGTAAAGCCCGGAACCGAAAATGTCCCATAGGGACCACAAATCTGAGGAACTACTGGTGGTCCTGTCGAATCAGAATGTGCAGGTAAGCCTCAGACAGGTCTAGAGAAGGAATTCTCCCTTTCTGACCGCCACTATGACAGACCATAGCGTTTCCATGTGAAAATGTGACACCCGCAGACAGCGGTTTAACCGCTTAACCCGTTTTGGACCAGCGTATGTTTTACAGACAAGGTTTCCATATTTACTACTCAACTGTTTACTAATTAATGGTTATAAATTCAATGGAACTATATTTAGCTATTATCGTTATGTCAAAAAGCGTTATATACAGATTTTTTATTTGAGATTTATTAAGTTTAATAGGTATTCGAAGTTTGCTGATTTTGATGGTACTGGCGACAACATAAAAAGATCACAAAAAATAGTAAGTAGCTTATAATGCTGTAATAGCTACTATTTTGCAAATAAAAGTATTCGTAGACTTTAGAAAATAGATTTAGATATCTAAGTTATTTAGTGTCAGAGTTATTGGTGTGTATATCGGCCTTGTATGTTTCGAGACTAATTGCTGTCAAGCGCTCGGTTCTAGGTGTTTCAATGGTGCAATATTGATGCATTTCATCAGAGGTGTTTTCACATGTATCATATTCTGCCGTCAGAATGGACTGTTGACAAACTATATTATATCATAATAAATGAAATGAAATGAAAACTGCAGTTTCAATAGTATCATACAGTATTGGCTATGTCAATGAATACTGGAACTGAATCATAACTTTTCTGATCACTTGGAAGACGGACATTGGACCAGTGTATGAAAAACAGGCTTTCCTACAGTAAGGATTTAAGGGTTTGTTTTATTATATTAAATTGTTAGCTCTCTGACTGGGAGCTCTTAAAAGGGTTTTTTGTACATTTTTAAAGCAAGGTTACCTTCTTTTTGGTGCTTAGTGGGACTTTCCTTGAGCACAGTAGGTGGTTGAACTCCAGTAACCTCCTCAGCTTTGGGAACTGCTAACACCTAATCAGGTGTTAGTTCCCTCCCTACCCACCCCGACTCCCACCCACCCCTAGCGAGTAGTCTTGCTTTATAGGGCACCTCCCCATTTGACAAAGCACAGAGAATTGGACCAGCACATTTTGAATATAATTAAGGAGATTTAACTGCTTTTTCTCTGAAAGGACAGCTGGGAAACCGGCTGGTACTTGGTAGATCTCTCTCTCTTTTGCTTTAACAGATACCTAAGCTCCACGAACAGAACAATGGTTGGGAAAAATTGTATCGCTAAAGCTGTTGTTCCCGTTACAGCTTCTGCCTCGGTCCAGACAGAGGTCCTAATGCCAGTTGAAGGACCGGTTCCATGTGCAGGGTGCCTGCATGCTGAAGCTCTGAGGAAATAAAGTGGAGGAACTCAGAGAGGAGGTGGCGAGGCTGAGGAGCATTCAAGATAGTGAGAAGTACATTGATGAGATGCTTCTTGCAGCAACCAAGCTCTCCAGCAGAGGAGAAGATGGGTGCCAACAGAATGTCGGTGGTTGGACACAAGTCACCAGGGCCTGCAAAATCACCAATCCAACTTCTCCAGCCCTTGAACTGAAGAACCATTATGCAGCCCTGGAAGTGGAGGAGGTGAAAGCATCCCTGGAAAGGGAAGAACCAGAGCTCAAGTACCCCAAAGTTGCAGAATCAGTGACCACAAGGAAACGAAGGGTAGTGGTGGTTGGAGACTCTCTTCTGAGGGGTACTGAGGCGTCCATCTGCCAACCAGACTTAATGTCCAGAGAGGTATGCTGTCTGCCTGGTGCCAAAATCCAAGATGTTACGGAGAGTTTGCCGAGACTCATCAAGCCCACTGACTATTACCCAATGTTGCTAATCCATGTTGGAACAAATGATACTGCCAGGTATACCTCGGAACGTATCAAAAGCGACTTCATGGCTATGGGACAGAGAGTGAAGCAGTTAGGTGCACAGGTGGTGTTCTCTTCAATCCTCCCTGTTGAGGGTAAAGGCCAAGGCAGAGAGGCTCGCATCCTGGAGATGAATGCATGGCTGCGTGGATGGCGTCATCAAGAGCATTTTGATTTCCTAGACCATGGGATGCTGTTCCAAGGGCTGCAGAGCAAAGATGGCATTCATCTGTCCAAGAAAGGTCAACACGTCTTCAGTAGTAGACTGGCTAATCTACTGAAGAGGGCTTTAAACTAGATTCGTTGGGGATGGGTGAAGAAAGCCCCCAGGTAAGTGAAAGCCCCCAGGCAGGTGATACATTAAATACCTTTATGGAAATGGGTAACAGGGGTAACATATGGAAAGCAGTGTGTATAAATGCCTGTAGCATGGGAAATAAGATCCCTGAAGTTGAAGCTTTGGTGGGAGTGGCTGACTTGGATTTAGTGGCAGTTACAGAAACATGGTTCACAGAAAACCATGATTGGGATGTAACTATACCTGGCTATACTTTATTCAGAAAGGACAGGATAGGAAGAAGGGGAGGAAGAGTGGCACTATACGTAAAAAATATTAAAGCTTTGGGAGTGGCACTATATGTAAAAACTACTATTAAAGCTTTGGAATTACAGAGCATAAAAGGGAGAGGGGAGGCATTGTGGGTTAAACTAGAAAGAGGGAAAGAGAAATCTATTTACATTGGTGTGATATACAGACCTCCCTCACAAGAGGAAGAGGTGGACAGAGTTAATTGAAGATATGCGCAGCATTGCTAGGAAAGAGGAAGTGCTATTGATAGGAGATTTCAATATGCCAGATGTTGATTGGCACATTCCTGCTGCAGTATCATCTAGAAGTAAGGAGATCCTGGATTCTCTACAGGGAGAACTATTCAGGCAATTGGTAACAGACCCCACACGTGAAGGGACCATACTGGACTTGGTGCTTACCAATGGTGAAAGTGTTTCTGATGTTGTAGTGGGAGATCATTTTGCATCCAGTGATCACCAGATGGTGTGGTTCAGTATTAGGACTACGGCTGTTAGAATCCATTCAAAGGCGAGGATCTTAGACTTTAGGAAGACTAACTTTGCGAAGATGGGCCAATACCTCAGGGAGTCGTTAGTTGGATGGGAACAGCTGAGGGATGTAGAAAAACAGTGGGAAAAACTGAAAGGGGATATTTTAAGGGCAACCAACCTTTTTCTTAAAATGGTAAATAAAGGTAAAAGGAAAAGGAGACCACTATGGTTTTCGAATGAAGTAGCTGAAAAAGTGAAGAAAAAGAGGGAGGCCTTCATGAAATACAAGAGATCACAGAGAGAGGAAGACAGGCATCTGTATTTGGAAAAACTTAAGAGAAGCTAGCAAAGTAGTCAAGAAGGCAAAGATTCAAAAGGAGGAGGAAATAGCCAATGCAATAAAATGGGGGGATAAGACATTTTTCAGATATATTAGTGAGAAGAGGAAGGGCAAGAGTGGTACTGTCAGACTCAAGGGTGCAGGGGAGGAATATATAGAAGCTGATAAGGATAAAGCGGAATTGCTTAAATATTTTTGTTCTGTGTTCACAGATGAAGAACCAGGAGCAGGACCTCAGAAAACACCCACAAATAGGAACAGAAGCAAAGGACATCTTGAACAATTTTCAAAAAGACTGTGTTCGTGAGAAACTGTCTCAACTTAAAGTAGACAAAGCGATGGGACCGGATGGGATACACCCTAGAATACTGAGGGAACTTGGGGACGTTCTAGCAGCTCCACTGACTGATCTTTTCAATGCCTCGGAGTCGGGAGTGGTGCCAAAGGACTGGAGAGAGGCTCATGTGGTGCCTTTACACAAAAGCGGAAGTAAGGATGTGGTTGAAAACTACAGGCCGGTTAGTTTAACTTCAGTGGTGAGTAAATTATTGGAAACGCTGCTGAAAGAGAAAATAGTGAGGTTTCTGGAGTCCAGCGGATTACAGGATCCGAGGCAGCATGGATTCACCAGAGGCAGGTCTTGTCAGACAAATCTGATTGATTTCTTTGACTGGGTAACCAGGGAGTTGGACCGAGGGAGAGCCCTAGATGTGGTGCATTTAGATTTCAGTAAAGCCTTTGACACTGTTCCTCACAGGCGACTTATAAACAAACTGAGCACCCTAGGAATGGACCCTAAAGTTACTGCTTGGGTTAGAAATTGGTTGGGTGGGAGGCGACAAAGAGTACAAGTAAATGGAGCTCACTCTGAGGAGAAGGATGTTATCAGTGGTGTGCCCCAGGGATCTGTCCTTGGTCCGATTCTTTTTAACATCTTTCTTAGTGATATAGCGGAAGGGCTTTCAGATAAGGTTTGCCTCTTTGCAGATACCACCAAAATCTGCAATAGAGGAGACACCCAGGAAGGGGTAGATAACATGAGGAGGGATCTAGCTAAGCTTGAAGAATGGTCTAGAATTTTGCAGCTGGGATTTAATGTTAAAAAATGTAAGGTCATGCATTTGGGCTGCAGCATTCCAAGGGAGCAATATAGTATAGGGGGTGAAGTACTTTTGTCCACTAAAGAAGAGCGGGACCTAGGCGTGGTTGTGTCTGATGATCTTAAAGTAGCTAAACAGGTAGAAAAGGCAACGGCAAAAGCTAGAAGGATGCTTGGGTGCATACGCAGAGGAATGGCTAGCAGAAAAAAGGAGGTGATAATGCCTCTGTATAAGTCTTTGGTGCGACCTCATTTGGAGTATAGTGTGCAATTCTGGAGACCGCACCTTCAAAAGGATGTGAACAGGATGGAGTCGGTGCAGAGGGTGGCTACTAAAATGATTAGTGGTCGTCATTATAAAGCATATGAGGACAGACTTAAGGATCTTAATATGTACACCTTAGAGGAAAGGCGGGATAGAGGTGATATGATTGAGATGTTTAAATACCTCCGTGGCATAAATGTTCAGGGAGAGAGCCTCTTTCAATTGAAAGCAAGTTCTGCTACGAGGGGACATTGGATGAGGGTGAAGGGAGATAGATTCAGGAGTGATATGCGGAAATACTTCTTTACAGAAAGAGTAGTGGATCCGTGGAATAGTCTCCCAGTGGAGGTGGTAGAGATGAGGACAGTAACTGAATTCAAAAAAGCATGGGACAAACACAGAGGATCTCTAAAGGTAAAAAGGGGACTGTTGTAGCTGTTATGGAAGGACAGACTAGATAGGCCATGTGGTCTTTTTCTGTTGTCATATTTCTATGTTTCTATGTACTATGTGAAACTTCTATTTTCTGCAAAGTTTTAATATTTTTTATTATTGCCTGTATTTCATAGTTGTTTGAGGGTAACATAGTAACATAAATCATCCTGAACAGAGAAAGAAGATGTGAGCTGTCCAAAACGGGTTAAGATCTAGGATCAGGCAAAAGGAACCTTCTTTCTTTAGTACCACAAAATAAATGGAGTATTGACCGCAGCCGTACTCGTCTGGAGAAACCGGCACCACTGCCTTGAGCTGCAGCAGCCTTTCCAAGGTCAGCTGCAGAGCTTCTAAATTGGCCCGAGCCTTGCAGGGAGATTGAACAAAGGAACTGACCAATGGACGTTCGAGTTCTAGGGCATACCCCTCCCGAATGACTTCTAACACCCATTGGTCTGACATGATTTGGGCCCAGGCAGGATAAAATTCCTGCAGCCACTGCCACCTGGGCCCTCCTTGTTTCATTGTGATTTCTTGAAGCCCAAGGACGAGGGGGCAGCAAAACCTCTGTCTGAACCTCAAAAACCTCGGAAACCCTGGTTCCTGGAGGGCAACTTTCCCCTCTGAAACTGACTGAAATGAGAAGAACGGAAACGCAGAAATTCCCGTTGCAGGCCTTTGGGCGCCGCAGAAGTATGGCTCTGCTTTTGCTTATCTTCAGGCAGACGATCACCCTTAGATTCCCCTAGGTCCTTTACCAATTTGTCCAGGTCCTCCCCGAAAAGCAGCTTACCTCTAAAGGGGAGCTTGCTTAGCCGTGCCTTTGAGAAACTGTCCGCAGCCCAGCTACGTAACCAGAGGTAGTGCCGAGCCGCTACCACCAAAGCCATACTCTTTGCGAGGCCCTGATTAAGGCTGTAGTGAATATCTGCCAAATATGCGGCCCCAGACTCCAGCCTGGCAGCTTCTCCTGCTTGCTCCCTAGCCGGCTCTCCCTGAATCCGCTGGGACCAACGAAAACAGGCTCAAGCAACCTACACCCGCCCCACAAATGGAGGCCTGAAGCGACAGGGTATTAACGTCAAATACCTGCTTCAACAAGATGTCAAACTTCCTATCCTGGACATCCCTGAGAGCCACACTACCTTCAGTCGCATCCACTTTTGGAGGCCGAAAAAGCCAAGCCATAGCCCTAGACCCCTTGAGACCTGCTTCCGGCATATCCCATTCTTCCTGAATCATTTCCCAGGCTACTCTATGCACTGGAAAAACCCTTAGAGTTTTCCGCACGGTCTGCAACAGAGTCCTCCAAAGTGGCGTCTTCCGCTGGAAGACTGGAAGGCACGTTGAGAGCTCTAAGTGATTTGGCGATGAGTGCCAGCAATTCCTCCTGTCGGAACACCCAAACCACCCTCACCTGTTCTTCCGGTTCTGGGAACTCACCTTCTCTCCAACTCCTTCTCAGCATCCATCTCTGTGTCGCGGTCTTCCCCTTCCAGACCCTCTGACACCGGAGATCAATCCGGCCCCTCTTCCAAAAGCCTCAACTTCTTTGAGGGGGCTACACCTGACTCCACCCCTGCAGGGGTCCCAGGTCACTTTTCCCCCTGCTCCATCTTCATGGAACTCATCCCCGGCCCCCGCTGGCGCAAGCAGAAGGCCTGATGGAGCAGCAGAACAAATTCGGGGGAAAGTACCGCCGGTATTCCTATTTGCCCTAGGGCCTGAAGGGGAGAAGTACTGGAAGCGGCCAATGAACAGGCCACAGGCTCCTGAGATCGCAAAGGAGGGGATATAGGAACTGGCAGGACTCACACCAGTGAGGACCCTTTCTGACACTCCAGCCCCTCCCTCCAAGGCCTGTTCCATAGAGGCTGCCTCCTGCACACACCCTCTGCAAACACCAGCCTCTGACACTGCCCCACATTGAGTACTACACACCAAGCACTGGGGCCTGGATGGCATACTGACAGCCGGGCTAGGAACTTCTGAAAACAGACCTGACAGACTGCCCTGAACTACTGATAGTGGCAAGCCTCCCGGAACCAGTTCCCCTAATTTTAAAACTCTTATTTCCTTTTTTATTTTTTAATTCACTCTCAACTAAAAATTTCCCAATCAATAGGTTTTCCCCCCTACTAGGGCTCCAAAACATTTATGGAGAAGGAAAAAGACGCCAGAAGAGAAAGAAGGAAGAATAAACCCCTAAAAATTGCTGAGCTGCTCTTCCCATGCAGCTGCCACGCTGTCGGGCCTGCCCTAACAACTCCTAATTGCACAGCCTATCAGCAAATGCCACCAAAACACAAACCATCTCCCTGAACGTCCCCGCAGCGCCAAATTTCCAAGGCCCCCAAACAGCCTTACCGCCACCACTGCCAATTCTCTGCCGGAGGCTGTCTGCTGCTGCACATCTCTCTCTCCCTCTCTTTCCCCGTTCTCAGCCAAAATCGCGACTTCAGCGTGGGAGGGGTGGGGGAACTCCGAAGAAGTCTGCTCCTTACCAAGCCTCCTTGCTGCTCTCAACCAGCTCCTCACCCAAAACAGTGGGTTCAGGAGACAGCCCGCCAGATCCCGCAACCACAGCAAGCCTCCACAACACCACCCTACTCTCTCCGGGGGGGGGGGGTGTCACTTCTCCACGGCTCTCTCTCTTTGCTGATCTTTGCACGTCCTCTAATTTTCTTTTGGCTAAACTACCTACTCCTCTACTGAACTCTCCTTAGTTGTCCCACTAGTGAGTCCAGAACCATGGCTCACCACCTCCTCCAGCTGCTTGGAGACTGAGTAACTGGAGCTGGTGGGTGATCCCTTGGCTATTTATACCAGGGTCATCGAAAGGATGACATGCTCAGTCTCCAAGCTGCTGGAGGAGGTGCTCAACCCCAGAGGTTCGGCACTGGACTGGAGGGACGATAAGGAAAGAGTTATTAGAATTATAGCTGCTGCTGCATCCCATTTCATCTTTTGGATCATCTGCTATAAGTAGAATTGAGGGAAAAGTACCTGATTCCATAAGACTTGTGAAAGTATTCATTGCATCCTGGGATGAATGATGGGAACACAGGGCATGATAATTCTTTATTGTGCTCAGGCACAAAGATGTATTTTTGGTTGGCCCCATTTATGGAAGAGTGCTTGAGTTACCTGCTTGCCGAAAGACCACTTGTGGAAATCGAAGCAATGGCTCCAACTTTTTGCTACCCGATTCTGGTCCCCCAAAAGGTATGTCACTATGAGAAAAGCTTCCATGTAAAGTGCTAACTGCTAAAGTCAAACAATGGGAACTTGTGCTTCTTTGCTTACTGATATAAAAACATAGCTACTTGATTTCTTAGAGCATACTGTTGGCAGAGATGGACAATCTATTGTTTGAAGGTTCATACCACATAAAAAAAAACACTCGAGTTTCATCTGGTTGATATGTAGGCATTTTTCTGCTATTAACATAAGAATATGCCATACTGAGCAGACCAAGGTCCATCAAGCCCAGTATCCTGTTTCCAACAATGTCCAATCCAGGTCACAAGTACCTAGCAGTTTCCCAAAAAAAGACAGGTTCCATAATGCTTGTATTGGGGTAAGCAGTGGATTATCTGGGTCCTCTTTAATAATGATTTATGGACCTTTCCTCTAGGAACTTGTCCAAACCTTTTTTAAACTCAGCTACACTAAACAGCTTTTACTATATCTTCCTGTTGACTTGATGTGAGGCCACTGAATATGAGCACCCCACCCTTGACTGAAGCATCTGTCATCACGGTCATATTCACCTGAGGAGAGTGTATACTTTCCCCTCTGAGTAGGCTGGCCAAATCCCTCCACCCACCACTGAAGGGTGTCTTTGAACGCTTTGGTTAACAGTACCTTCTGTGATAGTGGTTGGGAATGTTGACTCCATTAAAACTGCAATTGGCACTGTGCAGCCTGGCTAATGCCAAGATGTACTGTTGCAGTCATGTGGCCCAAGAGTCTCTGCCTAAGAGCTTGCCCTATATGCCTCAAGTTATCTGCTATGCATAAAGAATGGACTCTACTAAGGGAAGAATTAGCTGCAATTCAACACACCTCTTCTAGGGTACAAATTGAACAAAATCCACCACTGCTTCCACAAAGAATCAAACAGCCCAGGAACAAATGGATCACAGTGGGCTCTGATAGGTTGTGACCTGTAACATGGAGACACCCTCTATTATCAAGAGATATCCCTGCATAATGCCTTCTCTGACCTGGATAATGAGTGTTTCCAATCCTTGGAAACTGAAGTGCCCTTACATGAGAGAGTCGATGCCCAATTTACTGATAAAAAAAAAAAATCACAAAACAGAAAACTACTACCACTTGGAGATTCCATCATCAGAGGCATCAACTTGGGAACACAGTTCATAGGAGAGAAGATGGTCAAATGCATCCCAGGCTCTTCAGCCAGCAGGAATATGAACTAAATTGTTAGCATAGTTAGTGCAGAAAGTGAACACTCCAAAACTGACGTTGTCATCAACTTGGGTACAAATGACCTGGCTAGGAACAGTGGCTCTGCAGTTCAAATGGACTTCCAGACTCTAAGAGAGAAACTCAAACCCCGTTACCACTACAGCATTCTCATAAGTACTACCTGTTCTTGGAAAGGGGGCAGAAAGGCTACATTGCATAAACAACTTTAATGCATGGCTCTAAACCTGATGCAAATAAGAAGGATTTAGATATACAGGTGACTGGGGAAAACAGATGGATCAGCATGAGACTACACTGGGCTGATGGACTACATTTCTGTCGCAGGGAAAAAGATCCTAAGCAAAAGCTTCAGGCAGTATGTGGAAAGGGGTTGATGAATGGAGAAGGACAAGTTCAGGACGTCACTCCCAGCAAAAGCATAACATTGGAAACAGCCACACTTTCAAACCACACATCAATGGCAAGTGGGAAGAGGTGTGTAGAACAAAATGCATGCAAAATACAGGCAAGTCGGTCAACAAATGCTGGAAATCAATGAGTACAAATGTTCGAAGCCTAGCCAACAAAGTTCTTGATCTGGAAGCCTTAATGCTGGAAATGGACTTGGAAATTGCAGTCATTACAGAAACATGGTTTAACAAGTCATATGAATGGATTATAGCCATAGCTAGCTATAATTTATTTAGGAGAGATAGAGAAGGCAGAAAAGGAGGAGGAGTAGCCCTATATGTCAAAAGCAATAATAAAGCTGCTGAAATGCAGGGGACGTGGGGGAAAAAAGAAGCGCTGTGGATTGTATTGGAAAAAGGAGAAGGCACAATCATCCATGCTGGTGTAGTCTGCGGGGCTCCAACTCAAACCGAAGAAATGAATAGAAACTTGATTATTGATATTGCAAAGGTAGCCATGAAGGGGGAAGTGGACATACTGGGTGACTTTAATCTACCCGATGTGGATTGAAGAATTCCTTCTGCAAATCTGGAAAGTAGTGAAATAAATGTGGATGCCTTCCAAGATGCATTGCTTAAACAAATGGTGATGGAACCGACCAGGGAAAGTTCGATGCTGGATTTAGTACTCACCAGCGGAGAAAGTGTGTTCATCGACCGGGTGGTGCCCATGTGAGTAGCAGCAATCACACAGCGTGGTTTGAGATAAAAGCCAAGGCAGAGTCCCCTCACAGCAATCTCAAAGTCCTAGACTTCAAAAACAATGACTTCAGAAAGACGGCCAAGGGCCTGAAGCTTGTCTTTTTGCAGATGACACGAAAATTTGCAACAGAGCGGACTCCCCTGAGGAGGTGGATAACATAAGGAAAGATCTACAAAAGCTGAAAGAATGGTCTAATGCTTGGCAGTTAAGATTTAATGTGAAGAAGTGCAGTGTCATGCACTTGGGAAGCAGAAATCCAAGGGAACTGTATGCGATAGGGGGACAAGAGGTTGGTGTGCACGGACCACGAGAAGGACTTTGGAGTGATCGTTTCTGAGGATCTCAAGGTAGTGAAACAGTGTGACAAGGTGGTGGCAAAAGCCAGAAGGATGTTGGGTTGCATACAAAGAGGAATTACCAGCAGAAAGGAAGAGGTACTAATGCCACTGTACAAGTCGCTGGTGAGGCCTCACTTGGAATATTGTGTTCAGTTTTGGAGACCATACCTTGCAAAGGATATAAAAAGACTTGAAACGGTTCAGCGAATGGTGACCAAAATGATTTGGAGCCTGTGTCGGAAGACTTATGAGAAGAGATTTGAAGACCTAAATATGCACACTCTGCAGGAGAGGAGGGACAGGAGAGATATGATTCAGCCCTTTAAATATTTAATGAACAAACAAACCTTTTCCAAAGACGGGGAAGCTGTAAAACTAGAGGGCATAACATGAAGCTGCAAGGGGGTAAACTGAAAGGCAACATCAGGAAATACTTTTTCACTGAAAGGGTGGTGGATGCTTGGAATGCTCTCCCGATGGATGTGCTTGGGGCAAATAGTGACAGAATTCAAAATGGCATGGGACATAACAGTGGATCCCTTTATAGCAACAGGATAAAATCAAAACAAACATAACTATCTCATATCTCAACAAATAGGGGTGACCTCCACGGAACAGTGGGTACACCCCTAAACAAAGGAATGGAGAGGGGTGCACCGACTCTGCTGCCTTGCTGGGCAGACTAGATGGACCACACTGGTCTTTATCTGCTGTCATATACTATGTAAGTTAGTCAGTTCATTCGAATGAAACAAATTTGTTCTGAAGTCCGTGACTTTGAAAAAAAGTGCTAAGGTATTACACGACCGATTTATGGAGAAACATTACCCTGTGAGATTCATGTAGACTGCCTACGAGTGCACCTGCAATAATAATCGCATCTCTCTTCTCTCCACAAAAGAAAAATTGCCTGCTGACAGAATGATCTGTTCTTTACTATTTTCTACCCACTCCTAACAGATCTCAGATATTATTATTAGTAGCATATTATCCAAATGATTCCCACCTTTGCTCGCCAGGGAGTCACTATTGCCCATAGGAGGGACCTGAATCTGTCTAATCTTCTTGTGCCTTCAACTTTGCTGGTTCCCCACCACCAGCCCATAACAGGCCATTTCAAATGTGGCTCTTGTTCTGTCTGTGCCCATGCAATCATTACAAAGAAGACATTTATCCATCCAAAGACCCAATTAGTACAACACAAAGGCCGCCGCCTTCCCTCAAACTCAAGGCATACCACAAGGCTCTGCCCTATCCTCACTCCTGTTCAACCTATATCTGCGACCCATTTGTGAAATCCTACAGGACCACAAGATCAGTTACCACATCTATGCAGACGACCTGATGCTCTACACTCACCTCGACATAAACAACCCTGACCTCACCCAACTCGAAAAATGCCTAAGCGAACTACAAACCTGGCTGCAACGCAACAATATGTCAATCAACCATAAAAAAACAGAAGTGATGTGCATCTCCAGGAAACCCCAAGACTTCAACCCTCCACCAACGGTTACCATGAACAACAACGTTTATACCACAAAGCCCGAAATAAAATACCTAGGAGTAATGCTGGACAGCAACCTAAATATGGACAAGCACCTCCGAATTACCAATCGGGCCATTTTCCACAAATTAAGAGTCCTGCAAACCGCTACGGAACATTATTGATCACTCCGACTTCAGAACAGTGGCACAAGCCCTCATCATTCCCCACCTGGATTATTGCAACGCCATTCTACAAGGTCTGCCTAAAAAAACCATTAACATTCTTCAACTGGCACAAAACGTAGCAGCCCGAGTCATCATGAAAAAAGGTCTAACAGAGCACATCACTCCCGTCCTAATTGAGCTACATTGGCTCCCCATCACGGCCCGCATCCAATATAAGATATTAGTAACCACATTCAAGCTTGTTCATAATGTAGCACCCTCTTACCTCAACACCTTAATCTCAGCACAACCAATCAAAAGAAGCAGAAGAACAGTGAATAGCAATACCCTTCAAGTCCCGAGTAGCCTGAGAAAGTTCAATGCTAACACCACTAACAGAGCGTTCTCCTTTACTCTGGATCCAAATGCCCCACAAACTGAGAGCAAATAAGGACCTGAAGGACTTCAGGAAAAAACTAAAGACTCACCTATTTCAGACTCATTACAACCTAACCTAGTCAATGTAATCCTTTCGAACAACATAGCTACTAAAAATCATATTCAACAAGAAATGCATCCTGTAATTATGTAATTTATGTATATATGTAAAGCCTCCTCTCAAGAAATCAAATGTAAATCTGTAACCGTTTGCTGTGACTTTCACCCTCCCCTGCAATCCTACTGTATGCTTAAATTCTGGTCTGTACAACCGCACCCTTTTGTATAGAAAACCGCCACTGATCGCTGGAAGTGGCGGGATACAAGTGTACACTAAATAAAAAATAAATAAAATAAATATTAACCAGTTTTACCAACAGCATAAATAACGTTCTCAGAAGAGCTATCATATGTCCTTGTAACCATCTGTACATTTGTAAAACTAATCAAAATGTGTGAATACGCATAACAGAGAGCTGTAGCTGTATCAAACGATATGTTCCACAAAAGCCTTTAGTTGACCATTGGATTGAAGCCACACATATTACACAATTAAGGTTTCTAGTTCTGAAACAAGTACACCCACAATGGCGTGGGGCTATCAATAAGATTCTTCTCCGCCTCGAATAGGAGTTCATTTTCGACATGGATATCCTACATCCTAGACTTAAGACACAGATCTTACAGTATTCTTGTAGTCCACTTGTCTGCTGTTTATGCCTCAAAAATATTTTTTATACCTATTTTATTACTATTATTATTATTATTGTTTACCTTTAATCATTTTAATCTTTTTTTTAAAAGCTGCTTTATGCCAGTTTTTATTTCATACATTCATATATGTTCTATTAAACTTACTAGAATACCACTTCTATGTAATGTCCCCTTTCCCCCTTTCCCCCCGCCCCCCCTTTTTCCTTTTATTTCTGCACTTTCTAATTAGTATCGTATCACCAAAAACATAGGGGTCTATTTTGCACTCCGAATAGCGGAGTTGGACGTCCAACCCCCATATAGGTACAGCACGCTATTCTAACTCCAACGCTCCCCACACGTACAGAGGGATTATGCGGGGGCGGGACGGGGTGGAAGGGGGCGGGACAGTGGTGGAAGGGGGCGGGATGAAGGCAGAGCAGGGGCAGGCCGGGACGGTGGGACGTACAGAGGCAATTCAGATCATGCCTCTGTACGTCCCCTGCCAGTTAGATGCCTGACTTATTCCACCTGGGAAGTGGAATAAGTGGCAGGTGTCTTGCCAATTGCAGGCTGCAGCCCCCCTAACCCAATCACACCGCAGCAGCAGGCCACCCACTGCCCAATCCCAGCTGTGGGAGCATCCACCATGGGTTGGACAATGGGGAAACGGAGCTGCACTTTGTCCAAGACATTGAAGGCTCCTACTGGATGTGCCGGTGCCATGGCGGATGGGATGCCACAGCACCAGCACACCAGCAGGAGTGCTGAGGGGGCTGACCGGGCAGTGCACGGGACGTCTACAGCTTCTGAATAGGGGGCAAGCTGGGCCATCTAAGTGACCTGATTTTGCGACCGCAGAATGTATAGCTCCCATGGTTTCAAAATTGCTACAAATTAGCCCCATACATCTTTTGGCCATCTGGATGGCCTGGACGTGCCCCTGACAGAATTGGCCTCATAACGTATACACACATGAGCACCACTTTATGGAATTAATAAGATCATAGTGATTTGTTTTTCATCCACATCATGATAATATGGATATCATAGTTAGCAACCTATATATAATTTTATCAGTAGCTATTAATTTTTAATTTTTTATCATCATTTTATTTTTACATTGGCTCAACCAATCAGTTTTTTGGTTATTATCGCTTATCATAACAATAGTTGGATTCCAACTATTGTCAATCTATGGTTTTGTTTTGTTTTTAAGAGAGTCGCAGTAATGCACAACTTTCAGCCACAAAGGATTTTCTAAAAAGATTACTGAATTCCTGATACGAAGAATGTTTCTCGGATGTTTGTGGATGGTCTGTTTTATGCCAATGGGTTGCTTTTATTTTGATCAAAGTGAGATTTTTTGACTCTCTAGCTATTTAGATCATGCTTTAACATAGAAACATGATGGCAGAAAAAGACCACATGGCCCATCCAGTCTGCCCCTCCATCAACTACAATACTACCGTTTTTTCCTTTAGAGATCCTGTGTGCGCTCTTGTTTTTTTTTTTTTTTTTTTAATTCAAACACTGTCCTTGTCTCTACCATCTCCACTGAGAGACTATTCCACTCATCTATCACTCTTTTCGTAAAGAAATATTTCTGCATATTACTCCTGAGTCTATTGCCTTTCACCCTCATCTTATGTCAACTCCTAGTACAGCTTGCTTTCAATCAGAAGAGACTCTCCTCCTGTGCATTTATGCCATGGAAGCATTTAAACATCTCATAGTATCTCTCCTATCCCACCTTTCCTCTAAAGCACACATGTTAAGATCTTTAAGTCTGTCCTCATATGCTTCATAATGAAGACCACTAACCATTTTAGTAGCCACCCTCTTCACAGACTGCAACCTGCTTATATCCTTTTGAAGGTGCGGTCTCCAGAATTACACAGAATACTCCAAATAAGATCACACCAGAGACTTATAGAGGCAATATCACCTCATTTCTGCTGGCCATTCCTTTCCCTATACACCCAAGCATCCTTCTGGCTTTCGCAGTCACCTTTTCTACCTGTTTAGCTACGTTAAGATTGTCAATTATGCCCAGGTCCCACTCTTCTTTCGTGAACAAAGTACCTCACCCCCTACACTGTACCACTCCTTTGGATTGTTGCAGCCCAAATGCATGACCCTGCATTTTTTAGCATTAAATTTCAGCTGCCAAATTCTAGACCATTCTACAAGCTTAGCTAGATCCTTCCTCATGTTATCTGCTCCTTCCTGGGAGTCTACTCTATTGCAGATTTTTGAATCACCTGCAAACAAGCAAACCTTACCTAGCAGCCCTTCTGCAATATCACTAATAAAGATGTTAAAAAGAAGCAGACCAAGGACAGATCCCTGCGACACACTATTGGTAACCTTCTTCTCCTCAGAGTGATCTCCATTCACTTGTACCCTTTGTTGCCTCCCACACAACCAATTTCTAATCCAATCAATAACTTTAAGGTCTATCCCTAGGGTGCTGAGTTTGTAAGTCGCCTGTGCAGAACGGTGTCAAAGGCTTTACTGAAATCTAAGTACACCACATCTAGGGCTCTCCCTCAGTCCAACTTCCTGGTCTCCCAGTCAAAGAAATCAGATTTGTCTGACAAGACCTGCTTCTGGTGAATCCATGTTGCCTTGTACATATGACCTAGATTGGCCACTGTTGGAAACAGAATACTGGGCTTGATGGACCTTGGTCTGACCCAGTATGGCATATCTTATGTTCTTATGCATCCTGCAATCCACTGGACTCCAGAAACCTCACTATTCTCTCTTTTAGTAGCCTTTCCAATAATTTACTAACCACAGTGGTTAGACCAACTGGCATATAGTTCTCAATGTCATCCTTTCTTCTGCTTTTGTGTATAGGGACCACATGTACCTTCTCCAGTCCTCTAGCACCACTCCCAACTCCAAAGAAGCACTGAAAAGGTCAGAAAGTGGAGCCGCTAGAATGTCCCTAAGTTCCCTCAGTATTCCTGGATATATCCCATCCAGACCCATCGCTTTGCCAACTTTTAGTTTAGCTAGTTCCTCACGAACACAGTCTTCTGAAAATCGTTCGAGATCCCTGCCGCTTCTGTTCCTATTTGTGGGTGTTTTCTGAGGTCCTGGCTCCTGGCCTTTCATCTGTAAACACAGAATATAAATTTGTTGAGCAATTCCACTATATCCTCATCAGTTTCTACATATTCCTCCCCTTCACCCTTGAATCTGACAATACCACTTTTGCCATTCCTCCTCTCGCCAACATATCTGAAAAATGTCTTATCCCCCCATTTTATTACATTGGCTAATTTCTTCTTCTTTTTGTATCTTTGCTATCCTGACTACTTTGCAAACTTCTCTAAGTTTTTCCAAATACTGATGCCTATCTTCTCCTCTCTGTGATCTCTTGTATTTCCTGAAGGCCTCCCTCTTTCTTCACCTTTTCAGCTACTTCTTTAGAGAACCACAGCGATCTCCTTTTCCTTTTACATTTATTTACCTAACAAAAAGTTTTGTTGCCCTTAAAATATCCCTTTTCAGTTTTGCCCACTGTTTTTTTATATCCCCCAGTTGTTCCTTTTATTAATTGAATACCGGTATCTTTCACTCAACTGATCGGGATGATCATGATCATATGTGGACTCTCTTCAGCATCTAACTCTTTTGAAACTCGAACTCTAAAGATATGTAGTTCATTCTTCATGGTGTTCCCGTTTCTACAATCTGTTGGCTTTGTACAATTCCTATAAGTTCACCTGCATCATTTTATCAGTTCCATTAAGATGAACCGCGTAAAATTAGATCATCATTATGGATATTTATTAATTTTATTTAAGAGGGTTTTTTTATACCGCCTTTTGGTGTAATCAAAGCAGTTTACAATGAACAACCACCATTACATCAAACATAAGCTACAATATAAAATAAATTCTTGCAAAACACCATTGCTCAAATTTCACTTTTTCCTTAATCATTTATTAATTAGTTTTATAGTCGCACATTTTATTGATGGTACACAAGGACTGCTGTCGATGATGTTCTATTTTTGGTTAACGGCTGGTTTCCTATGTTAAGTTATATATGTTGTGCTCTTGAATACTCACAGATAATCTGTTTATATTAAGCAGTTCTTTTATTCTTAATTTTTACTCCTATTTTTATTTTCATTTTAGCCTTTTGACAATAATGTGCATAATTCTCCCTTTTTTAAACCTATCATGTGACCATGTGGTCTGGGGTAGGTCATTGGCCCCACATCAAATGAGAACTCTTGGCGTTAAAGCATCCATATCATCTGAATCTTAAATAGTGATACATGACCAGTCCACAGTGGTGTCTCATGTGGCCCTGTTTATCACGATTATTTTTGTTATTACCTTTATTTTTATTACTCTTATTTTCATTTTTATTTCTGATCTTAATTTGGTTCACTGTCAGCAAAGCTCATTAAAGAGTCTTTACCGTTCTACCATTTGTTAAATTACGTCATTCTACACCAGAGTTTCTATTATATATTCTCACTATTGATTACTGCATAAACCTTAAGCTTCTATTGGCCTGCACTTTCGTTAGCCATTTGAACATTATATCCTAATATTGATAAATGTCAACATCGTTTCTTTTGCTGAAGTCTGATTCCCGCGACTCAGCATTCTATGAAATCTCGTTTGCCCGATCGCTACTTTAGAATTTCGGGATCTATGATAGTACTATGTGACTGTGTCAATTTAATATCAAATGATATTCATAGAGTGGGACCATTTCCTTGATGCATTCCTGCATTTAGAAAATTACATTACAGGATATTTATTTGAAAGACATATACCGCATTTCCAATTTTTTTGGACAACATGCCTTCCTCTCTTTTTAATAGAAAGTTTGGGTTTCACTATACACATATGGCCATTGCAATTTGCTAATTACAGATTTGATTTGCTCTTTTCCCTCCTTTAGTTACTTTGCCATCTGTCTCCAACAACAGAATGCACTTCCTACGTGTCTTTCTCAGATTGTTAAGTCATTCCATGAATCAAGGCTTTAACACATTTCACAGTGCATATTTGTTTATAATTTTGGTCACTTCATATTATCATCCATTAATTTAATGGTATTATCAGGTATTACTTATGTATTTAATTACTTCAATATTTATTGTTGTTTATGTTAATGTCACAACAATATACAATGTCCTTTATGTATCGTTTATGCTTTGTTTATTATAGAAGTATGACAGCAAAAAGACACCATATGGCCAATCTAGTCTGCCCTTCCATATCAACTATTACAACAGTCCCCTTTTTTCCTTTAGAGATCCTCTGTGTTTGTCCCATGTTTTTTTGGATTCAGATACTGTCCTAATCTCTACCACCCCCACTGGGAGATTACCACTCTTTCCGTAAAGAAATATTTCCGCATATTACTCCTGAGTCTATCCCCTTTCAAGTTCATCCTATGTCCCCTTGTACCAGAGCTTGCTTTCAATTGAAAGAGGCTCTCCTCCTGTGCATTTATGCCACTGAGGTATTTAAACATCTCTACCATATCTCCCCTATCTCGCCTTTCCTATAAAATACACATTAAGATCTTTAAGTGTCCTCATATGCTTCATAACGAAGACCAATTTAGTAGCCACCAATTTAGTAGCTAACCAATTTAGTAGCCACCCTCTGCACACCCTCTGACCTGATTATATCCTTTTGAAAGTGCAATCTCCAGAATTACACACAATATGCCAAATGAGGTCGCACCAAAGACATACAGAGGTACTATCACCTCCTTTCTTCTGCTGGCCATTCCTCTCCCTACGCATCCAAGCATCCTTCTAGCTTTCGCCATTGACTTTTCTACCTGTTTAGCTACATTAAGATCATCAGACACAATCACGCCCAGGTCCCAGTCTTCTTTTGTGGACGGAAGTACTTTACCCCTTACATTGTACAACGCCTTTGGATTGTTGCAACCCAAATGCATGATCTTGCATTTTTTAGCATTAAATCTCAACTGACAAATACTAAACCATTTTTCAAGCATAGCAAGATCCTTCCTCATGTTATCTACATCTTCCTGGGTGTCTACTCTATTGCAGGATAAGTATCATCTGCAAATAAGAAAACCTTACCAGACAGCCCTTCCACAATATCACTAACAAAGATGTTAAAAAGAATCAGACCAAGGACAGATCACTGCGGCACTCCACTGTTAGCTCCTTCTCCTCAGAGTGAGCTCCATTCACCTGTACCCTGTGACGCCTCCCACTCAACCAATTTCTAATCCAAGCAGTTTGGTTCTCATATATATTATATATACATACATACATACACACGTTTTATATAAAATATACACTTTATTTTTAGCAGTCAGTTTATTATTACTTTTAAATGTTTTTATGCTTTATATTACTGTTTATGTTTTTATGTTTAATTATGCTTTGTATACAATTTTTGAGGTTGCTGTCCCCTGAAGGCGGCCTTCCGCCGAAACACATGTTGGGCTGACCTCAGACACCAATAAAGCTCAAGTCTATCCAGTAGCGTGTGGTTGTCCTGCTTTTCTTACAACTGGTTCTACTGTAGGTGGGTGTTCCCCTTGTTCATTTACATTCACAGTACAGCATTTTTTGCATATTTGGATTTTATGATGCTGTTAGGTAGGCCTGGAGGCCTATGATCATAGCTCTGGATGTGTAATCAATCTCTATGAGGCCTAGCCCTCCTTCAGCTCTAAGGATGTACAGTCTTGGCATACACTGATTATTGTAAATTACTTCATGGGGCATGGAGGTGTTTTCTTGTTCACGTATTCAATCTTTAAGATGGCAGTCTACAATACCAAAGCTGTATGAGAGTTCTAAAAAGTTCAAGCACTTTTCAATAACTATTTTGGTCTTCCATAGTATTCTTTTTCTTCTTATTTCATTTTTTATTTTTTGCAGTTCCAGATGTCTAAGCTCCATCTCCCCCTCAACTGCTCTTTCTTTTTCTGTATATACCTTTCTTCTGGTACTCTCCACCTCAGGTCTTCTCCTCCTCCCTGTATTTCTTTTTCCATGGAAGCCCTTAGTTGATTCAGCGTACTCAATCATCTGTAAAAGGCAATCTCCGGGAACAGCAGGAATCAGTCTTGATAAATGGGTAAACATCACCGACTGAGTCCACGTGGGAATTCTCCCCAGTGTCCAATAGGAAAGCCTTTGGGAGTACTTCACTGCATCTGCGTGTCTAAATACCTAACTCCTCTCCTCAGTTCAATTTACAGCTGAGAAGAAGAAAGTAAAAGTACCCTACAACTCCTAGGGAAGGAGGGCAGGTTGTGAAGACTGATACCTGCTGTTACAGGTAAGTAACTACGCTATCTCCAGGAACAAGCAGGAATTCAGTCTTCACATATGGGACTCACTAGCTCTCAGGTACCAGACAGGTATGGGTGGGGGAAGTGGTATGGTCCTTGAGGTAAAAAAAACATGTAGCCCAAGAGTCTGGAAGAGTTGTGGGCCATTGGACTTTATTCCAGGAGGCAATACTCCCCTAATGATAGTCCAGTATTCCGTAGAAGTCTGAGGCGTAGGGTAGGAGTTGAGTTCAAGTCACAAAGATGGAGTACAGTTTGGCCAAAGACAGCATCCCAATGGGAGTCTCTGTCCCAACAGTAGTGTGTAGCAAAAGTATGAATGGAGGACCAGGTAGCTGCCGGACAGATCTTCTCAATAGATACTGAATGGAGAATGATTACAGAGGTTGCCACAGCCCACACATTATGAGCAGTGACATGACCCTCCAAAGAGTCCTGCTTGTGCATAAGCAAAAGAAATGAAATCTGCTATTCATATGGATAGAGTACTTTTCATCACTAGTAGACCAAGGTGACTAGGATCAAAGGAAATGGGAAATGAATAGTTAAGAGGATCTTCTGTGATCTTTAGTTCTATCCAAGTAGTCGGCCAGCACTCATTTGCAGTCTAAAGTGTTCAGCCCGAGACGCATGTGGTCTAGGGAAGAAAATTGGGAGGATTACAGACTCGTTTAGATGGAAGGAGGAAATCACCTTCAGGAGGAAATGCAGAACTATCTTGTCTTGGTGAAACACAGTATAGGGGGATCCACCATGAGACCTTGCAGCTTATTGATGCGGCAAGCTCAAGTGAGGGCCATAAGGAAGATGGCCTCCCAATAGTGACTAAAGGTGGCTTTAGAAGTTGTGCTAGAACCACATTCAAATCCCAGGCCACCAGAGACTGCTTAATGGGTGGCTTGGATAGCAGGAGACCCCACGTGAAGTGTGCTACTAAGGGGTGTGAGGAGATAGGCTGTCCATTTACTGGTCTGTGAGAAGCCCCAATGGCACTAAGGTGAACTCTCACCGAGTTAGTTTTAAGATCTGTCAAGGATAAGTGGAGCAGATATTGTAGAAATGACTTCACCGGGCAAGAAAAGGGGTTTTAATGTCCATTGGGGAGCACCAGAGAGCAAACCTATGCCATTTGAAGGCATAAGAGCACCTAGTAGAATCTTTATGAGATGCAAGGAGGACATCCTTGACCACCTGTGGTAGGCTGAGATTGGCAAGCACTAGCTCCTCAGCAACCAAGCTGTCAAGCTTAAGGAGTAACGATTAAAATGGAGGAGCATCCCATGGTCCTGAGAGAGGAGGTCGGGTGCATATCCCAGGTTGAGTGGCTGAGTCTGCGCAAGATGAAGCAGAGGAAACCACAGTTGATGGTGTCAGAAGGGGGCTATGAGAATCATCGAGCCCCTGTCGGCCTGTAGCTTGAACAGTGTCTTGGGTATCAAGGGGATGGGAGGGAATACGTAGAGCAGTTTCTGTCCCCAATGGAGAAGAAAGGTGTCCGGAGCCTGTCTGTGCAGTGACGGAACCCTGGGGCAGAAGCGTGGAAGCTGACTATTTTGTGGAGTGGCAAAAAGATCTATGAGTGGGGTTCCCCATGTCTGGAAGATCTGAACAGCCATCTCCCAATACAAGGTCCATTCATGTGGACAAATGTGGACAAAGGATACAGTTTTGTTTATCCACAAGTACAATGAGTTTGCCTGGGAGATACACCACTTTGAGGTGAATGCGGTGTGAGATGGCACAGAACCACAGGCAAATCACTTTTTTGCGGAGGGGACAGGACCCCCATCCCCCCGTTTGTTCACATAGAACCTGGCAACTTGGTTGTCCATCCTGACTAGAACAGATTGCCCTGAAAGTTGGAGTTAAAAAATCCAAACAGCATTTATCAGTGCCCATAGTTCTAGCATGTTGATCTGCTAGGCAGATTCCTGTTGCGTCCACAGTCCTTGTGTGGTCAGGTCATATAGATGCGCTCCCCAACCCAGCTTGGAAGTATCCGTCATCAGGGTGCATCGAGATGGAGGTATCTGAAAAGGTGACCCGAAGAGCAGGTTCTGTGGGAGACACCACCACTGAAGGAACGATCAGTTGAGGGGTGATGTGGATCTCGTCTCTGAATCGACCCTTCACTTGCATCCACTGGGAAGACAGAGTCCACTTTCTTTCTATGGCACCCTGGGACAATAGGGTGGTCACCTCTTCTTTTAAGAGAATGCTTTGCAGGTGTTGCATGGGATAATCCTCTGTGAAGCTGGTGGGGAGTAAGATTTCAAAGTGAAGTTGATAACCTCTTTGAACAATCTGGAGTGTCCACTGCTCTGTTATGAGGGGTATAGTGATATAGGCTGACTGCTATGTGAAGGAGCTGGGGACCCTCCATGAGGTAGATTGGCAATGCTCTCTAGGAAGTCGTCAAAAACCAGGCGCAGGTTGTAGCTGTGTGGCTAGTTGAGGCTTACGAGCCTTGGGCTTCTTGGGTTGGCAAGGGCCCTACTGTCTCTGCTGAGGATGTTGAGGCTGATAGGCAGCAGAAGGCGGGTAAGGATAGTATCTCTTCTTTTTAGAATAGAAAGATTTCTTGGGAAGAGCCTTCTTCGTCAATGTGCCAACTGTTTTCCTGGAAAGGTGTTTCAGGGTGAGATCATCTGTTTCAATCTCCCCTGCTTTTTCCCTCCAATCCTTGCCAAAAGGGTTTTCTCCAGTACATGGGATATTGGCCAGTTTATCCTGGACCCATTGCTCAAGATCTGATGCCAGTAACCAGCCCTGCTTGTTGATTCAAAGGCATCAAAAGAGGCCCTGGTAAGAAACTTAGAAGTGTTCTGGCCCTGTTTGAGTGTCTGGAATGCACTCCACTTATCCTCAGGAAGCAGCGGGGTGGAAGTCTCCAGATCCCTGGTGACATCCTTCAAAAACATGACCATGTACAGTATGTAAGAGTTTATTCTGGAGGCCAACATGCATGCTTAGGCAAAGGCATCGAGTGTCCAAGTCTTTGCCAGGTGCATGGATGAATGGTTCTTAGAGCTCTTTATTTGGCGCATCACCGATTCTGCCATCATTGAGTGGTGGGGGAGTTGAGGTTTTTGGAAGCCTGGGCACTCAGAACATGGTATTGAGCCTCTTGTTGACAGGTGGAACCGGGAGCGGGGCCTCCCATATTCGGAGCATAAGATCCTGCAGGATCTGATGCACTGGTAAAGTAGCTGCCTCCTTAGGCATGGGAGGGTATTGGAGTATTTCCAATTCCTCTGCCCTCAGTTCCTTTTCAGAGGCTATTGTGATGGCGAGCCCTGCTGCCATGTCACATATGAAGGACATATCTTCTGGTGGGGACCGACGCCGTTCCTGAGGCTGCAAAGGGTCTGAAGGGATGTCCGGAAGTTCTTGGGAATCTGGGCTATCCCTCAGATTCTGAAGAAGTGGAATCAGTCTGGTAAGAAGTCAAAGTATTGGCAGTCTTGGGTTCAACCTCAATGCTTCATGGATGTCGAAGGTCAATGCCGATACCGATGCTCGGAGGTATCAGAACCGAGAGCCATGGCAGTTTGAGTCTGTTGGATACCGGGGGTATCGGTCATGTTCAACGAAGGTATCAGCCTCGGGGGTTCCGAAGATACTGGCTGTAGGCGCGGTATTGAAGCCTGCACTCCTGGAGCTCCTCTCGAGAGCCAGCATGCATTGGTCTAGGGAGATGGCCAATGTCTGGGTGGAATCACCCACAGAGCTCTGAGCCACCGTCCCAGAACATGGAACCAGAAGCTTCTCAGAGGACAATGCCTCGGGAGCGTCCAGGTGCACCTTTTGTGCTATGGAGGACAGATCCTCCCACCGGGACTGTTTGGCTGGCCAGTCTGCATCGGAAGCACCCCCCTAGGGGAGTCACAATGCTTATACTGGTACTGATCTCTCGTCTCGGTATCTGTCTTCGATACAGATGCTAATGACTTGGGAGCAGCCAGAGACTGACTTACTTTTATATGTGGACTTTGAAGAAACCCGAGACCCATCAGAGGAAGTCTATGCCCTCAAAATGGAAGCCACTGAAAGTGAGTCCGAGGCAAACAATGATCTGTACTGTCTGGCTTGGTTCTTTAGGCCTCTGTCATTTGCTAGCACAAAGGACAAGAACTGGGTTGATGTTCAGGGCCCAAACATTTTAGACACCAGTCATGTTTTTCAGTGACTGATATGGTACCAGCACACTTGGTACATTTTTTAAAACCACTAGTTGGCTTTTCCATGCCTTAACAAAAGTTGTCTTCGGGATTGAAAATAAGGCTATGGAGGCTCAGAGGCCTAGTTTAGCAGTGGAAACCACACTGAAAATGAAGAGGAAAGAAACAGAAAAATATGTAAAAAAAAAAAAAAAAAAACCAAGAAAAAGTTATTGGGACCAGTGTCTGCTGCAACGGAACCAGTGTCAACGGTGCCCATGTTCCCTGTAAAATAGTTATCTCCAAGTTATAATGCCCTGTTCAATGTAATTTCAGTTTGTTCAATGTAAACCGCACTGATGCAGAATAGCGCGGTATATAAGAGAATGTAAATAAATAAACGGGAAGGCAAAAGTAAGTCCCATAAAAGAGATGTTTTTCAGCAGTGACACGATGATTCGTCCTGCTAGTTCCATGGAAAACGAAGAACTGAGGAGAGGAGCTGGGAAGGCAGGCACACAACGCAGTGGAGTGCTCAAAGGCTTTCCTATTGGACTCTGGGGAGCGTTCTTATGCGGGCTCCGTCGGTGACATTCACCCATATGTGAAGACTGATTCCTGTTGTTCCTGGAGATAAGATGTTATCATTCACATACTTCTTTACATCAATCTGTGAAATTAATGATCTTAAATTTGCATCTGTTGCTTTTTGCAGTTTTTCTGGTGGCAATTTTCCTATTTCTTCCAGGTTTTGGCAGATTCTCTTTGTATACCCTCTTGATTTAAATATAGGATTTGTAACAAAGGCAGTATATTATCTCGTCTTTATCTGCACAAGTCCACTTAACTGTGGTTAATGCTCTTAACGTTTTCATTACATTTCTGTGTTTTATCTCCTGCTACAGTGGGTCCATGAACATGTCACCGTGGCCTTTATCCATGGCAGGGATGTTATCTGCATCTGCAGTGCCTGCACTATCACTACTACCATCATTCCTAGTGCGGAGGCTACGGGTGGGCACCTTTTTTATCCTGGGCAATGTGCAGCCAGTATTTATTTTTATTTTTCTTTCCTACCATACTTCAATTGTAGTGCACCTGGTTGAGATTTAGTATAGATTTTGTACAACGGGGTCACCACATGAAGGTACTCTGCAAGACATGGGAAGAAACTATATTTTCTCCCCCAAGAGGTACACAGCAATTCACCAACCACAGCTAGTGAATTCTATGCTGCACTTTCCTTTTGATCCCAGATTTTCTTAAGGCGGTGCATGATCGACTCCACGACCACTGAGTTGTGGGGGAGCTGGGTCTTTTGAAACACAGAGCTCCTGCGTACCCAGTACATAGCGTCGAGGCACTTGCTGACAATCAGTACCGACGCCGATATTTCCCACTTCCGAAGGAGGTGGAGGTCGAGGATCGGGGCACTGGAACTGTAAGGGTTTCCTTCGGGGGTGCCTCGTATTTGAGTATCTCCAATTCCTCGGTTCGCAGGTCCTCCTCAGTCTCTGTCTCAATCGTGAGAGCCTTGGCCATAACCCTCACAAAATCGAGGAACACAACGTCCTCGGGTGGTGAGCGGCATTGGGTCGCCGGGGGAGACAGGTCCAAGGGCACGTTATGGTGTCACCTAATGTCTGGGGGCTCCATCTTCGGTCTCCCATTCGGACTCAAAGTCAGAGTAAACGTCCACCGCTGCACGATCGCCTCTGTCAAGGACCGCTCTCGGCAGTGCAAGACCTCCAGAGGATTCATCGGTCCGAGCCACAGGTGCTTACCAGGGAGGACTGTTGTCCCAAAGAACAGGACCTTGACTAGGGCCAGGGGCGCTCTCAAGGCTGGTGGCGCTAGAGGACCGGCTCGATGTCCAGGGAAGCCCTTGATGTTGAGAGTCCTATCGTAGGGGCGGATGATCCAGACGAGCCAGACAAACACCCACTGCATGGCCATTAGGGCAGATATACTGCTTTCTAGGGCTGCCATTCTGGTCTCCATGCCAGTTGGCTCCGCAGCCTTCGGCACGACCACAGAGGACTTCGGGCCTGGTCCTGGTGCTGTCGAGGGCGACAGTACCAGCACCAAGCCTGACGACTACTTGCAGGGCAACTTGGAGGGCTGCTCCTGCCCAGGCTCCTCAGATTCATGCCTGGGACTGCGGGACCTGGGGCGGGATTTCACCTTCTTCCCAGATCTGTCCTCAGAGGGCAGGTCTTTGAGGGTTTCTTCTTCTTATGCTCCACCTCTGGGGACTTCCGCTTGGAGGAACCAAAGCCGTGGGACTCTGAAGAGGCTCTGGCTTTGCAGGGCACTAAGATATCAGAGCGGGCCCTGGAGCGTAGCATTACCGGAGACTCCAGGGTGGAGTCGGATTTATGAAAAAATGTTTCCTGCTGTTGATGGTGACTCTTTAAGGCCTTTAGGGTCATTGTGCTACAGGTCGAGGCATCAGAGGCAGCAGTTGTGTGGATTGGTAAGTGACATAACTTTGCCACACCGGTCACGCTTTTTGAAGCCACTTGAGGCCATCGGAAAAAGGGAGTCCCTGCATCCCAGCAGAGGTCCAAGGCCTTCGGCTGAAAAAGGGCGAGAACGGTCGAGGCGGACCTCAATGAAAGAAGTAGAAAATGGATAGACTAACCCGAGGCAAGCTGGCTCAGGGGCAAGAAGTAACCGCTACACAAACCAAACAAAATGTAACTATTAAAAAAATATATCAGACTTTTTCCATGGAAAAAAGGACAATGTCCGAAGGGCTCCACAGTTAAAAGGAGACTGAGGCAAGATGGCACCCCCTTGGGTGGGAAGTGGACCACGCATACATGATGCATCTCCCAAAGCCTTTTCTTGAAAGCTGGGGAGATGCTTCCACGCGGACTCCATGGGCACCAACGTCACCCATATGCGAGGACTGACTTCCTGCTTGTTCTCAGAGAATACTCTACTACTCCGTTTCATCGGCTCACAGCTTTGGGGTCATCTTTGACTCCTCCCTCTCCTTCTGCACACACATTCAACTGATAACTAAAACCTGTTTCTTTCTCTATATTATCAGCAACATTTGCACCTTCCTTTCTGCACACACTAAGACACTTATCCACTCTTTAGTCACCTCCCATATAGACTATAGCAACCTCATCCTCGCTGGTCTCCCTCTGAATCATCTCTCGCCCCTTCAATCTGTTCAAAACTCGGCTGCGTGGCTAATCTTCCACCAGCCTCAATATGCTCATAGAACACCTCTTCTAAAGTTGCTTCATTGCCTCCTTATCCGTTTCCATATCCAGTTCAAACTTCTCCTACTGACCTGTAAGTGCACTCAATCTGCTGCTTCTCACTACCTTTCCTCTTATCTCTCCCTACATCCCTCCTCAGGGACTACACTGGCAAATCGCTTCTATCTGTGCCCTTCTCTTCTACTGCCAACTCTAGACTTTAATCATTTCATCTTGCTGCTCCATATGACTGGAGCAAACTGAGTTGTACGACAGGTTTTATCTCTGGCACTTTTCAAATCCAGGTTGAAAACTCACCTCTTCGAGGCTGCTTTTGGATCCTGATCCACTTAGTCTCCTACACGTTTCCTTACTATTCCTTTAGATGTATCCTTGTCCTCAGCTGTTGTGTTCTGTCTTGACTAGACTATAAACTCTGATGAGCAGGGACTGTTTTACATGTGTCTGTACAGTGCTGTGTATGCCTTGTGGCGCTATACAAATGAGAAGTAGTAGTAATAGCAGTATGTAATTTGCCTAATTGCTTTGTTCTTGTTATTTATTACGACTCACTGTTTTCCATGTATGTGGGCTAGATAATGAGTTTGCTTCCTTATATAGTTCTTGTTGTTCGATGAGATCTGATATTCTATTTTGCTTTTCCTTGTGTTTTTTTTCTCTCATTTTCCTGATATATGTATAAAAATATGAAATTAAAAAAAAAAAGTTTGACCAAGTTCCTGGAGGAAAGTCCTTCCACTGCTTATCCCTACGATAAGCAGCATGGAATCTGCTTACCTTTTGGGATCCTGCCAGGTACTTGGTGACTTGGATTAGCCACTGTTGATAAACAAGATAGCGTGATTACCCACTTATAACAGGTAATCTCCGGGATATAGGTGACGTCAGTACCAACTGAGTCCGCACGGGAATGCTCCCTAGCGTCCAATTGGAAAGCTTTTGGGAGCACTACACTGCGCCTGCATGACTGCCTTCCTGCCTTCCCAACTCTCTCTCTTCAGTTGAGTTTGTAGTTGAGAAAAGAGTAAATGACACCCTATAACTCCTAGAGGAGGCGGGCGGGTTGTGAAAACTAAATTCCTGATATTCCCGGAGATAGCACAGTTACTTACCTGTAACAGGTGATCTCTGGGAACAGCAGGAATAAGTCTTCACATATGGGTACGTCGGTACCAACGGAGCCTGCGCGGGAACGCTCCCCAGCTTCCCAAAAAGGAAAGCTTTTGGGAGCATCCCACAGCGCCTGCGCGCTGCCTTCCCGCCTTCCCTAACCGCCTCTCCTCAGTTCGGTTTTAAAGCTGAGACAAAGAGAGAGAGGGGAAAGGAAAGACAGATAGAGAGATACAACTCCTAGGGGAGGTGGGTGGGTTGTGAAGACTTAATCCTGCTGTTCCCAGAGATCACCTGTTACAGGTAAGTAACTGTGCTATCTCCAGGAACAAGCAGGAATTTGGGGACTCCCTAGCTGAAGATGCCTGGGAGATCCCCCAGGTTATGAGACCCTGGGAAGGGTTCTACCTCCTCCTACGGATCTCAGGCATCCATCCAGGGAAGGAGGGCAGGAGTTGATTAAGCATGGAATAGGTGTTTGAGAACAGCCTGACCAAACAAGGCATCCCGGCGGGAGTCCTTGTCCAAACAGTAATGGGCTGTGAAGGTATGAACCAAGGCCCAGGTGGCCGCTCGACAGATCTGGTCGATGGACACAGAATTTAGATGAGCCATAGAGGTGGCCATGGCCCTCACATTGTGAGCTGTGACATGGCCTTCCAGAGAAAGGTTCTTACTCTGGTAGGCGAAAGAAATACACTGAGCAATCCAACTGGACAGTGTCCTCTTAGAGACTGGAAGTCCTAAATGAGAGGGATCAAAGGCAACAAAGAGTTGAGAAGACTTTCTATGTTGCTGTGTCCTTTGTAAGTAAAAGGCAAGAGCTCTCTTACAATCCAGGGTATGAAGATTCCTCTCTGCACTTGATGCATGAGGACCTGGAAAAAAGACAGGTAAATACACCTCTTGATTAAGATGAAAAGGCGAAACCACTTTAGGCATAAAGTGTGGATTGGTCCTTAGGATTACCTTATCATGATGGAACCTTGTATAAGTTGGATTAGCCACTAAGGCCTGCAGTTCACTGATGCGGCGAGCTGAGGTGACTGCAATGAGGAAAATAACCTTCCAGGAAAGAAATTTCAAGGAGGTGGTGGCTAAGGGTTCAAATGGTGGCTTCATAAGCTGACCAAGAACCAGATTTAAGTCCCATGCCACCGGAGGAGGCCTAATGGGAGGTTTAGTTAAAGTTAGGCCTCTCATGAATCTTGCAATAAGAGGATGAGAGGAAATAGGCTGTCCATTAATAGGCTTAAGGGATGCTGCAATAGCACTCAAATGGACCCTTACTGAATTAGTCTTAAGGCCTGCATTGGAGAGATGCAGGAGATATTCCAATAGAGAATTCAAAGGTAGTGCTAGAGGGTCAAGACCTTTCTCAGCACACCAAACGGAGAACCTTTTCCATTTAAAAGCATAGGAACGTCTAGTGGAAGGTTTTCTGGAAGCATGGAGGATATCCTTCACCTGCTGAGAAAGATTCCAATCTTGAAGGTCTAGGCCTTCAGCAGCCAAGCTCTGAGGTGAAGGGACTTGGGGTTTGGGTGCCACAAAGTCCCCTCCTCTTGAGACAGAAGGTCTGGAGCAGCTCCCAAGTCTAGGGAGGGAGCTTGAGAGAGATGTAGAAGTAGAGGGTACCACACTTGGCGTGGCCAACGTGGGGCTATGAGGATCATAGATCCTTGATCCCTCTGGAGCTTGAACAGAGGTCTTGGGAATTAAAGGAATGGGTGGAAAGGCATACAGGAAGTCTTGACCCCAATGAAGGAGGAAGGCATCCTTGGCCTGAACTCCCTGACACGGAATTCTGGAACAGAACCGGGGAAGTTTGGCATTCCACAGACTTGCAAACAGGTCTATGTCCGGGGTTCCCCACTCTTGAAAGATTCTGAGTACTTGGTCCATGTTCAGGGACCATTCGTGTGGAAGCAGAACTCGACTGAGTCTGTCTGCCCAAGAGTTTTGGATTCCTGGGAGGTATACGGCCAGGAGATGGATTTGGTGCTCTCTGGCGAAGGCCCACAATCTTAAAGCTTCGTTGCAAAGTGACAGAGAGCCAGTTCCTCCTTGCTTGTTTATGTAAAACATGGCTACTTGATTGTCCGTATGAATGAGGACTGTCTTGTAGCTGAGCAGGGTATGGAAGACCTTGAGAGCTAGAAAAACTGCTCGGAGCTCCAAGTGGTTGATATGGAGATAGGCCTCCTGTGGAGACCAAGTGCCTTGAGTGGAGAGGTCTTGCAGATGAGCTCCCCAACCTGTTTGGGAGGAATCTGTTGTGAGGGTTGCCTGGGGCAACAACTGTTGAAAGGGGGACCCCAGCAACAGATTTTGGGTGGACTTCCACCACTGGAGAGACCAAAAGAGGCGCCTGGAGGTTGTTATTTTGTCTGACAGAGCCCCTGATGCTTGAGTCCACTGGGTGGACAAAGTCCATTGAGCTGCTCACATGTGAAGGCGAGCATAGGGGACCACATGCACTGTGGATGCCATGTGGCCTAGCAGTTGCAGCATCTCCCGGGCAGTTAAATGGCTTTTTGACTGAATCTGGGAGGCTAACTGTACTAGGCGTAGGCAACGGGCCTGATGAAGATAGGCCCTTGCAGTGGTAGTATCCAACCAGGCCCCAATGAACTCTAGGGACTGAGTAGGGGTGAGCTGGGACTTTGGGAGGTTTACCACAAGTCCCAGATACTGCAGAATGCGCCTTGTGCAGTCCAGGGAAGTCTGGGCCTCTGACTGGGATGGAGCTCAGATGAGCCAGTCGTCCAGGTATAGGAATACAAATATTCCCAGAGTGCGTAGAAATGCAGCTACTACTGCCATGCATTTGGTGAACACTCTTGGAGCAGACCGAAAGGAAGTACCCTGTATTGGCAATGCTTTCCTTGGAAAAGAAATCGGAGGAACCTTCTGTGAGAAGGATGGATGAGGACATGTGTGTACGCATCCTTGAGATCTAGAGAACAAAGCCAATCCTGACTCTGAAGGTATGGAAGGAGAGTGCCCAGAGAAAGCATCTTGAATTTCTCCTTGTATAGGAATTTGTTCAATTCTCTGAGATCTAAAATGGGTCTGTACCCCCCTGTTTTCTGTGTGATGAGAAAATAGGGGGAGTAAAACCCTGACCCTTGTTGAAGAAGAGGTACTTCTTCTATTGCCCCTTGGGCAAGAAGGGTAGTCACCTCCTGACCTAGAAGGTCGAGAAGAGATGTTGGAGAATTGAAGTGTCTCACCATGGTGTGAGGAGGAAGGTTTGAGAAATGAAGTTTGCAGCCCTCCTTTATGATGGAGAGGGTCCACTGCTCTGTTGTAATTTGCTCCCATCTGGGAGCAAAATGAGCTAACCTTCCTGGAATGGTGAGAGGCTCTGGCTGTTTTAGAGCCAGAAAGGCTAAGTTCTCTAGCATCAAGTCAAAAACCCTGAGGAGGTTGGGACTGCTGAGTTGCAGCAGCCCCTGTAGACTTAGGCCTGACCTGTTTAGGTTGCTGACGCTTAGTAGCAAAGCGACCTGCAGATGATTGCTGGCCAGAAGTAGAAGGGAATCTGCCCTTTTTGAAGAAAGACTTTTTGAAAGGTTTTTTCTTGGCAGGAATGGAGGTAGACTTTGAAAGTCTATCCAGAGCAGAATTTTCTGCATCCATTTGAGTTGCCTTTATTTGCCATTCTTTGCCAAACAGCTTTTCACCTGTACAGGGAAGATTTCCTAAGCCATCCTGGACCCAGGGTTCTAGATCAGAAGCCTGGAGCCAAGCAATTCTGCGAGCAGCTATGGCAATGGCAGAAGCTCTGCTGGCACCTTCAAAGGAGTCAAAAGCTGCACGGTTGGAAAACTTTGAAATGTCTTGAGTATGCTTAAGCCAAATAAGGAAGTCTTCCCTTTTATCCTCTGGAAGAAAAGGGAGGAAAGTGTGCAGTGTTTCTGCAACTTCCTTCAGAAACATCCCCATGTAAAGACTATAGGAATTGATTCTGGCAATGAGCATACTGGCCTGGAAGATTTTTCTACCAAAAGCATCCAAGGTCCTGCATTCTCTTCCTGGAGGGGCAGAGGAGTGTCTTTTTGCACTCTTTATCCTTTTCAGAGCTGACTGCACCACAATAGAATGGTGAGGAAGCTGTGTTTTATGAAAACCAGGACAAGGGGGGACACGGTACATAGTGTCCAATCTTCGAGAATGAGGAGAGATAGTGAGAGGAGTCTCCCATAAGTCAATCATGTGCTCATAAAGAATCTCATGAATTGGCAAGGTGACTGCCTCCTTAGGAGCCTTAGAATAACCTAACATATCCAATTTTTTAGCTCTAGGCTCTGACTCAGAGGTTACTGAAATAGAAAGTCCTTTAGCTACTTCTCTTATGAAGTCTTGAAAGGACAAGTCCTCTGGAGGAGACATCCTTCTTTTTGGAGAAGAAGGCTCTTCAGAAAGGGCTATGGATACTTCAGGAGATTCCTCCGATGTATCAGAATCTTCCGAGGAATCAAAGTATCGCCTGTCAGGGTGCTCTTCCAAAGCTCGATACGCGTATCGAGCAGTATCGACATCGGGCGTCATCGGTACCGGTTCGGTACCGATGAGCATCCCTGGACAGGGAACCGCTGCAGTCGGCATCCTGGTCGATGTCGATGCAGTCGGTACCAGTACCGGTGCTGATACCGACAACGGGGTTTGTTGTGTTATCAGCGGCATCGCAGCTTGAATGAAGGCCGTGATAGCCTGCTGCATTGATAGAACATTGTGATCCATCGACGCCATGAATGCCTGGAATTCGGTACCGGAAGGTTGTGCCGGTACCCCAGAGCATTCTAACAGGTGATCGGTCGAGGCCGTGCCATCGATGTCAACCTGTAACCCCATAGGTGGAGCTTTGGAAGCCGGAGCTTCCCGCAGGTGTTGTTTTGCCGGTGCAGGATCCTCGAGGGCAAGCCCGGAGGCATCTCGATGCTTGGAAGGAGATCTACCCTTCGAGGACCGGCTGGATTTATGTTTGGTTACCTGAGATCCATGGGAGGAGGAAAAAGCCCTGGAAGACGTCGATGCCACTGAAGCTGCATCAGAGGGAAACAGCACATGCAGCTTGGCTGCTCGGTTCTGTAAACCTCATTTAGACATCAAAGAGCAGGACGGACAATCCGGGATGGAGTGTTCAGGACCCAAACATTTAAGACACCATTCATGGGTGTCAGTAACAGAAATAGTACCGCTGCACTTAGTGCATTTTTTAAACCCGGAGGCTTGTTTTTCCATGAGGAAAAAATTCTTTGTGAGGCCTAAGGCCCAAAAGAAGAAAAACACACTAAGTGAGGGAAAAAATATGTTTTGTTTTGTTTTTTATAAGAAAAGGAAGAAAAGACCGGCGGTACCGGTCCGAAGTCGGGGGAGGCAGACGCGCGACCAAAGAAATAAAATAACACAAAGAACTTCTTCAGCGGTGACAGGAACACGACCTGCTGGCTCCGCGGCAAAGAAGAACTGAGGAGAGGCAGTTAGGAAAGGTGGGAAGGCAGCACGCAGGCACTGTGGGATGCTCCCAAAAGCTTTCCTTTTTGGGAAGCTAGGGAGCGTTCCCGCGCAGGCTCCGTCGGTACCGATGTACCCATATGTGAAGACTCATTCCTGCTTGTTCCTGGAGATCACTTGTTACAGATGAGTAACTACGTTATCTCCAGGAACAAGCAGGAATGTAGTCTTCACATATGGGACTCCCTAGCTACCAGATAAAGTGACCTCGGAACCGGTGGAGGTTCGCCTCGGAGTAGGCATGATGAGGTCATGGATCCCAAATGGATTTCTGGTATCTTCAAAGTCCAGGACAGAGGGTAGGAGTTGCATCTAAGTCTGAAAGAGGTGCTGGAGTACAGCCTGACCAAATATGGCATCCCGATGGGAGTCCTTGTCCAGACAATAATGGTCAGCAAAGGTATGGACAGAAGACCAAATGACTTCTTTGCAAATTTCGTTGATGGCTACTGTGCATAGGTTTGCCATTGAGGTGGCCATGGCATAAACACTGAGCAGTGACATGCCCTTCCAGGCAGTGTCCTGCTTTGTCATAGGCAAAAGAAATGCAGTCTGCTATCCACTTGGAGTGTGCATGCTTAGAGACACGTAATCACAGGTGACTGGGATCAAATGAGATGAACAACTACGAGGCTTTACAATGACCCCGAGTCCTTTAGAGGTAAAAGGCCAACACGCGCTTGCAATCAAGAGTGTGCAGAGTTGCTTCTGCTCTAGATGCATGCAGCTTAGGAAAGAAAACTGGAAGGGAAATTGACTGGTTTAGATGGAAGGGAGATATCACCTTTGGCATAATGTGTGGGTGAAATCAAAGGACTACTTTGTCATGATGGAAGCGGGTATAGGGAGGATCCGCCATTAAAGCCTGAAACTCACTATGCTTCAAGCTGAATTGAGGGCAATTAGGAAGATCACTTTCTCCAAGAGGAAAGTAAGTGAGGTAGTGGCTCATGGTTCAAAGGGCAGCTTGAGGAGCTGCGCTAGAATGTCATTGAGGTCCCAAGCTACCGGTGGCGGCTTAATGGGAGGTTTGGACAGCAGGAGACCTCTCATGAAACACGCTACTAGATTGTGAGGAGATGGGCTGTCCATCAAGCAGATGAGAGGCCGCAATGGCAGTAAGGTGGACTCTCACCAAGTTTGTCTTTAGTCCTGTCGAGAACAGGTGGAAGAGATATTGGAGAAATGACTCCACTGAAGCAGAAAAGGGATTGAGATCTTTCTGGGTGCACCAAACAGAATTTATACCACTTAAAAGCTTATGAACGTCTGGTGGAGGGCTTTCGAGAAGCCAAAAGGATCTCCTTAACCGCTTAGGTAAAGTCAAAGTCTTGTAAAGCTATGCCCTCAGCAGCCAAGCTGTGAGTCAAAGAGACTATGGATGGGATGGAGTAGTGAGCCATGGTCCTGGGAGAGGAGATCTGGTGCATATCCCAATCACAGAGAATGAGTCTAAGTCAGACGCAGTAACAACGAAAACCATGGTTACAGCAGCCAGTGAGGGGCTATGAGAATCATGGGGCCCCTGTCAGACTGAAGTTTGAAAAGCGTCTTGGGAATGAGGGGTATGGGAGGGAACACAAAGCAGACCCTGACCCCAGTGCAGGTGGAAGGCATCCACCTGTTGGGTTGGTAGATGTTGGCGTTCTTGTGCAGAAGTGAGGAAGCTTGGCATTTTGTGGAGTCGCAAACAGATCTATGTCTGGAGTTCCCCAGGTTTGGAAGATGTAGGATATCGTGTCCAGATGCAGAGACCATTCGTGGGGTAGAATGTGACTCAGTCTGTCTGCTAAGACACTGGATTCCCCCGGGAGGTACACCGCTTGGGAGGTGTATCTGATGAGCAGTGGCAAATGACCAGAGGTTTATCGCCTCCTCGCAGAGGGCCCAAGAGCTGCTCTTCCCTGCTTGTTCACATAGAATATAGCAACCGGATTGCCTGTCCTGACTAGAATCTGTTGTGCTCCGAGGTGGTGTTGGAGATCGATCTGGCGTTGACACTCCTGAATTGTCCAGGGCCCCTGCATAGTCAGGTTGCCCAGCTGGGCTCCCCAACCCAGTTTGGAGGCATCCATTGTTAGGGCGCATTGACGTGGAGGCATCTGAAAAGGTGACCCTACGAGCAGGTTTTCTGACCACCACCACTGAAGGGATGTGGTTAGATGGGCAGTAACGTGTATCCTGTCCCGGAGACGGCCAGAGACCTGCTTCCATCTAATGGCAAGAGTCCACTGGACTGTTCACATATGTAGTTGAGCATGTGGAACATCATGCAATGTAGAGGCCATGTGCTCAAGGAGTTGCAGCATCTCTCGGGTTGTCAGATGGTCTCATAGGAGAATCTGGGACACTAGTTTGACTAGACAGGCACAACAGAGTTGGGGCAGAAACGCCCTGGACTGTTGGATGTCTAGTAGGGCTCCGATAAACTCTAGTCTGAGTTGGAACGAGCTGGGATTTTGAGAAGTTTATGAGAACTCCCAAGTTTTGAAGTACTGTGATGGTATGATGCAAGGACAACAATACCTCTTGAGAGGTGTCTGCCTTTATTAGCCAGTTGTCTAAGTAAGGGAAGACTAACATCCCCAGAGTTCTTAGATATGTGGCCAAGACCGTCATGCACTTTGTGAAGGCTCTTGGGGCAGAGGCAAGTCCGAAGGAAAGGTCACTGTATTGATAATGTTTTCCCTGAAAGGTGAAGCATAGATACTTCCTGTGTCCTGGATGGATGAGGATATGTGAATATGCTTCTTTTAGGTCTAGAGCACAGAGCCAGTCCTAACTCTGGAGATAGGGTTAAAGAGTCCCAAGAGAGATTTTGAACTTTTTGTGGACTAGAAACTTGCTGAGGGTTTCTGAGGTTCAGAATGGGCCTCTACCCTCCTATTGTCTTTGGAATGAGAAAGTAGGGAGAATAGAAGCCCATTCCCTGTTGAAATGTTGGGACATTTTCTATGGCACCCTGAGACAGAAGAGAGGACAGTTAGTCTTGTAGGAGAGCAGCGAGCGGGGGATGCGTTTTATATTCCCTCCTGAATGTGGAGGGGGCCAGAGTTTGCAGGTAAAGGCTGTACCCCTCCTGAATTATGATGAGTGTCCACTGCTCTGAGGTGATGAAGTGCCATCTGTGGGCATAGTGACAGTCTGCCTGCTATGTGGAGGAGGTTAGGCCCCTGCAGAGGCAGGGTGGCACTGTTCTCTAGGAAAAAGTCAAAACCAGACACAGGCTGTGGCTGAAGAGCTGGTTGAGATTTAGCCACCTGTGCTTTTTTTTTTTTTTTTGGAGGCTGCTGTCTCTTTTGTGGGGCTTGACCCTGGACAGTCTCTTTAGAGTAGCATTTTTTGACTAATTGCGAGGTCTTATCTTGCCAGTCTTTGCTAAAGAGGTTTTCCCCTGTGCAAGGAATGTTGCCCAGCTTATCTTGAACCCACTGTTCAAGATCTGAGGCCTGAAGCCATGCAATGTGACATGCACCAATGCAAATTGCTGAGGCCCTGCTCATGCCCTCAAAAGCATCGAAGGTAACTCTATTGACAAACTTTGATATATTTTGACTATGCTTAACTAGGGCCAGATAATATGCCCATTTGTCATCATGGAATACAGGGGGAAAAGCCTCAAGATCTCTAGAGACCTTCTTCAGAAACATTCCCATATAGAGTATATAGGAGTTAATCCTGCTGCTTGGAAACACTGATGCCCAAAGACATCAAGGGTTCTCGATTCCCTACCTGGAGGGTTAGAGGAGCACGTCTTTGAACTTCTGATTCGGCGCATAGCCAATTCCACCACAAGGGAATGGTGGGGAAGCTATGGCTTTTGGAAGCCAGGACACCCCGGTACACGATACATGAAATTGAGACACCTAATTTGGGGTGAGACCATGAGAGGCATTTCCCACATACGGAGCACAAGGTCACGACGGATGCAGTGCATGGTAAGGTGGCTGCTTCTTTAGGTGCTGTTGGGTTTTGGAGGATCTCAAATTTCTCTGCCTTTGGCTCCTTCTCCGATGTCACTGTGATAAAGAGACCTTTGTCCAGGTCTCCAATGAATTTCTGGAAGGACATGTCCTCTGGCAGCAACATGCACCACTGTTAAGGAGGGGAAGGGTCCGAAGGAAGGTCCCGGGGCCCTCGTTAATCAAATGACTCCACATCCAAATCAGGGGAATTTGAATCAGAGGTCTCAAAGTATTGATGGGTACCGTGCTCGCCAGAAGCTAGATGCCGGTACCGACGTATTGGCTTCGGTAAGCCGCTTGTGCCTGGCACTGGTAAGAGTTTCCAGAGAAGGCATGGGTGGGAGCGATGTCTATCATCTGCAGCAACCCCAATGTTGTACCAGGAATAGGTATCAATGTCAGTACCAGTATCGATGGGGTGCTATCTGTAGCCAAGGGTTTTATGGGTATTGAGGCTGCAAGTAGGGCTGCCAAGCTGCCCTCAATGGCCAGTATGAGCTGGTTCTATCTAGGTTGCCGATGCTTGGGTATCAGTGAAAGGTATTTGCGCTACTGCCTGGCACTAGTAGCTCTCCAGAGGTCAAGGCCTTGGGAGCATCCTGGAGCCCCTCAATGGCTTGGAGGACAGGGCCTTCCGCCAGGGCTGTTTAGCAGGCCAATCTGCATCAAAGGCAACCCCCGAGGGATCTCTGTGCTTTGAGCGAGACCTTTCCCTGAAGGTGCCCGCAGACTTCGATGCAGCTTTGTGCTTGGACTTCAAGGATACCCAAGATCCATGAGAGGATGATGAGGCACTTGATGAAGTGAACGTCAACGATACCGTGTCCAACACGAAGAGTGCTCCTAATTTAGAAACCAGGTTCTGTAGGCCTCTTCATAACATTTTCTGGCAAAGGGAAGTCGTTTGGCTGGTGGTCTGGGCCGAGGCATTTTAGACACCAGTCATATGTGTCAGTCGCCAAGATGGTGCTGGCACACAGTGCATTTTTTGAAAACACTAGGTGGTTTCTCCATCCCTTCATACCTTCTATGTATTAAGAGTATAGTAGGCTTAAGGCTTAAGAGGGCATTGACCCAAAAGTAGTTATTTTTTTTTCTTTTCTTTATTTATTTTTTTAGAGAAAATTAAGAAAGGATAAGAGAGCCAGCAATGTCCTAGATGGTGCCATTGTCATCAGGAAGGCAGAGCCGCTATCCACAAAGAGTTTTTCTGCGGTGACAGGATTTGCTTCCTGCTGACTCCCTGGAAAACGAAGAACTGAAGAGAGAGAGTTGGGAAGGCGGGAAGGCAATCACGAAGGAGCAGTGAAGTGCTCCCAAAAGCTTTCCAACTGAGAGCGTTCCCGAGCAGGCTCCGTTGGAAGCAACGTCACCCATATGTGAAGACTACATTCCTGCTTGTTCCTGGAGATACTAGAATTGATGGATCTTTGTTCTGACCCAGCATGGAAAATTTTATGTTCTTATGATGCCTCCAGTCTCATAGTGGACTCCAGACTGAGGGATCAGCATGAGATACAGGCACCGCATCCCTAAAAACAGAGCTGTGCGATACCAAAACACATCAACTGGGAAGTCTGCAGAGTGATGGAGCAGGATGTGAAGGGATTGACTAGCTGGAGGGGCAAGCTGGCTAGGAAGAAAAGGTTGGCTGGTTGGAGAAGCAATAAAAGGGATTGGCTAGGAATATGGACCTGCTGACTGACAGAGGGAGAACATTTTGGGGAAGAGAGACAAGTGGAGATAAACTTGAGATGTGCAGAGGGCGAGCATGCTAGGACGACAGGATGAATGCAGGGGGAAGTGCTCTACCTCCTTATGGTTAGGGTTGTGGGTTTTTTTCAGGATTTTAAGCGATTGAGCTTAACTGGAGCTCTGATCCACTAGCAACATCGACCTCATGCAACAACTGACATTTAAGGTGACTAGCACAGACACTGCTCCGTTGCTTCAAATATTAACAGTTTGAAAATGTTGATATTCTCTGCAGTTCTGAGGATTGTCAAATAAAATCTCCCAGAACCAAATGCCCTATCCAATACACTACTAAATGTCTCATGGGGCAATTCTGTACCAAAAATTGAAAAATTAATCTTAAAAATGTTTTTCCAATACTGTAGTTTAAATTCCTTATTCATCAAAAAGTGATCATTTTGTGCTATTTTGACAAATAAGATCCCAGAGGCTTTTATTCCTGCAGAATTTTAAAAAAGCGTGTGCAAAATTCTAAATTTATTTTTGCACAGTATTGAACATGAGTCATGCTGAGTCAGACCACTGCTCTTCTTCTCTACTGTCAACTCCAGACTTCATTTGCTCTACTTTGCTGCACTGTATACGTGAAAAGCATAGTTACTCACCTGTAACAGGTGTTCTCTGGGGACAGCAGGAATCAGTTCTCAAATATGGGTGACATCTGTGCTGACAGAGCCCTCACAGAATCATCTCCCAAGCTTTCAAAGAAAGCCTTTGGGAGATGCCACCAGACATGCGTGGTCCCCCTTCCTGCCCAAGGGTGCCATCTTGCTCAGATGACATAGCTAGAGCAGACAAAAAAAAGATGACAAAATACAACTCCATGGGGAGGAAGGAGGGTTGTGGGGACCGATTCCTGCTGTCCCCGGAGAACACCTGTTAAAAGTGAGTAACTACACTTTCTCTGGGAATAAGCAGGTAGTCAGTCCTCACATATGGGAATCCCTAACTACAGGCTACCAAGAACCTGTAGAAAACCATGGTCAAGCCATGAGCAGCAGCACGTGAGTTCGAAGAACAGACTCTGAAAGGACCCAGTGTCCAGGGAGAACCATCACTCTGGTAGCCTGAACAAGGGGGAGGGGGTAGGAATTGCCTAGTCCCCAAAGAGATTATGGAGTACAGCCTGGCGAAAGGCACTTACCCATCAGGACTCCCTCTCCAAGCAGTAGTGAGCTGCAAAGGTGGGTACTAAGGACAAGGTGGTAGCCCAGCAGATGTCTGTCATGGAGACAGAGCGCAAGTTTGCAACGGAGGTCGCCATAGCCCTGATGCTGTGTACCATAACCTGGCATGCTCTAGCAGGAGCCTGCCTGTTTGTAAGTGAGGGCAATGCAGTCCGCCACCCAGGTGGACAGGGTCCACTTGGTTGCTGCCTCCCCCAGATGACTGGGGTCATAGGAGACAAAAAGATGGGATGCTCTGTGGTGGCCCAGGTATGCTGCAAGTGGAAGTGCATGGTATGGAGGTCAGCCACTGCCCTGTCAGCATGGGGCCGTGGAAAGAAGATGGGAAGCACCACCTCCTGATTGAGGTGAAACAAGGACACCACCTTTGGAAGAACTTTAGGGTGAATGCAAAGCACAACACTGTTCTTACAGAACTTGGTGTAGGGTGGCTCTGCCACCAAGGTTTGAAAAGACACCAAAACGGTAAAAGGGATGGAAAAAGACACCCCTATTAGAAAAGGCTTAAAAGGTTAGGGCTCTTCAACTTGGAAAAGAGATGGCTGAGGGGAGATATGATAATTCTATAAATTGAGTGGAACGGGTAAATTTAGTTTGGTTGTTTATGCCTTCAAAAAGTAGAAAGACTAGAGGAAACTCGATAAAGCTACAATGTAGCCCATTTAGGACTAATAAGTGAAAATACTTGTTCATTCAACGAGTAATCAAACTCTGGAATTTGTTAATGAAGGATGTAGTAAAAGTTGTTAGTGAGTTAGGTTTAAAAAAAAGGTTTGGACAAGTTCCAGGAGGAAAACTCCATAAACCATTATTAAAGAGGACCAGGGAAATCCACTGCTTACTCCGGGATAAGCATGTGGAAACTGTGTACCTTTTTGGGAAACCGGCAGGTACTTGTGACTTGGATTGGCCACTGTTGGAAACAGGATACTGAGCTTGATGGACCTTAGTCTGACCCAGTATGGCATTTCTGATGTTATTATGTGCATTATATCCACCCTAATCCCCTGGTTTGCTGCATTTGTCTGTCTTGGATAGATTGTAAGCTCTTTGGAGCAAGAACATGTACAGCACTGTGTATGCCTTGTAGCACTATACAAAAGATAAGTAATAGTAGTAGCAGTGGTAGTAGTAGCAGTAGTAAGGCTCAAGGAACCCAGCAACCTATCTCCCAAAGTGGCCAGTCCAAGTCACAAGCACGCAACATAGACCAAATTACTCCAACAGTAAACTGTATTCAGTGTTCATAACCCTTTATATGGTTTGCCATTTATAATAGTAATACTAACCTTTGGCTAAGCTATGAATTATCAATAAAGTTGTGCTCTTAGGTGATCACTTCCTAAAGTAGCAGTGATATTTCGCTTTCTCAAAATACAAATATGCTGATCTCTTGCTCTGCTGATTCTTCATTTGGTCTTTAGTACTGGGGTCTCTACATTTGTGTGCTGTTAATCTCGGGAATATTTCACACTTTTTTTTTTTTTTTTTTTTTTTTAAAGAGGCACACATGTTTCATTATGGCCACAGCTCTACTGCTTAGGTGCTGGAGTAGTATTCTTATTATACATAGATCAGAACGAAGCCAGTTTATAGTTCTGATTAAGATTAGAGCAAAAACCAGCCCTCAATACCAAATGTAATCAAAAACAAAGATGGAACAAAGACATTAGCACTTTCCAACGTTAAACATTAATAGCTTCCAGTAAATTAGATGAAAAATCAAAACACAACAGTGAAATCTTAATGACGACAGATACTATATGCATACATATAGAGCCCAATTAAGCTTTTTCTCCTCCCCAGAGAGGAAACAGTTAAAAAAACAAAAACAACAAAACAAACATTCTTAGATAAAGCTCACAAAGTGTCTGATAAATGAATTACATAAGTGTCATCACCTATTGTGGATCAAGCTAATGCATTCATTTTAGTTATCTTGATGGGCAAAAATGGTCACATTTTACTTAACTAGATAATGCCCTTTCCTTGAGTTCTGCTAGACCAGTCCAGACATGTGAGTTGTGTTCCCCTACCAGCAAATTGGTGGAGACAAAGAACCAATGAAAAGCTTAGGTTTCAATGGCATCACTCCCATGCCTCTATTCGCCTCAGCCACCAGAAGTCTCTTCAGTATCCATCCCAAAGTATATCGGAGAACATGACAAGCTTCACACAAACTCAACGTGAGCAACGAGTAACCGAACAGAAAGGATAGCATAAACAGTCTGTCAGTACCGCCGCAGAACAAAGCAATGCAGTTCCAGGGGTGGGCCTTGGACTGGTCTAGCAGGACTCAAGGAAAGGACATTATCTGGTAAGTAAAATGTCACCTTCCATATCGTCCTGTTAGACCAGTCCAGACTAGTGGGACAAGCCAAAAATATGTATCCACTGTGCGGGAAGAAGACAGCAGCTCGCAAAAAGCGTAGTTACTCACCTGTAGCAGGTGTTCTCCAGAAACAGCAGGAATAAGTACTCACATATGGGTGATATTGGCATCGATGGAGCCCACGTGGTAATCACTCCCCAGCTTTAAAAGAAAGCCTTTGGGAGTTAGGCCGCACATATGCGGTCATCTTCCTGCCCAAAGATGCCGTGACGGCACAGCTTAATCAAGCATAAAAGAAAAACAACTCCACAGGGAGGTGGGAGAGTTGTGGAGGACTTATTCCTGCTGTTCCCAGAGAATACCTGCTACAGGTGAGTAACAATGCTTTCTCTGGGAATAAGCAGGAAGTAAGTCCTCACATATGGGGCTCCCAAGCTACAGACTACAGAAAAAAAACCTGTAGAAGCCACAGGCGACCCAAAAAGGCGAACCATGAAGGGCAGCAAGGAGCACTGAATGGCTTGAAGTTCAGTGATGCAGTCCCAACATTGACAATAGAATCCCTTCTCCGGTAGCCTGGACACAAAGGACTGGAGGGAAGGAGTTGTCTGCCTGGCTGAAGGCACTGTCAAATCTGAGCTCTCCTCCACGCAATAATGCACTGCGAAGGTATGGACCAAAGACCAGGTGGTGGCCTGGCAGATGTCCTGCAGGGGAACAGAATGCAGGTGAGCATGGAGACCATCATAGTACACATATGTGCGGTGATGTGATGCTCCAGAGAATCTCTAGCCTGCTTGTAGGCAAAGAAGATGCAGTCTGCCAACCAGGTAGAAAGGGTATTTATTTATTTTTTTTATTTATTTATTTTATTTAACATTTCTTCTATACCGCGCTATTAAAATCAGCGCGGTGTACAATGAACAAAACATACTGCAATGCATACAGGCAACATTGAGTTTACAAAGAACAGGGAAAATAACACATGGGATAACCGGGATAACTATGTACAGTTTAACTTTAAACTATATACTTTAACTATATGCAATATTCTAAACTCGTTTGTATATTGTAAGTGATTTCATGTGGATGGTGCAGGTAAATGGAGGTAAATGGTTATCATGTGGGCTATAGTGTGGGCTAACCATTTTCTGGTTGTATTAGGGTAAATGGTTATCATGTGGGCTATAGTGTGGGCTAACCATTTTCTGGTTGTATTAGGGTGCTAAGGTGTCTGGGGTATGTGGGAAGCTTGCTAGATGTGTGAGTGTCCGGGATGACTTCTGGGTAACATTTTGTGAACAGATGGTGTTTCAAGGCTTTTCGGAATAGTATTAGGCTTTTGATGCCACGGATTTCATGGGGAAGTGTATTCCAGTTTAGAGGAGCGAATATTGAGAAAGCTCTGTTTGAAGTAGCCTTAATACACGATGTCATCATCCTAGGAACTATTAAGGTGTTCATAGCAGTAGGCCTCCTGTTTCTATTTTCGAGGGTGCTGTGAATCAGCTTGCTGATTGGTGTAGGTGGGTAGTTATTCAAGGCTTTGAAAGTAAGTACTAGTGACTTATAGTGGAGTCTGGCTTGTAGAGGTAGCCAGTGCAGATCTTTCATGATAGGCGTTATGTGTGCAGATCTTGGTGACCCAGAGAGGACTCTTGCAGCTGCATTCATAGCCAGGCGAAGCGGATTTAAAGTTGATTGAGAGATCCCATGGAGGATGATGTTTGCAAAATCTAGGTGTGGGAGGACTAATGCCTGGAAGGTTGATCGGTAGTCAGTATAATCAAGTAGGGGGCGGAGGTGGCGTAGTGTTCTGATCTTTTGATATATAGTCTTTGTCACATTCCTCACGTGCGTTGTCATATCAAGGTGCTGGTCCAGTGTGATGCCGAGATATCGGATTGTGGGTTTGGACTTCAATTCTATGTTGTTGACCAGTAGCGATGGAGGAGGTATGAACTTACGATTCCTTGTAACAAAAAGAACGTCAGTTTTGCTGTGATTGATTCGTAGGTTTTGTGTCAGCAGCCATTCAGCTACTGCTCCGAAACAATTGATTATTGGGGAGAACACTGGTTGGTCAATTTTGAACGGCATGTATAGGAGGATGTCATCTGCGTATGCCAGGCATTGTACGTTGAAAGATCGGATCAATTCACATATCGGCTGCATATATATATTGAACATCAGTGCCGATAAGGAAGATCCTTGAGGTACACCTTGGGACTGTAGGAATGGTTCAGAGGATTCATGGCCTGTTTTGACTTGTTGCCACCTGTTGGAAAGGTAGGATTTACACCATTCTAGTGCTGTGCTTCGAATCCCCTTTTCTATCAGGCGTTGCAGAAGTATATCATGATTCACAGAGTCGAAGGCGGCGGAGATGTCTAGGAAGATGAGGACAAATCCTTGTTGGATGTTGTTTATTCCAGTGACCAGATCATTGAATAGTGTTGTAAGGATTGTGTCGACTCCATGTGCTTCCATGAAGCCATGTTGTGATTGGTCTAGTGGTGCTTCCATGTCGATATGATGCTGGACCTGTTGTTGAGCAGCTTTCTCGATGATTTTTGCGAGCTGGGGGATGCTCAAGATTGGTCTAAATGATTCAACTTTGGATGGGTCAAGTTTACTGTTTTTCAGTAGGGGCCTGATAGAGGTGTGTTTCAGACTCTGGGGGAATGAGCCTGTTAGAAAGGACTGGTTCAGTATCTTGCACAAGATTTGGCTTAGATCATGTCGCAGATTTTTGATCCAGCTGGCTGGGTATGGGTCGTTAGGTGCCGTGCTAGGATTGATGGAAGCAATAATGTTCTCAATCTCACTAGTTGATACCGTATTGAAATTGCATAGTGGTGTTATTTGGGATGCCTTAGGTGATACAGAGGAGTTGCTGATATTTATGTTTGTGCTGGTCTTAATCATTTTTGATTGCAGGTAGTTTGCGTAGTCCTGTGGCTGAGGCATTGCAGGTTGGGCTGAAACCGGCTCTCCTGTTATGGATTTTACTAACCTGAACAGTGCATGTGGTTTATTGATGGAGCGTTTCAATAAGTTTGTGTGGTAGAGTTTCCTACTCTGTGTTACCTTCCCACGGTGGGTAGTTAAGTGTGAGTTATATGCTGCAAGGGCCTCTGGGGAGTGGGTTCTTAACCACTGTCTCTCAAGTTTGCGTAGGTGGTGGAGAGATGTACGAAGGTCCGTAGAGAACCATGGTGCGTGTTCTCGTTTTCTTATTTTCTTATCATTGTGCAATGGACATGAGGCGGCTCTGAGGTTCTCATCCCATTTGGATATAAGGTCGTCTAAGTTGAGGGAGGTGTTGGTCATAAGTGGTTGAAGATTTTCTAGGACAGCGTCACGGTTGAGAGATTGAAAGCGGACTGTGTGGGTCCCAGGTGTGTTAGATGGCATTTGGCTCTTGTGAGAAGTATAGGTGGGTATATTGAATTGAATAAGATTGTGATCTGATCATGGCACTGGTGTAACCGACAGTGCAAGGGCTTGGTGTGTTAAGGTGTTAAAATGAGGTGTGAAAATGAGGTCTAGTTTACCTCCCTTAGTGTGAGTGGGTGAGTCGACGTATTGTTTGTAGCCTAGATCCTCTAGTGCGTCTAGAAGCGCTGCTGAGTGGCTGTCATGGAGAGATGGGAGGTTGAAATCACCAACTAACCAAATTGGAGAGCGTGAAGTGGAAGTTGTGCATGCAAGCTCAATTATTGTTGGAAGGTCATCTGGTAATGGGGAGGGTGCTCGATAGAAAAGGTTGATTGTGCAGAGCTCATTAGATATGGTGAAGGAGTCAAGGTGGGTTGAGCTGGAGGAGTTGCATAGCTTGAAATTTAGATCTGCTTTGGTGAGAATGAGCGTCCCGCCTCCTTTCTGAGTGGATCTGTGGCATGTGTATAGATCAAATCCTGGTGGCAGCATCTGATTCAGGAGGACGTTGTCACAATCAGATAGCCATGTTTCCGTGACCATCAGGATGTCGAGATTGTATAGTGGAATCAGGTCAATGGCTGCAGGCCATTTTGAACGTACTGATCTGGCATTTATCAACGCACATTTCAGTAGGCGTTGGCGATGTTGCTTCTCAGCTTGTGTCTTCTTTATTGCTTGTAGAGGAATGTTAAGTAGATGGGAGTGGGATGTATGGTTGCTTTTTGCCGTTGTGTGGTGGGGGAATTCATACCATCTCCTTCCAAATGTATGTAGTATTGGTATGTAGTTGGTATCATGGTTGAGAGCGTTTGAGACGCAGGGGAGACCAAGGGTAAGGAGGGTAATGAGTGAAAACAGGACTGTGTACATTCTAGATTAATAGCAGTATGGTACCGTCAAGTCAATTGGGGATAACAGTATGAGTAGATACAGTTTAAAGATTACTGGGTTACAAACAACAGTATAACAGTGTATGAAAGATGGGTATGAGAGCTAAATTACTGGCAACAGTATAGTGACTGATTATTACTGGCAACAGTATAAGGGTTACAAACAGTATTACATTGTATGTAGGATGGATAAGAGAACTAATTAATGGTATGTAGAGCTACTGGCAATAGTAGCTACTGGCTGCTGATAGACAGTACTGACAGTGATATATAAGGTTACTGACAACAGTGTATTAAACTGATAGTAGGATATGAATAGAAATTACTGACAACAGTATGATTAAGTGTGCTAGTAGTCACGGTTATAGTCAGTTCATTTAGGTGATATACTTGCTGTGGTCAGTGGTTGGTCTGGTTGATGGTGGAAGCGAGCTCGACCATATGGGAGCTCCAGCTGGGTGGTTATATGGTTCTTGTTTGGTAGATCGGTGATCTCTTCTGATGAGGTTGGTGTGTTTAATCGAGGAGTCTGGCTGATAGCTACTGATGCTTTGAAGGGTGCTCTTCTGGTAGTGCAGTTCTAGAGGTCCCCGCCCAAGGGCCTTCTGGCAAGGCCCTCAGGCGCGGGCGCACCTGACGGCGTTCTTTAAATGTAGGCCGCAGGCAGCCCCGATTGGGCAGCACGTGTGCAGGGGGAGGTCCGGTGCTCCTGCCGCTCGATCCTCGGACGGAGGAGAGCAGATGGAAGGCAGGAGTTGCTGGAGCCAAAAGGACCGCTGTGCCTGACGGCATTCTTTAAATGTAGGCCGCAGGCAGCCCCGATTGGGCAGCACGTGTGCAGGGGGAGGTCCGGTGCTCCTGCCGCTCGATCCTCGGAAGGAGGAGAGCAGATGGAAGGCAGGAGTTGCTGGAGCCGAAAGGACCGCTGTGCCCGACGGCGTTCTTTAAATGTAGGCCACAGGCAGCCCCGATTGGGCAGCACGTGTGCAGGGGGAGGTCCGGTGCTCCTGCCGCTCGATCCTCAGACGGAGGAGAGCAGATGGAAGGCAGGAGTTGCTGGAGCCGAAAGGGACTATGCTTAGAGACCGCATCCCCGAGCCTGTTGATGTCATAGGAGACAAACAGCTGTGATGAGCGGCAATGGGCCTGTGTCATTTTGAGGTAAAAGGCCAGTGCCCTTTTGCAATCCAAAGTGTGAAGCGAGGCCTCAGCCCTGGATGTGCGAGGCCTGGGAAAGGTGGTGGGGAGGACCACCTCTTGGTTAATATGAAAGGCGGACACCATCTTAGGCAGAAATTTCAGGTGAGTCCGGAGAATGATTTTTTTGTGGAACCTGATGTAGAGGCAGTGGGCCACCAATGCCTGCAGCTCACTGACCCGTCTGACCAAAGTGAACGCTGCCAAGAACACTACTTTTCACGACAGGAACTTGAGATGGCATGAAGCCATAGGCTCAAATGGAGGAGCCATGAGCTTCCCAAGGATCACGCTCAGGTCCCACACCACTGGCAGTGGGTGGATGGGGGCCACAAGAGGAGACGTCCCCTCATAAAATGACCCATGAGGGGGTCACAGAGATGGGCTGGCAGTCGACAAGGTGGTGATGTGCAGCCAGGGCACTGAGGCACACCCTGATGAAACTGGATTTTAGACTATCCGGGAGAGATGCAGCAGATACCGGAGGATGTCTTGCACCAAAGCAAGAGAAAGGGTTGAGATTCCTGTTTGCGCACCAGACCGAAAATCTACACCATTTGAATCCTTCTGCGATGCCAGTAGGATAGCCTCCATATCCCAAGGGAGGTGGAAGTGTGCCACCTCGGTCCGACTGCACTTTCAGTAAGGTCGTGTGAACCAGGGGAGTAGGAAGGTATGTATACAGTAGGCTACCGGACCAAGACAGGAAAAAAGGCATTGGCCGCCACCTGGTTCGGGTATGGCCTTCTAGAGCAGAAGCATGGCAGCTGTGTGTTCTCAGGGCTGGCAAAGAGGTCCACTGTCGGGGGTCCTCCAACATCAAAAGATGGAAATGACTATCGCTGGGTTGAGGCACTACTCGTGGGGCTAAAGGACTCTGCTGTCAGTTTGCCAACAGATTGTTCTGGCCCGGCAGGTAGGCTGCACGGAGGATCATGCCCTTTTCCATGATGGAGGTACAGAAAAGGACCACCACCCAATAGAGAAGGTACGAGCCCATCTCCACCCTGCTTGTTGATGTAAAACATCGCTACTTGGTTGCCTGTTTGAACGAGGACTACTTGGCACGCCAAGTGGGCCTGAAACACCCGAAGGGCAATCGCCACAGCTCTGAGTTCCAGGAGGTTGACCTGGAATGCACTTTCCTCCTGAGTCCAGGTGTTCTGCGACTGAAGACAGCTGAAATTCAAAGTGTCCGTAGTATGAATGTGTAGGGCTGGCAGAGCTTGGAAGGGTAGGTCAACAATGAGATTTTGCAGGTTCTGCCACCAGACAAGGGAGGCTGCTAGGGGCGGGGTGATCCAGACCTGGTCCTCCAGTTGGCCAGTAGCCTGAGTCCACTGAGAGTTCAGGATCCATTGGCCTGTCGCATGTGTAGGGGGGCCTCCAGGGTTATATGAACCGTCAAGGCTATGTGCCCCAACAGGCACAGCAGGAGACGGAATGCCACTGAGCGACCCTGCACCTCTTTCGCTAGGGTCACCAGACGCTAAGCTCGGTCCAGAAGGAGGAAGGCCCTGACTTGGGTTGAGTCCAGAAGGGCTCCTATAAACTCCAGGTGTTGGGTCAGCTGTAGATAAGACTTGGGGAAGTTGATAACGAATCCCTGATGGTGCAGTGGACCACGTGACTGACCTCCTCTGGTGAACTGCCCTTTAGGAATCAGTCATCCAGATAAGGGAAGATGAAAACTCCCAGCAAGCGGAGATGAGTGGCAACTACCACTAGGTACGGTGAACATTCTGGAGGCCGAGGAGAGGCCAAAGGGGAGTACTCTGTACTGGCAGTGGCACCCTCTGATGATGAAGAAGAGGTACTAACTGTGCCGGAGGTGGACCAAGATGTGGGTATAGGCATCTTTGAGATCAAAGATGCTTAGTCAATCTCCCCGCTGGAGGTAGGGCAGCAATGTTCCATCTTTAACCTCTCCTTGAGCAGAAAGCGGTTTAGGTCGCACAGATCTAGGATGGGCCAAAAGCTTTCTTTGAGATGAGAAAGTACCAAGAGTAGAACCCCGTGTCCCAGAGGGGCCGAGGGACTGGCTCTACCGCCTCAAGGAGGAATGAGTTCCTTCTGCAGGAGCTCTCTGTGCAGGGAAGTCATGGGAAGTTCCCCTGAAAAGAAATGAGGCAGCGTCTAGTCGAAGTGCAGAAGGTAAGCTTTCCGCATCACCTACAGCACCCAGGCATCAGTGGTGATGCCCGGCCAGAAGTGAGTGAAGTAAACCAGACATCCTCCATGTGCCTTGGGCCCTGGTCCTCAAGGGGAAGAAGGGCTTCGCCAAGGAGTCAAAATCCCTCCCTGGGCTGCTGCTAGGATGTTGTTTAGGGCTTGGGGGCTTTCTGCTTATGGGGGCCGTGCCCCTGGCCTGCTGACCCTGTTGGGGAGTCTGATAGATCGGAAATTGGGGGTATTTTCCGTAAGCCTTTCCCCCCCTTTGGGTAAAATGGCTTTTTCCCCGAAGCCTTCTGACGGGAAGGATCAGTAGTCTTCCTGGACAGCCTAGTCCTGGTCATAAACTCAGACTTCAACTCGGCTGCCTTGTCGGTCATGGGTTTGCCGAAGAGGTTCTCTCCTCAGCAAGGGACATTGGCCAGTTTGTCCTGTACCTACTGCTGCAAGTCCAAGGGCTAGCCAAGCCAGGCAGTGGGCACTAATGCCCACCGCAGCCACACAAGCCACGGACTCGAAGTCGTCATAGACCGCTTGAGACTGGAATTCAGAGCATTCCTTGACCAAGGATATGAGGGTCCAGAAATGCTCAAGGAGGTTCACCTGCAGCACAGCTGAGAACCCGGCAAGCTCCTTCGCTAGGTCCCTCAGGTACATGCTCATGTATAGCGGGTAAGCATGGATGCGGGCTGCGAGCATCAAGCCCTGGTAGCACTTTCTGCCAAAACCATACGTAGTGTGAGCCTCCCTACCAGGGGGCCCCAAGGAGTGTGTCTTCTGACTCTTTATACGATGCACGGCAGACTCCACCCACTATGGAGGTGTGAGGCAGATTGTCTTCTTAAAGCCCGGACTCTTACCAACTCGATACTGGAAATCGAGCCGCTGGCTCACTATTGGCACAGTCACTGGGCTCTCCACACAACCTGAACAGCAATCACTCCAGATAGGAGGCATCGGCACAGACAGGGCCTCCCTCAGAAGGGCCTCATACTGGAGGATATCCAAGTCCTCAGCACTAGGCTCGTCCTCTGGCTCTGTCATGAAGGCCAGGGCCTTTGTCATTCCCTGGACAAACTTGAAGAATGTGAGATCCTTGGGCAGGGATCTCTGGTGCTCCCGACAGGGAGATGGGTCAGAAAGACTCTCTCTATGTATCCTGGTGTCTGGCGACTTGTCAGTCTTCCAGACCAACTCTGGACTGGACGAGACCTCAAGACCTGGATGGTCATCGGAGTGATGAGCAGTCGGCGTCGAGGAGACAAGGTGCCCGACGAGTCGATGCTGAGGTGCTCTGGGGCAAGTCATGCCTCGAGCGGCAGGCCGACTGACGTGGCTCCGAGCGAGTCATGAACTGCTCCAGCATAGGCTGGATGTCCTCCGGGGGGAGGTCATTGCAGTGAATAGTCCCGATGTCAGCACAGACGACCTAGAGATTCTGGGCATCGGGCCCCACTGTACCTCAAGGAAGGCAGCCAGGCTGCATTCCAAGGCTGCCATCCTGGCTTCGATGCTAGTAGGCTCTGCAGTGACCGGAATATGCATCGAAGGTATCAAGCCTGAAGTCTGTTCCCTCTATAGGGAATCACCAATGGTGATCATGTCGGAGGACCGAGCCCGATACGGTGGGAGTCTCCTCCTGCCAGAGCAGCTTCAAGTGCCACTCCCAGTCATCACCCTCGGCATTTGGTCAAGGGCTCTGAAGTCAGGAACCAGAGAGGGCTTATTCTCGGCTCTGGGATTGGACTTAGACTATGATTACCTGATATAGCGGTAAAGAAAACACTCAAATAAAGGACTCCCGGACTGAGGCTCTGCAACATCGGGGCTCAGATCGAGCACATGTGCACAATATTGAATCGTCAGACGCAGTCCCAGAGTGCAGCATTCCAGGTTCGATGCAGGAACTGCGGCAGAGGCCTTCAAGCCAAAAAGCTCCCCTCACTGCTTTTCAAAATTCCTCTGACTCTTGCTTGACATCTGCAGGCAGAGTGGGCAAGCAGTGTCATCGTGATCTGTACTGAGGCACATGATGCAGCAACTGTGGCGATCCATGATGGACTTAGTACATGGGGCATTTGCCACATTGCTTAAATCCGTTGACCAAAGACATAGCGGGAAATATGGCACCTGCAAGATCAATCTCGGAGGTCTCTGTCAGGCTGGGCGAGAGAAAAAACCCACACGCTGGGGGGGGGAAAAAAAAAAAGGACCCATGAAAAAACACGATGCCATGGTGAGGATGGACTCAGGCAGCAAGAAGGTGATAGGGAACTGACTGGCAAAAAGAACAGCGAAAAAAACACTAAGAGTAAGGGTAGAAAAAAAAATAGACTTTTACTGGGGATGACTGATAGGATGTCTGCAGAACTCCACAGAAAAAAAGAAGACTGAGGCACCTGTGGGTGGGAAGGTGATCGTGCATGTGTGGCCTAACTCCCAAAGACTTTCTCTGAAAGATGGGGAGTGATTACTACACGGGATCAGTCAAAGCTGACATCATCCATATGTGAGGACTTACTTCTACTTGTTTCCAGAGAACCCTGGAGTCAAAGGCTATGTCCGCCCAAACGTGGACATTCAAGCGGTAATGCTTGACAAAAGTGGAAAGTGATGCCCAGGTCGTCACCTGACAAATGTCTGAAGGGGTTACCGAGCTACACTCTGCCCACAAGGATGCTTGCGCTCGGGTAGAATGGGTGCGCAAACCCTCCGGAGCCAGTTGGTTTCATAACAGATGTGCTGAGGCAATGGCCTCCTTAATCCAGTGCCCCAAGATATACTTAGTTGCTGCATCACCCTTATGTGGGCCAGGAAACAGCATAAAAATATGGTTGGACTTACAAAAGGCATTCGTAACTGCCAAGTACTGGACAAGTACCCTCCAGACATCCACAAGTTGAAGATCCTTATCCATCTTCTGACACAGCTCCTTAGAGAAGTACAGGCAAACCACCCAATTCACATGAAAGGGAGAAATCACTTTAGGCAAGAAGGCAGGCACAGGCTGAATGGAAACAGCCTCCTCTGAAGACGACAGATAAGGATCTCAGCAAGACAGAGCCTATAGCTTGGAAATTCGCATTGTGGAACAAATCGCGGCAAAGAAGACAGTCTTGAGCATCAAATCCTTCAGAGTAGCGTGCTTCAATGGCTCAAAGGGATCTGACATCAGGGCCCTCAGCACCACACACAGATCCCAGGAAGGGACCACAGGCTGGAGGAGAGTATGCAGACACTGAACCCCCTGAAGCAAGCACGAAACATCCAGGTGTAAGGCTAGTGACTTACCAGCCATCGGACCTCTGAAACAGGTCAAAGCTGCCACCTGAATCTTCAGGGAGCAAAGAGAAAGGCCCTTCTCTAGACCTTCCTGCAGAAAGGCCAGCAGAGATGGCACCTTGGCTACCTCAGGGACCAGCTGCCGTGTGCCACATCATCATGCAAAGGGGCACAAGACCCACATGTATGTCAGGTTGGTAGACCTCCTCTGGGCTCAGAGCAGAATGTAAACCACCACCGGATAGTAGTCCTTATGTGCTAGCTATCTCCTTTCAAGAGCCAATCCAAAGGAGAGAATGGAGCCAGGTCTTCCAGGATGATTGGCCCCTGATGCAAGAGGCCCTGAGACAGAAACAAGTGAAGAAGTGGCTCCGAACCACGCTCTTGTTGGCTAATATGATGCCACCAGAATAATACTTCCTGGGTGGTGCTCTATATGCCAAATTACATGATCCACCAGAGGCCACGGAGGAAACACATACAACAGGTGTTGACTTGGCCAAGGCTGAGCCAGGGCATCAAAGCCCTCAGATCCATCTCCTTGCATCGACTGAGGAAAAGGCACAGTCATTGGAGCGCATCGCCATCACATCCATCTCGGCGCAACCCCAGTAGTGCAGAATCAACTGGAATGCCTCCTGATTCAACTCCCACACTCCTGGATCTGGAGAATGCTGGCTGAGAAAGTCTGCTTTTACATTGTCCACCCCGGCAATGTGCTGATCCGACAACACTAGGGGGTTCTTCTCCAGCCAGGCAAAACAGGACAGCCATCTCCAAGGATATCCCAGCACTCCACAGCCCCTTGCCGATTGACATAAGTCTCCACAGTAGTGTTCTCTGAAAATACCTAAACCATCCAGCCTTTGACCACAGGCCAGAAATGCAGAACAGCCAACCTGATGAACCTAACCTCAAGGCTGTTTTTGGACCACAATGCTTCCCTGCGGTTTCAACAGCCCTGGGCCTTGCAGCCTTGGCAATGGGCTCCCCAGCCTGAGAGACTGGCATTCACTGTCAGAAGGATCCATGAGTAATAGTCCAGCAGTACACCCTTCCTCAGTTGACTGGGTTGCCGCTGCCACCACAGCAGGCTGACTTCACCATCACTGGGAACAGGACACTGAGCTCAAACTCTTGAGAACTTGGGGGATCACCGAGACAATAAGGACTGTTGAAGTGGCTGCATGAGCACACACACCCATGGCATGATCTCTATCACCACCATCCATCCAAGGAGCTGAAGACAGTCCTGGACTCTGGAAGCCTGCTCCAAACAGAACAGCATCAGGCAATCCAACACAACCTTCTGACTTTCTCCTCTGGAAGGAAGACTCTGCCCACTAAAGTATCAAAACATGCTCCCAGGAACTCCAGGGACCAAAAGGCCTCAACTGGTTCCTTCCCCAGTTGATCACCCAGCCAAAACTTTCTAAAAAGGACACCACTTGGGTCACTACCCGCGACACCTCTGAAAGAGAGCCAGTCATCCAGATATGGGTGTAAATAAATCCCTTGGCACCGTAGCACCGCAGCCACCACCCCATGACATTAGAGAACATCCTTGGGGCAGTGGAGAGTCAGAATGGGAGGCCGGCGAACTGAAAGCGAGAGCTAAGCCAGGCAAAACAGATACTTTTGATGATCCTCAGGCCCTTTTCAAATCCAGGCTGAAAACTCTTCGAGGCCGCTTTTGGATCCTGATCTTAGTCTCCTATGTGTTTCCTTACCATTCCCCAAGATATATTCTTATCCTCAGCTGTTGTGTTGTCTGTCTTGACTACATTCTAAGCTCTCAAGAGCAAGGACTGTCTTATACATATGTCTGTACAGCACTACGTACGCCTTGTAGCACTATACAAATGATCAGTAGTAGTAATAGCGATATGAAAATATGCCTCGGCCAAATCCAGAGATGCCAGGAACTCCCCTCAGCACACTGCTTGAATAACGGCTTGCAAAGTTTCCATCTGGAAGCGCAGGACATGCAAGTGTTCACAGACACTCTTAAGGTCCAGAATGGGCTGGAAGTATCCATCCTTTTTCGGCACCATGAAATAGATGGAATACCTGCCCTTGCCCATATTATCTCAGGGAACAGGCACCACTGCCTTCAGGAGCAGCAACTTAAGGTGATCCGCACAGCGGCCCTTTTGTTCACAGACCCATAGGGGGAGATAACGAAAGCATTTGGGATTGGTTCTTTGCATTCCAGGACATAGCCGTACTGAATGGTGTCTAGCACCAGCATCCTTGGTGACACAGGCCCATTCTTGAAAGAAGAGGCGACACCTGCCCCCAAAAAAGAGGAATGAGCCCCTAAACCTTCATTGCACAGCCCAGGAGGGTCCTCCTCTGGAGGGGGCCAAGTCCCTGGGCCCACGAGTCCCTCAAAAGGACCAAGAACAAGCTCAAAATCCGGAAGCAGAACAGCTTTCCAGTCCAGCAGCGACAGGAGTCCAGAGACCCTTGGTAGTCCGACCAGCACACCCGCAAGGAGCAGGTGAAAAGGGCCTCCCTGCCTGCTTCATAGGCCCCCTGGACCTGTCCTCCAGAAGGCGGTAAGATTTTGTCTCGCCCAGGTCCTTCACCAGCTTTTCCAAATTAGCCCCAAAAAGAAGCTTCCAAAGACCAGTTTGGTCAACTGGGCTTTGGAAAATGTGTCTGCTGCCCAGTGTGGGAGCCAAATCCAATGTCATGTCACTGTTGACAGGACACTATCCCTAGCTGTTAGACGTACCAGGTCATGCATGGCATCATAAAGGAAGGCTGTAGCCAATATCAAAAGAGGGGTAGTATCGTCCAGCGGAAGAGAATAAATCAACTGGAGCAAAGCTCGAGATGTCAGGCCTGCACATACCACCAACTGAAGAATAGCAGCGGCAGAGGCAAACTGGTCCTTCAACAACAAATCCACCTTTCAGTTTAGAAAATCCTTTAAGACCGATCCACCTTCCACAGGGATGGTGGTCCATCTGATAACCGTCATGACATGTGCATCTACCTTGGGAATATGAAACCACACAACACACTCCTTTCTCCGGGACAGCATACATCTTACACATCCTTAGCCCCTTAGGCAGGGAGTCAGGGGAATCCCACTCTGACCGGATCATGATCACCTCCAGGAAAGGGAAGACAGTAGTGGATTTCCGCACCCTTTGCAGAAGTGGATGCACCTTTGGCTCCTGCTCCATGCCTGGAGCATCTGCCAAGCTCAAGGTGGATGAGATCAATGCCACCAGTTTTTTCCAGTACAGACTAGTAACACCGGCCTCTTCACAATCCTCCAAAGGCGAGAGTACTTCTTCGTCCACATCAAAGCCCAGAACAGAGGCATCAGAATCCACATCACGGTCCAAATCTCAGGCAGATTCCAGTTGATCCCCATCTCTAGGGGGTGCCAATCAACAGGGACACTTAGCCATAGGTAATTGAACAGGACTTCCACTCGCAGCATGCCCATCATGAAACTGCGCACAGGAGAATCCAGAGACCACAGCGTCTGAATTTCTATGCCAAAATAACCAAGCCTGTTATTAAAAGAAAAAAAATTCCAGGGAGGACAATCCAGACTCTGGAAGCACTCCTCGCAAAAATGACCCCCCCTGCTACGCCAGGGGACATAGCCATCGCCAAACCTCTAGAGAATGAGGAGCAGCCCACAGCACAGTTGCCAGAAGCTCCGGTCGGCTGGTCATCCTTTCCTACAGCACCATCAGCCAGCTCCTGCCTTGAGGAAGGCAAGGTCGGACTAACCATATCCACTGGCTGAGAGAGGGGGAGCAAGCCCTCCAGGGATGACTCAGAAGGAATATGCAAGAAGAGGCACGTCCAGAAGCTGGAGTGGAGACATCTCACTTGCTACAGGCCAAACAACATTTCCTGGGAGAAGACAGAATTAAGGCAAGTACCACAACAGCAAATGTTAACAGCACTTACACAGCAACATGCATTGTGGGCACTTGGATAGGAACGTGTGTTGGAGCCACTCAGGCAGAATGCATGCAAGGACTGCGCGACCGCCAGGTGCACAAGAGTAACAAAACGCTATTAATGTGTGCACCAATGATCCACCCCGAATTGCGCCCCAGATGGACGGAATCAGGAACCCTTAACAAGGACTAGGTCAAGCCTTGGTACTCACCCCCTGAGAGCCCCAGGCAGAAATCCATGCCAGGCTCAGCTCTACTCCTCTGAAACTCTCTTACTTTGCAGACACTGCATTTAAGGTGGCTGGCAAGCAGATTCCTCTGAGAGCCTTCTGCAATCTTCGGGAAAGAGCATGGGGGACAGAGGAGGGGGAAGGGGACATTGAGATCATGCAAGGCTACTGAACTCCTCCAATCCTTCCAGATCCTTTCAATTTTCTGGCTGTTCAACAGGCTCTTATGATAAAGAGTGCAGAGCTGAAACAATGTTCCCTTTTCCTACAGCTACCGAGAAGCCCGCAGTCTAGTGGAGCCTCCCACGTTGTGCTCAAGTGGGAGAGTCACCCTTCAAGGTGGTTGTTCATGAGTGAATTCAATCTTTCCCTCTCAATTATACAGATTTTCTTCAGTGGAGAAAATCCATCCACCATCTGCTAGAGACACCTCTAGTGGCTGAGGCAGACAGAGACTTGGAGAGATGTCATTGAAATCCAGGCTTTTCAATGGTTCTTTGTCTGCACCAATCTGCTGGAAGGGGAACACAACCCACTTGTCTGGACTAGTCTAACAGGACAATATGGAAAGCGCAGTTACTCACCTGTAATAGGTGTTCTCCAGGGACAGTAAGAATCAGTCTTCAGATATGGGTAACATCGGTGCCAACTGAGCCCATGCAGAGCATTTCCCCAGCTTTCAAAAAAAACCTTTGGGACATGCTACCATGCATGCATGGTTCCCTTCATGCCCAAGGGTGCCATCTTGCTCGGTCAGATGACAGCAGTAAAACTAAAACAATGTAGGGAGGCAACTCCCAGGGGAGAAGGGAGAGTTGTGAGGACTGATTCCTGCTGTCCCTGGAGAACACTTGTTACAGGTGAGTAACTACTTTTCTCCAGGAACAAGCAGGCAGTCAGTCCTCACACATAGGATTCCTTAGCTCCAGGATGCCAAGGACTGAACCACGACAGCACCTACGGCAACCAATCAGGTAGCCGTGAGTTTCAGAAGATGAGTTCCCACTGACAGACTCTGCAAGATCCTAATTTCCAGCAACACTATCACTACAGTAGCCTGAACACACAAGAGTTAAAGGGCAGGAATTGCCTATACCCCAAGATTATTACGGAGTACTGTCTGGCCAAAGACACTGTCCCTGCAGGACTCGCTCTCTAGGCAGTAGTTAGCTGAGAAAGTATGAACTGAAGACCATGTGGCGGCCTTGCATATCTCCGTCACCAGTACTGAGCGAAGGTTGGCCATAGACGTAGCCATCGCCCTCATGCGATACACTGTGATCCGGTGCTCAAGGGAAAGCCCAGCTCGTTCATAAGCGAGGGCAATACAGTCTGCCACCCAAGTGGACAGAGTTTGCTTAGTCATGGGGAGCCCCAGTCTGCTGGGGTCAAAAGACACAAAAAGCTGAGGAGCTCTGTGATGGGACTGGGTCCACTGTAAGGAGGACAGGGCCCATTTGCAGTTCAGTGTATGAAGTACTAGTTCCTCCCTGCTGGCATGAGGCCATGGAAAGGTGGTGAGCAGGACCACCTCTTGGTTGAGGTGGAAAGGAGACACCACCTTCAGGAGAAATTTGGGATGTGTGCGGAGCACTACCCTGTTCTTGTGGAACCTTGTATATAATCGATCTGCCACCAGGGCCTGGAGTTCACTCTTCGAGTGGATGTAAGGGCTACGAAAAAAGCCACTTTCCAAGACAGGTATCATAGGTGGCAAGTGGCCAGGAGCTTGAATGGCGGTTTGGTATGCTGGGAGAGCACCACGTTGAGGTCCCATTCTGTCGCTGGTGGGCAGAGAGGGGGCTTGGATAACAGGAGGCCCCGACAAATCTAGAGACTAGGGGACTAGCCTGAGAGGGGTTTTCCCCTATAGGGTGGTGGTGAGCTGCTAAGGAGCTCAGATGCACCCTCACCGAGTAAGATTTTAGCCCAGTGTGAGACAGGTGCAGTAAGTACTGAAGGACTAGTTGCACATGGAAGGAGTCCGTCTGATGGAGGGTTTTCGGGAGGCCAGTAGGATCTCCATGACCTCTACTGGAAGATTGAAAAGGCCCAACGCTGTCCTTTCAGCAGCCATGCTGTTAGCGTTAGCGATCCCAAATTGGGGTGCAGGAGGGAGCCTTCCTCCTGGGACAGGAGGTCTGGGGTCCAGCCCAGAGGGACTGGGAGTGCCACTGACAGGGAAAGCAGAGGGAACCAAGGTTGCCTGAGTCACCTGGCAGCAATCAATATGACTGATGCCCCTTCGCTCTGGACCTTGAAGAAGGGTCCTGGCAACTGAGGGGGGGCGGGTGTCAGTGGGAATGCATAGAATAGGCTCTCGGAACACAAGATCAGGAAGGCATCTGCCGTCACTCTCTCCAGGTGCGGCTGACAGGAGCAGAAGCGGGCTAGCTGCGTGTTGTCCAGAGAGGCGAATAGGTCCATCACAGGCCTGCCCCAGAGGTGGAATAGCTGCTTCGTTACTCTGGGGTTTAAGCGCCACTCGTGTGGGCAAAGGACTCTGCTCAACCTGTTTGCTAGGCAGATGTCCTATCCTGGGAGGTACACCGCTCGCAGAAGCATGCTGTTGCATGCTGCGAAGGAGAGGAGGGGCACCGCGCCTCCTGGCAGAGAGAGTACGAGCCCGTGCCCCCCTGCTTGTCAGTCTGGATCCTCACAGATTGGTGTCACAGGCGGTGGCGGACTGCTCGTAGGGCTAGGAAGACTGCCCTGAGCTCCAAGAGATTGATCTATAGGAGTGACTCCTCCTCAGACCAGTGGTTCTGTGTGCAGCAATCTCTGCAATGTGCCCCCCCAACCCAGGAGGGAGGCATCTGTGGTCAGGATCCTCTGTTGCACAGGTGCTTGGAAGGGCATTCCCACCTGGAGGTGGTGCAAGCTTCGCTACCAATTGAGGGGCTCTGCCAGCTAGCGAGTAACCCTAACCCTGTTCCATAGACTGTCCATGGCCTGAGTCCACTGCAAGCTTAGGCACCACTGGGCTATCCGCATGTTTAAGTGGACTGAGGACATGATGTGGACTGTGAGGCCATATGGACCAGTAGGCAGAGGAGGAGACGAGCCAGCACTGATCGGTGGTGCTGCCAGTTGCCCGAGACGTTCTGCCCTTTCTCTTGGGAGGACGGCCTTGACCTGTAACGTGTCCAACTGAGCACCTATGAACGCCAGGCTTTGGACTGGAGAGAGATGGGATTTGGGGTAGCTGATTATTAAAGTGGACCCAGAATATTCACTATTTGCCCCAATACAAGCATTGTGGAGCCTGTCTTTTGGGGAAACTGCTAGGTACTTGTGACCTAGATTGGCCACTGTTGGAAACTGATACTGCCCCTGATGAGCCAGTCATCCAGGTAAGGGAAGACAAAAGTCCCTTGTTGGCACAGGTAGATGACTACCACCGCCAGGCATTTGGTAAAGTTCCTTGGTGAGGAGGCCAGGCCAAAGGGTAGCACCCTGTACTGGTAGTGTCCTCCTCCCACCACGAACCGTAGGCACTCTTTGTGGGAAGGGTGGATCAGGATGTAAGAACACACATCCTATAAGTCCAAGGAGCACAGCCAATCTCCCTGGTGGAGGTAAAGCAGCAGTGATCCAAGGGAGAGCATCTTCAAACTTCTCCCTCACCAGAAACGTGTTTAAGTTTCTCAAGTCTAGAATGGGCCTGAGGCCCCCAGTTCTCTTTGGGCAAGGAAGTATCTGGAGTAGAAGCCTTTTCCCCCATAGGTGTTTGGGTACAAGCTCTACTGCATTGTCCCTGAGCAGACCTACGAGTTCTGAGAGCAAAAGGGTCTGGTGAAGGAGAGGTTACACTAGCTCTCCTGGAAAGAACCTGGGTAGCACCTGCTGTAGGTGGAGGAGCTATCCTTCCCTTACCACCTGAAGTACCACTGGTCCGAGGTGACACTAGCCCACTTGTGGGCAAAGAGTGCCAGGCGGCCCACTGTGGGTTGGTAAAGGTCTCCCACGGACTGGGCGGGAGCTGTGACTTCTCTGCCTTTGGCTTCTGAGCCCCTTGGCTTTGCCTATTACGGTGAAAACTCTGTTGCTGGCCCGAGAAGGGATGGTAGTGGTGACTCTGCTGAAAGGGCCCCTTCTTCCTCGGGAACAGGGGTCTTTTCCCCGGTGGTTTCTTACGAAGAAAGGATGAGGTCTTCTTAGATTGTCTTTGACGAGTCACCATATTGGCCTTGATCTCAGCCACCTTGTCGGCCATAGGTTTGCCAAAAAGGTTCTCCCCAGTGCAGGAGATGTCGAGCAGCTTGTCTTGGATCCATTGATTGAGGTTCGAGGACTGCAGCCAGGCTTGGCGTTGGCTCAAAGTAGTCATAGGCCACCTGGAAAAGGAACTTAGAACAGTCCTTGATCACAGAGGTCAAGGACTGGAACCACTGGAGGGGGTCCACAGTAAGCCCGCTGAAAACCCGGACAACTCTTGGGTTAGAGCCTTTAGGTACATGCCTATGTACAATTCATAGGCTTGAATCCAGCAACCCAGCATGGAGCCCTGGTAACACTTGCGCCCGAGGACATCGAGGGCTTTAGCATCCCTCCCAGGGGGATCGAAGAGTGGATCTTCTGGCTCTTAAGTTTCTGCATGGTCAACTTGACGACCATGGAGTTATGTGAAAGTTGGGGCTTGTGGAACTCGGGGCCCTTACAGACACAGTAGATGGCGTCAAGGCACCAGCTCACCACCGGCACCAAGGACGGCATCTCCCACATTCTGAATAATAGCCACTCAAGGATCAGCTGCACAGGCACTGTGAGAGTCTCCTTGGGTGGAGATTCATACTGGAGAATCTCCAGGTTCCTCAGTGTGTGGATCTTCCTCTACCTCTGTTTGCACAGAGAGGGCCTTGACAAAGTCGTGGAAAGCCACATATTCTGGAGGAGAATGGTGCCGGGGGCGACAGGTCCGAAGGAATACCTCTGTGCCGCTTAGCTTCCGGGGATGCCTCATTGTCGGTCTCTCACTCGGAGTCGAGCGGTGACGAGCCAGAGGGCCTGCGACTCATAACATCAAAGCCGGGGGCAGGTGACCAGCAGCTTCCGGAGGACCTGGGGTCAGAGTTGTGGAAACTGGCCAAGGAGAACCGGATGCCTGAGGAACGGGATTGAGACCTCAACCGGCGCCAAGGGCTTACCCATGGCTGATGGCACTCAGAACTCGGCTCGATGACCAGGGACTCCCCCGCAATTGGGGGTCTGGTCTTCAGGGTAGATGCGGATGAACCAGCCATCATTGCCTGCTGCAGGGTCAGGATAGCAGTGATGTTCTGCTCCAAGGCCGCCATTCTGGTTTCCAAGCCAGAAGGGTTCTGCAGCTTTCGGCGCAGGCACAGAGGACCTTGGGCCAAGTGCCTGCACTCTCGCGAGTGCGTCCTCGACGAGGACTAGTGTCTTGAGGAACCGTGCACGGTTTCCACCAGTGAGGAATCCTTCTTGGGTACCTTGGTAGGGTGTTTCTCAGAGCCCCCGAGTCCCTCCGAGCAGTTTTACCAGCTTTCTCTGGTGCAACCTCGGAGGACTTCAAGGATTTTTTCTTCTTTCTCGAGGTTACTGGTCTTCTCGGAGAAGCCGCCGCTGCGGGACTCCGAGGATGCTCGGGCCTCACAAAAAGTGCTGGGCTTGGAGCTCGGCATCGGGGAGGCCGGTGCCAAGTTGGACCTGGGGAACAGTTATTCTTGCAACTCAGACCTCTTTTTATTGGTTTTAGACATCATGGCCTGGCACAGACAGACATCTGTTGGGCTCCGCAAAGGAGAAGGAGCAAGATGGCACCCTTGGGCGGGAAGGGGACCACGCATGTGTGGTAGTATGCCCCAAAGGCTTTCTTTGAAAGCTGAGGAAATGCTCCGTGCGGGCTCAGTCGGAGCAGATGCCACCCATATGTGAGGATTGACGTCCAGCTTGTTCCTGGAGAAATGATATTTTGAACATTTGTGCAGCCTTCTAACACAATTTTAACATTAATACTCACGCTATCTTCTTTTGCAACTGTTGAAACTGTTCAGAAAGTTTTTTATGTTCATCCTGTATATTATTCCTTTCGTTCACTGTAAAATGTTATTAAAAAGTCAGGTTACAAATAATATAGAAATATATTTGACATCTGTATTAATTTTCATACAATAGTTGCGATTTCCCCAAGAAAAGCCAAGTTATTTGTCTTTACATGCAATAGGACAATACCTGGCCCAGTCACCCTGTTGCTTATGACTTGGAAATCCCACTACTTTACATATGCAATATAAAGGGAAATAAAGCGCACACACAACTTTTGGAAGCAGCATTTCAAGTTTAGTGATTTAGGTAAGGCACGATTTAATAGGCTATTCTCCTTTCTCTAAGACGTGGACAGCAAAGGAAGAATTATCTTATTAATTGTTACTCAAGGAACTTTAACGTGCAATACTCTGCCGGCTGTTCTAGTCTGAGACACCGGCGTCTGCGCTCTTAGGTAACCACTTCCCGCGGGAAATGCAAATGAGGTAACGTGTAATAGTGATTAAAATGGCATCTCAGACTAGAACAGCCGGCAGAGTATTGCACGTTAAAGTTTCTTGAGTAACAATCCTGTCGAGATTTTCATATCGCCGGCGTTGTTTTGGTAAATAACCATTTGGAAGAACACGTCTCCTATACAGTGAATATAGAATACATTGGATTTACAAGTACATATAGAGTTAAGCCTGCCCCTGAAGAAGGCAACGAAACACAGCCTGTGTTGGGCCATAGGCTTTAATTGATTAATAAAAGATAATTCTTCTTTTGCTGTCCACGTCTTTGGACTGGGTTTGTACGTAGAACGTGGACTCGTGCTTTATCGTTGGAGGACTTATTCTCCTTTCTCATACAGAATAAAATATTTGTAAACGTCAAAACAAGAACCTTATTTCGACAGCTGTAGTGTTATTGTATGATGGGTATTAAGTTGAATTGAGTTTGTGGTTATACCTTAGATGTAGTTCTATTGAGTGTGTGTAGTCATTTCTAAGCAAGTGCTGTGGTGGTGTATCATATGACTGTGTGGCTAAGCTGTGTGAAGCTGGTGACTGACAATACACAATTACTGAAAAAGAAAAGTAAAACCATCATGGGCATACGGTGGTGGTGAAAGCAGGGTGCCAAGTAGCAAAGGCACACATTTGTTACCGGAGGATGTAGTAAAGGCTGTTAGTGTAGCTGGGTTTAAAAAAGGTTTGGACAAGTTCCTGGAGGAAAGGTTCATAAACCATTAAGAAGGGATCCAGGATATCAATGCTTGACCGAGTACAAGCATTGCAGAACCTGTGTCTTTTGGGGAAACTGCTAGGTACGTATGACCTAGATTGGCCACTGTTGGAAACAGGATACTGGACTTGATGGACCTTGGTCTGACCCAGTATGACATATCTTATGTTCTTATGTTCATATATAATGCCAGTGCTTTTATAAAATTACTCCAGGGAAAATGGGAGAGCATTTACACCTTCTCCAAGGCAAGTGTAGCTGTGTGAGTGTATGTGCTGGAAAGAACAGGCATATATACCAATCCTACCCCCTTCTCCACCTATTCCTCCACCCCCCACCCTTGCGATTGTGTGGCCGAGGGGGGGAAGGGAGAAGGGCCTAGCCCGACTGACTTGCTGGGACATACTTTAAATTGGGGTTGCACCGATCCCTCTAGGGCAGCTCCTTGATGGGGATAGGGGGTTGTCTGTTGGGAGGGGAAATCAGTGCTGAAGGGGGCACACATTGTTATTTTTTATATTGTCAGTGCCACAGATTGCAGCACCAACAATATTGAGGGGGGAGGGCAGGCCTGATCACAGCAGTTAGGGGGAGAAATGGCAGAGATCGTGGCACAAATCTGTTGACTGCTCTGTGCACCCGACTGCTGCCATCCCTCCCCATGGATTTATCACGGAGACCCAAGGTATTTGCTTTGGCCGGGTATTGCGGGACGTTTCTTGCAGTCTCATCAGGAAATCCAAACCTCCTTGGTACCTGCAGATACTGTGGAGGTTTGCCATATACTACACAGTTTTGGCAGCTAACGGATGCTTTAGCAGGCAACATAACACGGTTTCATAGGCATACCAATTTGCTCATCCTGAGATTGGAGCGGAGTGAAAGTGGGGAGTAAATTCATTCAGAGCCCTATTTACTGAATTGTAGTAATGCCAAAATTAATGTGTGGTAACTGCAAAGCCTCTGCTTTAACAACTGGGGTTGTTCCCAGCAGTTTTTTATTTAGCTAGTTCATCTGTTCTATGTAAAATGACTTGGTATGATACTATCCATACCATATAACATACTGTTCATTGTAAACCGCACTTGATACTTGTGAAAGAGCGGTATAGAAATAGTTGTTAAATAAATAAATAAATGTGCACTAATTGAATTGTGGATAATGCAATGCTGTTGGTTTAGCTACACCTATTTTGATGGAATTAAACAGCACCACGTTATTGGCTGTTTTAACAGTAAAAATGTGTGGTAACCATTTCCACATTACCTGTAAGGTACAGTTGTAGCCCATTCTCTGCCTGTTCCACATTAACATGCAGTAACTTCCCCATTAAGAGCTAAACGAATGCACTAATTGTCACATTAAAGCGTAGTTACTCACCTGTAACAGGTGTTCTCCGGGGACAGCAGGAATCAGTCGGCACCCACGCAGAGCAAATCCCGAACTTTCAAAGAAAGCCTTTGGGACTGCAACCATGTATGCGTGGTCCCCTTCCCACCCAGGGGTGCCATCTTGATCAAATGACATAGCTAAAAAGACAACAAAACAAATTAAGTATGACTGCAACTCCAAGGGCAGGAGGGAGGGTTGTGAGTACAGATTTCTGCTGTCCCCAGAGCACACTTGTTATAGGTGAGTAACTATGCTTTCTCCAGGAACAAGCAGAAAGTCAGTCCTCACATATGGGACTCCCCAGCTACAGGCTACCAAAATCCTATAGCCAAAAAAGGCTCCCTCATGGAGAGCCACAAGCAGCAGCAATGAAATCCGTATAACGGACCAAACACAACCTCTGTGTTCGAAGGAACTAGCACTCCGGTAGCCTGAACACAGATGGGTAGGAGCATAGGAGTTGCCTAGACCCCGAAAAGGTTACAGAACACAGCCTGGCTGAAGGCACTAGCCCGTCGGGACTCTCTAACCAGGCAGTAATGGGATGCAAAGGTATGGACTGAAGACCAGGTGGCGGCCCAGCAGATGTCTGCCAGCGGGACCGAACGCAGGTTGGCTACTGAGGTCGCCATAGCCCTGACCCAGTGCACCGTGACCCGGTCTTCCATTGGAAGTCTCGCCTCCTCATAAGCCTGGGCAATACAGTCTGCCACCCATGTGGACAGTGTACACTTGGACACCGCCTCCCCAAGCTTACTGGGGTCATACAAAACAAAAAGCTTAGAGACCTTTCAGTGGCCCTCTTACAGTTCGAGGTATGGAGGAACATTTCTGCCTGACTGGCGTGCGGTCTGGGAAAGAAAGTAGAGAGGACCACCTCCTGGTTGAGGTGGAAAGAGGACACCACCTTCGGAGAAATTTGGGATGCGTGCGAAGCACCACCCTATTCTTGTAAAACCTTGGGTAAGGCGCTTCAGCCACGAGGGCCTGGAGCTCGCTTACCCTATGGGCAGAAATGAGCGCGACCAGGAAAAGCACCTTCCAGGAAAGAGCGCGAAGGTGGGACGTAGCCAGAGGCTCGAATGGTGGCAGGGTGAGCTGCCCCAACACCACATTGAGATCACATTCGGACGCTGGGGTTCGAACCGGGGGCTTAGACAGGAGTAGGCCCCTTAGTAAGCGGGACACCACTGGGCGGGCTGAGAGAGGCTTCCCGTCCACCTGGTGGTGGTTCGCTGCTAGGGAACTGAGGTGTACTCTCACAGAGTTAGACTTGAGCCCTGCATGAGAGAGATGGAGCAGGTACAGCAACACCGTGATCACCAGGCAAGAGAAGGGGGTCGGCTCCCCCGCTCAGTGCACCAAAGTGTGAATCTACGCCACTTAAAGGCGTACGCCCGTCTGGTAGACACCTTGCGTGAGGCTAGCAGAACATCCTCCACCTCTTTAGGGAGGTGGAACAGGGCTAAAGTCACCCTCTCAGCAGCCACACCGTCAGCAAGACGGAGCAGAGGTTGGGATGTAGGAAAGAGCCCTCCTCCTGAGAAAGGATCTGGGAGGCGGACCCCAGGGGTAAGAGTAGTTACTCACCTGTAACAGGTGTTCTCCAGGAGCAGCAGGAATCAGTCCTCACATATGGGTGACGTCGGCGCCGACGGAGCCCTCGCGGAGCAATTTCCCCAGCTTTCAAAGAAAGCCTTTGGGAATTGCAGCGTGCATGCGCGGTCCCCTTCCCGCCCAAGGGTGCCATCTTGCTCAGTCTGATGACATAGCTAAAAGACAGCAAAAAATTTAGCAAAAACGAAATGATAGGACTGCAACTCCGAGGGGAGGAGGGAGGGTTGTTAGGACTGATTCCTGCTGCTCCTGGAGAACACCTGTTACAGGTGAGTAACTACTCTTTCTCCAGGACCAAGCAGGAAGTCAGTCCTCACATATGGGATTCCCTAGCTTAAGACTTCCGGAGACCTCAAGCGGAAAAATGAGCTCCCTCTAGCTCAGTAGCACAGAAGGAAGGAATCTTCTCTGAAAACGCCCCCGACTGGTAGCCCAACATCAGGGCCGGAGGGTAGGAGTTGCCTAAACCTCAAAGAGATTATGGAGGACTGCCTGACCGAAAGCACTTTCCCTGCGGGACTCCCTCTCCAGGCAGTAATGGGCCTTAAAAGTCTGGCTTGAAGACCAAGTAGTGGCCCGGCAGATGTCTGCCAACGGAACAGAGCGGAGATGAGCCACTGACACAGCCTTCGCCCTAACACGATGAGCCGTGACATGACCCTCCAACGAGAGGCCGGCTGCCCCATAAGCCCAAGCGATACAGTCAGCAACCCATATGGACAAAGTACGCTTGGAGACAGGTAGCCCCAACTTATTGGGGTCAAAAGAAACGAAGAGCTGAACAGCCCTCCTATGCTCCCGCGTACGGTCCAGGTAGAAGGACAAGGCCCTCCTACAGTCCAGGGTATGCAGGATCATCTCAGCCCGGTTGGAGTGCGGCCTGGGAAAGAAGGTTGGAAGAACCACCTCCTGGTTGAGATGAAAAGGGGAAACCACTTTAGGAAGAAACTTAGGGTGAGTCTGTAAGACTACCCTATTCCTGAAGAACCTAGTGTAAGGAGGATCAGACACTAGGGCCTGCAGTTCACTAGTGCGCCTAGCAGAGGTAAGGGCTACCAAAAACAAGGTTTTCCAGGAAAGAAATCGAAGAGGGCAGGTAGCCATAGGTTCAAAGGGCGGACAGGTAATCCGCTGCAAGACCACATTCAGATCCCATTCAGGGGCTGGTGGGCGCAAAGGAGGCTTAAGGAGGAGGCCTCGGAGAAAACGAGCCACCAAAGGGTGGTTGGAAAGAGGCCTGCTATCCACCGGTGCGTGAATGCGCAGAGAGAGCACTGAGGTGGACTCTGACAGAGTTGGACTTAAGGCCCAGATTGGAGAGGTAAAGCAAATATTGCAAGACCACTGCCACCAAGCAGGAGAAGGGATTCTCAGACTGCTGAGCACACCACAAGGAAAACCTACGCCACTTAAGAGTGTAGGACTTCCGGGTGGAGGGCCGCCTGGAGGACAAGACGACCTCTTCCACCTCACGAGGCAGCAGAAGGGGAGCAAGGACTATCCTTTCAGCAGCCAGGCCATCAGATGAAGGGACCGGAGGTTGGGGTGTAGGAGAGTCCCCTGATCCTGTGACAGGAGATCGGGTTGAAACCCCAGAGGAAGAGGAGTGTCCACCGCCAGCTGCATTAGAAGCGGGAACCAGGGTTGTCTCGGCCACCGAGGAGCTACTAGGATCATCGAGGCTCTGTCTCTGAGAACTTTGAAGAGTGTCCGAGACACCAGTGGCATGGGAGGAAAGGCATACAAGAGGCCTGTGGACCATGGAATCAGGAAAGCATCCGCCGCCACTCTGAGAGGATGCGGTTGACGAGAGCAGAATCTGGGAAGCTGCCGGTTCAGGGGACTGGCAAATAGATCCATGGTGGGGAGGCCCCACTTGAGAAAGATCCGCTGAACCACTAACGGATCCAATCTCCACTCGTGTGGTTGGAGGATCCTGCTCAGCCTGTCCGCCAGGTAATTGTCTTGACCTGGGAGATATACAGCTTTGAGCAGGATGCCGTGAAGGATGGCCCAAGAGCACAGTCTCCGTGCCTCCTGACAGAGAAGGAAAGAGCCTGTACCTCCTTGTTTGTTCACGTAGAACATTGCAACTTGATTGTCCGTCTGGACCAGCACAGACTGGTGAGAAGTGATGTGGGAGAAGGCTTTCAGAGCTAGGCGGATGGCTCTGAGCTCTAGGAAGTTAATCTGCTGAGCAGATTCCCAGGGAGTCCAGAGGCCTTGAGTACATGTCCCTTGGCAATGTGCTCCCCAACCTAGGAGAGAAGCATCGGTTGTCAGCACTTGAGAAGGCGGAGGAGATTGAAAATCCACTCCCAGCACCAGGTTTGGTAGATGAAGCCACCACCGCAGAGAAGAGACCAGCAGGTTGGATACCTGTACTGAGTCCGCCAGGCTCCCCGTGGCCTGATGCCATTGAGTGCGAAGGCACCATTGAGCAGGCCGCATGTTCAGGCGGGCATTGGGGATAACATGGACCGTGGAAGCCATATGGCCGAGCAGTCTCAGAAATTGCCTGGCGGAGACCAGGGAATTGCTGCGAAAGTGGCTGGCTAGATCCATGAGCCTGTGTGCCCTGTCTAGAGGCAGGAAGGCTCGCGTCTGAAGTGTGTTCAACCTTGCGCCGATGAATTCGAGATTTTGAGAGGGGAGCAAAGTGGACTTTGCGAAGTTTATGACAAATCCCAAGTGCTGGAGCAGAGTCACAGTGCGATGAGTGGCCTGAGTGGCCTCTTGGGAAGACTGGGCCCTGATGAGCCAGTCGTCCAGGTATGGAAATACAAAGAGGCCTTGAAGTCTTAGATAGGCCGCCACACATGCTAGGCATTTGGTGAATACCCTGGGGGCGGAGGATAGGCCAAAGGGCAGGACTCTGTACTGGTAATGATTTCCTCCCACAACAAACCTGAGATATTGTCTGTGGTCTGGATGAATAAGGATGTGAGTATAGGCATCCTTTAGATATAAGGAGTATAGCCAGTCTCCCTGCTGGAGGTAGGGCAGCAGGATTCCAAGGGTAAGCATCTTGAACTTTTCCCTGGCCAGGAACTTGTTGAGGTTTCGCAAGTCCAGGATGGGTCTGAGGCCTCCTGTTCGTTTTGGTATCAGAAAGTACCTGGAATAAAAGCCTTGACCTTTCAGGTGGTGGGGCACCGGTTCCACAGCCTGTTCCTGAAGAAGACTTGCCAACTCCTGAAGGAGTAAGTCCCTGTGCAGAGGTAGTCTTGGAGGCTCCCCTGGAAAGTAGGAGGGAGGTACCTGGTGAAAGTGAAGAAGATAGCCTTTTTGAACTATATGAAGCAGCCAGGTATCTGATGTGATGGCTGACCACCTGTGGGCAAAGTGGACCAGCCGGCCTCCTGTGCTGAGAGAAACCAGTGGAGGGGAAGAGGCTATGCTGATAGAGACAGGGGCCGGTGTTGTGGGCTTGGGGGCTTGCTGCCTACGGGACCCATTACCCCGTCCCTCGGCCTGCTGACCCTGTTGGGGAGCTGTTGGGGCCTGATAATGAGGGTATTGTTTATAGGCAGCTGCCTTCCTCGGGTAAAAGGGCTTTTTCCCCGAGCCCTTCTTCTTATGAGAAGGGGCAGAGGTTTTTCTGGACAGCAGAGTCCTGGTCAGAGTCTCGGTCTCGATCTGTGCAGCCTTTTCAGCCATGGGCTTGCCAAAGAGGTTTTCACCTCTGCAGGGGACATCGACCAACTTGTCCTGTACCCATGGCTCGAGGTCGGATGACTGAAGCCAAGCCTGTCGGCGGGCACCGATGCCGGCTCCGGCTACTCGAGCCGATGCTTCGAAGCCATCGTAGGCTGCTCGAGAGATAAACTTCGAGCACTCTCGAATACCAGTGGACAAGGCTTGGAACCTCTGCAAAGGTTCCTCGGAGAGACCAGCAGAGAACCCGGCAATTTCTTTTGCCAGGTTCCGGAGATACATGCCCATATAGAGCTGGTAGGTCTGGACCCGACAAGCAAGCATAGAGCCCTGGAAGCACTTCCTACCGAGGGCATCCACGTTCCGGGCCTCCCAGCCGGGAGGCACCGAGGAGTGCATCTTCTGACTCTTGAGTTGATGCATGGCCGATTCCACCACCATGGAATGATGCGGTAGTTGTGCCTTTTGGAACCCGGGGCTCTTGCGGACTCGATAAATGGAATCGACCCGCTTGCTTAACACCGGCGCCGACGCCGGGCTCTCCCACATGTGGAAGAGAAGTCGCTCCAGCATCGGAGGAACCGGTACAGTAAAGGCCTCCTTTGGGAGAGAGTCATACTGGAGGGCATCGAGCTCTTCGGCTCGAGGCTCCTCCTCGGGATCCGCGGGGAATGCCAAGGCCTTGGCCATATCCCACACGACGTCCGAGAACCGGGTGTCCTCCGGGGGGGCCCGCCTCCGAGGTTCAGACTCGGGCGAGTCCGATGGGACGCACTGAGTCCGAAAAGTACCAGGGGACTCTTCGTCCTCCGTCTCCAAGGCCGATTCCTCGGAGAAGGAATTGAGCGGCTCCGGTCGGGCGGGCACCGATGCCTTCCGCCCCGATGCCGAGGGAGTCGGCGTCGATGACCTCGGTCCCGAACGGGAGGCCGAGGAAGATCACGGCCGAGGATCGACTCGGTCTCCGGGGTCGACTTGGACGTCGACGTCCCGGTGGTCGGGGCAGAAGCACCGGCGAGGCCAGCGATCAATGCCCGCTGCTGGTCCATGAAGGCAGCGAAACTGCTCTCCAAGGCCGTCAACCTGAGTCCGAGCTCAGGAGACTCAGCAGCCTCCGACTCGGACCCCGACGGCGTCGGGCCCGACGTCGGCTCCTTCGGAGGTGAGTCCACGAGGACTACAGTACTCACGTGTCCAGGAGACTCCAACTCGAGACGAGGATGTTTCGAAGGCCTCTCCGACTCCGAGGACCCGGGACGGCTATCGGGGCTATGCGACCTGGCCCTCGAGGAACCAGGAGCGTCCACCGACGCCGCCCTCGCGGGTTTCTTTTTCCGATGAGGTTCCCGGGCAGGAGACCCCCGCTCAGAGGAACTCCGACGATGCTCAGGACCGGAGTCCCGGGACATCGAAGCCTCTGACGAGGTCCGGGCCTGGCCGGACGCGGGGTCAGAGAAGATTCTTTTTGTTGCTGCTGACTCCTCAACGCTTTAGAGGACATCTTGCCACACGGACCACAGATCATCGGGTCATGAGTGGGTCCGAGGCAGCGGAGGCAGCAGTCGTGTGTGTCGGTAAGAGACATACGTTTCTTACACCGATCACACTTTTTAAACCCGCTGGCAGCCATCGGGGGAAAAAGGGCCTCTGCAAGGTCAAAAGACAGGGCTGCCAGTGAAAATGGAAAAATTGGCGCGAACGCTAGTCACGAAGGACAAAAACTGAAAAAATTACAAAAGGACTCGATACCGGTGTATCGAGTCCGGGCGGGAAAAGGATCCGGCGTCGAACCGAGAAAAGAAAAATAATAAAAATCAACTTTTTCAGCGGCGATCACAAACAGCGTCTGTAGGGCTCCGTGGAAAAAAGAAGACTGAGCAAGATGGCACCCTTGGGCGGGAAGGGAACCGCGCATGCGCGCTGCAATTCCCAAAGGCTTTCTTTGAAAGCTGGGGAAATTGCTCCACGAGGGCTCCGTCGGCACCGACGTCACCCATATGTGAGGACTTACTTCCTGCTTGGTCCTGGAGAACGGGTTCCTCCACCGCTAGCTGCAGAAGCAGTGGAAACCACAGTTGTCTGGGCTACCTTGGAGCTACCAAGATGACCAAGGCCCTGTTGTGGAGAATCTTGAAGAGTCCTGGTGATCAGTGGCATCGGAGGGAAAGTGTACCGAAGCCCCTCTGATCAGAGGGCAGCGGTGGTCACCCTGGCGGGATGAGGCTGCCAGGAGCAGAAGCGGGGTAACTGGTGATTTCCAGGCTTGCAAACAGGTCCATCACCGGTTCCCCCCAGGTCTGGAAAAACCTGCTGGTTACCTCTGGGTCCATCTGCCACTCGTGTGGCTAGAGAATCCTGCTGAGTCTGTCGGCCAACAAGTTGTCTCGGCCCAGTAGGTATACTGCCCTGAGACGGATGCCTTGTTGGACTGCATAAGAGCACAGATCCATAGCTTCCTGGCAGAGGGCACGGGACCCCATACCTCCCTGCTTGTTCACATATAGCATGGCCACCTGGTTGTCTGTCTGAACTAGGACTGACCGGTGGCCTAGGCGATGGTGAAAAGCCTTCAGTTCGAGATGAATGGCCCGCAGCTCCAAGAGGTTGATCTGCTGAGTGCTCTTGTCCGGGGACCGAGTGCCCTGGGTATAGTAGCCCTCGCAGTGATCTGTGGTGAGGACCCTCGAGTGGTTGGGGGCCTGGAAAGACATCCCCGCTTCCAAGTGCTGGGGTGACAGCCACCAGATCAGGGACTTTACCAGCTGTTGGGTCACTCGGACTCTGTCCTGTAGGTGTCCCGTGGCCTGGGACCATTGGTCCCTGAGGCATCACTGTGCTGTTCGCATGTGGAGTCGGGCATCTGGAGTGACATGCACCGTGGAGGCCATGTGCCCAAGAAGACACAGAAGACGCCTGGCTGGTACCAAGGGGCGGTGCTGTATATCTCTGGCTAGCGCTATGAGCCTGGCTGCCCTGTCTGCGGGCAGGAAGGCCTTTGACCGAATGGTGTTGATTCTTGCCCCAATGAATTCCAGCCCTTGCGATGGGCAAAGGTTCAACTTGGGTAGTTTATAACGAAACCCAAGTGCTGCAGGACCTGGGTGGTGCGTGTTGCTGCCTGCTGCACCTTGGGGGCTGTAGCGCCCTTGATGAGCCAGTCGTCGAGATAGGGGAAGACAAATATCCCCTTGAGCCTGAAAAAGACAGCGACCACTGCCAGACACTTTGTGAATACCTGGGTGACGAGGCTAGGCTGAAGGGCAGCACCCTCTATTAGAAATGATTGCCTCCCACCACAAAGCGTAGGTATTGCCTATGGTTTGGGTGGATTAGGATGCAAGTATAGGCATCCTCTAGGTCTAAGGAGCAAAGCCAGCCTCCCTGGTGAAGGTAAGGCAGCAATGTCCCAAGGGAGAGCATCTTGAACTTCTCCCTCACCAGGAATTTGTTGAGGTTGCACAGGTCGAGGGTGGGCCTTAGGCCCCCTGTCCTCTTTGGCACGAGGAAGTACCTGGAGTTGAACCCCTTGCCCTTGAGGTGGTGGGGCATCAGTTCCACTGCTTGGTCCTCGAGAAGGCCTGCTAACTCCTTCAGAAGAAGGTTCCGGTGCAGGGGAGACCTGAGAGGCTCTTCTGGGAAGTAGTGTGGAGGTGGTAACCCTCCCTGATCACCTTTATTGCCCAGGAATCGGTGGTGATAGCTCCCCACCTGTGGGCATAAAGGGTGAGGCGACCTCCTGTAGGCTGCTGAGCTTTATGTGGGAGATGGGCCATGCTGCAGGAGTCAAAAGGCCCCTCCAGGCTGGGCCGGAGCCTGGGGTTTGGAAGCCTTCTGCTTACGTGGGCCATGCCCCTGTCCCTTGGCTTGCTGCCCTTGCTGGGGAGCCAGGGAGGCCTGGTAAGGGGGGTAGTTTCAGTAAACAGTGGACTTCCTCAAGTAAAAGATCTTTTTAACAGAGCCCTTCCTTTGGGGAGGGGCAGTGGTCTTCTTGGAGAGACTAGTCCTCGTCATGAACTCTGTCTCCAGCTCTGTGGGCCTTGTCGATCATGGGTTTGCCGAAGAGGTTTTCCCCTTGACACGGGACATCGACCAACTTGTCCTGTACCCACTGCTTGAGGTCGGACGACTGGAGCCCAGCTTGGCAGCACCGATGCCAGCTGCGGCTACCCGGGCCACCGACTCAAAAACGTCATAGGCAACCTGAGACAAACTTGGAGCACTCACGGACGGCTTTGAACAGGCTCTTGAAGTGCTGAAAAGGCTCCTCAGAGAGACCAGCTGAAAAACCGGCAAGCTCCTTTGCCAGGTCCCTCAGGTACATGTCCATGTACAGCTGGTAGGCCTGGACATGGCAATTCAGCATCGAGCCCTGGTAACACTTTCTGCAGAGGGCATCCAAGGTGCAGGCCTCCCTGCCAGGGGGCATCTTCTGACTCTTCGGTCGGACACATGGCTGACTCCACAACCATGGAGTTGTGCGGCAGCTGTGACTTTTGAAACACAGGGCTCTGGCAGACTTGATACATTGAGTTGAGCCACTTGCTGACCACCAGCGTCAACGCCGGAGTCTCCCCCATGCGGAGCATAAGCCCTTCCAGGATAGGAAGAAGGGGCACCGTGAGAGTTTCCCGGGGAGAAGCCTCATATTGGAGGATCTCGAGCTCGTCGGCTTGAAGATTCTCCTTGAAATCCGTAGGGAAAACCTGACGAAGTCCAAGAAGCCCATATCCTCCGGTGGGGACCTTCTCAGAGGTTCAGAGACCAAGGAATCGGAAGGGACATCACAGTGCCAACAGGGATCCGGGGACTCCTCGTCCTCTGTCTCCCAGTCGGAATAGTCCGAGAAAGACTCGCAGTGTTCCTCGGGCCTCGGCGCCGCAGGCCCCGAACCCGGCAGACTCGTTTGTGACAACCTCGGCCCTAACGAGCAGGAGGCCAAGCGCGACCTCAACTGAGGATCCACCCGGGCCCGCATGGCCTCGAGGATCGGCTCTGCCTCCGGGAACATCTTTGACGTCGAATGCCCGGTGGTTGGGGCAGAGGAACTGGACGCGCCTGACATCAGCGCCCGCTGCTGGTCCAAGAAGGCAGTGACACTGCGCTCCAAGGCTGCCATCCTGGACCCCAGTCCCAGTGGCTCTGTAGTTTTTGGCGCGGGCATCGATGCACTTGGGCCCGGCACCGGCTTCCCAGGAGGAGGATTCGCGACGAAGACAGTGTGTACTTGCCTAGGCCAATCCGCGACCGGATCCTTCTGGGGAATCTTGGCTGGCTGCTGGCAACTTGTCTGTTGAGGGTCCACTCGTGTGGTTGAAGGACTCAACTGAGGTGATCTGCCAGGACACTGAGCTCCCCCAGCAGGTACGCCACATGAAAAACCATTCCATGTGAAATGGCGACATTCCAAAATACACACTGTCTCCCCAGTAGCAGCACAGCACACTGTCCCCCTGCTTGCTGATGTAGAACATCGTCACCTGGTTGTCGGTCTGAATGAGGACAACCTGGTTGGCAAGCTGCTCCCAAAAAGCCCTGAGTGCATTGGAAATGGAACAGAGCTCCAGGAAGTTAATCTGGTGATGGCTTTCTCCTGTCATCCAGAGGCCCTCTGTGTAGAAGCCATCAAGATGGGTTCCCCAGTCCATCTTGGAGGCATCTGTATTCATAATACACTGATGAGGAAGGGCTTGAAAAGGAAGCCCCCTGAGTTTTGTGGTTGTAGCCACCAAGACAGGGACTGCTTGAGTGGCTAAGTGACAACCACTCTATCCATGAGGTGACCCATGACCTGGCACCAATGCATGCAGAGTCCATTGTGTTTGTCTCATCTGTAGGCGGGCTAGTGGAGTGATCTGAACCATAGAGGCCATGTGGTTGAGAATGTGCATCATCCCTCTGGGCTGTGGTGACTTGAAGGTTCTGCAATTCCCTAAGTCGACGAGTCATTTGCCTCGATCTTTGGGTAGGTAGGCCCAAACCTTGGCTGTATCTAGGAGGGCACCAATGAATTCTAGGCACAGAGTGGGCTGTAGTTGAGACTTGGGGTAGCTGATGACAAAGCCCAGGTACTCCAGCAGCTGAATGGTGATCCTTGTGGATTGCCGCATTTCATCCAGCATCCAACCTCTGATTAACCAGTCATCCAGATAGGGGAAGACAAAAGTCCCCAGCATCCAGAGGAAAGCGGCAACCGCTAGGCACTTTGTGAAGCCCCTCAGGGTGGAAGCAGGCCAAAGGGTAGCACTCTGTCCGCTGAGCATGAAGCTGAGATACTGCTGATGAAGGGGGTGAATGGGGATGTGCATATAAGCATCTTTGAGATCCAAGGAGCACAAATAGTTTTCCCGTTGGAAGTAAGGCAACAACGTTCCGAGAGAGATCTTGAACTTTTCCCTAAGTAGGAACCAATTCAGGTTTCAAAGATCCAAAATGAGCCTGAAACATCCTGTCTTTTTGGGAACCAGAAAGTAACGGGAACAGAACCCCTTTCTGATCTGAGGAGGGGATGAGTTTGATGGCCAGATCAGCCAAGAGAGCCTGGACCTCCTTTTGGAGGAGTTCCCGGAAGGATCGAGGGAATACTCCCCTGGGAAGGGTGGAGGAAGTTGATCAAAGTGCAACAGGTACCTGTCCCGGACTATCTTGAGGGCCCAGGAGTCCAATGTTATTGATAGCCACCTGTGGGCAAAATGAATCAATCTCCCTCCCATCTGAAGTGGAAGAGAGTCTGGAATGGGAAGAGATGCCATGTTCCTTAGCCTGGAGGAGAATTTTGACTCCTTCCTGTGGTTGTGGCGCAGACTGAACTTTTGTGGCTTCGGGAAGCACTGCTGATGCTGGCCCTTCTGCTGCCACCCCTGCTGAGAGCCATAACAAGGCTGATATGACAGGTAGCCCTCATAGTATTTCCTCTTTTTTGGGTAGAAAGGCTTCTTCCCTGAAAACGACTTTTTAGTGGGGTTCCCCCATCTTGCAGGAAAGCTGGTTCATGATCAACTGCTCACATTTGAGCTCTCCAGCCTTGTCCTCCATTAGCTTGCCAAAGAGGTTCTTGCCCTGGGAAGGGACATCCACCAGCTTGTCCTGTACCCACTGTTCTAAACCATAAGACTGCAGCCATACTAGATGGAAGCCCCAATGCCCACAGCAGCAACCCAGGCCACCAACTCAAGCCCATTATAGGCTGCCCGGGTCATGTATTTGGAGCACTCCTTGATCTTGGAGACAAGACCACGGTAGCGCTCAATCCATTCATCCAGGACAGCCGAGAAATCAGCCAGGTCATCCACCAGATCCCTAAGAAACATGCCAATGTAAAGTTGATAGACCTGGATGTGGGTCACCAACATGGAACCTTGGTAGTACTTCCTACCAATGCCATCTAGGGTTCTAGCCTCCCTGTCTGGAGGCATGGAAAAATGGACCAGTTCAGAACGTGGCATTTCTAACAGGGTTATTTTATTCAGTTTTTCAATTCTGGGTTGCAAGGAGCCTAAACAGGCATGGTCATGTTTCGGCACTGCCTTCTTCAGGGTTAAAAGGCATGTCACAGAACTGATTCTAGCAGAATTCCATTCGGAATTCCTGGCCCAGCACAGGCATACCTCTCCTCCAAGCTGGAGAAGTCTGTCCATATTTCTGAATCTCTCATGTTCCCAGCCTCACATGTTGGGGAAGATGGCTTCTGCCAAAGTTAAAGGATTCCAACGTCCCAGTTGACCAGGGAGGCGCGAGAGAAAACAAAAACCGCACACCAAAAAAGAACCTGAGAAAAAACACTGTGCCGAGGCACAGACACTCCCAGAAACAGGCAGGAAGATGGTGATGAACATGCAACCAGAAAAATGAACAAAAAAACCCCAAAGGGGGTCAACTAATTTCCAGGGACAGTGACATCTAACAAGTTCCACATAAAAAAGAAAACTGAAGTAAGATGGCTCCTTTTCGGCAGGAAGATGGGCATGCATGAATGATAGTCCTCCCAAAAGTTTCCTATGGAAGCTGGGGAACGTTCCTACGTGTGCTCAGTCGGTGATGTCACTCATATGCAAGGACTTCCTTCCTGCTTGGTCCCGGAGAATAACCTTATGAAAATGATATTGAGTAAGTAGTTCGTAGGTCACCAGTACCTGAAATTCACTGACTCTCCTAGTGAGGCAATTGCTAGAAGGAAGAGTGAGGAACTTAGGAGGCATGGACATGGACACCGATGGTTCAAAGGCCAGCTTAATAAGAAGTCAGAATCAGATTAAAATCCCAAGGTAAAAGGGGTTTTTGTAGCAGAGGTTTTACATGAAGAAAATTCTTCACGAAGTGAGCAATAGTATGATACAGATACTGGGAGGTTATGCACCTGAACATAATAAGCAACCAGAGCATCGAGGTGTACATATGAAGGCCTAGACCAGAGCTTTTTTACTTTTATCCCATATGACTCCATTTTAGCAACTGAAAATTCACATGACTCCAGATGATGAAAACAAAACAGGTCTTAAAGGCTCCTTCTGCTCCCTCCACTCATCTAAAGCAGGAAAACAGCAGCAACAATAGTGGCAACAGCAGCAGCAGTAGTCAGCACAGAGTCCCTTGTTTCAGTGTGCTTACAGACCTTAGTATTCAGCATAGGTTTCCAGTTTAACAGGAAGATTACCCAGGAGGTGGGAAAGGCCTAAGAACGTTCACAGGCTCACAGGCACATGCTAACTGGTGACTGCCAGTACTTAGCATAGGTCACAATGAAAGTCCAGAGAGAAGGGGAAATGGCCATGTTTTTGTAACACCATCCACTGATGTGACCACATTGGGGTCTCAACCCCAAGTTTGGAAACCACTGATCTAGATGATATGATATACATACTGCAATACAGAAGACAGACAAGTAAATCATAGTTACTCACCTGTAACAGGTGATCTCCGGGAACAGAAGGAATTTAGTCTTCACATATGGGTATCATCGGTACCGACGGAGCCTACGCTCCCCAGCATCCAATAGGAAAGTTTTTGGGAGCTTCCCACAGCTCCTGTGTGCTGCCTTCCCGCCTTTCCCAACTGTCCCTCTCCAGTTGAGTTTAAAGCTGAGACAAAGAGAGAGGGAGAGATACAACTCCTAGGGGAGGTGGGTGGGTTATGAAGACTAAATTTCTGCTGTTTCCGGAGATCACCTGTTACAGGTGAGTAACTATGCTATCTCCAGGAACAAGCAGGAATGTAGTCTTCACATATGGGGACTCCCTAGCTGCAGATGCCAAGCAGAAGGCCCCAGAAGTTGTGTGCCCTTGTGAAAGGGCTCCACTTCCCCCCATGGATCTCTGGCATCCTAGCAGGGATGGTGGGCAGAGTTGATTAAGAAAGGAATAGGTGTTGAACAGCCTGACCAAACAAGGCATCCCGGCGGGAGTCCTCATCTAGGCAGTAATGGGCTGTGAAGGTATGAACCAAAGCCCAAGTAGCTGCTCGACAGATGTCGTCGATAGACAGAGTGAAGATGAGCCATAGAGGCTGTCATGGCTCTCACATTGCGAGCTGTGACATGGCCTTCCAGAGGAAGATTTTTACTCTCACAGGCAAAAGATATACACTGTGCAATCCAGCTGGATAGTCTCCTTTTGGAGACTGGAAGTCCCAAATGACTAGGATCAAAAAGAACAAAGAGTTGAGAGGACTTTCTATGTTGCTGTGTCCTTTGCAAGTAAAAGGCCAAAGCCCTTTTACAGTCCAAAGTATGAAGATTCCTTTCTGCAATTGAGGCGTAAGGACTTGGGAAAATACAGGAAGGTAAACCGCTTGGTTTAAATGAAAAGGTGACACCACCTTTGGCATAAAGTATGGATGAGTCCTAAGGACTACCTTATGATGGAACCTTGTATAAGGAGGATCAGTCACCAACCCTCGCAATTCACTGATGCGACATGCTGATGTGATTGCAATAAGATAGATGACCTTCCAGGAAAGGAATTTCAAAGAGGTAGTGGCTAATGGTTCAAAGGGCGGTTTCATGAGCTGCCCAAGAACCAGATTTAAGTCCCATGCCACGGGTGGTGGCTTAATTAATTAATTTATTTATTTAACACTTATTTCTATACCGCTCTTTCCCAAGAATCAAGTGCGGTTTACAAAGAACAGTAAATTATATGGTATGTGGAAGCACATACTTAGTCGTATTACATAGAAATAATAATAAAATAAAATAATAAAAATAATAAAATAAATAATAAATAAATAATAATAAAAATAATAAAATAAAATAATAAATAATAAATAAATAATAAAAATAATAAAATAAAATAAAAATAATGGGAAGCTTAGTTAAAAGAAGGCCTCTCATAAATCTCGCTATGAGAGGAAATAGGTTGTCCATTTAGAGGCCTGAAAGAAGCTGCAATAGCACTCAAAAGAACTCTCACTGAATTGGTCTTAAGCCCTGCATTTGATAAATGAAGGAGATACTCCAGTAATGATTCCAGAGGTATCGCAAGAGGGTTAAGACCCTTCTGCGAGCACCATAAGGTAAACCTTTTCCACTTAAATGCATAAGAGCGTCTTGTGGAAGGCTTCCTGGAAGCATAAAGGATATCCTTTACCTGCTGGGAAAGTTTAAGACCGTGAAGTTCTAGGCTTTCAGCAACCAGGCCCTGAGATGCAGAGACTCGGGAATGGGATGCCACAGCATCCAGTCCTCTTGAGAAAGGAGATATGGAGCAGATCCTAATTGCAGAGGCAGAGCTTGAGAGAGATGTAGGAGCAGAGGGTACCACATTTGCCGTGGCCAACATGGAGCTATGAGAATCATATGACCTCTGTCTCTGAAGCTTGAACAGCGTTTTGGGAAATAGGGGAATGGGTGGAAAGGCATACAGGAAGTCCTGACCCCAATGGAGGAGGAAAGCATCCCAGGCCTGACAACCCTGAGCCGGAATTCTGGAACAGAACCGGGGGTAGTTTGGCATTCAGCAGACTTGCAAAGAGGTCCATGTCCGTGTTTCCCCAAATTTGAAAGATTTTGGCCATCTGGTCTGCATGGAGAGACCATTCGTGTGGAAGCAGAACTCGGCCGAGTCTGTCTACCCAAGAGTTTTGAATGCCTGGAAGATACACCACAAGGAGATGAATCTGATGCTCTCTGGCGAGGGCCCATAGTGGCAAAGTTTCGCTGCAGAGCGACAGAGAGCCTGTTCCGCCCTACTTATTCACATAGAACATGGCTACTTGATTGTCCGTTTGATCTAGGACTGTCTTGTAGCTGAGCTGGGTGTGGAATACTCGAAGAGCAAGGAAGATTGCTCTGAGTTCCAGGAGATTGATGTGTAGATAGGCCTCCTGTGGAGTCCAGGTACCCTGGGTAGAGAGGCCTTGCAGGTGGGCTCCCCAACTCACCTGTGAAGCATCTGTTAGAGTGGCTTGGGGTGGGGGTTGCTGAAAAGGAGACCCCAACAAAAGGTTTTTGGGGGACACTGCCACCATTGGAGGGAGAAAATAAGGCAATATGAGTTTGCTATTTTGTCTGACAGGTAACCTGACGCCTGAGTCCACTGAGTGGATAAAGTCCACTGGGCTGCCCTCATATGGAGGTGAGCATAAGGAACCACATGCACGGTGGAAGCCATGTGGCCTAGCAACTGTAAAATTTCCCGAGCAGTGAGGTGAGGTTTTAGCACTGCTTGGGAAGCTAACTGCACAATGCGAAGGCAGTGGGGCTGTGGAAGGTAGGCCCTTGTCTGTCTGGTATCCAGCAGAGCTCCTATATACACTAGGGACTGAGTGGGAATAAGGTTGGATTTTGGGAAGTTTATGACAAGTCCAAAATACTGAAGGATGCGCATTGTGCGAGAGAGAGCAAGCCTCTGGCTCTGAAGGGACTCGAATGAGCCAGTCGCCTAAGTAAGGGAAGACAAATATTCCCAGGGTGCGGAGAAATGCTGCCACCACACCATGCATTTTGTGAACACCCTTGGTGCAGAGGCCAGGCCAAAAGGAAGAACCCTGTATTGGTAGTGCTTCCCTTGAAACAGAAAGCGAAGGAACTTTCAGTGAGTTGGGTGGATGAGAACATGAGTGTATGCATCCTTGAGATCTAGAGAACAAAGCCAATCCTGACTCTGAAGGTATGGCAGCAGAGATCCTAGAGAAATCATTTTGAACTTCTCTTTGAACAGGAATTTGTTCAATTCTCTGAGGTCTAAAATGGGTCTGTGTCCTCCTGTTTTCTTTGAAATAAGGAAATAGGGGGAGTAAAACCCTGTACCCCATTGGGGAATGGGTACATCTTCTATTGCCCCTTGAGCAAGGAGCACAGTGACCTCTTCACCCAACTGGTCATTGAGAGAGGTCTGAGAATTGAACTGTCTTACCATTGTAGGAAGGGGCATGCTGAGGAAATGAAGCTTGTACCCCCTCTCTTACAATAGACAGAGTCCAATTTTCTGCTGCTATTTGGCCCCATCTGTGGGCAAAATGGCATAACCTTCCTGGGATGGTGGAGGGTTCTGGACCATTCAGGGCCAGGAAGGCAAAGTTCTCTAGACAGGAGTCAAAGCCCCTGTGGAGGCTGAGTCTGCTGAACCGGTTGAGGCTTAGCTGCTTTTGTCTTTCTTTGCCTAGGTTGTTGCTGCTGTCCCTTTTGGGCAGACTGACCTAAACGATGCTTCTGCTGGGCATAGGAGGGATAAACCTCTAATTCTTACTGAAGAATGGCTTCTTAGAGGATTTTTTCCTTGCAGGATCAGCTGTAGATTTAGACAACCTATCTAAAGTGATATTGACAGCATCTATCTCATTAGCTTTTTCCTGCCAATTCTTGCCAAAGAGATTCTCTCCTGTGCAAGGAATATTCCCTAGTTTATCCTGTACCCAAATTTCCAAGTCAGATGCCTGGAGCCAGGCAATCCTACGTGCACCTATGGCAATGGCAGAGGTTCTGCTTATGCACTCAAAGCAGTCAAAAGCTGCACAATTCACAAACTTGGAAACATCCTGAGCATGTTTGACAAGACCAAGATAATCTTGCCTTTTATCATCAGGAAGGAGGGCTGATAAGCTCTAAATCTCCTGTGACCTCCTTAAGGAACATTCCCATATACAAGATATAGGAACTGATCCTAGGAGAAAGCATGGAAGCCTGGAAGGTTCAACGTCCAAAGGCGTCAAGAGTCCTACACTCACGTCCTGGAGGATTAGATGCATGCCTTTTTGCACTCTTTATCCTTCTCATAGCTGATTCTACCACCATGGAATGGTGTGTTGTCTTCTGAAACCCAGGACAAGGAGGAACTTGATACATGGTGTCGAGTCTTCGAGAGTGAGGAGATGTGGTTAGAGGTGTTTCCCACATCCTTAACATGAGGATCATGCAAGATCTCATGAATAGGTAGGGTAGCTGCCTCCTTGGGAGCTTTAGAGTATTGCAGTATTTCTAATTCCTTTGCCCTAGGCTCTTTTTCAGGAGCCACTGTGATGGAAAGACCTCGGGGCACATCTCGGATAAAATCCTGAAAGGACATATGCTCTGGTGGAGAAATCTTATGCTGAGGAGAAGAGGAATCCTCAGAAAGAAGTACTCTGGTATCGGCAGAGCTTTCAGAGTCTTCAGACTCTTCCGAGGATTCGAAGTATCTCTGATCCGGGTGATTGTGCAAGGCACGGTACCGGTACCAATCGAAGTCGGCATCGGAGTGGTCCGGTACCGACCTGTCGATGCCGGATAGACACGCATGACTCTGTCCCGGTAGAATACCTGCCAATGTCGATGCAGTAGGTGCTGGCACCGCAGTCAGTGCCAGTTGAATTGTCTGAAGCGATTTCAGGGGCATCAAGGCCATGAGAAGAGCTGCCAGACTGCATTCAATAGCCAAGAATCTCTGGTCTATAGATGCTGCTGATGCTTGGGTATCAGTACCGAATGAAGCGGACAGCACCCCAGAGCATAGCACCAGTAGTTCTGCCGAGGTTGAAGCCTCGAGAACATCCTGGAGCCTCGTTAGTGCTTTGGAAGCCAAAGCCTCCCGCCAGGGCAATTTTACTGGTGAAAGTCCCTCAAGGGCAACGCCAGAGGCATCTCGCTGTCTAGAAGGAGATCTACCCTTTGAGGACTGGCTAGATTTATGTTCAGTTACCTGAGATCCATGGGAGGAAGACGAAGCCCTGGAAGACATTGATGCCACGGAGACTGCATCGGAGGGAAAAAGGGTGCTAAGTTTAGCAGCTCGGTTCTGCCGGCCCCTTTTCGACATCATCCCACAGGCAACACACTCTGAAATAGAGGGGTCAGGACCTAAACATTTGAGGCACCACTCGTGGGTGTTGGTGACGGAGATGCTCCATGCTTCATAACCTGTATATAGGTTTTTAAAAAAAGTGTTATTGTTAACGTTAAAATATGTTCCATGTAACAAAACGTGTATATAGTTAAAACTTGTTCCATGTAAAATGTACGGAAGTATGTTAATTTTAGTTCAATGTAAACCGCCCCTGATCTCTGGAAGGGGCGGTATAGAAGAAACTGTTAAATAAATAAATAAATGGTACTGCCACACTTAGAACACTTTTTAAAACCCGAAGCAGGTTTTTCCATTTTGAAGGAAAAGTTGGGCCTAGTGCCCAAAATGGCGCGTGGCACCTAAAGAGAAAATTACTGGAAAGACTCCAGAAGGTAGGGTTTTTTTTGTTTTGTTTTTTAAAGAAGAAAAGAAAGAACCGGCAGTACCAGTGTAGCGTCGAGGGAAGGCAGATGCGACCACAAAAAACGAAGAATAGAAGAAGGTTTTTTTGGGCTCCGCGGAAAATGGATTACTGGAGAGGAATAATTGGGAAAGGCGGGAAGGCAGCACGCAGGCGCTGTGGGATGCTCCCAAAATCTTACCTATTGCATGCTGGTGAGCCTTCCCGCGCAGGCTCCATCGGTACCGACGATACCCATATGTGAAGATTACATTCCTGCTTGTTCCTGGAGATAAAGCTTTATTTGCTAAGAAGAAATTAGATTCCAGTTCAGTCCCGGAACCTCTGGGTATTCACTCCTTGCCAACAGCTTGGAGACTGAGCATGTCATGATTTCATAACACTCTCTTAGATATACAGCTGACTCCTCCCACAGCCTTCAGTATCCTAATGACAAAGCAGACTCATGGAAACAAATATTAGCCTCAAACAATCCAAATGCAAAATCCTGCCACTTAAAAAACAAACAAGTAGAAATTTGGAACGATAACAAACTTTCACTGTAATCCCCCCTTCCCCCCAGGAAGAGAAGCAACTACTCATCTGTCACAGGCACAGGCCATGTATTGGAAGAGAAGATCAGCAACGTCTACCACTCTGTCCTCCTGAAGTCACTGTCCTATGCTCCCATCCTTCCTCTTTTCTTTTTTTTTTTTTTTTAAACTGCTCCGAAATGCTATTTATTCCCTGACTCACAGCCAATTGGACTAGATGGATTTCTTGCAGCCAGGGAGCCACGCGCCAACAGGTAGCCTCAGGTATCAGTTACTCATTAAGAGGGCGGAATACGGGACTGGACTGGAGTGGAGTTACTCAATGAACATCAATCAGCAGGTAAGGTCTAATTTCTTCTTCCTTTTTGTCCCTCCAGTCCAGTCCTGAAACCTCTGGGATGTACCACTGCAGTACTAACCATGGGAGGGACCTGTTATCCCAACCTACAACACTACCAAACCAAAGTGAGCCTCTTCTGTCACCTGCACATCCAACTGGTAATGTTTCACAAAGGAGGGAAGGCGATGGCAGTGGGGGTGTACTATCGAGCACCTGGCCAGAATGACCAAATGGATGATGAAATGCTCAAAGAAATCAAGGAAGCTAACAAAAGTTAAAGTGCAGTAATAATAATGGGTGATTTCAATTACCCCGGTATCGACTGGGTCAGTGTCAGGTCAGGACATGCTAGGGAGATAAAGTTCCTAGATGAAATAAATGACTGCTTTTTGGAGCAGCTGGTTCATGAACCGACCAGAGGGGAAGCCATATTAGACCTAGTCCTTAGTGGAACACCAGATCTAGTGCAAGAGATAAGGGTGTTGGGGCCACTTGGCAATAGTGATCATAGCATGATCGCCTTTCATTTAATTAGTGGAGGAGGGATAGTAAGGAAATCCACAGTACTACCTTTTAACTTTCGAAAGGGAGACTATGATAAAATGAGGAAAACAGTTAAGAAAAAACTAAAAGGAGCAGTTGCGAAGGTTAAAGACGTACATCAAGCTAGGGTGTTGTTGAAAAATACTATCTTGGAAGCCCACGCTTTAAGAAAAGTGGAAGGAAGTCCAAAAAACTGCCAGCATGGTTTAAAGGTGAGGTCAGAGAGGCTGTTGTTGCCAAAAAAGCATCTTTCAGGAAATGGAAAAAAGAGCCAAACGACGAAACCTGGAAACAGCACAAGCACTGGCAAGTCAAATGCAAGGCATTGATAAGGCAGGCAAAGGGAGAATTTGAGAAGAAGCTTGCTGCGGTAGCAAAAACGCGAAGTAAAGATCTTTTCAAGTACATTCGTAGCAAAAAACCTGTGAGAGAGTCAGTTGGTCCATTAGATGATAAAGGGGTTAAAGGAGCACTAAGAGGCGACAAGGTGATAGCGGAGAGACTGAATGAATTCTTTGCTTCGGTCTTTACTGAGGAAGATGTAGGGATGTTACCCATGACTGAAGTGGTATTTAAAGGTGTGGAAGAATTGAAGGAAATATCGATACATCGGGAAGATGTCTTACAACTATTAGATAAACTGAAGAGTAGCAAATCACCTGGGCCGGATGGTATACATCCAAGGGTGCTGAAGGAACTGAAATATGGAGTGGAGGAGAGGCCTAGTGGTTGGGGCAAGGTACTTCAGGCCGGAAGGTCGGGGGTTCAAATCCCACTAGAGGACAGCAACCTTGGGCCAGAAGGACTGGGGTTTCTAGTCCCACAGGTGCTCCTTGTGGTCTTGGGCAAGCCACTTAACCCTCCATTGCCCATGTTCCCTGTAAAATAGTTATCTCCAAGTTATAATGCCCTGTTCAACGTAATTTCAGTTTGTTCAATGTAAACCGCACTGATGCAGAATAACGCGGTATATAAGAGAATGTAAATAAAATAAATAAATAAAAAAATAAAAAAATATGAGATTGCAGAACTGCTATCAGTAATCTCTGAACTATCATTAAAATCATCTCTAATACCTGAAGATTGGAGGATCGCCAATATAACACCAGTTTTTAAAAAGGGTTCCAGGGGTGATCCGGGAAACTACAGACCGGTGAGCCTGACGTCAGTACCGGGAAAAATGGTAGAAACCATCATAAAGAATAAAATTACTCAGCATGTAGATAGTCACAACCTAATGGGAGACAGCCAACATGGCTTTAGACAAGGAAGATCTTGTCTTACTAATCTGTTATGTATTTTTGAAGGAGTGAATAAACAGGTGGACAAAGGTGAGTCGGTTGATATTGTGTATCTGGACTTTCAGAAAGCCATTGACAAGGTCCCTCATCAGAGACTTTTGGCAAAACTAAAGAGTCATGGGATAGGAGGCAGTGTACTATTGTGGATCAGGAACTGGTTAAAAAATAGAAAGCAGAGGTTAGGGCTAAATGGCCAATTTTCCCAATGGAGAAAGGTGAATAGTTGTGTACCCCAGGGATCTGTGCTGGGTCCGCTGCTTTTTGACATATTCATAAATGACCTGGAAAGTGGAATAACGAGTGAGGTTATCAAATTTGCAGATGACACAAAACTATTTAAAGTTGTTAAAACCCAAGAGGATTGTGGAAAATTGCAAGAGGATCTTGATAAATTGGAAGACTGGGCATCAAAATGGCAGATGAAATTTAATGTGGACAAGTGCAAGTTTATGCACCTAGGGAAGAACAACCCAAACTATGGTTACACGATGCAAGGTTCCACATTAGGAACCACCACCCAGGAAAAAGATTTAGGCGTCATTGTGGATACCATGTTAAAACCCTCGGCCCAGTGTGCAGCGGCGGCCAAGAGAGCAAATAGAATGCTAGGTATGATAAGGAAAGGAATGGAAAATAAAACTAAAGATATTATAATGCCTCTATATCGTTCCATGGTGAGACCGCACCTTGAATATTGTGTGCAATTCTGGTCGCCGTATCTTAAAAAGGATATAGCGATTTTAGAAAAGGTACAGAGAAGAGCCACCAAAATGGTAAAGGGGATGGAAGGATACTCCTATGAAGAAAGGCTAAAAAGGTTAGGGCTCTTTAACCTAGAAAAGAGACGGCTGAGGGGAGATATGATAGAAGTCTATAAATTAATGAACGGAGTGGAACGAGTAAACGTAGATCGATTGTTTACCTTATCAGAATATAGAAAGACTAGGGGACATGCAATGAAGCTACAGGGTAAACTATTTAAGACTAATAAAAGAAAATATTTTTTCACTCAACGTGTAATCAAACTCTGGAATTTGTTACCGGAGGATGTAGTAAAGGCTGTTAGTGTAGCTGGGTTTAAAAAAGGTTTGGACAAGTTCCTGGAGGAAAGGTCCATAAACCATTATTAAGAAGTGACCGAAGATGTCAATGCTTGACCCAGTACAAGCATTGTGGAACTTGTGTCTCTTGGGGAAACTGCTAGGTACATATGACCTAGATTGGCCACTGTTGGAAACAGAATACTGGGCTTGATGGACCTTGGTCTGACCCAGTATGGCATATCTTATGTTCTTATGTTCTTCTGAGGATAAAGAAGACCAAGTAGCCACCCTGCAAATGTCTACTGGTGGCACCAGGCTAAATTCCACCCAAAAGGCCACCTGGGCTTGCATCAAATGTACCCGCAAGCCTATGGGCACCTAACGACCCCTAGCTCAGTAGGCCATGGCGATAGTCTCGCTAATCCTCCTGGAAATGGAAGTTTTGGACGCCATCTCTCCCTTACGCAGCCCTCCAAACACAAACAGCCACTCCAACTTTCGAAATAGTCTTGTGATCATCAAGTACCTTTTCAATGCCAGTCGTAGATCCAACTTCCTCAGAAGGGGATCCTGCGCCACTACCCCTCTGTCCCCAAAAATACCGGAAGGGACACCACCTGATTCAGGTGGAAAACCGACAACACCATAGGCAAAAATGAGTGCACTGGCCGTAAGACCACCCTTATCTCTCGAAATCACGAGATACGGTTCCCTACAGGACAGGTCCTGGAGCTCTGAAATTCTTCTGGCCAGATAGCTACCAAAAACACCACTTTAAGCATCAAATCCTTCAATGCACAACTCCCCAACGGCTCAAAGGGCAGTTTCGCCAAATCGGACAATACCACATTGAGGTTCCATGAGGTTACAACCGCCCACACCGGCGGTCGCACCTGTTTAACTGCTCTTAGAAAGAGTCACATCCGGGTGAGAGGCTAAGGGCACCCCCTTAATTTTGCACCCGCAAAGAGCTACAGGACAGCCCTTTATCCATACCCACTTGCAGAAAGGCTAGGATTTCCAGCACCAAGCAGCACATAGTGGAACAACCCTGAGCCACACACCACTGCTCGAACACTCGCCAGATGCGGAAATATGCCAGTGACGTGGACCGTCTCTGGGCCTTCAACAGCGTCGCTATTACCGCCAGCACGTACCCTTTCTTTCTTAACCGTGTCCTCTCAAGAGCCATGCCGCAAGCGAGAATGATCCACTTGCGGCATTTGAATGGGACCCTGGGTCAGCAGGTCCTCCCGGACCAGATGTCGCCATGGTCAACTGGGGGCAATTGGTATCATCAGCCCCCGTGCGCCTCTATCATCTGCACTATCCAACCTATCAGGGCCCAAGGAGGGAAAAACATACAGAAGCGCTTTGTCTGGCCAAGGCTGGACCAGTGCATCGAGGCCCTCTGACATTCATTCATTTCTTCTGCTGTAGAATCACAGTGCCTTGGCCGATTTGTATGTCACCATCAGATCCATTATGGGTTACCCCCTTCGGCGCACCACCTGTGCAAACACGGCCTAGTTGAGCATCATTCCGCTGGGTCGATCCGCACTCTGCTGAGATAGTCCACCTCTATGCTCTCTCGCCCAGCCACGTGTACTGCCGATAGAGTTAAACCAGTGGGGTCTCTGCCCATGCCATCAAGGGGTCGGTTTCCTCCTCCAGTTGTGCACTGCCTGTGCCCCCTTGTCGGTTGATGTACGCTGCCGTCGCTGCATTGTCCGAGAACACCCGCACTGCTTTTTCTCTTACCAAGTCCTGAAAGCTCTGTAGTGCTAGAAACACCGCTCTCAACTCCAGTTTATGGACCACCGCGTCTCCTCCTCCTTCCACAGACCCTGTGAAAACCTGCCCTTGCAATGCACTCCCCAGCCGCCTAGGCTTGCATCTGTCATGAGACACAGCCAGTGCAGGACCTCCAATGGCATACCCCACTGGAGAATGTATGACCGCAACCACCACTGGAATGCTCTGCATGTTTCTTCTGGATATGGCAAACTGCAGGACAGTGAGTGTACCTGCGCTGACCATTTGTGCAGCAATGCCCTTTGCAATGGGCTCATGTGTGCTTGAGCCCAAAGACCCATCTCTATGGACAAGGCCATGGAGCCCAACACCTGCAAGTACTGCCACGCTGTTGGCGTCACCGTCCTTAGAAAGTGCCAAGTCTGCTGCTGCAGCTTGAGCATCCTCAAGATCGACAGTGACACCTGACCAACATCCGTTTGAAACCGAGCTCAGAGGTATTCCAGATCTTGCGATGGAGAAATTTGACTCTTGGCGAAATTGACTACCCAACCGAGGCTTTGTAGAAACGCAATGACCCATGCAGTCACTGTCCTGCTCTCTTCCCGTGACTTTGCCCTTATGACCCAATCATCGAGGTATGGGTGGACTAGGATGCCCTCTCGCCGCAGCCAGGCTGCCACTACCACCATGACCTTTGTGAAGGTCTGAGGGGTGGTTGTTAGCCCGAAAGGCAATACCTGAAACTGGAAATGCCCCTCCGGAACCACAAACCGAAGAAACTGCTGGTGCTCTGTCCAAACCGGGATATGAATGTAAGTCTCTGTGAGGTTGAGAGATTTCAGGAACCCCCCTTTTTGCACCACCACTATCACTGACCTCAATGTCTCCATGTGAAAGTGCAGTACCCGAAGCATTCAATTTACATTCTTGAGGTCCAGAATGGGGCGAAAGACCCCCTCCTTCTTTGGCACCATGAAGTAAATGGAGTATCGACCACAGCCGTGTTGGTCGTGGTGCACCTCTACCACAGCCCGCAGCTCGAGCAACCTTTGCAGAGTGTCCCCCACTGCCTTTCATTTCGCCAGTGCCTTGTGCAGGGGAAATTGACGAAGGCATCTCGGAGGGGCCGTGCAAATTCCAAGGCATAGCCTTCTCTGATAATCTCCAACACCCACTGGTCAGTTGTGATCTGGGTCCAGGCATCGTAAAACTCCCATAGATGACCCCCCCCCCCCCCCATGGGAATTAAGGCTGCCTGGCCCAACTAAGTTTCATTGTGGTTTCTTGGAAGCTATCGAGGTGGACGAGTAGAAGCCTCTCCCTGAGTCTCTAAAGCCTCGAAAGGACAGCCTCCTCGCTGGGAAATGACCCCGCTGATAGGGAGTGTACCTCAGACTGAAATCTCCGAAACTCCTGTCTTATCCCTCCCTGATGCGGAAGAGCGCCTCATTTTCTGCTTGTCCTCTGGCAATCGTCCTCCCTTTGTCTCCCCGAGACCCTTAACCAGCTTCTCTAGATTCTCTCCAAAGAGAAGCTTCCCCCGGAACGGGAGCTTGCTCAGCTTTGACTTGGAGGACACATCCACGACCAAATGCGGAGCCATAAATACCGCCTTGCCGCCACCGAGGCCATCCCCTTGGACAAGCACCTAATAAGATCATAGAAGGCATCCGCTAAATATGCTACTCTGGTTTCCACCTTTGCAGCCTCTTGTGCGCGATCCTACTCCACCTCAGACTCTCCTGGGATCCCCTGGACCCACAGGGGACAAGTCCTGGCAACAAAAGCCCCGCACATCGACGCCTGCAACGACAAAGCATAGGCATCAAATGCTTGCCGCAATACAGTTTCCAACTTACGATCCTGCATATTCTTGAGAGCCGCAGACTTCTCAACTGGAATTGTAGTCTTCTTGGTAACAGCCACTGCTACATCCACCTTGGGGGCCCGGAAGAGCTCTTTATCCCGATCCGGTATGGAGTAAAATCTAGACATCGTCCACGTACTCCTAAGCGGCCCTTCAGGACTATCCCACTCCTCCCTTCCGCACCAGTCTATGGACCGGGAATACCTTCTGCGAGTCTCTCATGGCTCCTCCTCCTCTGGTACCTCCGTATGCATATTTAAAATCTTGGCTGACTGCGCTTTCAATGCCGCCAGTTCCTCTCTGCAGAACAAGCAGATGTGTGAATCCTCAGCCTGCGGTATCTCTCCTCCTTCCAACTCAGAGTCCTACTCCTCCTCTTCGGAGTCCTCCTCCACCGAAGGATCTGTACAGGAATCTTCTTTCACGAGCCACTTATTGAGACATGGCTGTTACTCGTCTCCTTCTAGCAACCAGTCCTTACCCACAGGCCGCTTCTCCGCCTTCTGAGGAAGCTTTGCCTCCTCCCTTGCTTGCTGCTTCAAACAGAATGCCTTGTGCAGGAGCAGTATAAACTCCCGAGAGAAACCCCTTAGAGAGCCCCATCTGCTCCTCTCTGGGGACCCCTCCTTTAGTCACTTTCTTACTCTTACCCTTGTGGCCCTTGGCAGCGGTGGGAACTCCCCCATCCCCACTCACTGCTGTTTCGGAAGCTGCAGTGGATGCTGCAGCCGCTTCTGCGCCCCCACAATCTGCCACCTGCAAAGGAGAACTGTCCGGGCTGCCCTCACGCAGATTAGCTTCCATCTATTTGGACTCCGTCTCGCAACCCCAGCAAAATCCAGCAGATGACACTGCTCCTCTGCAGGACCCACAGGTCAACTTTGCTGGCATTACTTAAGTTTGTGCCATTTTTTTTTTCACCCCCTTCTAAGCACTCCCAGGACTGCCTTGAACTGACCTTGCTGAGGTAGCTTCCCCCCAACACCAATGGAGCCCAAAATCCGCAGGAAACTCCTAAAGAAACCTAAACAAACCCAAACAAACTTAAATAAACTACTCTATAGCTCCCCACAGCACTGCACTGCACCAGCTTTTCCTGCCTTGCACAAAAATGGTTGCTGCCACAATGCGGCTCCCCGAGGATGTTGGCCTTGCCTGCAGTGCTACCTTTGGTAGAAAAAAGCTCTCTGCTCCTCAGCCCCCCTTTGGGACATAGGCATCAGAGGAACAAGCACAGAAAGCCTTCAGTCTCCCCGCGGCGCGACGATTCCTCCCCCGCTTCCACACGCAGCCCCGGAGTCGCCGCACACGTTGCCTGGCCCAGACAGCAAGAAAGGCCCCTTCTCTACTTACCACCGGCATTCTTACTGCACTGCACATCTCGCTGATCGCCACAGTCTCCCCCTCAGGGAAGATGTGCAATGCAGCCAGATCACTTGCTCACCCGTGCCTTGGCTCCAGCAACGCACTAGCCAAATACAGCACAGGACTGAAACCCTAATCCTGCTGTATATGATCCTGCAATGCTTTCTGGCTGATATCAATTCAAAAACCGCCAACTGAGTTAATTCTTTCAGTGAGTCCTAGCCCTTGGGTCTTGTCTCTCTAGCTGCTTGGAGACTGAGATACTGAATGCTGTGGGAGGTTTCAGATGTATGTCTAAGGGAGTGTCATGAAATCATGACGTGCTCAGTCTCCAAGCTGCTGGCAAGGTGTGAATACCCAGAGGTTCTGAGACTGGAGGGACAAAAAGGAATAGAACTTAACTAATCTGATAGGATCTCAGTAGCGGGATGACACGGTCAGATGTCTTATTTATTTTATTTGAGAACTTTTCTATACCACCCCTTCCAGAGATCAAGGGCGGTCTTGGAGGCATTTGATGGAATAAAGAGGAAGGGTTACGCATTTACAAAGAGCCGAAAATGTTTACATCCGATAGTAGTTTTATAGATAAATGGAATTGCATTTTAAATAAATGTTCCAGAGATCTTATGATGCTAATTGTTGAAACCACGAAAGTAAATTTGGAATCCTTGAAGAAAGATGAGGAGCAAGTGACTCAAGACCTAAAGCAAGCTTGCACAGAAGATAAATACAACTCTACCAATTTAGAACTTAAGCAAAAAGTGGCAACCTTACATGAAGATGTTAAAAAGCTCAAATCTAGCAAACTCAAAAGAGATTATGGAGACTACACGACCGGTTACGTATACCCCTGGATGAACCCAAAGCGAAAAGACAAAAAGAAAGTTACTTTCGATGGTAGTTCCGAAGGGGAAAATACGTCCGGTTCAGATACTGATCGGAAACAGCAGGATTTTCACGCTGCAAAGGACAGTCACATCAAAAAGAAAGACAGTTCGTCAGAAGTAAAGAGATCATCCAATCGCCGTCGTTGGCAACCTCAACCCCATCAATAGTCATTAACATATCAGGTATTTTTTTACCGGGTTCTTATATTCGTTTGCTAGAGAAAGGGCTATCTTTTGTACCGCAGACCTCTTTTGATATGTTCACATTTCGTGTTGACTTAGAACAACTCATTTGAAAACTTCATTTGAAGGTTTTCTTTGCATCACAACACATGTTACCATCTCAAAGTCGAACAGAACAAACTGTGGATAGAATAAAACTTCCTATTAAGTCTAATTGGTCCCCTCCTGGACCTCTACCAGCTGCCTTAACCATATTTCGAACGATGGTGTTGCAAGATGTCGAATTACTAACTCATGACACTCCCCTGTATCGACACGCTCTTACAAAGATGGAACGAGCGACTCTAAAAGAGATCCGAGCCCGATCCAACTTAGTTATACGCCGGGCTGACAAGGGGGGTGCAATTGTGATTATGGCTAAGTCCCATTATGTTGAAGAAGCTTATCGACAACTTAAAGATGCAAGCACATATCACGTGTTAACTGAAGATCCCACGCTTAATCTATCTAAACGAATTAATGCTCTTACAAAAATAGCTTTGCAACAGAAAGTTATTAGCCTGAAAGAATCACGTTTTTTGAATCCTCCTGATCCAGTTTTTGCACGATTTTATTTAGTGCCTAAAATTCATAAGAATTTAAATAAACCACCGGGCCGACCTATAGTATCCACCAGGGGCTCTTTGTTGGAACCACTCTCGGTATATCTAGACTCTTTTTTGCGACCCATGATATCACGGATCCCTTCCTATGTGCGAGATACTGTCCATTTTTTACAACTGCTGGAAAATAATACTCATTGGCTTAATGAGCCAGAAATCTGGTTGGCCACACTTGATGTTAGTGCTTTATACACTAGCATTCCTCAAAAACAGGCACATGAAGAGGTGATGACAATGTTAAGAACCAGGTCAGATTTATCAGAACTTCATTTAACTTTTTTATCACAACTAACAGAATTGGTTCTGTTTCATAATCATTTCCAGTTTGATGACCAGTTATATCACCAAAGAATAGGAGTGGCGATGGGGGCCACCTGTGCCCCCTCTATTGCAAATATCTATATGGGGGCTTTTGAGTCACGCTGGTTGGAAAAATCGGTACACTATTCCCGGGTCCGATTATGGTGTAGATACATAGATGATATTTTTGTCATCTGGACAGGTACGCAGGCATTACTTAATGAGTTTGTGGGCTGGTTAAACACCAGAGAGGCTACAATCCAGTTTACTAACACTTGCAGTCAAACTAAAGTAACATTCTTGGATGTGGAAGTACAGAGGGGAGCTAACAGCTGGAACACTAATGTCTTTTGCAAACCCACGGATCGGAACGCCCTTCTACATTATGATAGTTTACATCCCCGAAGATTGAAGGATGGTTTGCCGTTCTCTCAATTTCTCCGTTACAGGAGAAACTGTACTGACACTCAACAATATAAACAACAAGCGCGTCACTTGAAAGAAAAATTTTTGCAGCGAGGTTATCCTGCACATATTATAGAAACAGCTTACAAACGCGCTTTATTCAATCATCGGGAATTGCTGTTGCACCCTGCAACCACTAACAGATCTATGCAGGAATCGAAAGAAGATTCAACCATTAATTTGGTTTCTCAATTTTCAACGTGTAGCAAAGGCATTAATAATATTCTACAAAAACACACAAATGTCATACAGAGTATTCCAGCTTTGAGAGAGAAAAAAATCAGATGCGTGTGGACACGCCATAGGAATTTGAAGGAATTGTTATGCCCTACAGTCCTTCACTCATCTAATGACGAGACAATCACTATATCAGTAGGTCATTCAAGATGTGGAGATTGCTCAATGTGTGAATTTAATGAAACAATAACTTCTTTTGAGTATCATGATAAAAAATATCATTTGCAACATACAACTAATTGCCACACCACACAGGTAGTTTATGCTATACGCTGCCCGTGTCAACTGTTATATATTGGTAAAACGATGCGTCCCTTTAAGGTTCGACTAGCAGAACACAAAAGCAGATTAAAATGCAAAACTATCAGCCCCAATTGTAGAGCATTGCCTTTTGCACCAACATACTTTCACTGATTTGCGATGCTTTTGTATTGATAGAATAAATAAGAGCGCCGGAGGAAAAACCTTAGATCAAACACTAATTCTTCGTGAGCAAAGATGGATATACACTTTACAAACAGTAATTCCTAAAGGCCTAAATGCACAAATAGATTGGAGTGTGTGCAGCTAGCTAATATTCTTAGCAATTGTCAACAGCTGAGTATGGCACTATGGGTTCCATGATTTAAAGAGGCTCTCGTTCCTCCAGTCCGCATGCGCGGCGTTTGTATTCAGGGAGATATCTGTTCTAGGTTGAAACTGTCGGTAAGCCCCGCTAACTATTTTCTGCAATGATCTTTACAATTTTGGATATATAATCTGTTTTAGTTTTTATTAAAAGTTAGTTTTGAACGAGATGTTTTCCACTCTTCCAGGAAGTACTGCTATTTGAAGCCAAGTTTACATGCCCCTGAAGAAACAAGTCCAATGTGAAACGCAGTGGCGCCAAGTCTGGCGTTGGGATACTATTGAAAAGAGGGATACCATTGAAAAGATAAGCCCGATTTTCTTTATAAGTCTACTGGCTATTTGAAAAATAACTTCTTGTGAAACCGTTGGAATAACAGAAAAAGTATTTTCTATATACCTATAAAATGGGTCATTGATGCAAACAAGGGAGTTATAAGTGATTGAATATCACAAGTCCCCTTATAAGTCTGAGACCCGGTTAGAAAGAATAACACTTTTATGAACAGGTTTCCTAAACGGAGTCTATTGAAGGAAATTTTCGTAAATTGGAGTAATTAATCACATAGCAACTCAACGGAATAAAGAGGAAGCCCATTGTAGAGAGAATTGTCATAATCTAATTGGCTGATTACCAAAGAGCATTAACATGGTCACAGCAGGCTTGTCCCAATAAGGACAAAAGGTTATAATGGTACATAGAGTAAAAACAGGATTTTACCATATCTGAGATTTGATGGGTAAAGGTTAGCAGGGTATCGAAAGTGAAACCTAGGATTTTTAGGGTGGGATCCACTGGTAAGGAAAAGCCGACTAAGGTGGATGCAGCTACAATGGGATTAGCCTTATCAGCGACCCACATGATTTTGCATTTGCCTGGATTCAGCTTCAGCCAATAGGTTTTGAGCCACTGGGAGATGGCAGAGATGGCAGTTGAGTGGCTCCAGGTCCAGAGCATGGGGATCCAAATACGCTATGAGCTGCATGTCATCCGCAAAGAGGTGGGCCGATATGACGAGCGATTGTTTAAGCAGCACCATGAGGGCTAGAAAGATATTAAAAAGAACAGGCGATAGAATTGACCCCTGAGGTACCCTGCAGGGAAAATTCCTTACTGTTGAAGACTGCAAAGGTACGATATGATGAAAACCAGGCAAGAACAGTGTTGGTGATTCCTATATCTATCAGCCGCTGGAGCAGAAGATCATGATCAACCAGATCAAATGCCGCTGATAAGTCTAATGAGACTATACGCGCCACATGGCCAGAGTTGAGAAAACTGTATAGCTCACTAAATATGAAAGTGAGATATTTCCGTGCTATGATGGGGCCTGAACCAGGATTGGCAGGGATGTAGTTTGTTTCTTTTCTCTACAAAATCAGAGTTGGAAAAAAGACAATTTATTTTCCAACTACCTTCACGAGGAAAGGAAGTGTCAAAACAGGCCTGTAATTCGCAAGACAATTGGTGGCGTTAGAACCCTTCTCTAGGATTGGCCTAACAACGGATTGGCCTGTGCCCGAATTCAGTGGGAAATTAATCATATCTAGCATGTAAGGGGATGCAGGGGTTGATTTCGATTTTAAGAATGCTGAGGGTAGAGAATCCAAAAAAATGCAGTAGGACGAAGTTGAGTAAGGATATTCTGAAAGTATAGAATCGTCACAGGGTAGAAAGAAGACCATAATCCTGTTGAGCCTGATAATGACAGATTACACAGGTACACTAAAAAAATTTTTTTTTAAACTGCCTCTAATGTTTCGATTGATTTTTACGTTTTTTGGTGCGCTGAATCCAAATCTGGTAACCAATTTGCTCCATCACGTACAGATTTTCTGCTACATTGGGTTAGCAGTTTGAGGTGAACGTTTCAGATTGAGTGCGATCGAGATAAAAGTTTCTTGGATGAATTCTTTATACTAATTGTTTAGTAGTTATTCAAATAAGAATAAAGAAAATTGTAACAAGGCAGCACATAAGAATAGAGTAATGTCAACAAAACACACTGTGATGGTAGCAAAATTGTCTGCACTTAAAACAGCCACATACATGTGCACAAACATTGAGCATATAAGAGCGAGGTTAGACACAAAGCAAAGCAAAGAAATGTGCAAAAAATGTTGTACAGGTATGTAAGAATAGAAAACGCAAACCGCACCATTGCAATACATGAAGACAAACACCCGATGGTGTGAAAATAAAATTCTAATAAATGAGATCCGACACTGTGGTAATAACTAGCAAATTTTTATTTCAAAGTTTAGCAAAAACACGATATTTGTCAACACAGTTTAGATTTTAAAGTCATTCTTGGGTCAATCAATCTCCTGGTGGGCCCGTTTCTTCTTCCCCCGAATGCTTCTCTTGGTGCGCTGCTTGGCGTATTTTTCATCTGGGGTTTCCCGCAGCAGCAACCAGCAGAAATCAGCCATCATAGTGGTGTTCCATCTTCCTTGGTACCTTCTCTCTGCGTCCTTGATGTCCTGGTGAAACCTTTCACCTTGTTCTTCACTGTACGCCCCAAGTTTTCGGGAAAGTAGTTCACATGGGAGTGCAAGAAATGGACTTTCAGGCTCATGTTACAGCCTTTTTCTTTGAAGGCATTGAGCATCCTGGCAACAATATCCTTACAGTTCTCATCCCGCCTGTTCCCCAAGAATTTGAGAACAACATCCTTGAAGGAATCCCAGGCTTCTTTTTCCTTCTCAGACATCGTTTCAGCGAATGCTCCATCTGAAATGAGTTTCCTTATATCAGGGCCAACAAACACTCCTTCCTTTAGCTTTGCTTCAGAAAGTCGGGGGAACTTTGAGCAAAGGTACCGAAAGCACTCACCATCTTTTGGAAGGGACTTGATGAATTGCTTAATGAGACCCAACTTAATGTGGAGAGGTGGTAATAGAATTTTATCACGAGGTACTAAGCTCTCATGAAGAACATTTTTCTCACCGGGTCTCAAATACTCCCAAATTGGCCAGTCTTTTTTCCCCCAGTGTAGGTCGCGGGCCCGGCTATCCCACAAGCAAAGGAAGCAGGGATATTTGGTGAAACCGGATTGCTGCCCTAATAGCATGGATAGAATTTTAAAGTCTCCACAAATCATCCACTTATGCTCATCATAACGAATCTTCTGAAGAATCAGGGCCAAATTCTCGTATTTTTCTTGGAGAATAACAGAGTGAGCAATAGGAACTGAAGCGAATGTGTTGCCATTATGAAGAACACCACCTTTTATGCTGTCTTTTGACGAATCAATGAACAGCCGCCATTCAGCAGGATCATACTTGAGTTTAAACTTTTCCATCACTCCGTATATATCGTTGCAAAATACCAAATCTTCCTCTTTGCTGAAATACTTCAAAAATTGTGTCTCGCGGTTGCGGTACCAATAAAAGTTGTTCCTGGTGACAATAGATTTTTCTGTTTAAGCCGAGAACCTAGCAGTTGGGCAGCATCTTTTGGGAGTCCTAAATCCCGGACTAAATCATTCAATTCAGCTTGAGAGAAAAGTTCAGGTTTCGGATCTGGTTCAGTTTCAAACTCGGAAGTACTGGACTCATCGGGAAAAGCCATCTGATGAGTCTCATCATGATCAGAACCATCCACACAAATATGATCCAAAGATTTTGGTGGTTCAGGCACAGGTACTTCGTTGCTATGAGGCATAGGCCTAATTGCTGAGGGAAGGTTGGGGTAACTTATTACGTTCTTATTTTTTAAGTTGTATCCCTTCACAATGCAAGAGCAAAAATAGCAGTCACTGCTGTGGTGTCTTTGTTCACGCCACATCATAGGTATTCCGAAACGAAATGCTTGTTTTTTACCTTTCATCCATAAGCGTAGATCTTCCTCACATGTCTTGCACACTTTGTGAGGAGCCTACGGTTTGTCTTGATCGCCTAACTTCAAACCGAAATAGGCGAAATATACTTTTTTAATAAATGCAGAAATGTTCCTCTGCCGCTTTTTCACGGTATATTCCCCACAAATAAAACAAAAACTGTCCGGAGAGTTGACGCAACCTCTGGCTCTGTGAGCCATCACAAATACACAGCACTGCAAACTACAACTGTAGTGAACCACTTCGGAATAAAGCTGGATTATGGCTGAGCAAACAAAAGGTAATAATGAACTTGCAAGAAACTGAAATTTGACAGGAACGTTCATGTCGCAACCACCGTGTTTGAGCGAGCGAGCGAACGAGGCGAGGCGAACAGGAAAGAACATGCGCCAGCGCGAGTACTGGATTTAGCCCCCCGCCTCCCAATTGTCCTGTTAATGTATAAATGAATACAAAACACTCTAAAATATCATGAGGGAGTGTTTCTAGTTAGTTAACCATTACAACCTCTATTTTGGGCCAAGAAAATAAACTGCAGTCGGCTAAAAAGAAATTATGTGAACATTCCTTATATGGGTAAGAAATCTAATTTTGCAAGAAAACGTGACGTGATGGAACATTTTGGCTATTTTTCCTGGATTCAGCACCCCAAAATCTATAGGAATCAGTTGCAAAACTGGAGGCAGTTTTTTGGTAGTGTACCTGTGTTACTATCCAATTCCAGAGAGTGAGGTGAGATCAAGATGTCAGGAGCAGCCACAGGCAAAGGGGCCAGAGAGGCGAGTGATAGGTGGATGGCATGCACTTTGGAGTGAAAGGAGGATACAAACTGTTTGGTAGTGGGGATATCCGGTCACGATGACAATGAAGGACGCTGCTTAGTCAAAATTCTGGTTAGTACTTCCAGTAATGCACTATGATGAAATTAGACCTTACCTGCTAATTGTCTTTCCTTGAGTTCTCTCCGGGCTAGTCCAGGGAACGGTAGGGTAGTCAATCGCCTTCAGCAGCTGAGGACTGAAAAACTTAAAGTTTTGCTGACTGCTTAAGCCACTCCCCCTCGTGTCAGTACTCCAGTCTTCTCTTGTCAAAGCCGCTCTACCTACAACTAGGAACAAAGCTCAACTAGGAAACCAAAACACTATCAAAATTGCATACTTCCCCAGCAGAGGTGCGCACATGCGAAACCCATGTGACCCTCCGAAAAAGGACTAACAAAGATTTGTAATTGGCCTGCTGTGACCTCCTCATTTCTTCATTATCTCTTTCTCGTCTTTTAATCTTTTTTTTTTTTTTTTTGTATTTCATCTCTTGCTTTGCTAATTTTCTGAAACTGCTCCTGCACCCAGGAAGACACAGACTGCGGAACCGAAGTTCACTATAAAGCTCGGGTGGGCCCTGGACTGGCCCGGAGAGAACTCAAGGAAAGACAATTAGCAGGTAAGGTCTAATTTCATCTTCCTTATCGTTTCTCCGGGCCAGTCCAGGGAACGGTAGGGCAGTACCAAAGCAGTACCTAAATATGGGAGGGACCCGCGAGCCCCGCCACCACGGCCGAGGCCCCAAACCTAGCATCCTCCCTGGCGAGAACATCCAGCCTATAGTGCTTAGCAAAAGTATGCAGCGAGGCCCAAGTTGCGGCCCGACAAATCTCCACCGGAGGTACCAAAGTAAACTCCGCCGAAGACGCCGCTTGGCTGCGCGTGGAATGAGCCTCGAGACCCTCCGGAGGTGACTGTCCCGCGGCCACATACGCCGCCGCTATCGCCTGTTTCACCCAGCGAGCAATGGAAGCTTTAGTAGCAGCCTTACCTTTGCTGGGACCTGCAAAAACTACGAATAACCTATCGGACTTGCGAAAGGATGCAGTGGCCTTGAGATACCTCCGCAAAACGCGCCGAAGATCCAACTTCTTTAAAGAGCGATCCATGGGAGAGCCCGAGAGCTCAGAAAAAACAGGCAACGCCACCGTCTGATTTACATGAAAAGGAGGACATCACTTTCGGAAGAAACGAAGGAACCGTTCGCAAAACCACCTTTTCCGGGAAAAATTGAAGATACGGCTCCCGGCACCAGAGTGCCTGCAAATCCGAAATCCTCCTCGCCGAACATAATGCCACCAGGAAAGCCGTTTTCCACAACAGTTCCCGCAAACCTACTGATGACGCCGGCTCAAAGGGAGGTTTCATCAGGGCTTCCAGAACGATGTTCAAATCCCACGGCGGCACCACCATCCGCACCGGAGGCCGGATGAGCTTGGCCGCTCGAAAGAAGCGTTGCACATCCACATGAGCAGACAAGCTGCGCCCCTGCACAGATCCCCGGTAACAAGACAGAGCCGCCACATGAACCTTGAGAGTGCTGTACGCTAATCCCTTTTCCAGACCAGTCTGCAGAAAAAGGAGCAGCTCTGGCAAGGCCGCCCTCAAAGGCCGAACGCGCCGCTGAGCACACCAAGCCTCAAACACTCTCCAGACTCTGGCGTAGGCTAGCGAAGACGAACTCTTTTTGGACTGCAGCATAGTGGCCACCACCGACTCGGAATATCCCTTACGTCTCAGCCTGTCCCCTTCAAGAGCCAAGCCGTAAGCAAGAAGCGACTGACCTGCGGCATCAGCACGGGACCCTGAGCTAGCAGATTCATCCGATCGGGCAGCCGCCAAGGAGCATCCACCAAGAGCCGCACCAGGTCCGCGTACCAAGGCCACCTGGGCCAATCCGGAGCTATGAGAATCACCTTCCCGGCGTGCACTGCTATCCGCTGAACCACACGACCGATCATCAGCCAAGGCGGAAACACAAAGCAGCTGATCCGCCGGCCAAGGCTGGACCAACCCATCCAGACCCTCGGACATGTGCTCCCTGCGTCGACTGAAAAATCGAGGCGCCTTGGCATTGCGTAGGGTAGCCATCAGATCCATCCCTGGCTGACCCCAGCGCACTGTAATGTCGTGAAACACTGCCGCGTTGAGTTCCCACTCGCCGGGATCGAGAACATTGCGACTGAGAAAATCGGCCTGTACATTGCCCTTCCCTGCGACATGAGCCGCCGACAATGCTAACAGATGAGATTCCGCCCAGAGCATCAACTCCTGGCTCTCTTCCAGCAGGAGCACACTGCCGGTGCCCCCCTGCCGATTGATATAGGATACCGTGACCAAATTGTCGGAGAAAACCCGAACCGCTTTCCCCTTGAGCAAGGACTCGAAGTGCTGTAGCGCCAGCCGCACCACCCTGAGCTCCAACCAATTGATGGACCACGAGCTCTCCTCCAAGGACCAGAGCCCCTGTGCCACCTGAGCTTGGCAATGAGCCCCCCAGCCTGACAGGCTGGCATCTGTCGTCACTAGTATCCAGTCCGTATCGCACAAGGGAATCCCTGCCCAAAGATGACTCGCATCCAACCACCAAAGCAGGCTGCTGCGGACCAACTCCGGACAGCATAATTTCTGTGTGAGCGGATGACGCTGCGGAGACCACCTGGACAGCAAGGCCCGCTGCAGCGGACGCATGCGCGCTCTTGCCCATGGCACGAGATCCAAGGCTGCTGCCATGGACCCCAAGAGCTGAAGATACCTCCAGGCCGATGGAGCGTCTAGCCTCAAGAATGCTCGCACCTGAGCCAAGATTTTCTCTACCCTGGCCTCGGGAAGGAATACGGAGCCCACTTCCGTGTCGAACAATGCTCCGAGGTAAACCAGCCTCCTCACTGGCTGAAGCTGACTTTTGGCGCGGTTTATCACCCAACCGTGTTGTTCCAGGACCTGAACAACCCGAGAAGTAACCATAAGAGCATCCTCCCAGGACGCTGCCCTGATCAACGAATCGTCCAGGTAAGGATGGACTCTTATCCCCTCCTTTCGCAACGCCGCCGCCACTACCACCATAACCTTTGTGAAAGTCTGCGGCGCCGTTGCCAAACCAAAGGGCAGGGCTCGGAACTGAAAATGCCCCATAGGCAGAGCAAACCTCAAAAACCGCTGATGTTCCTCTCTGATCGGAATGTGTAAGTAGGCTTCCGTGAGATCTATAGCCGAGAGCAGCTCCCCCGGGCGCACCGCCTGTATAACCGCTCGCAGCATCTCCATCCGAAAATGAGGCACTCGTAGCGCGCGATTCACGTGCTTGAGGTCGAGAATAGGCCGAAAGGAACCCTCCTTTTTGGGAACCACAAAATAAATCGAGTATCGACCTAACCCGTATTGGGCGGAGGGAACCTGCACGACCGCCCGCAGCTGTACCAGGCGGTCCAGTGTAGCCGCTATGGCTTGTCTCTTTGGCCCCGGAGGACACGGCGAAGACACAAAGGCGTCCCCCAATGGGTGAGCGAACTCCAGCACACAGCCGTCTCGAATGATCTCTAGTACCCACTTGTCGGTAGTGATCACGGCCCAGGCTGCAAGAAATTCCTGCACACGGCCTCCGACGGGAATTTCCGGCGGGGCCAGCTGACCTTCATTGCCCCTTTTTAGGATTCCCTTGCTGGGCGCTGAAATAAGGTCTGTTGAACCCTCTCGCACCTCAAAAGGACTGACCTCGAGCACCAAAGCGACCTCTGGAATAAGGAGCAAAGCGCACTCCTCGAAATCTGCGAGCCTCTCTACCTTGCCCCCGCTGAATCGGACCCGCTCTTGGAGCTTTGGGCCTATCCTCCGGCAACCGACCCCCCTTGGAGTCCACGAGATCCTTAACAATCTTTTCTAAGGCCTCGCTAAAGAGTAGCTTACCCTTATAAGGCAGCTTACCGAGCCGTGACTTCGAAGAAGCGTCCGCCGCCCAATTCCACAGCCATAGGAAATGCCTAGCCGCTATCAGCGACGCCATGGACTTCGCTGAGATTCTCACCAAATCATAGAAGGCATCCGCCAGGTAAGCAGCCGCTGATTCCAACTTAGCCCCCTCAGCAGCCGCAGGTTCCCCTGCCTCCGCAGTGGAATCCCCTTGGAGCCAACGAATTGAAGCTCTCGACACATAGGCACCACAAACAGACGCCTGTAGGGCAAGTGCACTAGCATCAAAGGCCTGCTTCAGTAGAGCCTCCAGCCTGCGATTCTGTAGATCCTTAAGTGCCGCTCCACCTTCCACTGGAATAGTGGTCTTCTTGGTCACCGCAGCAACCAAAGCATCCACCTTAGGCATCTTCAACAACTCCACCTCTTCCTGTGGAACCGGGTAGAGGCGCCCTAAGGCGCGACTACCCCTCAGAGTCGCCTCAGGGAACTCCCACTCCGACTCTATCATCTGCTTAATTACGCAGTGCAGCGGAAAACATTTCTGCTATGCTTTGAATCCCTGTAATAACGGATCTTCCAGAGGGTCTTGCGACACTGCCGGCAACGGCAGATTTAAGGCCGTCAGCGACTGCGAGATTAGCGCTCCCAACTCCTCCTTGCGAAAAACCCTAAAGACGTTAGGATCTTCGCCCGGAGCAAGTTCGTCCTCTTTGAGCTCGCCAGCCCAAGGGTCAAAAGCCGCCTCTGAAAAAATGTCTCCTTCCTCCAACCCTTGAGGGACTGAGACAAGATGTTCACAGCTCTCTATGGCTGAACCTGAACCTGGCAGCTGTTGGGAAGACCCCTCACCAGGGTCCAAGCCCCCCCCCCGTGCTAGCAGAGCCCATATCCAAGAGCTGGGAACTTGGGGAGTTCACTGTTTGCCTATGAGGATTTTAGCAAATAAGCCTTATGCAAGGCCAAGATAAAATCGGGCGAAAAAAATGCCTTCAAATCCTCCTGCATCGCCGGAGCCTTCTTTGCCAGTTTACTAGCAGAAGCAGAGCCCCGATCTGATTTCGCCTTTCTTTTGTCCTGCTTATGATGCCCCTCGTGAAGACCAGCAGGCTCTCCCAAAATGGCTGACGTTCCCGCCATTTCTGCAGAGACCGGTGGCCTCTCTGCGTCGAGCAAAGGCTTCCCTTCCATGAAAGGAAACAAGAGCCGCCGCTTTAGAAACGGCTCCCTGGCTTCCACCGCACATGCGGCCCCCAAACCAAAAAACGCTGAAGACGTACCTTTTGCCGCGTGCCGGTCTCCCCTAGACTCCCGGTGCCGTGCGCGCAGCCCGCGAATGCTCCAGAGCTCCAACACAGCTAAGACACCCACCTGAGTGCAGGGCTGCTCTGCCGCATTCCCGCTCCCCCGCTGCTCGCGGTGTTAAGGATCCCACGGCTGAATGGCGCAGAGAGGTAATAACCGGGGCTCCCAGCTCCAACTAAACCTCTTCTGCCGCCATCAAGGACCGGAAGGACAGGCTCTGCCCTTCCCGCTGCTGTTCAACAAAGCTCAGGTCCGATTCCGTTATCTGTTTGTTTTTTTTTTTTTTTTGTACTTTATGCCAGGGAAATATAGCAGTTTAAATAGCTCAGCTAGAGCTAACTGCTACTAAAAGCTAGTGAAACAAACAACGCCTAAAAAATCAACTTGAGGGAGAAGATCAGCTTCGACGTCCCGTTCAGCTGCTGAGGACTAAAAGACTGGGGTACTGACACGAGGGGGAGTGGCTTAAGCAGTCAGCAAAACTAAGTTTTTCAGTCCTCAGCTGCTGAAGGGGCTCGACTACCCTACCGTTCCCTGGACTGGCCCGGAGAAACGATAAGGAAGTATAGTTTTCTTTGCCTTGCCAATCTGGGAGGCATAAGCTCAAGCAGCATCTCTGAAATGAATAAAGAGAGATGACTATCTAGTCTTTCTCCAAGCTCTTTCAGCTCGACACATTTATCAGTGTCTCAGTCCCTCATGATACCAGGGATTGGACTTTTGAGAGAAAAGCTTTTTGCTGCAATGGAGCCACTAGATCAAAAGCATGTTTAAAGGGAGTTATCTAAGCAAATTACTTGGTCACCCAGGGACAAATCAGAAAAGTTAGATGGGAAGGAGCAATTTTGTAGCAGTGCTTCAAAATCCAAGGTTTGTATATGTTGAGTCCAAACAGGCAGTGGTATGGAAGGGGTATGAATGTGGTCGTAATGGAGGTAAAAACGGATCAGAGAATAGTCCAACCATGGCAGCGCTAATGAAGAGATTGATAAGAGCCTGGGGTCTGGGGAGAGACAGGGGTAAAGATAAGGTCAAGCATGTGACCTGCTGAATGGGTAGGAGTAGCTACCTTCTGCACCATGAAGAGTTATCGAGTCCCTGGCTTGTTTAGAAATTGATTTTGGAGTTTGGGGGCTCCAAAACATGGTGATTCAAAGTGAGGTTAAAGGAGACTTGTGTGTGCTGCATTTGCATGGCAATTGAAGGAGTAAATTGAGGGTGGCAGTAGTCTCTCTCTCACTTGCTAGGGAAAACATATCTCCATGCATTCAATGACAAAACCAAGGTGGATTAGCCTATCACATCAATAATTTGGAACAAATTAAAAATATTGACTGGTATATTCCTGATTTTTTATGTGCAGATTTTTTTCTTTCTTCGACATAGTGTCTGCTTATGGAACTGCTCACATTCTGTGCTAAGCCCTTTAAAAGCTCTGCTATTTGACTAAAACAGAAATTGAACTATGGGAAAGTAGCATGTAAAGACAAAGCATCATTGGGCATACCAAAATCCCTTGCTCTAAGAAATCCTTGGTTGTAATTAGACAAAGCTCATTTTTGTGATACTGTATTTTGTTTGTATTATTGATGAATATTGTACCATTTTATTTTAAATCTGACTTGTGAACTGCTTTGAGTCTACCACAGAGGAAAGATTTGTTTAAGTATGATAAAGAGATTGACGGAGCTATATATTCATCCTACCCTTCCCCCATTGTGCTGTCTTTTCCCTCCTTTTTCCTATGGTTCAGCTGATCCTGCCTTATTTTTGTTGCCTACTAGCTTCCCTGTAGTCTTATGGACAGCAAATAAGCAGTAGGTGGTAGCGAGCCGCATTCTATGATTAGTAGTAGTAGTTGTCCTCAGGAGCTGCTTGCATACTGCTTCTGGGACTGCACAGGTACTCTTTCAAAGCACTAGCTGGAAGAAGCAGGACTAGTGGTACGAAGCCGGTAGCTGTAAAAAGCTATCAATTCTCTCAGAGTTGGTCTCATATTACATTATAAAAGTATACATTTTGTACAGTTACAAGGATCTGAACTTCAATAACCAATCACAAAAGAATCTGGAATTTGTTAAAAATCCTGATTTGTGCATTTACTATAAACTGGACTCACTGAGTTCAGTTATAAGCTTCAGATTCTGTTGCCGAATATTTTCAAACTCCTGCTGTTTCTTCCTCATGTGCTTTTCAGTCACTGCACATCGATCACATAATCCTGCCCTCAACCTGTTAGAAATAAAATTGCAAAGAATAAATATTTGGCATCTTAACACATACCCTAAACTCAGAACCCTGTTTCAATCCCCAAAAGCCATGCATATTTCTGGGCAATGGTGTAAAATGTGAAATAAATTCTCCTTAGCCTTAAGAACTGCACAATGACTCACTACAGGAGCAAAAAGCATGGCTGATTGAAAACTAGGCTCTAGAAACATTTTCAACTACTTTATGTTAAAAAGACCAATGAGATTAAATACAGGACCTTATTTTCACGTTCTAACAGAGTTCACTCATTTCAATTCTGCTAGCCTTACCTCTGTGACACCATGACCACGCCCCCTAAGTGTGCCTGCTTCTATCTGGTATCAGAAGCTAAGCAGGGTTTGGCCCTGTTAGCACTTGGATGGGAGACCACCTTGGAATTACTGTGTGGAAGAAAGAACTTGCAATCTACTTCGTCACACCTTGCCAAGAAAACCATGATAGTCACAATATGGACAACTATCTACAGGGCCACCAGGAGTCAACAGTTGGAGGGTACACAACAATCTTTCTGATTTAATAAATCTCTACCATATCCTATCAACCTGCACCACTAATAGAGACCCAATTCAATTCCATTAATTACCTACCCAAGGGCAATCTGAATCAGCATTTCACTACCATCTAAGTGGCAGGGAGATAAATGTTATCATACTGTTTTTGCACAACTTCCAGGGTTTGTCTTTTTTGTATTTAACTCACACCACTCTCTGAGTATACAAAATGGACCTTCATTATCCAAAATGCCAAACTAGAATTCTGTATAGAGCTCAAAAAAATGCTTCATCACTACCTAATAGATGTTTACCCAAAGATTAGGTAGGTATAATATCTCAAAGCTAGAAGCAAACTCAGATCATTAACACAATAGCATACCTCACTGCAACAGACTGGCCAATTAATCTCTCAGGCCTTGATTCTCTAACATTTGAAAATATGAAAAAAATGTTATGTACAAGATAAACTTATAAGAGAAAGATGAATAGGCTGTGGTCTGACCCGAGTATCTTTTAGGAAGCATGAGAAAAAATTAGAGGTCAAATAACCTCACATTTTAGCCTCTTCCTTGAATAAATGGGGGTTTTAGAATTATAAGCCTTCTCTGACAGGGAACTATTATACCCGACTGCAGCTTGCCTTGAGCTTGGATTTGGAAAGATAAGTAATTAAATCTAAAGATAAGTAATTAAATCTAAAAAAAAACCCCAAAATGTGTGTAGATTGTGTTTTCACATCTGTGCATGTTGATTTTCTTTAAAAACAAAAAAACCATACAAACAAAATCTTCCTACACAGAAAAGGTACAGATATCTGTAGATACTTTGCTTATGAAGGGTTTCAGAGTTACAGTATATGCATACTTTTTCTTTTAACATTTGTGCAGAGATTGTTATGCAATGCACCAACTAATTTTGTCCCAGTGTGAGCAGCCTGAAAATTGCTTCTTTTGAGGAAACTGCAAAATTTCTTAGTAAGCTGCGGTAAAATTGCATGCTGGTGTTATCTAACTACAGGAAAAATTCATGTAAGATTCACTAACAGTGGTAAATTGTTAAATATTGTTACAACTAGGAAGATCATGTATTACAAGCTAAAATTCAAAGATAAAAGAACCAGTCTGATGGTGGAAAAAACAGCCCCACCCTTCATCCTTTTAAAAATAATATTGCTGGTGCCTGCTGCTCTGACATCTGCCCCCTCCTCAATCCATTAAGCATAATTACTTACCTGTAACAGGTGTTCTCCAAGAGCAGCAGGAATCAGTCCTCAAATATGGGTGACATCGGCGCCGACAGAGCTCTCGTGCGGAGCATTTCCCCAGCTTTCAAAGAAAGCACAGTTACTTACCTGTAACAGGTGATCTCTGGGAACAGCAGGAATTAGTCTTCACATATGGGTACGTCGGTACCGACGGAGCCTGCACGGGAATGCTGCCCAGCTTTCAATTAGAAAGCTTTTGGTAGCATCCCTCGCGCCTGCGCAGTGACTTCCCGCCTTCTCCACAGCCTCTCTTCAGTTGAGTTTCAGAGCTGAGACAAAGGCGAGGAGAGAAAAGGGAAAAAATAAAAAAGATGTAACTCCTAGGGGAGGTGGGAGGGTTGTGAAGACTAATTCCTGCTGTTCCCAGAGATCACCTGTTACAGGTAAGTAACTGTGCTATCTCCAGGAACAAGCAGGAATGAGTCTTCACATATGGGGACTCCCTAGCTGGAGATGCCAGGGGGAGATCCCATAAAAATGCAAGTGCCCGGGTCAGGGGTGCATTTTGTCTCCAGGAATCCCCGGCATCCAATGTGGGATGGAGGGTAGGAGTTGAAAATAAAGGAGCTGTGAGGAGAGAAATAGCATAGCCAAGGACTAGGTGTTCTACAGACTACAGGAGTCCTTGGTGGAGAAGATGAGTAGCATTAAAAACACATTTAATGTACACTTAAAATATGCAGCTTACCTACTGTATTGTAGGAAGTAGAAAGCATGATGGAGTCTACTGGATAAGCAGTGGCGGAATCTTCAAGGTGACCTCTCAGTAGTGAGGAGGAAGGTCCAGACTTGGAGGTAGTAGATGAGCCAGGTGTCAACTGGGTAGGAGTAGACGTCTGGTCTTCAATGGAAAGCTTTATGGGAAAGCTGAAAAGTCCTTTAGGCATCATGAACAGTGAGGACTAAAGGAAGAAGACTGACGGGTTGAAGAACTAGCCCAGTCCTGGCAGGAAAGGGGGAATGGAAAACCCCTATTCCTAAGGAAAACAGTTGTGTATTCGAAGATAAAGATGTACACTGTTTTTCCTAGCTGGCGAGAGATAGGAAAAAATATTGAAGCTGGATGCTTCAAGGACAAAGAAAAAATGGAAGATGTTAGCACCAAAGTGGTTGTTGGTGCTGAACAGGTCCTGAATCATAATTTGGTATGGGACGTAGGGCAACAATCTGTCTAAAACCTCTAAGAGGTAAATCATGTAGTGTAGACAGTAAGGGTGATAGTGAATAAGATTGAGCAACCCTTAAGAAGCCCCCCATCAAACACATGTATATGGGGAGATATATATATATGTGGCTGGAATAGATATGTATATATTCATATATATATAGATCTATAAATATACATATGTTCAGATTTGCATATTAGGATATGGGTGGTGAAATATATCAAATATATATATATAGATGATATACCTAGATAGATGGAAATTTGTGGGGCATGGTTTAGCACCACCAGAGTAATGATATAAGTATGTAGACATATTTGGAGATGCTACATACAAGACAACAGATTGAGATACATGTCTACCACCCAGCCCCATAACTATACATGGGGAATATAAAAGAAAAAGATTCTGCGTTCTACAAGAGGGTGAGCCCACTTGGGATATGCATAGAGAATCTATTTTCGTGGGTTGAGGGATGCAGGAAAGCAATCCAGTGAGATAACCGTGATGTTCGCGTGAGAACAGATTAAGATATGAATCTGTAGGGAACAAGGCAGGGAGTTCTACAGAACACTGACATGGCAGATGCCTTGGATTTTCACGCAGAAGAACTGCTATCTCGTGTTAACACCCCAGGCTAGAGGGGGTGTGGAGAACCCTCACAGGGATAGGAAGGGTTGATAAGTTTTTCTCTAATAATAGAGGAACTTCAGAGACAAGGACAATGCTCTATAGCAAAGCCCTCATAGTAGAAAGCTTCTCTGAAGACTGCAGAGAGCATTGTGCAGGAGAGCTATGAGATAAACTGACTGAAAATCAGTTATGTTGCCATATCCTAGAAAAGGAGATGGTTAGAGTAATGTGAGAAAGCCTAACGAGTAGGAGGATCCAAGATAGTTTGGAATCACTACTGAGGCTAGACAAAAATTCTGAACAAGGGACTGGAACTTGGAAAAGTCCCAGTAATACAATTACTATAACTCCTGCAGGCAGAGCTGCTGACAGAAACAGCAGAGAGATTGTCTTGTGCTGAATAAAGAAAAACAGACAAGAAAAGAGAGGGGATATCTCTTCTCACTGTCTGGGGAACGACCAGAGAAGTAGTTCAGTATGGGAGCCCTCAAGTAGTTGGAGGGTGACGTACCCATGGGGTAAGTCAACTGAAGGAAAAATGTTCAGTTGGGAAAGAAACTATCAGGTGATAGTTGCAACTGCTCTTCTGGAGAGTAAGAAGAGGAGAAGTGTGTAGTACCTGAACAAAATAATTTTTTGACAGGTTAGTACACTGAAAAAGAAAAGCACAGTGAATAATCTTTGAATATGTAAGTTACAATTCCCGACCCCTATGGTTGCTGGGAATGTTGAGACTGGCCAGAACTGGAGGACTTCAGACTAGGCTGAGGCGTCTCTTGTTTAGGGACAGCCGAATGATGGGCAGGAGAGGAATGAAACTTTCTTTTCTTAGGAAAAGAAGGTTTGGTAGGACATTTCCTACTATTTGAAGAAGGAGGTGGCTTAGAATGGTTTCTAGTGGAAGAAGAGTCAGGGGAGCATTGAGCAACCTGACGTAAAGCCTCCTTATTAAAAAGACCTTCCCCTGTACAAGGAGAATGAGCTAGTATAGTTTGTGCCCATTTGCTCAAGTCTGAAGCCTCAAGCCAGGCTCTGCGACGTGCTGCAATGGCAATAGCAGAGGATCTGCTAATGGACTCAAAAGAATCTATAGAAGCACGAGACAGAAACCAGGATATATTCCGGCTGTGATTGATGAGCAAGGAATAATCAGTAGCCTTGGGCTCTGGTAAAAAAGGGGTCAAAAGAGACAATTTCTCTGTGACTTCCTGGAGTGTTAGACTCATGTGAAAAATATATGAGAGAACTCTGGAAGCCAGCATAGAATTTTGGAAGGCCTGACGGCCAAAAGCATCAAGTGTTCTTGAAGAACAACCTGGCGGAAAAGAAGAATGCTTCTTCTTGCTCTTAACCTTTCTCAGTGCTGATTCCACTACAAGGGAACAATGAGAAAGTTGAGGTTTTTGGAACCCTGGAGAGGGTGGCACACGGTACCTAACCTCAGTGTCAGTAGAAACTTGAGGAAGTCGTAAGGGCGATTTCCATACCCTAAGAAGGAGATCCTGCAGAGCAGGATGTAAAGGAAACTGTATATGTTGCATTTGTGCCGGTGAGCCATGGGTAGGATCACAACCAGGGATAGAAACATTAAGAAAGGTTGCCATATCCAGGAGAAAAGTCTGAAAAGACTGATCTCCTATGGGAACTATTCCTGGTGAGGCTAAAGAAAGAGCCTGAGTATCAGAGGACGTACAAGGTACTGCACCAATGTCAGGTATCGGTTCTAAACTAGGCAGCGGTGCAAGAACAGGCATCAACCTCGCTACTGATAAGGGACTAGCAGGGGAAGTAGTCATCGGGAACTGCGGTAGTGGTACCGAGATCATTAGGGAGTTATGGTCTTCGGAACTACCTATTGGGAAACGACAGGAGTCGGTTCCGGGACGCGTCGGTACGCAGTCTTCGAGACTCGATATCGACTCAAGACTCGGCATCGAAGAGAGCGAGACTAGCGATGCATGTCTCGACAGTTCCGACGCCAGTGGTAGTATCGGCAATGCCGATACCACTAAGGCAGCCTGGGTGACATCGATCGATACCGAGGATACGCGATGAGCACCCATCCACGATGCCGATGCTAGGGTATCGGAACCGAACGACATCGGTACCGTCCCGGAGCATGGCTGAGATTGAGGGAAGTCAATGAGGTGCGTATCGATCGGTCCCGAAGGTACCGAGGATGCCCGATGACGATCCCTGGTGAAGAGTGGAGTACTCGACACCAGTGCCGATGCCGGAGGCTCGGTACCGCTCGAAGCGGATACCACCCCCGCGCATGGCTCAGGTATGTTCTGTGAGGGATGAGCCCCAGGAACATCCTGAAACCCCTTTAACGCTTTGGAGCCCGAAGACTCCCGCAGGGGTAATGCCAATGAATTCTTGAGGGTAAGGCCGGAACCGTCACCATGCTGAGCATGGGACATACCACTCAAGCATTGACTAGTCTTAACAGACTGTTTTTGGGTTACCTGATCCTGTGAAGTAGAGAAACCGGGTACCCTCACTGCCGAAGAAAAAACGGTATCGAGGGAACCTCTAAATACTGAAGGTTTTCTCACAAAATTATCTCCTGACAAGTCAGGGGAAAAAGGGTCAGGACCCACACAGTTGAGACACCAACTATGGGTGTCTAAAAAGAAAGCGTAGTTACTCACCTGTAACAGGTGTTCTCCAGGAGCAGCAGGAATCAGTCCTCACTTATGGGTGACATCGGCGCCGACGGAGCCCTCGCGGAGCAATTTTCCCCAGCTTTCAAAGAAAGCCTTTGGGAATTGCAGCGCACATGCGCGGTCCTCTTCCCGCCCGAGGGTGCCATTTTAGCCAGTCAGATGACATAGCTAAAAAGACAGCATAAAAATTTGCAAAAAAACTAAAGCAGACGATTGCAACTCCAAGGGGAGGAGGGAGGGTTGTGAGGACTGATTCCTGCTGCTCCTGGAGAACACCTGTTACAGGTGAGTAACTACGCTTTCTCCGGGACTAAGCAGGAAGTCAGTCCTCACTTATGGGACTCCCAAGCTCAAGGCTACCGGAGACCCTAAGCACAAAAATGAGCTCCCTCTAGCTCAGCAGCACAGAAGGAAGAATCTTCGCTGAATGATTACCCACCGGTAGCCCACATCCGGGATGGGGGGTAGGAGTTGCTCAGACCTCAAAGAGATTACGGAGGACTGCCTGTCCGAAAGCACTGTCCCTGCGGGACTCCCTCTCGAGACAGTAATGGACCGCAAAAGTCTGGCTCGAAGACCAAGTAGCGGCCCGGCAGATGTCTGCCAGCGGAACAGAGCGGAGGTAAGCCACTGACGTAGCCTTTGCCCGAACGCAATGAGCCGTGACTCGACCTTCCAAGGAGAGTCCGGCTGCCCCATAAGCCCAAGTGATACAGTCCGCAACCCAGATGGACAGAGTACGCTTGGAGACCGGGAGTCCCAATTTATTGGGGTCAAAAGACACAAAAAGCTGAGCAGCTTTACGGTGCTCCCGCGTACGGTCAAGGTAGAAGTTCAAAGCCCTTCTACAGTCCAGGGTATGGAGGACCGTTTCAGCTCGGCTGGAGTGTGGCCTGGGAAAGAAGGTTGGAAGCACCACCTCCTGATTGATGTGAAAAGGGGAGACCACTTTTGGAAGAAATTTTGGGTGAGTCCGTAGGACTACCCTATTTTTGTAGAACCGAGTGTAAGGGGGATCAGACACGAGGGCCTGCAATTCACTTACGCGTCTAGCGGAAGTGAGGGCTATCAAGAACAGTGTTTTCCAAGACAGAAAACGGAGAGAACAGGTAGCCATAGGTTCAAAAGGCGGACAGGTGATCCGCTGCAAAACCACATTCAGGTCCCAGTCAGGCGCTGGCGGGCGCAGAGGTGGTTTAAGTAGAAGGAGACCTCGGAGAAACCTCGCTACGAGAGGGTCGCTGGAGAGAGGTCTGCCGTCCACCGGCACATGATGTGCCGAAAGAGCACTGAGGTGAACTTTGACGGAGTTGGACTTAAGTCCCAGATTAGAGAGGTGTAGCAAGTACTGCAAGATCACCGACACCGGGCAGGAGAAGGGATCCTGAGACTGTTGGGTACACCAAACGGAAAAGCGACGCCATTTAAGGGCGTAGCATTTGCGGGTAGAAGGCCGTCGCGAAGCCAAGACGACCTCCTCCACCTCTGCCGGCAGGAGAAGGGGAGCAAGGACTACCCTCTCAGCAGCCAGGCCATTAGGTTGAGAGACCTGAGGTTGGGGTGTAGCAGAGACCCCTGATCCTGAGTGAGGAGATCCGGTTGAAACCCTAGAGGGAATGGATCCTCCACCGCTAATTGCAGCAGGAGCGGAAACCACGGCTGTCTGGGCCAGCGAGGGGCCACCAGGATCATGAAGGCTTTGTCTCGGAGAACCTTGAAAAGAGTCCGAGAGACTAGCGGGATGGGAGGGAAAGCGTACAGAAGGCTTCCCGACCAGGAGAGTAGAAAAGCGTCCGCCGCAACCCGAAGGGGTGTGGCTGACGAGAGCAGAAGCGAGGAAGTTGCCAGTTGTGAGGACTGGCAAAGAGATCCATCGTGGGGAGGCCCCACTTTAGAAAGAGCTTCTGAACTACCAAGGGATCCAGACGCCACTCGTGCGGCTGGAGGATCCTGCTGAGTTTGTCCGCCAGGTAATTCTCTTGGCCTGGGAGATAAACTGCCTTGAGGAGAATGCCGTGACTGACGGCCCAAGAGCAGAGCTTCTGTGCCTCCCGGCAGAGGAGGAAGGAGCCCGTGCCCCCCTGCTTGTTCACGTAGAACATGGCAACTTGATTGTCCGTCTGGACAAGGACGGACTGGTGAGAAGTCAGGTGGGAGAAGGCCTTGAGAGCCAGGCGGATCGCCCTGAGCTCCAGGAAGTTGATCTGCTGAGCAGACTCCCACGTGGTCCAGAGGCCCTGAGTGCGTGCCCCTTGGCAATGCGCTCCCCAGCCCAGGAGGGATGCATCTGTTGTCAGCACCCGGGCCGGCTGAGGTGACTGGAAAGGCATTCCGCAGATCAGGTTCGGCTGCTGAAGCCACCACCGGAGAGACGAGATCAGCGGCTCGGAGACGCGCACTAGGTCTGCTAGGCCGCCTGTGGCTTGTCGCCACTGCTGGCGGAGACACCATTGAGCAGGCCGCATATGCAGGCGGGCATTGGGGGTCACATGGACGGTGGAAGCCATATGGCCGAGTAGTCTCAGGAAGCGCCTGGCGGAGACCAGGGGCTGGCTGCGAAAACGGTCGGCTAGGTCCATGAGCCGTAGAGCCCTGTCGAGCGGTAGGTACGCCCGTGCCTGAGGAGTGTGCAGCCTTGCGCCGATGAACTCGAGATCCTGTGAGGGGAGCAAAGTGGACTTTGCGAAGTTTATAACAAAGCCCAAGTGCTGCAGAAGAGTCACCGTGCGGCGCGTGGCGTTGGTGACCTCCAGAGCGGACACAGCTCTGATGAGCCAGTCGTCGAGGTACGGAAAGACATAGAGGCCGTGAAGCCGGAGATGGGCCGCCACCACCGCGAGACATTTTGTGAAGACTCGCGGTGCGGAGGACAGGCCAAAGGGCAGTACTCTGTACTGGTAATGATTTCCTGCCACCACAAACCTTAGGTATTGTCGGTGGCTTGGGTGGATGAGGATGTGCGTGTAGGCATCCTTTAGATCCAAGGAGCATAGCCAATCTCCCTGCTGGAGGTAGGGCAGAAGGATTCCAAGGGTAAGCATCTTGAACTTCTCTCGCACGAGGAACTTGTTGAGGTTGCGCAGGTCCAGGATGGGTCTGAGGCCTCCTGTTCTCTTTGGTATCAGAAAATACCTGGAGTAAAAGCCTTGACCTTTCAGGTGGTGGGGCACCGGTTCCACCGCCTGTTCCTGTAGAAGACCTGCTAACTCCTGAAGGAGTAATTCCCTGTGCAGAGGGGGTCGTGGAGGTTCTCCCGGAAAAAAGGAGGGAGGGACCTGGTGGAAGTGGAGAAGATAGCCTTCTCGCACGACTTGAAGCACCCAGGCATCTGAGGTGATGCTGGACCACCTGTGGGCGAAGTGAACCAGCCGGCCTCCGGTGCTGGGAGGAACCAGCGGGGGGAGAGAGGCTATGCTTAGTGAGTCAAAAACCCCCACCCTGCTGAGCAGGGGCTGGTGGCGCAGGCTTGGGGGCTTGCTGCCTACGGGACCCGTTACCCCGTCCCTTGGCCTGCTGGCCCTGTTGGGGAGCTGCAGGGGCCTGATAATGGGGGTATTGTTTGTAGGCAGCCGCCTTCCTCGGGTAAAAGGACTTTTTTTCCCGAGCCCTTCTTTTTCTGGGAAGGGGCGGAGGTCTTCCTAGAAAGCCTGGTCCTGGTGAGAGTCTCAGTCTCAATTTGTGCAGCCTTTTCAGCCATGGGCTTGCCAAAGAGGTTCTCGCCTCGGCAGGGGACATCGACCAACTTGTCCTGCACCCAGGGCTCAAGGTCGGACGACTGAAGCCAAGCCTGTCGGCGGGCACCGATGCCGGCTGCGGCCACTCGAGCCGATGCTTCAAAGCCATCATAGGCTGCTCGGGACATGAACTTTGAGCATTCCCGAATGCCAGTGGACAAGGCCAGGAACCTCCGCAAGGGTTCCTCGGACAAACCAGCGGAGAATCCGGCTAGCTCTTTAGCCAGGTCTCGGAGATACATGCCCATGTATAGCTGGTAGGTCTGGACACGACACGCAAGCATAGAGCCCTGGAAACACTTCTTACCAAGGCCATCCAGGTTACGGGCCTCCCTGCCAGGAGGCACCGAGGAGTGCATCTTCTGGCTCTTAAGACGATGCATGGCCGATTCCACTACCATGGAATGGTGTGGTAACTGTGCCTTTTGAAAGCCAGGGCTCTTGCGGACTCGATAGATAGAATCGACCCGCTTGCTCAGGACCGGCGAGGAGGCCGGACTCTCCCACATGCGGAAGAGTAGTCGTTCCAGCATAGGAGGAACCGGTACAGTAAAGTGTTCCCTTGCGGGAGAGTCATACTGGAGGGCGTCGAGCTCTTCGGCTCGAGGCTCCTCCTCGGGGTCCGCAGGGAAGGCCAAAGCCTTGGCCATATCCCTGACGAAGTCCGAGAACCGGGCATCCTCCGAGGCTCGGACTCCGGTGAGTCCGAGGGGACACACCGAGTCCGGAAAGAATCAGGCGACTCTTCCTCTTCAGACTCCCAGACCGACTCCGACGAGGACTCGGTGGGGTCGGCCCGGGCAGGGCGCGGCGCCTGCCGCCCCGACGCCGAGGGAGTAGGCGTCGGCGACCTCGGTCCCGAACGGGAGGCCGAGGGTGACCTCGACCGAGGATCGACTCGAGTTCGCATCGACTCGAGGATCGGCTCAGTCTCCGGGGTCGACTTGGACGTCGACGTCCCGGCGGTCGGGGCAGAGACGCCAGCGAAGCCAGCGAGCAGTGCCCGCTGCTGGTCCATGAAGGCAGACAGTCTGCTCTCCAAGGCCGTCAACCTGAGTCCGAGCTCAGGTGACCCAGCAGCCCCCGACTCGGGCCCCGACGGCGTCGGGCCCCGACGGCGTCAGGCCCGACGTCGGCTGTCGCGGAGGGGAGTCCAGGAGGACCACAGGACTTACCCGAACCGGCAGCTCCGACTCCAGGCGAGGTCGCTTCGTGAGGTGCTCCTTCTCCAAGGACCCGGGACGGCTATCGGGGCTATGCGACCTGGCCCTCGCGGAGCCAGGAGCGTCCACCGACGCCGCCCTCGCGGGTTTCACCTGACGTCGATGGTCCCCGGAGGGAGAACCCCTGTCGGAGGAACTCCGGCGATGGTCCGAGCTGGAACCCTTGGACGCGGAGGCCTCCGACGAAGTCCGGGTACAGCTGGGGTCAGCGAAGATTCTATCCCGCTGATGCCGCCGACTTCTCAACGCTTTGGAGGACATTTTGCCGCAGGGCCCACAGATCATTTCTTCATGATCCGGGCCCAGGCAGCGGAGGCAAAAGTCGTGCGTGTCAGTTAGTGACATATTTCGGTCACACTGACCACACCGCTTAAAACCACTGGCAGCCATCGGGGGAAAAAGGGCCCCGGCGAGGTCAAAGGACCGGGCTGCCAGGGAAAAACCGAAAACGAAAGCTAAGTCAGAAAAACCGAAAAAAGGACGAGGACTCGTGACCGGCGTCGCGAGTCCAGGCGGGAAAAAGACCGGCGTCGAACCGAAGGAAAAAGAAATAAAATTATGAAGAAATATCAACTTTTTCGCGGGGACACGACGGGGACGTCTGTAGGGCTCCGCGGAAAAAAGAAGACTGGCTAAGATGGCACCCTCGGGCGGGAAGAGGACCGCGCATGCGCGCTGCAATTCCCAAAGGCTTTCTTTGAAAGCTGGGGAAAATTGCTCCGCGAGGGCTCCGTCGGCGCCGACGTCACCCATAAGTGAGGACTGACTTCCTGCTTGGTCCTGGAGAAACAGGTGTTTCCACAGCGGATGCACTTCTTAGGAAAAGAAGGCTCCATAATGAAAAAGGCGTAGTAGGCCTAAGAAGTTAAGGCAAAAAAACTGAAGAAAAGTTTTACAGACTTTAGCCTAAAAACCACCGGCGGTACCGGTGGTAGCGGGAAAAACAGCCGCGACCACAAGAAAACAAAAAAATTAAAATAATTAAAGCAATTAAAAGGAAAAATTTCTGCGGCGACAGGAGGACGTCCTGCCGGCTCCGCGGAAAAACGAAAACTGAAGAGAGGCTGTGGAGAAGGCGGGAAGTCACTGCGCAGGCGCGAGGGATGCTACCAAAAGCTTTCTAATTGAAAGCTGGGCAGCATTCCCGTGCAGGCTCCGTCGGTACCGACGTACCCATATGTGAAGACTCATTCCTGCTTGTTCCTGGAGATAGCCGCCATCTTGCTCAGTCTGATAACATAGCTAAAAGACAGCAAAAAACAAAATTAAGTATATGACTAACTCCAGGGGAGGAGGGAGGGTCGTGAGGACTGATTCCTGCTGCTCCTGGAGAATACTTGTTACAGGTGAGTAACTGCGCTTTCTCCAGGACCCCAGCTCTAGGCTACCGTGAACCCAGAGCTGAAAAAATGGCTCCCTCTCAAGAGCCTCAGCATCCGTGATAAGAATATTCTCTGAGAATGCACCCCGTATGGTAGCCCAACACAAGGGCCGGAGGGTAGGAGTTGCCTAAACCTCAAAGAGGTTACGGAGTACTGCCTGGCCGAAAACACTGTCCCGCCGGGACTCTCTCTCCAGGCAGTAATGGGCTGCAAAAGTCTGGCTTGAAGACCAATTTGCGACCCGGCAGATGTCTGCCAGCGGAACAGAGCGGAGATGAGCTACTGATGTGGCTTTCACACTGACACGGTGGGCCGTGACCCAACCCTGCAAGGGGAGGTCGGCTGCCCTGTACGCCCAGGCGATGCAATCTACCACCCAAGTGGACAACGTATGCTTGGAGACAGGTAACCCCATCCTATTAGGGTCAAACGAGACGAAGAGCTGAGTAGCCCTTCGATGCTCCTGTGTACGTTCTATGTAAAAGGACAACGCCCTCTTACAGTCCAGGGTATACAAGACTGTTTCAGCCCGGCTGGCATGAGGCCTGGGAAAAAAGGTCAGAACCACCATCTCCTGATTGAGGTGGAAAGAGGAGACCACTTTTGGGAGGAACTTGGGATGGATCCGTAGGACCACCCTGCTCCTATAGAACCGCGTGTATGGTCTATCAGAAAACAGTGCTTGTAGTTCACTCACACGTCTGGCCAAGGTAAGAGCCACCAGGAAGAGCGCTTTCCAAGAGAGGAAGCGCAAATGGCAAGTAGCCATCGGCTCAAACAGTGGGCAAGTAAGTTGCTGCAAGACCACGTTCAAATCACACTCAATCACCGGTGGACGAATCGGAGGCTTGAGTAGAAGCATACCTCTGAGAAATCTGGACACCAAAGGGTGAACTGACAGACTGTCCTTCCACCGGTGAGTGGTGCGCTGACAAAGCACAGTTACTTACCTGTAACAGGTGATCTCTGGGAACAGCAGGAATAAGTCTTCACATATGGGTACATTGGTACCGACGGAGCCTGTGCGGGAACGCTCCCCAGCGTCCAAAAAGAAAGCTTTTGGGAGCATCCCACACGTATGCGTGCTGCCTTCTCGCCCATTCACTTCCCTCTCAATCAGTTGGGTTTGTAGCTGAGACCGAAGGAGGGAAGTAGACAAATTAAAGAGAGAGAGAGAGAGACACACACACACAACTCCTAGGGGAGGTGGGTGGGTTGTGAAGACTTATTCCTGCTGTTCCCAGAGATCACCTGTTACAGGTAAGTAACTGTGCTATCTCCAGGAACAAGCAGGAATGAGTCTTCACATATGGGGACTCCCAAGCTAGAGATGCCTAGAGGAGGTCCCAGCATGTTGCAAATCTAATCGATGGGCCATGCTATTTCCCAGAACCTCAGACATCCAAGGGATGGAGGGTAGGAGTTGAACTAAAAAGGGTGTGCTGTGGAACAGCTTGACTAAAAACAAGGCGTCTAGAGGGGAGTCCTTGTGTAGATCATAAATGTCAGTAAACATTGGATACCAATTTTCTAATGTGGACCTTAGTCAAAAGTATTGCGAAAGTATTTGTTGAGGCTAATATGGTCTGGTGCTAAGAGCCAGTACATTATCCTCAAAGAAAATACTTTACTGTGAAGTAGAGGAAAAATATTTTTGCAATACAGGCAGAGGTCAGAAGCCTAAATGGCTAGAACTAATCCCAGAAGAAAAAACGGGTTGGACTTTGGATGAGAAGCTAAAGCTTCTGTAGGCCAAAGTTTGAAGCTCTTTGTCCTTGGAGCAGAAAAAAGACTCTAGGAAAGAGGAGATAAATCTGACTGGTTTGCAGAAAAAGGATGGGTCTTTAAGACCCCTCTATCCAAATGAAAGAAAGAAACATTTGTAGTAGGCGGTGTAGCCTCCAATTTCTTGAAGATCAGTAATGTCTTCCCTAAGTGATATCACTTAGGATGATGACTTTACATAGAGAGCTTCAGATGTAACGTAACCGGAGAGGTTACAGTAAAAGGTAGTTTCTAATTACCATAGAAATTGGTTGTCCATTTAAAACCCTATGGCATGCTGGAACAGCATTAATATGGACAGTAACATCTTTCAGAGTGAGATATGTATATTTATATAAACACACACATATATATATATATATATATATATATATATATATATATATATATAAAGAGAGACTCATTTAATAACAAGAAGGGGTAAGACCCGCTTGAGAATATGGATAGAGAACTCCTTACTGGTTACAGGTGGAAGAACGATAAAGGAGGTTACCTGGAAACCAGTGGAATTGTTCCTAGTCAGAAGGATAGGTCTAGATTTCTTTAAAAATTCTAGACTTTGAATAACCAGAAATGGAGATCTACGTGAAGGGATGCAGAGAAATCCTTTAGTTTTAAGACAAGTCTGGATCCTTCTATAACTTCAGTGTGGAGAAAAAGACACAATAAAAGGGAATACCATATTTGCCCGTCTATGAGGGCAATATGAGTATAATTCATTCTTTGTTCAGCATAAGCTCCAATGAAGTATTGGGAATTAGAAGGAATGTACTAGACAAGGACCGACTGCAGTGAAAAGAAATGCATCCCTGTTGGAAGAGTTCCACTGGAGATGTGGAACAACTCAGGGAATTAAGCAATTCTTTATGCTTTCACGTGATCTAAGCCCTGGTTCATTTTCCCTAAAAGGAAATTTTAAGGAAGATGGTAAGAGTAGGAAAAAAACGGTCATGTGGGAGCATGACTGGGCAAAGCCTTTTAACCATCTGGAAGTTACCCACCAGGAATGGCTCTGACACACTCTGGCAAAGGCCCATAGTTGCAGAGCTTTTTGTAGAATTGCAGAGAGCATGTTGTAGGTTGCTTAGGTGAGATCTGGCCGTTTAATTACCAGTGTGCAACCTAATCTATTCTATGGGAGCCAAAGAATTGAAGATGGCTAAGAATAGTAGAGGTATTGGAACCTCTCTTGGAATTATTTGTTATTAAGGCAGAAGAGGTTAGGTCCTATAGATTGGAAAAGGACCGACAGACATAATCAGAAGTGATAAAACTCAATTATGGTCTGATAAGCTGTCTTAAAAGAAATATTTGAAAAGATTGCAGAGGGGAGAAACGCTGTATGGAAATCATTTACTGGAGTAGGTATTGAAGACAATCCTATGGCTTAAAAGGTAAGCCTTCCAGTCAAATAGTATCACTCTTAGAGTGAAAATCTCGACTAAGAGGAATAGAAAGTAATACAGAGTTGGGAAGACTTACAATTTGGTAAGTCTCTGAAAAAGGTAAAGCTTACCTGCAGTCAAAAATATGAGATATCCTTGTACAGGTGAAGGGCATAGCATACCTTGTAATTAGTTGTAACTCCTCTGTTTATTTTAAAAGGAGAGGAGAAACCTGTTACCTGTAGGGCATGATTATCCTTAATAGCTCTAAGAGCTAAAAGAATGGATTGCTCTTGGCAAGAGATTCATGTCTAAAGTGGAGGATTGAGCCAGTGTATCACTGACCTCTCAGTAAGGATGAGAAGAACTGTAAATACTTCTGTTGTTAAGTAGTAACGGTTCTGAAGTTCAACAGGAAAAAGATTTAATGAAATAAAATATCAGAAACCCTGCGACTGCAGAGTTTGCTGAGCCTGTTGAGGCTTTGGTTTTCTTAGCCTGGTATGATGTTGTCCTTCTCTGGAAACATCTGCATGATGGGTAGAAGATGAATAAAACTTTTTCCCTTTAGGGGGATAAAGTTTGTTAGGAGATTTTTTTACTAGCTGGGATAGAGGAAAGTTTTGCAATCCTCTGAAAGCAACAATATCAGTGTTTAACTGATTAGCTTGGAATAAAGCATCCTTGTTAAAGAGATTTTCACCAGTACAAGGAGTATTTCCCAGCCTTTCTTGTACCCATTTGTCCAAGTCTGAAGCTTGGAGCCAGGCTATGCGTCGTGCTCCTATGGCTATAGCAGAAGTTCTGCTAATAGACTCAAAACAGTCCAGGGAAGCACAATTAAGGAATTTGGAGACATTTTGAGCATGACGGACTAATATGAAAAAGTCTGCTCTTTTATGCTCTTGAAGAAAAGGGTTCAAAAGCTTTAAGTTCTTTGTGACCAAAATGTCCTCGAGGGCAAGGCCAGAGCCATCTCGATGCTGAGAAGGAGATCTACCATTCGAGGACTGGCTAGTCTTTACAGACTTTTGTTTGGTTACCTGATCCTGTGAAAAAGAAGATATTCTAGCTGGTGACATTGAGTGCAATGTGAACCGGGTATCGAGTTGTGCTCGATCCTGAAGACTTCTTTTGTTTGAGCTCCAGCAGGAGACACATTCCAGTGGGCAATGGTCAGGACCTAAACATTTTAGACACCAAGTATGAGTGTCTGAAAATATATCTGTACCACCACACTTTGAGCATTTAAGGATAGTGGCTGGTTTTTCCATAATGGAAGGATAGAGGCCTAGTGGCCTAGAAACCGTCAGGCACTAAACAGGAAAAATTTCTAAAGAAAAGAAGAAATTCTTTAGTAAAAAGAAAAGCACCAGCGGTACTGGTGGCGTCGAGGGAAGGCAGACGCAACCACCAAAAACTAAGAATAAAAAGAAGAATTTTCTGCGGTGACAGGAATACGTCCTGCCGGCTCCATGGAAAACGGAAAACTGATGAGAGGGACGTGAATGGGCGGGAAGGCAGCACACATACGTGTGGGATGCTCCCAAAAGCTTTCTTTTTGGACGCTGGGGAGCGTTCCAGCGCAGGCTCTGTCGGTACCGACGTACCCGTATGTGAAGACTCATTCCTGCTTGTTCCTGGAGATAGCACTGAGGTGGACCCGAAAAGAGTTAGACTTAAGGCCTAGGTCTGAAAGGTGAAGTAGATACTGCAGTACTACTGGCACAAGGCAAGAGAAAGGATCTTCACTGCGCTGAGCACACCATACCGTAAACCTATGCCCCTTGAGAGCATAGGACTTTCTGGTGGACTGCCTCCTAGAGGCAAGACCAACTCCTCAACCTCCTTAGGTAGAAGTAAGGGAGCTAGCACTATCCTTTCAGCACCCAGGCCATCAGATTGAGGGACCTGAGATTGGTGTGCAGAAGGGAACCCTGCTCTTGAGACAAGAGATCGTGTTGCAGCCCCAAAGGGAACGGAGCTTCTACCGCCAACTGCAGAAGAAGTGGAAATCACGGCTGCCTCGGCCATCTGGGGGCTACCAGAATCAAAGAGACTTTGTCCCGGAGGATCTTGAACAGAGTTCGGGCCACCAGGGGCATGGGAGGAAATGCATACAGGAGGCCCGTAGACCAAGAGATCAGAAAAGCATCTGCTGTCATCCTCAGAGGATGCGGCTGTCTGGAGCAAAACCTGGGCAGCTGACGGTTTTGCGGACTTGCAAAGAGATCGATGGATGGAAGTCCCCAGCGGAGGAAGATCTGCTGGACCACCAATGGATTAAACTTCCATTCGTGATGCTGGAGAATCCTGCTTAGCTTGTCTGCTAGGAAGTTCTCCTGACCAGATAAACTGCTTTGAGAAACATGCCTTGCTTGACTGCAAAGGAGCAAAGGGCCAGTGCCTCCTGACATAGGAGCCTGGACCCTGTGTCCCCTTGTTTGTTCACGTAGAACATTGCCACCTGATTGTCCATCTGAACTAGGACAGACAGTTGAGAGAGGGCATGACAGAAGGTTTGCAGAGCTAAGCGGATTGCTCACAGCTCTAAAAGGTTGATTTGCTGTGTGGCCTCCCGAGGGGACCACAGGCTTTGAGTGCACGTGCCCTGGCAATGTGCACCCCAGTCCTTTAAGGAAGCATCTGTCAGCACACTTGTGTGTGTTGGAGCCTGAAAAGGTACACCCCCTGAGAAGGTTTGGCAGATGTAGCCACCACTGTAAGGAGTTCAGAAATCATCTGGACACCGTTACTCTAGCTCGGAGGTTGCTGGTGGCTTGTGTCCATTGATCTCTGAGGCACCATTGAGCAGCCCGCATGTGCAGACGGGCATTCGGGGTCACATGTACAGTGGATGCAATGTGGCCCAGAAGCTGCAGGTAGTGCCTGAGAAGTGCTTTGGAACTGGTTAGCCAAGTCCTTCAGTCTGTGGGCCCTGTCCTCGGGCAAGTAAGCTCTTGCCTGAAGTGTGTCTAGTCTCGCCCCTATAAACTCTAGGTCCTGAGATGGGAGCAAAGTGGACTTTGCGTAGTTTATGAGAAAGCCCAGATGCTGAAGAAGAGAGACAGTGCGAAGAGTGGCCTGCCGGGCCTCCTGGAGTGACTGTCCCCTGATTAGCCAGTCGTCCAGACAAAAATCCCCTGATTCCTGAGAAAAGCAGCCACCACCGCCAGGCATTGTGTGAAAACTCTGGGGGCAGAGGATAGGCCAAAGGGAAGTACCCTGTACTGAAAATGGTTTCCACCCACCACAAACCTGAGATAATGTCTGTGGTCTGGATGGATGAGGATGTGAGTATAAGCATCCTTTAGGTCTAAGGAGCATAGCCAATCTCCCTGCTGGAGGTAGGGCAGCAGTATCCCAAGGATAAGCATCTTGAACTTTACCCTCTCCAGAAACTTGTTCAGGTTTCGCAAGTCCAGGATAGGTCCGAGGCCTCCTGTTCTCTTTGGTACTAGGAAGTACCTGGAGTAGAAGCCTTGCCCTTCCAGGTGGTGTGGCACTGGTTCCACCACCTGCTCCTTTAGAAGACTTGCCAACTCCTAAAGGAGGTGGTCTATGTGTAGAGGGAATCTTGGAGGCTCCCCTGGATAGTAGGAGGAGGTAGCTGGTGGAAATGGAACATACAGCCCTTCCGGACTGTGCTCAGTACCCAGGTATTCCCTGTGATGGATGGCCACCTGTAGATGTACAGGGTCAGCCGACCCCCAGTGCTGAGCGGAGCCGGAGGAGAGGCTATGCTGTGGGAGTCAAAACCCCGCTCCCTGCTGTGCAGGAGCCGGAGTTGGCGGCTTGGGGATCTTCTACCTATGAGGCCCATGCCCCTGCCCCCTTGGCCTGCTAGCCCTATTGGGGAGCTGGAGAGGCCTGATACTGAGGGGTAGGTTTTGTAGGCAGCACCCTTCCTCGGGAAAAAGGGCTTCTTTCCTGAGCTCTTCTTTTTGTGATAAGGGGCAGAAGGTTTCCTGGACAGTCTTGTCCTGGTGAGAGTCTCAGTCTCGATTTCTGCAGCCTTCTCAGTCATGGGCTTGCCGAAGAGGTTGTCACCTCGGCAGGGGACATCGACCAACTTGTCCTGCACCCATGACTCCAGGTCCAATGACTGTAGCCAGACCTGACGGCGTGCACCGATGCCGGTCGCGGCTACCCAGGCCGAAGCCTCGAAGCCATCATAGGCCGCTCGAGAGATAAACGTCGAGCACTCTCAGATCCCTGAAGACAAGGCTTTGAATCTCTGCAAGGGTTCCTCGGAGAGGCCAGCTGAGAACCCAGCAATCTCCTTTGCCAGTTCCCGTAAGTACATGCCCATGTACAGCTGGTAAGTCTGGACACGGCAAGAGAGCATAGAGCCCTGGAAGCACTTCCTACCGAGGGCATCCAGGTTCTGGGCTTCCTGGCCAGGAGGCACTGAGAAGTGCATCTTCTGACTTTTCAGCCGGTGCATGGCCGATTCCACAACCATGGAGTTGTGTGGGAGCTGCGCCTTTTGGAACCCAGAGCTCTTACGGACCTGATAAATGGAATCGACCTGTTTGCTTAGAACTGGCACCAAGGCCAGTGCCTCCCACATATGGAAGAGCAGGCGTTCCAGCATTGGAGGAACCGGAACAGTAAAGGCTTCCTTCGGAGGAAAATCATACTGGAGGGTATCGAGCTCTTTGGCTTGAGGTTCCTCCTCGGCGTCCGCAGGAAATGCCAAAGTCTTGGCCATATCCCTGATGAAATCCGAGAACTGAATATCCTCCGGGGGGGTGGGGGGGGGAGCCTTCTCCAAGGCTCGGACTCCAGGGAGCCCGATAGGACGCACTGGGTCCGGAAGGTGTCAGGAGACTCCTCGCCCTCCGTCTCCCACGCCGATTCCTCCGAGTCGTCGTCAAGCGACTCCGGCCGTGTGGGCCTCGATGCCACCCCCCAACGTCGAAGGCACCGGCATCAATGACCTCAGCCCCGAACGGGAGGTCGAGGGAGACCGTGGCTGAAGATCAATTCGAGAGTTGACTTGAGGATCGGCTCGGCCTCCGGGGTCGACTTAGACGTCGAGGTCCCGGTGGTCAGGGCAGATGCACCGGTCAGACCGGCGATCAGTACCCGCTGTTGCTCCATGAAGGCAGCCAGGCTGCTCTCCAGGGCTGTCAGCCTGAGTCCGAGCTCAGGAGACTCTGCAGCCCCCGACTCGGGCCTCGACGGCGTTGGGCCCGATGTCGGTTCTCTTGGGGGAGAGTCCACAAGGACAACAGATGCTACCTGACTCAGGGACTCAGACTCCAGGTGAGGTTGATTGGTCGGCCGCTCAGACTCAGAGAGCCCGGGATGGCGGTCAGGGCTGCACGACCTGGCCCTCGAGGATCCAGGTGCCTCCACTGACACCGCCCTCATGAGCTTCTTCTTCCTTTTGTGCTCCAAGGTGGGAGACCCCCCTCTCAGAGGACCCACGATGCCGCTCGGGGTCAGACTCCCGAGATGTCGAGGGCTCTGACGAAGTCCGGGCCCGGCCGGATGCGTACTCTGAAAAAATTCTCACGTTGATGCTGACGGCTCCGAAGCACCTTCGACGACATCTTGCCGCAAGGGCCAAAGACCAGCGGGTCATGGTCGGGCCCAAGGCATCGGGGGCAGTAGTCATGTGTATCGGTGAAAGACATAAGTTTTACACCGATCACACTTTTTGAACCCGCTGGCAGCCATCTGGGGAAAAAGGGCCCCTGCAAGGTCAAAAGACCGGGCTGCCAGTGAAAAACAACAAAAAAGGCGCGACCGGGCTGCCAGTGAAAACAACAAAAAAGGCGCGAACGCTAGTCATGAAGGACAAAAACTGTAAAAGAAATTCCGGACTCGATACCGGTGTACCGAGCCCAGGCTGGAAGGGGAACCGGCGTCGAACCGGATAAAGAAACGTGAAAATTGCCAAAAAAATTTCAACTTTTTCCCGGGTGACACGAACTCACATCCGTTGGGCTCCACGGAAAAAGAAAGACTGAGCAAGATGGCATCCTTGTGCGGGAAGGGGACCGCACATGCTCGCTGCATTCCCAAAGGCTTTTGTTTGAAAGCTGGGGAAATGCTCCACACGAGGGCTCCGTCGGCGCCGACGTCACCCATATGTGAGGACTGACTTCCTGCTTGGTCCTGAAGAAAAAGAAATGTTGCAGGACATGTCTCCTTATTTAGCAACCTGACTCCTAGGGTAGTATCAAAAGACTACTGCAAGGAACTCAGATGGTGTCATTTGGGGAGAAGCAACCATGGGGCAGGAGCAATCAGGAATCACTAGCACTCCTTGTGACCTTAGGCAAGTCACTTAACTTGGATTTTTCTGAGGCAATGGATGGTTAAGCGTAGTTACTCACCTGTAACAGGTGTTCTCCAGGAGCAGCATGAATCAGTCCTCACATATGGGTGACGTCGGCGCCGACGGAGCCCTCGCGGAGCAAATTTCCCCAGCTTTCAAAGAAAGCCTTTGGGAATTGCAGCGCGCATGCGCGGTCCTCTTCCCGCCCAAGGTGCCATCTTGCTCAGTCAGATGACATAGCTAAAAGACAGCAAAAATTAGCAAAACGAAAGCATAAAACTGCAACTCCAAGGGGAGGAGGGAGGGTTGTGAGGACTGATTCCTGCTGCTCCTGGAGAACACCTGTTACAGGTGAGTAACTACGCTTTCTCCAGGACCAAGCAGGAAGTCAGTCCTCACATATGGGACTCCCAAGCTTAAGGCTACCGGAGACCCTAAGCACAAAAATGAGCTCCCTCTAGCTCAGCAGCACAGAAGGAAGGAATCTTCTCTGAATACGTCTCCCACCGGTAGCCCAACATCCGGGATGGAGGGTAGGAGTTGCCTATACCTCGAAGAGGTTACGGAGGACTGCCTGTCCGAAAGCACTGTCCCAGCGGGACTCCCTCTCCAGGCAGTAATGGGCTGCAAAAGTCTGGCTTGAAGACCAAGTAGCGGCCCGGCAGATGTCTGCCAATGGAACAGAGCGGAGGTAAGCCACTGACGTAGCCTTCGCCCGAACACGATGAGCGGTGACTCTACCTTCCAGCACGAGGCCCGCAGCCTCGTAAGCCCAAGCGATGCAGTCCGCGATCCAGATGGACAGAGCACGCTTGGAGACAGGGAGCCCCAACCTGTTGGGGTCATAAGACACGAAGAGCTGAACAGCCTTTCGGTGCTCCCGCGTACGGTCAAGGTAGAAGTTCAGCGCCCTCCTACAGTCCAGGGTATGCAGGACCATTTCAGCTCGGCTGGAGTGAGGCCTGGGAAAGTAGGTTGGAAGTACCACCTCCTGGTTGATATGAAAAGGGGAAACCACTTTGGGAAGAAATTTAGGGTGAGTCCGTAGGACTACCCGGTTCTTGTAGAACCTAGTGTAAGGAGGATCAGATACCAGGGCCTGCAGCTCACTAACGCGTCTAGCGGAAGTGAGGGCCACCAAGAACAAGGTTTTCCAGGGCAGAAAACGAAGAGGACAGGTAGCCATAGGCTCAAAAGGCGGACAGGTAAGCCGCTGTAAAACCACATTGAGATCCCAGTTCGGGGCTGGCGGGCGCAAAGGTGGTTTAAGGAGAAGCAGGCCTCTGAGAAAACGAGCCACCAGAGGGTGGCTGGAAAGAGGTCTACCATCCACCGGCACGTGATGCGCAGAAATAGCACTGAGGTGGACCTTGACCGAGTTGGACTTGAGGCCAAGATTAGAAAGAGAAAGCAAGTACTGCAAGACCACTGATGCCGAACAGGAGAATGGGTCCTGAGACTGCTGAGTACACCAGACGGAGAACCGACGCCACTTAAGAGCGTAGGACTTCCGGGTGGAAGGCCTCCTGGAGGCCAAGACAACCTCTTCCACATCTGGAGGCAGCTGGAGAGGAGCAAGGACTACCCTTTCAGCAGCCAGGCCATGAGATGAAGGGACCGGAGGTTGGGGTGCAGGAGCGTCCCCTGATCCTGCGAGAGGAGATCGGGCTGAAACCCCAGAGGAAGAGGGGTGTCCACCGCTAGCTGCATCAGAAGCGGGAACCAAGGTTGCCTCGGCCACCGAGGAGCCACTAGGATCAACGATGCCTTGTCTCGGAGAACTTTGAAGAGCGTCCGAGACACCAGAGGCATGGGTGGAAAGGCATACAAGAGGCCTGTGGACCATGGAATCAGAAAAGCATCCGCCGCTACCCGGAGAGGATGCGGCTGTCGAGAGCAGAATCTGGGAAGCTGCCGGTTCAGAGGACTGGCGAACAGATCCATGGTGGGGAGGCCCCACCGTAGAAAGATCCGCTGAACCACAAGCGGATCCAACCTCCACTCGTGCGGTTGGAGGACCCTGCTCAGTTTGTCTGCCAGGTAGTTTTCTTGACCCGGGAGATAGACAGCTTTGAGGACTATGCTGCGGTGGACGGCCCAAGAGCAGAGCTTCTGTGCTTCCCGACAGAGAAGGAAGGAGCCCGTCCCGCCTTGTTTGTTCACGTAGAACATGGCAACCTGATTGTCGGTCTGGACCAGTATTGACTGGTGAGAAAGCAGGTGAGAGAAAGCTTTCAGCGCTAGGCGGATGGCTCTGAGCTCCAGGAAGTTGATCTGCTGAGCGGACTCCCAAGGAGTCCAGAGACCCTGAGTACAAGTCCCTTGGCAATGTGCTCCCCAGCCCTGGAGAGAAGCATCGGTCGTCAGGACCTGAGAATGCGCAGGAGGCTGAAAAGGTACCCCGAGCACTAGGTTGGACAGGTGAAGCAACCATCGCAGAGAGGAGACCAGCTGGTCGGAGACCTGCACGGGGTCCGCTAGGCTCCCTGTGGCCTGATGCCATTGTTGGCGAAGGCACCATTGAGCAGATCGCATGTTCAGGCGGGCATAGGGAGTGACATGGACCGTGGAAGCCATATGGCCGAGCAGTCTCAGAAATTGCCTGGCCGAGACCAGGGAATTGCTGTGAAAGCGGCTGGCGAGATCCATGAGCCTTTGGGCCCTGTCTAGGGGTAGGAAGGCCCGCGCTTGAAGAGTGTCCAACCTGGCGCCGATGAATTCCAGATCTTGAGAGGGGAGCAAAGTGGACTTTGCGAAGTTTATGACAAATCCCAAGTGCTGGAGCAGAGCTACCGTGCGATGAGTAGCCAGAGTGGCTTCTTGGGCAGACTGGGCCCTTATGAGCCAGTCGTCCAGGTATGGGAACACAAAGAGACCCTGAAGCCTCAGATAGGCCGCCACCACTGCTAGGCACTTGGTGAACACTCTGGGGGCGGAGGATAGGCCGAAAGGCAGTACTCTGTACTGGTAATGGCGTCCGTCCACCACAAACCTTAGGTATTGTCTGTGGTCTGGATGAATAAGGATATGAGTATACGCATCCTTCAGATCTAAGGAGCATAGCCAGTCTCCCTGCTGGAGGTAGGGCAGCAGGATTCCAAGGGTAAGCATTTTGAACTTTTCCTTTGCAAGGAACTTGTTGAGGTTTCGCAAGTCCAGGATGGGTCTGAGGCCTCCTGTTCTTTTTGGAACCAGGAAGTACCTGGAGTACTCGTTCCTGAACAAGACTTGCTAACTCCTGAAGGAGTAAGTCCCTGTGCAGAGGGAGTCTGGAAGGCTCCCCTGGAAAGTAGGAGGGAGGTACCTGGTGAAAATGAAGAAGATAGCCCTTTTGAACTATCTGAAGCACCCAGGTATCTGTGGTGATGTTGGACCACCTGTGGGCAAAGTGGACCAGCCGGCCTCCTGTGCTGAGAGAAACCAGCTGAGGGGGAGAGGCTATGCTGAGAAAGTCAAAAAAACCCACCCTGCTGAGCAGGGGCCGGTGGTGCAGGCTTGGGGGCTTGCTGCCTACGGGACCCATTACCCCGTCCCTTGGCCTGCTTCCCCTGTGGGGGAGCTGGGGAGGCCCGATACTGAGGGTAGTATTTGCAGGCAGCCGCCTTCCTCGGGTAAAAGGGCTTCTTCCCCGAGGCCTTCTTCTTTTGAGAAGGGGCAGAGGTTTTCCTGGAGAGACGAGTTCTGGTGAGAGTCTCCGTCTCGATTTGTTTATTTTATTTATTTATTTTAGTATACATTTGTATACCGCTACTTCCAGCGATCAGCAGCGTTTTTTGATTACAGATTGGAAATTGTCAAATCATGACAGGAAATTTTTGAGGTATAAACACATTGATTAGACAGGAAAGCACAGCACACAGAGAACATGGGCTATGGAGGGTTAAGTGGCTTGCCCAAGACCACAAGGAGCACCTGTGGGACTAGATTTGTGCAGCCTTCTCATCCATGGGCTTGCCAAAGAGGTTGTCACCTCGGCAGGGGACATCGACCAACTTGTCCTGCACCCAGGGCTCGAGGTCGGACGACTGGAGCCAAGCCTGGCGGCGTCCACCGATGCCGGCAGCGGCTACTCGAGCCGAAGCCTCAAAACCATCATAGGCTGCTCGAGAAAGAAATTTGGAGCACTCCCGAATACCAGTAGACAAGGATTGGAACCTCTGCAAAGGTTCATCGGAGAGACCAGCAGAGAACCCGGCTATTTCTTTAGCCAGGTCTCGGAGATACATGCCCATGTAGAGCTGGTACGTCTGGACTCGACAAGCAAGCATAGAGCCCTGGAAACACTTCCTACCGAGGGCATCCAGGCTACGGGCTTCCCTACCAGGGGGCACCGAGGAGTGCATCTTCTGACTTTTCAGTCTATGCATGGCCGATTCCACCACCATGGAATGGTGCGGTAGTTGTGCCTTTTGGAACCCGGGGCTCTTGCGGACTCGATAAATGGAATCGACCCGCTTGCTCAATACCGGCGACGACGCCGGGCTCTCCCACATGCGGAAGAGAAGTCGTTCCAACATGGGAGGAACCGGTACAATAAAGGCCTCCTTTGGGGGAGAGTCATATTGGAGGGCATCGAGTTCTTCGACTCGAGGCTCCTCCTCGGGATCCGCAGGGAAGGCCAAGGCCTTGGCCATATCCCTTACGAAGTCCGAGAACCGGGTATCCTCCAGGGGGGGACCGTCTCCGAGGCTCGGACTCGGGGGAGTCCGATGGGACACACCGAGTCTGAAAGGAACCAGGTGACTCTTCGTCCTCAGATTCCCAGGCCGACTCCTCGGAGGAGGAGTCGACCGGCTCCGGTCGGGCGGGTACTGGAGCCATCCGCCCCGACACTGAGGGAGTCGGCGTCGACGACCTCGGTCCCGAACGGAAAGCTGAAGGAGACCTCGACCGAGGATCGGCCCGAGCCCTCATGGACTCGAGGATCGGCTCGGTCTCCGGGGTCGACTTGGAAGTCAACGTCCCGGCGGTCAGGGCAGAAGCGCCAGCGAGGCCAGCGATCAATGCCCGCTGCTGGTCCATGAAGGCAGCCAAGCTGACCTCCAAGGCCGTCAACCTGAGTCCGAGCTCAGGAGACCCAGCAGCCCCCGACTCGGGCCCCGACGTCGGCTCCTTCGGAGGCGAGTCCACGAGGACAACAGTACTCACGTGAGCGGGCAAGCCCTCCTCGAGTCGAGGATGTTTCGACGGCCTCTCCGACTCCAAGGACCCGGGACGGGAATCGGGGCTATGCGACCTGGCCCTCGAGGAACCAGGAGCGTCCACCGAAGCCGCCCTCGCGGGTTTCTTCTTCCAAAGATGATCCCGGGTAGGAGACCCCCTTTCAGAGGAACTGCGACGATGCTCAGGACCAGAGTCCCGAGACGTCGAAGCCTCTGACGAGGTCCGAGCCCGGCCGGAGTCAGAGAAGATACGCTCCCGCTGGTCCTGCCGACTCCTCAATGCTTTTGAGGACATCTTGCCGCATGGCCCGCAGATCATGGAGTTATGATCCGGGCCTAGGCAGCGGAGGCAGAAGTCGTGAGTGTCTGTAAGAGACATAAGTTTCTTACAGAGGTCACACTTTTTGAAGCCACTGGCCGCCATAGGGGGAAAAAGGGCCCCTGCGAGGTCGAACGACCGGGCAGCCAGGGAAAAGAAAAAAGCTCGAAGTCTGTCACTAAGGACAAGAAAAACCGAAAAATAACGGACGGACTCGTAACCGGCGTCGCGAGTCCGGGCGGGAAAAGAACCGGCGTCGAACCGAAGAAAAATAAAGAAAATAATGAAAAATCAACTTTTCTGCGGGGGATTCACAGGCAATGTCTGTAGGGCTCCGCGGAAAAAAGAAGACTGAGCAAGATGGCACCCTTGGGCGGGAAGAGGACCGCGCATGCGCGCTGCAATTCCCAAAGGCTTTCTTTGAAAGCTGGGGAAATTTGCTCCGCGAGGGCTCCGTCGGCGCCGACATCACCCATATGTGAGGACTGACTTCCTGCTTGGTCCTGGAGAATCACTGTCCTTCCCTGTTTAATGTGCATTGTAACTTAAACTTTCTAATGTAAACCGCTTTGACTAAATGATAAAGCAGTATAAAAAAACCTGTTAAAAAAAGAATATAAAAATAAACCACTCCTGCTCCCATTAGACCTCCAGGGAGAACAGACATGTGATGGGATAGGGGCCTGGGTCCAGCAATATTGCTTAAAAAAAGAACTGAGGATGAGTCAATACAATCTATTAAACAATGACTGAGGGAACTGGGAATGGGTCTGGCAGAGGACGAGTACTTTCTTTTTGGAAGGGATTGGTGGGGGGGAGGGGGGTTTGAAGCCAAGTTTTTGTACTCATTTGGCTCCATGACAGCATCCTTGGTGCATTAATGTATCGAGGTTCTGGTGGGAAATTAACACTGCCTCTGGAGGTAGTGTGATCTTTCAATGAATAACACAGCTTGCAAAATTTTATTTTGCATAATAATGAGATGCTATGCATGTTAAACACATGGTATTGTCAAAATGCAGCTGAGCAAACAAGACCTTACATTTTATACCTGATGCAATACAGCTGTGATCAACACTATTGGCACTCTTGCATTTTAGGTATGTTGTGTACAATATCTTGAGAAATAATTGGAAATATTTCAACTATGTTCAAAAGTATACAATAAAAAAAAACGTCTGTGCAACTTAGAGTAATTTCTGAGAAAAACAAAATAAATATGACCTGGACAGTATTAATGGCAACCTTCACTAATATTTGGTTGCATAACCCTTGGCAATGATGACAGCCTCCATACATTTCTTGTAGCCATCTATAAGTTTTGCACATCTGCCTACTCAGTTTCTCCTACTCTTCAACAGTGATTTGTTCTAGCTCATGAATGTTTCCAGGATTCCTTTTACCAATGGCAGATTTCAGCTCTTTCCAAAGGTTCTCGATTGGATTGAGATCAGGCCTCCTTGCTGGCCAGTTTAACCATTTTTTTGTACTTTTGGATGTATGTTTTGGGTCATTGTCCTGCGACCCAAATCTAACTGACACTAAGTAGTACATTTTGCTCCAGAATGCCTTGGTAGTCCTCAGACTTCATGATTCCTTTAAGGGGATAAACAAAGGCAATGTCACGAAAGCATAGTTACTCACCTGTAACAGGTGATCTCAAGGAACAGCAGGAATTTAGTCTTCACATATGGGTATCGTCGGTACCGACGGAGCCTGTGCGGGAACACTCCCCAGCATCCAATTAGAAAGCTTTTGGGAGCATCCCACAGCGCCTGTGTGCTGCCTTCCCACCTTTCCCAACTGTCTCTCTCCAGTTGAGTTTAAAGCTGAGACAAAGAGAGAGAGAGGGAGAGAGAAAAAGAGAGGGATACAACTCCTGGGGAGGTGGGTGGGTTGTGAAGATTAAATTCCTGCTGTTCCCGGAGATCACCTGTTACAGGTGAGTAACTATGCTATCTCCAGAAACAAGCAGGAATGTAGTCTTCACATATAGGGACTCCCTAGCTACAGGTGCCAGGGAGAAACACCAGAGGTTGTGTGCCCTTTTGAAAGGGCTCCACTTCCCCCCCCCCCCCCAATGGATCTCTGGCATCCTACCAGGGATGGAGGGTAGGAGTTGATTAAGTATTGAACAGGTGTTGAAGAACAGCCTGACCAAACAAGGCATCCTGGCGGGAGTCCCTGTCCAAGCAGTAATGGGCTGTGAAGGTATGAACCGAGGCCCAGGTAGCTGCTCGACAGATGTCGTCGATAGACTCAGAGTGAAGATGAGACAGTGGCTGCCATGGCTCTCACATTGTGCACTGTGACATGGCCTTCAAGAGGAAGGTTCTCACTCCGATAGGCAAAAGATTTACACTGTGCAATCCAGTTGGACAGTGTCCTTTTGGAGACTGGAAGTCCTAAATGACTAGGATCAAAAGCAACAAAGAGTTGAGAGGACTTTCTATGTTGCTGTATCCTTTGCAAGTAACAGGCCAAAGCTCTTTTACAGTCCAAAGTATGAAGATTCCTTTCTGCATTTGAGGCATGAGGCCTTGGGAAAAAACAGGAAGGTAAACTGCTTGGTTTAAATGAAAAGGTGAAACCACCTTTGGCATAAAGTGAGGATGAGTCCTAAGGAATACCTTATCATGATGGAACCTTGTATAAGGAGGATCAGCCACCAATGCTTGCAATTCACTGATGCTACGTGCTGATGTGATTGCAATAAGAAAAATAACCTTACAGGAAAGGAATTTCAAAGAGGTAGTAGCTAATGGTTCAAAAGGCGCTTCATGAGCTGGCCAAGAACCAGATTTAAATCCCATGCCCCCGGTGGTAGCTTATCGGGAGGCTTAGTTAGAAGAAGGCCTCTCATAAATCTCACTATGATAGGATGAGAAGAAATAGGTTGCCCATTTAAAGGATGGAGAGAAGCTGCAATAGCATTCAAATGAACTCTCACTGAATTGGTCTTAAGCCCTGCATTAGACAAATGATGGAGATATTCCAGTAATGATTCCAGAGGTATTGCAAGAGGGTTAAGACCCTTCTGCGAACACCATATGGTAAACCTTTTCCACTTGAAAGCATAAGAGCGTCTTGTGGATGGTTTACAGGAAGCATAAAGGATATCCTTTACTTGCTGAGAAAGGTTAAGACCATGAGGTTCTAGGCTTTCAACAACCAGGCCCTGAGATGTTGAGACTGGCGATTGGGATGCCACAGCATCCCGTCCTCCTGGGATAGGAGATCTGGAGCAGATCCGAACTCCAGAGATGGAGCTTGAGAGAGATGTAAGAGCAGAGGGTACCACACTTGTCGTGGCCAATGTGGGGCTATGAGAATCATATGGCCTCTGTCTCTCTGAAGCTTGAATAAAGTTCTGGGAATTAGGGGAATGGGTGGGAAGGCATACAGAAAGTCCCGACCCCAATGGAGGAGGAGGAAGGCATCCCTGGGCTGACAACCCTGAGCCGGAATTCTGAAACAGAACCGGGGAAGTTTGGCATTCAACGGACTTGCAAAGAGGTCTATGTCCGGGGTTCCCCAAAATTGGAAAATTTTGGCCACCTGGTCTGCATGGAGAGACCATTCGTGTGGAAGCAGAACTCGACTGAGTCTGTCTGCCCAAGAGTTTTGAATGCCTGGAAGATACACTGCAAGGAGATGAATCTGATGCTCTCTGGCGAGGGCCCAAAGTCGCAAAGCTTTGTTGCAGAGCGACAGAGCCTGTTCTGCCCTGCTTGTTCACATAGAACATGGCTACCTGGTTGTCCGTTTGAATTAGGACAGTTTTGTAGCTGAGCTGGGTGTGAAACACTCGAAGAGCAAGAAAGATTGCTCTGAGCTCTAGGAGATTGATGTGTTAATTGGTCTCCTGTGGAGTCCAGGAACTCTGGGTAGAGAGGCCTTGCAAATGGGCTCCCCAACCCAACTGTGAGGCATCTGTTAGAGTTACTTGGGGTGGGGGTTGCTGAAAAGGGGACCCCACCAACAGATTCTGGGGTGACTGCCACCATTGGAGAGACAAAATAAGACGATCTGAGGTTGCTATTTTGTCTGACAGGCAACCTGATGCCTGAGTCCACTGAGTGGATAGAGTCCACTGGGCTGCCCTCATATGGAGGCGGGCATAAGGGACCACATGCACGGTGGATGCCATGTGGCCTAGCAATTGTAACATTTCCTGAGGAGTGAGATGAGGTTTTAGCATTGCTTGGGAAGCTAACTGCACAATGCGAAGGCAGCGGGACTGTGGAAGATAGGCCCTTGTCTGTCTGGTATCCAGCAGGGCTCCTATGAGCTCTAGAGACTGAGTGGGAACTAGGTTGGATTTTGGGAAGTTTATGACAAGTCCCAAATATTGAAGGATACGCATTGGGCGAGATAGAGAAAACCTGGCCTCTGGCTCTGAAGGGGCTCGAATGAGCCAATCGTCCAAGTAAGGGAAGATGAATATTTTTAGGGTGCGGAGAAATGCTGCCACCACAGCCATGCATTTTGTGAACACCCTTGGTGCCAAGACCAGGTCAAAAGGAAGAACTCTGTATTGGTAGTGCTTCCCTTGAAATAGAAAGCGAAGAAACCTTCGGTGAGTTGGATGGATGAGAACATGAATGTACGCATCCTTGAAATCTAGAGAACAAAGCCAGTTCTGACTCTGAAGGTATGGCAGTAGAGTTCATTTTGAATTTCTCTTTGAGGAGGAATTTGTTCAATTCTCTGAGGTCCAAAATGGGTCTGTGCTTTCTTGTTTTCTTTGGAATAAGGAAAAAGGGGGAATAGAACCCTGCACCTTGTTGATGAATAGGTACTTTTTCTATTGCCACTTGGGCAAGAAGCAGACTGACCTCGTGATCTAACTGGGAGTTGAGAGAGGTCTGAGAATTGAACTGTCTTACCATTGTAGGAGGGGGCATGCTGAGGAAGTGAAGCTTGTATCCCCCCTCTCTTACAATGGACAGAGTCCAACTTTCTGCTGTTATCTGCCCCCATCTGGGTACAAAATAACGTAACCTTCCTGGGATGGTGGAAGGCTCTGGCCTGTTCAGGGCCAGGAAGACAAAGTTCCCTAGATGGGAGTCAATGTCCCTGTGGAGGCTGAGTCTGCTGAGCCGGTTGAGGCTTAGCAGCCTTTGTTTTCCTTTGTTTAGGTTGTTGCTGACCCTTTTGGGCAGACTGACCTGAATGATGCCCTTGCTGGGTATAGGAGGGGTAGAACTTCTTTCTAGTGAAGAATGGTTTTTTGTAGGACTTTTTCCTTGCAGGATCAGCTGTAGATTTTGATAATCTATCCAAGGTGAGATTATCAGCATCTAGCTCATTAGCTTTCTCGTGCCAATTTTTGCCAAAGAGATTCTCTCCTGTGCAAGGAATATTCCCGTTTGTCCTGTACCCAAAGTTCCAAGTCAGATGCCTGGAGCCAGGCAATCCTACACGCGCCTATGGCAAAATAGCAGAAGTTCTGTTTATGCACTCAAAACAATCAAAAGCTGCACGATTTACGAATTTGGAAATATCCTGAGCATGTTTGATAAGTGCAAGATAATCTTGTCGCTTATCATCAGGAAGGAGAGGGCTCATAAGCTCTAGATCTCCTGTAACTTCCTTAAGGAACATTCACATATATAAAATGTAGGAACTAATCCTGGCAGAAAGCATAGAGGCCTGGAAGGTTCAACGCCCAAAGGCATCAAGAGTTCTACATTCACATCCTGGAGGATTAGATGCATGTCTTTTTGTACTCTTGATCCTTCTCATAGCTGATTCCACCACCATGGAATGGTGGGGCAGCTGAGTTTTTTGAAATCCAGGACAGGGAGGAACTCAATACATGATATCGAGCCTACAAGAACGAGGAGAAGTGGTGAGAGGTGTTTCCCACATCCTTAGCATGAGATCATGCAAGATCTCATGAATAGGCAAAGTAGCTGCCTCTTTGGGAGCTTTAGGATACTGTAAAATCTCCAATTCTTTTGCCCTAGACTGTTTCAGGAGCCACTGTGATGGAAAGACCGAGCCACATCCCGGATAAAATCCTGGAAGGATATATATCCTCTGGAGGAGACATCCTACGTTTAGGAGAGGAAGAATCCTCAGGAAGAAGTACTCTGGTATCGACAGAGCTGTCAGTCTTCAGACTCCGAGGATTCAAAGTCTCTCCTGTCCGGGTAATCGTGCTGCGCACGATACTGGTACCGATCAAAGTCGGTATCGACAGGGTCCGGTACCGACTTGTCAGTACTGGGGGGGCACAGCATGCGTCGGTACCAGTAGTCCACCTGCCGACGTTGATGCAATTGGCCCCACTACCGATGTAGGTGCCGGTACCGGTACTGGTTGAATTGTCTGAAGCGGTTTCGGGGGCATCGATGCCGAGAGAAGAGCCGCCAGACTGTGTTCAATAGCCAAGAATCTCTGGTCTATCGATGCCGCTGATGCCTGGGTATCGGTACTGGACAAAGCGGCAGGTACCCCAGAGCATGGCATCAGTAGTTCTGCCGAGGTTGAGGCCTCGAGAACATCCTGGAGCCCCGATGATGCTTTGGAAGCCAAAACCTTCTGCCGTGGCAATTTTGCCAGTGTGAGTCCCTCAAGGGCAACGCCAGAGGCATCTCGATACTTAGGAGATCTATCCTTTGAGGACTGGCTAGACTTATGTTTAGTTACCTGAGATCCATGGGAGGAAGACGAAGCCCTGGAAGATGTTGATGGCACAGATGCTGCATCAGAGGGAAAAAGGGTGCTAAGTTTAGCAACTTGGTTTTGCTGACCCCTCTTCGACATCATCCCACAGGCAACACACTTGGAGATAGAGTGGTCAAGACCTAAACATTTGAGGCACCACTCATGGGTGTCGGTGACGGAGACGGTACCGCCACACTTAGAACACTTTTTAAAACCTGAAGCGGGTTTTTCCATTGTAGAGGAAAGTTGGGCCTAGTGCCCAAAATGGCACGTGGCACCAGAGGAGAAAAAAGCTGGAAGACTCCAGGAAAAGATTTTTTTTTTTTAAATAAGGAAAAGAAAGAAAGAACCGGTGGTACCGGTGTAGCGAAGGAAGGCAGACGCGACCACAAAAAAGAAGAATGGGATATTTTCTGCGGTGACAGGAAGTGCAACCTGCCAGCTCCGTGGAAAACAAAGAACTGGAGAGAAACAGTTGGGAAAGGTGGGAAGGCAGCACGCAGGTGCTGTAGGATGCTCCCAAAAGCTTTCTAATTGGACGGGAGCGTTCCTGTGTGGGCTCCGCCGGTACCGACGATACCCATATGTGAAGACTACATTCCTGCTTGTTCCTGGAAATATACTTTTTTACTGAAAGGGTGGTGGATGCTTGGAATGCCCTCCTGATGGAAGTGGTGGGAGCAAATACAGTGACAGAATTAAAAATGGCATGGGACAGACACAGTGGATCCCTTTATAGCAACAGGATAAAATCAAAATAAACATAACTCTCTTATATCTCAACAAATAGGGGTGACCTACACAGAGCGGTGGGTACACCCCTAAACAAAGGCATGGGGAGGGGTGACCTGCACTGAGCGGCAAGTGCACCTACTCTTGCCGCCTTGCTGGGTAGACTAGATGGACCATACCGGGCTTTATCTGCCGTCATACACTATGTTACTATATGTTCTTGAGGCAGCAAAACAGCCCCACAACATTATGGAACCTCTACCATATTTAACTGTATGAAGGACTTTTGTTTTCCTTATAAGCTTCATTTCTTCATCTGTAAATGTATTGCTGGTCTACATTGCCAAAGAGCTCGAGACTGGTTTCATCTGTTCACAGAGCATTTTCCCAGAAGGATTGTGGTTTTTCAAGCTGGGTTTGGCCAAAGATCAGGCATGCCTTTTTATGTCCGTCTTTGAGCAGTGGAGTCTTTCTTGTCCTTCACCCATGACATCCTCCTCCTTGTAACTGCCCTCTTTAATAGGACTTATCTCCCTCCCTCCCTCCCCAGCACCCACCCACCCCTGGGGTAATTGTAATTTTATAGGTACTTGCACATCTTAGAGGAAAGGGGCTGCTCTCAGGTGCAGCTCTTAATCCAAATCAGTCATACACAGAGGACCTGTGATTAATTAGCTTCAGGTACACAGGGTGTATTAGGGGTATTAGATACACTTTTATTAGTATAAGCATCTACACCAATCCTTATTATATACCGATTTAAAAGACCTAAACACAAGCTTTAAACTAAGATGCAGTCAGAGGTCCAGCAACGAGATGGGGGTTCTCCAGTCTTTTGCATCGAGTGTCACATGTATGATTATCTCCCAGTTGGTGAGAGGTCCTACATATGCACTAAGTGCAGGGAGCTCTTTGCTCTCAGGGAACAAGTCCGTTCTCTAGAGGCTAGAGTAGCAGACCTGGAAGACATAAGAAAGACAGAGAAGTACATGGACGAGACCTACAGGGATATAGTCCTGAAGTCCCACCTCCAGTCTGGCAGCATCCCTGTTGCCATGGAGGAGAGAGGTCACGTGACAGGAGAGCATCACCCTGGTGTGGCAGGAAGTGATCCTGTAACTAGGACCTGTCCTCCAGGTGATGTAAAACCCTCTCGCACCGAGGACGTTTCTCCAGGGCCATGTCCCCATGAGGGGAGGGTCAGGACAGCTGTTATAGTTGGTGATTCAATCATTAGGAATGTAGATAGCTGGGTGGCTGGTGGACGTGAAGATCGCCTGGTAACATGCCTGCCTGGTGCGAAGGTAGCAGATCTCACGCACCGCCTAGATAGGATCATAGATAGTGCTGGGGGGGAGTCTGCTGTCTTGGTACATGTTGGTACCAATGACATAGGAAAATGTGGTAGGGAAGTTCTGGAGGCTAAATTTAAGCTTTTAGGTAGGAAGTTGAAATCCAGAACTTCCAGGATAGCGTTCTCCGAAATGCTTCCTGTTCCACGTGCAGGACCCAAAAGACAGGCAGAGCTCCGGAGTCTCAATGCGTGGATGAGACAATGGTGCAAGGATGAGGGTTTTGGATTTGTTAGGAACTGGGGAACATTCTGGGGAAAGGGGGGGCTCTTCCGAAGGGATGGGCTTCACCTTAATCAGGATGGGACCAGACTGCTGGCATTAACCTTTAAAAAAGAGATAGAGAAGCTTTTAAACTAGAAAATAGGGGAAAGCCGACAGTCACCCAAGAGCGCACGGTTCGGACAAAGGTATCCTTGAAGGATACTACCAAAAGCAGTGAGGTTCCAAAAGGGAGTATAGTAGCCCAAATGCCCTTGAGTAAGGAGCAGACAGAGCATAAAGATTCCCAATTACCCATGCCTACCAATAGCCAGATTAATATTAATAAAATACAGTCTCTAAAATGCTTGTATGCCAATGCTAGAAGTCTAAACAATAAGATGGGAGAATTAGAATATATAGCATTAAATGAGAGGTTAGATATGATTGCACTCTCAGAGACATGGTGGAAGGAGGATAACCAGTGGGACACTGTGATACCTGGATACAAACTATATCGTAATGATAGAGCTGAACAAATTGGTGGAGGGGTTGCGCTCTATGTTAGAGAGGGCATTGAGTCAGAAAGGATTAAAGTTTTGCAGGGAACAAAATATGCTGTAGAATCTCTATGGATTGAAATTCCATTTATGAAGGGGAAGGTGATGGCAGTGGGAGTATACTATCGACCACCTGGCCAGAATGAACAAATGGATGATGAAATGCTCAAAGAAATCAAGGAAGCTAACAAAAGCCACAACAGAGTAGTAATAATGGGTGATTTCAATTACCCCGGTATCGACTGGGACAGTGTCACAGCAGGACAAGCTAAAGAGATAAAGTTTCTAGATGAAATAAATGACTGCTTCTTGGAGCAGCTGGTTCATGAACCGACCAGAGGGGAAGCCATACTGGACCTAGTCCTTAGTGGAACGCCAGATCTGGTGCAAGAAATAAGGGTGTTGGGACCACTTGGCAATAGTGATCATAGTATGATCATGTTTGATTTAATCAGTGGAGGACAGATAGTAAAGGAATCCACAGTACTACCTTTTAACTTTCAAAAGGGTGACTATGATAGAATGAGGAATATAGTTCGGAAAAAACTAAAAGGAGCGGTTCCAAAGGTTAAAGACTTACAGCAAGCTTGGGTGTTATTTAAAAATACTATCCTCGAAGCCCAGACCAGCTGTATTCCACGCATTAAGAAAAGTGGAAGAAAGTCCAAAAAACTGCCAGCATGGTTTAAAGGTGAGGTCAGAGAGGCTGTTGCTGCCAAAAGAGCAACCTTCAGAAAATGGAAAAAAGAGCCAAATGATGAAAACTGGAAACAGCACAAGCACTGGCAAGTTAAATGCAAAGCATTGATAAGGCAGGCAAAGCGGGAATTTGAGAAGAAACTTGCTACGGAAGCAAAAACACGAAATAAAGACTTTTTCAAGTACATTCGTAGCAAAAGGCCTGTGAGAGAGTCAATTGGACCGTTAGATGATAGAGGGGTAAAAGGGGCAGTAAGAGGAGACAAGGCTATAGCAGAGAGACTGAATGAATTCTTTGCTTCGGTCTTTACTGAGGAAGATGTAGGGGTGTTACCCAAGACTGAAGTGGTATTTAAAGGTGATACTGCAGAGGAATTGAGAGAAATATCGCTACACCGGGAAGATATATTACAACTATTTGATAAACTGAATAGTAGCAAATCACCTGGACCGGATGGTATACATCCCAGAGTGTTGAAAGAACTGAAATATGAGATTGCAGACCTGTTATTGGTAATCTGTGAACTTTCATTAAAATCATCTGTAATACCTGAAGATTGGAGGGTCGCCAACGTAACACCAATTTTTAAAAAGGGTTCCAGGGGTGACCCGGGAAATTACAGACCGGTGAGCCTGACGTCAGTACCAGGGAAAATGGTAGAAGCCATCATAAAGAACAAAATTACACAGCATGTAGATAGTCATGGCCTAATGGGAGACAGCCAACATGGCTTTAGACAAGGAAGATCTTGTCTTACTAATCTGATCTGTTTTTTTGAAGGTGTGCATAAACAGGTAGACAAAGGTGAGTCGGTTGATATAGTGTATCTGGACTTTCAGAAAGCTTTTGACAAGGTCCCCCATCAGAGACTTTTGGCGAAGCTAAAAAGTCATGGGATAGGAGGCAGTGTACTATTGTGGATCGGGAACTGGTTAAAAGATAGAAAGCAGAGGGTAGGGCTAAATGGCCAATATTCCCAATGGAAAAAGGTGAATAGTGGAGTACCCCAGGGATCTGTACTGGGTCCGCTACTTTTTGACATATTCATAAATGACCTGGAAAAGGGAATAACTAGTGAGGTAATCAAATTTGCAGATGACACAAAACTGTTTAAAGTTGTTAAAACCCAAGAGAATTGTGGAAAACTGCAGGAGGATCTGGATAAATTGGAAGACTGGGCATCCAAATGGCAGATGAAATTTAATGTGGACAAGTGCAAAGTTATGCACCTAGGAAAGAACAACCCACACTATAGTTACAAGATGCAAGGCTCCACATTAGAAACCACCACCCAGGAAAAAGATTTAGGAGTCATCGTGGATAACATGTTAAAACCCTCCGCCCAGTGTGCAGCGGCGGCCAAGAAAGCAAATAGAATGCTAGGTATCATAAGGAAAGGGATGGAGAATAAAACAAAGGATATTATAATGCCTCTGTATCGCTCCATGGTACGACCGCACCTTGAATATTGTGTGCAATTCTGGTCACCGTATCTTAAAAAGGACATAGAGTTATTAGAAAAAGTACAGAGAAGAGCCACCAAATTGGTGAAGGGGATGGAAGGCTACTCCTATGAAGAGAGGCTAAAAAGGTTAGGGCTCTTTAACCTAGAAAAGAGGCGGCTGAGGGGAGATATGATAGAGGTGTATAAATTAATGAATGGAGTGGAACGGATAAACGTGGATAAATTGTTTACGCTATCAGAATATAGAAGGACTAGGGGGCATATAATGAAGCTACAGGGTAAACTATTTAAGACAAATAGGAGAAAATATTTCTTCTCTCAGCGTGTAATCAAACTCTGGAATCTGTTACCGGAGGATGTAGTAAGGGCTGTTAGTATAGCTGGGTTTAAAAAAGGTTTGGACAAGTTCCTGGAGGAAAGGTCCATAAACCACTATTAAAAAGGGACCCAGGATATCAATGCTTGGCCTAGTACAAGCACTGCAGAACCTGTGTCTTTTGGGGAAACTGCTAGGTACGTATGACCTAGATTGGCCACTGTTGGAAACAGGATACTGGGCTTGATGGACCTCGGTCTGACCCAGTATGGCATTTCTTATGTTCTTATGTTCTTATGTTTAGTGTCCAGTGTATGGTGTGAGTTGAAACCACCACTCCACATTGCTCCAGGTGAGCCTTAAGCTCTTTCAATAGTGTACGTGGTGATTTTCCAACAGTTTGCACTATCCTTCAAAGACGTCGTGAATTAATTTTCCTCTTCTCGCCACATCCTGGGAAGGTGTTCTTGACAATTCCATGAGCAGAAAGCTTCTTAACGTTGCAAACTGTGGACACAGGAATCCCAAGGTCTTTCAAAATGGCCTTGTATCCCCTTTGAAGTTTGATGTTTGGCGATTATGGCTTTTCTGATTGTCTTGGGCAGCTTTCTTGTCTTCATCATAGTGAAAATGGACCAAGGATTGAATGTGTCCATTTTTAAACATTAGAGCTATCATTCATTGGTTGATTTAAGTGATGAGAGTACTGACAATTGATCACAGGTGCATCTAATTTTACTGCAATGGGAATGTGGCTCTTCTGTTTAAACCTATTTGAATTGTTTATAAGGATGCCAATCATGTCCTGTGAAAAAGAAAACCTCACATAATTTGGTAACCTTCTAGTGAGTCTATATTGAACAGGAATAATCATGTCCTGGCAATGTCCCAGTTTTTATACTATTTCCTTTTTTAATTGGTCTTGTTTTATTTGATTCTTTTGTGTGTCAAATATGTGTGCAATATATAGACCAAAGCCATTTCAATGGCCACTTTTTTTTTTTTTAAAGAGATATTGGACATTAAGGAGTTGAACTGCAAGGGTGCCAATAATCTTGACCACAACAGTAGAAGGCACAAGAAACATTAGTAGGAAAAGAAGGTGTTGAACACTGGGTTCCCTGGTTTTCCAATACCATCCAATCTCTACCCGCCACCTGCTGCCTCTCCCCCCCCCCCCCACCCCACTTTCCTGGGCACCTCTTCTAAATACAACTAAAGATGCACAGGTTGTGGATCACTACATATATTGTTAACTATATTGAACGAGTGCAGCTTTCAGATGGACAATTTACACACAAATGGTCTTAAAAACTGTAATGAAAGGATATAACATTTATAAGACAAATCCTATGTTTATAATCATGCTAAAATAGTTTGATTTAATGTGGACTGCAACTTTAACATCAGTACCCAAGAAAGGTTCTCCAAGATTTAGGCGATAGAAATACCTTTGAAGTATTTGACTTTTCTCTACAGAGCTAACAAAAATACAAACTGAACACAGTCCAGGAAAAGAAATATGGCTTTATTTCCCACACCAGTAAGAGGTGTTTTTCCTTAGACAGAAGGATTGATCAGGAACACGTGGGTGATACCATCCTAAGGAGTCAGGATGAAACAGCTCTTCTAGAGTTCATAACTAATGTCAAGTTCTAAGAATGAGTGAACCCTCCTGCATATAAAAGTCTCCTCAATAAGCTCCATAATGCATGAAAATAGTTATTTTCCTGCAGCAGGTATGCTCAAGCCCATGTTTATTTATTTATTTATTTTTATTTCTTATATACCGCGCTATTATAATCAGTGTGGTTTACATTTGAACAGAACATACAAGAATGTAACAAGTTACATTGAGTTTTTACATTGAACAGGGAAAGTAAACATGGAGGAAAAACCGAGGGAAACTATGTACAGATTATATACAAATTATATACAAATTATGGATACTCTAACGAAGAAAATCTAGAACACTTTACCTAGAGGCCTGGGCTCATGGGTCAGAGAAGCAGATAGGGGAAAAGTTGGTTAACCATTATCTACAGGAGGATGATCTAAGGGACGGGCTAGGTAGGGAGGTAAGGTGATGGCGGTACGAATATCAGGACTGGTGTCAGGGTAATGTTGTAAGAATAGGTGGTGTTTGAGGGCTTTTCAGAATAGCGCCAGGTTTGAGATGGCCCGGATTTCAGCAGGGAGGGCATTCCATGCCATAGGTGCAAAAATGGAGAAGGCTCTACTTGCTGTTGACTTCCTGCATTTTATCAATAATTTCGGGACTTCGAGTGTATTCATCGATGTTGATCTCCTGGTTCTGTTGTCTGGTATGCTGTGGAGAAGTTCACTGATGGGCGTGGGGGGATGGTTCTTAAGGGCCTTGAATGTCATGACCAGAGCCTTGAAATGGATTCTGGCCCGCAGCGGAAGCCAGTGTAGGTTCTTTAGAACTGGCGTTATGTGGTCTGATCTTGAGAGCCCTGCAAGTACCCTTGCAGCTGAGTTCATGGCAAGACATAGCGGGTTAAGAGTCGACTGTGGAAGTCCGAGTAGGATAATGTTAGCAAAGTCAAGGTGTGGGATGACTAAGGCTTGGAAGATTGAATGGTAGTCAGGGAAGTCAAGAAGTGGGCGGAGATGGCATAGTGATCGGATCTTATGATATATTGCTTTAGTTGTGTTTATGACATGTGCTGACATGTCAAGACGCTGGTCGAGGGTGATGCCCAGGTAGCGAATTGTAGATTTGGACTTTAGTTTCATGTTATTGACTAGAAGTGAGGAAGGTGGCGTGAACTTCTGGTTTCGCGAGATGAATAGTACATCTGTTTTGCTGCGATTAATACGTAGATTTTGAGAGAGGAGCCAATCTGCTACCGCTTCAAAGCATCTTGTAATTGGAGAAAAGTCAGGTTGATCGATTTTAAACTGTGTGTACATGAGGATGTCGTCTGCATATGCAAGGCATTGGACGTTGAAGGAACGGATTAAAGAACAAAAGGGCTGCATGTAGATGTTAAACATTAATGCAGAGGGGGAAGATCCCTGAGGTACACCTTGCTTCAGTGAGAATGGTTCAGAGGTCTTGGAACCTGCTCTGACTTGTTGCCATCTGTTACACAAATAGGATTCACACCAGGCTAGTGCTGAGCCTTGTAGTCCTTTATCTTTGAGGCAAAATAAAAGTGTTTCATGATTCACTGAATCGAAGGCGGCTGCTATGTCTAAGAACATAAGGACGAATCCATGGTTGATATTGTCAATTCCTGTGATTAGGTTGTTGAAGAGGGTTGTGAGGATGGTGTCCACGCCGTGAGCTTCCCCATATGGGGAAGATTCCTGAGCTCAGAATCTTTCTGGAAGCTTTTGAGAAGATGCAACATTCATAGGCATGAATTCCCACTCTTCACTATCACGTCGGATCCATCTTAGTCTTTGATATAGCTAGTGTAGAAGACAACTCCTTGGGGTGGTAGATGAAACTATTTTGCTATTCATGGAGAACACCTGTAACAGGTAAATAACTTGGTTTTCTGAGGACAAGCAAGATAACATGTCCTCACAGATAGGGTTCCCTAGATACAGGCTGCCTTCAACATAAAAAGGGGAAAATTAAGTGGAAAAGTAGAGGTACTGCAACAGACACACACCAAACATGTTTTGGAAGGACAGACTAAATAGGCCATGTGGTCTTTTTCTGTCGTCATTTTTCTACGCTTCTATGTTTAACTAGCCTTTTCAGGTTTTTTGTTTTGTTTTTTTTAAGGCGACAGCCTGGGAATAAAAAAAAATGGATATGGGAAATGGAGTTAGATTTTAATTCCCAAAGTTATTCTGGAGAGCCAACTGGCACAACATACTGTCTCATCGGGAGTTCCTTTCCAGACAGCAGGGAGATGCAAGTGACAGTAGCGAGTGTATAGACTGAAATCAATGTTGCAGTCTTGCATTTTTTCTCCATGGAGGTTGACTTCAAGGGGATTACCAATGCAACCAGGCCTTGGACATTGTGAGCCCTGATATGATCCACAAGGATAAATCCTACTTGGGCATAAGTGAAGGATATGCAATCTGCTAGCCAACTGGATTATACATTTGTTAATGGCTGCCTCAAGTATATTAGGGTCAAAAGAACCGAAAAGTTGGGCAAATTTTTTAGGGGCTTTAGTCTGCTCCAAATAGAAGGCTAAGGTTCGTTAAAATGTGCAAGACACTTTCACCTTTGTGAGCATGAAGCAAAACAGGGACAATCCATCCAACTAGGTGGCCAGCTAGAGCAGCCCAATGGTAGCTTTGTGACTCTGAAAAAATTCCTGGCCGGGGGAGGGGGGTGGTCAGAAGCAGCAGGGCATGTGTGCCAAAGCACATGGCCTACCGCAGGCATCAAAGCTGTGGGTGGCGGAACAAAGCTGCTTTTAAAATGCTGTCACCACCAGTCCCCCAGAAGACTGATTCAGCAATTCATTTATTTATTATTTTATTTATTTACTTTTCTTATATACCGCGCTATTATAATCAGTGCGGTGTACAGTTGAACAAACATACTACAGTGTGACAAGCCACATTGAGTTTACAGTGAACAGGGGTAGCAAAAACAGGACGTAACCGGGGGAACTATTTTATTTATTTATTTATTTATTTAACAATCATTTATATCCCGCATCTTCCAGAGTTCAGTTGCGGTTCACAATAAAACAATCCACAAAGCAAGAGCTTGGTTTTACATTGAACATTTTGAACATCAAACAATATAATGGTTAACAGCATGGGCTAATACATAACAGCACAAAACTGGCTTGATAACTATGTACAATAAACTTTATACAAATACAGGTTGTGGGCACTTTAGAGTGGAGTCATATTGTTTTTAGATCAGTGTATTTTCTGTTAAGTTGTTGGATTTAGTATTACTCAGTCCGGTGTTTTTAACCTTTATCTGAGTATATCGAGGGATTATCTATGTTGCCGTAGTGCATGGAGAATAAATAGGTCTTTAGTTTTTTATGGAGTTCCATAATTTCGGTTATGGTTCGTAGGTCCTCCGGAAGGGAATTCCAAATGGCTGGGGCTGCATGAGAAAAAGCTCTGCTGTTAGTTAATTTATTTACTTTTATGAAATCATTAGGAGTGTTTAATTTATTTGAGTGTCCTTTTCTGTGTGTAGTTTTTTGAATTTCCATGCTGATTAGGTTGCTTAGTGGGATTGGAGCCATGTCATTTAAGGCTTTAAATGTAGTTATTGTAGTTTTATATATTATCCTGCTTTGAATTGGCAACCAGTGAAGGGAAGCTAGTATTGGGGTTATGTGCTGGAATGCGTTGCTTTCATTATAATTCTAGCTGCTGCGTTTTGTGCTAGTTGGATTCTTTTGATGTTTTGTTTCGTTATTCCTAAAAGAATTAGGTTGGCAAAATCAAAGTGCGGGGTTATTGTTGCCTGGATTATATTAATGAAGTCTTGTAGGTGTACTAATGGGCGTAGTTGTTTAAGGATTTTGAGTTTAAAATATATTTTCTTTATGGTGTTTCTGATGTGAGTGTTCATCGTCAAATGTGTATCTAGAATAACACCTAGGTATCTTATTTCATTTTTTATTTTAATGTCATGATTTTGTATTATGTGGGTTGGAGGAATATATGATTGGTTTTTTGTTACAATTAGAACTTCTGTTTTTGAATGATTAATGTGGAGGTTTTGAGCTTTAAGCCAAGTTGTTATTTCATTGAAACAATCTGATAGTAGTTTTATTGGTAAGTTAGGGATTGTGAATGGGATGTACATCATGATATCATCTGCATATAGATGATAGTATACTCTGAATTTTTTAAAAATATTGCAGACTGGTTTTATGTAACTATTGAACAGGAGGGCTGATAGCGCAGAGTCTTGTGGGAGTCCAATTTCTTGTTTATATATAGTTGATGTTTGGTTGCCTATTCTTACATTTTGCGTTCTATTGTTTAAATAAGAGGTGAACCATTTGTGCACAGTGGCATTTATTCCTATTTGTTTCAGGTTATTAAGCATTATAGTATGATGAACACTATCAAATGCTGCCGAAATATCAATAAATAAGAGTATAAATGCTTGTTTATGATTATCAATCCCTCTTAGTAGTACGTCAGTTAAGACTGTTAGGAGTGTTTCAACTCCATGTCGGGGCCTAAATCCATATTGGTGCTCATCAAGTGGGTAGGATGAATCTAGGTATTCTTGTGTCTGGATTTGTACCACTTTTTCTATTATTTTAGCCAAAAAAGGGATACTTGAGATAGGTCTGTATGATTTTGGTGATGTTTTGTCAAGTATGTTGTTTTTGAGAATTGGACGGATTTGTGCATGTTTGAGCGTGGATGGGAGGTGTCCTTGAAGTAACGAAAGGTTGACTATGGGGAGAATGTATGATAGTAGTATTGGAAGTGTACTTTTAAATCCATGTTACTGGGCATGGATCAAGATAGGAAGTTGTGGTGTTGAGATTGGATATGATATTCTTTAGTGAATCTTTTGATATAGGGTGAAAGTCTGACCATTCGTCTGAGCAATGAACCGTATTGATATTGTCTAGGTTCATTATAGGTTGTGTAGATTTGTTTTGATAGTGATTGGCTAAGGTTTGTACCGAAATATCAGTGATTTCATTGTTAGATGTTTGGGGATTATTAGTTAGGTTTCTAACAATGGAGAATAGTTCTCGTGGTCTGTTATAGGATTTTGATAAGATTGCCGCGTAATAAGATTTTTTTGTGCTATCTAAGGTATCCTTGTATTTTGTGAGATAGTTGTTATATATTTCCTTGTTGATGATTGATTTGGTTTTGCGCCATTTGTGCTCTATTTTTCTTAGTTCTCTTTTCATTTGTTTTAGCGTGTTGTTGAACCATGGTGTTCTGTTTATTTTTAAATTAGTGGGCTTTTTGATTCGTTTTTCAAGTTTGGCTGCATTGTTGATTGTGACATGCCAGTTTTTGACAGCTTCATCTAGATTCGTTGGGGATGATGAGAGGTAGGGTATTGTTGTATCCAAGAATTCAGTTTCATTAAATTTTTTGAATTTTGTAGTAGGATCACTTCGTGTATTGTTTTTGGTGTTATTGGTGTAGAAAGTGAAGTTTGTTTTGATAATGTAATGATCCAACCAAGGTATTTGTGAGCATTCTATGGAATCTGGGTTGAATAGTTTAAAGAGTGTGCTTGGGAGGAGAATAAGGTCAAGAGTGCCTCCTTTTATGTGTGTTGTTGTATTGATTATTTGGTGAAAGTCCATGTCTGATATGGATTCTAGGAACAAGTTGGATTCTGATGCTGGAAGTGAGGGGAGATTGAAATCGCCAAGCATGATTATGGGGTTTTGTTCTGTAGAAGAGCCTAAGAATTCAATTAGTGAATCTAGGCTATCTGCTTTTTGAACAGGGGGTCTATATATTAGGCAAATTCTAGTTTTTATAATTAAGGTGTCAATATTGTTGGCAATAGTTGATGGTATTGTTCTTGCATTTAATCTCTTTTTTGTCATTATAAGTAGGAGTGGAGTAGGAGTGGAGGAGTGGCCTAGTGGTTGGGGCAAGGTACTTCAGGCCGGAAGGTCGGGGGTTGAAATCCCACTAGAGGACAGCAACCTTGGGCCGGAAGGACTGGGGTTTCTAGTCCCACAGGTGCTCCTTGTGGTCTTGGGCAAGCCACTTAACCCTCCACTGCCCATGTTCCCTGTAAAATAGTTATCTCCAAGTTATAATGCCCTGTTCAATGTAATTTCAGTTTGTTCAATGTAAACCGCACTGATGCCAAATAGCGCGGTATATAAGAGAATGTAAATAAATAAATAAATAAGTACTCCTCCTCCTTTTTTGTTGGTTCTATGTGTATAGTTTATATCATAGTCTTCGCTATTAAGTTGATTTAAGTAGACTGTGTCCGTTTCAGTTAGCCAGGTTTCCGTTACGCATAAAATGTCAGGTTTTGCGTCTGTTATTAAATCATTGAATATGGGAAGTTTGTTTTTCATTGAGCGGGCATTTATAAGGATGCAGGTTAGAGAAGTAGTGTTGTTGATGCTAATTTCATTTGTTATTTGTTGTGAATTAATTTGTTTTATTTGTATAAGTCGGTGGTAATTTATTTTTGCATGGTGGTTTGAGTTTGTGTGTCCAATGTGGTTGTAATTTCTAATTGTTGTTTGTATTATAGGGATTGCCATGTGATTTTTGGTTGTTAGACTTAGTGTTAGGTCAATTAAGATTGTCAGTAATATACAACTGTACGTTATTTTAAATATTATAAACACTATTTACATATTATAACTCTTCAGGAGAGACATATATGGATCGTTTGTCAGAGGGTATGTAAGTGGGACATGGAGAGAGGGCAGGACGAGCTGGTTAACCATTCTCTATGGAGGGGGAGCTATGGAGCGGTCTGGGTAGGAGGGTAGGGTGATGGCTGGGTGCATTCCAGGTTTGGTTTCAGGGTAATGTTTTAGGAACAGGAGATGTTTGAGAGCTTTTCTGAATAATGTTAGGTTTGTGATGGCTCGGATTTCGGGTGGGAGGGCATTCCAGGCTCTGGGTGCGAACAAGGAGCAATGGCGGCAGCAGCAGCGGAGGCACCAGTACGAGGGAGGCGGCACACCAGGGCTTCCGCCTGGGAAGGCAAATACCCTTGGACAGACTCTGAAGCCAAATTTAAAAATGTTGAAATAAATTAATTGTATGCTCAAAACTTCACCTATTGGAAACTAAATGAAAAAACTTTAGGTACTCGGGTCTCAGTAAGAAACTACGCAGCTGTTTGTAAGGTCTGAGAATCACCACCTATACTTCGCTGCTGTTCACATCAATGACCCTTCATTGCGTACCACTTTAATTATTTTATGCTTTTTATCAGCAGTTATTATAAAACTTTTTTTTCTTTTTTTCTTTTGTTCTTTTTTTCGTTTTTCGTTTTTCCTTTACATATCTGTAAAAACAAGATTTCAAGTCTATGTGCACAAAGCTTCTCAAACCACCTCCTCAAGAGTATGAATCTATAACAAACACTTGTCCATCAATAAATTGTTGTAATATGAACACTTATCTTCTCTTCCGCACTCAACTTCCAATGCGTTTTTTGAGGTGATTAGAGGCTCTATTGCTGGCGGCTATAGCAAAAATCCCAACGCCATTCCTCTAAGGCGCCCAAGCGTTTCACAATGTAAGTTTCTTCAGGGGAGTGCACATACGCACTGCAAACTAACCTATAAAATATGCACAATTTTAAAACATTTGTTCGTTCCCTAAATCACTGTTTAAGATGTCGCCAATATAAATGCTCTTATTCATTTTAGCAAAAGTTTACCTTGAAAGTCTTTACTTGCTCTTAACCATAGGAGGAGAAAGTTATTCCCCACTGTTCTCCTCATCAACTGTCAAAAGACGCCGCACATGCGGCTTAGGATCACCAAGAACATTTTAAAGGACTTCCTCCTTAACTCCTCCTCCTTCGTTATAGATGATCACAATACGGTCTGTCCGACTGACATTTTTTGAAGGATTTCCCACTCAGGCATATATAATCTTAATAAGACTTTTCAAACGCACACAGACCAGTCAATGGATGCATTCAGACCTTGTGGTTTTATTGTGTTTAGCTTAAAAATCCACCTCTGTTCTTCTCTAAGCAGAATCTGTTCTTTTGATTTTCCCCCCCATGAAGCTACGATCTGGTCTACTACGAAACAGCAAAGTTGATCAAAACTGTGGTTTTCACTAAGGCAATGTTGCACTAATGGTGCCTCCAATACTCTGTTATTAAGTCGACTGCGATGCTCAGTCAACCGTAATTTCAATGATCTAGTAGTCTTCCCTATATACAATAGCATACACGGGCAGCGAATCCCATATACTACAAATGTTGAATGACACGTAGTGGCTTTTTTTTAGCTGATAAGTAACATCATGATACTCAAATTCATTTATTTCTAAAGTTATGGCACATATGCTGCAAGAGCCGCATTTCTTATGCCCACAATCAATGACACATTCGCTGGTAAAGTTTAATGGACGGAGACTTGAGGGACTTAACTGTTCCTTCGAATTCGAGCCTCTGCTCCATACACAACGTATTGTCTTATCACTTAATCCTGGAGTCATGCCCAAAATTTTACTATGATTCTGGACAATTTTCTGAATCGACTTACTTAAAGTCGATTCAAGATTATGTCGCTGGATTGATCAAGGAGAAAACTCCATTCGCTCAAGACAATACGGCTTCACAGACACCAAAGGGAGATGTGGATAGTTCTTGGGAAACGTTTTTGAAAACACAGAAACGATGCACTAAGGCTGAGTTACACCGATTGTCCTTCGTTGAATACATCAACCGGCAACAAATTCCAAGGGGCCTACGCATCTACAAGGAACCGCGTTTACCCAACATTGATGCGACGTTCATAGGAAAATGAAATAGTGTGTTAAATAAATGTTCTTTGGATCTAATGATCCTGATTATAGAACACACTAAGCTCGAGGTTCACAAGATGACCGCAGAGGTTGAAAAGATACGGGACACCCTGAAAGGGCTACAAGCGCCAGAACAATTTGCTCATAAATTATCTGAAATACAGAAGCAGGTGGAAACAGTAAGACAAGAGGTAATGGCAAAGAAGACTAAAAAATTAAATAGAGATAATTCTGATTATACGGTAGGGTATATTTACCCATGGCTTAATGCAAATAGAAAAACTACACGGGGTGCAAGAAAAAAAGTTCATTTTGAGAATGATTCAGAAGATTCAGAAGGGATGAGTACCAGCACTTCTTCAAAGGATAGGAGTTTTTCCGAGGAACGGGAGGACAAAAAGAAAAAGAAAAAGCAGATAGACACCCGAGGAAGATCTCCAGAAAGACGCTATCCCAGGAGAAAGTAGTTAATTGTACAACTCAGTCCCCGGCAATTGATTTAGTAATTAACATCTCAGGGAAGCCTCTGTCACAAGATTCGATACGGTTGTTGGCGAAAGGATTATCTTATGTACCTAAAATAGCTCATGATCCGTTTCAATTTAGAATTGATTTTCTAAGTTTGATTAGAAAGCTTCATTTAAAGAATTTTTTTGCAAAAACTGATCGCTCTCTTTATCATACGGCATCCATAGGAGATATTTCACAAGTCCCACGGGTTCCCTTACCATTCAAATCCACATGGTCACCACCTGGTCCTCTCCCACCAGCTTTGTTGGTATTTCAAGATTTGGTATTAGCAGATGTACAACAATTAGAAAGAACGCAGAAGGGATATTCAACTACACTGACCCCTTTTGAACACACTGTTTTGCGCCAATTATGGAGCCGTACAGATATTGTCATCAGACGGGCCGATAAAGGGGGAGCAATTGTAGTCCTAGATAGACAATATTATATTTCAGAAGCTTTGAATCAACTTCAAGATGTAAACATATAAAATCCTTGACATGGACCCTACACCTCTGTTACGATCCAAAATAAAAGCCATTACTCTCGAGGCCTTACAAGGTCATCTGTTGGAAAGGAAAGAATATCGGTATCTCAACAGTAATTCAAGTACAATAGCACAGTTTTATACAGTACCTAAAATCCATAAAAATTTATCAGCCCCTCCAGGGAGACCAATTGTGTCGATAAAGGGGACACCATTGGAGCCGGAATCAACATTTGTTGATTCCTTTTTGCGTCCGCTTTTGCCTATGATTCCTTCTTTTTTAAAGGACACCACACATTTTTTGAACATCTTGTCAGAATTTTCTGTTTGGGCAGAAAGCAGTGACACATTTTTGGTAACACTGGATGTGGTTTCACTATACACTAGCATTCCCCAAACCACAGCATTTAGCACAGTGGAACAGTTTTTACGCCAACGGGGAGATTTAACTAGGGACACCATTACAATGTTGTTGCAACTGGCCAGACTGGTTATTTTTCAAAGTTTTTTTCAATTTCAGGAAGTTATTTATCAACAAATTGCTGGGGTTGCCATGGGCGCAACGTGCGCCCCGTCTATCGCAAATCTATATATGGCATTATTTGAAAAACAATGGCTGGAGACCTCATCCTATGATAATAACATCATAGTTTGGAGGCGATTTATTGATGTTTTCTTACTTTGGCGGGGAAAAGAGGAAGAGTTATTGTCCTTTTTTGATTGGTTAAATTCCCGTGATCCATACATTAAATTTACCATCACTTATAACAAGGAAACTATTACCTTCCTAGATTTAAAAATTATGAGGGGCATCGCAGCTTGGAACACTTCCATTTTCAGTAAACCCACCGATCGAAATACTTTTCTACATTTTACCAGTGCTCATCCGAGGCAATTGAAAGAAGGGTTACCCTTCTCTCAGTTCTTAAGATATAGAAGAAATTGCTCGGACACTTCTGACTTTCGAAAAAAATCGAAGCAATTGACTAAGAATTTCCTCTCGAGAGGGTATCCAAAGCCGATCATAAAACGAGCATACACTAGAGCCCTATATAACGATCGTTGGCTTTTGCTATCATCGCATGGACATGCAAGGCATTTGGAGCGAAGAACTGATATCGACACAGTAAATTTTATCACTCGATTTTCTCCTTTAAGTAAGTCGATTCAGAAAATTGTCCAGAATCATAGTAAAATTTTGGGCATGACTCCAGGATTAAGTGATAAGACAATACGTTGTGTATGGAGCAGAGGCTCGAATTCGAAGGAACAGTTAAGTCCCTCAAGTCTCCGTCCATTAAACTTTACCAGCGAATGTGTCATTGATTGTGGGCATAAGAAATGCGGCTCTTGCAGCATATGTGCCATAACTTTAGAAATAAATGAATTTGAGTATCATGATGTTACTTATCAGCTAAAAAAAAGCCACTACATGTCATTCAACATTTGTAGTATATGGGATTCGCTGCCCGTGTATGCTATTGTATATAGGGAAGACTACTAGATCATTGAAATTACGGTTGACTGAGCATCGCAGTCGACTTAACAACAGAGTATTGGAGGCACCATTAGTGCAACATTGCCTTAGTGAAAACCACAGTTTTGATCAACTTCGCTGTTTCGTAGTAGACCAGATCGTAGCTTCACGGGGGGGAAAATCAAAAGAACAGATTCTGCTTAGAGAAGAACAGAGGTGGATTTTTAAGCTAAACACAGTAAAACCACATGGTCTGAATGCATCCATTGATTGGTCCGTGTGCGTTTGAAAAGTCTTATTAAGATTATATATGCCTGAGTGGGAAATCCTTCAAAAAATGTCAGTCGGACAGACCGTATTTGTGATCATCTATAACAAAGGAGGAGGAGTTAAGGAGGAAGTCCTTTAAAATGTTCTTGGTGATCCTAAGCTGCATGCGCGGCGTCTTTTGACAGTTGAGGAGAACAGTGGGGAATAACTTTCTCCTCCTATGGTTAAGAGCAAGTAAAGACTCAAGGTAAACTTTTGCTAAAATGAATAAGAGCATTTATATTGGCGACATCTTAAGAAACAGTGATTTAGGTAACGAACAAATGGAAATTACACTAACCTGGTAATTGTAGTTCCTGTAGGATCCAGTTTAGTCCTCCACAATCGGGTAATGCCCCTCCTACTGCAGCCTGGAGACTGGACCAATCAAATCTTCTGTAGTACATATCCAGCAGGAGCTCCCAGAAGCCCCCCAGTGTACTAGTAACAAAGCAAACTTAACGAAGCAACACATCAGATTATTATTAGGCTATCATTAAACTATGTACTTCCCCCCCTGGAATAACCAACTCCCTCCCCAAACGAGGAAGTCAGGACACTGCACGGCGCCGACATCGACGCCTTTAAATTTACACTGAGCTTCCCCCCGAAACTAAGGAGCTGACTGAACTCCAAAATAAAGGGAAGAGCCATAGCGATAAGCACGACTGTCGACAGAGTCCGAACGGGACGAAAACCATCCTACAGGCACCCGCTCGGGACAGCGCGCCGCAAAATCATACAGATAGTCGGGAGGGAAGGAGGACTAAACTGGATCCTACAGGAACTACAATTACCAGGTTAGTGTAATTTCCATTTCCTGTGCGGATATCCAGTTTAGTCCTCCACAATCGGGATGTAACAGAGCAGTTAAGACCGGGCGGGACCTTGCAGGCCGGCGCGCAAAACCGCCGAACCAAAACAAGAATCCCGAGCCGCTGACACATCCAAGCGATAGTGCCTGCTGAAAGCATGCAGAGACGACCAGGCGGCCGCCCTACAAATCTCTGCTGGTGGAACCAGGCTATGCTCCGCCCAAGAGGCCGCCTGAGCCCGAGTAGAATGAGCCCGGAGCCCCTCCGGGACCGGCCGCCGCTGCAACAGATACGCGGACGCGATCGCTTCCTTGAGCCATCGAGCAATAGAGGCCTTAGCCGCCGCCTCCCCTTTTATTGTACCCCCAAAGAGCACAAAAAGCCGATCAGTCTTTCGAAGGACTCGGTAGACTGCAAATACCACCGCAGCGCGCGGCCCACATCAAGCCGGAGAAGACTCTTGTCCACCGACACGACCGAGCTCGCCGAAAGCACTGGCAGAAATACCGCCTGATTTAAGTGAAAGGGAGACACCACCTTTGGCAGAAAGGAAGGAACCGGACGGAGCACAATCCGCTCCGTAGAGAAAGATAAGAAAGGCTCTCGGCAGGACAGGGCCTGCAGATCCGAAATACGCCGTGCCGAGCAGATGGCAACCAGGAACACCGTCTTCAATGTGAGATCCTTCAAGGACGCCCTCCGCAAGGGCTCAAATGGTTCCCGAACCATAGCCCGCAGAACTAAATTCAAATCCCACGAAGGAATCACCGCCCTGCGGGAAGGCCGTAAATGGAAAACGGCGGTCAAGAAACGCCGCACATCCGCATGAGCACCAAGAAGGCGGCCCAAGACCTTGCCTCTATAACACGAAATCGCCGCCAGCTTGACCTTCAGGGAACTGGCCGCGAGACCTTTCTCGAACCCATCCTGGAGGAAGCTTAACACGACGGGCACAGAGACCGTCGCCGCCCGGACTCCCCGCCGGGAGCACCAGTCCTCAAAAATCCTCCAAATCCGAACATAAGTGAGAGAAGTGGAGGACTTTCTCGCCCGCAGTAAGGAGGAAATCACCGCGGGCGAATAACCCTTCTTTTTCAGCCGAGCCCTCTCAATGGCCAAACCGTAAGCGAGAATCGAGCCACCTGGGGCATCCGCAAGGGGCCCTGAAGGAGAAGGTCCGGCAACGCCGGGAGGCGCCACGGCACGCCGTCTTGAAGCCGGACGAGGTCGGCATACCAGGGCCTCCGGGGCCAATCCGGAGCCACCAGCAGCACTCGGCCCTGAAGGCACTCGATGCGCTGGACGACCCGGCCGATCAGCGCCCAAGGAGGGAAGACATACAGTAGCCCGGACGTCGGCCACGGCTGAATGAGAGCGTCGAGTCCTTCGGACATTCGCTCCCGCCGTCTGCTGAAGAAGCGACTCGTCTTGGCCGATTGGTAGGTCGCCATGAGATCCATGATGGGCGGACCCCACCGCCGAACTATTTGCGCATACACCTGTGGATTTAACTCCCACTCTCCGGGGTCCACCCGCACTCTGCTGAGGAAGTCGGCCTGGACATTGTCTGCGCCCGCTATGTGCGCCGCCGAGATCGCCGGCAGGCGAGTCTGCACCCAGCTGAATAAGGCCGTCGCCTCTGTCTCCAGGGCCACACTCCCTGTGCCCCCTTGGCGATTGATGTACGCCACCGTGGTCGCATTGTCCGACCAGACGCGGACCGCCCGACCCAGGACCAGAGGCCCCAGGGCCAACAGGGCTAGCCTGACCGCCCGAAGCTCGAGACGGTTGTTCGACCACGCAGCTTCCCGAGAGGACCACACCCCCTGCGTGAAGCGGGCCTCGCAGTGAGCTCCCCAGCCGGCTAGGCTCGCATCCGTAGTGAGGGGAACCCACAGAGGAGGCTCCAAGGGAATCCCCCGCGTCAAATCGCACTGGTTGGACCAGCGGCAAAGGAGCGCCCTCTGGAGCGGGCGCATGTGGAACCGTGCCCATGGCACCACCTCCAAGGTCGCCGCCATCGTTCCGAGAAGCCGTAGGTACCACCACGCCGACGGAGCGGGCATCCCCCGAAAGAGTCGGACAAGAGCCCGCAACGCCCGGACGCGGCGCTCGGGGAGACACACCAGTCCCCGAGCGGTGTCGAAGCGCACTCCCAGATACTCCAGGTCCTGCGAGGAACGCAGACAACTCTTTCTTTCGTTCACCACCCAGCCGAGAGATCGCAGCAGAGCCACTACCCTGCTCGTGACTCGCAGGCACTCCCGACTGGATTTTGCCCGTATCAACCAGTCGTCGAGATATGGATGGACCAAAATGCCCTCCTTGCGCAAGGCCGCCGCAACGACCACCATCAGCTTTGTGAACGTGCGCGGAGCCGTAGCCAAGCCGAACGGCATGGCCCTGAACTGGAAGTGGCCCCACGGAAACGCAAAGCGGAGAAACCGCTGATGAGATGGATGTATCGGGATGTGCAAATAAGCCTCGGTGAGATCGAGGGACGTCAAAAACTCCCCCTGTCGCACCGCTACAATGACTGACCGCAAGGTTTCCATACGGAAATGCGGCACCCGGAGCGCGCGATTCACGCCTTTGAGGTCCCAAAATCGGACGCAGGGAATCGCCCTTTTTGGGAACCACAAAATAGATGGAGTATCGCCCGGCGCCTCTTTCCAAAGGAGGAACCGGGATCACCGCTCCCAGCGCTAACAACCGATCCAGGGTCACGCGGAAGTCCCGCGTTTTTTGCGCTCCCCTGCTGGGAGACAGAACAAATGAATCTGGAAGTGGGAACGCAATTCCAGAGCGTAACCCTCTCCTATAATTTGTAGCACCCAGCGATCCGACGTGATTTGGGCCCAAGAGGAAAGAAAGTCGCGCAAGCGACCCCCGATAATCGGGCCTCCCTCCAGAGCCTGCCTCGCGTCATTGTGGCTTGCGCCCAAAAGAAGAGCCCGAGGAAGAGGCGGCTCCGGAGAAGCCTCTGCCGGCTCCCCGAAGGTACGAAACCCTTGATTACGGGCTCCAAACCTGCCCCGCTGCGAAGTCCACAGGCGGGAGGAACGAAACCTGCGCTGATCCCGAAAGGACCCCCTCGCCGAGGGGGAGGACTTGTTGGACCTTGGCCTATCCTCCGGGAGCCGGCCCCCCTTGGACTCACCGAGATCCTTTACCAACTTCTCGAGAGCCTCCCCAAATAACAATCTGCCCTTGAAGGGCAGCTTACTGAGGCGGGACTTGGAAGAACCGTCCGCCGCCCAGTTGCGCAACCAGAGGGACCGTCGCGCCGCAACCGCGGATGCCATACTGTTAGCCAACGCACGGATTAAATCATAAAACAGATCCGCCAGATAGGCCGAGCCGGACTCCAGCCGGGAAACCTCCAACAGGCCCTGCTGGTCTAGCCCGGGGCTCGAGCGCAAATGCTGCGACCATCGCAGACACGACCGAGCCACCCAAGCCCCACAGATAGAGGCCTGCAATGACACGGCATCAGTATCGAAGGTTTGCTTGAGCAAATTATCAATCTTCTTGTCCTGACCGTCCTTGAGGGCAGCCGCCCCCTCAACCGGGATGGTGGTTTACTTGGTCACTGCGGAAACCGCAGCGTCCACCCGGGGTGACTTGAACAAGTCCCTGTCCTTGTCGGCAAGGGGATAAAGCCGAGTCATGGTCCGAATCCCCTTCAAGCCGGATTCCGGGTGCTCCCACTCCGCCTGGATCATATGATCCACCACGCGGTGAACGGGAAAAAAAACCACCTGGGAATCCCTGACTGTCTGAATTAGAGGATCCTCAAGACCCTCCTCCTCCATGGGCCGCACCGCCGAAAGGTTAAGCGCCTGCAGGGACTCCGTGACCAGAGGAACCAGCTCGTCCCTACGGAACACGCGAATGATCCGAGCCTGGTCCTCCGGCTCAAGGATCTCCCCATCCTCCAACTCCTCCGCTTCAGTCTCAGGATCGCCCTCTGCCTCGGAATCCAGGAGACCTAGGGCGTCCTGCTCCTGTTCCCCCAACCGAAGTCGCTTGCCCCCGGGTTGCGAGGTGCATTGAGCCGCCCCCGAGGACCCCGGGGTGATAGAGGGGGGCCAAACTGCCGGCAACTGACCGGACCTGCTCAAGCGAAACGCCTGATGCATGAGGAGCACAAAATCCGGGGAGAAATCCATAGACGGTGCAGCTATAGCCGCCTGCTGGAGCGCAGCCACCGACCCGCTGGCCGGTGGAACCGACCCAGACTGAGGGAGGCTCGGGGAAAGAACACTGTCCCCTGAATTAGAAGCATCCCCAGGGGTAGGCTGATCCGGGAGACTCACAGATTGCTCTAACTCTGCAGGCACTGCAGCACAGCACCTGCAGATGCCAGAGTCAGTCCCTGCTGCTCTGCGGGACCCACAAATCACGCACTGGGGCTGGGAAGCCATCCCAAGGCCACCTCTGCCCAGCGGGATAGAATACAACAGTCACAGGGAAGCCCACACCACAGGGGCAATCCTATGCAAATCAGCCCCGATTTGAAATTAAAACGTTTTTTTTTTTTTTTTTTTTTTACAAGAAACAAAATATGCCCCAGACTCCCTGGGGTGCCCTGAGCAAAATCGCCAGCAAGAGGAACCCCAAAAACGCCAGGGGAACCTGTGCACAAGTGCTCAAAAGTGCCTCTAAAAGCACACTTTTAAAATCCAAAATGGCCGCCGGACTTTTTCACCCGCGGTAAAAAACGGCGCGAAAATACAAAAGCCACCAAATAATATGGAAAAGAACTAAAACGACCCTCTAATACAGGGCAAACGACCAAATTTAAGAAAAATTGCCAAATGGGCTCAGGAGAGCCTACAGAAATGCTGGCAGCTCTAACAGAGCACTGCACACAAGAAGAAATGAAATGAAAATCTCCTACCAGCTCAGGAACCACCAGGATTCAGCCAACATCTCCCAGTGCCAGCCACTACTGTATCAGGTATGGCTTTACCCCGTACTGTCCAGGGGGAGCTCACCCAGGGCTGTGAAAATTGGCTAGGCAGGAACACAGGAGCCAACAGATCTGACTTCCCCCTAGTCTCCTGTGGCAGTGCTCCAGAGAGACAGGCTTCTTCTTTTGTTCTCCTTTTAAAGATACAGCTAGCTATCAAAGAAATAGCAAGGAAATGCCCCAAAACAAACCCTAAAACAACTAACTAACAAGTGTTGCTCCTGCAATAGTCACTCAGTGTGCCCAGGAGGACACACTTTTACGTCTTCAAGCTGCTAGAGACTGGACACACTGGGGGGCTTCTGGGAGCTCCTGCTGGATATGTACTACAGAAGATTTGATTGGTCCAGTCTCCAGGCTGCAGTAGGAGGGGCATTACCCGATTGTGGAGGACTAAACTGGATATCCGCACAGGAAATGTTATTTTAAAATTGTGCATATTTTATAGGTTAGTTTGCAGTGCGTATGTGCACTCCCCTGAAGAAACTTACATCGTGAAACGCTTGGGTGCCTTAGAGGAACGGCGTTGGGATTTTTGCTATAGCCGCCAGCAATAGAGCCTCTAATCACCTCAAAAAAACGCATTGGAAGTTGAGTGCAGAAGAGAAGATAAGTGTTCATATTACAACAATTACAACAATTTATTGATGGACAAGTGTTTGTTATAGATTCATACTCTTGAGGAGGTGGTTTGAGAAGCTTTGTGCACATAGACTTGAAATCTTGTTTTTACAGATATGTAAAGGAAAAACGAAATAAAGAACAAAAGAAAAAAAGAAAAAAAAGTTTTATAATAACTGCTGATAAAAAGCATAAAATAATTAAAGTGGTACACAATGAAGAGTCATTGATGTGAACAGCAGCGAAGTATAGGTGGTGATTCTCAGACCTTACAAACAGCTGCGTAGTTTCTTACTGAGACCCGAGTACCTAAAAAGGTTTTTTCATTTAGTTTCCAATAGGTGAAGTTTTGAGCATACAATTAATTTATTTCAGGAGTGATTTGCTCAATACAATTGACCAAATATAGTAGTTTGTAAATTTAAAAATGTTGGCATGTCACCTGACTGAAGTGAAAATCCAACACCATCTTAGGAAGGAACAGCAGATGAGTGTGCAGAGCCACTTTATCAGTGAAAAAAATCTAGATATACAGTGAATCTTACACTAGAGCCTGAAACTCACTAATTCTGTGTGCTGAAGTAACTGCCATCAGAAAAAGGGCTTCCAGGTCAGATGCGTCAAATCACAAGGGTGTAGTGGCTCAAAAGGAGTTTTCATTAGTTGGGTTAAAACACTGAGGTCCCAAGACAGAGGCAACAATAGAAGTAAGTCCCACATAAAGCAAACAACTAAAGGCTATATACAGAGATGTTTTACCTTCTACATGGTGGTATGATGTATCAATTGCATTAAGGTTTACCCTGATGGTTTGATCTTCAAGCCTGACTCCTAAAGATGTAAAAGGTACTCAAACAGTTTTTGTGTTCAACAGGAAAAAGAGTCTAAGGCCTTCCCATCACACCAGACATCAAAATTTGATTTAAAATAATGACCTTCTAGTAGTCTCTCTCCTGGAAGCCAGAATAACTTACAATGCATTGCCAGGCAGATTCAGGGTTACTACTGTTATCCTCTCAACATCAAAGCTGCGAGGCCAAGAGACTTGATGCTGGGATGCAACATTCCCAGAGTCTGATCATTGTTGGAAAATTCTACAGTCTTATAGGTCCTTCTTAAGAAAAGATCCAGTAAAGGATAGTATTTTTACCAATCTGCGATATTGCTGAATCTGCTTTGACCATAATAAAGCATCCCTACTTGCTACTGGATTCGTCGTCGCAGAAAAATATGCCAGCCCTCAATTTTACTAAGATAGAAGATCCATTTGTAAACCATTGCAACACTTCTGATGTTCCTGACAGTACTATGACCAAGGATGTGTTCATTCCTTTTAAAACATAAGCTCAAGATACTTGGCTGTGCTTTTGGATTGTCGGCTTACTATGCGTTCACAATTGAAGGTTTGTAGATTCAACAATTGTTAAAATGTTACCTGTTTAATGTAAAATTAATGGTTCCATGTAATATACAATCGTTCAATGTACAGTAAACATCCTTGATTTCCTGACAGAGCGGCATATACAAACAAATAAACAGAGAGGGGTTTTTTTTTTGGGGGGGGGGGGGGTTTAGTGTCTCATGTTTCATCATTTGAAAGCTTTTCTACCCTAATCTGTGTTTAGTCATAAAATTCAACTGCTTCTATTACCGCATACAGTATTGATTATTACAATTCTTTATTCACTGGATTGCTTAAAAACATTTACATGCCCTTCAAGTTGTGCAGAATGCCGTTGTGCATATGATTTTTGGTCTGTACAGATTCAACCATATATTTTTCTATTGAAAAGAGCTACACTGGTACTCAGTGAAATTCAGGACACAATTTATAATCTGGCAATTATTTTTAAGGTGTTCCATGCCCTAGGTCCAGATTATCTAAATTCTGCTATCCAGATACCAGCCAGTACTCTGATCTAATGGTTCTAATCTACTTTTTTGTCCTGCCAGTATGTTACCTGCATAAGGTGGACGACTCAGGGCACGCTGTTATTCAATATTGCTATTTGATTGTGGAATTCATTGCCAGTTAAGATCTGGTTAGAATCTCATTATCTAAAAATTATAAAACAAGTCTAAGAAATATTCCATGCTTTAAAAAAAGGTGGAAGGAAGGCCAAATGACAACCAGCATGGCTAAAAGGCGAAGTCAAAGAGGCTGTTATAGTTGAGAGAGAAATAAGAATTACCTGCTAATTGTTGTTCCTTGAGGAACTCCAGTCCAGTCCTGCACCGCACCTCTGGGTAGTGTACCTCTTCCAGCAGCTTGGAGGCTGAGCCTGTCATCTTTTTGATGACACTAGTGTACATATGCAACTGGCACTGCCCACCAGCCCCAGTACCTATTGACAAAGCAGACTCAGAGGAGCAAAAAATAAATAGTTAAACACGCAACAAACGCTTCTACGTCTAAATAAACTAGTACCCCCTCCATCCCCTGGGAAGGATACACCGTCCCCCACTCCAGGATGAAGAGGCCTACCTGTTGAGAGCACCTGAACAACTCCAACCAGCAGGATGCGAGCAACCGACAGCTCGTCTGGTCCACCCCTCCCCCAAACACTGATTACACACCCCTCCCCAGTTCCTCCTGGCCACTTCCTCCACCAAGGGAACCAGCTTCAGGACTGGGATGTGCACAGATCACCACAAGAAGCACTCAGGGAGGGTTCTGGGACTGGACTGGAGTTCCTCAAGGAACAGCAATTAGCAGGTAAGTCTAATTTCTCTTTCCTTATCGTCCCTCCAGTCCAGTCCCACACCTCTGGGATGTATCAGAGCAGTTAAACTAACGGGAGGGACCCGCACAACCGGCCTGAAGCACTGTCGATCCAAAACGAGCATCCCCTGCCGCCTGGACATCCAGGCAAAAATGTTCAGAGAAGTATTGCACCCTACAGATCTCCACCGGCGGAACTAACGTATATTCAGCCCATGAGGCTTCCCGAGCCCTCATGGAATGCGTCTGCAACCTGGCCGGCACTGTTCTACCCTTCAGGATGTATGCCGACGTGATTGCCTCACTGCTCCATCTGGAAATGGAGGCTTAGCTGCCACCTCACTCTTGCGCGACCTGCCAAACAGAACCAACAGACGGTCCGATCTCCGAAAGGACAATGCCCTTTTCACATACCTTCGCAGGACTCTTACCATCCAGGTGGCACAGCTGTGGAGTGGTACGGCCCCATACCTGCTCTCACCCACATCCGCACTCGCCAGAAATGTTGACACCACCTTGGCAAAAATGAAGGTACTGGGCGCTGAATCACTTTCTTCTTGGAGAAGGAAAGGAACGGCTCCTGGCATGACAGGGTCCGAAGCTCCGAAATCCTGCGTGCTGAGCAACTCGCCACCAGGAATGCCATTTTCAGAGCCAAATCCTGCAGGAAAGCTCGACTTAATGGCTCAACAGATTCCCCAGACAGCACCAGATTGAGATTCCAAGGCGGTACCACTGCCCTCTTTGTCAGACGGAGGTGTGTCACCACCCCTAGAAAGCTCAGCACGTCTGGGTATGTACCCAACAGCACCCCGTGGACTTTCCCGCGATAACTGGAAAATCGCCGCCAGTTGCATCCTCAAGGAACTGGCAGCTAGACTCTTATCAAAACCGGACTGCAAGAACGCCAAGATGTCCGGGACAGAGGCAGTAGAAGGGCGTGGCTGCCTCTCTCCGCACCATGATTCAAAGATGCGTCCTACACAGATGCACGACAGGTTCGTAGACCACACCTCTGGGCCTGTAGCAAGGTCGCTATCCCCAAGCCTGATTATCCTCTCTTCTTCAACCTCGCCCTTTCACGAGCCATGTCGTAAGCGAGAATTGATCCACCTGGGGCATGCGAAGCGGCTCCTACATCAAAAGGTCCTTCTGAACCGGAAGCCACTACAGTCAATCCACCAGTATCCGAATCAGGTCAGCATACCACGGGTACTTCGGCCAGTCTGGTGCCACCAGAATCACAAATCCCCGATGCGCCTCTAGCTATTGCACTAACTGGCCTATGAGCGTCCACGGGGAAAAACAGAGAAGACCCTCTTCGAGCCACTGCTGAATTAGAGCATCCAGGCCCTTGGACTTCTCTTCTACTGAAAAACCGGCAGGCCTTGGCCGACTCCAACATTGCCATTAGGTCCATGACCAGTGTGCCCCATTGGCGGACCACCTGCTCGAACACCTCCTGATTGGGCTGCCGCTCTCTGTGGTCCATGCGCACTCAGCTGAGGTAGTCTGCCATCAAGCTGTCAACTCCTGCTACGTGCGCTGCTGATAATGCCTGGAGACGAATCGCTGCCCATCCAAACAGACCTTCGGCCTCCTCCTCCAGGGCTGCACTGCCCATGCCTCCTTGCCGGTTAATGTAAGCCATCGTGGTCACATTGTCTGAGAGGACTTCCCCTGCAATCATGGCTCGAAACCTTCTAGCGCCAAGGTCACCGCTCGCATTTCGAGCCTGTTGATCGATCACAGAGCCTCCTGCAGACTCTCGTCACTGAACAAAGCGTCCTTCACAATGGGCTTTCCAACCTAACAGGCTGGTCATCTGAGGAACCCACACCAGGGACTCCTTCTACATGCAGCTACCAACTGAGGGCTCTCCTGGCGCTCCGTGGGCAGGAGAGTACTTGGGACAGGGGTTGACTCTGATGGGATCATCGACGGAGCAGAGCCCTCTACAGCAATTGCATATGCGATCTTGCCCATGGGACTAGCTTGAGAGTGGCCGCCATGGTCCCCAGAACCTGCAGATAATGCCACGCTGATGGTCTTGCCCTCTTCAGGACCTGCTGTATCAACTGTTGTAGCTCCTGTGCCCAGCGAACCGGCAGGAAATTCCTGCCCACACAGGTATCAAGGCACGCTTTCAAATACTCTAGCTCCTGGGCCGGCCGTAAATGGCTCTTGGCCAGGTTGACCTCAACCGAGACTTTAAAGGAACTCTCCCACCCGCGCTGTTGCTCTTTTCGCTATCATCCCTGGACTTCGCCTGGATTAGCCAATCATCTAGGTACGGGTGGACGAGAACCCCTTCCTTGTGGAGAGCTACCGCCATCACCACCATGACCTTGGTGAAGGTACAGGGGTGGTCGCCAGACCGAGGGGCAACGCTCGAAACTGGAAATGGCCCCTTGGCACCGCAAAGCGGAGAAACTGCTGATGTTCTGGAAGAAAGGAAAAGCACAGTTACTTACCTGTAACAGGTGATCTCTGGGAACAGCAGGAATAAGTCTTCACATATGGTTACGTCGGTACCGACGGAATCTGCGCGGGAACGCTTCCCAGCGTCCAATCAGAACACTTTTGGAAGCATCCCAACATGCCTGCGTGCTGCCTTCCCGCCTTTCCCAACTATCTCTCCTCAGTTAAGTTTGAAAGCTGAGACAAAGAGAGAGAGAGAGCAAGGAAAGGAAAGATAGAGACAGAGAAATGCAACTCCTAGGGGAGGTGGGAGGGTTGTGAAGACTTATTCCTGCTGTTCCCAGAGATCACCTGTTACAGGTAAGTAACTGTGCTATCTCCAGGAACAAGCAGGAATGAGTCTTCACATATGGGGACTCCCAAGCTGAGATGCCCAGAGGGAGTCCTAGCATGTTGTGAGTCTAGAAAGAGCCATGCTATACCTCAGGACCTCAGGCATCCTGGGGATGGAGGGTAGGAGTTGATTACAGAAAAGGAGCTGTGAAACAGCTGGGTTAGAACAGGGCTTCTTAAGGGGAAGACCCTGTATAAAGGGCATTTAGCAGTAAAATATTGTGATATGGGCCTCCCTTGTTGGCATTGCAAAAGTCTACTGAGGTTCATATGGATCTGTTAGAAGAGCCAGTGAAGAACCTCAAGGAGTACCTCACTGAGAAGTAGAGGTAATAAAAGTAGAAAAAACAAGTGGAGGTTAGAACCCTTCAGGGTGGAAGTAGCCCCAGGGGAAGAACTGAGGTAGTATAAGAGGTAGAGCTTCAGCGGAAGACGCAGAAGGTACTAGTACAGAAAGCTTAAGCTGTTTTGGTCCAAAAACAGTACAAATGTAGGACCAAGAGAAAAATGAGTCTGACCCAACTGGGCTGGCAATGGAAGCAGTCCATGTAAGAGAGAAAGGGTATGGAGATCCTTGCATCTGATAAGAAAGTAAGGACAGACTTAGGAGCGCTAAGCTTTAGATTAACTGAAGCTCTGCAATGTCTTTCCTAAATGGGGTCAATTAGGAAAGAAAAAGGTACATGGAGAGCTTCAGGAGTACCTAACCCTAAAAGGTTACGGTAAGGAAAAAATGTGTTAATTACCACAGGAAGTGGTTATAAGTGTAGAACCCCAAGTATGCTGGCACAGCATTGATAGGGGTAGTGCCCATCTGTCAGGATCATATAGGAATGTAAGGATATCTGAACCTAAACAGATAGATAGATAAGTATGTGGATACATATCTACCTAAAAAATATCTCTCACTAGATCTATAAATGTATATAGATATAGATATATATACACATCTAAATATATACACATATAGGGAATAAATGCATATATATAGAGAGAGATATGTATGGGCAGAAGAGACACAGATAGATATAGATATGTATATCTATATATATGAATATGTAGGCATAAAGACACATGTCTCCCGGTATGTGGATGGAGAGATGTCTATAGAACCAGATCCCCCCTAGGGATACGGGGAGAGAGAAAGATTCATCTGATAGCAAGAAGGTTGATACCTGCTCGAATAGATGCATAGAGAATCCTCTTTCCCTGGTTATGACTGGCAGAGTCAGAGGAATGGTCTCTCTGACAAGGAGTCTACATTCCTTTCAGAATTTGAGCTCTTGAATAACCAGGATGGCCTACGTGAAAAATGCAGAGGACAACTTCAGTCTGCAGGCAGGAAGTCCAGATCTCTCCAGAACTGCAGTATGGAGAATGGATAGAGGACGCCACTGGAGGAAGATACCATAGTGACCCGCCTATGAGGGCAAGATGGGTATCAGGAGTCCTTTAGCTGCCACTGAAAGCACAGTTACTTACCTGTAACAGGTGATCTCTGGGAACAGCAGGAATAAGTCTTCACATATGGGTACGTCGGTACCGACGGAGCCTGCGCGGGAACGCTCCCCAGCATCCAATCAGAAAGCTTTTGGGAGCATCCCACAGCACCTGCGTGCTGCCTTCCCAACTGTCTCTCCTCAGTTGAGTTTTATAGCAGAGAGAGAGAGAGAGAGAGAGAGAGAGAGAGAGAACTCCTAGGGGAGGTGGGTGGGCTGTGAAGACTTATTCCTGCTGTTTCCAGAGATCACCTGTTACAGGCAAGTAACTGTGCTATCTCCAAGAACAAGCAGGAATGAGTCTTCACATATGGGGACTCCCTAGCTTTTGATGCCAGGGAGAGCGCCCAGAAGTTGTGTGTCCCTGGGACAGGGCTGCACTTCCCCACCTGGATCTCTGGCATCTCATGAGGGATGGTGGGTATGAGTTGATTAAGTATGGAACAAGTGTTTGAGAACAGCCTGACCAAACAAGGCATCCCAGCAGGAGTCCTTGTCTAAGCAGTAATGGGCTGTGAAGATATGAACTGAGGCCCAAGTGGCTGCTCGACAGATGTCGTCGATAGACACAGAGTTCAGATGAGCCATTGAGGCTGCCATGGCTCTCACATTGTGAGCTGTGACATGGCCCTCCAGAGATATGTTCTTGCTCTGATAGGCGAAAGAAATACATTGGGCAATCCAGTTGGAAAGAGTTCTCTTGGAGACTGGGTGTCCCAAATGAGAAGGATCAAAAGCAACAAAGAGTTGAGAAGACTTTCTGTGTTGCTGTGTCCTCTGTAACTAAAAAGCCAGAGCTCTTTTACAGTCCAGGGTATGAAGATTCCTCTCTGCAGGTGATGCATGAGGTCCTGGAAAAAAGACAGGTAGGTAGACTTCTTGGTTGAGGTGAAAAGGCGAGACCACCTTAGGCATAAAATGTGAATTAGTCCTAAGGACCACCTTGTCATGATGGAACCTTGTATAAGGTGGATTAGCTACTAGTGCTTGCAATTCACCGATGCGGCGTGCTGATGTGATTGCAATGAGAAAGATAACCTTCCAAGAAAGGTATTTCAAGGAGGTAGTAGCTAAAGGTTCAAAAGGCGGCTTCATAAGCTGACCAAGAACCAAATTCAGGTCCCATGCCACCGGTGGTGGTCTAATGGGAGGCTTTGTTAAAAGGAGGTCTCTCATGAACCTTGCTACAAGGGGATGAGAGGAAACAGGTTGTCCATTTAGAGGCTTGAGTGAAGCAGCAATAGCACTCAGATGGACTCTTACTGAATTTGTCTTAAGGACTGAATTAGACAGATGCAGGAGATACTCCAGCAACGATTCCAGAGGTATGGCACGGGGGTTAAGACCCTTTTCAGAACACCAGATGGTAAACCTTTTCCACTTGAAGGCGTAAGAACGTCTAGTGGAAGGTTTTCTGGAAGCTTGAAGAACATCTTTTACTTGCTGAGAAAGAGGAAGATCCTGGAGATCTAACCCTTCAGCAACCAAGCCCTGAGATGCAGAGACTGGGGATTGGGATGCCACAACTTTCCGTCCTCCTGAGAGAGGAGGTCTGGAGCAGACCCTAATTCTAGGGAGGGAGCTTGAGAGAGATGTAGAAGCAGAGGGTACCACACTTGTCGTGGCCAATGTGGAGCTATGAGAATCATGTGGCCTCTGTCTCTCTGAAGCTTGAATAGGGTTTTGGGAATTAGGTGGATGGGTGGAAAGGCATACAGGAAGTCTTGACCCCAGTGAAGGAGGAAAGCATCCCTTGCCCGAGCCCCCTGAGCCGGAGTTCTGGAACAGAACCGGGGAAGTTTGGCATTCCACGGACTTGCAAAGAGGTCTATGTCCGGGTTCCCCAAATTTGAAAAATTTTGGAGACCTGGGCCATATGTAGGGACCACTCGTGTGGAAGCAGAACTTGACTGAGTCTGTCTGCCCAAGAGCTTTGAACCCCTGGAAGATAGACTGCCAGAAGATGAATGTGATGCTCTGGCGAGGGCCCACAGTCGCAGAGCTTCATTGCAAAGCGACAGAGCCAGTTCCTCCCTGCTTGTTTATGTAGAACATGGCTACCTGATTGTCCATGTGGACAAGGACTGTCTTGTGGCTGAGCAGGGTGTGGAATACTCGTAGAGCAAGGAAGATTGCTCTGAGTTCCAAGAGATTGATGTGGAGACAAGTCTCCTGTGGGGACCAGATACCCTGGATGGAGAGGTCCTGAAGATGAGCTCCCCAGCCCATTGGAGAAGCATCTGTTTTAAGAGTTGCCTGGGATAGAGGCTGTTGAAAAGGACACCCCAGCAAGAGGTTCTGAGGGGACTTCCACCACTGGAGGGACAAAATGAGGCGACTTGTGTTTGCTATTTTGTCTGACAGGCAGCCTAATGCCTGGGTCCATTGGGTGGATAAAGTCCACTGAGCTGCTCTCATGTGAAGGCGAGCATATGGTTCCACATGAACGGTGGAAGCCATGTGGCCTAGCAACTGTAACATCTCTTGAGCAGTGAGCAGGGGTTTCAACTCTGCTTGAGAAGCTAACTGCATCAAGCGAAGGCAACGGGCCTGGGGAAGAAAGGCCCTTGCCTTTGTGGTATCCAGCAATGCCCCTATAAACTCCAGGGACTGAGTAGGGATCAAATTGGATTTTGGGATGTTTATTACCAGCCCTAAGTATTGAAGGATACGCATTGTGCAGGTTAGAGCAGTCGTGGCCTCTGATTGAGTGGGAGCTCGAATGAGCCAGTCGTCCAGGTAGGGGAAGACAAATATTCCCAGGGTGCGCAGAAAAGCAGCAACCACTGCCATGCATTTTGTGAACACCCTTGGTGCAGAGGCCAGGCCAAAGGGGAGCACTCTGTATTGATAGTGCTTCTCCTGGAAAAGGAACCGAAGGAACCTTCTGTGAGTTGGATGGATGAGAACATGAGTGTACGCATCCTTGAGATCTAGAGAACAAAGCCAATCCTGACTCTGAAGGTATGGCAGCAGAGTTCCCAGAGAAACCATCTTGAATTTTTCTTTGACTAGGAATCTGTTCAATTCCCTGAGATCTAAAAATGGGTCTTAAGCCCCTTGTTTTCTTTGGGATATGAAAATAGGGGGAGTAGAACCCTGTGCCCTGTTGTTGAGAAGGCACTTCCTCTACTGCCCCTTGGGCTAGAAGAGTGGCAACCTCCTGCTCTAATAGGCTGAGGAGGGAGGTTGGAGAATTGAACTGGTGCACTCTTGTGAGAGGGGGCAAGCTGGAAAAATGAAGTTTGTACCCCTCTCTTATGATGGAGTGTCCACTGCTCTGCTGTGATTTGCCCCCATCTGGGAGCAAAGTGACATAGCCTTCCTGGAATGGTGGAGGCCTCTGGTCCTTCTAGAGCCAGAAAAGCTAAGTTCTCTAGCAGAAAGTCAAAGGCCCGAGGTGGCTGAGACTGCTGGGCTGGAGCAGGCCTCGCAGCCTTTGCCTTGGTCTGTTTGGAGGATTGCTGATGTTTGGAAGGGAACTGACCTGCAGAAGATGCTCTCTGACTATAAGCAGGATAGGATCTTCCCTTTTTAGAAAAAGGTGTTTTCTTGAACAACCTTTTCTTAGCAGGAGCAGCTGTAGATTTGGATAGTCTATCCAAAGCAGAATTTTCAGCATCCATCTGATTGGCTTTTGCTTGCCAATCTTTACCAAACAGATTTTACCTGTACAAGGGATATTTCCCAGTTCATCTTGGACCCAGGTCTCCAAATCAGATGCCTGAAGCCAAGCAATCCTACGTGCTGCTATAGCTGAGGCTCTGCTTACGCATTCAAAGGAATCGAAAGCTGCACGGTTGGAGAATTTGGAGACATCTTGGGCATGTTTGAGCGCAGAGAGAATTCTTGCCTTTTATTGTCAGACATAAAAGGACTTAAAGTCTGCAAATGGTCAGTGACCTCTTTTAAGAACATGCCCATGTAGAGACTATAAGAATTAATTCTTGCAGCAAGCATGGAAGCTTGGAAGATTCTTCTACCAAAAGCATCCAGGGTTCTACATTCACATCCTGGAGAATTAGAGGCATGTCTCTTGGCACTTCTAATCTTTTTCATTGCAGACTCAACCACAATAGAGTGGTGAGGAAGCTGAGTCTTAAGAACATAACATAAGAACATAAGATATGCCATACTGGGTCAGACCAAGGTCCATCAAGTCCAGTATTCTGTTTCCAACAGTGGCCAATCTAGGTCATATGTACCTAGCAGTTTCCCCAAGAGACACAAGTTCCACAATGCTTGTACTGGGTCAAGCATTGATATCTTCGGTCACTTCTTAATAATGGTTTATGGACCTTTCCTCCAGGAACTTGTCCAAACCTTTTTTAAACCCAGTTACACTAACAGTCTTATGGAAACCAGGACAAGGAGGGACACGATACATGGTGTCCAACCTGCGAGAATGAGGAGAGGTGGTTAGAGGTGCTTCCCACATCCTTAACATGAGATCATACAGAATCTCATGAATAGGCAAGGTAGCTGCCTCTTTAGGAGTTTTAGGATATTGTAAAATATCTAACTCCTTAGCTCTAGGCTCTGACTCTGGGGCTACTGTAATAGAGAGACCCCGAGCCACCTCTCTGATAAAGTCTTGAAAAGACAAGTCCTCTGGAGGAGACATCCTTCGTTTAGGAGAGGAATCCTCCTGTGGAAGAAGTATCGCTGCATCGACAGACTGTTCAGAATCCTCAGAGTCAGAGGAATCGAAGTATCATCTGTCAGGATGCTGTTGCAAAGCCCGATACCCGTACCAGGGTATCGGTACCGGAAGGCTGCAGAGGGCAGGGTACCGGCGTGGCTGACACCGATGCCGATGTCACCGGTACTGGTACCTGCGGAGTAGTCTGTTGCGGTACCACGAGCGTTGATGCCACAAGGAAAGCCGCCAGACTGCGTTCCATAGACAGAATCATCTAATCCATGGACGCTGCCATTACCTGGAAGTCGTACCGGTGGAGGCCACCGGTACCCCAGAGCATGGCACCAGGAGACCGGTTGAGGCCATGCCATCTAGATCGTCCTGGAACCCCGAAGATGATGCTTTAGAAGCCGAAGCCTCCCGCCGGGGTAATTTTGCCGGTGAAGAATCCTCGAGGGCAAGGCCAGAGGCATCTCGATGCTTAGAAGGAGATTTGCCCTTCGAGGACCGGCTGGATTTATGTTTAGTTACCTGAGATCCATGTGAGGAAGAAGCAGCCCTGGAAGACGTTGATGCCACCGAAGCTGCATCAGAGGGAAACAGGGTACTGAGCTTGGCAGCTCGGTTCTGTCAACCTCTCTTAGACATCATGGAACAGGACATACAATCTTTGATGGAATGATCAGGGCCTAAACATTTGAGACACCAGTCATGGGTGTCGGTGACTGATATAGTACCGCCACATTTTGTGCACTTCTTAAAACCTGAGGCAGGTTTTTCCATATTTGAGGAAAAAGGTTTTGGGCCTAAGGCCCAAAACTGAAGTACACCTGAAGAAAAAATAGGTCTTTTTTTTTTTTTTTTAAGGAAAAGAATAAGAACCAGCAGTACCGGTATAACGTCGAGGAAGGCCGACGCGACAGAAAAGAAATAAAGAAAAAAATAAGGAAATTCTTCTGCGGTGACAGGAACACAACCTGCTGGCTCCGCGGAAAAAGAACAACTGAGGATAGACAGTTGGAAAGGCGGGAAGGCAGCACGCAGGCACTGTGGGATGCTCCCAAAAGCTTTCTGACTGGACGCTGGGGAGCGTTCCCACGCAGGCTCCGTCGGTACCGACTGTCAGACGGCTGCCTGGGTGAGAATCTTCACAGTCTTGTCAAGTGCATATATCTATATGATTTGCAAGGTATTGTGGGCAATGTAGTTCATTCACTCCAGACACAGCTGCTGACAATAATTTAGTTGTGCTCTTGGGTAAAGCCAATAAGATATTTATTTATGGGGTTATTTCTCCCAACACAGATATGCTTGGTAGCACATAAATTAGGTTACTTGCTTTCAGTGTTAACTTGGAAAAACAAAGTCAAAATCAGGAAAACAACAAATGAAAAGCCACAAAGAAAGAAACAAACTGTTCTTTTCAGGTTAACTTCTGATTACTTCCCACATAGATACAGAAGTGATTCTCTCCTAGCTCACAAGCAATTAGGTAAGGCTTAATTGCTAGCAGTTACCAGCTGAAACCCCTTAGCTGGCTTGCCTTCCACTGTGTGGGTCAAATCCTGCTTCAGGAGCTTTTCTGAGTAGATTAAAGAACAAATTTGTATTTCTTTGTGATGGTTGCTGTACTTTATAACAGAAAGTTACCAACGGAGTTTAGATAGAGAGCAGTCCATATAAACAGGATCCTCATCTGCTATTATTCCCCCTTGTTCAACAAGCATGGGTTCAATATCATGGATTGGCACAGATGAATCTCTCAATGGAGCATTTTCAGGAGAATACTTGTTTCCCTGCTGTCTTTCAAGGTTATAGCTAGGGCATAGATCAGTGTTCATACCTGAGCTTCCATTGCTGCTAGAGTTCCTCTCTATATAGCCTGGCCAGTATGTAGTCCAGTTCTTATGTCCAGCCTTCCAATCCAGATCCCTGGACACTGGATCTCTCTTCACATACCTTCTGGCACAGGTCTTAGGGTCCCTTCCACATGCAGCCGTCTCCCTCACAGGTAGCCTCTGGTGATTCCTAGCTCTGCAGCACCATTCCTCTGGCTTTCCCCAGTCCAATGGTGTATGCTGGCCCTTGGAATACCTCCCAGTATACGTACTGCTTTGGACTCTTCTAGACCTCTCAAAGGCTTTTCTCTTCCTTCTTCCAAAGGGTCTCTTTCCCTCTCTGTCCGTCCGGTTTGGCTTCTGCTTCTGATGATCCTTCAGATGAAACTGATGATCAAACTCAAGCTGATTCTCAGGATACTGAGGACAATTCTCTGGATATCCAAGGTGATCATGAAGATGGTCATCTGTAGAATAAACTCTACTCTTATTCTGCTTAGATGAGTGATCCTCCCTAACACAACGCAGCTGTGCTGAATCAGGCCCTGCCCTTTGAGATGAGTGCTTAAGGATTACCTCATAGCCCTCCTGATTGAACACACGTTTCCTCACTTCAGCTCCTCTAATGGCTGTTGGAAACCTGGTGCATTCTGGGACTGGTAGTCTTTTATGGCAAAATTCTGTTTTCATATTTCTACCAGAACTGACAGGTTGCTTGTTCAGAGTCACTTCACCTTTTCTATAGCTCCTTCCTGAGCTATGATAAGCTTCTTTATCACACGACGTACCCATATGTGAAGACTCATTCCTGCTTGTTCCTGGAGGTAGAAAATTATCTCTGACGAGAAGACCAAAGGAGATATGGGCCAAACCAGGGAATTGGCCCTTCTTTAGGTTTTCACTTGATGAAAAGCCTGAGCCTTATGTCTCAAAAGAGATTTAAGATGAGATGGAAAGGGTAGGGAATACCTACCAGTCATGAAACATGACTGGGGAAACCCCTCCTAACCATCTGGGGGTATCTGCGAGGCAAGATACTAATGCTCTCTAGCAAGGGCCCATAGTGCAAAGCTACTCCGTAGAGTTGCAGAGAGCATGGTGCAGGTTGGTTAGAAGAAATAACTGGCTGTGTAAAGCCAGTAGTTAAACTATTCTGCCAAGGACAAGGGGGCGAAGAATAGAAGTTATCCAACCAGACTGTGATAATAGGGTTTCCCACACAAGGTTGATAACCTGTTTGGGGTTTAGCACTAAGACTAGAAGGATTGCTAGTGGAGGGGAACCCCTGGTTGTGTAGTGAACAGAACCAGTGGCTTAACCACTAGGAATTGCTGTATCTGCAGCAACTACCAGGGCAGCAGAGGAAATTTCTTTTCCCCTTCCCCTTCCCCTTTTTTAGATTGGGAAAAAGAAACAGACATAGTAGGACTTCCTATTGTCTGATGAACTGCCCTAAGGTAATAAAGGGAGAGAGAACTCTGGAAGAGGGAATCCCCCTGTGGAACAGGTAGAGGACCATAGGGGCTTACCAGTAGAAAAGAGCCACTCTTACAAACCAAATGTTGTAGTAAGAGGGAGGTAAGACAGAGTTGAAGGAGACTGACTATTTATTTTATTTATTTATTTTATTTAACATATATTTATAACCCGCAACTTCCAGAGTTCAGTTGCGGTTCACAATAAAACAACAATCCACAAAGCAAAAGCTTAGTTTTACATCGAACATTTTGTAACAAACGTAATAGTTAACAGCATGAACTAATGCAAAATAGCAAAACTGGCTTGTAAACTATGTACAAAAAACTATATACAAATACATGTTGTGGGTACTTTGGAATTGGATCATAGTGTTTTTATAATTGTGTATTGTCTGTTAAATTGTTGGGATTAGTATTACTCTGTCATAATTTTTAACCTTTATCTGAGTGTATCCAGGGGTTATCTATGTAGGAAGTCTCTGACAGGTAAGATGATACATGCAAGTACAGGGAAAACAACTGTCTTATTGATAGTTGTCACTTCTCTTTTCCTCAAAGAGGAAGAGAAAAACCTGTTAGGTATGGGCATGATCACCATAATTTATTTATTTAACATTTCTTATATACAGCACTATTACCATCAGCGCAGTTTACATGGAACAGAGCATATACATACAGGGTAACTGTAGTGCATTTTACAATTAACAAGGGTTTGAGAACTTGGAAGAACAGGGTAAGACTCTTAGAGTTAAAGAAGAGATGTCTCATGAAGAGATATCTAGGAAAGTTAGGATAAAATAAGTGCAGATACTTCAAGTGAAAAGAAGCAGACTGCCCCTCTAACCACCAACCAAGAGGGTCAATGCTATTGGAAACCCTGCGACTGCTGGGTTTGTTGACCCTGTTGAGGTTGTGGATTCCTCAGACCAGGGCGATGTTTCCCCTGTTTGGGAACATCTGTATGATGGGCAGAAGATGGATAAAACTTTCTCCCCCTAGGGGAAGAAAGTTTGGCAGAACATTTCCTACCAACTGGGAAAGAGGAAGACATAGAACAGCCTCTGGAAACAGAAAAGTCAGTGGTTAACTGAGCAACCTGGAGTAAAGACTCCTTGTTAAAGAGATTTTCTCCAGTGCAAGGAGTATTTCCCAGTCTTTCTTGTGCCCATTTGTCCAAGTCTGAAGCCTGGAGCCAGGCTTTACGTCGTGCCCCTATAGCTATAGCAGAAGTCCTGCTAACAGACTCAAAGGAGTCTAGGGAAGCCTGAGTAAGGAACCTAGAGATATTTTGAGCATGACTAACCAGTAAGGAATAGTCTGCACTTTTGGGCTCTTGAAGAAAAGGAGTCAAAAAAAGTAATTTCTTTGTGACCTCCTCAAGAGATAAACCCATATAGAAGATATATGAGAGAATTCTTGCTGAAAGCATGGATGCCGGGAAGGTTTGGCGTCCAAAGGCATCTAAAGTCTTAGACTCACGACCTGGCGGACAACAATGGAATGATGAGGAAGTTGAGTCTTTTGAAACCCTGGAGAGGGGGGCACCTGATATAGAAGATCAGTTGCTCTAGAATGTGGGGGTACCCTTAAAGGAGCTTCCCACATTCGTAGAAGGAGATCCTGCAAGGAATGAAGCAAAGGAAGCATGATGTTCTCCTTTGCTCTCCCAGGAATATACAGGGATCCTGTATTCCCCTGTGTAGGATCCTGTGTAGGATCCTGTCCAGGAATAGAAATGGCAAGTGATTTTGCCATATCCAGGAGAAAAGCTTGAAAAGAAGAATCCCCAGAGGGAAATTCTTTTGGATAGGCTAGATCTGTTGAAGAACTAGCGTTGGCACCGAAGGATCTAACTTTATAGGAATAGAAGATCCTGAATGGTGATGTATGGGATCCTTAGAGGATGGTCGCCGGTACCGCAGGAGGTCGGGACCAGCGACAGTCGGTATTACATCGTCCATGCTAGGGATCGATTCCAAACTCGGTATCGAGGGAAGCAAGCCTGACGAGAGAAACATGGAAGGTACCGACAGCAATGGTAATGTGGATACCGGTACCGACTTCGGTACCATATCCAATACCGATGGATGAAAGCCAGCCGGTGACAACTAACGGTACGAAGAAACCGAGAGTGCCGGACCTTGATCATCGGAACCATGCCTTCGGTACCGTATGGTGTCGGTACCAAGGCGAGTCGGTACCCAGTCCTCCAGACTGGAGATCGATTCCAGACTCGGCATCGAAGGAAGTGAGTCTATCGATGCACATCTGGAGGGTACCGACGTCGGTAGTAGTATCGGTACCGGGATCGATACCGATACTGGAAGGTCGGTCTGTAGCGTATCCAACGGCCCTGTAGGTACCGAGGACGCCAGACTACGATCCTTGGTGAGGAATGTTTCATCCAACACCATTGCCGATGCCAGGGTATCAGTACCGCTCGAAGCGGATGCCACCACCGAGCATGGCTCAGTTATGTTCTGTGAGGGGTGAACCTCAGGAACAACCTGAAACCCCAACACGGGCTTTGGAGGCCGAAGTCTCCCACCAGGGTTTTGAAACCAGTGCATTCGAGGGCAAGGCCAGAGGCATCTCTATGCTGTGCATGAGATCTGCCACTCGAGGACTGGCTAGTCTTAACAGACTGTTTTTGGGTTACCTGATTCTGTGTAGAAGAGGAGATGGTCGGTGCCCTGAAGTTGGATGGGGACCGCGTATCGAGGGGAACTCGATGCTGAAAACTTCTTCCCACAATAATATTGCAGGAGGGACACTCCGAAGGAAAATGGTCAGGATCCAAGCAGGTTAGACACCTATTGTGAGTGTCTAAAATTAAGTTTGTACCGCCACAGTTTGTACATTTCTTGAGGATAGTGGCTGGCGGTTCCATGAAGGAAAGTGAATAGGCCTAGCAGGCCTAAAAAACCGTGAGGCACTAAGAAGGAAAAAGTATTCCTTAAAAAGGAAAAAAAATTTACAAGAAAGAGAAAAGAAACACCGGCGGTACCGGTGGCGTCGGGGAAGGCAGCCGCAACCACAAGAAAACAAAAAAATAAAAGAAGTATTTTCTGCGGTGACAGGACGTCCTGCCGGCTCCGCGGAAAAACAAAAACTGAGGAGAGGCAGTTGGGAAAGGCAGGAAGGCAGCATGCAAGCATGTTGGGATGCTTCCAAAAGTGTTCTGATTGGACGCTGGGAAGCGTTCCCGCGCAGACTCCGTCGGTACTGACGTAGTCATATGTGAAGACTCATTCCTGCTTGTTCCTGGAGATCATGCAGATACACCTCCGAGAGATCAAGAGTCACCAAAAATCTGTTTCCTACCGCCATTACTACTGTGAAAATGTGGTATCTGGAGACCGTAGTTCATGCCCTCAAAGTTGAGAATTGGGTGAAAGGAACCTTCCTTTTGGACAAAACGAAATACATGAAGCATCGACCGCAGACGTACTGGTTTCACGGAACCAGTTCCAAGGCTCTCTGCTGCAGGAGACAAGTCAAGGCCTCTTCTACTGCTGCCAACACCACTGCGCCCAGTTTGGGCAATCAAAGGACTCATTTTTGCTCCGGCAGTGGGTATAGGGGCGTTATGGATTGCACCCCTTTATGGGCCAACCTCTGGCAGATCCCACACATCCTGGATCATCTGTCCTATTACTGCATGTACTGGTAAGAATTTCTGTGATTTCCATACCACCTGGAACAGAGGATCCTACAGCGCCTCTTCCTCTGCCGGGAGGTTGGCAGGCATATTCAGGGCCTTGAGGATCGCCAAAGTACACATAGAATGTGAGCCCTTTGGGAATAAGGAATTGTATTAGTACCTGCTTGTACTGATTGTAAACCGCCCTGATGGCCTTTGGCCTGGGCGGTATATCGAGAAATTGCATAAACATAAGCATAAAGATGAGCGCTGGTAGCTCCTCCTGGTGGAAAACCCAAACAATTCGGCCCTGATCCTCCTGTTCTGGGCTCTCTCCTTCTTCCAGCTCCTCCTGCAGATCTAACTCCTTGTCAAGGTCTTCCCCATCCAGCCCCCCCTGACAGCGGCGATTGCTGCCACTCCTCTAAGCCTCTAGCCCGCTTAGACGCCACTGATCCTGACTCATGCTCTTTTGCGTCCGACATCCTCTTAGCCCTGTGTTCCGGGGCCGAGGAGCCTCTTGGTAGGCAAAGCACAGTTACTTACCTGTAACAGGTGATATCTGGGAACAGCAGGAATAAGTCTTCACATATGGGTACGTCGGTACCGACGGAGCCTGCGCGGGAACGCTCCCCAGCGTCCCAAAAAGGAAAGCTTTTGGGAGCATCCCACAGCGCCTGCGCACTGCCTTCCCGCCTTTCCTAACCGCCTCTCTCCAGTTCGAGTTTTAAAGCTGAGACAAAGAGAGAGAGAGGAAAGGAAAGATAGAGAGATACAACTCCTAGGGGAGGTGGGTGGGTTGTGAAGACTTATTCCTGCTGTTCCCAGAGATCACCTGTTACAGGTAAGTAACTGTGCTATCTCCAGGAACAAGCAGGAATGAGTCTTCACATATGGGGACTCCCCAGCTAGAGATGCCCGGGAGATCCCCAAGGATGTGAGACCCTGAGAAGGGCTCTACCTCCTCCCATGGATCTCAGGCATCCAACCAGGGATGGAGGGTAGGAGTTGATTAAGCATGGAACAGGTGTTTGAGAACAGCCTGACTAAACAAGGCATCCCGGCAGGAGTCCTTGTCCAAGCAGTAATGGGCTGTGAAGGTATGAACCGAGGCCCAGGTGGCCACTCGACAGATCTGGTCGATGGACACAGAATTTAGATGAGCCATAGAGGTGGCCATGGCCCTCACATTGTGAGTTGTGACATGGCCCTCCAGAGAAAGGTTCTTACTCTGGTAGGCGAAAGAAATACACTGAGCAATCCAATTTGACAGTGTCCTCTTAGAGACTGGAAGTCCCAAATGAGAGGGATCAAAGGCAACAAAGAGTTGAGAAGACTTTCTATGTTGCTGTGTCCTTTGCAAGTAAAAGGCAAGAGCCCTCTTACAATCCAGGGTATGAAGATTCCTCTCTGCACTTGATGCATGAGGACCTGGAAAAAAGACAGGTAAATATACCTCTTGGTTAAGATGAAAAGGCGAGACCACTTTAGGCATAAAGTGTGGATTGGTCCTAAGGACTACCTTATCATGATGGAACCTTGCATAAGGTGGATTAGCCACTAAGGCCTGCAGTTCACTAATGCGGCGAGCTGAGGTGACTGCAATAAGAAAGATAACCTTCCAGGAAAGAAATTTCAAGGAGGTAGTGGCTAAGGGTTCAAAGGGTGGCTTCATGAGCTGACCAAGAACCAAATTCAAGTCCCATGCCACTGGAGGTGGTCTAATGGGAGGTTTAGTTAAAAGAAGGCCTCTCATGAATCTTGCAATAAGAGGATGAGAGGAAACAGGTTGTCCATTGAGAGGCTTGAGAGATGCTGCAATAGCACTCAAATGGACCCTTACTGAATTCATTTTGAGGCCTGCATGGGAAAGATTTTATTTATAGTCTCTTATATACCGCACTATTCAGCATCAGCGCGGTTTACAATAAACAAGGAGTTACACAATTCAGGAGATACTCTAGTAAATTCAGATGCAGGAGATACTCTAGTAAAGAATTCAAAGGTATTGCTAGAGGGTTAATACCCTTCTCAGCACACCAAATGGTAAACCTTTTCCATTTAAAAGCATAGGAAGGCCTAGTAGAAGGCTTTCTGGAAGCATGAAGGATATCCCTTACTTGCTGAGAGAGATGCCAATCTTGAAGGTCTAAGCCTTCAGCAACCAAGCCCTGAGATGGAGAGATTGGGGGTTTGGGTGCCACAACGTTCCCCCCTCCTGAGACAGGAGATCTGGAGCAGACCCCAAGTCCAGAGAGGGAGCTTGAGAGAGATGCAGAAGCAGAGGGTACCACACTTGCCGTGGCCAACGTGGTGCTATGAGGATCATAGTCCCTCGATCTCTCTGAAGCTTGAACAGGGTCTTGGGAATTAGGGGAATGGGTGAAAAGACGTACAGGAAGTCTTGACCCCAGTGGAGGAAGGCATCCTTGGCCTGAACTCCCTGACACGGAATTCTGGAACAGAATCGGGGAGGTTTGGCATTCCACGGACTTGCAAAGAGGTCTATGTCCGGGATTCCCCAAATTTGAAAGGTTCTGACTATTTGGTCCATATGAAGGGACCATTCATGTGGAAGCAGAACTCGACTGAGTCTGTCTGCCCAAGAGTTTTGAACTCCTGGAAGGTATACTGCCAGAAGATGAATTTGATGCTCTCTGGCGAAGGCCCACAATCTCAGAGCTTCATTGCAAAGCGACAGAGAGCCAGTCCCTCCCTGCTTGTTCACATAGAACATGGCTACTTGGTTGTCCATGTGAATGAGGACTGTCTTGTAGCTGAGCAGGGAATGGAAGACTGAGAGCCAGGAAGATTGCTCTGATCTCTAAGATGTTGATATGTAGAGAGGCCTCCTGTGGGGACCAAGTGCCCTGGGTGGAGAGGTCTTGGAGATGAGCTCCCCAACCCTTTGGAGAGGCATCTGTTGTAAGGATTGCTTGGGGTAACAGCTGTTGGAAGGGGGACCCCAGCAAGAGATTTTGAGTGGACTTCCACCACTGGAGAGACCAAAAGAGGCGCCTGGAGGTTGCTATTTTGTCTGACAGACCCCCTGATGCCTGGGTCCACTGGGTGGACAAAGTCCATTGAGCTGCCCTCATGTGAAGGCGAGCATAAGGGACCACATGCACAGTGGATGCCATGTGGCCTAGTAGTTGTAACATCTCTCGAGCAGTTAAATGGGTTTTTAACTGAATCTGGGAGGCTAACTGCACTAAGCGTAGACAACGGGCCTGGGGAAGATAGGCCCTTGCCGTGGTGGTATCCAGCAAGGCCCCTATGAACTCTAGAGACTGAGTAGGGGTGAGTTGGGACTTTGGAATGTTTATCACCAGTCCCAGATACTGTAGAACACGCATTGTGCAGGTTAGGGAAGTCTGTGCCTCTGATTGGGATGGAGCTCGGATGAGCCAGTCATCCAGATATGGGAATACGAATATTCCTAGAGTGCGTAGAAATGCAGCTACTACTGCCATGCATTTTGTGAATACTCTTGGAGCAGAGGCCAGACCAAAAGGAAGCACCCTGTATTGGTAGTGCTTTCCTTGATAAAGGAACCTTCTGTGTGTTAGATGGATGAGGATATGGGTATACGCATCCTTGAGATCTAGAGAACAAAGCCAATCCTGACTCTGAAGGAATGGAAGAAGAGTACCTAGAGAAATCATCTTAAATTTCTCCTTGCATAGGAATTTGTTCAATTCTCTGAGATCTAATATGGGTCTGTAGCCCCCTGTTTTCTTTGGAATTAGAAAGTAGGGGGAGTAGAACCCTGAGCCCTGTTGAAGAAGAGGTACGTCTATTGTCCCTTGGGCAAGAAGGGTAGAAATCTCCTGACCCAGAAGGCTGAGGAGAGATGTTGGAGAATTGAACTGTCTCACCATGGTGTAAGGAGGAAGGTTTGAGAAATGAAGTTTGTACCCTTCCCTTATGATGGAAAGGGTCCACTGCTCTGCTGTGATTTGCTCCCATCTGGGAGCAAAGTGAGCTAACCTTCCTGGAATGGTGAGAGGCTCTGGTTCTTCTAGAGCCAGAAAGGCTAAGTTCTCTAGCTGCAAGTCAAAGGCCCCGAGGAGGCGGAGGCTGTTGGGCTACAGTAGTCCTTGCAGCCTTAGGCTTGGCCTGTTTAGGTTGTTGACGCTTTACAGCAAAACGACCTGCAGATGATGTCTGTTGACCATAAACAGGATAATATCTTCCCTTCTTGGGAAAATATGCCTTTTTGAATAACCTCTTCTTGACAGGATTAGAGGTAGACTTTGAAAGCCTATCCAAAGCAGAATTTTCTGCATCCATTTGTGTGGCTTTTGCTTGCCAATCCTTGCGAAACAGGTTTTCACCTGTACAAGGAAGATTTCCTAATCCATCTTGGACCCAAGGTTCCAAATCAGAAGCTTGTAACCAAGCAATTCTGCGTGCACCTATGGCAATGGCCAAGGCTCTGCTGGCCCCCTCAAAAGAGTCAAAGGCGGCACGGTTAGAAAATTTGGAAACATCCTGGGCATGCTTAAGCCAGGTAAAAAAGTCTTCCCTTTTATCTTCTGGAAGAAAAGGGAGGAAAGTTTGCAGATGATCTGTAACTTCCTTCAGAAACATCCCCATATAGAGACTATAGGAGTTGATTCTGGCAACAAGCATATTAACTTGGAAAATTTTCCTGACAAAAGCATCTAAGGTTCTACATTCTCTTCCTGGAGGAGTAGATGAGTGCCTCTTTGCACTCTTAACTTTTTCATAGCAGACTCCACCACAATAGAATGGTGAGGAAGCTGAGTTTTATGAAATCCAGGACAAGGAGGGACACGATACATGGTATCCAACCTACGAGAATGAGAAGAGATGCTGAGAGGAGTCTCCCATATTCCCATCATGTGGTCATAAAGGATCTCATGAATGGGCAAAGTGGCTGCCTCTTTAGGGGCCTTGGGATATTGCAAAATATACAATTTTTTGGCTCTAGGCTCTGACTCAGGGGCTACTGAGATAGAAAGCCCCTTGGCCACTTCCCTTATGAAGTCTTGAAAAGACAAGTCTTCTGGAGGGGACATTCTTCTTTTTGGAGAAGAAGGCTCCTGAGGAAGGAGTACCGATGCTTCGACAGAGGCCTCCGATGCATCAGAGTCTTCAGAGGAATCGAAGTATCGCCTGTCTGGATGCTCCTGTAAAGCCCGATACGCGTACCGAGTGGTATCGACATCGGTACAGATTCGGTACCGATAGGCATCATCGGACAGGGTACCGCTGCAGTCGACACCGAAGCCGATGTCGATGCAATCGGTACCGGCACCAGAACCGATATCGGAGCTGGTGTCGGAGCCAGTACCGACAACGAAGCTTGTTGCGGTACCAGCGGCGTCGCAGCTTGTATGAATGCCGTAATGGCACGCTGCATGGTCAGAACATTCTGATCCATCGACGCCATGAATGTCTGGAGGTCGGTACCGGCAGATTCCACCCGTACCCCAGAACATTGCAACAGGTGATCGGTCGAGGCCGTGCCATCGATGTCAACCTGTGACCCATAGGAGGAGCTTTGGAAGCCGGAGCTTCCCGCCGGGGTACTTTTGCCGGTGCAGGATCCTCGAGGGCAAGCCCGGAGGCATCTCGATGCTTAGAGGGAGATCTACCCTTCGAGGACCGGCTGGACTTATGTTTGGTTACCTGAGATCCATAGGAGGAAGAAGCAGCCCTGGAAGACGTCGGTGCCACCGAAGCTGCATCAGAGGGAAACAGGGTATTGAGCTTGGCTGCTCGGTTCTGTAAACCTCTTTTAGACATCATGGAACAGGACGCACAATCCGTGATGGAATGGTCAGGACCCAAACACTTAAGACACCAGTCATGGGTGTCGGTAACAGAGATGGTACCACTGCACTTAGTGCATTTTTTAAACCCGGAGGCGGGCTTTTCCATGAGGAATTTTTCTGTTAGGCCCAGGCCCAAAGAAGAAAAAATACACTTAAGTGGAACGGAAAAGTATCCTTTTTTTTTTTTTTTTAAAATAAAAAGAAAGAAAAGACCGGCAGTACCGGTCCGACGTCGAAGAAGGCAGACGCGCGACCAAAGAAATAAAATAAAGAACTTCTTCAGCGGTGACAGGAACACGACCTGCTGGCTCCGCAGAAAAGAAGAACTGGAGAGAGGCGGCTAGGAAAGGCGGGAAGGCAGCACGCAGGCGCTGTGGGATGCTCCCAAAAGCTTTCCTTTTTGGGACGCTGGGGAGCGTTCCCGCGCAGGCTCCGTCGGTACCGGCGTACCCATATGTGAAGACTCATTCCTGCTTGTTCCTGGAGATAATGCCTTATACAAAAGTAAGACAAACTCCGGTGAGAACTCCCCCGGGAGTCTTATCGCTCCCTGGGTTTGAGGGGTGGATGGTCCGGGCATCGTGCAGGGACCGGGGGCCCTAACCCCCCCCCCCCCCCCCCCCGAGTCTCTTGCAACTGGGAGTGACTCTCCTGCTTCATCTCATCCTGCAGGTCCTGCTCCCATGACCTCTTGCGTGCAGTTTAGGAAGACACCTGCCTCCGAGATCATACCACATCAGGGACTGCACATCTTGAGGATTTTTAGATTGCACTGCAGTGTCTTAAAGATATGAAATGGACCTTGCCCTGATCCAATAAAACTGACACATTCTCTGAGTAAAGTTTACGTTTTTATTCTAATGGCTATAAGTGTGGTAGGCGAAGGCCTATGATCCATGCTAATTGAACTAAACAGACAGGCCTAAGCAGCTTGACCTGTAAATGAAGCCTGTAGTTAGGCCCAGAGGAATGAAAACCCCCCTGAATGATGACACCATAGAATTGAAACTTAACTCAGCTTAACTGAACATAGCTAAGCAGAAACGAAAATTAGAAAAGACAGAAAACAGCTCTAATTGGTATTGATAAGGATGTGAGAAGCTTCTATGGAATTAACTTGCTGTAAGAAAGGTTACAGTGCCCTGCTTTCCCACATATTCCAGCTGGATAGCGACCTTGGAGGAGAGAAGTATCAAAGTTAGTGAACTGACCATTGTAATTGGGACTGGAAGGGGGCAACCAGGTGCTGAGCCCAGTCAAGGGTCCCCATTGGATAGCTACGTAATGGTACCGGGACCAATAGATGGGTGAGAGGGGTTACTGGGACCAATGAAAAGTTTGCCTATGTCTAGAATGGAGAAGAAGTCTATAAAAGTTGTTGTTTTGCTAGAAACCATTGCTCAGCCATTTTGAATTTGATTCTGCTTGAGACTTGTGCACAAATAAATGATTTGGACCTTCTGAACAGACTCCTGGTATCATTGGTTTGTCTGCGCTCTGCTGCTACATATTCTTGGTGCGTTGGCCGGGAAGGTGTGGTTAGTAGAGGGTATATGAGCTAATATACCACGACTTTCCGCCTCTATAGGTTTGGTCCTGCCGGGATCGTGCCCTCCCGACGTAGGCTCGGCTCCCAGGCGCCACCGGTCCAGTTGCATCGGAGGGAGCTGGGCCAGGCCTCGGAGGGTGCCGGACCCGGTTGGAACCAACACCTCGAACCTGAGTGAGGGGAGTCCGAGGTCCAACTCATGCGCTTGCTTGGGAACTTTGGGAACCGGATCTGGTGAGTATAGTTTTGATTTGGTATGTCTAGACAGATGAGTCAGAGCAGTACTGCTGTTTGAATTTTGGAACTTGGAACTTGGAATTTGGAAAGAGAGCTTGATCACCTCTCAAAGACGGTCCGATTAACCCTGCATGAGTATGCGCAAGGTGAAACTATCGTCTTTTTGAACCTTGCATGAGTATGCGCAAGGGGACCCTGCATGAGTATGCGCAAGGTCTTTTGATTTGGAATTTGATAGCCTAGTCAGAAGAGACAGGACTGGGTTTTTTTGGGATACGTTGCTAGCATGTTTGTCGTTCTATGTGTCTGTTTTTTGTTTTTTGTTGAAACCACGAGTTTCCCTTCTAGTATAATGTAAGATTATATTCTGTTGGGTAATTTATGACAATTTACCGCTTGACTCACTGAAAAATCAAGAACATGTCTCATTCAGTCAGCTTTTCCTACAGTACAGTGTGAGGCTGACAAGGGGCGTGTCTGTGCAGAGGTGCCTTTTAACCCTGTGAAGGCATGATTTCAACGTTCTGCTGCTGGGCTAATTGGAGCTTATTTTAGGGCAATTATTCACTGTGTTTTAATAGTGATGTTCCTTCTACTATGGTCAGGTATTATATACCATTCAATAGGAATATTTAGTCAGAATTTTAGTTTTGAAGGTCGTATTAACCTCATCGGAGCTCCGTAAACTGTTTTTAGTTATATTCTCTGCTCTCTCCGTAAAGTTTTAGTGTGCAGGGTAAGATTACTTACTCTAGTCAGATAGGCTGCTAGGTATAATACATTTGTGGCTTAGCTTTGCCCTGTGTTTAATGGTTCAAACAAAAATGATAGAGAAACTAAGCAAACTGCTTTTGTTTTTTTTCCTTTGACCTACAAAGTAATTATTAGATCACGACTTGACACTGATTTAAATTATTCTTGCTAGCATGTCTCTGTGTGTCTGTGAAACTAAGTTGTCTCATTTCGTTTCCAGTGAGCGAAGGGGTGTGGCTTTCACATAGCTTACTAGGAAAAAAAAAATGACTCCCGATTGAAAAGTCTCTTGCTTGTTTAAAATAAAGGATTCATTCAAAGTGTGATAGGAGATGAATTTATAATTAGTTTTCTAGTTATTACTTTACAGCTGTGATGACTACAGTGATTCAGAAGTTCTTTTGTTTTTTTAAGTATATCTGTCGTTTCAAAAACTAACGGACACAGACAAGTGAGAGAAAATAAAGTGTTTTTCCTTTGACCCTCAAAAATAGAGGTTAAGAACCTTGGGGGACGGTGCAGCATTCTGGGTTGGAAGTGTACCAGATTGCAACCTGAGAATGAATGGTTTAAATTCTGAGTGGATAAGAAATTGTGTTAGGATTTTATCTTTGAAATCTGAAAGTTTAAAAAAAAAAAAAAAAGAAGAGTTTATCTTGCGGAGTGTTTGCATTTCAGATATTCATCAACCTTTTTATGAACAAGTATAAGTCATTTGAATGCATGCTTCCCCATACTGTAAGATTTAAGGTAATTACTTTGAACTGTTAAACTCTGTACTAGTGACTAATGACGACCTTTACAATTCAGGATAAATTCATCTGTTTTTCTGTATTTGAATTTTGTGTGTCTGTGTCCAGAGGAAAAGAGGGTGTATATGCATTCTAGATATCCACCAACGTTATGGAAAAGTATCTATTTCATGTCTCTTGAATATCTGCTTTCTGAAATGTAAGATTTAATAAAAATAAAATAATTTCTTTTGCAGAGACCTGCAGACTACGGCTGGCAGTTAGTTTCCATGCTAAGTAATTTCATTCCAGTCATACGTAACAGATAGCTATAGTTCTCTCTATAAGAATAGATGTTATAACATGTTGCAAAATAATAGTTTTATATTTTAAGTACTGTATCTAAATTGTATGTCTGTGCTTAAATCTAAGCTTATGTTTTCTGCCTGCCCTATGTTTCCAGTAATAATAAGGTTTTTTTAATAAGTTTCTTTTCAAGTATGATCAAGAATTTTAGTAAGGGATTTACTGAAGACTATGGCAATAAAATGTCTCTGTCCCAATTAGGAATGCTATGTGAAAGGGAGTGGCTTCTGCTAGTTGCTCCATATTTCCTTAGTTCACCATATTTTGCCCCAGAATCTCTAGATATCCCGTCCCGTCAGTTTCTCTCTCTAAGTAGCTCCCCAAGAAGCCCCGGCTCCGTTCAGAGTGCTTAAGAGGGGGGGGGGGAACTCCTCCCTGTAGATTCCCAAGTAGTTTGCCAGCCAGTCAGCTGACCAGACTTGTTTAGGTGCCTTTCCCTCTGCCACTGATTTACTGAACGGAAAGCTTTAGGATTTAATTGAACAAATGAACAAGTATTATTTAGACCCATCAGTCAGCCTCACTATATACCCTATGCAATCCAGCAGCCCAGGAGAATTTGCGTTTTTGTCAGTCACTCCCAGAGAGATAAAACAGAAATTACAGAAACTGGATGGATTTGTGGGCATGATAGTTAATGGAAGTTGATCAGAAAGAATGTGAATTGTTGAATGTGATAGAGAAAGTAAATGTAAAGATGGAGAAGAGAACAGATCTTCTTGCTGATACTTTAGTTGAATGATGTGGAGGAGGTTATCCTGATCGAAGGAGCAGAGGAAGTAAAAAACTGGGTGCAAGTCAGTGCGCCCATTGCAGAGGAGGACATTGGAGAAGTGAATGCCCGTATCTTGACTCCACCCCAGGGGGGAGGAGGGAGTACTTGATTTATGAATGAAGACTAGGCCAGACCGGACTCTTAAGTTTCCGTGGGTCCCCAGGAGCCTATGGTCAGTTTGAAAATAGGGGATCAATATATGGACTTTATGGGGGATACAGGAGCAGAATACTAAAGCCAGTAGCCCCTGTGTTTTTCTCGATGCATCACCATTATCAGAGCTACTGGGGCTAAGGCCACAAAGCCTTTTCTGCAGAACTGCATGTGTGAACAAGGGGAACAGAAAATAATGCACCAGTTCCTGTATATGCCTGAGTGCCCTATTCCACTTTTTGGAGCCGAGATCTGCTTGCAAAGCTTCAGGCACAGATATCCTTTGCTGAAGAGAGAGAAATGCAAATGACTGTGAACCCAAAGCCTGCTGGATTGATGGTGCTGACTGTTCCCCGAGAAGAGGAGTGGCGGTCCTATAGCACACCTCCAGTCAAGTCAACAAGTTCCTGTATACCTACCAACCCTATAGCCCCACCTGGAGTATGGGCAGAAGATAATGCACCTGGCCTAACGAAGAACATAGCCCCTGTCATCGTCACCCTCAAGCCAGAAGCGGAACCAGTGCATGTGAAGCAGTATCCTCTTCCCTGACCAGCCATTGCAGGAATCCACTGCCATTTAATGAAACTATTGAAGTATGGACTTTTTCAAAGGAGTGCCAGTCACCTTGGAACACCCCCCTTCTTCCTGTTAAGAAGCCTGGGACAGGTGATTACCGCCCAGTGCAGGATCTAAGAAGAATGAATGATGCAGCTGAAACTATACATCCAGTTGTGCCAAATCCTTACACACTCTTAGGACTGATCTCTGCTGAAGCTACACACATTTCACCATTTTGGACTTAAAGGATGTTTTTTTTTTCTGCATACGCTTAGCCCAAGACCCCACTACAGGAAGGCGGGGCCAACTCACCTGGATAAGATTACCTCAAGGATTCAAGAACTCGCCTCACTCAGCAAAAGATTTGACAAGTTATCCAGTAATTCCAGGAGAAAGAATTCTACTTCAATATGTGGACAACTTGCCCATAACCACCAACTCAGAAAGTGAATGTCTACAAGCCACCAGTGAACTCTTGCACCTTTTTAATGAGGCTGGATACAAAGTCTCAAGAGCTAAGGTGCAATTATGTCAAACAAGTTAAATACCTAGGATTCCAGTTGTCCAGCGGAATTCGACGCCTGGGACCAGAATGCAAAGAAGCTGTATGCAGTATTCCTGCTCCAACCACCAGGAGGCAAGTGAGAGCCTTCTTGGGTGCCACAGAGTATGTTGTATATGGATCCCCAATTTTGCGCTGCTAGCAAAACCATTGTATCAAGCTACCAAAGGAATGGAAAAGTCTCCATTGGAATGGGGACTTGAACAGGATGCAGCCTTTTGATCTTTGACAACCACTCTGATGTTATCGCCAACTCTGGGCCTACCAGATGTCCAGAAAACCTTTCAGTCTCTATGTTCATGAGTCACAAGGAAATGTTCTAGGAGTGTTGACTCAATCTCTTGGACCTTATTTGAGAAGCTGTTACAGCTACAGCCTTCCTAGTGAGCAAAAACTAACAAAAAATCCCTTTGAGACAGAATCTTCAAGTTACTGTACCACACTCTGTTCTAACCAATATGAAACACAAAGGAAACTACTAGCTAACAAATCTACGAATGTTGAAGTATCCGAGTATGTTGTGTGAAAACCCCCAGATACAACTGAAGGTCAGTCAAGCTTTGAGTCCTGCTATGTTGTTACCAGTTGGTCTTGATCCCCTGATCATGACTGTTTAGAAATTATGGACACTGTATTCTCAAGCCGCCTGGATTTGACTGATGTCCCTCTAGAGAACCCTGAACAGACTTTCTTTGTGGCTGAAGGCAGTTTCATCATCAATAGGCATTGTTGTGCTGCTGACCCCTGATTTGGTAGTTGAGTCCTCAGCCCTGGCCCCAGAAACTTGACCAAAAAAAGCTGAACTGATAGCCCTCACTAGAGCACTAACAATAGGAAAAGGGCTCTGTCTAAATGTGTACCTAGATTCCAAGTATGCCCTTACAACCTTGCATGCACATGGGACCCTGTACAAATAATGAGGGTGAATAACCTTAGGAAGCAAGTCCATTAAGTATGGCTCCAAGATATTGACATTATCAGGTGCATACTACCTACAGCTTTCAAAACGTTAGGAAAAGTAGAATGTATGAATAGAACCTTGAAATCTTAGTTGTCCAAACTTTGCCAAGAGGTTTACCTGAAGTGGCCCCAGGTTCTTCCTATAGCCCTTCTTAGGATATACTTAGCCCCTGCTAAGTCTTTAGGAGTTCCCCCTTAGGGAATAAAAGGAGATGTGAGACAGATAGGATCTGAAATTATTAGGCATGAACTATTGGTTTTAAGTTCTGTTTTTCAGAATCTTCATACCTGGGTGCAAAATCGATCACCCATCAATTTGCCTGAACCCCTGCATCCTTTCAAGCCTGGAGTCTCGGTGTGGATCAAAGAGTGGAGAAGGATACCGTTAGCCCTGCATTGGAAGGGACCCTATGTTGTCATCCTGTCAACTCCAACTGCAGTGAAAGTCGCAGAATTCAAACTTTGGATCCATCATAGTCGAGTAAAGCCAGCAACTGCTTCTGAACCTGATCACTGGACTACTGTACAGCATCCTGAGACTCCATTGCACCTCACCCTACAACAACCACAGACCTAAGACTTATTGGTCCCTCAGAAACTGCACTATTTCAAGACTGTCTGTTTATCTGAAGGTAAGCCTCGCATCTGGAGAAAGCTGCAAACAACAGAAATAGACTGTGTTGTGTTAAGAAATTGAGTCTAAGAGACTGTGTTCAAATGCTCTGAGAACAAAACTGTTTTGATCTCCTAAAAAGTGAACTGCTCTAAGGAGGCAATAATAGCCTGAGAGACTGTACTATGATATTTTAAGAACCTGAGACATCCCAGAGGACAGTAATACTTTTGAATCTACAGCCCTACTCCTGCTACAAAGCTGGTAGGTCTACGTACGGCAGAAGCTTGAGGATCTACAATCAACTCTACATTTGTTATCTGTTGTGGATGCCGATAGTTCCACCAATTTTCCAGAGACTATGCCCCTAATGAATTATTATTATTGCTTTATTCTGGCAGCAGCCTTGGGGTGCTTTGAAATGACTTTTGCCTTACCTCTCTGTGCAGCCTGTATAAGTACCACGCGAACTGGGCTAAAAGTTCCTCATGCCTCCCAGAACTTGTAGCATCTAGTCTCCACGGACCGGACCACAATTTATTATGAAGGTTGGACAGCTGGACTGTCTGAATCAGAACTTTTACAACAGCACAACAAAGAAGACATCTTGGTGGTCCGGCATAAATGCTCCTGAACCTTCTACTCCTTTAGTTCTTTTTCCCACTCTTGCCAAACTATGGACTCTGACTATCTGCTTGTTGCTCCCTTGTTTCTTGCCACTTTGCTTGCGAATGATAACTTCAGTTATTAACACTGTAGAGCATAAGGCAGCTACAAAGATACTAGCTATGTGAAACTACTACCCTATACCACAGAGTGATATCTTTACCTAGTATTATGTGATTTGATTCTCACCCTTTCTCACTTGCGGGTGAGAATAATCAAAGGGGGGAATGTGGTAGGCGAAGGCCTATGATCCATGCTAATTGAACTAAACAGACAGGCCTAAGCAGCTTGACCTGTAAATGAAGCCTGTAGTTAGGCCCAGAGGAATGAAAACCCCCCTGAATGATGACACCATAGAACTGAAACTTAACTCAGCTTAACTGAACATAGCTAAGCAGAAACAAAACTTAGAAAAGACAGAAAACAGCTCTAATTGGTATTGATAAGGATATGAGAAGCTTCTATGGAATTAATTAACTTGCTGTAAGAAAGGTTACAGTGCCCTGCTTTCCCACATATTCCAGCTGGATAGCGACCTTGGAGGAGAGAAGTATCAAAGTTAGTGAACTGACCATTGTAATTGGGACTGGAAGGGGGGCAACCAGGTGCTGAGCCCAGTCAAGGGTCCCCATTGGATAGCTACGTAATGGTACCGGGACCAATAGATGGGTGAGAGGGGTTACTGGGACCAATGAAAAGTTTGCCTATGTCTAGAATGGAGAAGAAGTCTATAAAAGTTGTTGTTTTGCTAGAAACCATTGCTCAGCCATTTTGAATTTGATTCTGCTTGAGACTTGTGCACAAATAAATGATTTGGACCTTCTGAACAGACTCCTGGTATCATTGGTTTGTCTTGTATCTTAAAGATATGAAATGGACCTTGCCCTGATCCAATAAAACTGACACATTCTCTGAGTAAAGTTTACGTTTTTATTCTAATACTACTAATGGCTATAAGGAAGTACAGCTTCCCTTACAAGCAATACTACAGATTTAATAGGTACATAATCTGGGCTAAGAGACAAGAGATGATCATGTCAGGTTACTCACTAACAGCCATAGACAGATGGAAGGATTTCATTTGCTTCCTATCTACTTTCAAATTATATACATTTCTTATATGCAGGTACTTCCTGTTTTCCACAGAGCTATAGCTGCTACAAACCTATATGCAGTATTTTTTTTAAACACATCTTTATTCCTGTCCCTGACTTTCTATCAGACCCTTCTCAGGAGAAAGGCAGTTGGTTGATACATTGTTTCTTTTAGATCACCTGACCAGGCACACAGGACAGAACTCTGAAATTTGCCCAGCAACAAACAATGGCCTATCTGATTAGGCCTTTCGCAAATGTCTGCATCAAGTCATTGTGTACTCAATAGGTTTTGAGCTGTATAACACAAGGAATGCTTAAGGATTAAGTGGGGTTCACACCCCTTGATACCATCCTATACCAGGCACTGCGGTCTGGCCGGCATGGTGGGAAGGGCTGGGGGCACCCCTCAGGAACTCCCTCAATCTGTACCCGGGTATGTAACAGGATTCCCAGCACAGTGCACCTCCACAGGCTCAGGTACAGAGTACCTGAACTAAAATAAAATCAAATCTAATTAACTGAAACGAAAAATAAACTGCAAATGGTCCCCTAGGAAGAGGCTGCACTGTCCTGCTTTATTCTCCAGTGGCTGCCTCTCCCAGGCACCCAAAACACAGCAGGGGGTTAAACACATGCGGGCCTGAATAAGAAATCGCACCTAAATGCAGCAGGGGAAGTTTCCCACACTGCTGCAGGCTCCCAAACATGCGGCTGCAGGCCACTCCGTCTCCTCATGTTCTGGTGGTTGCTAGAGGTTTCTGCTGTCTCACCCCCCCCCCCTCGCCCCTCTTACCTTGGAGCCTCTTTGCCGCATGGCTTTTCTACCCCTCGCACTCAGCCTTCCTTCCTGGCTTCGGCGCTGAGGGGGGGGGGTGACTCGGGGCTGCCAGCTTTCACTCCAGTCAAGCAACTGCAGCGGCTCCTCACCCGATAACGGGTTCGGGAGCAGCCAGAAGTCTCGGACTGAGGAAGGCCCCCCACAGAACCCTCCCCCCGAAATCCTGGGGGGAGAGGGGGAAGAAGGAATATTCTCCCCTCAGTCCTGTTGTCTCTGTTCCTTCTGGTTTGTTTGTTTTTTTACACTTCTGCCTTTAAAAACAAAGAAACCTGCACCTTAACAGGGGAAATAAAATAAAACTCTAACTAAACCTATCTCCTTAGTTGTCCTTTCTGTGAGTCCAGCACCCTGGCTCACAACCTCCTCCACCTGCTTGGAGGCTGAGCATACTGGGGTTGGTGGGCGGTGCCAGCTGCATATGTACACTAGTGTCATCAAAAAGATGACAGGCTTAGCCGCCAAGCTGCTGGAAGAAGTACACTACCCAGAGGTGCGGGACTGGACTGGAGGGACAATAAGGAAAGAATCTTTCAGAAAATGGAAAAAAAAAAAAAAAAAAAGAGCCAAATGATGAAAACGGGAAACTGAATAAGTGCTAGCAAGTTAAATGCAAGGTATTGATAAGGTAGGCAAAGAGAAAATTTGAAAAGAAGCTTGCCATGGAAGCACAAGCACATAATAAAAATGTTTTCAAGTATATTTGTGGCAAAAAACCTGTGAGGGAGTCAGCTGGACATTAGATGATGGAGGGGTAAAAAGGTGCATTGAGAGAGGACAAGGCCATAGGGGAGAGACTAAATTGTTTGCTTCAGTTTTTACTAAAAATGTAGAAAATTTACTAATGCCAGAAATTATATTTAAAAGTGATGTATCATAGGAATTGAAACAAATCTCGATAAATCATGAAAATTCAATACAACTAATTGATAAACTAAAGAGCAACAAATCACCTGGACCAGATGGCATACATCCCAGGGTGCTGAAAGAACAGAAATATGAGACTGTAGAATTAATAATAATCTGTGATCTATTATTAAAATCATCTGTAGTATCTGAAGATTGGAGAGAGCGGCCAATATAACGTCAATTAAAAAAAAAAAAAGTTCCAGGGGTGATCTGGGAAATTACAGACCAAGCCCAATGTCAGTACTAGGCAAAATGGTAGAAACCATTATAAAAAACAAAATTACTGAACATGTAGATAGTAATGGCTTATTAGCAGAAAGCCAACATGGATCTAGTCAAGGAAAGTCTCGTCTCACCATTCTCTTATATTTTTTTGAAGGTGTGAAAAAACAGGTAATTAAAGGCGAGTCGGTTGATATAGTGTATCTTGATTCTCAGAAAGACTTTAACAAATTCTCAAGAGTCTCATGAGACACTCTTAGGAGTATGTTTACTAAATGGCGGTAGCGGATTCTGTGCGATAAAGGAGCCGCGGCTCCGATATAGCACGGAGTTCGCTACCGCCATTTAGTAAACACACCCCTTAAAGAAATTAAAAAGTCATGGAATAAGAGGCAATGTACTATTGTGTATGAGGAAGTGATTGAAAGATAGAAAACAGAGAAGAGGGCTAAATGGCCAATTTTCTCAATGGACAAAGGTGAATAGTGGAGTACCCCAGGGATCTGTGCTGGGCCTGCTGCTTTTTATTTATAAATGACCTGGAAATGGGAACAAGTAGTGAGGTGATCAAATTTGCAGATGACACAAAAGGATTATAAAAAATTGCAAGACCACCTTGATAAATTGGGAGACTGGATATCCAAATGGCAGATGACATTTAAATGTAGACAAGTGCAAAAATATGTACTGAGGGAAGAACAACCCAAACTATGGTTCCACGATGCAAGGTTCCAAATTAGGAACTACCACTCAGGAAAAGGATTTAGGCATCGTCGTGGATAATATGCTGAACCCTAAGCTCAGTGAACAGCAGCAGCCAAGAAAGCAAATAGAATGCTAGGAACCAGAAAGAAAGGAATGGAGAATAAAACAAAGGATATTAGAATGCCTGTATCACTCCATGGTGCAACCACACCTTGAATAGTGTGCAATTCTGGTCTTCATATCTTAAAAAGGATATAGGAAAATTAGCAAAGGTACAGAGAAGAGCCACCAAAATGGTAAAGGAGAGGTAAGGATACCTCTATGAGAAAAGACTTAAAAGGTTAGGGCTCTTCAAACTTGGAAAGAAGATGATAGAGTTCTATAAATAAATAAATGGAGTAGAATGGGTAAACGTAGATCAGTTGCTTATGTCATCAAAAAGTAGAAACACTAGGAGACACGCAATGAAGCTACAATGTAACCCATTTAAGACTAATATGAGAAAACATTTTTTTCACCCAACCCGTAATCAAATGCTGGAATTTATTACCAGAGGATGTAGTAAAAGTGTAGCTGGGTTTAAAAAACGTTTTGAACAAGTTCCTGAAGGAAAGGTCCATAAAACATTATTAAAGAGGACCCAGAAAATCCACTGCTTACCCTGGGACAAGCATTGTGGAAAGAGTAGTTACTCACCTGTAACAGGTGTTCTCCAGGAGCAGCAGGAATCAGTCCTCACATATGGGTGATGTCGGCGCCGACGGAGCCCTCGCGGAGCAATTTCCCCAGCTTTCAAAGAAAGCCTTTGGGAATTGCAGCACGCATGCGCGGTCCCCTTCCCGCCCAAGGGTGCCATCTTGCTCAGTCTGATGACATAGCTAAAAGACAGCAAAAAAATTAGCAAAAACGAAATGATAGGACTGCAACTCCAAGGGGAGGAGGGAGGGTTGTGAGGACTGATTCCTGCTGCTCCTGGAGAACACCTGTTACAGATGAGTAACTACTCTTTCTCCAGGACCAAGCAGGAAGTCAGTCCTCACATATGGGACTCCCAAGCTCAAGGCTACCGGAGACCTCAAGCATAAAAATGAGCTCCCTCTAGCTCAGCAGCATAGAAGGAAGGAATCTTCTCTGAAAACGCCCCCGACCGGTAGCCCAACACCAGGGCCGGAGGGTAGGAGTTGCCTAAACCTCAAAGAGATTATGGAGGACTGCCTGACCGAAAGCACTGTCCCTGCGGGACTCCCTCTCCAGGCAGTAATGGGCCGCAAAAGTCTGGCTTGAAGACCAAGTAGCGGCCCTGCAGATGTCTGCCAACGGAACAGAGCGGAAGTGAGCCACTGACGCAGCCTTCGCCCTAACACGATGAGCCGTGACTCGACCCTCCAACGAGAGGCCGGCAGCCCCATAAGCCCAGGCGATACAGTCAGCTACCCAAATGGACAAGGTACGCTTGCAGACAGGTAGCCCCAAGTTATTGGGGTCAAAAGAAACGAAGAGCTGAACAGCCCTCCTATGCCCCCGCGTACGGTCAAGGTAGAAGGACAAGGCCCTCCTACAGTCCAGGGTATGCAGGACCATTTCAGCCCGGCTGGAGTGCGGCCTGGGAAAGAAGGTCGGAAGAACCACCTCCTGGTTGAGATGAAAAGGAGAAACCACTTTTGGAAGAAACTTAGGGTGATTCCGTAAGACCACCCTATTCCTGTAGAACCTAGTGTAAGGAGGATCAGACACTAGGGCCTGCAGTTCACTAACATGCCTAGCAGAGGTAAGGGCTACCAAGAACAAGGTTTTCCAAGAAAGAAAACGAAGAGGGCAGGTAGCCATAGGTTCAAAGGGCGGACAGGTAATCTGCTGCAAGACCACATTCAGATCCCATTCAGGGGCTGGAGGACGCAAAGGAGGCTTAAGCAGAAGGAGGCCTCGGAGAAAACGAGCCACCAAAGGGTGGTTGGAAAGAGAACTGCCATCTACCGGTGCGTGATGTGCAGAGAGAGCACTGAGGTGGACTCTGACAGAGTTGGACTTAAGGCCCAGATTGGAGAGGTAAAGCAAATATTGCAAGACCACTGCCACCAAGCAGGAGAAGGGATTCTCAGACTGCTGAGCACACCACACGGAGAAGCGACGCCACTTAAGACCGTAGGACTTCCGGGTGGAGGGCCGCCTGGAGGCCAAGACGACCTCTTCCACCTCCCGAGGCAGCAGGAGGGGAGCAAGGACTACCCTTTCAGCAGCCAGGCCATCAGATGAAGGGACCAGAGGTTGGGGTGTAGGAGAGACCCGCGGTCCTGTGTCAGGAGATCAGGTTGAAACCCCAGAGGAAGAGGAGTGTCCACCGCCAGCTGCATTAGAAGCGGGAACCAAGGTTGCCTCGGCCACCGGGGGCCCACTAGGATCAGCGAGGCTTTGTCTCGGAGAACTTTGAAGAGCGTTCGAGACACCAGCGGAATGGGAGGAAAGGCATACAAGAGGCCTGTGGACCATGGAATCAGAAAAGCATCCGGCGCTACTCTGAGGGGATGCGGTTGTCGAGAGCAGAATCTGGGTAGTTGCCGGTTCAGAGGACTGGCAAACAGATCCATGGTGGGGAGTCCCCACTTGAGAAAGATCTGCTGAACCACTAATGGATTCAATCTCCACTCGTGTGGTTGGAGGATCCTGCTTAGTTTGTCTGCCAGGTAATTTTCCTGACCTGGGAGATAGACCGCTTTGAGGAGTATGCCGTGGCCGACTGCCCAAGAGCACAGCCGTCGTGCCTCCTGACAGAGAAGGAAGGAGCCTGTGCCTCCTTGTTTGTTCACGTAGAACATTGCTACTTGATTGTCTGTCTGGACCAGTACAGACTGGTGAGAAGTGAGGTGGGAGAAGGCTCTCTGAGCTAGGCGGATGGCTCTGAGCTCCAGGAAGTTTATATGCTGCGCAGACTCCCAAGGAGTCCAGAGGCCTTGAGTACATGTCCCTTGGCAATGTGCTCCCCATCCCAGGAGAGAATCATCAGTTGTTAGTTCCTGAGAAGGAGGAGGAGATTGAAAATCCACTCCCAGTACTAGGTTTGGCAGATGAAGCCACCACCGCAGAGAAGAGACCAGCAGGTCCGAGACTTGCACTGAGTCCGACAGGTTCCCCGTGGCCTGATGCCATTGCGTGCGAAGGCACCACTGGGCAGGTCGCATGTTCAGGCGGGCATTGGGGGTCACATGGACCGTGGAAGCCATATGGCCGAGCAGTCTCAGAAATTGCCTGGCAGAGACCAGGGAATTGCTGCGAAAGTGGCTGGCGAGATTCATGAGCCTGTGGGCCCTGTCCAGGGGCAGGAAGGCCCGCGCCTAAAGTGTGCTTAACCTTGCGCCGATGAATTCGAGATCTTGAGAGGGGAGCAAAGTGGACTTTGCGAAGTTTATGACAAAGCCCAAGTGCTGGAGCAGAGACACAGTGCGATGAGTGGCTTGATTGGCCTCTCGGGAAGACTGGGCCCGGATGAGCCAGTCGTCCAGGTATGGAAACACAAAAAGGCCTTGAAGTCTGAGATAGGCCGCCACCACTGCCAGGCATTTGGTGAAAACCCTGGGGGCGGAGGATAGGCCAAAGGGCAGGACCCTGTACTGGTAATGATTTCCTCCCACAACAAATCTGAGATATTGTCTGTGGTCTGGATGAATAAGGATGTGAGTATAGGCATCCTTTAGATCTAAAGAGCATAGCCAGTCTCCCTGCTGGAGATAGGGCAGCAGGATTCCAAGGGAAAGCATCTTGAACTTTTCCCTTGCCAGGAACTTGTTGAGGTTTCGCAAGTCCAGGATGGGTCTGAGGCCATTACCCCGTCCCTTGGCCTGCTGACCCTTTTGGGGAGCTGCTGAGGCCTGATACCGAGGGTAGTATTTATAGGCAGTCGCCTTCCTCGGGTAAAAGGGCTTTTTCCCCGAGCCCTTCTTCTGAGAAGGGGCAGAGGTTTTTCTGGACAGCCTAGTTCTGGTCAGAGTCTCGGTCTCGATTTGTGCAGCCTTTTCAGCCATGGGTTTGCCAAAGAGGTTTTCACCTCTGCAGGGGACATCGACCAACTTGTCCTGGACCCATGGCTCGAGGTTGGATGACTGAAGCCAAGCCTGTCGGCGGGCACCGATGCCGGCTGCGGCTACTCGAGCCGATGCTTCGAAGCCATCGTAGGCTGCTCGAGAGATAAACTTCGAGCACTCTCGAATCCCAGTGGACAAGGCTTGGAACCTCTGCAAAGGTTCCTCGGAGAGACCAGCAGAGAACCCGGCAATTTCCTTTGCCAGATCTCGGAGATACATGCCCATATAGAGCTGGTAGGTCTGGACTCGACAAGCAAGCATAGAACCCTGGAAACACTTTCTACCGAGGGCATCCAGGCTCCGGGCCTCCCGGCCGGGAGGCACCAAGGAGTGCATCTTTTGACTCTTGAGTCTATGCATGGCCGATTCCACCACCATGGAATGGTGCGGTAGTTGTGCCTTTTGGAACCCGGGGCTCTTGCGGACTCGATAAATGGAATAGACCCGCATGCTTAACACCGGCGCCGACGCCGGGTTCTCCCACATGCGGAAGAGAAGTCGTTCCAGCATCGGAGGAACCGGTACAGTAAAGGCCTCCTTCGGGGGAGAATCATACTGGAGGGCATCGAGCTCCTCGGCTCGAGGCTCCTCCTCGGGATCCGCGGGGAATGCCAAGGCCTTGGCCATATCCCGCACGAAGTCCGAGAACCGGGTGTCCTCCGGGGGGGACCGTCTCCGAGGTTCGGACTCGGGCGAGTCCGATGGGACACACCGAGTCCGAAAACTACCAGGGGACTCTTCGTCCTCCGATTCGCAGTCGGACTCCTCGGAGGAGGATTCGAGTGGCTCCGGTCGGGCGGTCACCGATGTCCTCCGCCCCGAAGCCGAAGGTGTCGGCGTCAACGACCTCGGTCCCGAACGGGAGGCCGAGGGAGACCACGACCGAGGATCGACTCGAGCTCGGATGGACTCGAGGATCAGCTCGGTCTCCGGGGTCGACTTGGACGTAGACGTCCCGGTGGCCGGGGCAGACGCATTGGCTAGGCCAGCGATCAATGCTCGCTGCTGGTCCATGAAGGCAGCCAAACTGCTCTCCAAAGCCGTCAACCTGAGTCCAAGCTCAGGAGACCCAGCAGCCCCTGACTCGGGCCCCGAAGGCGTCGGGCCCGACGTCAGCTCCTTCGGAGGCGAGTCCACGAGGACCACAGTACTCACGTGTCCAGGCGACTCCATTTCGAGATGAGGATGTTTCAAAGGCCTCTCCGACTCAGAGGACCCGGGACGGCTATCGGGGCTATGCGACCTGGCCCTCGAGGAACCAGGAGCGTCCACCGACGCCGCCCTCGCGGGTTTTTTCTTCCGATGATGTTCCCGGGTAGGAGACCCCCGCTCAGAGGAACTCCGACGATGCTCAGGACCGGAGTCCCGGGACGTCGAAGCCTCTGACGAGGTCCGGGCCCGGCCGGACGCGGAGTCAGAGAAGATTCGTTCTCGTTGATGCTGCCGACTCCTCAACGCTTTTGAGGACATCTTGCCACACGGACCACAGATCATCGGGTCATAATCGGGTCCGAGGCAGTGGAGGCAGCAGTCGTGTGTGTCGGTAAGAGACATGAGTTTCTTACAGCGATCACACTTCTTAAACCCGCTGGCAGCCATCGAGGGAAAAAGGGCCCCTGCGAGGTCAAAAGACAGGGCTGCCAGTGAAAAGGAAAAAAATGGCACGAACGCTTGTCACAAAGGACAAAAAAACGAAAAATAAAGAAACGGACCCGATACCGGCGTAGCGGGTCCGGGCGGGAAAAAGGATCCGGCGTCGAACCGAAAAAGAATAAAAAAATAAGAGAAAATCAACTTTTTCAGCGGTGATCACAAACAGCGTCTGTAGGGCTCCGCGGAAAAAAGAAGACTGAGCAAGATGGCACCCTTGGGCGGGAAGGGGACCGCGCATGCGCGCTGCAATTCCCAAAGGCTTTCTTTGAAAGCTGGGGAAATTGCTCCACGAGGGCTCCGTCGGCGCCGACGTCACCCATATGTGAGGACTGACTTCCTGCTTGGTCCTGGAGAAACTATGTATCTTTTTGGGAACCTGCCAGGTACTTGTGACCTGCATTGGACACTATTGGAAACAGAATATTGGGCTTGATGGACCTTGGTCTGACCCAATATGAAATTTATTATGTTCTTATGTTTGCTGTTAGAGGTATCAGAAATATGTTTAAAGAAGATCTTCCCTCCCCCCAACCTAGGAGGAAGGCACCCAAGGCTAGTCTACTCTGTCTTTATACTGGAGCAGAGCAGAGTTACTTTCCTGTTCTGAGGAGTAGTGAAGATTGTCTGCCACCCTGAGTCCAGAGGCCACTTATGCAGTTGGAATATTCAGCTCAGCTTGTCTTTCCCTGCCAGAAAGGAAGCCCTGAGAATCACCCCCCTAAGAGATGGTTGAGTTGTTAATGTGGTGCATGGCAACTTAATTGTCTATTTGGACTAGAATTATTCTGCAGGCCAACCAGTCTCTGAAAACACTCAGAACATGCCACATAATGCCTTAACTCCAAGAAATTGATCTGAGGAAATTTCTCCTGGTCAGACCAAGTACCCTGCACATGGGGCCCCATCTACTTCAGCTCCCCAATCCAGTTTGGATGCATATGTTGGAACTACTACTACTACTATTGCTTATCCTTTATAAAGTGCTACTGGGCATATGCAGTGCTGTACAAGTCCCTTCTTCACAGAGCTTACAATCTGCTATGACAAACAGAATAATTGGGGACAAGGGAATTTCTGGGAAAATGATTAAAATACAAATAGGTAAAGACAGGAGAATAAGGGGTCAGGATCCAAAGGCAGTCTTGAAGAGATGAGTTTTTAGCCTGGATTTGAATAGAACCATGGATGGAGGCTGATGTACAGTCTCAGGTAGTCTGTTCCAGGCATACAGTGCAACAAGGCAGGTGAAACAGAGACCAGAGTTGACTGTAGAAGAGAAGGGCATAGATAACAGTAATCGGCTTGATGAGCGGATTTGCCAGGGAAAGATGTAGGGAGAGAAGAGAGGGGAGGTAGAGAGGAGGAGCAGCAGAACAAGTGCATTTGTGAGTCAGCAGGAGGAGTTTGAACTTTATATAGAAATGGACAGGGAGCCAATGAAGTGGCTTGACAAGAGGGGTTACGTGAGCATAGTGACACTGGCAGATTAGCCGTGCAGCCAAGTTTTGAACAGATTGAAGGGGAGATTGATGATTCAATGGGAGTCCAGTGAGGAGCAAGTTGCAATTGTTTAGACAGGAAGAGATGAGAGAATGTATAAAGGTCTTAGTAATGTGTTCCAAGAGGAAGGAACTAATTTTGCTGATGTTATAGAGAACTAAACAACAGGTTTTATCTATCTGGAGGATATGTGCAGTGAAAGAGAAAAGTCAAAGATGATCATGAGGGTGCAAACTGAGGAGAAAGAGGATGACCATAATAACCACAGAAACAGAAGGGAGAAGGGGGGAGATGGGTTTAGGGGGGGGGGGAGATAAGAAGCTCTGTCTTAGCCATGTTCAGTTTCAAATGGCGATGGGGCATCCAGGCAGTGACATCAGACGAGCAAGCTGAAATTCAGGCACGGATTCTGGACAGATTTCAGGGGTAGAGATAAATCTGAGAGTCAACAGCATAAATATGTAGTGAAAACAATGGGAATAGATCAGTGCACCAAGGGAATGCGTGCATAGGGAGAAGAGGTCCCAAGACAGAGCCCTAAAGCACACCAACTGAAAGCAGGATAACAGTGGAAGGGGATCTGCCACAGCATACGCTAACATAAGAACTTAAGATATGCCATACTGGGTCAGACTAAGATGCATCAAGCCCAGTATCCTGTTTCCAACAGTGACCAATCTAGGTCATAAGTACCTAGCAGTTTCCCCCAAAAGACACAGGTTCCACAATGCTTGTATTGGGGCAAGCAGTGGATTTCCCAGGTCCCTTTTAATAATGGTTTATGAGCCTTTCCTCCAGGAACTTGTCCAAACCTTTTTTAAACCTACCGTAGCTATACTAAGAGCTTTTACTATATCCTCTGGTAACAAACTCCAGAGTTTGATTACACACTGAGTGAAAAAATATTTTCTCTTATTAGTCTTAAACAAGTTATCTTGTAGCTTCATTGCATGTCCCCTAGTCTGCCTACTTTTTGATGGAGTAAACAACCATTCTACGTTTACCCATTTCTACTCCATTCATTAATTTATAGACCTCTATCATATCTCCCCTCAACCATCTTTTCCAGGTTGAAGAACCCTAACCTTTTTAGCCTCTTCATAGGGGTATCCTTCCATCCCCTTTACCATTTTGGTGGCTCTTCTCTGTACCTTTTCTAATAACGCTATATCCTTTTTAAGATACGGCGACCAGAACTGCACACAATATTGAAGGTGCAGTCGCACCATGGAACGATACAGCAGCATACAGAGGCATTCTAATATCCTACCAAAAACAATGCTTTCCAGGAGAGAAAGTGCAAAGGACAAGTAGCCATAGGCTCAAATGGTGGGCAAGTAAGCCGCTGCAAGACCACATTTAAATCCCATTCAGGGGCAGGTGGACACACTGGAGGCTTAAGCAAAAGCAGGCCTCTGAGGAAGCGAGCCACCAAAGGATGGCTGGAGAGAAACTGACCCTCCACTGGTGAGTGGTGTGCTGAAAGAGCACTAAGATGAACTCTAACTGAATTGGATTTAAGGCCTAGGTTGGACAGGTGAAGCAAATATTGCAGCACCACTGGTACCAGGCAAGAGAAAGGATTCTCATTGTGTTGAGTACACCAGGAAGAGAATCTACGCCATTAAGGGCATAAGACCTTCGGGTGGACTGCCTCCTAGAGGCTAAGACCACGTCCTCCACTTCCCTAGGCAGTAAGGATGCTAGGACTACCCTTTCAGCAGCCAGGCCATCAGATTGAGAGACTGGAGATTGGGGTGTAAAAGAGATCCCTGCTCCTGAGACAGGAGATCTGGTTGCATCCCCAGAGGAAGAGGAGTGTCCACTGTAGTTGCAAAAGAATTGGGAACTACGGCTGTCAGTGCCATCTGGGGGGCCACCAGAATTACCAAGGCCTTGTCCCGGAGCACCTTGAACAGTGTCTGGGGCACTAGAGGTGTGGGAGGAAAGGCATATAGGAGGCCTGTAGACCATGGAATGAGAAACGCATCCGCTGCTAATCTGAGAGGATGCGGTTGTCTGGAACAGTACCTGGGTAGTTGACGGTTCAGAGGACTGGCAAAGAGATCTATGGTTGGAAGACCCCATCTCAGGAAGACCTGTTGAGCCACTAAAGGATTCAACTGCCATTCGTGCGGCTGCAGGATCCTGCTCAACCTGTCCACCAGGTAATTCTCTTGACCTGAGAGATAGACTGCTTTGAGAAGAATGCCGTGATTGACTGCCCAGGAGCACAGTTTCTGCGCTTCCTGATATAGAAGGCGGAAGCCTGTGCCCCCTTGCTTGTTCACATAGAACATAGCAACTTGATTGTCCATCTGAACCAAGAGTGGAGGAGTGGCCTAGTGGTTGGGCAAGGTACTTCAGGCCGGAAGGTCGGGGGTTCAAATCCCACTAGAGTACAGCAAACTTGGGCCGGAAGGACTGGGGTTTCTAGTCCCACAGGTGCTCCTTGTGGTCTTGGGCAAGCCACCTAACCCTCCATAGCCCATGTTCCCTGTAAAATAGTTATCTCCAAGTTATAATGCCCTGTTCAATGTAATTTCAGTTTGTTCAATGTAAACCGCACTGATGCAGAATAGCGCGGTATATAAGAGAATGTAAATAAATAAATAAAATTTAGAGAAGGGGCAGAGGTTTTTCTGGACAGCCTTGTCCGGGTAAGAGTCTCGGTCTCGAGTTCTGCAGCCTTTTCAGCCATGGGCTTGCCAAATAGGTTTTCACCTCGGCAGGGGACATCAACCAACTTGTGCTGCACCCATGGCTCGAGGTCCGATGACTGTAACCAGGCCTAACAGCATGCACCGATACCGGCCGCGACTACTCAGGCCGAAGCCTCGAAGCCATCATAGGCTGCTCGAGAGATAAACACGAATACCCGATGACAGAGCATTGAACCTCTGCAAAGGTTCCTCGGAGAGACCAGCAGAGAACCCGGCAATCTCCTTTGCCAGGTCTCGAAGGTACATGCCCATGTACAGCTGGTAGTCTGGACACGGCAAGCAAGCATAGAGCCCTGGAAGCACTTCTTACCGGGGGCATCCAGGTTCTGGGTCTCCCGGCTGGGAGGCACCGAGGAGTGCATCTTCTGACTCTTCAGACGATGCATGGCCGATTCCACAACCATGGAGTGGTGCGGTAATTGTGCCTTTTGGAACCCGGGGCTCTTGTGGACTCGATAGATGGAATCGACCTGCTTGCTCAAAACCAGCGTCGAGGCCGGTGCCTCCCACATGCGGAAGAGCAACCGTTCCAGCATCGGAGGAACCAGTACAGTAAAGGCCTCCTTTGGAGGAGAGTCATACTGTAGGGCCTCGAGCTCCTCGGCACGAGGCTCCTCCTCAGGATCCGCAGGGAAGGCCAAGGCCTTGGCCATATCCCGCACGAAGTCCGAGAACCGGGTATCCTCCGGTGGGGACCGTCTCCAAGGCTCGGTCTCCGGCGAGTCCGATGGGACACACCGAGTCCGAAAGGTGTCGGGTGACTCCTCATCCTACGTTACCCAGCTGGACACCTCGGAGGAGGAATCAAGCAGCTCCGGTTGGGTAGGCACCGATGCCATCCGCCTCAACGCCGAGAGTACCGGCGTCGACGACCTTGGTCCCGAGTGGGAGGCTGAGGGAGACCTTGGCCGAGGACCAACTCGAGCTCACATGGCTCGCAGGATCGGCTCGGCCTCCGGGGTCGACTTGGACGTCGATGTTCTGGTGGTCGGGGCAGATGCACCGGTGAGACCAGCAATCAGTGCCCGCTGCTGTTCCATAAAGGCAGCCAAGCTGCACTCCAAGGCCGTCAACCTGAGTCCGAGCTCAGGAGACTCAGCAGCCCCCGACTCGGGCCCAACGGTGTCGGGCCCGATGTCGGCTCCCCTGGAGGAGAGTCCACGAGGACTACAGTACTCACGTGACCCGGGGACTCCATCTCCACATGAGGTTGTTTTGCAGGCCTCTCCGACTCCGAAGACTCGGGAAGGCGCTCGGGGCTATGAGTCTTGGCCCTCGAGAGCCAAGTGCGTCTGACGACGCCCTCGCAGGTTTTTTATTCCTGCGATGCTCCCGCAAGGGAGAACCCCTCTCAGACGAGCCTCGGCACTGCTCGGGGCCGGAGTCCCAAGACGTTGAGGCCTCTGACGAAGTCCGGGCCTGTCCGGACACAGAGTCAGAGAAGATTCTTTCCTTTTGGTGCTGCCGACTCCTCAATGCCTTCGAGGACATTTTCCCACATGGACCACAGATCATCGGGTCATGATCGGGTCCGAGGCACCGGAGACAGCAGTCATGTGTGTGGGTGAGACACATAAGTTTCTTACACCGATCACACTTTTTAAACCCGCTGGCAGCCATAGCGGGAAAAAGGGCCCCTGCGAGGTCAAAAGACAGGGCTGCCAGTGAAAACAGAAAAATGGCGCGTACGCTAGTCACTAAGGACAAAAAACGAAAAAAGAAGTCCGGGCTCGATACCGATGTATCGGGCCCAGGTGGGAAAAGGAAACCGGCGTCGAACTGAAGAAAACGGGTCTACGCAAAACAAAATCAACTTTTTGCTCGGGTGAAAAGACGTCCGTCGGGCTCTGCGGAAAAAAGACGACTAAGCAAGATGACATCCTTGGGCGGGAAGGGGACCGCGCATGTGCGCTGCATTCCCAAAGTCGTTTTTGAAAGCTGGGGAAATGCTCCGCACGGGGGCTCTGTCGGCGCCGACGTCACCCATATGTGAGGACTGACTTCCTGCTTGGTCCTGGAGAATGAAATGCAGAAGTTTGAAAAGTATTTCTTTTGCCGGATTGGACTGGTCCATCCATTAGAGTAGAGAGTCAGTAGAATGTTACATAAGAACATAAGAAATGCCATACTGGGTCAGACCAAGGTTCATCAAGCCCAGTATCCCGTTTCCAACTGTGGCCAATCTAGGTCACAAGTACCTAGCAGGTTCCCAAAAGGCACACAGGTTCCAAATGCTTGTCCTGGGGCAAGCACTGGATTTCCCGAGTCCTCTTTAATAATGGTTTATGACCTTTCCTCCAGGAACTTGTCCAAACATTTTTTAAACCCAGCTACACTAAACAACTTTTATTACATCCTCCAGTAACGAATTCCAGAGTTTGATTACGTGTTGAGTGAAAAAATATTTTCACTCGTTAGTCTTAAATGGGTTATGTTGTAGCTTCACTGCATGTCCCCTAGTCTTTATGGCATCGAAAAAGTAGAAAGACCAATCTATGTTTACCCGTTCCATTCCATTCATTAATTTATAGACCTCCATCATATTTTACCTCAGTCATCTCTTTTCCAAGTTGAAAAGCCCTAACCTTTTAAGCCTTTCCTCAAAGAGGTATCCTTCCATCCCCTTTACCATTTTCGTGGCTCTACTCTCTATCTTTTCTATTTTTGCTATATCCTTTTTAAGATATGGCGACCAGAATTGCACGCAATATTCAAGGTGTGGTGGCACCATGGAACGATACAGGGCATTATAATATCCCTGGTTCTATTCTCCATTCCTTTCCTAATGTTGGTGATGTAGATTATATCTCAGAACATATCAGTGGCCAGAGTCCCCCAAGTGCTCAAGGTCCATTGGGCATGCCTCATTTAAAGATGTGCCAAGGGAATTATGTACACTGCTGAGGCAATGTGGCTCAACACTGTCAACATGTCCCATGCCAATATCTGCCGACTCACTTTCATTTTTTTTCCACTGTGGACACCAGTGTGGTTATTATGCATTATGGGATAAAAGGCATTTGCCAGAGTCATGTCTAGCAGAGCTCCTTTGAACTGCAAACGAAGTGATGATCTTCATTGAAGTTTTGGGTAATTTATGATGAACCCTAGTGATTCCAGTACCCAGATAGTTATGCCCATAGATCTTTGAGTTCCTTCCCAAAGTGTGCTCTTGACCAGTCAGTCATTCAGATAGGAAAAAACATGTGGACCCAGTCTGCATAGATGCACTATATAATAGCTAGATATTTTGTTGAGCACAGACAAAGCAACAGGTAAAATGCAATAAGGTAAAGATGTTTCCCTATTACAAATCCGAAATACCTCTGGTGACTCTGACGTATCGTTATGTGAGCATACACATTCTTTCAGTCTAGAGAACATAACCAATCTCATTTTTGTAGGTAAGATGAAGGTGCCCAGGGAAAGCATAGTTACTCACCTGTAACAGGTGATCTCCGGGAACAGCAGGAATTTAGTCTTCACATATGGGTATTGTCGGTACCGATGGAGCCTGCGCGGGAACGCTCCCCAGCGTTCAATTAGAAAGCTTTTGGGAGCATCCCACAGCGCCTGCGTGCTGCCTTCCCGCCTTTCCCAACTGCCTCTCTCCAGTTGAGTTTAAAGCTGAGACAAAGAGAGAGAAAGAGAGATACAACTCCTAGGGGAGGTGGGTGGGTTGTGAAGACTAAATTCCTGCTGTTCCCCGGAGATCACCTGTTACAGGTGAGTAACTATGCTATCTCCAGGAACAAGTAGGAATGTAGTCTTCACATATGGGGACTCCCTAGCTTTAGATGCCAGGGAGAGACCCCAGACGTTGTGTGTCTCTGTGAAAGGGCTCCACTTTCCCCCATGGATCTCTGGCATCCAACCAGGGATGGTGGGGGTAGGAGTGGATTAGGTATGGAACAGGTGTTGGAGAACAGCCTGACCAAACAAGGCATCCTGGCGGGAGTCCTTGTCCAAGCAGTAATGGGCTATGAAGGTATGAATCGAGGCCCAGTTGGCTGCTCGACAGATGTCGTCGATAGACAAAGAGTGCAGATGAGCCATTGAAGCTGCCATGGTTCTCACATTGTGAGCTGTGACATGGCCCTCCAGAGGAAGATTCTTACTCTGATAGGCAAAGGAAATACATTGAGCAATCCAGTTAGACAGTGTTCTCTTGGAGACTGGAAGTGCCAAATGAGATGGATCAAAAGCAACAAAGAGTTGAGAGGACTTTCTATGTTGCTGTGCTCTTTGTAAGTAAAAAGCTAAAGCTCTTTTACAGTTCAAAGTATGAAGATTTTTCTGCATTTGATGCATGAGGCCTTGGAAAAAACACAGGCAGGTAGACCGCTTGGTTTAGATGAAAAGGCGAGACCACCATTGGCATAAAGTGTGGATGAGTCCTAAGGACTACCTTGTCATGATGGAACCTTGTCTAAGGTGGATCAGCCACTAGTGCCTGCAACTCACTGATGCAATGTGCTGATGTGAATGCAATGAGAAAGAAAATCTTCCAAGAAAGGAATTTCAACGAGGTAGTAGCTAAGGGTTCGAAAGGTGGCTTCATGAGCTGACCAAGAACCAGGTTTAAGTCCCATGCCACTGGTGGTGGCCTATTGGGAGTCTTAGTTAGAAGAAGGCCTCTCATAAATCTTGCTATAAAAGAGGATGGGAGGAAATAGGTCGCCCATTTAGAGGCTTGAAAGAAGCTGCAATAGCACTCAAATGGACTCTTACTGAGTTAGTCTTAAGTCCTGCATTGGACAAATGAAGGAGATACTCCAGTAATGATTACAGAGGTATCGCAAGGGGGTTAAGACCCTTGTGCGAACACCATATGGTAAACCTTTTCCACTTGAAAGCATAAGAGCGTCTTGTGGAAGGCTTCCTGGAAGCATAAAGGATATCCTTTACTTGCTGAGGGAGGTTAAGATCATGGCGATCTAGGCCTTCAGCAACCAAGCCCTGAAATGCAGAGACTGGGGATTTGGATGCCATAACATTCCCTCCTCCTGGGACAGGAGATATGGAGCAGACCCTAACTCCAGAGAGGGAGCTTGAGAGAGATGTAGAAGCAGAGGGTACCACACTTGCCATGGCCAATGTGGAGCTATGAGAATCATACGGCCTCTGTCTCTCTGAAGCTTGAACAGGGTTTTGGGAATTAGGGGAATGGGTGGAAAGGCATAAAGGAAGTCTTGACCCCAGTGAAGGAGGAAAGCAACCCTGGCTTGAGAGCCCTAAGCCAGAATTCTGGAACAGAACCGGAGACGTTTGGCATTCAACGGATTTGCAAAGAGGTCTATGTCAAGGGTTCCCCAAATTTGAAAAATATTGGCCACCTGGTCTGCATGCAGAGACCATGCGTGTGGAAGCAGAACTCGACCGAGTCTGTCTGCCAAAGAGTTTTGGATGCCTGGAAGATACACTGCCAGGAGATGAATCTGATGCTCTCTGGCAAGGGCCCATAGTCGCAAAGCTTCGTTGCAAAGTGACAGAGAGCCTGTTCCCCCCTGCTTGTTCAAGTAGAACATGGCTACTTGATTGTCCATATGAATGACGACTGTCTTGTAGCTGAGCAGGGTGTGGAACACTCGAAGAGCAAGGAAGATTGCTCTGAGCTCCAAGAGATTGATATGTAGATGAGTCTCCTGTGGAGTCCAAGTGCCTTGGGTGGAGAGGTCTTGTAGATGAGCTCCACAACCCATTGGAGAAGCATCAGTTCTGAGTTGCCTGGGGTAAAGGTTGTTGAAATGGGGACCCCACCAACAGGTTTTGAGTGGACTGCCACCAACGGAGGGACAAAATAAGGCATTTGGTGTTTGCTATTTTGTCTGACAGGCACCCTGATGCCTGGGTCCATTAAATGGATAAAGTCCATTGGGCTGCTCTCATATGGAGGCAAGCATAGGGAACCACATGCACGGTAGATGCCATGTGGCCTAGTAGTTGTAACATCTCTCGAGCAGTGAGATGAGGTTTTAGCACTGCTTGAGAAGCTAACTGCACCATGCGAAGGCAACGGGTCTGAGGAAGATAGGCTCTTGCTTTTCTGGTATCCAGGAAAGCTCCTATGAACTCTAAAGACTGAGTGGGACTTAGGCTGGATTTTGGGATGTTTATGACTAGACCCAAATACTGAAGGATACGCACTGTGCAAGATAGAGAAATCCTGGCCTCTGATTCTGATGGGGCTCGAATGAGCCAGTAGTCTAAGTAAGGGAAAACGAATATTCCTAGAGTGCGAAGAAATGCTGCTACCACAGCCATGCATTTCGTAAACACCCTTGGTGCAGAGGCCAGGCCAAAAGGAAGCACCCTGTACTGGTAGTGCTTTCCTTGAAAAAGGAACCGAAGGAACTATCTGTGAGTTGGATGGATGAGAACATGAGTGTACGCATCCTTGAGATCTAGAGAACAAAGCCAATCCTGACTCTGAAGGTATGGCAGCAGAGTTCCTAGAGAAATCATCTTGAACTTCTCCTTGAACAGGAATTTGTTCAATTCTCTGAGGTCTAAAATGGGTTTGTGTCCCCCTGTTTTCTTTGGGATAAGGAAATAGGGGGAGTAAAACCCTGTACCCTGCTGATGAATGGGTACTTCTTCTATTGCCCCCTGGGAAAGAAGCATAGTGACCTCTTGATCTAACAGGCTGATGAGAGAGGTCTGAGAATTGAACTGTCTTACCATTGTGGGAGGGGGCATGCAAAGAAAGTGAAGTTTGTACCCCTCTTTTATAATGGAGAGTGTCCAATGTTCTGCTGTTATCTGCCCCCATCTGGGGGCAAAGTCACACAATCTTCCTGGAATGGTGGAAGGCTCTGGTCCAATGAGAGCCAGGAAGGCTAAGTTCTCTAGATGAAAGTCAAAGGCCTTGAGGAGGCTGAGAATGCCGAGACGGTTGAGGCTTAGCAGTCTTTGCTTTCCTTTGTTTAGGTGGTTGCTGACTCTTTCGGGCAGATTGACCTGCAGAACGTCCCTGCTTGGAATAAGAGGGATAAAACCTCTTCTTCTTGGAGAAGAATGTTTTTTTGAAAGATTTCTTTCTTGCAGGATCAGCTGTGGCTTTGGATAATCTATCCAAAGTAGAGTTATCAGCATCTAATTCATTGGCTTTCTCTTGCCCATTCTTGCCAAATAGATTCTCACCTGTACAAGGGATATTGCCCAGTTTGTCCTGCACCCAGAGCTCCAAATCGGATGCCTGGAGCCAGGCAATTCTACGTGCACCTATGGCAATGGCAGAGGTTCTGCTTATGCACTCAAAACAGTCAAAAGCTGCATGGTTGACAAACTTAGAAACATCCTGGGCATGTTTGACCAGTGTGAGAAAATCCTGCCTTCTATCCTCAGGAAGAAGAGGACTCAAAACCTCTAAATCTCCTGTGACTTCCTTAAGGAACATTCCCATATATAAAATATAGGAACTGATCCTGGCAGAAAGCATGGAAGCCTGGAAAGTATGACATCCAAAAGCATCCAAAGTTCTACACTCACGTCCTGGAGGATTAGAGGCATGCCTCTTTGCACTCCTGATCCTTCTCATAGCTGATTCCACTACAAGAGAGTGGTGAGGAAGCCGAGTCTTCTGGAAACCAGGACAAGGAGGGACTCGATACATGGTATCCAGTCTACGAGAGTGAGGAGAGGTGGTAAGAGATGTTTTCCACATTCTTAGCAAGAGATCATGTAAGATCTCATGGATAGGCAAAGTAGCCGCCTCTTTAGGAGCCTTGGGATATTGTAGAATCTCCAACTCCTTTGCCCTGGGCTCTGTTTCGGGAGCCACAGTAATGGAAAGACCTTGAGCCACCTCCCTGATAAAATCCTGAAAGGAGATATCTTCTGGAGGAGACATCCTACGTTTAGGAAAGGAAGGCTCCTGTGGGAGAAGTATTCCAGTACCAACAGAGCTGTCAGAATCCTCAGAGTCCTCCAAGGATTCAAAGTACCTTCTGTCCGGATGCTCTTGAAGAGCCCGATACCCGTACTAACCAAAGTCGGTACCAGGGGGGAATCGGTACCGTGTAACGGTACCGGAAGGCATCGCATGACTGGGTGCCGGCAAAGCAGACCCCGATGTTGATGCTGCCGGAGTCGGTGCCGATACCGGTGCCGGGGTCGGTGCCGATACCGGTGCCGGGGTCGGTGCCGATACCGGTGCCGGGGTCGGTGCCGATACCGGTGCCGGGGTCGGTGCCGATACCGGTGCCGGGGTCGGTGCCGATACCGGTGCCGGGGTCGGTGCCGATACCGGTGCCGGGGTCGGTGCCGATACCGGTGCCGGGGTCGGTGCCGATACCGGTGCCGATACCGGTGCCGGGGTCGGTGCCGATACCGGTGCCGGGGTCGGTGCCGATACCGGTGCCGGGGTCGGTGCCGATACCGGTGCCGGAGTCGGTGCCGATACCGATTGAACTCTCTGACGCGATTCCGAGGGTGTCGATGCTGCAAGGAGAGCCACCAGACTGCGTTCAATAGCCAAGAACCTCTGGTCTATCGATGCTGCCGATGCCTGGGTATCGGTACCGGAGAAAGCAGCTGGTACCCCAGAGCATGGCACCAGTTGTTCTGCCGAGGTTGAGGCCTCGAGAACATCCTGGAGCCCCGATAATGCTTTGGAAGCTGAAGTCTCCCGCCGGGGCAATTTTGCCGGTACACAACCCTCAAGGGCAACGCCAGAGGCATCTCGATGCTTGGAAGGAGATCTACCCTTTGAGGAAAGGCTAGACTTATGTTTAGTTACCTGAGATCCATGGGAGGAAGACAAAGCCCTGGAAGACGTCGATGCCACAGAAGCTGCATCGGAGGGAAAAAGGGTGCTAAGCTTAGCAGCCCTGTTTTGTCGACCCCTTTTGGACATCATGGCACAAGCCATACACTCAGAGATGGAGTGGTCAGGACCTAAACATTTAAGACACCACTCATGGGTGTCAGTGTCGGAGATGGTCCCACCACACTTGGTCACATTTTGAAACCCGAAGCGGGTTTGTCCATAGTGGAGGAAATTTTGGGCCTAAGGCCCAAAATGGCACGTGCACCTGGAAAAGAAAAGTTAGGAAAAAAATACTTTTTTTTTTTTTTTAAAGAAAGAAAAAGAAGAACCGGCAGTACCAGTATAGCGTCGAGGAAGGCAGACGCGACTACAAAAAATGAGGAGAATAAGGAAAATTTTCTGCGGTGACAAGAACGACCTGCTGGCTCTGCGGAAAACGAAGAACTGGAGAGAGGCAGTTGGGAAAGGCAGGAAGGCAGCACGCAGGTGATGTGGGATGCTCCCAAAAGCCTTCTAATTGGACGCTGGGGAGCGTTCCCGTGTAGGCTCCGTCGGTACTGACGATACCCATATGTGAAGATTACATTCCTGCTTGTTCCTGGAGATACTCTTGAACTTCTCTCAATCCTATGGGCTCCGTAGAAAAAAGACAACTGAGGTAAGATGGAATCCTTGGGCGAGAAGTGGACTATGCATGTGTGGTGCATCTCCCATAGGCTTATTTGAAAGCTGGGAAGATGCTTCCAAACAGGCTCCGTTGCCGCAGACATCACCCATATATGAGGGCCAACTTCCTGATAGTTCCCAGAGAATAACTGTTATAACTGCATGCAAACACAGAACAAACATGGGAAGTAGGTGATTACCACCACCATAAGTCCCCTTTTTAAAATCTATAGCCAGTGAGTAAATGTAAGGCAGAGTATTTATCAACAAATATAATATTTAAAAATTTCAACACTATGACAGTTACCAAGTTGAAACTTAAACATGAAAGTATTTTGTGTAGGATTTGCTTTCTGTTATACCTGTCTTCTAAAATTTTGATGGTATCCTGCAGTCCTTTTTGCTGTTCTCTGAGCTGCTGGTTTTTGGTATAAAACTCTTCAAGCCTCTGTGCATCTCTGAAATAAAATCAAATATTGTTAATTCAAATGTATTAATTAAAAATAACTGTTTCCAGAACCCCACTAATCCTGTATTTCCCTGTTTACCAAAACATATACAATAATTTTAAAATGAACCAATTTCTCAACTGTCTGCTTCAGAGTAGGCTTTCACACATGTCATTAACAAAATAGCTTATTCAGTATGGAGCAGATTCATCCTCAGTAAACTTCAGACTTGCTTTTGGCAAATATCAAATGTCACATAAGATATTGTAGCAGCGAAGTGCACGCAATGAATAAAACCAGGAGTCAATTGCAGGGTCCAAGCCAATTTAATGTGCACAGGCTCAGACAAGGAGTGCATCCAAAAGTGACAGAGCAAAGTTATACAGGAGCAAATTCATTATATACATTTCTTTCAGTTTGATACATGCAAACTTTCTATTGGTCCCAAAGCCCCCTGCACCTGTCCAATCGGGGACCCTCTCTGGGCCTAGCACCCTGTTCCCCCTTCCCAGACTCTTCTAACATAAGATATGCCATACTGGGTCAGACCAAGGTCCATCAAGCCCAGTATTCTGTTTCCAACAGAGGCCAATCTAGGTCATATGTACCTAGCAGTTTCCCCAAGGGACACAGGTTCCACAATGCTTGTATTGGTTCAAGCATTGATATCCTGGGTCCCTTCTTAATAATGGCTTATGGACCTTTCCTCCAGGAACTTGTCCAAACCTTTTTTAAACCCAGCTACACTAACAGCCTTTACTACATCCTCCGGTAACAAATTCCAGAGTTTGATTACACGTTGAGTGAAAAAATATTTTCTTTTATTAGTCTTAAATAGTTTACCCTGTAGCTTCATTGCATGTCCCCTAGTCTTTCTATATTCTGATACGGTAAACAATCGATCTACGTTTACCCGTTCCACTCCGTTCATTAATGTATAGACTTCTATCATATCTCCCCTCAGCCGTCTCTTTTCCAGGTTAAAGAGCCCTAACCTTTTTAGCCTTTCTTCATAGGAGTATCCTTCCATCCCCTTTACCATTTTGGTGACTCTTCTCTGAACCTTTTCTAATAACTCTATATCCTTTTTAAGATACAGCGACCAGAATTGCACACAATATTCAAGGTGCGGTCTCACCATGGAAGGATATAGAGGCATTATAATATCCTTTGTTTTATTTTCCATTCCTTTCCTTATCATACCTAGCATTCTATTTGCTCTCTTGGCCGCCGCTGCACACTGGGCCGAGGGTTTTAACATGGTATCCACAATGACGCCTAAATCTTTTCATGGGTGGTGGTTCCTAATGTGGAACCTTGCATCGTGTAACCATAGTTTGGGTTGTTCTTCCCTAGGTGCATAACCTTGCACTTGTCCACATTAAATTTCATCTGCCATTTTGATGCCCAATCTTCCAATTTATCAAGATCCTCTTGCAATTTTCCACAATCCTCTTGGGTTTTAACAACTTTAAATAGTTTTGTGTCATCTGCAAATTTGATCACCTCACTCGTTATTCCACTTTCCAGGTCATTTATGAATATGTCAAAAAGCAGCGGACCCAGCACAGATCCCTGGGGTACACCACTATTCACCTTTCTCCATTGGGAAAATTGGCCATTTAGCCCTACCCTCTGCTTTCTATCTTTTAACCAGTTCCTGATCCACAATAGTACACTGCCTCCTATCCCATGACTCTTTAGTTTTGCCAAAAGTCTCTCATGAGGGACCTTGTCAAAGGCTTTCTGAAAGTCCAGATACACAATATCAACCGACTCACCTTTGTCCACCTGATTATTCACTCCTTCAAAAAAACATAACAGATTAGTAAGACAAGATCTTCCTTGTCTAAAGCCATGTTGGCTGTCTCTCATTAGTTCATGACTATCTACATGCTGAGTAATTTTATTCTTTATGATGGTTTCTATCATTTTTCCCGGTATTGACGTCAGGCTCACCGGTCTGTAGTTTCCCGGATCACCCCTGGAACCCTTTTTAAAAATTGGTGTTACATTGGCGATCCTACAATCTTCAGGTATTAGAGATGATTTAAATGATAGTTCACAGATTACTAATAGCAGGTCTGCAATCTCATATTTCAGTTCTTTCAACACCCTTGGATGTATACCATCCGGCCCAGGTGATTTGCTACTCTTCAGCTTATCTAATAGTTGTAATACATCTTCTCGATGTATCGATATTTCCTTCAATTCTTCTGCACCTTTAAATACCACTTCAGTCATGGGTAACATCCCTACATCTTCCTCAGTAAAGACCGAAGCAAAGAATTCGTTCAGTCTCTCCGCTATCGCCTTGTCTCCTCTTAGTGCTCCTTTAACCCCTTTATCATCTAATGGACCAACTGACTCTCTCACAGGTTTTTTGCTACAAATGTACTTGAAAAGGTCTTTACTTCGCGTTTTTGCTTCTGCAGCAAGCTTCTTCTCAAATTCTCCCTTTGCCTGCCTTATCAATGCCTTGCATTTGACTTGCCAGTGCTTGTGCTGTTTCCAGGTTTCGTCGTTTGGCTCTTTTTTCCATTTCCTGAAAGATGCTTTTTTGGCAACAGCCTCTCTGACCTCAACTTTAAACCATGCTGGCAGTTTTTTGGACTTCTTTCCACTTTTCTTAAAGCGTGGAATACAGCTGGTCTGGGCTTCCAAGACAGTATTTTTCAACAACAGCCAAGCCTGATGTACGTCTTTAACCTTTGCAACTGCTCCTTTTAGTTTTTTCTTGACTGTTTTCCTCATTTTATCATAGTCTCCCTTTCGAAAGTTAAAAGGTAGTACTGTGGATTTCCTTACTATCCCTCCTCCACTAATTAAATCAAAGGCGATCATGCTATGATCACTATTGCCAAGTGGCCCCAACAACCTTATCTCTTGCACTAGATCTGGTGTTCCACTAAGGATTAGGTCTAACAAAGCCACAGTTTCTAGACATAGATACATTTCTACTGCAAGGTCATTTCTAGCTCAGAGAATGTGAGAATGCAGAACACTGGAACATATCTATCATCAGCATGGAAGAAGTTAATAAAGGATTCATGCAGGATTCATACAAACTTATCTAAAGCAGTTTAAAGCGGATTCTCAGACTTTCACTGACTTTGGTCTTTCTCAGCACTACTATTCCCAAGTGGGGGTGGGGACTCAGGCCTAGCTTACAGGCCTCTCATACATTTACAGACTATTGTAGGCCATAGCCTGCCACATTCCCCCCTTTGATTATTCTCACCCGCAAGTGAGAAAGGGTGAGAATTAAATCACATATTATACTTGCGCAAAAGCATCTTTTGGGGTATAGGGTAATATTGCCACATAGCTAATACTTTTGTAGCTGTCTTCCGTTCTACAGTACTGTCAATAACTGAGGTTATCATGCGTAAGCAAAGGGGTAGGAGACATGGGAGAAACAAGCATGTAGCTAATATCAATAATACAATGAACACAAGAGTTTTCAGGCCACCCAGCCCTGAAAACATAGAACCAAACCATCCATCCAGTTTCAGGCCATGCCAGGTCTGAACTGGTACATATGCTTGCTTCCGCATCTGATTAGCTATATCTTCCACAACTTGACCTTCATTATCAATTTGCAAACAGCAGCTAGTTAAATTCAATTTTCCACATACTCCACCTTCAGCTGCTAGTAAATAATCTAGTGCTAAGCGATTTTGATAAATGGCTGTACGCATTTGTGTACTCTGTTTAGCTAAAAGGGTTAAAGCTTTACTAGTTTCTTTTGTTATTATTTCAACAGCAGCTTGTAAGCGTATAATACGATTTATCATATACACGGGTACGGTATCCCCAGGTCCCATCTTGTGTCCAAGTGGCGGGTCCATAGTATGAAATGATTCTCAGGTGGCCACTCCTCATCATCCCATTTATCCCACTGGCCTATTTTCAAAGCCTCTTGCTTCTGTCGACTTTTATATACAGGAAAGCCTAATTGCTCCCCGTGGGAGATAGGCAAAAGAAAGAAGGAAGGTCGTATAGTTCCCAGTACACATGCACCTCCCCAGTTATTAGGGAGCTTGGCATATGCTCGGGTTCCACAAATCCAATATAGTCCAGGTGGGGCTTGCCAGGTATTGTAAGAAGCCAAATTAGTCCATAGCTTAGCAAGATTAGGAAAGATGACTAGAGGGTTGGAAGGTTCTGGAGTGTTTACACCCGACCACCAGGACGTTTTCTTAATGGTGGCATTGTAAAACGTCTGGTTTAGACAGACCAGTTGTCCAACTAGCATAGTAAACTGTGGTCCTGTACGAGCAAAACACAAGTTACCAACAGGGTTAGCTAATACCCATTCACTGGTAGTTTTATGCAGAGCAGTTTGATTATATGGGATAGAGTATTTCAACTCTTGTGCCTACCAAGGCCATTGGTCTCCCATCATAGTTCCACCACAGAAGAAACAATCAGAAATGTGAAGACTGGACGCTACAGCTCCAGCTAGTTCAATGAACAAGTTCTGGGAGGTGTGGGGAATTGCAAACTCTGCCTTCATAGCCTCATAAAAGGTATGATGTATTTGATAAGGTGAAAAAACATGGGTCTTAGTGTTAAGTTGTATATATAAAAAGGTCCTAGGGTCAGTTCCTCCCCCTGCTATACGTAAACCAAATCTGAACCCCTGCTTCCACTGGCTAGGGTCAAGTATGAGGAGCCGTAGGGGATTACAAGCACCTGTCTTACACTTCTGAGGCTCAAGCAAGGGTAGTCTTTCTAAATTGGCTTTACGATTATCCCCATCTTGTCCAGTAGGGCCACCCAACCAAGTAGCATAGTACACACATTCCCACTTTGGACAGAAGTATGCATCTTTAGATGGCTTACTGTAGGTGGATGGGGAATATTTCCCAGTACATTTTCACCATCCGTATGCTCCTTCAGGACACATATTTATTATCATAATAGTAGGCTTGCTTCCAAGTCCCACATTTGTAATAGTCATTTCTATTTATAAGATCATAGGCATCAAAGTATAGGAGTACAGGTCTTGTGGGATCAGAAAGTTGACGTGTGGCATGCAACCTCTCTGCAACCTGATCCGGTCCTTCAACGTGAACTGCATGATATACGCAGATGACGTGCTATTATACATGCCTTTTGCAACAGAAAACCCAGACCTCTCACCAATAACATGCTGCATAAATGAAATATACAACTGGCTACAATCCCAAAACCTCCAGATTCAACACAAGAAGACGGAGGTCATGTTCATTACAAGAAATCGTAACTTCACTGCGCCTACAGTACTAAAGGTGAAGGAAGCTGACCTCCAGATCAAATCCGCGATCAGATACCTTGGCGTCACACTAGACCAGAACCTAAATATGCAGGCGTATATAAGTAACACTGTAAGGGCAGTATACCATAAAATTAGATCCCTTAGATACCTACGATCTCTGCTGGAGCCTGATGATTTCAGGACCATCTTTCAGGCACTAATAATTCCGCATTTCGATTATGCGAATGCAATACTGCAAGGACTCCCCCAAACCACTCTGAACCCACTGCAAATGGCAATGAACACCGCAGCAAGAGTACTACACGGAGCATCCAGGAAAGACCATGTCACACCCATTATGAAACAACTCCACTGGCTCCCGATTCAAGGTAGGATTACATTCAAGACCTTGCTACTCACCTTCAAAGCCACCAATGGTCTCTCGTCAACATCACTAACAGAGATAGTCCAGAGGACGCCCCACAATAGGGACAGAAGGTCAGTAGCACAAAACACCTTGATAGTCCCAAGATCAATGACTCAATGCACCAAGTCAACATCCAGCAGGGCATTCAAACTTTATGCACCAATGATCTGGAACAGCCTCCCTCACAACATCCGAACAATCCCAGACATATTCCAATTCAGGAAGGCTGTGAAACACTACCTCTTCCTCCTACATTACCCGGAAACCAATGAAAGCTCAGCACCAATTACCAAAACCTCACAAATCTCCTCTGTCTGAAACCATACGAACTCATGACCAGCCTGTAAATTGTATATATTGTTATTGTATATAGTTACCCTGTTAGCCAAGTTGAATTTCCTGTTCATATGTAAACACAAAGTACTATTGGAAATGTGTATGTTCGTTGTTTATTGTAAACCGCACTGATGCTGAATAGCGCGGTATAAAAGAGACTTTAAATAAATAAATAAATAAATTTATGAGGGCCCCATCCTCATCATTCCATCTCAATTCTAAAACATAATAAGAAGGGTTCTGACGAGGACTAAAACAAGTTTTGGTCTTTCCTTTTGTACAGATATTTAACTCTGTACCATTATACACACACCGGCTAACTATACCAGTACAAGTGTAGTAAGAATGATAAAGTAAAGTTTGAGTAACCTTTATCCCAGTTCGGGATATACAGTTATACAGGCTGCACAGTGGGGTAGGACAAAAGTTGTCCCAAGGGACCCCAGGGCTACCGCAAAAATGAAACAATAGGAAATCAACATAATCACAGTCTCTGATAGATGGATTGAAATGTTGAGAACTCTGAACTTGAAGTCTTCTTATCCCAGCTTCCACCGTACGTAGACCTGTCAGCTTCCGCGCCGTGTGACAGGAGTAGGGTTGTAGATCCTCAGGCTTCTGCCGTACGTCGACCTGCCAGCTTCCAGTGGGTGGCAGGAGTAGGGCTGCAGATTCTAAAGACTTTCACAGTGGTGGCTGCCGTCGCAGTGTGAGCCGCAATGGGGTTGCAGGGTCATTTACTGAAGTCCAATGACCAAGTTCAGAAGCGGCTGCTGGCTTTACTCGACTGTGGATGGATCCAGGGTTCGAGTTCGGCAACTTTGACTGCTGTTGGGGTTGATAAGATAACATCATAAGGTCCCTTCCAATGCGGTGCCAATGGTGTCTTTCTCCACTCTTTGATCCACACCGAGACTCCAGGCTTGAAAGAATGCAGTGGTTCTGTTAGATTGATGGGCAGTTGATCCTGTACCCACGTATGAAGATTCTGCAAAACAGAACTCAAAGCCAATAGTTCTTGTCTAGTAATTTCAGATCCAATCTGTTGCATATCTCTTTTTATTCCTTGTACAATAGGCGGGGGTCACACATACAGAATCTCAAAAGGGGAAACTCCTAATGACTTAGTAGGGGCTGAGCGTATCCTAAGAAGGGACCTGGGGCCACTTCAGGTGAACTTCTTGACAGTTTAGATAACTGAGATTTCAGGGTTCTATTCATACGCTCTACTTTTCCTCAACTCTGAGGTCTGTAAGCAGTATGCAATTTCCACTGCACCTGTAGAGCTCGTGCTAACTGCTGAGTCACCTGAGATACAAATGAGGGCCCATTATCTGATCCTATAGTCAACAGGATCCCGAATCGGGGAATAATCTCATGAAGCAGAATTTTAGTGACTTCTCTGGCTTTCTCAGTTCTGGTGGGGAAAGCTTCTACCCACCCAGAAAAGGTACAGACTAAGACCAACAGGTAATGATATCCATTTGCTCATGGCATTTCAGTAAAATCCACCTGGATATTACTCATGGGGGTAAACTCCTGATTGAACTCTTGGGGGTGGATTAGGACCTTGCTTGGCATTATTCTTAGCACATGTTAAACATTGTTGAGCCACTGAGGCAGACAGGGGTCCTAATAATGGCATATAGAAATGAGGTTTGAGAGCTTTTTCCATAGCAGTCTTCCCATAATGTGTGGCCTGATGAAAAGCACGAACAAAGGCTGGGCCTATCGCTTCAGGAATCACTGTGGGTCCTGGAGGTAAGCCACCCTCTGGAGGTGGCAACACTATCCAGCCCTTCTCTGTTAGAACACCCCCCCTCCTTCTCACAGAAATAGTCTTAACTCTTTCGTGGTGTATCAGGGGGCCCATGAGCTAAGAGGCACAGGGAATAAGGCTGCCTAAATTGAGGTATCTTGGGCCAAAACCTGTCCAGTCGTGGCTGCTTTTCGGGCTGTGGCATCGGCAAACCAATTCCCTTGCGTAACTTCTCCTTCTCCTGCCTGATGACCTCGGCAGTGCATGACTGCAACTTGCTTAGGGGCCCACACAGCATCTAACAATGTCAATATCTTGGGGCCATATTTAATGGACTTACCTCCTGAAGTTATCAACCCTCGTTCTTTGTACAGGGCCCCATGTGCGTGCAAAGTTGTAAAGGCATACTTGGAATCTGTGTACACGTTTAAATGGAGTCCTTTTCCTATTATCAGCGCTCTAGTGAGAGCTATCAGTTCAGCTTTTTGTGCTGAAGTCCCCGGGGCCAGAGCTGAGGACTCAACTACCAGATCAAGAGTCACCACTGCATACCCGGCACAACGATGTCCACTGATGACAAGACTGCTTCCATCCACAAAGAAAGTCCGTTCAGGGTTCTCCAAAGGAATATCAATCAGATCCGGGCAACTTGAGAATACAGTGTCCATAATTTCCAAACAGTCATGATCAGGGGGCCAGGACCAACTGGTAACAACGTAGCAGGATTCAAAGCTTGACTGACCATCAATTGTAGTCAAGGATTCTCACACAGCATACTCTGATACTTCAACATTCGCGAATTTGTGAGCCAGAAGTTTCCTTAGTGCTCCATAAGGGTCAAGATGGAGTGTGGCATGATGACCCGAAGATTCTGTCCCAAAGTGAGCTTGTCAGCTTCACTCACTAGGAGAGCTGTAGCTGCAACAGCTCTCAAACAAGGGGGCAAGCCTTTTGCAACCACAGACAGTTGTTTTGATAAATAGGCCACTGGTCGCTGTCAAGATCCAAGAGATTGAGTCAACACTCCCAAAGCATTTCCTTGTGACTCATGGACATAAAGGCGAAAAGGTTTCTGGACATCTGGCAGACCCAGAGCTGGTGATGACATCAAGGCAGCCTTCAAAGATCGAAATGCTGCATCCTGTTCAGGTCCCCACTCCAGTGGAGCCCTTTCTATTCCTTTGGTGACTTGATACAATGGCTTTGCCAACAGTGCAAAGTTGGGTATCCATATACGGCAATATCCTGCAGCCCCTAAAAAGGCTCTCACTTGCCTCCTAGTGGTTGGGGTAGGAATACTGCATACAGCTTCTTTGCGTTCTGGTCCCAGGCATCGGGTTCCGCTGGACAATTGGAATCCTAGATATTAAACTTCAGTCTGGCATAACTGCCTTGGCCCTTGAGACCTTGTATCCAGCTTCGTTCAGAAGGTGCAAGAGATCACTGGTGGCTTGTAAACATTCACTTTCCGAATTGGTGGCTGTTAGCAGGTCATCCACATACTGGAGAAGAACCATTTTCCCTGGGTTCACAGAGTAGCTTGGAAGATCCTGATTTAAAGCAGCACTGAACAGGGTAGGTGAATTCTTGAATCCTTGGGGTAATCAAGTCCAGGTGAGTTAGCCCCGCCTTCCTGTTGTAGGATCTTGCCAAAGGCAAACAAATGTTGACTGGCAGGGGCTAGGCGTATGCAGAAGAAAGCATCTTTCAGGTCCAGGACGGTGAAATGAGTAGCCTCAGCGGGGATCAGTCCCAAGAGAGTATAAGGATGTGGTACCACTGGATGTATAGTTTCAACTGCATCATTCACCCGCCTCAGATCTTGTACTGGGCGGTAATCTCCCGTCCCAGGTTTCTTGACTGGGAGAAGGGGGGTGTTCCAAAATGACTGGCATTCTTTAAGAAGTCCATACTTCAGCAGTTTCATCAGATGGCTGTGGATACCTTCAATGGCTGGTCGAGGAAGAGGATACTGCTTCACATGCACTGGTTCCACTCCTGATTTGAGGGTGACAATGATGGGGGCTATGTTCTTCGCTAGGCCAGGTGGATTATCCTCCGCCCATACTTCAGGCGGAGCTGAAAGGTTGGTGGGTATACAGGAACTAACTGTCTTCGTTGGAGATACACTGTAAAACCGCCACTCTTCTTCTCAGGGGACAGTCAGCACCATCAATCCAGCAGGCTTTGAGTTTACAGTCATTTGCATTTCTCCCCCTTCAGCAAAGGATATCTGCGCCTGGAGCTTAGCAAGCATATCTCAGCCCAAAAGTGGAATAGGGCATTCAGGCATATACAGGAAATGGTGCGTTATTTTCTGCCCCCCCCCCCCCCCCTAGTTCACACATGCGGTTCTGCAAGAATGGCTTAGTGGCCCTAGCCCCAGTGGCCCCAACAATGGTGACAGATTGAGAGGACAGAGGGGCCACTGGCTTTGCCACCATTAAGTGTTCGGCTCCTGTATCCACCATAAAGTCCATATATTGGTCCCCTATTTTCAAACTGACCACAGGCTCCTGGAGACCCAGGGTAAACTTGGAGCCCGGTCTGGCCTAGTCTTCATCCATATCATAGCCCTCTGCAACTGCCACTCCCTCAATAGCTTGCTTCTTCCCTCTCTTGCTGGAACTGTGCTCGGTTTATCCCTCCCCGACTCTGGAATCGACCTCCTGCTCTCCAAGTACTCCCTCCTCCACTCCGGGGGGTGGAGTCAAGATGCGGGCATTCATTCTTCCAATGTCCTTCTTCTCTGCAATGGGTGCATTGGTTCGCACCCAGTGGGGGACACCTACTTCCACGGCCCCTTCCACGTCCTCTGCTCCTTCGATTAGGAAAACCTCCTCCACGTCATTCAACTAAAGCGGCAGCAAGAAAATCTGCTTTCTTCTTCATTTTCCGTTCACTTTCTCTGTAACGCTCATTTTCACGATTCACAAACACTTTCTGAGCAACTTCCATTAACTGTGCTGTATTCATGCCCACAAATCCATCCATTTTCTGTAATTTTCGTTTTATATCTCCTCGGGACTGACTAAGGCTGCGTTTACCATACGCAAATTCTCCTGGGCTGCTGGATCGTATGGGGTATATAATCTATAGGCTACAGACAATCGTTCATGAAAGGCCGCTGGACTCTCATCCGGACCCTGGATGGCTTCCGATACCTTTCCGATATTCACAGCTTTCTGGCCTCCCCTCCTCAGGCCCTGCAACAAGGCCTGGCGAAATCGAGTTAGGGCCGCCGCCCCCCTTTCATCATTCGGATCCCATCTGGGATCCTCACTTGGGAAAGCTGCGGCGGCTGCTTGCGGAAGATTCAGATCTGCTCCATCTACAGGGTTCTCTTCTAGCCAGCGGATAGCCGTTTGCACGATTTGCGCTCGCTCCTCAGTAGTAAAGAGAGTGGACAGGAGCTGGCGGCAATCAGACCAGGTAGGCTGATGAGTTTGCATTATACTAGACATTAATTCTGTCAATTCCTGGGGCTTTGCAGTATAGGATGCATAAAGCGTAGTTACTCACCTGTAACAGGTGTTCTCCAGGAGCAGCAGGAATCAGTCCTCACATATGGGTGACGTCGGCGCCGACGGAGCCCTCGCGGAGCAATTTTCCCCAGCTTTCAAAGAAAGCCTTTCGGAATTCCAGCGCGCATGCGCGGTCGCCTTCCCGCCCAAGGGTGCCATCTTAGCCAGTCAGATGACATAGCTAAAAAAGACAGCATAAAAATTTGCAAAAAAACTTAAGCAGATGATTGCAACTCCAAGGGGAGGAGGGAGGGTTGTGAGGACTGATTCCTGCTGCTCCTGGAGAACACCTGTTACAGGTGAGTAACTACGCTTTCTCCAGGACCAAGCAGGAAGTCAGTCCTCACATATGGGACTCCCAAGCTTAAGGCTATCGGAGACCCTAAGCACAAAAATGAGCTCCCTCTAGCTCAGCAGCACAGAAGGAAGGAATCTTCGCTGAATTATTACCCACCGGTAGCCCACATCCGGGATGGAGGGTAGGAGTTGCTCAAACCTCAAAGAGATTACGGAGGACTGCCTGTCCGAAAGCACTGTCCCTGCGGGACTCCCTCTCGAGACAGTAATGGACCGCAAAAGTCTGGCTCGGAGACCAAGTAGCAGCCCGGCAGATGTCTGCCAGCGGAACAGAGCGGAGGTAAGCCACTGACGTAGCCTTTGCCCGAACGCAATGAGCCGTGACTCGACCTTCCAAGGAGAGTCCGGCTGCCCCATAAGCCCAAGTGATACAGTCCGCAACCCAGATGGACAGAGTACGCTTGGAGACCGGGAGTCCCAATTTATTGGGATCAAAAGACACAAAAAGCTGCGCAGCTTTACGGTGCTCCCGCGTACGGTCAAGGTAGAAGTTCAATGCCCTTCTACAGTCCAGGGTATGGAGGACCATTTCAGTTCGGCTGGAGTGTGGTCTGGGAAAGAAGGTCGGAAGTACCACCTCCTGATTGATGTGAAAAGGGGAGACCACTTTTGGAAGAAATTTAGGGTGAGTCCGTAGGACTACCCTATTTTTGTAGAACCGAGTGTAAGGGGGATCAGACACGAGGGCCTGCAATTCACTTACGCGTCTAGCGGAAGTGAGGGCTATCAAGAACAATGTTTTCCAAGAAAGAAAACGGAGAGAACAGGTAGCCATAGGTTCAAAAGGCGGACAGGTGATCCGCTGCAAAACCACATTCAGATCCCAGTCAGGCGCTGGCGGGCGCAGAGGTGGTTTAAGTAGAAGGAGACCTCGGAGAAACCTCGCTACAAGAGGGTCGCTGGAAAGAGGTCTGCCGTCCACCGGCACATGTGCTGAAAGAGCACTGAGGTGAACTTTGACGGAGTTGGACTTAAGTCCCAGATTAGAGAGGTATAGCAAGTACTGCAAGATCACCGACACCGGGCAGGAGAAAGGATCCTGAGACTGTTGGGTACACCAAATGGAGAAGCGACGCCATTTAAGGGCGTAGCATTTGCGGGTAGAAGGTCGCCGAGAAGCTAGGACGACCCCTTCCACCTCTGCCGGCAGGAGAAGGGGAGCAAGGACTACCCTCTCAGCAGCCAGGCTATTAGATTGAGAGATCTGAGGTTGGGGTGTAGCAGAGACCCCTGATCCTGAGTGAGGAGATCCGGTTGTAACCCCAGAGGGAATGGATCCTCTACCGCTAACTGCAGCAGGAGTGGAAACCACGGCTGTCTGGGCCAGCGAGGGGCCACCAGGATCATGGAAGCTTTGTCTCGGAGAACCTTGAAAAGAGTTAGAGAGACTAGCGGGGTGGGAGGAAAAGCATACAGAAGGCTCTCCGACCATGAGAGTAGAAAAGCGTCTGCCGCAACTCGAAGGGGGTGTGGCTGACGAGAGCAGAAGCGAGGAAGTTGCCGGTTGAGAGGGCTGGCAAAGAGATCCATCGTGGGGAGGCCCCACTTTAGAAAGAGCTTCTGAACTACCAAGGGATCCAGGCGCCACTCGTGCGGCTGGAGGATCCTGCTGAGTTTGTCCGCCAGGCAATTTTCCCGGCCTGGGAGATAAACTGCCTTGAGAAGAACGCCGTGACTGACGGCCCAAGAGCAGAGCTTCTGTGCTTCCCGACAGAGAAGGAAGGAGCCCGTGCCCCCCTGTTTGTTCACGTAGAACATGGCCACTTGATTGTCCGTCTGGACAAGGACGGACTGGTGAGAGGTCAGGTGGGAGAAAGCCTTGAGAGCCAGGCGGATCGCTCTGAGCTCCAGGAAGTTGATCTGCTGAGCAGACTCCCACGTGGTCCAGAGGCCCTGAGTACGTGCCCCTTGGCAATGTGCTCCCCAACCCAGGAGGGACGCATCTGTCGTCAGCACCTGGGTCGGCTGAGGTGACTGAAAAGGCATGCCGAGTACCAGGTTCGGCCGATGAAGCCACCACTGGAGAGACGAGGCCAGCGGCTCGGAGACGCGCACTAGGTCTGCTAGGCCGCCTGTGGCTTGTTGCCATTGCTTGCGAAGACACCATTGAGCAGGCCGCATATTCAGGCGGGCATTGGGGGTCACATGGACGGTGGAAGCCATATGGCCGAGTAGTCTCAGGAAGCGCCTGGCAGAGACCAGGGGCTGGCTGCGAAAACGGTCGGCTAACTCCATGAGCCGTTGAGCCCTGTCGAGCGGCAGGAAAGCTCGTGCCTGAGGAGTGTGCAGCCTTGCGCCGATGAACTCGAGATCCTGTGAGGGGAGCAAAGTGGACTTTGCGAAGTTTATGACAAAGCCCAAGTTCTGCAGAAGAGTCACCGTGCGGCGTGTGGCGTTGGTGACCTCCGGAGCGGACGCTGCTCTGATGAGCCAGTCGTCGAGGTACGGAAAGACATAGAGGCCGTGAAGCCGGAGATGGGCCGCCACCACCGCGAGACATTTTGTGAAGACTCGCGGTGCGGAGGACAGGCCAAAGGGCAGTACTCTGTACTGGTAATGATTTCCTGCCACCACAAACCTTAGGTATTGGCAGTGGCTTGGGTGGATGAGGATGTGCGTGTAGGCATCCTTTAGATCCAAGGAGCATAGCCAATCTCCCTGCTGGAGGTAGGGCAGAAGGATTCCAAGGGTAAGCATTTTGAACTTTTCCCGCACGAGGAACTTGTTGAGGTTGCGCAAGTCCAGGATGGGTCTGAGGCCTCCTGTCCTTTTTGGTACTAGAAAATACCTGGAATAAAAGCCTTGACCTCTCAGGTGGTGGGGCACCGGTTCCACCGCCTGTTCCTGTAGAAGACCTGCTAACTCCTGAAGGAGTAAGTCCCTGTGCAGAGGGAGTTGTGGAGGTTCTCCCGGGAAATAGGAGGGAGGCACCTGGTGGAAGTGGAGAAGATAGCCTTCTCTTACGACTTGAAGCACCCAGGTATCTGAAGTGATGCTGGACCACCTGTGGGCGAAGTGAACCAGCCGGCCTCCGGTGCTGGGAGGAGCCAGCGGAGGGGGAGAGGCTATGCTGAAGGAGTCAAAAGCCCCCACCCTGCTGAGCAGGGGCTGGTGGTGCAGGCTTGGGGGCTTGCTGCCTACGGGACCCGTTACCCCGTCCCTTGGCCTGCTGGCCCTATTGGGGAGCTGCGGGGGCCTGATATTGGGGGTAGTGTTTATAGGCAGCCGCCTTTCTCGGGTAAAAGGACTTCTTTCCCGAGCCCTTCTTTTTCTGGGAAGGGGCGGAGGTCTTCCTAGAAAGCCTAGTCCTGGTGAGAGTCTCCGTCTCGATCTGTGCAGCCTTTTCTGCCATAGGTTTGCCAAAGAGGTTTTCACCTCGGCAGGGGACATCGACCAACTTGTCCTGCACCCAGGGCTCAAGGTCAGACGACTGAAGCCAAGCCTGTCGGCGGGCACCGATGCCGGCTGCGGCCACTCGAGCCGATGCTTCAAAGCCATCATAGGCTGCTCGGGATATGAATTTTGAGCATTCCCGAATGCCAGTGGACAAGGCTAGGAACCTCCGCAAAGGTTCCTCGGACAATCCAGCGGAGAATCCGGCTAGCTCTTTAGCCAGGTCTCGAAGATACATGCCCATGTATAGCTGGTAGGTCTGGACACGACACGCAAGCATAGAGCCCTGGAAACACTTCTTACCAAGGCCATCCAGGTTACGGGCCTCCCTGCCAGGAGGCACCGAGGAGTGCATCTTCTGGCTCTTAAGACGATGCATGGCCGATTCCACTACCATGGAATGGTGTTGTAGCTGTGCCTTTTGGAAGCCAGGGCTCTTGCGGACTCGATAGATAGAATCGACCCGCTTGCTCAGGACCTGCGAGGAGGCCGGACTCTCCCACATGCGGAAGAGTAGTCGTTCCAGCATGGGAGGAACCGGTACAGTAAAGTGTTCCCTGGCGGGAGAGTCATACTGGAGGGCGTCGAGCTCTTCGGCTCGAGGCTCCTCCTCGGGGTCCGCCGGGAAGGCCAAAGCCTTGGCCATATCCCTGACGAAGTCCGAGAACCGGGCATCCTCCGGAGGGGACTGCTTCCGAGGTTCGGACTCAGGCGAGTCCGAGGGGACACACAGAGTCCGAAAAGAATCAGGTGACTCTTCCTCTTCAGACTCCCAGACCGACTCTGAGGAGGAATCGGTGGGGTCGGCCCGGGCAGGCTGCGGCGCCCGACGCCCCGACGCCGAGGGAGTCGGCGTCGGCGACCTCGGTCCCGAACGGGAGGCCGAGGGTGACCTCGACCGAGGATCGACTCGAGTTCGCATGGACTCGAGGATCGGCTCGGTCTCCGGGGTCGACTTAGACGTCGACGTCCCGGCGGTCGGGGCAGCGGCGCCAGCAAGGCTAGCGAGCAGTGCCCGCTGCTGGTCCATGAAGGCAGACAGTCTGCTCTCCAAGGCCGTCAACCTGAGTCCGACCTCAGGTGACCCAGCAGCCCCCGACTCGGGCCCCGACGGCGTCGGGCCCGACGTCGGCGGTCTCGGAGGCGAGTCCAGGAGGACCACAGGACTTACCCGAGCAGGCAGCTCCGACTCCATGCGAGGTCGCTTCGAGAGGTGCTCCTTCTCCAAGGACCCGGGACGGCTATCGGGGCTATGCGACCTGGCCCTCGTGGAGCCAGGAGCGTCCACCGACGCCGCCCTCGCGGGTTTCACCTTCCGACGATGGTCCCCGGAGGGAGAACCCCTGTCGGAGGAACTCCGGCGACGGTCCGAGCTGGAACCTCTAGACGCCGAGGCCTCCGACGAGGTCCGGGTACGGCTGGGGTCAGCGAAGATCCTATCCCGCTGATGCCGCCGACTTCTCAACGCTTTGGAGGACATTTTGCCACAGGCCCCACAGATCATTTCTTCATGATCCGGGCCCAGGTAGCGGAGGCAATTATCGTGTGTGTCAGTTAGTGACATATTTCGGTCACACTGACCACACCGCTTGAAACCACTGGCAGCCATCGGGGGAAAAAGGGCCCCTGTGAGTTCAAAAGACCAGGCTGCCAGTGAAAAAACCGAAAACGAAACTGACTAAATCAGAAAAACCGAAAAAGAAGAAGAGGACTCGTGACCGGCGTCGCGAGTCCGGGCGGGAAGAAAACCGGCGTCGAACCGAAGGAAAAAAGAGAATATTACGAATAAAATCAACTTTTTCGCGGGGACAAGACGGGTACGTCTGCAGGGCTCCGCGGAAAAAAGAAGACTGGCTGGCTAAGATGGCACCCTTGGGCGGGAAGGCGACCGCGCATGCGCGCTGCAATTCCCAAAGGCTTTCTTTGAAAGCTGGGGAAAATTGCTCCGCGAGGGCTCCGTCGGCGCCGACGTCACCCATATGTGAGGACTGACTTCCTGCTTGGTCCTGGAGAATGCGTTTTCCAGTTCAGTAAATCAGTATTGGAAAAGGGTACATAAATTAGACTGGCCGGTCCTGGCGCCATCTGGCCTTGTTCATTCAGGATAGGTAAACCAGGTACCTGACGCAATGGCATTAAGCGTCCCTCTTTCTTCTTCTTCGGAGTTGCACTCCTTAAATCATACTGTTGCCGGGTATAGGCATCCTCAACAGGTGACCCTGAACTGGCAGGAGAGTCTCCGCTCTCGGTATCATCAGGGAACGCTGGTCCTCCTGATGCACTCGGGCCAGACTCGGGGCTATCAATCAGGGGAGAAGACTCTCTTTGCCGCTGCGGCAGTAATCGCTGGGCTTCTGCATCAGGCTCTGCCGGGAGTGCCGGAGCAGTGGGAAATAACCTACATGGATACTGAGGTAGACGAGTCAGGATATCTGGGGACTCTGGGGCAGAATACACAGGTAGCTTCCCTTTCCCAAACGTCTGGGTCTCCCTTGTGGTTGCTACTAATATTCTACACTGTTTCTCACAGCAACGCTTTATCCAAGAGGGCTGTTTCTTACAAATACTTAACCAGGAATCTATATACGGGAACTGATCAGGGAACACTTTTCGTACAATCTGATGGACACGGGAAACTATGCTAATATCAAAAGTGCCCTCACGGGGCCATGAGGTGACTAACACAGGCCACTCCCTTTCACAGAGCATTCCTAATCGGGACAGAGACATCTTAATTCCGTAGTCTCCGGTAAATCCCTTGCTGAAATTCTTGATCATACATTTCAACGGAGTTTGCATGGACTCTGTCCCTCCCATAATTATAATGACGTACACGACAACAGACAGTAAGGGCGGGTAGTATGGCTGCAGGTAAGGGGTCCGTGCAGCCCAAAGAACAGTAAGGGAGACAAACACCGAACACTTCCTCCTTTTCGCGACCTGGGCGCGGTCGCCCGGCCAGGAACTGCGCTACTCAGGAGTCCGCTCTCACTTGGTCTGTATTTCAAGACCTCTCATTCACACACAGAAACATGCTAGCAACGTTTTCCCAAATTCCCAAGGCCTTACTGACTAAGATACCATAGGGTCAGTGGCTTCTGCTTCGCAAACACCAATTGCGAAGCCTACTAGGACCGCCCTTGAGAGGTGATCAGGCTCTCTTTTACCATACCAAATTCCCAGGACTGACTATCTGAGTAGCAAAGAAAACTTCTACTCACCGGATCCGGTTCCCGATACCACACTAGTACATGGGTTGGATCCTGGACTCCCCTCGGGTTCGGAGGTGTTGGCCAGCCGGACCCAGTAGTCCGCCGAGGCAAGGTGGAACCCTCTCCGATACAAGAGGACCAGTGGCGCCTGAGGTTTTCCCTGCGGTCGGACCGACACGGTTCCAACCGGGCCAAACCTGGAGGCGAATGTGCGTGGAATATTCACTTGAATACCATCCACTACTCGCACATTCCCGGCCAACGCACCAAGAATATGTAGCAGCGAAGTGCATGCAATGAATAAAACCAGGAGTCAATTGCAGGGTTCAAGCCAATTTAATGTGCACAGGCTCAGACAAGGAGTGCATCCAAAAGTGAATGAGCAAAGTTATACAGGAGCAAATTCATTATAGGACCAACAGAAAAAACAGCAGCAGCCACACTCAACAGAAACGTAACCAAAAAAACACAAAGAGTGGCAGGTTCACACACAACACCTTTATTAACCAATCATAGGTGGCGTGTGTGAACCTGCCACTCTTGTTTTTTTGCAAATTCATTATATACATTTCTTTCAGTTTGATACATGCAAACTTTCTATTGGTCCCAACGCCCCCTGCACCTGTCCAGTCGGGGACCCTCTCTGGGCCTAGCATCCTGTTCCCCCTTCCCAGGCTATTCTAACAAAGCCACAGTTTCTAGACATAGATACATTTCTACTGCAAGGTCATTTCTAGCTCAGAAATGTAAGAATGCAGAACACTGGAACATATGTATCATCAGCATGGAAGAATTTAATAAAGGATTCATGCAGGATTCATACAAACTTATCAAAAGCAGTTTAAAGCAGATTCTCAGACTTTCACTGACTTTGGTCTTTCTCAGCACTACTATTCCCAAGTGGGGGTGGGGACTCAGGCCTAGCTTACAGGCCTCTCATACATTTAGAGACTATTGTAAGCCATAGCCTGCCACAGTATTAGACTACTAATTATGGGTTTTGAACTTTTCCAAAAGATATTTAGAATGGGCTTGAGAAGCTTTGCTGCTCTACACTTGCCATTATGGAGTTTTGCTCTTCCTTCTGTGCCACCATATCTAAATATTTGTTTCCCCATGGGAAGAAAAAATATAATTTTCTTTGCTTCTCTTATTAAACTCTGGCAACCAACAAGTGATACATGTGTTTCCTTTACTCTGTCTAATCCCACTAACACAGAAGCCAAAAAATAACTCGAGAGAAAATTTTAAAGAGCCCCACACTGTCAAGTGCTATAAAAACGACAGAAGTTTACTGGACATATCATGCAAAGAGAAACATCAGAGAACGATATCAAGCCTGGCATGGTTGAATGTCAATACAAAAGAGGAAGGCCAGCAATACGATGGATCGATACAACAGCAGATATGGATGCCACTGTATCAACAATTAGCCACCTGACTGAAGCCCAAGGTGAAATTAGGCCTTACTTGCTAATTTTCTTTCCTTTAGTCCCTCCAGTCCGGTCTCCTAGGTTCTGTCCCCCTTCCAGCATATGGAGACTGAGCATTCTAGTTTTTGGTGATGTCACAATACAAAGGAGGCTAAGCTGCCCCCCACCAAGCCAGTATTCCAATGTCAAAGCAGATAAAGACAAACACTCGCCAATAAAGCACAGTTACTTACCTGTAACAGGTGATCTCTGGGAACAGCAGGAATTAGTCCTCACATATGGGTACGTCGGTACCGACGGAGCCTGCGCGGGAAAGCTCCCCAGCTTCCTAGAATGGAAGCTTTTGGGACCTCCCACTGCACATGCGCACTGCCTTCCCGCCTTCCTGAACAGCTCTCCTCAGTTTCGAGTTTATAGCTGAGTCAATAGAGAGAGGACAGGAAGATAGATAGATAAAAGATACAACTCCTAGGGGAGGTGGGTGGGTTGTGAGGACTAATTCCTGCTGTTCCCAGAGATCACCTGTTACAGGTAAGTAACTGTGCTATCTCCAGGAACAAGCAGGAATAAGTTCTCACATATGGGGACTCCCTAGCTTAGATGCGTGGGATCCCCTGTCAAGGGTTCGCCATCTTCGTATGGATCTCAGGCATCCATCCTGGGAAGGTGGGCAGGAGTTGTCTAAGAATGGAACAGGTGTTTGAGGACAGCCTGGCCAAACAAGGCATCCCGGCGGGAGTCTTTGTCCAAACAGTAATGGGCTGTGAAGGTATGAACCGAGGCCCAGGTAGCGGCTCGACAGATCTGATCAATGGAAACAGAGTGCAGATGAGCCATAGAAGTTGCCATGGCTCTCACATTGTGAGCTGTGACATGGCCTTCCAGAGAAATGTTTTTACTCTGGTAAGCAAAGGAAATACACTGAGCAATCCAATTGGAAAGTGTACGCTTGGAGACTGGAAGTCCCAAATGTGAAGGATCAAAAGCCACGAAAAGTTGAGAAGACTTTCGATGTGGCTGAGTCCTATTAAGGTAAAAGGCTAGAGCTCTTTTACAATCCAGAGTATGAAGGTTCCTCTCTGCACTGGAGGCATGAGGAGCCGGAAAAAATACAGGTAGATATACCTCTTGATTAAGATGAAAAGGCGAGACCACTTTAGGCATAAAGTGGGGATTCGTCCTAAGGACCACCTTGTCATGATGAAATCTTGTATAAGGTGGATTAGCCACTAGAGCCTGCAGTTCGCTGATGCGACGAGCGGAAGTGACTGCAATTAGGAATAATACCTTCCAGGAAAGAAATTTCAAGGAGGTAGAAAATAACGGCTCAAAAGGTGGCTTCATAAGCTGACCAAGCACTAGATTCAAATCCCATGCGACCGGGGGGGGTCTGATGGGAGGTTTAGTGAGGGTCAGGCCTCTCATGAATCTTGCAACAAGAGGATGAGAGGAGATAGGTTGTCCATTTACAGGTTTCAGGGATGCTGAAATAGCACTTAAATGGACTCTTACAGAATTCGTCTTAAGGCCTGCATTGGAAAGATGCAGGAGATAGTCTAAGAGGGAATTCAAAGGAAGTGCCAGAGGGTCAAGGCCCTGCTGAGCACACCAAATGGAAAAACGTTTCCATTTGAAAGCATAAGACCGCCTCGTGGAAGGTTTCCTAGAGGCATGAAGGATATCTTTCACAGGTTGAGAAAGATTAAAGTCTTGAAGACTTAAGCCTTCAGTAACCAAGCTCGGAGATGTAGGGATTTGGGGTTTGGGTGCCACAAAGTCCCGTCCTCCTGAGACAGAAGGTCTGGTGCAGCTCCTAAGTCCAGGGAGGATCCCTGGGAGAGCTGTAGAAGCAGAGGGAACCACACTTGGCGTGGCCAGCGTGGAGCTATGAGGATCATAGAGCCGTGATCTCTCTGGAGTTTGAACAGAGTCTTGGGAATCAGCGGAATGGGTGGAAAGGCATATAGGAACGCCTGACCCCAATGGAGGAGAAAGGCGTCCGTGGCCTGAGCTTCCTGACACGGAGTCCTGGAACAGAACCGGGGAAGTTTGGCATTCCACGGACTTGCAAAGAGGTCTATGTCCGGGGTCCCCCATTCCTGAAAGATTCTGGTTATCTGGTCCACGTGTAGGGACCACTCGTGTGGCAGCAGAACTCGACTGAGCCTGTCTGCTCGAGAGTTTTGAACTCCTGGAAGGTACACTGCTAGCAGATGAATTTGGTGCTCTCTGGCGAAGGCCCATAATCTGAGAGCTTCGTTGCAAAGCGACAGAGAGCCCGTTCCTCCTTGTTTGTTTATGTAAAACATGGCCACCTGATTGTCTGTCTGAACCAGGACAGTCAGGTTGGCAAGGAGGGTATGGAAGACCTTGAGGGCAAGGTAAATTGCTCGCAGTTCCAGGAGGTTGATATGAAGGGTGGCCTCCTGTGGAGACCAAGTGCCCTGAGTGGAGAGAGTTAGCAGATGGGCTCCCCACCCCAATTGGGAGGCATCTGTTGTGAGGGTTGTTTGGGGTAGCAAGGGCTGAAAGGGAGCCCCCAACAACAGATTCTTGGTGGATATCCACCAATGGAGGGACCAAGACAGACGGTTTGAGGTTTGTATTTGGTCTGAGAGTGCTCCCGACGCCTGAGTCCACTGGGTGGCCAGGGTCCATTGAGCTGCTCTCATATGAAGACGAGCATAGGGCACCACATGTACTGTGGAGGCCATATGGCCCAGGAGGCGTAGCATTTCCCTGGCTGTCAAGTGAGTACTGGACTGGGCTTGGGAGGCCAAGCTCAGCAGACGCTGACCCTGAACCAGTGGAAGGTAGGCTCTTGCAGTGGTGGTGTCCAACCGGGCCCCTATGAATTCTAGAGACTGAGTAGGGCTGAGTTGAGACTTGGGAAGGCTTACCACCAGTCCCAGATACTGCAGAAGGTTCCTTGTGCGGTCTAGGGAAATCTGGGCCTGCGACTGAGTTGGAGCTCGAATGAGCCAGTCGTCCAGATATGGGAATACGAAAATCCCCATGCTTCTGAGAAATGCGGCTACGACTGCCATGCATTTGGTAAAGACTCTTGGGGCAGAGGCGAGACCGAAGGGAAGTACTCTGTATTGGTAATGACTTCCCCTGAACAGAAAGCGAAGATATTTTCTGTGGGAGGGATGGATGAGTAGATGTGTATACGCATCCTGCAGGTCTAGAGAACAAAGCCAGTCCTGACTCTGAAGGTATGGAAGGAGAATGCCCAAAGAGAGCATTTTGAATTTCTCCTTGTACAGAAATTTGTTCAATTCTCTCAGATCTAGGATTGGTCTGAATCCCCCTGTCTTCTTTGGAATGAGAAAATAGGGGGAGTAGAAACCTGACCCCTGTTGATGAAGAGGAACCTCTTCTATGGCCCCTTGGGCAAGCAGAGAAGAGATCTCCTGATCCAACAGGGCTAGGAGAGGAGATGGAGAATTGAAGGGTCTCACCATGTGATGAGGAGGAAGGCTGGAGAAATGAAGTTTGTAACCCTCTCGGATGATAGAGAGGGTCCATTGCTCTGTTGTGATCTGTTCCCATCTGGGAGCAAAGTGAGCTAACCTTCCAGGTATGGTGAGAGGTTCTGGTTGGTCCAGAACCAGGAATGGCAAGTTCTCTAGGGGCAAGTCAAAACCCCTGAGGGGGTGGAGCCTGTTGAGCTGCAGTAGCTGCTGCAGGCTTTGCTCTTGCTTGTTTCGTTTGCTGACGTTTAGCCGCAAAACGAGGTTGAGAAGATTGCTGGCCAGTATTGGAAGCATATCTGGCCTTCTTATAATAAGGCCTCTTGAAAGACTTCTTCTTAGTGGGAGTAGAAGTGGACTTAGAAAGTCTCTCTAAGGTGGCATTTTCAGCGTCCATTTGAGTGGCCTTAACCTGCCACTCTGCACCGAATAAGTTCTCACCTGTACAGGGCAGATTCCGTAAGCCATCTAGAACCCAGGGTTCCAGATCAGAAGCCTGGAGCCAGGCCAGACGTCTGGCTGCGATAGCAATGCCAGAAGCTCTGCTGGCTCCTTCGAAGGAATCAAAGGCAGCTCTGTTGGAGAACTTAGAAACATCTAAAAGTTGTTTCACAACAGAAAGGAAGTCCTCCTGTTTATCCTCAGGGATAAGGGAGGCAAAATGCCGTACTTTCTTGGCAAGTTCCCCTAGGAACATGCCCATATAGAGGCTGTAGGAATTAATCCTGGCTATAAGCATACTAGCCTGGAAGATTTTCCTACCAAAAGAGTCCAGTGTCTTACATTCCCTTCCTGGAGGTGTAGAAGAGTGCCTTTTAGTACTCTTGATCTTTTTCATTGCAGACTTTACCACAATGGAGTGGTGAGGCAATTGAGTTTTCTGAAAACCAGGAGAAGGAGGGACCCGATACATGGTGTCCAACCTACGGGAATAAGGAGACAGAGTTAAAGGGTTCTCCCAGAAATCCATCAATTGTTCCTGAAGGATTTCATGGATAGGCAGAGTAACTGCTTCTTTAGGAGACTTAGAGTATCCTAAAATATCCAATCTTTTTGACCTTGGTTCCCTTTCAGAGGAGGTAGTGATAGAAAGGCCTTTAGCCATTTCTAAAATAAAGTCCTGAAAGGACAAATCCTCTGGAGGAGACATTCTCCTTTTTGGAGAAGAAGGTTCCTCAGGAAGGTCAAGGGAGAGCTCTGCAGACTCATCAGAGGAGACAAAATCCTCAGAGGAATCGGTGTATTCTCTAGTTTCCTCCAACGCACGATACGCATACCGATCGGTATCGACATCGGGCGTACCGGGTATGGAAGCGGTATGGAGCGAAAGCCCATACGGTACCGATTTGCGTTTAGAAGAGGAAGGCCTGGGTTCCGGCATGGCGGACGATACCGGAACCGGGCCCGGAACCGCTGGAAGCGGTACCGATGGCGTTGCAGCTTTAATGAAAGCCATGACGGCCTGCTGCATGGATTGGACAGTATTGCCCATAGACGCCACGGCTGCCTGGATGTCGGTACCGGTATGGGCCGGTACCCCAGAGCAGTCCAACAGGTGATCTGTCGAGGCCGTGCCATCGATGTCAACCTGTAGCCCCTGTATTGGCGTTTTGGAAGGTAGGGCTTCCCGCCGGGGCTGTTTGGCTGGGGCAGGGTCCTCAAAACTAAGAGCCTCTCGATGCTTTGAAGGAGATTTGCTCTTTGAGGACTTGCCCACAGAAGGTTTGGTTACCTGAGATCCATCCGGGGATGATGACCTGGATGACTGTGATGTTGGATTCTCTGAAGCAAACAGCACATGGAATTTGTTGGCCCGGTTCTGCAGCCCACGCTTAGACATTTGGGAGCAGGAAGGGCAGTCCGGAATGGAGTGGTCAGGCCCCAAACATTTAAGACACCATTCATGGGTGTCTGTGACTGATATTACAGCAGTACACTTGGTACACTTCTTAAATCCAGGGGCTGGCTTCTCCATGTGGAGAATTAAAGTAGGCCTGAAGGCCTAACTGAAGTGACCAAGTGCTGAAAAAATAATAAAAGAAAATAATTTTTTAAGAAAGAAAAAGGAAGACCGGCGATACCGGTATGGGTATGGGAAGGCAGGTACGCGGTCTAAAGAAACAAAACAAAAAACTACAATTTCTTCAGCGGTGACAGGATACACGACCTGCTGGCTCCGCGGAAAAAGAGAAACTGAGGAGAGCTGTTCAGGAAGGCGGGAAGGCAGTGCGCATGTGCAGTGGGAGGTCCCAAAAGCTTCCATTCTAGGAAGCTGGGGAGCTTTCCCGCGCAGGCTCCGTCGGTACCGATGTACCCATATGTGAGGACTTATTCCTGCTTGTTCCTGGAGATTAAAGGATCCCCTAGCATCAGACAAAATCCTACAACTATTTACAAACTCCCTTCTGAAGGGTGATAACTGACTCTGCAAGCCCAAGGACCGAAGCCACAGCTCGTCTCAGAGACCCTAGAACTAAAACAGGTCCAAGACTGCGCTCTCCGAACAACTGGAGGCTGAAAAACCAATAAACTTTACTGACACTCTGCACCAGGTTTGCCAACCAAAAGACCCAGGATGGGTTCTGGACTGGACTGGAGGGACTAAAGGAATGAAAATTAGCAGGTAAGGCTTAATTTCACCTTCCATAGCATCCCTCCACTCCTGGGATGTACCAGAGCAGTATTCAGACCAGGGTGGGACCGGCAAGCCCAGCCTGCAACATCCGAGTACCAAACTACACATCTAAACACACCTGAACATCCAAACTATAGTACCATGCACGAAGGTATGCAGCGACGCCCAAGTCACTGCCCTTCAGATATCCACTGGAGGCACCAGGCCACACTCTGCCCACAACGTTGCCTACGCCTTAGTGGAGTGAGCCCCACAAACTGGACAGAACAGATAGACGTCACAGGATGTAGGCTGAAGCAATTGCCTCCTTCAACCATCTGGCGATTGACACCTTTGAGGCCACCTCCCCTTTGTGAGGGCCTCCAAACAGAACAAAGAGTTGTACAAACTGAAAAAATGATTCAATCTGCTTCAAATAAATGCAGAGCATTCTGTGACCATCCAACCGCCGGAGCTGCCTGTCCTCTGACTCTGCAAACCCTGTTAACTCCACTGCCTGATTAAGGTGGAAGGATGACACCACCTTGGGCAAAAAGGATGGGACCATCTAAAGCACCACCTTATCTTTGGTCATAACAAGATAGGGCTCCTTGCAAGGGAGCACCTGGAGTTCAGAGATGCAATGCACTGAACAAATGGCCACGAGGAAAACCGCCTTCAGGATCAGGTCCATCAAAGAGGAACAGGGCCAACACCACCAGATTCCAAGAAGGCCATAATTGCTTTACCGCCTGCAAAAAATGTACCACAGCTGGATGGGACACCAGTGACACTCCCTGGACCCACCCCTGGTAGCACGCTTGGGCTGCCACCTAGATTCTCAACGAGTTGAGAGCCAACCCCTTGTCCAGGCCCACCTGCAAGAACACCAGGACAAAGAATCATTGCTTTTAGGAGGCACAGCTCGTGGATCTCACACAAGACTCAAACACGTGCCATACCCACACATATGCCAGTGAAGTAGTGTTGGAAGCAAGAACCAATCCACTTGTGGCATCATTATGGGCCCTTGGCTCAATAGATTGGGCCTGATCGGCAGCCACCATGGCCTGTTGACTGCTAGCTGAAGTAGATCCACGTACCATGGCCTCCGAGGCCAAGCCAGAGCCACCAGCACCACTAGGCCCCGATGGGTTTCGATGCATTGCACTAGCCAACCTACGAGGGGCCAAGGTGGAAAGATGTACAGGAGCCCTTCTGTTGGCCAACACTGCAATACAGCATCTAGGCCAGGGGTGGGCAAACTTTTTGACTCGAGGGCCGCAATGGGTTCATATATTGGACCCGGGGGCCGGACCAAGAGTAGATGGACGGTGTGTATGTGTGAATTAATATAAATTAAATTTAAATTTGTAACATTAAATGTTTAGATTAATTTAAGGTAGAAAAGCATAAAAAGAGTTATTTTACAAAACTTTTATGCAATGTATTTCTTTCATAAAATAGTACCTTCAATTTTAGTGTGAACAGTGTTGTTGGTCTCCCTTTTTTGTTAAGGCATCAAAGTCAGGAGATAGCTTTGTTGTTGCAACTCTCAATTTCAAACACATTTACACAGTCCTAATCCAGCCCCTTCATCAGCCCATTTCCAGTCCAAGTTCCCCCCCCATCACAGCCCATTTCGTCCATTCCCCCCACCATCACAGCCCATTTGCAGTCCTCCCCCCATCACAGCCCAATTGTAGTCCGTTCCCCCACCACAGCCCATTTCCAGTCTGTTCTCCCCCCCCCCCACCACAGCCCATTTCCAGTCTGTTTCCCCCCATCCCAGCCCAATTTGTCCGTCCCCCCCCCCATCACAGCCCATTTCCAGTCTGTTCCCCCCCCCACATCACAGCCCATTTCCAGTCTGTTTCCCCTATCCCAGCCCATTTTCAGTCCGTCCGTCCCCACCATCACAGCCCATTTCCAGTCCTATCCCCCCCACCATCACAGACCGTTTGCAGTCCTCCCCCCATCCCAGCCCATTTCCACTCCTATCCCCCCCACCATCACACCCAATTTGCAGTCCTCCCCCCATCACAGCCCATTTCCCGCCCGTTCTCCCCCCCCCCCCCCCACCATCACAGCCCATTTCCAGTCTGTTTCCCCCCCATCACAGCCAATTTCCCGTCCGTTCTCCCCCCCCCCCACCATCACAGCCCATTTCCAGTCTGTTTCCCCCCCATCACAGCCCATTTCCAGTCCGTTCTCCCCCCCCCCACCATCACAGCCCATTTCCAGTCCGTTCCCCCCCCCCCCATCACAGCCCATCCAGTCCTAGCCGCCCCCCCGAAGAGCCCCGCGCTGTCTAAGGGGCTGCAGAGGGAGCCGGGGAAGCCCGCGCGAGGCCCCGGCTCCCTCTGCACAGCCCGCCAGCATGAAGAACCTTTACCTTCCCGCTGGCGGCTGTTGCAATGAAGCCGCGAATGCCGGGAAAGGTTAAAGGCAATGCCCTTTAACCTCTCGCGGCATTCGTGGCTTCATTGAAACAGCCGCCAGCGTGAAGGTAAAGGCTCTTCACGCTGGCGGGCTGTGCAGAGGGAGCCGCGGCTTCGCGCGGGCTTCCCCGGCTCCCTCTGCAGCAGTCCATTTGTTCACCAGGATAACTGATACAGCGGGCCGGATTAAAAGGTCCGCCGGGCCGTATACGGCCCGCGGGCCGTAGTTTGCCCATTCCTGATCTAGGCCCTCGGAATCTGTTCTCTGCGACGGCTGAAAAACCTTGCCACCTTGGTGTTCGCCATCAAGTCCTGCACCATACTAGACCATGGAACATGGAGTCCTACAGGGACCATTCCCCCAGATCCAGTTGACATCACCTGAGAAAGTCTGCCTGTATGTTTTCCTTTCCTGCGACATGAGCTGCAGACAACTGATGGAGAGGAAACACTGCTCCCTGAAGCAGCAGGAACACCTTGTCTATAAGGACAGTGCTGCCTGTGCCTCCCATGACAGTATTGTCTGAAAACACACACTGTCCTGATCACTGCATTCACTTCTGACATACAGAGGATCGTGTAAGAAGCTTTTAGCGTTTGAGGTTTTATAAAGACCTGTATGAGCTAACAATAAACAGAGTTTACAAAGACCTATATGGGCTAACATTTAAACAGAGTGTGCCAGATTTAACCCCTGACGAAGGTTATTGAAACATGGCCTGTGTCGGATTGTCCCTGGTTAATGATAAATAAAGCTCTGTCTTTCCATATTACCACGCCTAGACTGGGTCCTAGCTCCTACGTGGTAATCTTGCTTTTCGTGGTGTTCATGTCACCACGATCCAGTCCAGAGGCATGCCCTTCAAGAGATGCGAGCGCTGCAGACACCAGTTCAGGCTGCTGCAGACCTCTAACAAACAAAGGAGCATCGTAGAGAAAGCGTGTCTCTATGGGGACTACCACAAAGGCAGGCTCGTTGCAGAGGATGCATGTAAGCCCTCGACCACAGGACGAGATCAAACGCTGCCACCATGGACCCCAGTAGTTGGAGGTAGGACCATGCTGACTGGGAGCGCTGCCTCAGGAAGCTGTTAATTTGCACCCACAGCTTTCTTGCCTGCTGCTCCGGAAGGCAAATCAACCCCCAGCTCCTATCGAAGTGCACCCCCAGGTACAGGAGGTTCTGAGAGGGTGTAAAGTGGCTCTTGGCTGTATTTACCACCCAGCCTAGTCCCTAGAGCATTGCCAGCACCTTCCGCGTAGCTCACACACTCTCCTCCTATGACTTTGCCAACACCAACCAACCATCCAAATAGGGATAAACTAATATTCTTTGGCTCAACAAGCTCGCTGCTACCACCACCATAATCTTGGTGAATGCTGAACAGCAGGACCTGAAACTGGAAGTGGCCCATAGGGACAGCAAACCTGAGATATTTCTGATGATCCTTTTGGATGGGCATGTGCAGATAGGCCTCTGTCAAGTCCACAGCCATCAAGAATTCTCCGTGGCATATGGCTACTATGACTGATCGCAGGGTCTCCATCTGGAAATGGGGCATCCGCAGAGCCCGGTTAACGTATGCCAAGTAGAGGATGGGTTGAAACTCTCCTTCTTTCTTGGGAACCACAGAGTATCGACCCTGACCTAACTGGTCTACTATGACTGCAGCGGCTGCTGGAGCTTCTCCCAGATAGCGCATCTCTTTGCAGGAGCCTTGCATGGTGACACAAGGAAGCCATCCGAGAGGGGCCTGGCGAACTCCAAGGAGTACACTTTGCTGATGACCTCCAGTACCCACTGATCGGACGTAATCTGGACCCAAGAAGAGTAAAACTGCTAGAGGCATCCCCTAACAGGCACAACCTCCACCTGAGTCACCCTCATCTCACTGCAGTTTCTTAGGGCCAGATCCAGCCCCAGCCCCAGAGGAGAATCCCTGGCTGGTTCCTCTGCCCTCACGAAAGGGCTGTCCCTGCAAGGGATACCGGATCTGTTGATAGGGAGCAAAATGTGAGGCCTGGAAGCGGCAGGAGTCACGAGCCTGACCCTTGGAAGGCGGCATCAACTTGGATGACTTTGGCTTATCCTCAAACAATCTAGCCAGTTTGGACTACTCCAATTCCTTCACCAACTTCTCCAGTGCTTCTTCAAACAGGAGTCAGCCTCAAAAGGGCAGTTTACTCAAGCAATTCTTGGAGGATACATTGGCCAACCAGTTGCGCAATCATAGCAACGCACAAGCTGCGACCACAGAAGCCATGCCCTTAGTGGAGGCCCCAAGTCAGTCATAGAATGCATCACCATTATGCCGCTCCGGATTCCGGCCACTGCCCCTGTCTCTACACTGGACATTGTCTGTATCCAGCATACACAAGCCCTGGACACCTAAGACCCAAACACAGATCTGTAGGGCCAAGGCATTGACTTCAAACGCCTTCTTTAACAGAGGCTCCATTTTTTTTTTTTTATCTTGCAGATCCTTTAAGGCTGCACTGCCTTCCATGGGGATGGTAGTCTTTTTAGTCACAGCCGCCATGAATAAATCCATCTTTGGCAGTTTGAGGAGCTCTCTCTCACTAGCTGGGATGGGACAGAGGCTTTGCATAGCATGCCCCCCCAGCAGGCCCACTCTGGGCACCTCCCACTCCAGATCAATCATCTGTTTGAGTGCCCTATGAACCGGGAAAGCAATTTTGGAAACCTTAATGCCCTGCAGCAAAGGGTCCTCCAAGGGAGGGTTGGTGGAAGGCATCTCGCTAGCAAAGTTGACAGCTGCTACGGAGTGTGTAATGAAGACCCGCCTGAAGATTTGGACAATACTGGAGTCTTCCCCCAGGGGAAGGGTCCTATCTAGCTGGTCTAATACCGAGCCATCCTCAGCTAGCTCCAAAGGATCCTCCAATGGGTCCTCCAAAGAATGATCAGACCCCCTATCCTCTTCTGGCGCCTCTCCCCCAGAGGGTTCCCCTTTTCTGACCACCCCCGGCAGTGAGCATGGCCCCCTGGCTGCCCCTGTTGTGGTGGCACTGCAGGAAATCTCAGTTGTGGCTCCTCCAGTCTTTGCCTGAGGACGTATGCCTGGTGGAGACAAAATAAAGTCAGGTGAAAAGGGGGCCCCACAAATGGAGCTACAAAAAGATGCTCATCGGGCACAAGAACCAAATCCTGCTTGACCGTCAAGCCCCGTAACGTTCACTCATGCCAGCAATAAAATGGACACGGCTCCCACCAAAACTGCTGGCGCCAAATGCCCCGATTCCATGGACTTACTGCCGGGAGAATTCACCATCCCTGCTGCTGAAGGCGTCCCAGAGGATCCTCCCCCCCCCCCCCCCATTAAGGCCAGTGACCCCCAAAGGTTGTTTTCTGCCACCAGATCTTTGGCCTCATAGGCTCTGCAGCAGCCCGCAGCGGACAGATGAGAATGCCTGCTTCCGCAGGCTGCACAGACTGCCTCCTCCACCCACCCACCACCCCCCCCCCCCCCCGGCATGGCCAAAGATGAGAATACCCCAAAAAACAAATCAATACGCTCCCCCGCAGAGCACTCTAGGCACCGAAGCTGCCCATGCCTGTCGGAAAGAAAAAAACAGACTCACCAGAGCTGCTCCGCAACAAGACTGACTTACTGCTGCCACACAAGAGCCACTGGCCAGACAGAATTTAAAGCGGCAGTAACCTCCGATCATCTCAACTCCACTGACGAGTAAAGAGGCGTTGGGCAGTGGTCTGAGGCATTCCAGGAGATGAAGGAAAGCGAGCCCCACTCCCTGCCGAGCAGGGCCGGCCTGTCTACTAGGCGGGCTAGGTGGTCGCTTAGGGTGGCAGATCTGTGGGCAGCAGTCCATGTGCTTTACAAAGGCATACCAGCACTGAGAAACTAATTTTTTTCAAACCCCACAGGTCAATAAGCACCTTCAGTGTAGCACAGGCTACATAGAGTTCTGTTCCATCTGCTGGAGACTGAGGATACTGGCTTGGTGGGGGCAGCTCAGCCTCCTTTGTACTGTGACATCACCAAAAGCTAGCATGTTCAGTTTCCATCTGCTGGAAGGGGGACTAAACCCAGGAGTCTGGACTGGACTGGAGGGATGCTATGGAAGCGCAATTTAAGACAACTATCCACAGGATCGCCATAAGATGACAGACTCTATGGCATGTACCAAATATCAAAAATAATCTAGAAATGAGGGGGGGGGACCATTAGATGGGGCAATCCCACCAACTCTATTTAAAAAGATTTTGGAGCTTGTCTATCAATCATCAGTCCCTTTTTTGGATGCCTGTGCCTTCACTCTTCTGTTTTACATCTTTTTTATATATATGCACTTAAAGTTATACATAAGCGATTCACTATATGGAAACAGTGCCAACTTCATTTGTACCTTAACCTCACGTCAAACAGAAATCCTTAAATGTTTACTATATCAGTTATTTTGCATGGATAAATCGATACATGCATATTTTGCAGCACAATCATATCATTTGCTCTTAGCTTGAATAATAAAATAACATTTCCTGAAGATCTAGTGCCGCACTGTGCATGATCCAGCACATGGCTGTGCTGTTGTTGCGTCAAAAGCTAAATACCTATGGTACTGCTGCTTTGCTGCTTAATCCGATGTGGTCCTGCTGTAACATTCCTGAGACACAACAAAAATCATTCTGAAGCATTTATTCATGAATTATGTTGGACTGTGCCTTAAATTCCCTCTCCCTCTAAAGCCGCCAGGTTGCTTAGTATCACACTTCAACGATGGACCTCATGTGGTGGTGTGTCCTATGACATAAATGGCAACAAGCTTTATTCAGCTGGCATACCTTTTACTGATTACACAATTTAAATGAAAATAAATGATAAGCAATGAATTTCAATGTGCTGACTATAAAACTTATTAACAGTCTTCAGTTAGTATAAATGATAGGAGTGGAATTCTACTAATCATTTGTATAGTGCTACAAGTTGTATGCAGTGCTGTACATATAGATGTAAGACTGTAAGCTATGATGAGCAGGTACTACCTAATCAAGACAAAAATACAGCAAAACTGGGGATTAGAGTACGGTAAGATACACATAAGTAGTGGACAAGAAAATGAGGAGCATCAGGATCCAAAAGTAGCTTCAAAGAGGTGGGTTTTTAGCCTGGGTTTGAATAGGGCTATAGGAGGAGCCCGACGCACAGACTTAGGTCGTTTCTTCCATGCATATGGAGCAGCAAGATGGAATGAACTAAATCTAAAATTGGCAATGGCAAACAAGGGTACAAGTAAAAGGGGTCTGCCAGAGGAGCAGAATTCCAGAGGAGGGGTGTAGAGTGAGATAAGAGGAAATGTAGTGAGGAGCTGAAGAATGAATGCACTTGTAGGTCAGTAGAAGTTGAACTAGATGCGGAAACTGATAGGGAGTCAGTGAAGTGACTTGAGAAGAGGAGTGCTTAAGACAATTGATACACCCAATAATAGTCCACAAAACTGAATGACTATCACATATTAAAAAAGTGGACAGCAATCTCTTTAAATACCATTTATCTTCTTGAATATGTTTAAATGTGAACATCAACAATCCTCATTGATGAAAAACCCATTCACAGAGTGATGTACACGCGGGGCTCAATGGCTGACTTACTGATGACAAACACTCAACCTGATGCACCCATCAAGTCATCATCGCCCTCAAATACAAAGACTCAGAGCGTGCTACATTCCAAATAATTTTGAACAAAAGACTTTTCACTCAGACTGGCTAATATCGCCTTTCCTCAGAAAAATTGGCCTATCCTAACAGATTCAAAAGGTTGGCCTTTTAATGGGCTCATTTTTCTGAGGAAGCTGTTTGATTCAGCAAAACCATCGGCCGAGGTCAAAGTGTTGAAATGTGTTAGTATCAAGACTGGAGATCCCTCAAGTGGAAGCAAGGGGATATTAGCCATTTGGGGGCGATGATGACTTAATGGGAATGGTAGGTTGAGTATCTGTCGCTGGTAAGACCGCCTGTTGAACCCCCACGTCATCACTTTGTGAATGGGTTTTTCATTGATGAGGATTCTTGGTTTTCACATTTAAACATATTATTCAAGAAGATACATGAATGATATTTGAAGATATTGCTGTCCATTTTTTTGTATGTGATATTAAGAGGTGTTACATGAGCACCACGACACTGGCAGAAGATAAGCCATGCAGCTGAGTTTTGAACAAATTGAAGGGGAGAGAGATGGGTTAAAGGGAGACCAGTGAAGAGCAAGTTACAAAAGTCAAGGCGGGAGGTGACTAGTGAGTGAATAAGGGTCTTAGTAGTGCGAAAAGAAAGGAAGGAAGGGGCAAATTTTGTTGATTTTCTAGAGAAAGAAGCAGCAGGTTTTAGCTATCTGTTGGATGTGTACAGAGAAAGAGAGTAGAGTCAAAGATGACCCCAAGGTTGCGAGCTGAAGAAAGAGGGAGGAGTGTGGTGTTATCCACAGAAAATAGAGAAGGGGGAGGTGGGTTTAGGTGGAAAGATAAGGAGCTCAGTTTTGGCCATGTTCAGTTTCAGATGGCAGTGAGACATCCAGCAGCAATGTCAGGTAAGAAGACACTAGATAGATTTGAGAGTCATCAGCATAAAGGTGGTACTGAAAACCATGGGAGACAATGAGTGCACTAAGGGACTGAGTGTAGAGCGAGAAAAGGAGGGGTCCTAAGACAGAGTCCTGAGGTACACACCAACTGAAAGCAGGATGGCAATAGAGGAGGATTCACCAAACATACAGTAAAAGTGCAATAGGAAAGAGAAGAAAACCAGGAGAGCCCCTAAATCCAAGCGAGGACAGGATATCGAGGAGGTGGTGATCAAGTGTCAAAAGTAACAGAAAGGTCAAGAAGGATGTAAAGTAAAGGCCCTTGGATTTGGCGAGAACAAGTTACTGGAGACTTTGAAAAAAGCCGTTTGTGGAACGTAGATGATAAAAGCCAGATTGCAGTGGATCCAGGTCTTGAGGAAACAAAGTCAAGACAGTGGTGGTGAACTGCTCGTTCAAGTAGTTTTGAAGCAAAGGGGAGGAGAGAGATAGGCCAATAGCTGAAAAGACAGGTAAGATCTAGTGAGAGCTTTTTGAGAAGAGATGTGACCAGAACATGTTTGAAGACCACAAGAACAGTTGCAATGGAAAGAGACAGGCTATGAGAGATGTAAGGGATGATGGCAGAAGAGACAGAGCTTAGTAGATGGGTGGTCAGTTTGGAGAAGGTTTGCAGTTTCCTCCTCAGTAATTTTAGAAAAGGAAGAAAGGTTGACAGAAAGTGAGGGAAGCTTTGGGATTGAAGGAGAGGGAAAAGTGAACCTGTGCAAAATTCAAGGCTAATCTTCTAGACTTTGTCATTGAAATAGTCAGCCAAGGTCGGAGCAGAAAGTGAAGGAGGGACTGGGGAGGAGGGACCTTGAGGAGAGAGTAGAGCGTAGCAAAGAGACAGCAAAGATCAGAGGCAAGGGAGTTAATTAAATAACAGGGGGCTTTTTATACTGCTTTATCATTTAGTCAAAGCGGTTTACATTTGTAACAAACTTGGCTATGTACATTAGACAGGGCATTAATAACTTGGATTTTTTTGAGGCAATGGAGGGTTAAGTGACTTGCCCAAGACCACAATGAGTGCTAGTGGGAATCAAATCTCTTGGTTACCAAGCCAGTGCTCTAACCATTAGCTACACCTCCACGCCAGTTACTCAGATGGACATAGTACTCTTGCTTGGCGAGTGCTATGACTGACGGGAAAGAGGCAAGCATGAATCTGAAATGTACGTAGTCAGCAAGGGTATGTGATTTAAGCCAAAGGCACTCAGCTGAGCAGGCACAAGAATGTAGGTAGTGGGTTGTTTCGGACAGCCAGGGTTGAGGTAAGGTACACCTCACAGGATGTGGAATGGGAATAGCCAGTGCATCCAGAGCAGAATATAGTGTAATGGGAAGATATTGCTTCAGACTCAGATGACATAGTGGACAAAAGAAGCGATAAGACAGCAGTGAGGTTAGCTGAAGCGGGCAAAGGTGCTGAATGAACCATATTGGCCAAACAGCTGCAGTATTCAATAAGCAATGTCTTAGTAAAATGCTAGTTCCTGCCAATGTACAATCAAGTTGCAAGGCAAATTAAGATTTCTACAAATGTGGCCTTGTGGGTTGTAAAAGATTTCAATTTATAAATTCTTCTGTGTACAAGGGTGGGTCCACTCCATACAACTGATCATTTGTTGACAAAAATCAGTGCTCATATGGTTGACGTCTGCTGATTTGATTGAATAGGGTTGCAGATGTAAAAACTACTACTACTACTACAAAATGTTCCATGCTGTCACATATTCTGACCACAGCTGAAAGCTATGCGGGGTCAACGTGTGCCAATGCTTATGTATGATACTAGCAATTTAAGGCGTTAATACAAAATATTTCAGAACAAATGCATTTTTCCATAACCTCCCTAGTTGTGTGCCGCAATAGCAGCTCATGATTGGCAAACTTGGCTCTAAGAAATGCTGCCCTAATAATCAAATAGAGATATCCCTATTCAAAAATCTCTCCTGAGCACCTGTGACTATTGCTCAAATTCCTGCTCTGCTGAACAGTTGACATAAGCTCAAGCACTAATAGTAAGAGCATAGAATTCTGTAGTTTTATAGGACGATGAGTGTTGTATCAAAAAATTATTTCGTTCTACTGGTTTCCTGTAAATGGTAGTGCTTAACTGTTCTCCTTTTTAAATATATGTTGTCTCTCTCTCTTCTCAGGGACAGATACACACACACACACTTTAAAAGGAGAGCAGATAAGCACTACCATTTATAGGAACTAGTAGAACAATATGCCTGGGGGGGGGGGGGGGAGTTCTGCATAGACTTATGCATTTTATCTACCATACACAAAACTGGAATTTTGGAAAAAAGAAACCTTTAAAAAAATTAACTTAGATTCATTTGCAGTAGATATCCTGTTGATATTGCGTGATCCATTACGATCTTGATTGTAGATAATTGTCCAGTGGGGTCGTTGCCAAGAAATTGATAATATTTGGCATTATTTAATTATCCCTCAGCTTGATATGCAATCCTTTTCTGAACTGACCTGCCCTTGTCTGCTTTTTTTGCTAGTACCAATCGACTGTGTACAAGCAATTTACATGCTGCTTAATTTTTAGGCACCCAAACGAGCACAAAATGCACATACCTAAAGGAAAGTAGTTAAGCATTACCATATATACAGGAAACCTGTAGTACAGAATAATCTTGATATTTGACAGTCACCTTCCTATGAAATTACAGAACTCTACCTATTGGTCAATTCTTAAGATAGAGTAGTTACTCACCTGTAACAGATGTTCTCCAGGAGCAGCAGGAATCAGTCCTCACATATGGGTGACGCCGGCGGCGACGGAGCCCCCGTGCGGAGCATTTCCCCAGCTTTCAAAGAAAGCCTTTGGGAATGCAGCGTGCCTGCGCGGTCCCCTTCCCGCCCAAGGGTGCCATCTTGCTCAGTCTGATGACATAGCTAAAAGACAGCAAAAATCAAAATAAAGCATATGACTGCAACTCCCAGGGGAGCAGGGAGGGTTGTGAGGACTGATTCCTGCTGTCCTGGAGAACACCTGTTACAGATTACTAACTACTCTTTCTCCAAGACCAAGCAGGAAGTCAGTCCTCACATATGGGACTCCCCAGCTCTAGGCTACCGGGAACCCATAGCTGAAAAAATGGCTCCTCAGCATCCGTGATAAGAATATCCTCTGAGAATGCCCCCGTACGGTAGCCCAACACAAGGGCCGAAGTTGCCTAAACCTCAAAGAGATTACGGAGTACCGCCTGTCCGAAAGCACTGTCCCTTCGGGACTCTCTCTCGAGGCAGTAGTGGGCTGCAAAGGTCTGGCTTGAAGACCAAGTAGCGGCCCGGCAGATGTCTGCCAACGGAACAGAGCGGAGATGAGCTACTGATGCGGTTTTCGTCCTGAAATGGTGGGCCGTGACTCGACCCTGCAAGGGAAGGTCGGCTGCCTTGTACGCCCAGGCGATATAATCTGCTACCCAATTGAACAACGTACGCTTGGAGAAAGGTAACCCCAACTTATTAGGGTCAAAGGAGACGAAGAGCTGAGCAGCCCTTCAATGACCCCGCGTACGTTCAATGTAAAAGGACAATGCCCTCTTACAGTCCAGAGTATGCAAGACTGTCTCAGCCCGGCTGGTATGCGGCACGGGAAAGAATGTCAGAAGGACCACCTCCTGGTTGAGGTGGAAAGAGGAGACAACTTTCGGAAGGAACTTCGGATGAGTCCGAAGGACCACCCTGTTCCTATAGAACCGTGTGTACGGTCTATCAGAAACCAGAGCTTGTAGTTCACTCACACGTCTGGCCGAAGTAAGAGCTACCAGAAAGAGCACCTCCCAAGAAAGCGTAAATGGCAAGTAGCCATCGGCTCAAATGGTGGGCGAGTAAGTTGTTGCAAGACCACGTTCAAGTCCCACTCAGTGGCAGGTGGACGAATTGGAGGCTTGAGCAAAAGCAGGCCTCTGAGGAAGCGGGACACCAAGGGGAGAACCAACAGCGACTGTCCCTCCACCGGTGAGTGGTGTGCTGAAAGAGAACGGAGGTGGACCAGAACAGAGTTGGACTTAAGGCCTAGGTCTGACAGGTGAAGTAGGTACTGTAGCACTACTGGCACCAGGCAGGAGAAAGGATTTTCATTGTGCTGAGCACACCACACTGAGAACCTGCACCACTTGAGTGCATAGGACTTTCTGGTGGATTGCCTCCTTGAGGCCAAGACCACCTCCTCAACTTCCCTAGGTAGCAGCAAGGGAGCTAGCACTATCCTTTCAGCAACCAGGCCATCAGATTGAGGGATCTGAGGTTGGGGGGCAGAAGGGAACCCTGATCCTGAGACAGGACATCGGGTTGCAACCCCAGAGGGAATGGAGTTTCCACTGCCAACTGCAGAAGAAGTGGAAACCACGGTTGCCTCGGCCATCTGGGGGCTACCAGAATCACCGAGGCCTTGTCCCGCAGAATCTTGAACAGAGTTCGGGCCACCAGGGGCGTGGGAGGAAACGCATACAGGAGGCCCGTAGATCAAGAGATCAGAAACGCATCTGCTGCCATTCTCAGGGGATGCAGCTGTCTGGAGCAAAACCTGGGCAGCTGATGGTTCAGAGATCGATGTATGGAAGCCCCCATCGTAGAAAGAACTGCTGGACCACTAGTGGATTCATCTGCCATTCGTGAGGCTGGAGAATCCTGCTTAGTTTGTCTGCCAAGAAGTTCTCCTGACCAGGTAGATAAACTGCTTTGAGAAACATGCCATGTTTGACTGCAAAGGGTCTGCGCCTCCTGACACAGGAGTCTGTATCCTGTGTCCCCTTGATTGTTCACATAGAACATTGCTACCTGATTGTCTGTCTGAACTAAGACAGACTGGTGAGAGAGGGCATGCGAAAAAGTCTGTAGAGCCAAGCAGATTGCTCGCAGCTCCAAAAAATTGATCTGCTGTGTGGCCTCCCGAGGAGACCAGAGGCCTTGAGTGCACGTGCCCTGGCAATGTGCACCCCAGCCCTTTAAGGAAGCATCAGTCAGCACCCTGGTGTGTGCTGGGGCCTGAAAGGGTACCCCCCCTGAGAAGGTTTGGGAGATGAAGCCACCACTACAAGTAGTCCAAGAGTGGTTTGGATACCTTTACTCTGTCTCGCAGTTCTCCTGTGGCTTGCGCCCACTGAGCTCTGAGGCACTACTGAGCCGCCCGTATGTGCAGACGGGCATTCGGGGTCACATGTACCGCGGATGCCATGTGGCCCAGGAGCCACAGGAAGTGTCTGGCGGAGACCTGAGAATTGCTTTGGAACTGGTTGGCCAAGTCCATCAGCCTGTGGGCCCTGTCCTCAGGAAAGTAAGCTCTTGCCTGCAGGATGTCCAATCTTGCCCCTATAAACTCTAGGTTCTGTGAGGGGAGCAAAGTGGACTTTGCGTAATTTATGACAAACCCAGATGCTGAAGAGAGACAGTGCGAAGAGTGGCTTGTCTGGCCTCCTGGAGAGACTGACCTCTGATGAGCCAGTCATCCAGGTATGGGTAGACAAAAATTCCTCGATTTCTGAGGTAGGCCGCCACTACCGCCAGGCATTTGATGAAAACCCTGGGGGTGGAAGTTAGGCCAAAGGGAAGTACTCTGTACTGGAAATGGTTTCCTCCCACCACAAATCTGAGATATTGTCTGTGGTCTGCATGGATGAGAATGTAAGTATAAGCATCCTTTAGGTCTAAGGAGCATAGCCAATCTCCCTGCTGGAAGTAGGGCAGCAGTATCCCAAGGGTAAGCATCTTGAACTTTTCCCTCTCCAGAAACTTGTTTAGGTTTTGCAAGTCTAGGATAGGCCGGAGGCCTCCTGTCCTCTTTGGTACCAGGAAGTACCTGGAGTAGAAGCCTTGCCCTTCCAGGTGGTGAGGCACCGGTTCCACCGCCTGTTCCTTTAGAAGACTTGCCAACTCCTGAAGGAGGAGGTTTCTGTGCAGAGGGAGTCTTGGAGGCTCCCCTGGAAAGTAGAAGGGGGGTAATTGGTGGAAGTGGAGCATATAGCCCTTTTGGACTATGCTGAGTACCCAGGTATCTCCTGTGATGGCTGGCCACCTGTAGGCGTACAGAGTCAGTCGACCTCCTGAGCTGAGTGGAGCCAGCTGTGGAGAAGAGGCTATGCTGTGGGAGTCAAAACTCTGCTCCCTGCTGTGCAGGAGCCGGCGGCTTGAGGGTCTTCTGCCTACAAGGCCCATGCCCCTGCCCCTTGGCCTGCTGGCCCTGTTGGGGAGCTGGAGAGGCCTGATATTGAGGGTAGGATTTGTAGGCAGCACCCCTTCCTCGGAAAAAGTGCTTCTTCCCCGAACCCTTCTTTTTCTGAGAAGGGGCAGAAGTCTTCCTGGACAGCCTTGTCCTGGTGCGAGTCTCAGTCTCGATTTCTGCAGCCTTTTCAGTCATAGGCTTACCAAAGAGGTTTTCACCTCGGCAAGGGACATCGGCCAACTTGTCCTGCACCAATGGCTCCAGGTCTGATGACTGTAGCCAGGCCTGACGGCATGCACAGATGCCGGCCGCGGCTACCCGGGCCGAAGCCTCAAAGCCATCATAGGCTGCTCGAGAGAAACTTCGAGCACTCTCGAATCCCTGTTGACAAAGCCTTGAACCTCTGCAAAGGTTCCTCGGAGAGGCCAGCTGAGAACCCGGCAATCTCCTTTGCCAGTTCTCATAGGTACGTGCCCATGTACAGCTGGTAGGTCTGGACACGGCAAGACAGCATAGAGCCCTGGAAGCACTTTCTACCGAGGGCATCCAGGTTCTGGGCCTCCCAGCCAGGAGGCAGCGAGGAGTGCATCTTCTGACTCTTCAGACGGTGCATGGCCGATTCCACAACCATGGAGTGGTGCGGTAGCTGCGCTTTTTGGAACCCAGGGCTCTTACGGACTCTATAAATGGAATCGACCCGTTTTCTAAGAACCGGCGTCGAGGCCGGTGCCTCCCACATACAGAAGAGCAGCCGTTCCAGCATCAGAGGAACCAGTACAGTAAAGGCTTCCTTCAGAGGAAAGTCATACTGGAGGGCATAGAGCTCCTCGGCTCGAGGCTCCACCTCGGTGTCCGCAGGGAAGGCCAAGGCCTTGGCCAAGTCCCTCACGAAGACCAAGAACTGGGTATCCTCCGGGGGGGGGGGGGGGGGACCTTCTCTGAGGCTCGGCGAGTCCGAAGGGACACACCGGGTCCGGAAGGTGTCTGGGAACGCCTCATCCTCTGTCTCGCACTCAGACTCCTCCGAAGAGGAATCGAGCAGCTCCGGCTGTGTGGGCCTCGGTGCCACCCGCCCTGACGCCGTGGGTATCGGCGCAGATGATCTCGGCCCTGCACGGGAGGTCGAGGGGGACCTTGACCGAGGATTGACTCGAGACTTTGACTTGAGGTTCGGCTCAGTCTCCGGGGTCGACTTAGACATCAAGGTCCCGGTGGTCGGGGCAGATGCACCAGTCAGACCGGTGATCAGCACCCGCTGCTGCTCCATGAAGGCAGTCCAGCTGCTCTCCAAGGCCGTCAAGCTCAGGAGACTCAGCGGCCCCCAACTCAGGCCCACCGTCGGCTCCCCCGGAAGAGAGTCTACGAGGACAACCGCACTTACGTAACTCGGGGACTCCGGCTCCACACGAGGTAGCTTGGAAGGCCTCTCAGACTCCGAGAGCCAGGGGGGGCAGCGATCAGGGCTACACGACCTGGCACTCGAGGAACCAGGAGCCTCCACAGACGCCGCCTTCGCGAGCTTTTTCTTCCTTCGGTGCTCCCGGGAGACTCCCTTTAAGAGGAACCCCAATAGCTCGAGGCCTCTGACGAAGTCCGGGCCCGGCCGGACACAGAGTCAGAGAAAATTCTCTCACGTTGATGCTGACGGCTCCGAAGCACCTTCGACGACATTTTGCCACACGGGCCACAGGCCAGCGGGTCATGGTCGGGCCCGAGGCATCGGAGGCAGCAGTCATGTGTGTCGGTGAGAGACATAAGTTTTACACCGATCACACTTTTTAAACCCGCTGGCAGCCACTGGGGGAAAAAGGGCCCCTGCGAGGTCAAAAGACCGGACTGCCAGTGAAAACACAAAAAGAGCACAAACGCTAGTCACGAAGGGCAAAAACCGAAAATTACAACTCCGGACTCGATACCGGTGTACCAAGCCCAGGCGGGAAGGGAAACCGGCGTCGAACCGGATAAGATAACGCGAAAATCGCAGAAAAAAAAAAATCAACTTTTCCCGGGTGACACGAACTCACGTCCGTCAGGCTCCGCGGAAAAAGAAAGACTGAGCAAGATGGCACCCTTGGCCTGGAAGGGGACCGTGCAGGCACGCTGCATTCCCAAAGGCTTTCTTTGAAAGCTGGGGAAATGCTCCGCACGGGGGTTCCGTCGGCGCTGACATCACCCATATGTGAGGACCGACTTCCTGCTTGGTCCTGGTGAATATATCAACTTTGTTCAGCAGAACAGGAATTTGAGGAATCACAGGTGCTCACTAAGATTTTTGGATAGGAATATCCTATTTGGTTATTACAGCAGCATTTCTTAGAGCCAAGTTTGCCAAACATGAGCTGCTATTATGATACACAACTAGGGAGGTTACAGATAAATAAATTAGCATTCTGAAATATTCTGTATTAGCTCCTTAAACATCTAATATCATACACTGACCTTAAAGTTTTCAATCTGGATCCTGCATAGCTTTCAACTGTGGCCAGAATATGAGACAGAGTGGTACATTTTGATTTTACATCTGAAACCCAGTTTTATCACATCAGTGGGCAACCACGTAAGCACTGTGATTTTTGCCAACAACTGATCAGTTGTAAAGAGTGGACCCATCCTCATAAATTGAAGCCTTATAAACAAATCTTTTACAACCTGCAAAGTCCACATTTGTAGAATACTGTATTTTCAAATAACATGCCCACGTATATAACGTGCAGAAATGATGCCATTCTGTTCGAAAATCTTCAGATAACGCACCTATGCGTATAATGCGCATGCGCACACCCTTTTAGCTGCTGACTATGCTGGGAATGAAATGAAAGTCCTACGCCTCTGACTTCAAAGTTGTTGTGAGAGCAGAAGAAAAACAGAGGGGCAGCGAGAGAGTTTGAGGTTGGAGAGATGTTCGTTCGCGAATGGAGAAAGGAGAGAAAGGAGCTCAAGAATATGAACCCCTGAAAACATGCACATTGTGGGCCCAAAACAAAATGGCCTAAACTGGAGAATGACTTGAGAGATTGTTTTTTTTCCACGAAGGGAACAAAATCAAGCTGTCCCTGTCGCAATTCAGGTCAAAGCAAAGCTTCTGGCAAATGAAGGAGGAATCACTGATTTCTAAGCAGGTTTCACCTGCATTTTTAAATTCATGAAAAGAAATGGACTTTCAGTAAGAATGAGAACCATTCTAGGCCAGCAACTTCTGGACAACTGGGAGCAAAAGATGAACGACTTCCGTGAATTTGTCTCTAAAGAAATCTCCGAACACGGTATCTATGCAGTGGACGTTATAAATATGGACGAGGTTCCAATATCTTTTGACATCCCCCCTGCCACCAGGACTGTAGCTTCTTCAGGTACGAAAACTGCAGTCATTACCACCACTGGGCATGAGAGGGCCTGCTTCACTGTAGTCCTTGGATGCACTTTGAGTAGGGTGAAATTAAAGCCAATGGTAGTTTTCAAGAGAGTTACCATGCCCCATGAAAAACTGCCCACCTGTGTAGTGGACATTGCAATAGCAAGGGATGGATGGGTTGATAAATGTTATAGGGCCAGGCAGGGGGAATTCCTCTCCAAAAAGTCACTAATTTTCAATACCATAGCTGCCCACAAAGAAAAAAATGTTCAAAATTATATAAATTCCGCTGGTACCCACATCGCTGTAATACCTAGTGGTCTTACTTATAAGCTACAGCTGATAGATACAGTAATAACCACCATTTCAAGATGTTGTGAGAAGAGAATGGGATGAATGGATGCAGTATGGAATTCACACCATCAGGAAGACTGAAGCAGGCACAGTTTTCAGAAGTCTGCAAGTGGACGTCTTCTGCTTGGGTTAAAATAACGCCACAAACCATCCACAACAGCTTCAGAAAGGCTGGGACTGTCTACCAGCAGAATAAGACACATGTGGATGCTGAAGACAAAGATGAAGATGTCAATAGCAGTGACGACGACATCATTTCAGAAATCACAGAAGAGCATCTGCAGTTGGCTCTTAGTTATTTCAACAATGACAGTGAGGAGTCTCATTTAGTTTCATTTACTCACATTTAGTCTCACTGAAATTCAGCATTTCAGAAATAAAAAAAATTAAAAAAAAAGATATAAAAAACTTAAACACTCCTCAATTTATTTTTGTGTTGTGTTAATGATTATGTATATAATGTGCAAACGTATATAATGCACAGGGGAACGGTTTCTGCAAAAACACAAAATGCACACGTTGTATGCATGAAAATATCGTACTTAATTTGCCTTGCAATCTAGTTTATGTAGATAGCATCTGACATTCCATTAAGACACGACTTATTGATCATCAAACAGCTGCCAAATTGGTTTATATAGCACCTTTAATGCCCCACTGCTTAACTGAGGTATACATATTTGATGAGCTCAGACAGCTCATCACTGAACCAGTAGCAATGTCAGAAAATGGACATTTGAGAGCAATTTTAGATTTTCACAATAGGTACAGTAAAACCACCTCGTTTAAGTGATAATGGAGTGGAATGTGATTTGAAGATTGTAGCTGAACTTTACAATCAACACAATACTGACAATGAAGTCAACCATTAATTATACCATTTAAATGAAAATAAAGCATAGTTACTCACCTGTAACACGTGATCTCCGGGAACAGGAGGAATTTAGAACATAAGAACATAAGACATGCCATACTGGGTCAGACCGAGGTCCATCAAGCCCAGTATCCTGTTTCCAACAGTGGCCAATCTAGGTTATACGTACCTAGCAATATCCCCAAAAGACACAGGTTCCACAATGCTTGTACTGGGCCAAGCATTGATATCCTGGGTCCCTTTTTAATAGTGGTTTATGGACCTTTCCTCCAGGAACTTGTCCAAACCTTTTTTAAACCCAGCTATACTAACAGCCCTTACTACATCCCCGGTAACAGATTCCAGAGTTTGATTACACGTTGAGTGAAAAAATATTTTCTCTTATTTGTCTTAAATAGTTTACCCTGTAGCTTCATTACATGTCCCCTAGTCTTTCTATACTCTGATAGCGTAAACAATTGATCCACGTTTATCCGTTCCACTCCATTCATTAATTTATAGACCTCTATCATATCTCCCCTCAGCCGTCTCTTCTCCAGGCTAAAGAGCCCTAACCTTCTTAGCCTCTCTTCATAGGAGTAGTCTTCACATATGGGTATTGTCGGTACCGATTGAGCCTGCGTGGTAACGCTCCCCAGCGTCCAATAGGAAAGCTTTTAGGAGCATCCCACAGCGCCTGGGTGCTGCCTTCCCGCCTTTCCCAACTGTCCTCTCCAGTTGAGTTTATAGCTGAGACAAAAGAGAGACGGAGAGACAGAAAGAGAGAGAGACAGAGAGATACAACTCCTAGGGGAAGTAGGCGGGTTGAAGACTAAATTCCTGCTGTTCCCAGAGATCACCTGTTACAAGTGAGTAACTATGCTATCTCTAGGAACAAGCAGAAATGTAGTCTTCACATATGGGGACTTCCTAGCTGCAGATGCCAGGGAGATGGCCCCAGAAAGTTGTGTGCCCTTGTGAAAGGGCTCCACTTCCCCCCATGGATCTCTGGCATCCTACCAGGGATGATGGATAGGAGTTGATTAAGTCTGGAACAGGTGTTGAACAGCCTGACCAAACAAGGCATCCCGGCGGGAGTCCTTGTCTAAGCAGTAATGGGCTGTGAAGGTATGTACCGAAGCCCAAGTAGCTGCTCGACAGATATCATCGATAGACACAGAGTGAAGATGAGCCATTGAGGCTGCCATGGCTCTCACATTGTGAGATGTGACATAACCTTCAAGAGGAAGGTTCTTACTCTCATAGGCAAAAGATATACACTGTGCAATCCAGATGGACAGTGTCCTTTTGGAGACTGAAAGTCACAAATGACTAGGATCAAAAGCAACAAAGAGTTGAGAGGATTTTCTATGTTGCTGTGTCCTTTGCAAGTAAAAGGCCAAGGCTCTTTTACAGTCCAAAGTATGAAGGTTCCTTTCTGCATTTGAGGCGCGAGGCCATGGAAAAAATACAGGAAGGTAAACCGCTTGGTTCAAATGAAAGGGCGAAACCACCTTTGGCATAAAGTGTGGATGAGTCCTAAGGACTACCTTATCATGATGGAACCTTGTATAAGGAGGATCAGCCACCAACGCTTGCAATTCACTGATGCGATGTGCTGATGTGATTGCAATGAGAAAGATAACCTTCCAGGAAAGGAATTTCAAAGAGGTAGTAGCTAATGGTTCAAAGGGCGGTTTCATGAGCTGCCCAAGTACCAGATTCAAGTCCCATGCCACCAGTGGTGGCTTAATGGGAGGCTTCGTTAAAAGAACCTCTCATAAATCTCGCTATGAGAGGATGAGAGGAAATAGGTTGTCCATTGAGAGGCTTGAAAGAAGCTGCAATAGCACTCAAATGGCCTCTCACTGAATTGGTCTTAAGCCCTGCATTTGATAAATGAAGGAGGTACTCCAGTAATGATTCCAGAGGTATCGCAAGAGGATTAAGACCCTTCTGCGAGCACCATATGGTAAACCTTTTCCACTTAAATGCATAAGAGCGTCTTGTGGAAGGTTTCCTAGAAGCATGAAGGATATCCTTTAACTGCTGGGAAAGGTTAAGACCATGACGTTCTAGGCTTTCAGCAACCAGGCCCTGAGATGCAGAGACTGGGGATTGGGATGCCACAGCATCCCGTCCTCTTGAGAAAGAAGATCTAGAGCAGATCCTAACTCCAAAGGCGGAGCTTGAGAGAGATGTAGAAGCAGAGGGTACCAGGTTGCCATGGCCAACGTGGAGCTATAAGGATCATATGACCTCTGTCTCTCTGAAGCTTGAACAGGGTTTTGGGAATTAGAGGAACGGGTGGAAAGGCATACAGGAAGTCCTGACCCCAGTGAAGGAGGAAAGCATACCTGGCCCGACAACCTCGAGCCGGAATTCTGGAACAGAACCGGGGAAGTTTGGCAATCAGTGGACTTGCAAAGAGGTCTATGTCCGGGGTTCCCCACCTGGTCTGCATGGAGAGACCATTCGTGTGGAAGCAGAACTCGACTGAGTCTGTCTGCCCAAGAGTTTTGACTGCCTGGAAGATACACCACAAGGAGATGAATCTGATGCTCTCTGGCGAGGGACCATAGTCGCAAAGCTTCGTTGCTCAGCAACAGAGAGCCTGTTCCGTGCTGCTTGTTCACATAGAATATGGCTACTTGATTGTCCTTTTGAACTAGGACTGTCTTGTAGCCGAGCTGGGTGTGAAATACTCGAAGAGCAAGGAAGATTGCTCTGAGCTCCAGGAGGTTGATATGAAGATAGGCCTCTTGTGGAGTCAAGGTACCCTGGGTAGAGAGGCTGTGCAGGTGGACTCCCCAACCCACCTGTGAAGCTTCTGTAGTTCGAGTGGCTTGGGGTGGGGGTTGCTGAAAAGGAGACACCACCAAAAGGTTTTTGGGGGACTGCCACCATTGGAGGGACAAAATGAGGAGATCTGAGTTTGCTATTTTGTCTGACAGGCAACCTGACGCCTGAGTCCACTGAGTGGATAAGGTCCACTGGGCTGCACTCATATGGAGGCGAGCATAAGGAACCACATGCACGGTGGATGCCATGTGGCCTAGCAACTGTAACATTTCCTGAGCAGTGAGGTGAGGTTTTAGCACTGCTTGGGCAGCTAACTGTACAATGCGAAGGCAGCGGGACTGTGGAAGGTAGGCCCTTGTCTGTCTGGTATCTGGCAGAGCTCCTATAAACTCTAGGGATTGAGTGGGAGCAAGGTTGGACTTTGGGAAGTTTATGACAAGTTCCAAATACTGAAAGATGCACATTGTGTGAGACAGAGCAACCCTGGTCTCTAGCTCTGAAGGGGCTAGAATGAGCCAGTCGTCTAAGTAGGGGAAGACGAATATTCCCAAGGTGCGGAGAAAGGCTGCTACCAAAGCCATGCATTTTGCAAACACCCTTGGTGCAGAGAACATAAGAACATAAGATATGCCATACTGGGTCAGACCAAGGTCCATCAAGCCCAGTATCCTGTTTCCAACAGTGGCCAATCTAGGTCATACGTACCTAGCAGTTTCCCCAAAAGACACAGGTTCCGCAATGCTTGTACTGGGTCAAGCATCGATATCCTGGGTCCCTTCTTAATAATGGTTTATGGACCTTTCCTCCAAGAACTTGTCCAAACCTTTTTTAAACCCAGCTACACTAACAGCCTTTACTACATCCTCAGGTAACAAATTCCAGAGTTTGATTACACGTTGAGTGAAAAAATATTTTCTTTTATTAGTCTTAAATAGTTTACCCTGTAGCTTCATAGCATGTCCTCTAGTCTTGGCCAAAAGGAAGAACCCTGTATTGGTAGTGCTTTCCTTGAAACAGGAATCGAAGGAACTTTTGGTGAGTTGGATGGATGAGAACATGAGTGTACGCATCCTTGATATCTAGAGAACAAAGCCAATCCTGACTCCGAAGGTATGGCAGTAGAGTTTCTAGAGAAATCATCATGAACTTTTCTCTGAACAGGAATTTGTTCAACTCTCTGAGGTCTAGAATGGGTCTGTGTCCTGTTTTCTTTGGAATAAGGAAACAGGGGGAGTAAAAAATTAATGAACGGAGTGGAACGGGTAAACGTAGATCGATTGTTTACGTTATCAGAATACAGAAAGACTAAGGGACATGCAATGAAGCTACAAGGTAAACTATTTAAGACTAATAAAAGAAAATATTTTTTCCCAGTTTGTCCTGTACCCAGATTTCCAAGTCAGAAGCCTGGAGCCAGGAAATTCTACGTGCACCTATGGCAATAGCAGAGGTTCTGCTTATGCATTCAAACAAGTCAAAGGCTGCACGATTCACAAACTTGGAAACATCCTGAGCATGTTTGACAAGATCGAGATAATCTTGCCTTTTATCATCAGGAAGGAGAGGGCTCATAAGCTCTAAGTCTCCTGTGGCCTCCTTAAGGAACATTCCCATATACAAGATATAGGATCTGATCCTAGCAGAAAGCATGGAAGCCTGGAAGGATAGACGTCCAAAGGCGTCAAGAGTCCTACACTCACGTCCTGGAGGATTAGATGCATGCCTTTTTGCACTCTTTATCCGTCTCATGGCTGATTCCACCACCATGGAATGATGTGGTAATTGAGTCTTCAGAAACCCAGGACAAGGAGGAACTCGATACATGGTGTCGAGTCTTCGAGAATGAGGAGATGTGGTCAGAGATGTTAACCACATCCTTAAGATCATGCAAGATCTCATGAATAGGTAAGGTAGCTGCCTCCTTGGGAACTTTAGGGTACTGTAGGATTTCTAATTCCTTTGCCCTAGGCTCTTTTTCAGGAGCCACTGTGATGGAAAGACCTCGGGTCACATCTCGGATAAAATCCAGAAAGGACATATCCTCTGGTGGAGACATCCTACGCTGAGGAGAAGAGGAATCCTCGGGAAGAAGTACTCTGGCACTGGCAGAGCTTTCAGAGTCTTCAGACTCATCCGAGGATTTAAAGTATCTCCGACCCGGGTGATCATGCAAGGCACGGTACCGGTACAGAGCGAAGTCAGCATCGGAGTGGTCTGGTACCGACTTGTCGATGCCGGATAGAGACGCATGACTCTATCCCGGTAAAATACCTGCCGATGTCGATGCAGTCGGTGCCGGTACCGGAGTCTGTGCCAGTACTGGCTGAATTGTCTGAAGCAGTTTCAGGGGCATCGAGGCCGTGAGAAGAGCCGCCAGACTGCGTTCAATGGCCAAGAATCTCTGGTCTATTGACGCTGCCGATGCTTGGGTATCGGTGCCGGATAAAGCGGCTGGAATCCCAGAGAATGGCATCAGTAGTTCTGCCGAGGTTGAAGCCTCGAGAACATCCTGGAGCCTCGTTAGTGCTATGGAAGCCGAAGCCTCCCGCTGGGGCAATTTTGCCGATGAAAGTCCCTCAAGGGCAACGCCAGAGGCATCTCGATGTTTAGAAGGAGATCTACCCTTTGAGGACCGGCTAGATTTATGTTTAGTTACCTGAGATCCATGGGAGGAAGATGAAGCCTTGGAAGACGTCGATGCCACGGAGGCTGCATCGGAGGGAAAAAGGATGCTAAGCTTAGCAGCTCGGTTTTTCCGGCCCCTTTTTGATGGCCCCTTTTTGACATCATCCCACAGGCAACACATTATGAAATAGAGTGGTCAGGACCTAAACATTTGAGGCACCACTCATGGGTGTCGGTGACGGAGATGGTACCGCCACACTTAAAACACTTTTTAAAACCCGAAGCAGGTTTTTCCATTTTGAGGAAAAAATTGGACCTAGTGCCCAAAATGGCACGTGGCACCCGAGAAGAAAAATTACTGGAGAAAGACTCCAGAAAAAGTTTTTGTTGTTTTGTTTTTTTTAAGAAAAAAGAAAGAACCACCAACGGTACCGGTACAGCGTCGAGGGAAGGCAGACGCAACCACAAAAAAAGAAGTATAAGAAGGGAATTTTCTGCAGTGACAGGATGTGTGACCTGTCGGCTCCGCAGAAAACGAAGACCTGGAGAGGGACAGTTGGGAAAGGTGGGAAGGCAGCACGCAGGCGCTGTGGGATGCTCCCAAACGTTTTCCTATTGGATGCCGGGGAGTATTCCCACACAGGCTCCGTCGGTACCGACAATACCCATATGTGAAGACTACATTCCTGCTTGTTCCTGGAGATATTATAATTAGCAAAATATGCCAGCTGAATAAAGCCTGTTGCCATTCTCGTCATAGGGCACATAATACCACATGAGGTCAGACATCATTGAAAGGTGGTGCACAGCATCCTGACAGCTTTCAAGTAAGAGGGAATTTAAGGTGCAGTCACCTTAGTTACTCACCTGTAACAGGTGTTCTCCGGGGACAGCAGGAATCAGTCCTCACATAAGGGTGAGGTTGGCACCAACGGAGCCCCTGTGGAAACATCCCCCCAGCTTTCAAAGAAAGTCTTTGGGAGATGCCACCACACATGTGTGGTCCCCTTTCCGCCCAAGGGTGCCATCTTGTTCAGTCAGATGTCATACCTAAAAGACAGCAAAAAAAATAAAATATGGTAAAGAAGCAATTCCAAGGGGAGGAGGGAGGGTTGTGAGGCTTGATTCCTGCTGTCCCCGGAGAACTGTTACAGGTAAGTAACTACGCTTTCTCCAGGAATGAGCAGGAAGTCAGTCCTCACATATGGGATTCCCTAGCTACAAGCTACTGAAAACCCATAGAGAAAAAACACGGTTACCCTTAAGGGAAGGACAGGGCCCTTTTACAGTCCAAGGTTGTTCTGCCCTACTGGCGTGAGGCCTTGGGAAGAAGGTGGGAAGCAACACCTTCTGGTTGAGGTGAAAAGGCAATATCAACTTCAGGAGGAATTTGGGGTGTGTGCAGAGCACAACCCTGTTCTTATAGAACCTGGTGTAAGGCATCTCTTCCACCAAGGCCTGAAACACTCTGACCCTGCGAGAAGAGGTGAGCACAACCAGGACCATCTTCCATGAAAGGTATCACAGGTGGCAGGTAGCTAGGGGTTCAAAAGGCAGGTGAGTAAGCTGCGCCAGTACTACATTGAGGTCTCACTCTGTCGCCGGAGGGCATACTGGGGGTTTGGATAAAAGGAGTCCCCTCAAGAAACAGGACACTAACAACTGGGCCAAGAGGGGTTTGCCATCCACCGAATGGTGATGTGCCGCCAGGGCACTGGGGTGCACTCTGATGGAGTTTGGTTTGAGTCCGGAATTTGAGAGATAGAGAAGGTACTGCAGGACCAGCTGCACTGGACAGGAGAACGGGCCAATCCTGTGCTCTGCACCACTTGAAGGCATATGCTTTCCTGGTGGAGGACTTACAGGAAGCCAGCAGGATCTCCTCCACTTCTAAGCGGTTGAAAAGGGGTAGAATCACCCTTTCAGCAGCCACGCTGTCAGTGACAGTGATCCCAGATTGGGGCACAAGAAAGCCCTCCTCCTGCAACAGGAGCCCTGGGGAGCTCCCCAATGGAATGGGAGTCTCCACAGACAGCCGGAGGAGTAACGGGAACCATGGCTGCCTGGGACATCGAGGGGCTATCAGGATCAGTGAGGCCTTGTCATGGAGGGTCCTGAATAACACTTTGGCAATCAGTGGTATGGGTGGGAAGGTGTACATGAGACCTTCCAACCATGAGATGAAAAACGCATATGCCGCCACCCAAGAAGGCTGGGCTTGCCGGGAGAAGCAGGGAGACTGGTAGTTATCTGGGCTAACAAATAGGTCTATAAATAGTTCCACCCAGAGGTGGAAAAGCCGGCTGGCTATTCTGGGGTCCAGCCACCACGCGTATGGCTGAAGGATCCTGCTTAATCTGTCGGCCAGTGCGTTGTTCTGGCCTGGCAAGTATACTGCCCACAGGAATATGCCCTGTTGGACTATGTAGGAGCAAAGGGCCATTGCCTCGAGACAGAGGGCGTGGGAACCCGTGCTTCGTTGCTTGTTCACATAGAACATCGCCACCCAGTTGTCTGTTTGAACCAACACTGGTTGGCAAAGTAGGCGGAGGCAAAAGGCTCGGAGGGTGAGATGTATCACCCGTAATTCCAGGAGGTTGATCTGCTGGTTGCCTTCACTCTGCGACCAGCTGCCCTGGGTGCGGAGTTCTTTGCAGTGGGCTCCCCATCCCAGCAGGCAGGCATCCGTCATGAGGACTCTTACTGGGCACAGAGTCTGGAAGGGCATTCCTGCCTCGAGGTACTGGGGATTTTGCCACCAGGTAAGGGATTCCGCCAACTGGAGGATCACTACAATTCTGTCGCAGAGACAGCCTGTGGCCTGCGTCCACCGGTCCCAAAGGCACCACTGTGCGGCTCTCATGTGGAGGCAGGCATCTGGGGTGACATGGACCATGGAGACCATGTGTCCAAGTAGGCACAGCAGGAGCCGAGCAGACACTGAGGGACAGTGTTGTATGTCCAGGGCCAGAGCCCTGAGCCGGGTGGCTCAGTCCTCTGGGAGGAAGGCCTTTGCCTGGAGGGTGTCTAGTCTTGCAGCTATGAACACCAGACACTGTGTTGGGAGGAGGTGGGACTTGGGGTAGTTTATTACAAACCCCAGATTTTGCAGGACCTGGATGGTATGTGCGGTTGCCTGTTGCACATCTGAGGCCGTGCCTCCCTTTATGAGCAAATCGTTCAGGTAGGGGAAGACAAACACCCCCTGGAGGAGAAGGAAGGCAGCTACGACTGCCTGGCACTTGGTAAAGACTCTTGGGGCGGAAGCCAAGCCAAAGGGCAGCATCCTGTACTGGTAATGGCGGCACTCCACTATGAACCTCAGATACTACCTGTGGTTGGGGTGAATGAGGTTGTGTATGTGGGCATCCTTCATATCCAAGGAACATAGCCAATCTCCCTGCTGAAGGTAAGGCAGCAATGTTCCAAGAAAGAGCATCTTGAACTTCTCACTCATCAGGAATCTGTTCAGATTGCGCAGGTCGAGGATGGGCCTTAGAACTCCTGTTCTTTTTGGTACGAGGAAGTACCTGGAGTAGAACCCCTTGCTCCTGAGATGGTGGGGAACTGGTTCTGCTGCTCTGTCCTCAATAAGACCTGCCAGTTCCTTCAGTAGGAAGTTCAGGTGGAGACCTGGGAGGCTCTCCCAGAAAGAAAGGGGAAGGTGTCTGGGCCAGGTGGAGGAGGTAGCCCTCCTTGACCACTTGGAGTACTCAAGAATCGGTGGTGATGGCTGGCCACCTTTGGGAATAGTGAATGAGATGTCCCCCTGTGGGCTGCTGACCTCCTTGGAGTGGAGACGCTATGCCCAAGGAGTCAAAAGCTCCACCCCCCCTGGCAGGGCAGGGGCATATGCCTGGGGCTTGGAAGCTTTCTGCTTATGAGCGCCATGCCCATGTCCCTTGGCCTGCTAATCCTGCTGGGGAGCCAGGGAGGCCTGAAAAGGTGGGTAGTTTTTGTAAGCAACCCCTTTCCTCAGGTAGAAGGGCTTTTTACCCAAACTCTTCCGTTGGGGAGGAGCAGCAGTTTTTTTTTTGTTTTGGTTTTTTATTTTTTGTTGTTTTTTTTTAGAGCGAGCCTGGACCTCATAATGAACCCTGTCTCCAGCTCTGCAGCATTGTCGGTCATGGGTTTGCCAAAGAGGTTCTCTCCTTGGCATGGGACATCGACCAATTTGTCCTGAACCCATTTCTCGAGGTCAGATGACTGTAGCCAAGCCTGGCGTCGGGCATAGATGCCTGCTGCCACTACTTGAGCCGCCGACTCTAAGCAGTGCTAATGGATGGCTTTGGCCAGGTTCTTCAACCACTGCAGGGTTCCTCAGAAAGACCAGCTGAGAACCTGGCGAGTTCCTTCGCCAGGTCTTTCTGATACATGCCCATGTACTGCTGGTATGCCTGGATCTGGCTGATGAGATTCGCGCGCCCTGGTAGCACTTTCTGCTAATGGCATCCAGGGTGTGTGTCTCCCTGCCAAGGAGCACCAAGGAGTGCTTTTTCTGACTCTTCAGGTGATGCATGGCAGACTCCACCACCATGGAATTGTGCGGCAGTTGTGACTTCTGGAAGCCTGGGCTCCGACTGACTCGATACATCAAGTTGAGCTGCTTGCTCACCACCGGCACCGATGCCAGTGTCTCCCACATATGGAGCATTAGTCGTTCAAGGATAGGCGGGATGGGCCTCGTATTGGGAGGATTTCTAGTTCCTCCATCCGAGGATCCTCCTCCAATTCCATCAGGAATGTAGGGCCTTGGACATGTCCTCAGGTGTGGACCGATGTTGGGGCTCCGAGGGAGGAGAGTCCGAAGGGACGTCACGGTGGCGATGGGTATCCGGTGACTCCTCATTCTCTGTTTCCCAGTCAGAATAGTCCATCGAGGACTCGAGGGAAGGATGGCTCGTGGGCTCCGGGACTGATCCCCGCCCACAGTCCTTCGAGGACCTGTGGCTAGTACCGAGCACATTGGCTGGGGAAGATCTTGGCACCATGGAATGGGAGCCTGACCGAGACCTCGACTGAGGAAGACTCGAGGCAAAAAGGACCTTGAGGATTGGCTCAGCCTGCAGGGACGTCCTCGACATCAAGGGCCCGGTGGTCTGGGCGGAGCAACCAGTGGTACCAGACAACAGCACCCACTACTGGTCCATGAAGGCAGAAAAGCTGCGCTCCAGGGCTGCCATCCTGGACTCCAGGCCAGAAGGCTCCGGCAGCCATCGGCACGGGCACAGAGGGAAAGAGGCCTGCCGCTGATTCCCTCGAGGGGGTGTCCTCAACGAGGATAGTGTTAGGCAACCAAAGCCGTCCCAAGGTAGAGTCCTTCCGGGGAACCTTCGCAGGTCACTCCTTCTCCGATCCCTCAGACAAGCGTCTAGGACTGCGGGGCCTGGCTCGAGACTTGCCTGGCCCATCTGAGCTGTCCAGGGATGCTGCCTTTGAGCTTTTTTCTTGAGTTTCTTTGAAGGAGACCCCCTTTCCAAGGAACAACGGCGTTGGTCGGGGTCCATAAGGCTACTCCGGAATCCCGCGGTTTCAGAGACGGCCTTGGCCTTCAGAGGTACTGGGGATTCCGGGAAAAATTTATTGTGCTGCTGCTGGCGGCTCTTGAGGGCCTTGGTGAACATCTTCTTACAGAGACCACATGCCGTGGGGTCATGGTCTGGTCCCAGGCAACGAAGGCAGCAGCTGTGTGTGTCGGTCAGGGACATTATTTTGGCACACCGATCACATTTTTTTTTTAAACCACTGGTAGCCATGGGAGAAAAACGTATCTCAGCGAGGTCGAAGACTTGCGATGCTACCAGCTGGAAAAAAAAAAAAAGGCACAAGGACACCAAAAAGGGTAGAAAAAAAACCCCGAACCTGAGCCTCTATGCCAGGGCAGCAGGCTCAGGTGGCAGGAAGAGGACCAGTGCACTACCGGAAGAGAGTATGAAACTCAGGTCGAGAAAATCAACTTTTCCGGGGGAAGAGCAGACAGACATCTGAAGGGCTCCACAGAAAAAAAGGAGACTGAGCAAGATGGCAACCTTGGGTGGGAAGAGGACCATGTATGTGTGGTGGCATCTCCCAAAGGCTTTCTTTGAAAGCTGGGAGGATGCTTCCGCGGGGTCTCCATCGGCGCCAACTTCACCCATATGTGAGGACTGACTTCCTGCTTGATCTCAGAGAACAGCACAATTCACTTGTAACTCCTCAGAATGATTTTTGTTGTCTTTCAGGAATGCTGCAGAAGGACCACATTTGATTGAGCCCCTGATGAAACAGTAGCAAAACCAGGCGCTAGGTCAAGTGCAGTGTGGCATCAGATCTTCAGGAAACATTACATTATTCAAGCTAAGTGCAAAAGTTATGAATATGTAGCAAAATATGTTTATACTGTTTTAAGTATGTATCCACACAAAATAACTGATAGAGTTAACATTACGACTGGCATTGTATTTCCATATAGTGAATCACTTACATATGATTTTAAGTGCAAATATATAAAAAGATGTATAACTGGAAGAGTGAAGACAGATATTGATAAGGCAAGCTCAAAAATGTTTAAATAAACTGGCAGGATTGCCTTATGTGATGGGGTATATATCCCCTCACTGGGGAGAAAAAAGGAAGGAGGAAGACAGGAATGCACGCAGATTTCTAAACCAAGATTTCCCTGCTGCTAGAGCTGAGGACATGGGAGAGATGGTTCCCAGGCAACCCAGAAGGATGGGGCAAGAAAAGATGGTGCTAGTCACGATATAAAAAAACTGGATGCCTGACTCGGGTCCACTTCTCTCCGAGGCGGGCGCTGCGCTGCCATCTGACTGAGGATGGTAGCTGTCCACGTTGCGCGGAGCCCTTAGCTACACTGTATCATATGTGGTGGGGCTGCCGACGCATACGCCCCTACTGGCATAGAATTGCCCTACTTATGGCTGACCTTATTGGGCAACCTGTTCACTGGGACGCGGCCCTCATTGTCCTGGATCTTCTGGGTCTCACCTCTCCAAAGGGGAAATGGAGTCGCTGGCTGGTGCGGAAGGCATGTCTGGTGGGCAAGGGCCCAGTCCTACGTGGGTGGAGGGACAGCCACCCTCCCTCTTTTTGGGAGTGGCGGAACTCCTTCCACCAACTCATGCTCCTGGAATGTAGGACTGCGCGGGGCCATGCGAAGCGATGGTCTGCTTTCTGGTTATTGTGGGAGCCCTACATTCAAACTTTGAGTCCTCGGGCTCGTAACGTACTTTTACAGTTAGGTTGTTAATAGCCTTATTTACATGTGGAGACTTACTGAGTTTTGGTAATGTTATATATGCTGGTTCGGCTGGGTAATGCCTTTGGGAGGAAGGGGGGGGGGAAGGTGGGTACTTGGGGGGGTGGGGGTGGGGGAGGGGGGATGGGGGGGGTACTTGCTTAAAACTGTGTGACCATCTATGTATCTTGCACCCTGGGGATCAGAGTCCACCCCAGGGAGCGACCGTTTTCTGTTGTATCTTTGCTGTTTTGTTTGATGGTTCAAAAATAAAATTTTGAAAAAAAAAAAAAAAAACTGGAAACCGAGCTAGGGCTCAGTGAGAGACTGGAGTTGTGAAAACCTGCCAGACCAGCTAATTGCCCAAAGTTTCAGAAAGGATTTAGCAAAAAACTGTGGTCTATTCACAGGTGGTTCTTGAACAAAACTGCTTTTTTTTTGGAAGTAGTTTACGTAACAGCCTATTTTTGCTTCAAAAAGCAGTTTTTGACAATCCTGACTGCAGTTGGTGTTAGCCTAATCAGGGCCAGCCCAAACGTCAGGCAGAAGTGGCAACTTCTGTGTTTGGGGGGGCTGCGGCAAAGAGCAGGGCAAAGCAAAACAATAGATTTTGACAGCCAGGGAGAGGGGAGGTTAAAGATTAAGATTTGCCTAGAGCGCCAACGCCTTGAACTAATTCTGAGGCCGGCCCTCAGCCTGCTTTAGAAGCCAAAGTACAAGGGAGACCATCCTAAAGCCATACGGGTGGAGTCAGGAGAGCTGCTAGGGAGTCCAATAGAGACTGATTTTGAAGATTTTAGCTAAGGAACTGCCAAGGTGTTGGGCTGAGGCTGGAATTTAAGCCCTTAGTAAAGGCTGGTAAAAGCAGCCTGAAATTATAGGTTAAACCAATCCAGCTGAAAGGTCTGATCCCCAAATTAGTGTCATTGTTGTGTGGTACAGGGTAGTGATGGGATTTATTTAAAAAGCTCACAGTGGGGATGAACACGGCAGCTCCAATTTTAAAGTGATGCTCTATATGCTAAACCTCACCTCTCTCAACAAAATACTCATGGTCATTTTTTGATGCAACAATAAGAGGCAATGGTTGTATGCTACAAGAATTCAATCTTTAAAAAACTCTCCTCCTCCTAAAATATGTACCAAATGCTGTATTCTCATGGAAATCCTTTTAGTAGCTAATCTATGTCATGGCTGAACTGTCAATTTGGGGGGAATCCGATACCAACAGTAAGAGTGATTTCAAGCTGGTGCTAACAGAACCCCCAGCTTAAAATTCTACTGTGATGTTTGGCATGGTCATTTTCATACCAAGACCAAGAATAATTTAACCAATGTGGCAGTGCTGCACTTCTATTCTTGTGCAGGTATGATGAAGTATTTACGCTGCATTCCTTCAGTACACAACAGTACTCATCTTACCATAAACATTTCCAAGTTCACTTCATTTCAAGTCATTCTCACAAAACAAATTTGTGTTTTTAGCTGATCTCTCCTAAAAATGTGTTTTAAAATAAGACAGTGATAATTTTTAAAACTTTAATACAAAATGTAAGTTATGTAAATAAATGCTCAAAGGCACTACAAAATTGTTTGTCTACCTGGCTAAAGTGATTGATAATTTAGCTCTATAAGCAGCACAGGGAGCGTTCTGGCCTATTAGTCTCTACAAGTTCAAGAGTTTCAACATGGAGCCTAGTAGCAGGATAAGGGGTCCATTGTTAGCCAAGTTATCAGTTCTGAAATATTAAACCTCAGGTATTCAAAAGGTTTCAGTGAGAACAAAAACTTTTATATACAGTTATTGTACCTACAATGAAGTATTTGTAAAATGTCTTCAGCAAACAATTAAGCCATTTGGTCTGGTATGTATTAAGCCACAAGAGAATGTTATTGATAATACTCATCTCCTAGAGACACTCGGACATGCTGTTCTATACCCATGTGAAGTAAAACACACCATCAGGGAAGGAAATGGAGAAAAGTCCTCTAGCAGCACCAGTCCGTTTATCTTCTAAACCACAGAGTTGCCAAGATACCCAGTTCCATGAGTGAGATTTTAAGCCAGTCCTGGATCTCTGATAAATTTCATCCCGATGCATTATGGTACCTGCAGCATGGATTTCAATGGGTAAAATCAGGGACTACAAATACCATGCTGCATTGCAATGCAAATATAAAAACAACTGGCAAAAAAATCTCACTCTTGGATCTGGGTTACCTGGCAACTCTGAAACCAAATTCAAGGTACAAATACCTTTCCTGCAAATTTTATACATCAGAAAGACAAAATCTGGTCTGAAGATTTTTCAAGACTTTAATTGCAGCTCTCACTGTTATATACAATAACTTGGTCATATTACAAGGCATGTAGTGCTCGATCTAAATGGTAGAATTAGCAGCTGTACCCTTCTTCCCAAGAAGTGCTTCCCAAGTAAGAAGTGCTGCAGAAGTGCTATATTTTTATAGGCAGATAAGGTTATATTGGGAGTGAAGGAGTAGCCTAGTGGTTAGAGCAACTGCAACCCAGAAGATCAAGGGTTCGATTCCCACTGGCACTCCTTGTGACCTTAGGCAAGTCACTTTACCCTCCATTGCCTCGGAAGAAAAGGCTGGCAATCTACTTCCGGTGATACATTGCCAAGAAAACTCAGAGGTAGCTGGGTCGCTATGAGTCAACACTGACTTGATGGCACAAAAAAAAAAAAAAAAAAAGTTATAGTTACAAGTCAGAGTAACAGCATCAACAATAGGTTAGCTGTGTTTGACACAATTAAGATTCAGTAAATGCAAAGATTTTAATAACCGTTTTTATTATTCTCTTTTAAATTTAGGATGCAGTAAAATAAAGCTACAGTCATGCCATCCTGAGTGTGCCTGACCTCATCTGATTTCAAAAGCTAAGCAGGCTCAGGCCCAATTAGTACTCAGATAGAAGACCACCTTGGAATACCAGGTGCTGTTGACTTAGTGCACGGAAGAAAGGACTGGCAATCTACTTTGTCACACTGTGCCAAGAAAATCCAGGGGATAGTCACAACACAGGGTCACCAGAGCTCTTAACAAAACATAGAAATATGATGGCAGATAAAGACCAGTCTGCTCTTCCATACCAACTACTAAGCTCTACAGTCCCTTTCTCTCCTCTAGAGATCTTCTGTGTTTGTCCCATGCTTTCTTGAATTCAGATACAGTTTCTCTCTACTACCTCCACTGGGAGACTACTCCATGCATCTATCACTCTTTCCATGAACATAGAAACAGGACAGCAGAAAAAGACTACATGGCCTATCTAGTCTGCCCTTCCATATCAACTCAATAGTCCTCTTTTTTCCTTTAGAAATCTTGTGTTTGCCCCATGCTTTTTTGAATTCAGATGTTGTCCTCATCTCTGCTACGTCTACTGGGAGACTATTCCACGCATCTACCACTCTTTCCATAAAGAAATATTTCCACATATTACTCCCGAGTCTATCCCTTTCACACTCACTCTATGACCCCTCGTAGCAGAGCTTATTTTCAATAGAAAAAGGCTCTCCTCTTGTGCATTAATCCAGGGAGATATTTAAATGTCTCTATCATATACTCCTCTATCCCGCCTTTCCTCTAACATATACATATTAAGATCTTTAAATCTGTCCTCATACACTTTATAACAAAGACCATTTAACCATTTTAGCAGCCACCCACTGCACCAACTCCATCCTGTTTATATCCTTTTGAAGGTGCAGTCTCCAGAATTGCACACAATACTCCAAATAAGGTCGCACCAGAGATTTATACAGAGGCACTATCACCTCATTTTTTCTGCTGACCATTCCTCTCCTTATGCATCCAAGCATCCTTCTGGCTTTTACCGCCACCTTTTCTACCTGTTTAGCCATCTTAAGATCATCAGAAACAATCACGTCCAGATCCAGGTCCTGCTCTTCTTTTGTGGACAGAAATACTTTGCCCCCCCATACTATACTGCTTCCTTGGATTTTTGCAGCCCAAATGCATGATCCTATATTTACCACCATTAAATCTCAGCTTCCAAATGCTTGACCATTCTTCAGGCTTAGCTAGATCCCTCCTCATATTATCTTCTCCTTCCTGAGTATCTACTCTATTGCAGATTTTGGTATCAGCAAACATTTTTGCAAATTATCCTAAGTCTCTCTCCTTTCACCTTCAACCTATGCCTCCTCATTGCAGAGCTTACTTTCAATTGAAAGAGGCTTACAATATTTAAACATCTCTGTCATATCTCCCCTCTTTCTTCCAAAATATACATACTGAGCTCTTTAAGTCTGTCCTCATATGCCTTATGACGAAGCCCAATGACTATTTTGGTAGCTACCCTCTGCACCGACTCCATCCTATTTATATCCTTTTAAAGATGTGGTCTCCAGAATTGCACACAATACTCTACATTAGGTCTTGCCAAAAACTTATACAGAGGCACTATCATCTGCTCCTTCCTGCTGGCCATTCCTCTCCCTATACACCCAAGCATCCTTCTGGCTTTCATCATCACCTTTTCTAACTGTTTAGCCACCTTAAGATCATCAGAAACAATCATTCCTAGGTCTTGTTGTTCTGTTATGGACAAAGCATAGTTACCTTTAACAGGTGTTCTCCAGGAATAGCAGGAATCAGTCCTCACATATGGGTTATGTCGGCGCCGACGGAGCCCACGTGAAGCATTTCCCCAGCTTTCAAAGGAAAGTCTTTGGGAATGCTACCACCTATGCGTGGTCCCCTTCCCACCCAAGGGTGCCATCTTGTTCAGTCAGATGACATAGCTTAGGCAAAAAGATAAAAACAGATAGAGGAGGCAACTCCCAGGGGAGGAGGGAGGGTCATGAGGACTGATTCCTACTGTTCCCGGAGAATACCTGCTATAGGTGAGTAACTATGCTTTCTCCAGAAACAAGCAGGAAGTCAGTCCTCACATATGGGACTCCCTAGCTCCAGGCTGCCAGGACCGGAACCACGACAGCACCAACGGCGAGGCCACCAATTGCAGGTGAGGCCGTCCGTTGCAGAAGACGAGTCCCTATCCAGAGACTCCGGAATGCCCAGTCACTCTTGTCGCTATTAGTCCAGTAGCCTGACCATCAACGGGCTGGAGGCAGGAGTTGCCTATACACCGAGTATGCTATGGATTACCACCTGGCCAAAGGCACTGTCCCTGCGGGACTCACGCTCTAGGTAATGTGCTGCAAAGATATGCACTAAAGACCATGTGGCGGCCTTGCAAATTTCTGTCACCGGTATTGAGCGCAGGTTGGCCACTTACGCAACCATGGCCCTGACGCAATGAGCAGTGATCCGGTGCTCCAGGGAAAGGCCAGCCTGTTCATAGGTGAAGGCGATGCAGTCCACCACCCGACAGGACAGAGTCCCTTTGGTAACCGGCAGCCCCAGTTTACTGGGGGGGGGGGTGTCAAACGAGACAGCTGGGGGCGCTTTGCGATTGCCCCTGGTCCTATGAAGAAAGGAGGACAGGGCCCTCTTGCAATCCAAGGTGTGCAAGACAGACTCTACCTTGCCGGCATGAGGCCGTGGAAAGAAGGTTGGCCACTCTACTCCAAACCCCACAAGAAAACAGAACCAGAAGAAAAACTAACCTCAACATGCTATTAATTCCCATTGCAGTGACAAAATCAAAACAAATAACCACCAACACTGCTTTTTCATATTATGCTCCCAGCCAATGGAATAAACTGCCACTAAACCTAAGAGAGATTAAGGATCTTACATCTTTTAGGAAGGAACTTAAAACCTACCTATTTAGTCAACACTATAGCAACCTACAACCTGAAATCAAATTTACTACACAAAAACATGCAACCAACCAAACACAAGTCTACCCCACCTAATTCCGGACTTCATTTTCATATCCACCCAAGTTAGCCTACTCCCAACACTGTACTTATGATCACAAATAACTATTATAGTCTCTTGCTAACCATGTAAATAATCTACTTTTTGGTTCCTTGTAACATAGTTTTATGTTTCCATTTATGTTAATAACCCACACATTGTTTTTCATGTAACCTAGTTCTTATGTAATCTAGTTTATGTTCACTTAATGTTTAATGTAATGCAATATTGCACTGTTTTGCTATATTGTTGTTTAAGTTCCTTGTAAACCGCCCCTGATCTCTGGAAGGGGCGGTATAGAAAAGCACACAAATAAATAAATAAGGTAGGGAGAACCACCTCCTGGTTGAGGTAGAAAGCAGACACCACCTTAGGAAGGAACTTGGGATGCACACGCAGCACCACGCTATTCATGTAGAATCAGGTACAGGGAGGGAGGATCCGCCATCAGAGCCTGCAGCTCGCTCACCCTGCGGGCAGAGGCCACTTTCCAGGAGAGGAATCTCAGATAACAGATAGCCATAGGCTCAAATGGCAGTCTGGTGAGCTGGGACAGCACCACATTAAGATCCCATTCCACAGCCGGAGGGCAGAGGGAGGCCTAGACAACAGAAGGCCCCTGAGGAATCTGGAGACCAGGGGCAGGGATGAGAGGGGCTTTCCCTCTACAGGGTGGTGGTTTGCCGCTATAGCGCTGAGATGCACCCTGACCGAATTCTATTTCAAGCCTGAGTGCAAGAGATGCAGAAGGTACTGCAAAACGAGTTGTACATGGCAGGAGAACGGATTCGCTTTCCGGTCTGTGCAGACTGAGAACCTCCTCCACTTGTAGGCGTAAGCCCTTCTAGTGGAGGGTTTCCTGGAGGCCAGGAGGACCTCCTCAACCTCCCTTGTGAGGTGGAAAGGGGCCAATGCTACCCTTTAAGCAGCCACGCCATCAGCACTAGGACCCTCAGGTTGGAGGGCAGGAGGGAGCCTTCCTCCTGCGAGAGAAGGCCCAGGGCTGTCACTGAGAAAGAGAGCAGAAGGAGGAATCAGGGCTGCCTGGGTCACCTGGGGGCCACCAGGATCACTGAGGCATGTTCGCTCTGGATTTTGAGCAGACACTTGGGTAGCAGGAGGGAATGTGTAAAGCAGACCCTGCGACCATATCATCAGAAACGTATCCGCAGCCACCCTCCCGTGGTGTGGCTGAGAGGAGCAGAACCGCGGAAGCTGCGCATTGTCCGGAGAGGCAAACAGGTCCAGGCAAGGCCTGCCCCAGAGTTGGAAGAGCTTCTGGGCCACCTTAGGGTACAGGTGTCACTCATGCGGCCGGAGGACCCTGCTGAGCTTGTCCACCAGGAAGTTGTCCTAGCCCGGTAGGTACACAGCCCTTAGGGTCATGCTGTTGTGTACCGCAAAGGAGTGAAGTGCTACAGCCGCCTGACAGAGGGAGTAGGAGCCTGTGCCGTGCTGCTTGTTCACAGAGAACATAGCCACCTGATTGTCCATCTATATGAGGACCAGAAGACCTCTCAGCAGGTGGCAGAAGGTCCGCAGGGCCAGAAAGATGGCCTGGAGTTCAAGGAGGTTGATCTACAGGAGAGACTCCTCAGAAGACCAGTCGCCCTGAGTGCACTGGCCCTTGCAATGCACACCCCAGCCCGCCAGGGAGGCGTCCATAGTCAGAACCCTCTGAGGTGCTGGTGCCTGGAAAGGCATCCCCACCCTGAGGTAGTGTGGGGACTTCCACCAGACCAAGGACGACGCCAGCTGCCAGATGAACCACACCCTGTCCCCTCAGTCCACCCGTGGCCTAAGACCACTGAGACCGAAGGCACCACTGGGCCGCCTGCATCTGTAGGCAGGCTAGGGGGGGGTAACATGCACCGTTGAGGCCATGTGGCTCAACAAACAGAGGAGCCGCCGAGCCAGCACTGACCTACAGGCTTGCACTTCCACGGTCAACAACATTAGGCGGTGGGCTCTGTCTTCTGGGAGGAAAGCCTTGGCCAGCAGAGTGTTCAGCTGGGTCCCTATGAATTCCAGTGTCTGAGCAGGGGAGAGCCCGGACTTGGGGTAGTTGATGAAGCCCAACTGATGGAGGATGTGAATGGTAAGCCTTGTGGCCCAGTCTGCCTCCCGGGCGGTGCTGCCCCTGACAAGCCAGTCGTCTAGATAAGGGAAGACGTGAGCCCCCTGAAGGTGCATGTGTGTGGCTACTGCTGCCAGGCACTTTGTGAAGACCCTTGGGGAGGAGGCGAGGCCGAATAGGAGCACCCCGTACTGGAAGTGCAGACCTCCCACTACAAACCACAGGTATTGCCTGTGGGAGGCATGAATCAGAATGCGGGCATAAGCGTCCTTGAGATCCAAGGAGCAGAGCCAGTCTCCCTGGCAGAGGTAGGGTAGTAATGTTCCAAGGGAGAGCATCTTGAACCTCTCCCTCACCAGGAACCTGTTGAGGTTGTGCAGATCCAGAATAACCGGAGGCCTCCAGTTCTTTTGGAGACAAGGAAATACCTTGAGTAGAAACCTCTGCCCCAGAGGTGGTGGGGCACAGGTTCCACCGCCCTGTCCTTGAGCAGGTTGGCAAGCTCTGTGACGAGTAGGGCCTAGTGAAAGGGCGGACGGGATAGCTCCCCCTGGAAAGTAATCTGGAGGGGTTTTGTTGCAGGTGGAGGGAATAACCCTCTCTCACCACCTGCAGGACCCACTGGTCTGTAGTGATGGTGGCCCAGCTGTCGGTGAAGGAGGCCAGTCGACCCCCTATGGGCTGAAGTGGGTCTCCTGGGGGAAGGGAGACTGACCACCAAGGGGGGGGCTGACACCTGGGGTTTCAGGTTTCCTGGACCCATGCTCCTGGGCCTTTGGCTGTACAGGTTGGTGAGGCTGACCCTGGTACTGTAAGGCTGGTAATGGCTAGCCAACCGGTAACCCTTTTTCCCCTCGGGAAAAGGGTCTTCTTTCCCCGAGGGCTTCTTCCTGGGGAGAACAGAGGTCTTTTTGGAAAGTCTCTGCCGGGTGACCACCTCAGCCTCGATCTCTGTGGCCTTATTGGACATGGGCTTTCCAAAAAGACTCCCCATTGCAGGGCACATCCAGGAGCTTCTCCTGCACCCATTGCTCCAGATGCAATGTCTACAGCCACGCTGGGCACCGATGCCACACAGGCTGAGGCCTCAAACCCATCATAGAAGACTCTAGAGAAACTTAGAGCAGTACCAGAGAGCTCAAGTCAGGGACAGGAAGTGCTGGAGGGGTTCCCCAGCAAGTCCTGAGAGAACCCTAAGAACTCCTGGACCAGGCTCTTCAAATACATCCCCATATACAGCTCATAAGCTTGTATACAGCACCCGAGCATGGCACCCTGGTAGCGTTGAGGGCCTGGGCCTCCTTGCCCAGGGGCATGGATCAGTAAGGTCTTTTGATTCTTGAGCCTTTGCATCAACAAATCCACCACCATCAAGCTGTGGGGGAGTTGAGGCTTATAAAGCCCCACACCCTTCCGAACTCAGTAAATAGCGTCGACACACCGGCTGACCACTGGGACCGAAGCCAGTGTCTTCCATGTCCACAGCAGGAGCCTCTCGAGGATGGTCGGGATCGGGACTGTGAGAGTCTCCTTGGGCGAAGACTCGTACTGCAAAATTTACAGCTCTTTGGTCTCCATCTGCATCGAGGAGCCTGGGCCATGTCCTGAATGAAATCAAGGAATGCCACGTCCTCGGGTGGGAAGTGGTGTCGAGCAGCAGGGGTGAGGGCTCCGAGGGACGTCCCGATGCCGGGAAGCATCGGGAGAAACCTCGTCCTCAGTCTTACAATTGGATCTCGAGGTGGTCAAGGACTCGGCCTCAAAGGTAGCCCCGAGGAACCAGAGACCACCCGAGGACTAGGGGTCAGTTCCCCGTAGACTTGCCTGGGAAGACCGGAGCCCCGAGGACTTACCCGAGGCTGGCGGCACTCTGTGCCCAGCTCGACACCCCGAGGCTCCCCTGAGGCGGAGGGCCAGGTGTCGGGGGCGATGATGCTGGGAGTCCAGACATCAACGCCTGCTGCAAGGCTAGAATGGAGGGGAGGCTCGGTTCCATGGCCGCCATGCTGGCCTCGAGGCCCGATGATTCAGCAGCCTTCGGCATGGACACAAAGGGCCTTGGGTCTGATGCCGGCACTCCAGAAAGTACATCCTCCAGGAGGACTAAGGACTCTCTAACCCTGGCGCGGTCAACGCCGACCAAGGGTTCCTGCCTAGAGACATTTGGAGGGCGCTGCACTGAGTTGCCCAAATCCCGTTGCGGGGCCTTCCCAGGTTTTGTCAGCAACTCAGGAGGCCACAACTACTTCTTAGGTGTTTCTGGTGACTTACCAGAGAAGCCGCCGCCACGGGACTCCGAGGACGCCCGAACCTCCCTCGAGGAACCCTCCTTGGGCTGGGCGAGGGGAACACTGGAGCAGAGTCTGGCTTAGGGAACAGCTTCCCCTGCAACTCTGACCTCTTCTTGTTGGTCTTGGGAGTCATTGCCTGGCACCGGTCACAGGAGGAGCTGTCGTGGTCTAGGCCCAGACAGCGGAGGCAGCAATCATGAGTATCTGTAACCGATATGATCTGGCCACATCAGTCACACTTTTTAAATCCACCGGGAGCCATGGTGGAATAACACCTGGCCAGGGTCGAGGACCCCTGGATGAAAAAAGGCACGAATGCAGGTCGAGGAGAACCTCGACAAAAAAGGACTGCAATGAGGCCGAGGACGGCACCAAGATGCCCAGCTCAAGGCAGAGGACGGTACAAGACTGAAGTCTAAGAATTTGGAAAGGGAAAATAATCACTTTTTCCGGGAGAGATGAGGACCACATCCTTTGGGCTCTGCGGAAAAAAGGAGGCTGAACAAGATGGCACCCTTGGACAGGAAGGAGACTATGCATGTGTGGTAGCATGCCCAAAGGCTTTCTTTGAAAGCTGGGGAAATGCTCCGCATGGGCTCCATCAGCGCCGACGTCATCCATATGTGAGGACTGACTTCCTGCTTGTTCCTGGAGAAAAGTACTTCACCCCCTATAATGCACCGCTTCCTTGGGATTTTTGCAGTCCAAATGCATGACCCTACTATATTTTTTAGCGTTTAATCTTAGCTGCCAAATTCTTGACTATTCTTCAAGCTTCACGAGATCACTCCTCATGTTATTTACCCCTTTCTGGGTATTTACTCTACTGCGAATTTTGGTATCATCCGCAAAGAGGTAGTAACCTTCCATTTTACCATACTCCTTCTCCTGAGTTGACTGGCTGTTAAATCTTTGTTCAAACAATCAGCAAATAAAATCATGGTTGCTCTAGCACTGGTTAATTCAAGGATACAACTTAGTACAAGACTGGCCCAGGGGCAAATTTGGATCAAGCTAGTGAAAACTGAAGGTTCAATATCCTTCTTGGCCAGCACTCAACAAAGACATGAAGGCAAAGGGATGTGTCATGACGGTAGCATCGATGCCGAAGAAAATAGCTAATAAAACAGCAGAGACCATTCCAGATGAGTGGCTTATGCTCCACAGCCAGCAGGTGCAGGCAAAGGTGAAATTAGACTTACCTGCTAATTGTTGTTCCTGGAGTGTAGCCAGTCTAGTCCCGGACCGCTGGGTTCCCTATCTCAACCAGCAGCTTGGAGACTGAGGAACGCCTCCTTTTTGTGATGTCACCACTATATCCTCTCGGGATCCGCCTCCTGTCACCAGTAACCTATTGACAAAGCAGACTCACCGCAGGAACAAGTAAGAAATAACAGAACCACTGTCTAATTATACACTAACACTGAACCCCTCCCAACCAAATAGGAACCGTGGCTTTAAACTTGAACAGGCCACCTCTTAACCACAAAGGGTGAACCGATTCACATCAAATGAAAAGTTTGATTTGCAGAACATCCCCCCCCCCCCCCCCGAGGACACTGACCTTGTTACATAAAACCAACTCTTACCTGTGAACTTGTCAGAGTCTTCCGGTCTACAGTCGCTTACAAATATTAGGGCGGGACATGGGACTAGACTGGCTACACTCCAGGAACAACAATTAGCAGGTAAGTCTAATTTCACCTTCCTGATCGTGTAACCAGTCTAGTCCCGGACCTCTGGGTCTGTACCAGAGCACTGAGCAAAACAAGAATGGGAGGGACCTGGAAGACCAGCCTGAAGTACCGCCGATCCAAAACAGGCCTCTTCTGCCATTTGAACATCCAGACAGTAGTGTTTCACAAACGAGTTCAGCAACGACCAGGTCGCCGCTTTACAGATCTCCACCGGGTACGCTAAGCGCACTTCCGCCCAAGACGCCGCTTGCACTCTAGCCGAGTGAGCTCTGAGCCCTTCCGGTACCAGCTTACCTTTCAACACATAAGCCGACGCAATTGCCTCCTTAATCCAGCGTGCAATGGAAGCCTTTGATGCCGCTTCTCCCTTTCGGGATCCCCCGAAAAGGACAAAAAGTCTGTCTGACTTACGAAAACTGGTCATCCGATGAAGATACTTCTTTAACGCTCGAACGTCCAAAAGATGCAATTTACTGGAACTGGAACTCTGTGCCCTCTACGAACACCGGCAATGCAATTTCCTGATTCACATGAAACCCCGAGACCACCTTGGGCAGGAAAGCCGGCACCGGCCGCAGGACCACCTTAGCTGAGAAAAACGAAAGGTAAGGTTCTCTACAGGAGAGAGCTTGCAGCTCCGAAATTCTTCTGGCCGAACTGATGGCTACCAGAAACACCACCTTTAGCGTGAGATCCTTAAGCGACGCCTGCACTAACGGTTCAAAAGGCACCAGCACCAAAAGGTACCAGCACGTCTAGAACAAACGGCAAATGCCACTTGGGGACAATTTGTCTACACAGTGGTCTTGCGAGATACACCGCTCGGAGAAACCGCTTAATATCCCACTGAGTGCCTAGCATCTTACCCCCTAACTTGCCCCTGTAACATGCCAAGGCTGCTACCTGCACCCGCAGCGATGCTGCCACTAGCCCTTTGTCGAATCCCTCTTGCAGGAACTCTAAGATCTGAGGGATGGGGGCTCTCAACGCTTCGTACTTTCTCTCTTCGCACAACGCTTCAAAAATCCGCCAAATACGAACATAGGCTAGCGAAGTAGATCTCTTCCTGGACTTCAACAAAGTAGAGATGACCGCCGCTGAGTACCCTTTGGCCTTCAGCCGCGCCCACTCAAGAGCCAAGCCGTAAGCGAGAACCGATCCATGTGCGGCATGAAAAGAGACTCCTGAGCCAAGAGATCCACTCGAGAAGGAAGCCTCCAGGGTTTGTCCCGCAACAACCTCACCAAGTCCCCGTACCAGGGCCGGCGAGGCCAATTTGGCGCTATGAGATGGACTTGTCCTCTGTCTCTCGATTTGTTGCACCACTCTGCCTATCAAAATCCACGGAGAGAACACATACAGCAGCTGCCCCACCGGCCAGACCTGAATCAGAGCGTCCAAACCTTTTGACATCCGTTCTCTTCTTCTGCTGAAGAACCTGCTGGCCTTCGCCGACGTGAATGTCGCCATGAGATCCATGACTGGGGCGCCCCATCTGCGCACCAACATGTCGAACACTTCGGGATGAAGGACCCATTCCCCTGGATCCACTCTTACTCGACTGAGAAAATCGGCCTCCACATTGTCCACCCCTGCCACATGGGCTGCCGACAGATCTAGGAGATTCGTTTCGATCCAAACACACAGAGCCTCGGCTTCGTGCTCCAGGGCCACACTGCTGGTTCCCCCTTGCCTGTTGACATAGGCTACCGCCGTCGCGTTGTCGGAGAATACTCGCACCGCTTTGCCGCCAAGAAATGTTCAAAACTCCTGCAGCGCTAGTGTCACGGCTCTTAATTCCAACCTGTTGATAGGCCATGTTTGCTCCAGAGAACTCCATTGTCCTTGCAAAAACTTGCCCTGACAATGTGCTCCCCAGCCCAAGAGGCTGGCGTCCGTCATCACAGACACCCAGGCTGGAGTCTCCAGCGCTTTCCCGTGCTCCGAGGCGGGAATCAACCACCACTGAAGAGCCTGGCGGGCCTCCTCCGGACAGGGCAGCTTTCGGGACAGCAAATCTCGCTGATGCGACCATCTCTGAAGCAGCGCTCTTTGCAGAGGTCTTATGTGAGCTCTGGCCCACGGCACCGTCTCTATTGCCGCGGCCATGGTGCCCAACAATTGGAGGTAGTGCCACGCTGAGGGCGCCCTGAACTGTAAGAACCTTCTGACCAACTTCCGCAGCCCCCGCACCCTCTCCTTCGTCAGGAAGACTTTTCCCACTCGGGTGTCGAACCAAGCCCCTAGATACTCGAGAGTCTGAGAGGGAACCAGATGACTGACGCATTGACTATCCAACCGAGACTTTCTAAGAAAGACACTACCCGTGCCGTAGCCACTTCGCTCTCGTCCTTCGACTTCGCTCGAATCAACCAATCGTCTAAATAAGGATGCACCAGGATCCCTTCCCTTCTCAGAGCCACTGCCACCACCACCATGACCTTGGTAAAAGTTTGTGGCGCCGTCGCCAGGCCAAAGGGCAACGCTCGGATCTGAAAATGCCCGCACGGAAGGGCAAACCTGAAGAATTTGTGATGCTCCGGCCATATCGGGATATGCAGATACGCCTCCGACAAATCCAGGGAGGTGAGAAATTCCCCCCTTTGAACCGCCACTATCACTGATCGTAGCGTTTCCATGTGGAAGTGAGAAACCCGTAGGCAACAATTCACTCCTTTGAGATGTAGAATCGGACGAATGCCTCCGTCCTCCTTTGGCACGATGAAGTAAATGGAGTATCGACCGGAACCGCATTGGTCTGGCGGCATGGGCACTATCGCCTTGAGGGCCAGCAACCTTCGCACTGTCCCCCGAATGGCCACACACTTGTCGGCTGACCTGCCGGGGGACCGGACGAAGGCCTCTCGCACTGGTTTTAAGAACTCCAGCGCGTAACCCTCTCGAATGACTTCTAGCACCCACTGATCTGACATGACCCGGACACAGGCAGAATAAAAATCCTGCAGCCGCCCCCCCACGGGAAGCAAGGGAGCCTGGGTCCCCCTTATCTCATTGTGGCTTTCTGGTATTGAGGGAGGAGGAGGAAAGCGGACCAAAACCCTGCCCTGCTCCTCAAAACCCCCGGAAACTCTGGGCCTTGTTAGGAAATCTGCCTCTTTGACCGGAGTTGAATCTCTGGAACCTGAACCGGCGAAAATCCCGCTGCTGTTCTCGGCCCGCTGGAGTCGCCCGGGCTGTCCTCGGTTTGTCCTCTGGCAATTTACCTCCTTTTGACTCTACCAAGTCCTTCACCAGCTTCTCTAAATCTTCCCCAAACAAGTGCCCTTTAAAGGGAAGTTTACTTAATCGAGCCTTAGAGGAGCTATCTGCTGCCCAATTGTGTAGCCACAAGTAACGCTGTGCAGCTACCGCCGACGCCATGCTCTTTGACAATCCACGCAACAGATCATAGTGTATGTCAGCCAAGTAAGCTGCGCCAAACTCCAATCTGGCCGCCTCTGAGGACCCCTCACTGTCTTGTCCTCCTTGCACCCGCTGCGACCAGCGAAGGCAGGCCCTAGCCACCCACGCTCCGCAAATAGCCGCCTGCAGCGACAGCGCATTTACATCAAAAACTAAAACTAATCTAATCTCAATTGTCTCTCCAGTGAGCCCGGGCCACCGGGCTCTCATCCATCCAGCTGCTTGGAGATTGAGGTAACTGGTGACAGGAGGCGGATCCCGAGAGGATATAGTGGTGACATCACAAAAAGGAGGAGTTCCTCAGTCTCCAAGCTGCTGGACGAGATAGGGAACCCAGAGGTCTGGGACTAGACTGGTTACACGATCAGGAACAAGGCACTTTCAGTTATGTCATCACATGGATATAAGCTGATGCAGCACTGAAAAGCCAGTGTGATACTTTCCAAAACAGGCAAGACTGAAAATCTTAAACTGAAAGAGATTAAACAAACTATGTACAATATCTGGCACTATTGCATTATCAGACTCTAAACAGGCACGGCCAAAGAGGCACAATGAACAAAGCAACTGAGAGGCAGCAAGGCTCCCAAACCTGCAAGAAAAAAAAAAAAGTCTTCCAGGGTGGGTCATGGGATGAAAATTAACAGGTATGGAAAATTTCTCATTCCTTTTCATCCTGTTAGATGAGTCCAGACGAATGGGATATACCCAAGCAGTCAAGATATAGGGGTGGGAAGAGGCTGCTGCTTTGGACAGAAATACTCTGTCAATGCTGCCATCAGTGCCAGCTCCCACATGCAATTGGTAATGCTTCACAGAGGTCTTCAATGAAGACCAGGTAGCTGTCCTTTGGATGCGAACCAGTGGAGTGAATTTTGGCTCCCTTCGCCAAATGCTTGCCACACAGGAGACAGATTCCTTAATCCAATGGACAATAGAGGATTCAGCCGCTGGCTGCCTTTATTTTTTTGGGCTGATAAACAGCACAAAAAAGATGGTCCGAACAACAGACAGTCATCTCCAGGTACCACATCACCCTTCTCCATCTATCATACAGACACTGCAAAAGGATCTGCATCCAAGACCTGCTCCAGAGAAGAGGGCAGGATCACCATTAGGGTCAAGTGAAAGGAAGACAACACCTACAGGTGCGAGGATGGAACAGTCCTTGAAGAGACAAATGCTGAAGAAATGACAAAAGAGAGCCCTTGACCGGACAAGGCCTGGAGGTCCAAACCTCACCTGGTGGGCAACATAGCCATAAAAAAAAAAAAAAACCCACCTTTAAGGTCAGATCCTTGAGACACTGTGAAACCATTAGGTACACTGATCAGCTTCTCCCTCTCTTAAGTGAATGGGACACATCCGTGCTGCCAAGGATATATCCTGGACTCACCCCTAGTAGCATGCATATGCTGCTACCTGGACCACGAGCAAATTTAGAACCAAGCCCTGGTCCAGCACAGACTACAAAGACAACACAGTCCTAATGTCCTCCCCTACTCACATCCAAGAGTCCACAAAGGAGCACCACCCCTTGCACAGAACAAAGACAAAAATAAAAAGGAGAAAGGAGTATAGAACACCACTCCTTTATTTAGAAACACCTAAATAAAGGACTGGTGGTTTTACACTCCTTGCTCCTTTGTTTTCTTCCTCACATCCAAGGCATGTGAGGAGCACCAAAGACCTTCCTCCCTCTGACACAGACCATGGGCGTCGGCATCCTCCAGGCCTTAAAGCAATCTGTTGATCACAGCTCTTAATTATCTTTTCCTGGACAGCTTATGCCTCGAGGGCCAAGTCATATGGGGAGGAACAAGGCAGGAGAGGAGTATCTACCAAAACTCACAAGAACTGCGTATCACAGCCAGTAGGGGCCCAACTAGGGCCACATGGATGACCAGGCCTGGGTAAGGCAGGGTTCTGTGCAACAGACTACCATCAGTGGCCATGAGAGGAATACATATAGTTGTGGTCAACATTATTGGCATCCTTGCAGTTCAACCCCTTAATGTCCAATATCTCCTAAAAAAAAGTGACCAGTGAAATGGCTTTGGACTGTACAGGGTGGCCCAAAAAAAGTGAGAACATCTCGTAAATTAAAAGCTTAAATAGTTTACTTATTTACCTTTTTTAGCTATATAACCTCTTTATTTCGACAATTTCCGGTCGCCATCTTTGTTTTTTTTAATTTGTCAATTGTTTACATCTGCCTTTTTGACTTTTTAAATAAAACTTATATGCTACGAGATGTTCTCACTTTTTTTAGGCCACCCTGTATATGCATACATATTTGACACACAAAAGAATTAAATAAAACAAGACCAATTAAAAAAGAAAATAGTAGGAAATAGTACGAGAACTGGGACACTGCCAGGACATGATTTTTGGCAAGTAATAACCACAAAGGAGAAAAATATCAAAATTGCTAAAAAAATAAATAAAAAAAAACCCACACACTCCTTAACATTCAAAAATCCCCAAAGGCATAAAAATCAGTAGACTCGAGAAACCAACGAAACCTAATTTTTTTGTCGGACCATTTGTCATGAGAGTAAAGCCCCTCCCGCAGCAAACACTCCTTTTATTCTTTATTATGAGCCTAATGCACAACTCAAAACCATTAAAAGTAATTAATGAAAATACGAGGGAAAATACGAGGGAAACCTGATGCTTATTCGGATATGCATATGGAAGTACACCATCTAAGAGGACTGGAAGGAAAGGAACTCCCCAGGCATAACAAATACAGTGACCGACCAAATGGTCTGCAGATGAAGATGGGGCATTCAACCTGGTATTGAGTACTTTTAGGTCTAGAATAGACTAGAAGGAGACATCTTTTTTTGGAATCATGAAATAGATGGATTAATGCTCCTGCCTGCATTCTGTGGAGAGCATGGCTGCAATAGCCTATAACTGCAAGAGGCAGAGGACAGTTTCCTCGACTGCCCTCTATGAGCTAGGGAGCTGCAAGGAGACTCCACAAAAGCATCCATCAGCTCCAGTACATACCCTTTTTCTAGTATCTCAAGGACCCATTGGTTTGACAAAATGTGGGTCCACTCCAATAGAAATAGCTGGAGGTGTCCCCCGACCACCCAGGGTTTGGAAGGGACCTGCTGGATCTCATAATCAAGGCTAACTGGCTCCCAAGGAAGAGTCTATTATGTGTAAGGAGCACTGGCACTCATGAAACGATTGGTCTTTCTCGGCCTTACAGCCATAAGAAGAGGAGGCCGGGCCTGAGCCCTTAGCTGCTTTAAACTGGTCCTATACCCATCAGAGAGGCCTATGGCAAGAGTCCTGAGTGAGTCTGGGCCTGTCTTCTTGGAGCCTCGAAGGCCGAGCCACTACATTGTCCCTGACCAGCTTCTTCAAGCTTTAATCAAAGAGCAATCTGCCCTTGAATGAAAGCTGCAAATGATGCATCTGCAGGACTAGTTCCAAAGCTACAACCATCTCCGGGCTACCACTGTAGATGCCATGGATTTAGCTGAAATCCAAATCAGATCATAAAGGAAGCCGCAGCTTCCAATCTGGTGGCCTCAGGGTCCTCTGGCATGGTTGGATCCACCTAAGAGGAGCTTGGGCGATCATGCCCACCATACAGCATCACCTGAGCACTACAACTGAGGGGCTGTGAGTGAAACCCAACCAATCCAGAGAGCAGAAAACTTAAGCTAGGAATCGAACTCCGTTCCCTCTGTATGGCAGAGCACCAATGAGACACAAGATTTTACACATTTCTGAAGTGCTTTTATCAATATACTAAAATGGTAAAGGAAAACATATCTTAAAAACAAAACAGAGTTCTCTTTTCTGGCTCTTATTACAGAGAATTTTAGCAATACAGATTGAACAGACCATAATGATAATATGTTAGTGTCTTAATTCCATCCTTACTCTTGTACATAGGGATTAGATTCATCTTAGTCAAAAAATTATCTTTAGCATAATTTCATGCTGAATGTTTTGATGGAAGAGTGCCCCCTACAAACACATCAGCATCACTTGCCTTAACCAGCATTTCTCATCTATGTATCAATATAGCATGTCTTAACTATTAACTGTGCCAACTAGAATGAAAGCTTTTTGCACTAACTATACAAATCCAATGAGAGTTATCAAATAGTACATCTTAAATCATTACCACTAAAACACAATAAAAAGGTGTCATGTCAATACAGTTGCCTTCAAGTAACAAATACAGTACTTAGGTATGTATACCAGGGCTCAACAAAACCCCAGGAACCAGGTCGCCATGGCAACTTAAAAAAAAAAACCACACACCAGAAAAAGAAATTTGGACCTGGCGCCTGGGGCTCGGAACATCTTTGTAGCAATATGATGATCGCAAAGGCAGCAATTGCAGCCAGGACAGACAATGGCTTCCCTGAGAATTCCATCACCCGCAGGAAGAAGGAAAGGGGCAAACATCCCTTCTATCTGCCTGCAGGAAATATGACTCCCATGGGCAGAAGAGAAGGGGAAGACCACAACTGCGGTACAGATGTAAGCTCCTGTCCTGATTGCTTGCTTCTGGGCTGTGATTGTGGCTTTCTCCTTCATTTCTGCCAACGGGATATCGGATCTCCACAGGCAGAACAGGAGGAGAAGGTTGCAATTGAAGGCAGTAGTCTGCCCGCAGGGATCCCATCTCCCACAGGCATTAGAGGAGAGTCAATCTGGACCTGCAATTTAAATAAAAAAAGGATGCAGGGCCGGCCCAAGGGTTTCTGCCACCCTAGGCAGAATTCCCAGCCATGCTGCCCCAACCCCACCTGGCCCTGGCACCATCTCAGTCTTTGGTGGCAGGAGGCTCGGCTCAGAGGCAGCAGTTTAAAGCCACCACTTTGGTGCCTGCGGCAGGCCATGTGCTTTGGCAAACATGGCCTGTCGCTTCTGATCCCCCTCCAACGCAATCTCTTGTTGGAGGGGGGTCAGACGTGGTAGGCCATGTGTGCCAAAGTACATAACCTGCTGCAGGCGCCGTGACACCCACGGAGGTCTGCACCCTAGGCGGCAAGCTAGTAGACAGCCCAGCCCTGGTTGGACGGGGGGGGGGGGGAAGAGGAGTGAACTACAAAAGCTTAAAGGGCCAATAAATAGGAATTACACTTACCTGGTAATTGTGGTTCCTTGAGTGATGGGTAATGAACCTCCTCCTGCAGCTTGGAGACAGCACAGTTACTTACCTGTAACAGGTGATCTCTGGGAACAGCAGTAGTCCTCACATATGGGTACGTCGGTACCGACGGAGCCTGAGCGGGAAAGCTCCCCAGCTTCCCAGAAGGAAAGCTTTTGGGGCCTCCCACTGCGCATGCGCGCTGCCTTCCCGCCTTCCTGACCAACTCTCCTCAGTTCGAGTTTATAGCTGAGACAATAGAGAGAGGAAAGGAAGAGAGAGAGAGATACAACTCCTAGGGGAGGTGGGTGGGTTGTGAGGACTAATTCCTGCTGTTCCCAGAGATCACCTGTTACAGGTAAGTAACTTTGCTATCTCCAGGAACAAGCAGGAATAAGTCCTCACATATGGGGACTCCCTAGCTAAGATGCCCGGGAGATCCCCTGAAGGGTATGAGACCCTGAAAGGTTCTTCATCTTCCTATGGATCTCAGGCATCCATTCAGGGAAGGTGGGCTGGAGTTGTTCAAGAATGGAACAGGTGTCTGAGGACAGCCTGACCAAACAAGGCATCCCGGCGGGAGTCCTTGTCCAAACAGTAATGGGCTGTAAAGGTATGAACAGAGGTCCAGGTGGCTGCTCGACAGATCTGGTCAATGGACACAGAGTTTAGATGAGCCATAGAGGTGGCCATGGCCCTCACGTTGTGAGCAGTGACATGGCCCTCCAGAGAAAGGTTCTTACTATGGTAAGCAAAAGAGATACACTGAGCAATCCAATTGGAGAGTGTTCTTTTGGAGACTGGAAGTCCTAAATGAGAAGGATCAAAAGCAACAAAAAGCTGAGAAGACTTTCGATGTTGCTGTGTCCTGTGGAGGTAAAAGGCAAGAGCTCTTTTACAGTCTAGAGTATGAAGGTTCCTCTCTGCATTGGATGCATGAGGAGCTGGAAAAAAGACAGGTAAATATACCTCTTGATTAAGATGAAAAGGTGAGACCACTTTAGGCATAAAGTGAGGATTTGTCCTAAGGACTACCTTATCATGATGGAACCTTGTATAAGGTGGATTAGCCACTAAGGCCTGCAGTTCACTGATGCGGCGAGCTGAAGTGACTGCAATGAGGAAAATAACCTTCCAGGAAAGAAATTTCAAGGAGGTAGTGGCTAAGGGTTCAAAAGGTGGCTTCATAAGCTGACCAAGAACCAAGTTTAAGTCCCATGCCACCGGAGGAGGTCGAATGGGAGGTTTAGTTAAAGTTAAGCCTCTCATGAATCTTGCAATAAGAGGATGAGAGGAAACAGGTTGTCCATTGATGGGCTTAAGTGATGCCGCAATAGCACTCAAATGGACTCTTACTGAATTTGTTTTGAGTCCTGCATTGGAGAGATGCAGGAGATATTCCAAAAGAGAATTCAATGGGAGTGCCAGAGGGTTAAGACCCTTTTGAGCACACCAAATGGAAAATCTTTTCCATTTAAAAGCGTAAGAACGCCTAGTGAAATGTTTCCTAGAGGCATGTAGGATATCCTTCACTTACTGCGAAAGATTGAAGTGTTGAAGGTCTAGGCCTTCAGTAACCAAGCTCTGAGGTGAAGGGACTTGGGGTTTGGGTGCCACAAAGTCCCCTCCTCTTGAGACAGAAGGTCTGGAGCCGCTCCCAAGTCCAGGGAGGGGGCTTGGGAGAGATGCAGAAGTAGAGGGTACCACACTTGGCGTGGCCAGCGTGGAGCTATGAGGATCATGGACCCTTGATCCCTTTGAAGTTTGAACAGAGTCTTGGGAATCAAAGGAATGGGTGGAAAGGCATACAGGAAACCCTGACCCCAATGTAGGAGGAAGGCATCCTTGGTCTGAACTCCCTGACACGGAATTCTGGAACAGAACCGGGGAAGTTTGGCATTCCACGGACTTGCAAAGAGGTCTATGTCCGGGGTTCCCCATTTCTGGAAGATTCTGAGTACCTGATCCATATGCAGGGACCATTCGTGTGGAAGCAGAACTCGACTGAGTCTGTCTGCCCAAGAGTTTTGGATTCCTGGAAGATATACTGCCAGGAGATGGATTTGATGCTCTCTGGCGAAGGCCCATAATCTTAAAGCTTCGTTGCAAAGCGACAGAGAGCCAGTCCCTCCTTGTTTGTTTATGTAAAACATGGCTACTTGATTGTCCGTGTGAATAAGGACTGTCATGTTGCTGAGGAGGGTATGAAAAACTTTGAGAGCTAGAAAGATTGCTCGAAGTTCCAAGTGGTTGATATGAAGGGTGGTCTCCTGTGGAGACCAAGTGCCCTGAGTGGAGAGATCTTGGAGATGAGCCCCCCAACCTGTTTGGGAGGCATCTGTTGTGAGGGTTGCTTGGGGCAACAATGGTTGAAAGGGGGCCCCCAACAACAGATTTTGAGTGGATATCCACCATTGGAGAGACCAAAAGAGACGATTGGAGTTTGCTATTTGGTCTGCGAGAGCTCCTGATGCTTGAGTCCACTGGGTGGATAAAGTCCATTGAGCTGCTCTCATATGCAGGCGAGCATAAGGCACCACATGCACTGTGGAGGCCATGTGGCCTAATAGTTGTAGCATTTCTCTGGCAGTCGAGTGGCTTCTGGACTGAGTCTGAGAGGCTAAGTGCACTAGACGTTGGCAATGGGCCTGAGGTAGATAGGCCCTTGCGGTGGTGGTATCCAACCAGGCCCCTATGAATTCTAGGGATTGAGTAGGGGCGAGTTGGGACTTTGGCAGATTGATCACAAGTCCCAGATACTGTAGAATTCGCCTGGTGCGATCCAGGGAAGTCTGAGCCTCGGACTGAGACGGAGCTCGGATGAGTCAGTCGTCCAGGTATGGGAAGACAAAAATTCCCAGGGCGCGTAGGAATGCAGCTACTATTGCCATGCATTTGGTAAATACTCTTGGAGCAGAGGCTAGACCGAAGGGAAGTACTCTGTATTGGAAATGTTTTCCCTGGAACAGAAACCGTAGGAATTTTCTGTGGGATGGATGGATGAGTATATGTGTGTACGCATCCTTGAGATCTAGAGAACAAAGCCAGTCCTGACTCTGTAGGTATGGAAGGAGAGTGCCTAGAGAAAGCATCTTGAATTTCTCCCTGTATAGAAATTTGTTCAATTCTCTGAGATCCAGAATGGGTCTGTACCCCCCTGTTTTCTTGGGAATGAGAAAATAAGGGGAGTAAAAACCTGACCCTTGTTGAGGAAGAGGAACCTCTTCTATTGCCTTTTGGGCGAGAAGAGTGGTTACCTCCTGACCCAACAGGTCTAGGAGAGATGGGAGAGAATTGAAACTTCTCACCATGGTATGGGGAGGAAGGTTGGAGAAATGTAGTTTGTAGCCCTCTCTGATGATAGAGAGGGTCCATTGCTCTGATGTGATTTGCTCCCATCTGGGAGCAAAATGAGATAACCTTCCTGGAATGGTGAGAGGTTCTGGATGTTTTAGAGCCAGAAAGGTTAAGTTCTCTAGTTTTAAGTCAAAAACCCTGAGGGGGTTGGGACTGTTGGGCTGTAGCAGCCCCTGCAGGTTTTGCCCTGGCTTGTTTAGGCTGCTGACGCTTAGGAGCAAAGCGAGCTGCAGAAGATTGTTGGCCAGTATTTGTGGCAAATCTGGCCTTCTTGTAGAAAGGCTTTTTGAAAGATTTCTTCTTGACAGGGGTAGAGGTAGACTTAGAAAGTCTATCTAAAGCAGCATTTTCTGCATCCATTTGAGTGGCTTTGATTTGCCACTCCTTACCAAAGAGATTCTCACCTGTACAGGGCAAATTTCCCAACCCATCCTGGACCCAGGGTTCAAGGTTAGAGGTCTGGAGCCAAGCAATTCTGCGAGCCGCTATGGCAATACCTGAGGCTCTGCTAGCACCCTCAAAGGAGTCAAAGGCTGCTCTGTTGGAGAACTTTGAAATATCTTGGGTATGCTTCAGCAGAAGAAGGAACTCCTCCTTTCTATCCTCTGGGATAAAGGGGAGAAAATGGCGTATTTTTAATGCAATTTCTTTCAGAAACATGCCCATATAGAGGCTGTATGAGTTGATTCTGGCAATAAGCATACTTGCTTGGAAGATTTTTCTTCCAAAAGCATCCAGAGTCCTACATTCTCTTCCTGGGGGAGTAGAAGAGTGTCTTTTAGTACTCTTGATCCTTTTCATAGCTGACTGCACCACGATGGAGTGGTGCGGGAGCTGAGTTTTTTGAAACCCAGGAGAAGGGGGGACACGATACATGGTGTCCAGATGATGAGAATGTGGAGATAGGGTGAGAGGAGTCTCCCATAAGTCCATCATGTGATCTTGAAGAATTTCATGGATGGGCAAGGTGACTGCCTCTTTGGGAACCTTAGAGTATCCTAAAATGTCTAACTTTTTTGCTCTAGGTTCTTTTTCAGAGGATACAGAAATAGAAAGACCTTTAGCTACTTCAATGATGAAGTCTTGAAAGGATAAATCCTCTGGAGGAGACATTCTCCTCTTTGGAGAAGAGGGCTCCTCAGGTAGAGTAAGGGATACTTCAGCAGAGTCAGCTGATGAATCAGAATCATCAGAAGACTCAAAGTATCGTCTGTTTGCTTCCAGGGATCGATAAGCGTATCGACCGGTATCGACATCGGGGGTACCCGGAACCGGATCGGTATCGGGAAAAACCCCGGAACCGGGAACCGGAATCGGTATCCTGGTCGATGTGGAAGGCATGGGTACCGGTATCGGTTGTGGTACCGGAACCGGAGTCGGAGGGCGTCGCAGCCTTAATAAAAGCCAAAATGGCCTGCTGCATGGATTGAACTGTATGATCCATGGACGCCACGACTGTCTGGATGTCGGTACCGGATGATTGAGCCGGTACCCCAGAACAGTCTAACAGGTGATCGGTCGAGGCCGTGCCATCGATGTCAACCTGTAACCCCATAGGAGGAGCTTTGGAAGCCGGAGCTTCCCGCCAGGGTTGTTTGGCTGGGGCAGGATCCTCAGGGTCAAGCCCAGGGGTATCTCGATACTTAGAGGGAGATTTGCGCTTTGAGAACCTGCCAGAGGAATGTTTGGTTACCTGAGATCCATCAGGAGAGGAAGACCTGGAAGATGTCGATGCTGAAGTATCTGTAGAAAACAGCATGTGAAACTTGGCTGCCCGGTTCTGTAAGCCACGTTTAGACATCAAAGAACAGGATGGGCAATCCGGAATGGAATGGTCAGGCCCCAAACATTTAAGACACCATTCATGGGTGTCTGTGACTGAAATAGTACCGCTGCACTTGGTGCATTTTTTAAACCCAGAGGCTTGTTTCTCCATGAGGGAGAATTAGTGAAGGCCAAAAGGCCTCACAGAACTAACACACCAAGTGAGGGAAAAAAAGAAGATTTTTTTTTTTTTTTTTGTAAAATAAAGGAAAAAAGACCAGCGGTACCGGTCTGGAATCGGGGAAGGCAGACACGCGGCCAAAGAAATAAATTAAAATAACAACTTCTTCAGCGGTGACAGGAACACGACCTGCTGGCTCCGCGGAAAAAGAAGAACTGAGGAGAGTTGGTCAGGAAGGCGGGAAGGCAGCGCGCATGCGCAGTGGGAGGCCCCAAAAGCTTTCCTTCTGGGAAGCTGGGGAGCTTTCCCGCTCAGGCTCCGTCGGTACCGACGTACCCATATGTGAGGACTTATTCCTGCTTGTTCCTGAAAATTGGGCAAGTCAAAAACTCATGACATCACTGGATATAGCCTGCTGGTCTCTCCCATCAGCCCCCAATGAACTATTGACAAAGCAGACTCAAAGGAGCAAAAAAATCAGTAACTTTAAAAAAAAAAAAACACACCCCTTATTATATTCAAGGGCACACAGAACATATAACCTATCTACCTACTACACCCCTTCCAGAAGGAAAGGGACTGCTTCCTGCATGCTCTCCTTTCCGTCGAATGCCTAGCCCTAAACAATCCAGAGCAATATATCAATATATATAACAATATCATAATATAATATAGCACAAAACAAATGGAAGCATCAAAACGAATGAACACCAGTGAAGGCCTATATCCACTTTTAACCTTGCACTTCCAACAGAAAAACCACTGCTAAGACCCCATCCCCAGGCGGGAATGAGGACTAAACTGGAGTCACTCAAGGAACCACAATTACCAGGTAAGTAATTCCTATTTCCTTATCATTCCTCCAGTTTAGTCCTCAACTTCTGGGATGTATCAGAGCAGTAATCATTGGGAGGGACCTTTCCAGCCGGATCTCAACACCGCCTCCCTGAAAACGGCATCCTTAGCCGTCAGAATATCTAGGCAGTAGTGCTTACTAAAAGTATGGAGAGACAACCAAGAGGCCTCCCTACAGATGTCCACTGGTGGAACCAAACTGTGCTCCGTCAAATAAGACGCTTGCACTCTGGTAGAGTGAGCTCGTAAGCTCCCTGGGACTGTACGGTCCTGTAAAAGATAAACCGACGCACTCGCCGCTCCAATCCATCCAGAAATGGACTCCTTCGCTGCCACTTCCCTTTGCGGGACTCTCCAAACACCCCGAAGAGAGACGATCCACCTTGCGAAAGTTTCTGAAACCTTTAAACACTGCCTCAGTGCTCTCTTGACGTCCAAACAGCACAAGCTATGGTTCAATACGCTCCCCTCCGCCGCACCTTGCGCTGGAAGAAAGACCATTTTAGTTAGGTGAACGTAGAAACCACCTTTGGCAACAACGACAGAACCAGCCGCCAGGCCACCTTCTGTCTGGAGACAGAAACAATTCCTGACAGGTCAAAGCCTGCAACTCCGAAAATCGCCTCGCCGAACAGATGACCATCAAACGTACCATCTTCAAGGCAAAACCCTTAACCTACGCCTGTTGCAAGGACCCCAATGGCGCGCTAGCTAACGCTCCTAAAACCAACTTGAACTTCCCTGGTGGAATTAGTAGCCTACGAGAGGGCTAGTCTGGTAACCACCTGAGAAAGCATACCACATCGACCTGTGCATGAGAGCCACTCCCTGTCCTTTGCCCCTATAGCAAGACAGAGCTACTAATTGAACTCTCCAGGACCTGCCTTTACCAAACCCGTCCTGCAGAAAACTTAATACCAAGGGAACTGACACTGTTGTCGGCGAGCATGCCTGGCAAAGACTGCTGCCGAGCAACTTTTTCCTTAAGCTTGCCCTTTTAATGGCCACCCCATAAGCAAAAAACGATGCGCCTGAGGCATTCGAAGAGAACTCCGTAGCAACAGAATCTCCAATGTCAGAAACCTCCATAGATTCCTGTCGAGCAACTGTATGAGGCAGGCATACCACGGGCACCTCGGCCAGCCCGAGGCCCCCAACCACACGTTTCCCTGAAGCACTTCGATACACAGAACCACTCGACCTATGAGTGCCCCCGTTGGAAAGACAGAGAAGACTGGACGACAGCTGCCGCTGAAACAGTGCGCCGATGCCTTCCGACCTCCTTTCATGTAGTCTGCTGAAGAAGCGACCTGTTTATGCAGAGTGAAACGCCGCCATGAGGCCCATTACTGGCTGTCCCCATATGCAACCAATCTGTGCGAACACCTCTGGATGCCACTCCCATTCTCCGGCATCTACTCGGACCTAGCCGAGGAAATCCGCCGTCACAATGTCCTTAACCGCAACATGTGCCACCGAAAACGCTGACAGCCAAAGCTCTATCCACACACACAGAGCCTCTGCCGTGGCCTCTATGACCACACCTCCGGTTCTGCCCTGCCGATTGATGTAGGCCACCGCCATGGAGTTGTCGGACAGTACTCGCACCGCTCGACCTGTCACCGTAGCTTTGAACGCCTGCAACGCCCAGCGTATCGCTCGCATTTCCAGTCGGTTGATTGACCACTGGGTCTCCTGTGTACTCCAAGAGCCTTTCGCGAAACTATCTCCGAACGTAGCGGAGTTTAACAAAGTTTTTGGCCAAGCTCCCAGAGAAAAGGTCCATAACCTTTTATTAGAGAGAAGCTGGAAAATTATAATTTTTTTTAAAATACCAACTTTCACCAATTCAAGATGTTCTACAAGGCACACAACCCAACAGAGCATCACATCTGTTGTACATGCAACGGAACCCTTAAAATATGAGCATACATGAATCCACTGCTTGCCCCGATACAAGCATTGAGTAGCCTATTCGTCTTTTTTGAAACCAGCCAGGTCCTTAAGACCTGGATTGGCTACCCTAGGAAAACAGGATACTGGACCTGAAAGAGCTTGGTCTGACCCAGTATGGCATTTCTCGTATCCTTATGAATGGAACCTCCCCAAGGTCTCTGCCTTGGAAGTAACAGGCTGCGCCTGGCCCTATGGCCAGCTTACACGGAGCAGTGTGGCCTAGTGGTTGAGGCAAGTTGCCAGAGGACCAAGGGTTTGAATTCCAATGGAGATCACCAACCTTGGGCCATAAAAACTGGGGTTTCTGGTCCCACAGGTGGTCCTTCTGGCCTTCGTTAAGTGACTTAACCCTCTGCCTCAGGTACCAAAACATAAATTGTGAGCCCTTCAGGGACAAGGGAAATAGAAATACCATAATCGACTGTATGCCACACTGACCTGTAGGCAATCAGTATACTCAAATAACTGACTGGGAATATGTGACCGTAGCAAACACTGGCAGTGGAGACACATCAGAGCTGGGGCTGGTTCCTGGTCTTCCTTTCTCACTCTCCCAGTCCTTCTGCCAGCATTGAGAAAAGGCTGAGAATAGATTGTCCAGTGGGCCGGGGACCTTGCGTCCTGGACATCAGAGAGAAAGAGGGGCTAGGATCTGGGAACAAAGCCTAAAGAGAAAGGGAAACTGGTAACTGACACTGTAGCTCCTCCGGACGGCTCACTCCACAGCAGATCCCACGACTGCATCTCCAATCCCATGTAACACCATGAGGACCTCACGCACTTTATTACAATCGACACTCCTCTCCCCCCCCCCCCCATTACTGGAGAAATTACCTTAGCCTGATAATACAGTCCGAGCAAAGAAATGCAGTCTCACTCTGCAGAGTGCACCCAAACATCATGCCTAAGCAATTATGAGCACATACAAAATGCACATCTACATATACGGGTGACCCAGCACCTGTCACCCAAACACCGTGCAGTGAGCACACTTGAACATAGGCTGAATAGATGGAGCATACACAGAGTATTGACTTCCGCTATGAAACCTTCCAGTGCCCTAGAGCACTAAGCCCCAGACTGTGCTACCTAGACATCCTTCTCTTCACCCTCAGCCTTTAACAAGATGGCACAGACGGGTCAGTGCCCCTGCTAAGTGCTTAAAGCCCTGCTCTGACAGCACAGGCTCTAGAAATAGATGAGAATTTCCTCTGAAGGGCATGCTAAGTGGAGTTATGAAACACACAGGCACCCCCCCCCACACCCCCCCCCCCCACCCCACTGCTTTCCTGCAGTTAGAGAAATAGCAGTGGGATACACCGACAACCTTGCAAGTGGAGGTCTTAGAGGTTGCTGCCTGAGTGAACCTGATGAGGAATACGCTTTCGTATTTTACAACCCCACCCCCCCCCCAAAGGGATGGGGGCACTGAATACTATATGCGATTCATGAGCAGCGCTGCCATCCGGTGGCCTTTAGGGCACCAGACAAACCCAGTCAGAAACTGTGGATAGCAAGGAAAGAATAGTTTATTAGAACACTCTTACTTCTTAAAGCCAGGCTTTAAGAAGTAAGAGTGTTCTAATAAACTATTCCTTCCTTGCTATCCACAGTTTCTGACTGGGTTTGTTGATTGGCACGTGGATTTGTGCTTTTTCGTTGGACTCTTTAGGGCACCAGAGCCAGACAAACAATACAGAAGTTAAGAGCTTTAAATCTTGGTCATATAATCTTGATTTTCAGAACATTACAGTTGCTTGTTTAGTCACTAACCCCTGAGAGCCCATGAGGTGGCCCTGTGGTTATTTCTTCCCTGACTTGCAGAGATCAATCTGATGATGGCTGCATATACACGGTCACAGAAAGGCACTATTGAGTGTACCAGTTGCCCTCTGGTGGCCATAGACCATAGCACAGGCACTTCTTGGTTGACAGTTTAACTGTTATATATTTTTTTATACCCTAAGGTTTCCTAAATCTGTCCCTGTGAAACCACAGGCGTTTGGGCAACTTTCACTATAGAATACACAAAAGCACACTTCCAGCCTGTCCCTCCTTCCAACTAAAAGTTAGGGCTCTGCCCTTGAAGAACCTAAAAGCTGTCAATTTGCCTAATAACCCGGGACTTAACAGATGCTCCTCAGAGACATGATTAGAAGGGAGAGAACATGTGGCATCAGAGATCAATGCCATAACTGCTGTCCTATAAAACTAAGAATAAACTTAAAAATAAAGAGGACCAACAACAGCCCCCTTAAGGCTTAAGGCTGAGGAACCCCCCCCCCCCCCCGAGCCTCAAAAAACCTACAAAAGAAAGAAACACTAGGCCCAAAAGTCTAGCTATTCTGCCCGTCTTCCTCACACAGGCAGCTCGCCACGTGGTCCAAATACCTAGAGAGAAAATGGCCGCCCCTTTGCCAACGAATTTTGGCGCCAAGAACAGCCGCCGCTGCAAGAAGGAGGCCTCAGCAGACCGACAGAGACTGAAGGCCTTACCTGCAGGGCCGAAAGCCATGCAGTCTGCTCCTACCACCTTGAATTCATCCGATCCTCAAACCGCGCTGCTGCGCCCGGCAGCCGCGGCGAGGACCGCTCAGCCAGTTCCACAGAGTAAAAGTAAAATCCCACAGCAACGGAGAGGCTCCGTCTCACACAGCTTCAGTGTGGCTGTACGGGTCCCGGAGCTCTCTCCCGTACCGTCAAGGGAGAGAGATCCGCACAGGCGAATGCCTGCAGCAAGTGAAAATAACTGACAAGGAGAGAAGGCGAGAGCTACTATTAATTTAAAGAGCCAGGCTGAAATTTAAAATAACTGTAAATAAGGAAATTTGCTCCTAACAACTAAAGGGAACTAATTCCTGATTGCCAATTAACCAAAGGTAATGAATTAAAAGTAAAATTAAAGATAAAAATCAAAAGTAAAATCAGAATAGAATTTGTCACACTAAATGCTCCTTATCTGTTCCCCCAAGTGAGCCCAGAAGCTAGGCTCACTACGTCCTCCTGCTGGAGACTGGACACACTGGGGGCTGATGGGAGAGACCAGCAGGCCATATCCAGTGATGTCATGAGTTTGACATGCCCAGTCTCCAAGCTGCAGGAGGAGGTTCACTAGCCAGAGGTTGAGGACTAAACTGGAGGAATGATAAGGAACTAAAAAAGAAAGCAGACGGAGGAATCCAGGGCAGGGGGTGGGAGTGCTTGAAGGGGAAGGGAAGAGTCTGGATGGGGAACAGAGAGCTGGGAGGAGTTGAAGGGAAAGGAGGACTGCAAGGTTAAAGGGATGAATGCATAGGGACTAAAGGACACAATGCCCATTTACCAAAAGTTACATTCCTCTCCCCAAGAACGAACACACACACAAGCACCCCACCTCTCTAGGACAGCTTTTTCTCTGAAAGGATAGCTTGGAAACCGGCTGGTACTTTGGTAGATCTCTCTCTTTTGCTTTAACAAACTGAACAATGGCTGGGAAAAATCGTATCACTAAAGCTATTGCCCCCATTACTGCTTCTGCCTCTGTCCAGATGGTCCCAATGCCAGTTGAAGAACTGATTCCATGTGCAGGGTGCCTGCACGCTGAAGCTCCCAGGAAACAAGTGAAGGAACTCAGAGGAGGTGGCGAGGCTGAGGATCATTTAAGACAGTGAGAAGTACATTGATGAGATGCTTCTTGCAACAACCAAGCTCTCCAGCAGAGGAGAAGATGGGTGCCTACAGAATGACGAAGGTTGGACACAAGTCACCAGAGCCTGCAGAATCACCAATCCAACTTCTCCAGCCCTTGAAATGAAGAACCATTATGCAGCGCTGGAAGTAGAGGTGGTGAAAGCATTCCTGGAAAGGGAAGAACCAGAGCTCAATAACCCCAAAGTTGCAGAATAAGTGAACAAAAGGAAGCGAAGGGTAGTGGAGGTTGGTGACTCTCTGAGGGGTACTAAGGCGACCATCTGCGATCAGACTTGATGTCCAGAGAGGTATGCTGTCTGCCAGATGCCAAAATTCAAGATGTTACGGAGAGTTTGCCGAGACTCATCAACTCACTGACTATTACCCAATGTTGCTAATCCATGTCGGAACAAACGATACTGCCAGGTATCCCTCGAAGCGTGTTGGCTCTGGGACAGAGGGTGAAGCAGATGGGTACACAGGTGGTATTCTCTTCAATCCTCCCTGTTGAGGGTAAAGGCCAAGGCAGAGAGGTTCGCATCCTGGAGATGAATGCATGGCTGCGTGGATGGTGTCATCGAGAGCGTTTTGGTTTCCTGGACCATGGGATGCTGTCTCAAGGGCTGCAAAGCAGAGATGGCCATCTGTCCAAGAAAGGTTGATGCGTCTTCAGTAGTAGATTGGCTAATCTACTGAAGAGGGCTTTAAACTAGATTTGTTTGGAATGGGTGAAGAAAGTCCCCATTGTAAATGAAACATTCAATATCTTTATGGAAATGGGTAAAAAGGGTAACATATGGAAAGCAGTGTGTATAAATGTCCGTAGCATGGGAAAAAAGATCTCTGAGGTTGAAGCTTTGGTGGGAGTGGCTAACTTGGATTTAGTGGCAGTTACAGAAACATGGTTCACAGAAAACCATGATTGGAATGTAACTATACCAGGCTATACTTTATTCAGAGAGGACAGGGAAGGAAGAAGGGGAGGAAGAGTGGCACTATACGTAAAAAATATTAAAGCTTTGGGATTACAGAGAGAGGAGGCACTGTGGGTTAAACTAGAAAGAGGGAAAGAGAAATCTATTTGCATTGGCGTGATATACAGACATCCCTCACAAGAGGAAGAGGTGGACAGAGAGTTAATTGAAGACATACGCAGCATTGCTAGGAAAGGGGAAGTGCTACTGATAGGGGATTTCAATATGCCAGATGTTGACTGGCACATTACTGCTGCAGTATCATCTAGAAGTAGAGAGATCCTGGATTCTCTACAGGGAGAACTATTCAGGCAATTAGTAACAGACCCCACACGTGAAGGGGCCATACTGGACTTGGTGCTTACCAATGGTGAAAGTGTTTCTGATGTTAGTGGGAGATCATTTTGCATCCAGGGATCACCAGATGGTGTGGTTCAGTATTAGGACTAGGGCTGTTAGAATCCATTCAAAAGCAAGGGTCTTAGACTTTAGGAAAACTAACATTGCCAAGATGGGCCAATACCTCACGGAGTCATTAGCTGGATGGGAACAGCTGGGGGATGTAGAAAAACAGTGGGCAAAACTGAAAGGGGAAATTTTAAGGGCAACCAACCTTTTTGTTAAAATGGTAAATAAAGCTAAAAGGAAAAGGAGACCGCTATGGCTTTCGAAAGAAGTAGCTGAAAAGGTGAAGAAAGAGGGAGGCTTTCATGAAATACAACAGATCACAGAGACAGGAAGACAGGCATCTATATTTGGAAAAACTTAGAGAAGCTAGCAAAGTAGTCAGGAAAGCAAAGATTCAAAAAGAGGAGGAAATAGCCAATGCAATAAAAAGGGGGGATAAGACATTTTTCAGATACGTTAGTGAGAAGAGGAAGCGCAAAAGTGGTATTGTCAGACTCAAGGGTGAAGGGGAGGAATATGTAGAAGCTGATGAGAATAAAGCGGAATTGCTTAATATTTCAGTTCTGTGCTCAGATAAAGAACCAGGAGCAGGACCTCAGAAAACATCCACAAACAGGAACAAAAGCGAGGGGCATCTTGAACAATTTTCAGAAGACTGTGTATGTGAGAAACTAGCTAAACTTAAAGTAGACAAAGCGATGGGACCAAATGGGATACACCCTAGAATACTGTGGGAACTTGGGGACGTTCTAGCAGCTCCACTGACTGACCTTTTCAATGCCTCGGAGTCGAGAATGGTGCCAAAGGACTGGAGAGAGGCTCATGTGGTGCCTTTACACAAAAGCGGAAGAAAGGATGTGGTTGAAAACTACAGGCCAGTTAGTTTAGCTTCAGTAGCGAGTAAATGATTGGAAACACTGCTGAAAGAGAAAATAGTGAGGTTTCTAGTGTCCAGCGGATTACAGGATCCGAGGCAGCATGGATTCACCAGAGGCAGGTCTTGTCAGACAAATCTGATTGATTTTTTTAATTGGGTGACTGGGGAGATGGACCGAGGGAAAACCCTAGATGTGGTGTAAGATTGATTTTTTTAATTGGGTGACTGGGGAGTTGGACTGAGGGAGAACCCTAGATGTGGTGTATTTAGATTTCAGTAAAGCCTTTGACAACGTTCCTCACAGGCAACTTATAAACAAACTGAGCACCCTAGGGATGGACCCGAAAGTTACTGCTTGGTTTAGAAATTGGTTGAGTGGGAGGCGACAAAGAGTACAGGTAAATGGAACTCACTCTGAGGAGAAGGAAGTTACCAGTGGTGTGCCCCAGGGATCTGTCCTTGGTCCGATTCTTTTTAACATCTTTGTTAGTGATATAGCGGAAGGGCTAGTCGGATAAGGTTTGCCTCTTTGCGGATGATACCAAAATCTGCAATAGAGTAGACAGCCAGGAAGGTTAGATAACATGAAGAGGGATCTAGCTAATCTTGAAGAATGGTCTAGAATTTGGCAGCTGGGATTTAATGTAAAAAAAAAAATGCAAGGTCATGCATTTGGAATTTGGGCTGCAGCAATCCAAGGGAGCAATATAGTATAGGGGGTGAAGTAGTTTTGTCCACTAAAGAGCAGGACCTAGGCGTGGTTGTGTCTGATGATCTTAAAGTAGCTAAACAGGTAGAAAAGGCGACAGCAAAAGCCAGAAGGATGCTTGAGTGCATACGAAGAGAAATGGCTAGCAGAAAAAAAAGGAGGTGATAGTGCTTCTGTATAAGCCTTTGGTGCGACCTCATTTGGAGTATTGGGTGCAGTTCTGGAGTCTGCACCTTCAAAGGGATATAAACAGGATGGAGTCGATACAGAGGGTGGCTACTAAAATGGTTAGTGGTCTTCATTATAAAGCATATGAGGACAGACTTAAGGATCTTAATATGTACACCTTAGAGGAAAGGCAGGATAGAGGGGATATGATTGAGACGTTTAAATACCTCCGTGGCATAAATGCACAGGAGGAGAGCCTCTTTCGATTGAAAGCAAGTTCTGCTACGAGGGGACATGGGATGAGGGTGAAAGGGGATAAATCAGGAGTGATATGCAGAAATATTTCTTTATGGAAAGAGTGGTGGATCCGTGGAATAGTCTTCCAGTAGAGGTGGTAGAGATGAGGACAGTATCTGAATTCAAAAAAGCATGGGACAAACACAGGATCTCTAAAGGAAAAAAGGGGACTGTTGTAGTTGTTATGGAAGGACAGACTAGATAGGTGCCATGTAGTCTTTTTCTGTCGTCATTTTTCTATGTTTCTACAGATATATACCACTGGCTCCAGACTACATACACATGCACACACACACACAAGCTCCCCACCTCAGCATCATACGCACACATGCCAGGGACAGGAGACATAACCACATCGGCACAAGCAATTCTTGTTTAATCTAGATTCAGCTGTGTTCCTTCTCCATACCCGAGGCTCTTATTTCAGTTTTGGATATGTTCCACACACCCAGAAGTGAAACCACTTAAGTGCCATTTGCTGCTGCAGCCGGGAGGAAGGAGCACAACTGAATCTATATTAGGCAAGAATTGCCGGGATCAGTGTGGTTGCATCTCCTACCCTTCCGTTCCTTGTAATGGCTCAAAGACACAAGGAGAAGCTGCACTGTTGGGGTGGGAAGGGAAAAGGGAAGGTGCTTCAGGGTTGATGAAGAGGGAAGGACTGAGAGGGAAAATGCTGCACTGTTTGGGGGGAGCCTGGAGCTGTTCAAAGGAGGATAGAGTTCATTTAACAGATATGAGTCTAGATATATTCAGTGCTGCATTGGGGAAAGCCATTAGTTTGGCTAGGTTGGGTGGGATAGTCAGGGTCTCCATGGACGCTGAGAACTCCCCTCCTGGTGCCGGGGCCTCATTGATCTACTCAAGTGCATCCTGCATCCATTAGAGCCCAGGGTCCAATCGAAGTGCACTTGGGTCCAAAAGGAAGCACGAGGGGGGGGGGGTGAGTGTGGCCCAGGAGCAGCAGGTCACAGGCCTACAAAGAGTATCCAGGCTCAAGTATGTGGGTGCCCAGGTAACACTTCAGCCAGGGCGGAGGGGAGGAACGGAGGAGAGGGCCAAATGCATGGGGCAGCAGTCAGGTATGGATAATGACCCTTTTTGGCCATGGAGTGAGTTGAGAGGAGTGGGCCTTAGGTATAAAGGGTTAATGGTAGGCTAATGAGGTATTGAGTACCCCTGAGGGATTGTGAGGTCATAGCTGTGAAAGCATAGCTACTCACCTGTAACAGATGATCTCTGGATCAGCAGGAATTTAGTCTTCACATATGAGTGACGTCAGTATCAACGGAGCCCGCGCAGGAACGCTCCCCAGCGTCAAATAGGAAAGCCTTTGGAAGCACTCCACTGCACCTGCGTAGCTGCCTTCCCGCCTTCCCAACTCCTTTTCTTCATTTGAGTTTGTAGCTGAGAAAAAGGAGAGTAAGAGAAGAAAACTCTACAATTCCTACGGGAGGAGGGTGGGTTGTGAAGACTAAATTCCTGCTGTTCCCGGAGATCACCTGTTACAGGTGAGTAATTATGCTATCTCCAGAACAAGCAGGAATGTAGTCTTCACATATGGGACTCCCTAGCTCCCAAATGAAGTAACTCTGGAACCGGTGTAGGTTCGCCTCTGAGTAGGCCACAAGAGGTTATGGGTTCTTCATGGATGTCAGGTATTAAAGTCTGGGACGGAAGGTAGGAGTTGCCCTTAAGTCTGAAAGGGGTGCTAGAGAAGAGCTTGACCAAACATGGCATCCCAGTGGGAGTCCTTGTCCAGACAATAATGGGCAAAGGTATGGACAGAAGACCAAGTTGCTGCCTTGCAAATTTCACCAATGGCTACAGAGCATAGGTTTGCCATTGAGATAGCCATGGCACGAACATTATGAGCAGTGACATGCCCTTCCAGGGAGAGTCCTGCTTTGTCATAAGCAAATGAAATGCAGTCTGCTATCCATCTCACAAGTGTACATTTAGATACGGGGAGACCCAGGTGACTAGGGTCAAAGGAAATGAACAACTATGAGGCTTTACGGTAATCTCGAGCTCTCTGGAGTTAAAAAACCAACACCCTCTTGCAGTCAAGAGTATGCAGAGTTGCTTCTGCTCAAGATGCATGTGGTCTGGGAAAGAATACAGATAGATAAACTGACTGGTTTAAATGAAAAGGACACACCACTTTTGGCATAAAATGCAGGTGGGTCCTAAGGATGACCATGTCATAGAGGAATCTAGAATAGGGTGGGTCTGCTAACAAAGCCTGAAGCTCACTAATGCATCTAGCAGAAGTGAGGACAATAAGATAACCTTCAAAGGATGGCTTAAGAAGGTGCGCTAGAATGACACAGATCTCAAGCCACCAGAGATGGCTTAATGGGTGGCTTGGTCAGCAGGAGCCCCCTCAAAGCGCACTAACTGTTGAGAGGAGATGGGCTGTCCATCCAAGAGTTGATGCGAGGCCACAATGGCACTGAGGTGAACTCTCAATGAGTTCGTCTTGAGACCTGTTGAAGACAGGTGGAGGAAATATAAAAGATTAGTGCCTCCAGAGGCGTAGAGAAGGGACGGAGATCCTTCTGGGAACACCAAACCGTGGACCTGCGCCACTTGAAAGCATAGGAACATCTGCTGGAGGGCTTCCTTGAAGCCAAAAGGATCTCCTTAACCTTTTGGGTGAAATTTAAGTTCTACAAGGCTATGCTCTCAGCAGCCAAGCTGCGAGATGGAGAGACTGTGAATTGGGATGGAGCAGTGTCCCGTCTTCCTGAGAGAGGAGATGGGGTGCAGATCCTAGTCGTAGAGGCTGAGTCTATGTCAGACATAGCAGCAGAGGGAACTACGGTTGGCGAGGCCAGTGAGGGGCTATGAGAATCATGAAGCCCTTGTTAGCCTGTAGCTTGAAAAGCATCTTGGTGATGAGGGGTATGGAAGGGAAAGCACAAAGAAGACCCTGACCCCAATGCAGGTGGAAATCATGCACTTGCTGTCTGCTGGAAGTTGGAGTCCTGGTGCAGAAGCGGGGAAGCTTGGCATTCTGCGGAGTGGCAAACAGATCTATGTCTGGAGTTCCCCAGGTCTGAAAAATGTAGGATGTCATGTCTGGATAGAGTGACCATTCGTGGGGAAGAAGGATCCGACTCAGCTTGTCTGCCAAGACATTGAGCTCCCCTGGAAGATAACACCACTTGAAGCTGCATTTGAGAATGGCAAAGGATCACAGATAAAGAGCATCCTCGCAGAGGGGCCAAGAGCCTCCTCCGCCCTGCTTGTTCACATAGAACATAGCCACCTGATTGTCTGTCCTGACTAGGATCCTTTGTGCTCTGAGGTGATCTTGAAACACCGTGAGGGCATTTGAGATAGCACAAAGCTACAGGAGATTGATCTGGAGCTGTGATTCCTCCACTGTGCAGAGACCTTGTGTAGAGAGACTGCCTAAGTGAGTTATACAACCCAGTTTGGAGGCATCCGTCAGGGTGCATTGATATGGAAGCATCTGAAAAGGTGACCCGACAAGGAGATTTTCTGGAGACCACCACCACTGGAGAGATGTGGTGAGAGGGGCAGTGGACTTGGATCTTGTCCCTGAAGTGGCCTGAGGCCTACATCCATTGGGAGACAAGAGTCCACTGGGCTGTCCGCATATGTAGACTGGCATATGGGACGACATGGACTGTTGAGGCCATGTGCCCCAGAAGCTGCAGCATTTTCTGATAGTCAGTCTCAGAGTAACACTTGGGAGATTAAGTCTATGAGACAGGCACAGTGGAGTTGAGGCAAACACACCTTGGCCTGCTGTGTGTCCAGTAAAGCTCCTATGAACTTTAGTCTTAACTGGAGCGAGTTGGGATTTGTCATAAACTTTCCAAAATCCCAACTCGCTCCAGTTAAGACTAAAGTTCATAGGAGCTTTACTGGACACACAGCAGGCCAAGGTGTGTTTGCCTCAACTCCACTGTCCACTATCCACTATCCAGACACGGTGTTGTAGTCCTGTGATGGTACGATACAAGGAAAGCTGAACCTCTTGAGAGGTGTCTGCTCTTATGAGCAAGTCGTCTAAGTAGGGGGAAGATAAATATCCCTAGAGATCTTAGATATGCGACTATGACCGCCATGCACTTTTTGAAGATTCTTGGGGCAGAAGAAACTCCAAAAGGAAGGACTCTACTGATAATGTTTTCCCTGAAAGATGAAGCATAGATATTTCCTGTGTCCTGAATGGATGAGGATATGTGTGTACGCTTCTTTTAGATTTAGAGAACAGAGCCAATCCTGAGCTAGGGAAGAAGCGTCCCAAGAGATCAATTTGAACTTTTCACGGACGAAAAACTTGAGGTTTCTGAGGTCCAGGATGAACCAGTACCCTCCAGTGGTCTTTGGTATGAGAAAGTATGGAGAGTAGAACCCCATTCCCTGTTGGAATATTGGGACATCTTCTATGGCGCCCTGACACAGAAGAGTGGACACCTTGTCCTGTAGGAGAGCAGTGAGTAGGGGTTGCGTATGATATTTCCCCACAAAAATCAAGGTGGGCAGAGTTTGCAGATGAAGATTGTACCCCTCCCGAACTATAGTTAGTGTCCACTGTTCTGAGGTGATAAGGTGCCATCTGTGGGTGTAGTGACACAGTCTGCCTGCAATGTGGATGGGGTGAGGGTCCTCCAGAGGCAGGGTGGCAATGTTCTCTAGAAAAAAGTCAAAAACCAGGCGCAGACTGTGGCTGCCGAACTGGTTGAGGTTTAGCCTGTGGCTTCTTTTGTTGCTTAGGAGGCTGCTGTCTCTGAGGGCCTTGAGCCTGGTATTGAGAAGCAGGAAGATAAGAGTAGAATTTCTTATTAAAGAAAGCTTTCTTTGTAGCTGTCTTCTTTCTAGCAGGGTTAGCTGTAGTCCTAGACAGTCTGTTTAGGGTGGTATATTCTAACTCTGAGAAGCCTTATCCTGCCAGTCTTTGCCAAAGAGGTTTTCCCTTGTGCAAGGTATGTTGCCCAGCTTATCTTGAGCCCACTGTTCAAGATCTGAGGCCTGAAGCCATGCAATTCTGCGCGCACCGATACAAATTGATGTGGCTCTGCTTGTGCACTCAAATGCATCAAAAGCTGCTTTATTGACAAACTTTGATACATTTTGGGTATGTCTAACTAGAGCAAGATAATCATCTCTCTTATCTGGGAGAAGAGGGGCCATGACCTCAAAATCTTTGGTGACTTCCTTGAGGAACATACCCATGTAGAGTATATAGGAGTTAATCCCGGCTGAAAGAATGTAAGCCTGAAAACATCGATGCCCAAAAGGCATCTAGGGTTCTCGATTCCCTACTCAGTGGGTTAGAGAAATGTTTTGAACTCTTGATCCGGAGCATCGCTGATTTCACCACCACTGAATGGCAGGGAAGCTGTGGTTTCTGGAAACCAGGACACTCAGGCACTTGATACATGATATTGAGATGTTGAGTATGAGATTAGATCGTGAGGGGAGTCTCCCACATCTGGAGCATCAGATCATGGAGGATGCAGTGCACCGGCAGGGTGGCCGCATCTCTGGGAGCTGTTGGGTATTGGAAGATCTCCAATTCTTCCGCCCTGGGCTCCTACTTGGATGTAACTGTTAGAGAGACCCCTAGCTAGGTCACAAATGAATTTTTGGAAGGACTTGTCTTCAAGAGGTGACATTCATTGTTCTGGAGGCGGGGAAGGCTGCGAAGGCAAGCCTAGGGGGCCCTGGGAATCAAGTGACTCCTCATCTGAAATAGGGGAGTCAGATCTGAAGACTCAAAGTATCGGCGGGAACGGTGTTTGCCTTCTGCCAGATACCGGTACCAATGCATGTCGGTATCAGACTCTGGGTACTGTTTGGGTCGAGCCCCAGTATCGGTGATGGACTCGAGGGAAGGCATGGGTGGCAGAGCCATGCATCCCAATGCACTCTGCCAATGTCTGTACCGGTACCTGTGCCAGTATCGACAGCTCGGTACCTGAGGGCATTGGTTTGATGGGAACCAAAGCTGCCAATAGAGCTGCCAAGCTCCACACAATGGCCAGTATATACTGGTCTAGCGAGGTTGCCGATGCTTCGGTATTTGTGACGGAAATTTGCGCCACCGTCCTAGAGCATGGAACCAGTAGATCTCCTGAGGTTAAGGTCTCTAGAGCATCCTGGAGCTCCTCAATGGCTTTGGAGGGCAGGTTCTCCCACCGGGGCTGTTTGGCAGGCCGATCCACCTGCAGGGAAACGCCCAAGGCATCACAATGCTGGGACCGAGATCTATCTCTGAAGGAATTATCTGTCTTCAAAGAAGACTTGTGCTTGGACACTTTTGATACCTGAGATCCATGTGAGGAGGATGAGGCTCTCGATGACGTTGATGCCAAAGATATGGCGTAAAAAGCGAAGAAAGCTTCAAACTTAGAGGCTCAGTTCTGCAGGCCTCTTTTAGTCATCTTTTTACAAAGGGAACATTCTGCTGGTTGGTGGTCGGACCCGAGGCATTTCAAGCACCAGTCATGTGTGTCAGTAGAAGAGATGCTACTGGCACATTTTGAAAATTTTTGAAACCACTGGTTAGTTTCCGCATACTGTCGGTGGACAGTATGGTATACCGTCTAAGGCCTAAGATGGCATTGATATGTCTGAAGATTATACTAGTAAAAGAAAAGATAAGAAAGAATAAAGGGAACTGGCAATGTCAATACGGTGCTGGCGGCAACGGGAAAGCCACAAAAAAAATGAGAATATTTGTGGCGTCAACGGGCTAGCCACAAAAAAATAAGAGAATTTTCTGTGTTGACAGGATTTGTTTCCTGCTGTCTCCACGGAAAATGAAGAACTGAAGAGAGGGAGTTGGGAAGGCAGCTACATAGGCACAGTGGAGCGCTCCCAAAGGCTTTCCTATTGGACACTGGGGAAGTTCCCGCGTGGGCTCCGTCCGTACCCTCACCCATATGTGAAGACTACATTCCTGCTTGTTCCTGGAGATAGCATAGTTACTCACCTGTAACAGGTGATCTCCGAGAACAGCAGGAATTTAGTCTTCACATATCGGTATCGTTGGTACTGACGGAACTTGCACGGGAACGCTCCCCAGCATCCAATTAGAAAACTTTTGGGAGCATCCCACAGCGCCTGCATGCTGCCTTCCCGCCTTTCCCAACTGCCTCTCTCCAGTTGAGTTTTAAAGCTGAGACAAAGAAAGAGAGAGAGGGAAAGAAAAGAGAAGAGAGATACAACTCCTAGGGGAGGTGGGTGGGTTGTGAAGACTAAATTCCTGCTGTTCCCGGAGATCACCTGTTACAGGTGGGCAAATATGCTATCTCCAGGAACAAGCAGGAATGTAGTCTTCACATATGGGGACTCTCTAGCTACAGATGCCAGGGAGAGACCCCAGAAGCTGTGTGCCCCTGTGAAAAGGGCTCCACTTCCCCCTATGGATCTCTGGCATCCTACCGGGAAAGGTGGGTTAGGAGTTGATTAAGTATGGAACAGGTGCTGTAGAACAGCCTGACCAAACAAGGCATCCCGGCGGCAGTCCTTGTCTAAGCAGTAATGGGCTGTGAAGGTATTAACAGAGGCCCAAGTAGCTTCTCGACAGATGTCATCAATAGACACAGAGTGTAGATGAGCCATTGAGGCTGTCATGGCTCTCACATTGTGAGCCGTGATATGGCCTTCCAGAGAAAGGTTCTTACTCTGGTATGCAAAAGAAATACACTGTCCAAGCCAGTTGGATAATGTTCTCTTGGAGACTGGAAGTCCCAAATGAGAAGGATCAAAAGCAACAAAGAGTTGTGAGGACTTTCTATGTTTGCTGTGTCCTCTGTAGGTAAAAGGCAAGTGCTCTTTTACAGTCCAAAGTATGAAGATTCCTTTCTGCATTTGAAGCATGAGGCCTTGGAAAAAAATACAGGCAGATAAACCGCCTGGTTTAAATGAAAAGGTGAGACCACCTTTGGCATAAAGTGTGGATGAGTCCTAAGGACTACCTTATCATGATGGAAACTCGTGTAAGGAGGATCAGCAACTAATGCTTGCAATTCACTGATGCAACGTGCTGATGTGATTGCAATGAGAAAGATAACTTTCCAGGAAAGGCATTTCAAGGAGGTAGTAGCTAAAGGTTCAAAAGGCGGCTTCATGAGCTGCCAAAGAACCAGATTCAGGTCCCATGCCACTGGAGTGGCCTAATGGGAGGCTTAGTTAGAAGGCGGCCCCTCATAAATCTCGCTATGAGAGGATGAGGGGAAATAGGTTGTCCATTTAAAGGCTTTAAAGAAGCTGAAAAAGCACTTAAATGGACTCTTACTGAGTTAGTTTTAAGTCCTGCATTAGATAAATGCAGGAGATACTCCAGTAATGATTCCAGAGGTATCGCAGAGGGGTGAAGACCCTTTTGCAAACACCATATGGAAAACCTTTTCCACTTGAAAGCATAAGAGCATCTAGTGGAAGGTTTCCTGGAAGCATAAAGGACATCCCTTACTTGTTGAGAAAGGTTAAGACCATAAACGTCTAAGCTTTCAGCAATCAGGCCCTGAGATGCAGAGAGTGGGGATTGGGATGCCACAACATCCCATCTTCCTGAGACAATGAGACAGGAGATCTGGAGCAGATCCTAACTCCAGAAAGGGAGCTTGAGAGAGATGCAGGAGCAGAGGGTACCACACCTGCCGTGGCCAATGTGGAGCTATGAGAATCATGTGGCCCTTGTCTCTCTGAAGCTTGAATAGGGTCTTGGGAATTAGGGGAATGGGTGGAAAGGCACAAAGGAAGTCCTGACCCCAATGGAGGAGGAAAGCATCCCTGGCCTGAGAACCCTGAGCCGGAATTCTGAAATATAACCGGGGAGGTTTGGCATTCAACGGACTTGCAAAGAGGTCTATGTCCGGAGTTCCCCAAATTTGAAAAATATTTGCTACCTGGTCTGCATGGAGAGACCATTCATGTGGAAGCAGAACTCGACTGAGTCTGTCTGCCAAAGAGTTTTGGATGCCTGGAAGATACACTGCCAGGAGATGAATCTGATGCTCTCTGGCAAGGGCCCATAGTCGCAAAGCTTCGTTGCAAAGCGACAGAGAGCCTATTCCTCCCTGCTTGTTCAGATAGAGCATAGCTACTTGATTGTCCGTCTGAATTAGGACTGTCTTGTAGCTGGAACACTCAAAGAGCAAGGAAGATTGCTCCGAGTTCCAGGAGATTGATGTGTAAATGGGTCTCCTGTGGAGTCCAGGAGCCTTGGGTAGAAAGATCTTGCAGATGAGCTCCCCAACCCACTTGTGAGGCATCTGTTGGAGTGACCTGGGGTAGGGGTTGCTGGAAAGGGGACCCCACCAACAGGTTTTGGGTTGACTGCCATTGTAGAGACAAAATAAGGCGACTTGTGTTTGCTATTTTGTCTAACAGGCAGCCTGATGCCTGAGTCCACTGAGTGGATAGAGTCCATTGGGCAGCTCTCATATGGAGGCGAGCATAGGGAACCACGTGCACGGTAGATGCCATGTGGCCTAGCAGTTGTAACATTTCCCAAGCAGTGAGATTTTTATTTTATTTATTTTTATTTATTTGCATTTCTTATATACCGCGCTATTATAATCAGTGCGGTTTACATTTAAACAAAATATACAACAATGTAACAGGTTACACTGAGTTTACAATCAACAGGGGATACAAAACTGGATGAACAGGGGGATGAACTATGTACAGTGCTATGTAAGTAAAATTTTAAAGATCAGTTTTTAACACTGCCAGGGAGGCTAACTGCACAATGAAAAGGCAGCGGGCCTGTGGAAGATAGGCCCTTGCCTTTCTGGTGTCCATCAAAGCTCCTATAAACTCTAGAGATTGAGTGGGAGTTAGGCTGGATTTTAGGATGTTTATGACCAGGCCCAAATACTGAAGGATACGCATTGTGCAAGATAGGGAAAAACCTGGCCTCTGACTCTGATGGGGCTCGAATGAGCCAGTCGTCTAAGTAGGGGAAGACGAATATTCCTAGAGTGGGAAGAAATGCTGCCACTACAGCCATGCATTTCGTGAACACCCTTGGTGCTGAGGCCAGGCCAAAAGGAAGCACCCTGTATTGGTAGTGCTTTCCTTGAAACAGGAAGCGAAGGAACCTTCGGTGAGTTGGATGGATGAGAACATGAGTGTACGTATCCTTGAGATCTAGAGAACAAAGCCAATCCCGACTCTGGAGGTATGGCAGCAGAGTTCCCAGAGAAATCATCTTGAATTTCTCTTTGAACAGGAATTTGTTCAGTTCTCTGGAGGTCTAAAATGGGTCTGTGTCCCCCTGTTTTCTTTGGAATAAGGAAATAAGGGGAGTAAAGCACAGTTACTTACCTGTAACAGGTGATCTCTGGGAACAGCAGGAATTAGTCATCACATATGGGTACGTCGGCACCGACGGAGCCCGCGCGGGAAAGCTCCCCAGCTTTTCAGATTAAAAGCTTTTGGGGCCTCCCACTGCACATGCGCGCTGCCTTCCCGCCTTCCTGACCAGCTCTCGTCAGTTCGAGTTTAAAGCTGAGACAATAGAGAGAGAGGACAGGAAGATAGATAGAGATACAACTCCTAGGGGAGGTGGGTGGGTTGTGATGACTAATTCCTGCTGTTCCCAGAGATCACCTGTTACAGGTAAGTAACTGTGCTATCTCCAGGAACAAGCAGGAATACGTCATCACATATGGGGACTCCCTAGCTAAGATGCCTGGGAGATCCCCCTCCAAGGGTAAACCATCTTCGCATGGATCTCAGGCATCCATCCAGGGAAGGTGGGCAGGAGTTGTTTAAGTATGGAACAGGTGTTTGAGGACAGCCTGACCAAACAAGGCATCCCGGCGGGAGTCCTTGTCCAAGCAGTAATGGGCTGTGAAGGTATGAACCGAGGCCCAAGTGGCTGCTCGACAGATCTGATCTATGGACACAGAGTGAAGATGAGCCATAGAAGTGGCCATGGCCCTCACATTGTGAGCTGTGACATGGCCCTCCATAGAAATGTTCTTACTCTGGTAAGCAAAAGAAATACACTGAGCGATCCAATTGGAAAGTGTACGCTTGGTGACTGGAAGTCCCAAATGAGAAGGATCAAAAGCCACGAAAAGTTGGGAAGACTTTCGATGTGGTTGAGTCCTGTTGAGGTAAAAGGCAAGAGCTCTTTTACAATCCAGAGTATGAAGGTTCCTCTCTGCACTGGATGCATGAGGAGCCGGGAAAAAGACAGGTAGATATACCTCTTGATTAAGATGAAAAGGCGAGACCACTTTGGGCATAAAGTGGGGATTCGTCCTAAGGACCACCTTATCATGAAGAAACCTAGTATAAGGTGGATGAGCCACTAAAGCCTGCAGCTCACTGATGCGGCGAGCCGAAGTGACTGCAATAAGGAAAACAACCTTCCAGGAAAGAAATTTGAAGGAGGTAGAGTCCAAAGGCTCAAAAGGTGGCTTCATAAGCTGACCTAGAACGAGGTTCAAATCCCATGCTACCGGAGGAGGTCGGATGGGAGGTTTAGTTAGAGTCAGGCCTCTCATGAAACGTGCAACAAGAGGATGAGAGGAGACAGGTTGTCCATTTATAGGTTTTAAGGATGCTGCAATAGCACTCAAATGGACCCTTACTGAATTCGTCTTAAGGCCTGCATTTGAAAGATGCAGGAGATAGTCCAAGAGGGAATTCAAAGGAAGTGCTAGAGGGTCAAGACCCTGCTGAGCACACCAAATGGAAAAACGTTTCCATTTGAAAGCATAAGAACGCCTCGTGGAAGGTTTCCTAGAGGCATGAAGGATATCTGTCACAGGTTGAGAAAGATTAAAGTCTTGAAGACTTAGGCCTTCAGTAACCAAGCTCTGAGATGTAGGGATTTGGGGTTTGGGTGCCACAAAGTCCCCTCCTCCTGAGACAGAAGGTCTGGCGCAGCTCCCAGGTCCAGGGAGGATCCCTGGGAGAGATGCAGAAGTAGAGGGAACCACACCTGGCGTGGCCAGCGGGGAGCTATGAGGATCATAGTCCCGTGATCCCTCTGGAGCTTGAACAGAGTCTTGGATATTAGAGGAATGGGTGGAAAGGCATAGAGGAATTCCTGACCCCAATGCAGGAGGAAGGCATCGTGGGCCTGAGCTCCCTGACACTGAGTTCTGGAACAGAACCGGGGAAGTTTGGCATTCCACGGACTTGCAAAGAGGTCTATGTCCGGGGTCCCCCATTCCTGAAAGATTCTGCGTATCTGGTCCATATGTAGGGACCATTCGTGTGGAAGCAGAACTCGACTGAGTCTGTCTGCACGAGAGTTTTGAACTCCTGGAAGATACACTGCAAGAAGGTGAATTTGATGCTCTCTGGCGAAGGCCCATATTCTGAGAGCTTCGTTGCAAAGCGACAGAGAGCCTGTCCCTCCTTGTTTGTTTATATAGAACATGGCTACCTGATTGTCTGTCTGAACTAGGACAGTCAGGTTGACAAGGAGGGTATAGAAGACCTTGAGGGCAAGGTAAATCGCTCGCAGTTCCAGGAGGTTGATATGAAGGGTGGCCTCCTGTGGAGACCAAGTGCCCTGAGTGGAGAGGTTCTGAAGATGAGCTCCCCACCCTGTCTGGGAGGCATCTGTTGTGAGGGTTGCTTGGGGCAACAAAGGTTGGAAGGGGGCCCCCAACAACAGATTCTTGGTGGATGTCCACCATTGGAGGGACCAAAATAGACGGCTTGAGGTGAGTATTTGGTCGGAGAGCGCTCCAGATGCTTGAGTCCACTGGGTGGCCAAGGTCCATTGAGCTGCTCTCATATGCAGACGAGCGTAGGGCACCACATGTACCGTGGAGGCCATGTGGCCCAGAAGTCGCAGCATTTCCCGGGCTGTCAAATGACTGCTGGACTGAGCTTGGGAGGCCAAACTCAGCAGGCGTTGGGCCCTGACCTGAGGCAGGTAGGCCCTTGCAGTGATGGTGTCTAACTGGGCCCCTATGAACTCGAGAGACTGAGTAGGGATTAGTTGAGACTTGGGAAGGTTTACAACCAGTCCTAGATACTGCAGAAGACGCCTTGTGCGGTCCAGGGAAATTTGGGCCTGGGACTGAGAGGGAGCTCGGATGAGCCAGTCGTCCAGGTATGGGAATATGAAAATTCCCAGGCCTCTTAGAAAGGCAGCTACGACTGCCATGCATTTGGTGAACACTCTTGGAGCAGAGGCTAGACCGAAGGGGAGTACTCTGTACTGGAAATGTTTTCCCTGAAACAGAAATCGAAGGTATTTTCTGTGGGATGGGTGGATGAGTATGTGTGTATACGCATCCTTTAGGTCTAGAGAACAAAGCCAATCCTGACTCTGAAGGTATGGAAGGAGAATGCCCAGAGAAAGCATTTTGAATTTCTCCTTGAAAAGAAATTTGTTCAATTCTCTCAGATCCAGAATTGGTCTGAAGCCCTCTGTCTTCTTTGGTATTAGAAAATAAGGGGAGTAGAATCCCGTCCCCTGTTGAAGAAGAGGGACCTCCTCTATTGCCCCCTGGGCAAGGAGGGAGGAGACTTCCTGACCCAAGAGGGCCAGGAAAGATGGGGGAGAATTGAACTGCCTCACCATAGTATAAGGAGGAAGGTCGGAAAAATGGAGTTTGTAACCCTCTCTGATGATAGAGAGGGTCCATTGCTCTGATGTAATTTGCTCCCATCTGGGAGCAAAGTGAGCTAACCTTCCGGGTATGGTGAGGGGCTCTGGTTGTTCTAGAGCCAGAAAAGTTAAGTTCTCTAGTGGCAAGTCAAAACCCCTGAGGGGGTGGAGCCTGCTGAGGCGTAGCAGACGCCGCAGGCTTTGATCTTGCCTGTTTAGGTTGCTGACGTTTAGCAGCAAAACGAGGCTGAGAGGATTGTTGGCCAGTATTTGTAGAAAATCTGGACTTCTTGTAATAAGGCCTCTTAAAAGACTTCTTCTTGGCAGGAGTGGAGGTAGACTTAGAAAGTCTATCTAAGGTGGCATTTTCTGCATCCATTTGAGTGGCCTTAATTTGCCACTCCTCACCAAATAAGTTCTCACCTGTACAGGGCAGATTTCGTAAGCCATCTAGGACCCAAGGTTCTAGATCAGAAGCCTGGAGCCAAGCAAGACGTCGGGCTGCTATAGCAATGCCCGAAGCCCTACCAGCACCCTCAAAGGAATCAAAAGCTGCCCTGTTGGAGAACTTTGAAATATCCAAAAGGTGTTTCACTAAGGAAATGAACTGCTCCCTCTTATCCTCAGGGATAAAGGGGGCAAAATGCCGAACTTTTAGAGCGATTTCACTGAGAAACATGCCCATGTAAAGACTATAGGAATTAATCCTGGCTATAAGCATAGTAGCCTGGAAAATTTTCCTGCCAAAAGAGTCTAGAGTCTTACATTCTCGCCCTGGAGGAGTAGAAGAGTGCCTTTTGGTACTCTTTATCTTCTTCATTGCAGACTTCACCACAATAGAATGGTGAGGCAACTGGGTTTTTTGGAAACCAGGAAAAGGGGAGACACGGTACATGGTGTCCAACCTGCGAGAAGAAGGATTTCATGGATAGGTAGGGTGACTGCCTCTTTAGGAGACTTAGAGTATCCTAAAATATCCAGTTTCTTTGATCTGGGTTCCTTTTCAGAGGATGAAGCAATAGAAAGACCTTTAGCCATTTCTATGATGAAGTCCTGAAAGGACAAATCCCCTGGTGGAGACATTCTCCTGTTAGGAGAAGAAGGCTCCTCAGGAAGATCAAGGGAGAACTCATCAGAATCATCAGAGGAGTTAAAATCCTCTGAAGAAGCAGAGTATCCTCTATGTGCTTCCAACGCACGATACGCATACCGTTCGGTATCGACATCGGGCGTACCGGGTATGGGATCGGTACCGGGCAAAAGCCCGGATCCGGCATGCGGAACCGATCTGCGTTTGGAAGACGATGGCCTCGGTTCCGGTATGGAAGCCATTACCGGAACCGGACCCGGTACCGCTGGCTGCGGTACCGAGGGCGTAGCAGCATTAATAAAAGCCAGAATGGCCTGCTGCATGACTTGGACAGTATTGCCCATAGACGCCACTGCTGCCTGGATGTCGGTACCGGTATGGGCCGGTACCCCAGAGCAGTACAACAGGTGATCTGTCGAGGCCGCGCCATCGATGTCAACCTGTGACCCCATGATTGCTTTGGAGGCCGGAGCCTCCCGCCGGGGTTTTTTGGCCTGGGCAGAATCCTCGAACTCAGAATTGAGAGCCTCTCGATCTTTAGAAAGAGATTTGCTTTTAGAGGATTTGCCCACTGGAGTTTTGGTTACCTGAGATCCATCCGGAGAGGAAGACCTGGATGACTGTGATGCTTCTGAAGGAAACAGCACATGGAACTTGTTGGCCCGGTTCTGCAATCCACGTTTCGACATCTGGGAGCAGGATGGGCAGTCCGGTATGGAATGGTCAGGTCCTAAACATTTAAGACACCATTCATGGGTGTCTGTAAGAGGAATGACAGCACTGCACTTGGTACACTTTTTAAAACCAGGAACTGGCTTCTCCATGAGGAGAATTTGTGTAGGCCTGAAGGCCTAACAAAGTACCAAGCTGTGCTGAAGAAAAGAAAAATATATATTTTTTTTTTTTTTTTAAAAGAAAGAGAGAGAGACCGGCAGTACCGGTTTCAGAATGGGGAAGGCAGGTACGCGGTCTAAAGAAAACAATAAAATCAACAATTTCTTCAGCGGTGACAGGAACACGACCTGCTGGCTCCGCGGAAAAAAAGAAACTGACTAGAGCTGGTCAGGAAGGCGGGAAGGCAGCGCGCATGTGCAGTGGGAGGCCCCAAAAGCTTTTAATCTGAAAAGCTGGGGAGCTTTCCCGCGCGGGCTCCGTCGGTGCCGACGTACCCATATGTGATGACATATTCCTGCTTGTTCCTGGAGATAACCCTATACCCTGTTGGGAAATGCGTACGTCTTCTATTGCCCCCTGGGCAAGAAGTAAACTGACCTCTTGACTCAACTGAGTGTTGAGAGAAGCCTGAGAATTGAACTGTCTTACCACTGTAGGAGGGGGCATGTTGAAGAAATGAAGCTTGTACCCCTCTCTTACAACGGAAAGAGTCCATTCTTCTGCTGTTATCTGCCCCAATCTGGGGCAAAATGACACAACCTTCCTGAGATGGTGGAAGACTCTGGCACGTTCAGGGCCAGGAAGGCCATGTTCTCTAGACGAGAGTCAAAGCTCCTGTGGTTCAGGCTTAGCAGTCTTTGATTTTCTTTGCTTTGGGGGCTGCTGTCCCTTTCGGGCAGACTGACCTGAAGATTGCACCTGCTGGGTATAGGAGGAGTAAAACCTCCTTTTTAGAGAAGAATGGTTTCTTGTAGAATTTTCTCCTTGCAGGATCAGCTGTAGCCTTGGATAGCCTATCCAAAGTGCTGTTATCAGCATCCAGCTCATTAGCTTTCTCTTGCCAATTTTTGCCAAAGAGATTTTCACCTGTACAAGGGATATTCCCCAGTTTGTCCTGTACCCAGAGTTTTAAGTCAGATGCCTGTAGTCAGGCAATCCTACGAGCACCTATGGCAATGGCAGAGGTTCTGCTTATGCACTCAAAGCAGTCAAAAGCTCCACGATTAACAAACTTGGAAACATCCTGGGCATGTTTGACAAGTATAAGGTAATCCTGCCTTTTATCATCAGGAAGGAGAGGGCTCATAAGCTCTAGATCTCCTGTGACCTCCTTAAGGAACATTCACATATATAAGAAGTAGGAACTAATCCTGGCAGAAAGCATAAAGGCCTGGAATGTTAGACGCCCAAAGGCATCAAGAGTCCTACATTCACGTCCTGGAGTATTAGATGCATGTCTTTTTGCACTCTTGATCCTTCTCATAGCTGACTCCACCACTATGGAGTGCTGTGGCAACTGAGTCTTTTGAAATCCAGGAAAAGGAGGCACTCGATACATAGTATCTAGCCTATGGTAATGAGGAGAGGTGGTAAGAGGTGTTTCCCACATTCTTAACATGAGATTGCATAGTTACTCACCTGTAACAGGTGATCTCCGGGAACAGCAGGAATTTAGTCTTCAAATATGGGTGTCGTCGGAACCGATGGAGCCTGTGTGGGAACACGCCCCAGCGTTCAATTATAAAGCTTTTGGGAGCATCCCACAGCGCCTGCGTGTTGCCTTCCCGCCTTTCCCAACTGCCTCTCTTCAGTTCAGTTTAAAGCTGAGAGAGAGAGAGAGAACTCCTAGGGGAGGTGGGTGGGTTGTGAAGACTAAATTCCTGCTGTTCCCAGAGATCACCTGTTAAAGGTAACTATGCTATCTCCAGGAACAAGCAGGAATGTAGTCGCCACATATGGGGACTCCCTAGCTTTAGATGCCAGGGAGAGACCCCAGAAGTTGGGTGTCCCTGAGAAAAGGGCTCCACTTCCCCCCATGGATCTCTGGCATCCAACCAGGGATGGTGGGTAGGAGTTGATTAGGTATGGAACAAGTGTTTGAGAACAGCCTGACCAAACAAGGCATCCCGGTGGGAGTCTTTGTCCAAGCAGTAATGGGCTGTGAAGGTATGAACTGAGGCCCAAGTGGCTGCTCGACAGATGTCGTCGATAGACACAGAGTGCAGATGAGTCATTGAAGCTGCCATGGCTCTCACATTGTGAGCTGTGACATGGCCCTCCAGAGGAAGATTCTTACTCTGACAGGCAAAGAAAATACACTGAGCAATCCAGTTGGAAAGTGTTGTCTTGGAGACTGGAAGTCCCAAATGAGAAGGATCAAAACCAACAAAGAGTTGAGAGGACCTTCTATGTTGCTGTGTTCTTTGCAAGAAAAAGGCTAAAGCTCTTTTACAGTCCAAAGTATGAAGATTCCTTTCTGCATTTGATGCACGAGGCCTTGGAAAAACACAGGCAGGTAGACCGCTTGGTTTAGATGAAAAGGCGAGACCACCTTTGGCATAAAGTGTGGATGAGTCCTAAGGACTACCTTGTCATGATGGAACCTTGTATAAGGTGATCAGCCACTAGTGCCTGCAACTCACTGATACGACGTGCTTATGTGATTGCAATGAGGAAGATAACCTTCCAAGAAAGGAATTTCAATGAGGTAGTAGCTAAGGGTTCGAAAGGTGGCTTCATGAGCTGACCAAGAACCAGGTTTAAATCCCATGCCACCGGTGGTGGCCTAATGGGAGGCTTAGCTAGAAGAAGGCCTCTCATAAATCTTGCTATAAGAGGATGGGAGAAAGCACAGTTACTTACCTGTAACAGGTGATCTCTGGGAACAGCAGGAATTAGTCTTCACATATGGGTATCGTCGGTACCGACGGAGCCTGCGCGGGAACGCTCCCCAGCGTCCAAAAGGAAAGCTTTTGGGAGCATTCCACAGCGCCTGCGTGCTGCCTTCCTGCCTTTCCCAGCCGTCTCTCTCCAGTTCGACTTTTAAAGCTGAGACAAAGAGAGAGAGAGAGGAAAGGAAAGATAGAGAGATACAACTCCTAGGGGAGGTGGGAGGGTTGTGAAGACTAATTCCTGCTGTTCCCAGAGATCACCTGTTACAGGTAAGTAACTGTGCTATCTCCAGGAACAAGCAGGAATGAGTCTTCACATATGGGGACTCCCCAGCTAGAGATGCCTGGGAGATCACCCAGATTGTGAGTCCCTGGAGGGCTCCATCTCCACCTATGAATCTCAGGCATCCAGTGAGGGATGGAGGGCAGGAGTTGATTAGGTATGGAACAGGTGTTTGAGAACAGCCTGACCAAACAAGGCATCCCGGCGGGAATCCTTGTCCAAGCAGTAATGGGCTGTGAAGGTATGAACCGAGGCCCAGGTGGCTGCTCGACAGATTTGGTCGATGGACACAGAGTTTAGATGAGCCATAGAGGCTGCCATGGCCCTCACATTGTGAGCTGTGACATAGCCTTCCAGAGAAAGATTCTTACTCTGGTAGGCGAAGGAAATACACTGAGCAATCCAATTGGACAGAGTTCTCTTAGAGACTGGAAGTCCTAAATGGGAAGGATCAAAAGCAACAAAAAGTTGAGAGGACTTTCTATGTTGCTGTGTTCTTTGTAAATAGAAGGCAAGTGCTCTTTTGCAATCCAGGGTATGAAGACTCCTCTCTGCACTTGATGCATGAGGTCCTGGAAAGAAGACAGGTAAATATACCTCCTGGTTCAGATGAAAAGGTGAGATCACTTTAGGCATAAAGTGTGGATTAGTTCTGAGAACTACCTTGTCATGATGGAACCTTGTATAAGGAGGATTAGCCACTAGAGCTTGTAACTCACTGAAACGGCGAGCTGAGGTGAGTGCAATGAGAAAAATAACCTTCCAGGAACGGAATTTCAAGGAGGTAGTGGCAAAGGGTTCAAAGGGTGGCTTCATAAGCTGGCCAGGAACCAGATTTAAGTCCCATGCCACTGGAGGTGGTCTAATGGGAGATTTAGTTAAAAGAAGGCCTCTCATGAATCTTGCTATAAGAGGATGAGAGGAAATGGGTTGTCCATTAAGAGGCTTCAGGGATGCTGCAATAGCACTCAAATGGACCCTGATTGAATTTGTTTTAAGGCCTGCATGGGATAAATGCAGCAAATAGTCCAGTAACGAATTCAAAGGTATTGCAGAAGGGTTAAGACCATTTTCTGCACACCAAATCGAAAATCTTTTCCATTTAAAAGCATAAGAGCGTCTAGTGGAAGGCTTTCTGGAAGCATGAAGGATATCCTTCACTTGCTGAGAAAGGTGTAAATCTTGAAGGTCTAGGCCAGCGATGGCGAACCTATGGCACGCGTGCCAGCTGTGGCACGCGAAGGCCTTGCAGCTGGCACGCGGGAAGGTCGCACATTAAAAAAAAAAAAAAAGCTGCCCGCTGCCGCCGCGGCGGCATGGAGTGTCCCGCGGGGCTCCCTCTGCCCGGCGGGACTCTCCCGGCGCTGCACAGCCCTCTCTGCCGGCTTGCAGAGACGCGAAGGGAGAGTCTCCCTCGGGTCTCTGTTAAGCCCGCAGGGGCTGATGGGAAATTTCCCATCTGCCCCTGCGGGCTTAAGAGAGACGCGAGGGAGACTCTCTCTCCCTTCGCGTCTCTGCAAGCCGGCAGAGAGGGGCTGAGCAGCGCCGGGAGAGTCCCGCCGGGCAGAGGGAGCCCCGCGGGACACTCCATGCCGCAGCGGCGGCAGCAGGCCGCTTTTTTTTTTTTTTTTTGCCATGAGCCGAGGGAGGGGGGTTAAGACTGGCAATGGGCTAGGGAGGGAGAGAGGGGGGTTAAGACTGGCAATGGGCTAGGGAGGGAGGGAGGGAGGGGGTTAAGACTGGCAATGGGCTAGGGAGGGAGGGAGGTTAAGACTGGCAATGGGCTAGGGAGGGAGGGGGGTTGAGACTGGCAATGGGCTAGGGAGGGAGGGGGGTTGAGACTGGCAATGAGCTAGGGAGGGAGGGAGGGGGGTTGAGACTGGCAATGGGCTAGGGAGGGAGGGAGGGGGGTTGAGACTGGCAATGGGCTAGGGAGGGAGGGAGGGAGGGAGGTTAAGATTGGCAATGGGCTAGGGTGGGAGGGAGGTTAAGACTGGCAATGTGCTAGGGAGGGGGGGGAGGGGGGTTGAGACTGGCAATGGGCTAGGGAGGGAGGGGGGTTGAGACTGGCAATGGGCTAGGGAGGGAGGGAGGGGGGTTGAGACTGGCAATGGGCTAGGGAGGGGGGGTTAAGACTGGCAGTGGGCTGGGGAGGGGGGTTAAGACGCAGTGGGCTATGGGGGGGAGTTAAGACTAGCAATGGGCTGTGGGCTGATGAGGGCTGGCAATGGGCTATGAGCTGATGAGGGCTGTCTGGAAATGGGGTGATGGGGGGGTTAGGACTGGTAATGGGTTATGGGGGGGCTAGGACAGGAAATGGGCTGATGGGGAGGGGTTAGGACTTGAGGTGGGCTGATGTGGTTAGGACTGGTAATGGGCTGTGGGCTGATGGGGGGGTTTAGGACTGGCAATGGGCTATGGGGGGCTAACTGGAAATGGGCTGATGGGGGGTTAGGACTGGTAAAGGGTTATAGGGGGGGGCTTAAACTGAAAATGGGGTGATGGGGGTTAGGACTGGAAGTTGATTGACGGGGGGCTAGGACTGGTAATGGGTTGGGGTGTTGCTAGGACTGGAAATGGGCTGAGTGGAAGGGGAGGCTTGAACTGCAAATAGCTGATGGGGAGGGGGCTTGGAATGGAAATGGGCTGTGAGGGAAGGGAGCTAGGACTGAAAATGGGCTGATGGAACAGCTAGGATAGGACTGGAAATGGGCTGTTGGGGGGAGCTAAGATTGGAAATGGGCTGTGGTGGGGGCTTGAATTGAAATGGACTCATGGAGGGGCTAGAACTGGAAGTAGGCTCATGGGGGGGCTTGGACTGGAATTGGGCTGAGTGGAGGGGAGCTATGATTTGACATGGGCTGATGGTGGGGCTAGGAAATGAGTAGAAATGGGCTGATGGGGGGGGCTAGGATTGAAAATGAGCAGATGAAGGGACTTGGACTGGAAATGGGCTGATGCAGGGACTAGAAGGGAATGGATGCTGGGTGAGACTGGAACTAGAAGGGAGCTGATGTTGGGGGAGGATTAGAATGGGATGGGGCTGGGAGAGTAAAATGGAGAGGGGAAAAATATTTTGTGTAGGAGGGATGAAAAATCTACAATTGGCCAGGTATTGGGAGAGTAATTGGGGATTGAGGATGGAGGGGTAAAATTTGTGTGGATGAAATAGGAATGAGGAAAGAGCAAAAGGAGAAAGATTAGTATGTTAAAGCAGATGTAGAGAGAGAGAGAGAATGGAAAAAAAAACTAGAAGAGAGAAGAAAGGACAAATGGACAGCAGACGATGGAGAGTTAGCAGAAAACATGAAGAAACCAGAAGAAGGTGGCTGGACCAATTGCAACTGAAAAAAAAATGCACAAAAGGTAGAAAGATATCTCTTTATTTTGAATTTATTAACTGGAATATGTCAGCTCTGGGAAATGTGCATCATTAACATCTGCGCTTTGTTTGGTACAAGAGGAAATTCCTATTTGACGTTGCCACTTGTTCTCTTTCCCCAGTATTCTCTGAAATGTATTGGTTTAATATTTGCAGTGTTGCCTTTTGATAGGTAGGGTATGGTGCTTTGTGAGTCCTGGTAATGCTGTCAGGATACGGCGGGTTTGCTATGGGTTCTAAATGGGCAGCGTTTGTAGTAGTTCCTAATGTGCCTGGCGGTTGGCACTGGATTATAGTAATGTAGAAATCTTTTAGTCTTTCTTTATCCATACACTCATTAAGAGACATGTTTACTAAAAGTTAGTGTATGGTAACATTATGCAAATATTTATGCAAATAAGACCACTTATGCAAATGACGTGCTGGCACTTTGAGGAAATTCTTTGGTTTTGTGCGGCAGTTTGGGCACTCGGGCTCAAAAAGGTTAGCCATCACTGGTCTAGGCCTTCAGCAACCAGGCTTTGAGATGAAGAGACTGAGGATTTGGATGCCACAGGGTTCCCCCTCCTCTTGGGAGAGGAGATCTGGAGCAGACCCCAGGTCCAGGGAGGGAGCTTGAGAGAGATGCAGAAATAGAGGGTACCACACTTGGCGTGGCCAATGTGGTGCTATGAGGATCATAGACCCCTTGTCTCTCTGAAGCTTGAACAGTGTCTTGGAGATTAGGGGAATAGGTGGAAAGGCATAGAGAAAGTCTTGCCCCCAGTGAAGGAGGCAGGCATCCCTGGCCTGAACTCCATGACATGGAATCCTGGAACAAAACCGGGGAAGTTTGGCATTCCACAGACTTGCAAACAGGTCTATGTCTGGGGTACCCCAAATCCGAAAAATTCTGGCTATTTGGTCCCCATGGAGGGACCATTCGTGTGGAAGCAGAACTCGACTGAATCTGTCTGCCCAAGAGTTTTGAACCCCTGGAAGATATACTACCATGAGATGGATTTGATGCTCTCTGGCGAAGGCCCACAATCTCAGAGCTTCGTTGCAAAGCGACAGAGAGCCCGTCCCCCCCTGCTTCTTCACATAGAACATGGCTACCTGATTGTCCGTATGGATGAGGACTGTCTTGTAGCTGAGCAGGGTGTGAAATATTCTGAGAGCCAAGAAGATTGCTCTGAGCTCTAAGAGGTTGATATGAAGAGATGTCTCCTGTGGAGACCAGATGCCTTGAGTGGAGAGATGTTGAAGATGAGCTCCCCAAACCCTTGGAGAGGCATCTGTTGTAAGGGTTGCTTGGGGTAACACCTGTTGAAAGGGGGACCCCAACAATAGATTTTGAGTGGACTTCCACCAGTGGAGGGAGCAAAAGAGGCGACTGGAGGTTGCTACTTTGACAGGCAACCTGATGCCTGGGTCCATTGGAAGGATAGAGTCCACTGAGCTGCCCTCATGTGAAGGCGAGCATAAGGAACCACACGCACTGTGGATGCCATGTGGCCTAAGAGTTGCAACATCTCTCGAGCAGTTAAATGGGATTTTAACTGAATCTGGGAGGCTAACTGCACCAGGCGTAGGCAACGGGCCTGGGGAAGATAGGCCCTTGCAGTTGTGGTATCCAGTAAGGCCCCTATGAACTCTAGAGACTGAGTAGGGGTGAGATGGGATTTTGGAATGTTGATTACAAGTCCCAGATACTGAAGAACACGCCTTGTGCAGGCCAGGGAAGTCTGGGCCTCTGATTGGGATGGAGCTCGGATGAGCCAGTCGTCCAGATATGGGAATACGAATATCCCCAGAGTGCATAGAAATGCAGCTACTACTGCCATGCATTTGGTGAACACTCTTGGAGCAGAGGCCAGACCGAAAGGAAGCACTTTGTATTGGTAGTGCTTTCCTTGGTAAAGGAACCGAAGGAACCTTCTGTGTGTTGGATGGATGAGGACATGGGTGTATGCATCCTTGAGGTCTAGAGAACAAAGCCAGTCCTGACTCTGGAGGTATGGAAGGAGAGTACCAAGAGAAATCATCTTGAATTTCTCCTTGCATAGAAACTTGTTCAACTCTCAGATCTAGGATGGGTCTGTAGCCCCCTGTTTTCTTTGGGATGAGAAAATAGGGGGAGTAGAACCCTGAGCCCTGTTGAAGCAGGGGAACTTCTTCTATTGCCCCTTGGGCAAGAAGGGTAGCAATCTCTTGACCTAGAAGGTCGAGAAGAGAAGTTGGAGAGTTGAACTGTTTCACCATGGTGTGTGGAGGAAGGTTTAAGAAATGTAGCTTGTATCCCTCCCTTATAATGGAGAGGGTCCATTTCTCAGCTGTGATTTGTTCCCATCTGGGAGCAAAGTGAGCTAACCTTCCTGGGATGGTGAGAGGCTCTGGATGTTCTAGAGCCAGAAATGCTAAGTTCTCTAGTGGAAAGTCAAAGGCCCTGAGGAGGCTGAGGTTGTTGGGCCATAGCAGTCCTTGCAGCCTGAGGCTTGGCCTGTTTTGGTTGTTGCTGTCTCTTTGTAGCAAAACGACCCTGAGAAGAGGCCTGGGTATAACCAGAAGAAAATTTCCCTTTCTTTGGGAAAGATCCTTTCTTGAATAACCTCTTCTTGAAAGGAGTAGTAGTAGACTTTGAAAGTCTATCTAAAGCAGAATTTTCAGCATCCATCTGGGTGGCTTTTGCTTGCCAATCTTTGCCAAACAGGTTTTCCCCTGTACAGGGAAGGTTGCCCAGAACATCTTGTACCCAGTATTCCAAATCAGAGGCTTGTAACCAAGCTACTCTGCGTGCTCCTATGGCTATAGCCGAAGCTCTACTGGCACCCTCAAAGGAGTCAAAGGCTGCACGATTGGAAAACTTGGATACATCCTGTGCATGTTTAAGCCAGGTAATATATTCTTCTCTCTTATCTTCTGACATAAAAGGAGATACGGTGTGTAGATGGTCTGTAACCTCTTTTAGAAACATCCCCATATAGAGACTATAAGAGTTGATTCTGGCTACAAGCATACTGGCCTGGAAGATTTTACTGCCAAAAGCATCTAAGGTTCTGCATTCTCTTCCTGGAGGAGCAGAGGAATGTCTTTTTGTGCTCTTGATTTTTTTCATAGCAGGCTCTACCACAATAGAGTGGTGAGGAAGCTGAGTCTTATGAAATCCAGGACAAGGAGGAACACGATACATGGTGTCCAACCTACGAGAAAAGGGAGAGGTGGTAAGAGGAGTTTCCCATATACCTAACATGTGGTCATAAAGAATCTCATGTACAGGTAAAATGGCTGCCTCTTTAGGAGCCTTAGGATATTGAAGAATATCCAAATTTTTGGCTCTGGGTTCAGTTTCAGAGGCTACTGCAATGGACAGGCTTTTGGCCACCTCCCTGATGAAGTCCTGGAAAGACAAGTCCTCAGGAGGAGACATTCTCCTTTTTGGAGAAGAGGGTCCCTGAGGACGGATCTCCGATGCTTCGATGGAAACCTCCGATGCATCAGATTCATCAGAGGAATCAAAGTATCGACTTCTGGATGCTCTCATAGAGCCCGATACGAGTACCGAGGGGTATCGACATCGGGAGTCATTGGTACCGGATCGGTACTAATAGGCATCACTGGATACCGTATCGCTGATGCCGATGCAAGCGGTACAGGTATTGGAACCGGAGCTGGATCCAGAACCGGAATCGGTATCGACAACGGGGTCTGTTGTTGTACCGTGGGCGTTGCAGCTTGTATGAAGGCCGTAATGGCACGCTGTATGGTCAGAATGTTCTGATCCATCGACGCCACCAATGTCTGGATGTCGGTACCGGGAACCGCCGGTACTGCAGAACATTGCAACAGGTGATCGGTCGAGGCCGTGCCATCGATGTCAACCTGTGACCCCATAGATAATGCTTTGGAAGCCGGAGCCTCCCGCCGGGGTAATTCTGCCGGTGTGGATTCCTCAATGGTAATTTCGGGAACATCTCGATACTTAGAGGGAGATGTACCCTTTGAGGACCGGCCGGACTTAAGTTTTGTTACCTGAGATCCATGGGATGAAGAGGAAGCCCTGGAAGACGTCGATGCCACCGAAGCTGCATCGGAGGGAAACAGGGTACTGAGCTTAGCTGCCCGATTCTGTAACCCTCTTTTAGACATCATGGAGCAGGACTCACAATCTGCGATGGAATGGTCAGGACCTAAACATTTTAGACACCAATCATGGGTGTCTGTGACAGAAATAGTGCCACTGCACTTTGTGCACTTTTTAAACCCGGAGGCGGGCTTTTCCATGAGGAAAAAGACTGTAGGCCTAGGGCCACAGAAGAAAATGCACTGAGGCAAAAAGAAGTTTGTTTGTTTTTTAAAGAAAGAAAAAAGAACGGAGGTACCGGTCTTCGAGAAGGCAGACACGCGACTAAAGAAAATAAGAATAAGAAAACAAGAAAATAGAAATTCTTCAGCGGTGACAGGAAACACGACCTGCTGGCTCCGCGGAAAAGAAGAACTGGAGAGAGACGGTTGGGAAAGGCGGGAAGGCAGCGCACAGGCGCTGTGGAATGCTCCCAAAAGCTTTCCTTTTGGACGCTGGGGAGCGTTCCCGCGCAGGCTCCGTCGGTACCGACGATACCCATATGTGAAGACTCATTCCTGCTTGTTCCTGGAGATAATAGGTTGTCCATTTAGAGGCTTGAAAGAAGCTGCAATGGCACTTAAATGGACTCTTACCAGATTCAGGTCCCATGCCACTGGAGTGGTCTAATGGGAGGCTTAGTTAGAAGAAGGCCCCTCATAAATCTCGCTATGAGAGGATGAGGGGAAATAGGTTGTCCATTTAAAGGCTTTAAAGCAGCTGAAACAGCACTTAAATGGATTCTTAATGAGTTAGTCTTAAGTCCTGCATTGGATAAATGAAGGAGATACTCAAATAATGATTCCAGAGGTATCGCAAGGGGGCTAAGACCCTTCTGCGAGCACCACATGGTAAACCTTTTCCACTTGAAAGCATAAGAGCGTCTTGTGGAAGGTTTCTGGAAGCATAAAGGATATCCTTTACTTGCTGAGAAAGGTTAAGATCATGAAGATCTAGATCTAGGCCTTCAGCAACCAAGCCCTGAGATGCAGAGACTGGGGAATGGGATGCCATAACATTCCATCCTCCTGAGACAGGAGATCTGGAGCAGACCCTAACTCCAGAGAGGGAGCTTGAGAGGGATGTAGAAGCAGAGGGTACCACACTTGCCGTGGCCAATGTGGAGCTATGAGACTCATACGGCCTCTGTCTCTCTGAAGCTTGAACAGGGTTTTGGGAATTAGGGGAATGGGTGGAAAGGCATAAAGGGAGTCTTGACCCCAATGAAGGAGGAAAGCATCCCTGGCCTGAGAGCCCTGAGCCGGACGTCTGGAACAGAACTAGGGAAGTTTGGCATTCAACGGACTTGCAAAGAGGTCTATGTCCGGGGTTCCCCAAATGTGAAAAATCTTGGCCACCTAGTCTGCATGTAGATACCATTCGTTTGGAAGTAGAACTCGACCGAATCTGTCTACCCAAGAGTTTTGGATGCCTGGAAGATACACTGCCAGGAGATGAATCTGATGCTCTCTGGCGAGGGCCCATAGTCGCAAAGCTTTGTTGCAAAGCGACAGAGATCCCGTTCCCCCCTGCTTGTTCACGGAGAACATGGCTACTTGATTGTCCAAATGAATGAGGACGGTCTTTTAGCTTAGCAGGGTGTGGAACACTCAAAGAGCAAGGAAGATTGCTCTGAGTTCTAAGATTGATGTGTAGATGAGACTCCTGTGGAGTCCTTGGGTGGAGAGGTCTTGCAAATGAGCTCCCCAACCCATTGGTGAAGCATCTGTTGTGAGAGTTGCCTGGGGTAAAGGTTGCTGAAATGGGGACCCCACCAACAGGTTTTGAGTGGACTACCACCATTGGAGGGACAAAATAAGGAGACTTGTGTTTGCTATTTTGTCTGACAGGCACCCTGATGCCTGGGTCCATTGAGTGGATAAAGTCCACTGGGCTGCTCTCATATGGAGACGAGCATAAGGAACCACATGCACGGTAGATGCCATGTGGCCTAGTAGTTGTAACATTTCTCGAGCAGTGAGATGAGGCTTTAGTACTGCTTGAGAAGCAAACTGCACCATGCGAAGGAAAAAGTGCCTGAGGGAGATAGGCCCTTGCTTTTCTGGTATCCAGCAAAGCTCCTATGAACTCTAAAGACTGAGTGGGAGTTAGGCTGGATTTTGGGATGTTTATAAACAGACCCAAATACTGAAGGATACGCACTGTGCAAGATAGAGAAACCCTAGCCTCTATCTCTGATGGGGCTCGAATGAGCCAGTCGTCTAAGTAGGGGAAGACGAATATTCCTAGAGTGCGAAGAAATGCTGCTACCACAGCCATGCATTTCGTAAGCACCCTTGGTGCTGAGGCCAGGCCAAAAGGAAGCACCCTGTACTGATAGTGCTTTCCTTGAAAAAGGAACCGAAGGAACTTTCGGTGAGTTGGATGGATGAGAACATGAGTGTATGCATCCTTGAGATCTAGAGAACAAAGCCAATCCTGACTCTGAAGGTATGGCAGAAGAGTTCCTAGAGAAATCATCTTGAATTTCTCTTTGAACAGGAATTTGTTCAATTCTCTGAGGTCCAAAATAGGTCTGTGTCCCCCTGTTTTCTTTGGGATAAGGAAAAAGGGGGAGTAAAACCCTGTACCCTGTTGAGGAATGGGTACCTCTTCTTTTGCCCCTTGGGCAAGAAGCATAGTGACCTCTTGATCTAAGAGGTTGATGAGAAAAGTCTGAGAATTGAACTGTCTTACCATTGTGGGAGGGGGCATGCACAGAAAGTGAAGCTTGTATCCCTCTTTTATAATGGAGAAAGTCCAATGCTCTGCTGTTATCTGCCCCCATCTGGGGGCAAAGTCACACAACCTTCCTGGGATGGTGGAAGGCTCTGGTCTGTTGAGAGCCAGGAAGGCTAAGTTCTCTAGATGGAAGTCAAAGGCCTTGTGGAGGCTGAGACTGCTGAGACTGTTGAGGCTTGGCAGTCTTTGCTTTCCTTTGTTTAGGTGGTTGCTGACTCTTTCGGGGCAGGTTAACCTGCAGAACGTCCCTGCTGGGAAAGCACAGTTACTTACCTGTAACAGGTGATCTCTGGGAACAGCAGGAATAAGTCTTCACATATGGGTACGTCGGTACCGACGGAGCCTGTGCGGGAACGCTCCCCAGCTTCCCAAAAAAGGAAAGCTTTTGGGAGCATCCCACAGCGCCTGCGCGCTGCCTTCCTGCCTTTCCTAACCGCCTCTCCTCAGTTCGAGTTTAAAGCTGAGACAATAGAGAGAGGAAAGGAAAGATAGGGAGATAGATACAACTCCTAGGGGAGGTGGGAGGGTTGTGAAGACTTATTCCTGCTGTTCCCAGAGATCACTGTTACAGGTAAGTAACTGTGCTATCTCCAGGAACAAGCAGGAATGAGTCTTCACATATGGGGACTCCCTAGCTAAGATGCCTGGGAGATCCCCAAGGATATGAGACCCTGGGAAGGGTTCTGCGTCCTCCTATGGATCTCAGACATCCAATCAGGGAAGGAGGGTAGGAGTTGTTTAAGAATGGAACAGGTGTTTGAGGACAGCCTGACCAAACAAGGCATCCCGGCGGGAGTCCTTGTCCAAGCAGTAATGGGCTGTGAAGGTATGAACCGAGGCCCAGGTGGCTGCTCGACAGCTTTGGTCGATGGACACAGAATTTAGATGAGCCATAGAGGTGGCCATGGCCCTCACATTATGAGCTGTGACATGGCTTTCCAGAGAAAGGTTCTTACTCTGGTAGGCGAAAGAAATACACTGAGCAATCCAATTGGACAGTGTCCTCTTAAGAGACTGGAGTTCCAAATGAGAAGGATCAAAAGCAACAAAAAGCTGGGAAGACTTTCTATGTTGCTGTGTCCTTTGTAAGTAAAAGGCAAGAGCTCTCTTACAATCCAGAGTATGAAGATTCTTCTCTGCACTGGATGCATGAGGAGCTGGAAAAAAAACAGGTAAATATACCTCTTGATTAAGATGAAAAGGGGAGACCACTTTAGGCATAAAGTGTGGATTGGTCCTAAAGACTACCTTATCATGATGGAACCTTGTATAAGGTGGATTAGCCACTAAGGCCTGCAGTTCACTGATGCGGCGAGCTGAAGTGACTGCAATGAGGAAAATAACCTTCCAGGAAAGAAATTTCAAGGAGGTAGTGGCTAAGGGTTCAAAAGGTGGCTTCATAAGCTGACCAAGAACTAAATTTAAGTCCTATGCCACCGGAGGAGGCCTAATGGGAGGTTTAGTTAAAGTTAGGCCTCTCATGAATCTTGCAATGAGAGGATGAGAGGAAATAGGTTGTCCATTGATAGGCTTAAGGGATTACTGCAATAGCACTCAAATGGACTCTTACTGAATTAGTCTTAAGGCCTGCATTGGAAAGATGCAGGAGATAGTCTAACAGAGAATTTAAAGGTAGTGCTAGAGGGTCAAAACCCTTTTCAGCACACCAAATGGAAAATCTTTTCCATTTAAAAGCATAGGAACGCCTAGTGGAAGGTTTTCTGGAAGCATGGAGGATATCCTTCACTTGCTGAGAAAGATTCAAACCTTGAAGGTCTAGGCCTTCAGTAATCAAGCTCTGAGGTGAAGGGACTTGGGGTTTGGGTGCCACAAAGTCCCCTCCTCCTGGGACAGGAGGTCTGGAGCAGCTCCAAAGTCCAGGGAGGGGGCTTGGGAGAGATGCAGAAGTAGAGGGTACCACACTTGGCGTGGTCAGCGTGGAGCTATGAGGATCATAGATCCTTGATTCCTCTGGAGTTTTTACAGAGTCTTGGGAATCAAGGGAATGGGTGGAAAGGCATACAGGAAGCCCTGACCCCAATGAAGGAGGAAGGCATCCTTGGCCTGAACTCCCTGACACGGAATTCTGGAACAGAACCGGGGAAGTTTGGCATTCCACAGACTTGCAAAGAGGTCTATGTCCGGGGTTCCCCATTCTTGGAAGATTCTGAGTACCTGATCCATGTGCAGGGACCATTCGTGTGGAAGCAGAACTCGAATGAGTCTGTCTGCCCAAGAGTTTTGGACTCCTGGGAGGTATAACTGCCAGGAGATGGATTTGATGCTCTCTGGCGAAGGCCCACAATCTTAAAGCTTCGTTGCAAAGCGACAGAGAGCCAGTTCCTCCTTGCTTGTTTATGTAAAACATGGCTACTTGATTGTCCGTGTGAATGAGGACTGTCTTGTAGCTGAGGAGGGTATGAAAGACCTTGAAAGCTAGAAAAACTGCTCGAAGCTCCAAGTGGTTGATATGAAGAGAGGTCTCCTGTGGGGACCAAGTGCCTTGAGTGGAGAGGTCTTGCAGATGAGCTCCCCAACCTGTTTGGGAGGCATCTGTTGTGAGGGTTGCTTGGGGCAACAACTGTTGGAAGGGGGATCCCAGCAACATATTTTGAGTGGACATCCACCATTGGAGGGACCAAAAGAGACGTTTGGAGGTTGCTATTTGGTCTGAGAGAGCTCCTGATGCTTGAGTCCACTGGGTGGACAAAGTCCATTGAGCTGCTCTCATGTGTAGGCGAGCATAGGGTACCACATGCACTGTGGAAGCCATGTGGCCTAGCAGTTGCAGCATCTCCCGGGCAGTTAAGTGGCTCTTTGACTGAATCTGGGAGGCTAACTGCACTAGACGTTGGCAACGGGCCTGAGGAAGCTAGGCCCTTGCAGTAGTGGTATCCAACCAGGCCCCTATGAATTCTAGGGACTGAGTAGGGGTGAGCTGAGACTTTGGGAGATTTACCACTAGTCCCATATACTGCAGAATGTGCCTTGTGCAGTCCAGAGAAATCTGGGCCTCTGACTGAGATGGAGCTCGAATGAGCCAGTCATCCAGGTATGGGAAGACAAATATTCCCACAGTGCGTAGAAATGCAGCAACTATTGTCATGCATTTGGTGAACACTCTTGGAGCAGAGGCCAGACCAAAAGGAAGCACCCTGTATTGGTAATGTTTTCCTTGGAAAAGAAAACGTAGGAATCTTCTGTGAGATGGATGGATGAGGACATGTGTGTACGCATCCTTGAGATCTAGAGAACAAAGCCAATCCTGACTTTGAAGGTATGGAAGGAGAGTGCCCAGAGAAAGCATCTTGAACTTCTCCTTGCATAGAAATTTGTTCAATTCTCTGAGATCTAAGATGGGTCTGTATCCCCCTGTCTTCTTTGGAATGAGAAAATAGGGGGAGTAGAACCCTGACCCTTGTCGAAGAAGAGGAACTTCTTCTATTGCCCCTTGGGCAAGAAGGGTAGTCACTTCCTGACCTAGAAGGTCGAGAAGAGATATGGGAGAATTGAAGTGTCTCACCATGGTGTGGGGAGGAAGGTCTGAGAAATGAAGTTTGTAGCCCTCTCTTATAATGGAGAGGGTCCACTGCTCTGATGTGATTTGCTCCCATCTGGGAGCAAAATGAGCTAACCTTCCTGGAATGGTGAGAGGCTCTGGCTGTTTTAGAGCCAGAAAGGCTAAGTTCTCTAGCATCAAGTCAAAAACCCTGAGGAGGTTGGGTCTGCTGAGTTGCAGCAGCCCCTGTAGACTTAGGCCTGGCCTGTTTAAGTTGCTGACGCTTAGTGGCAAAGCGACCTGTAGAAGATTGTTGGCCAGAAGTAGAAGGAAATCTGCCCTTTTTGAAAAAAGATGTTTTAAAAGGCTTTTTCTTGGCAGGAATGGAGGTTGACTTTGAAAGTCTATCCAGAGCAGAGTTTTCTGCATCCATTTGAGTGGCTTTTATTTGCCATTCTTTGCCAAATAGGAAATCTTCCCTGTACAGGTGAAAACCTAAGCCATCTTGAACCCAGGGTTCTAAATCAGAAGCTTGGAGCCAAGCAATTCTGCGAGCAGCTATGGCAATGCCTGAAGCTCTGCTGGCACCTTCAAAGGAATCAAAGGCTGCCCTGTTGGAAAACTTTGAAGTGTCCTGGGTATGCTTAAGCCAAATGAGGAATTCTTCCCTTTTATCCTCTGGAAGAAAAGGGAGAAAAGTGTGCAGCTTTTCTGCAACTTCTTTTAGAAACATACCCATGTAAAGACTATATGAGTTGATTCTGGCAATAAGCATACTGGCTTGGAAGATTTTCCTTCCAAAAGCATCCAAGGTCCTGCATTCTCTTCCTGGAGGAGCAGAAGAGTGTCTCTTTGTACTCTTTATCCTCTTCATAGCTGACTGCACCACAATGGAATGGTGAGGAAGCTGAGTTTTATGAAACCCAGGACAGGGAGGGACACGATACATAGTGTCCAATCTGCGAGAATGAGGAGAGAGAGTGAGAGGAGTCTCCCCCATAAATCAATCATGTGTTCATAAAGAATCTCATGAATTGGTAAGGTGACTGCCTCTCTAGGAGCCTTAGAATACCCTAAAATATCTAATTTTTTTGCTCTAGGCTCTGATTCAGAGGTTACTGAAATAGAAAGTCCTTTAGCTACTTTTCTTATGAAGTCTTGAAAGGACAAGTCCTCTGGAGGAGACATTCTTCTTTTTGGAGAAGGCTCTTCAGGAAGGGCTATGGATACTTCAGGTGACTCATCTGATGTATCAGAATCACCAGAGGAATCAAAGTACCGTTTGTCAGGGTGCTCTTCTAACGCTCGATACGCGTATCGAGCAGTATCAACATCGGGCGTCCTCGGTACCGGATCGGTACCGATAAGCAGCCCTGGACAAGGAACCGCAGCAGCCGGTATCCTGGTCGATGTCGATGCAGTCGGTACCGGTATCGGTGCTGGTGCTGGTATCGGAGCAGATACCGATAACGGAGTTTGTTGTGGTACCAGCGGCGTCGCAGCTTGAATGAAGGCCGTGATAGCCCGCTGCATGGACAGAACATTCTGATCCATCGACGCCATGAATGCCTGGAATTCGGTACCGGGAGATTGTGCCGGTACCCCAGAGCATTCTAACAGGTGATTGGTCGAGGCCGTGCCATCGATGTCAACCTGTAACCCCATAGGAGGAGCTTTGGAAGCCGGAGCTTCCTGCCGGGGTTGTTTTGCTGGTGCAGGATCCTTGAGGGCAAGCCCGGAGGCATCTCGATGCTTAGAGGGAGATCTACCCTTCGAGGACCTGCTAGATTTATGTTTGGTTACCTGAGATCCATCGGGAGAAGACGACCTGGAAGATGTCGATGCTACCGACGCTGCATCAGTGGGAAACAGCACATGGAGCTTAGCTGCTCGGTTCTGTAAACCCCGTTTAGACATTAGAGAGCAGGACGGACAATCCAGAATGGAGTGTTCAGGACCCAAACATTTAAGGCACCATTCATGGGTGTCTGTAACAGAAATAGTACCGCTACACTTAGTGCATTTCTTGAACCCGGAGGCTGGTTTTTTCCATGAGGGAAATGTTCTTGTGGGCCCTGAGGCCCAAAGAGAAAAATACACTAAGTGAGGAAAAGTATATTATATATATTATTTATATATATTATTATTTTTTTTTTTTTAAAAGAAAGAAAAGACCAGCAGTACCGGTCCGGAGTCAGGGAAGGAAGACACGCGACCAAAGAAATAAAATAAAGAACTTCTTCAGCGGTGACAGGGCTCGACCTGCTGGCTCCGCGGCAAAGAAGAACTGAGGAGAGGTGGTTAGGAAAGGCGGGAAGGCAGCGCGCAGGCGCTGTGTGATGCTCCCAAAAGCTTTCCTTTTTTGGGAAGCTGGGGAGCGTTCCCGCGCAGGCTCCGTCGGTACCGACATACCCATATGTGAAGACTCATTCCTGCTTGTTCCTGGAGATTAAGAGGGATAAAACCTCTTCTTTTTGGAGAATGGTCTCTTGAAAGATTTCTTCCTTGCAGGATCAGCTGTGACTTTGGATAATCTATCCAAGGTGGAGTTGTCAGCATCCAACTCATTGGCTTTCTCTTGCCAATTTTTGCCAAATAAATTCTCACCTGTACAAGGGATACTGCCCAGTTTGTCCTGCACCCAAAGCTCCAAATCAGATGCCTGGAGCCAGGCAATTCTATGTGCACCTATGGCAATGGCAGAGGTTCTGCTTATGCACTCAAAACAGTAAAAAGCTGCACGGTTGACAAACTTAGAAACATCTTGGGCATGTTTGACCAGTGTGAGAAAATCCTGCCTCTTATAATCAGGGAGAAGAGGACTCAAAACCTCTAAATCTCCTGTGACTTCTTTAAGTAACATTCCCATATACAAAATATAAGAACTGATCCTGGCAGAAAGCATGGAAGCCTGGAAAGTACAACGTCCAAAAGGCATCCAAAGTTCGACACTCAAGTCCTGGAGGATTAGAGGCATGCCTCTTTGCACTCCTGATCCTTCTCATAGCTGATTCCACTACAATAGAGTGGTGAGGAAGCTGAGTCTTCTGGAAGCCAGGACAAGGAGGCACTCAATACATGGTATCCAGTCTACGAGAGTGAGGAGAGGTGGTAAGAGGCGTCTCCCACATTCTCAACATGAGATCATGTAAGATCTCATGGATAGGCAAAGTAGCTGCCTCCTTAGGAGCCTTGGGATATTGTAAAATCTCCAACTCCTTTGCCCTGGGCTCTGTTTCAGGAGCCACAGTAATGGGCAGACCACGAGCCACCTCCCTGATAAAGTCCTGAAAGGAGATATCTTCTAGAGGAGACATCCTGCGTTTAGGAGAGGAAGGATCCTCTGGGAGAAGTATTCCAGTACCAACAGAGCTGTCAGAATCCTCAGATGCCTCCGAGGATTCAAAGTACCTTCTGTCTGGATGCTCTTGTAGAGCCTGATACCCGTACCGACCGAAGTCGGTGCCGGGGGGAATTGGTACCGGTGTATCGGTACCAGAAGGCATAGCATGACTGGGTGCCAGCAATGCGGACATCGATGTCGATGCTGTCGGTACCGGTACCAATACTGGTTGAACTGTCTGACGCAGTTCTGAGGGTGTCGATGCTGCAAGGAGAGCTGCCAGACTGCGCTCAATAGCCAGGAATCTCTGGTCTATCGACACTGCCGATGCCTGGGTATCGGTACCGGAGAAATCAGCCGGTACCCCAGAGCATGGCACCAGTAGTTCTGCTGAGGTCGAGGCCTCGAGAACATCCTGGAGCCCCGATAATGCTTTGGAAGCCGAAGCCTCCCGCCGGGGCAATTTTGCCGGTACAGAACCCTCAAGGGCAACGCCAGAGGCATCTCGATGCTTGGAAGGAGATCTACCCTTTGAGGACCGGCCAGACTTATGTTTAGTTACCCGAGATCCATGGGAGGAAAACGAAGCCCTGGAAGACGTCGATGCCACAGATGCTGCATCGGAGGGAAAAAGGGTGCTAAGCTTAGCAGCTCGGTTTTGCCAAACCCTCTTCGACATCATCCCACAGGCAACACGCTCCGAGATGGAGTGGTCAGGACCTAAACATTTGAGGCACCACTCGTGAGTGTCGGTGACGGAGATGGTACCGCCACACTTTGAACACTTTTTAAAACCCGAAGCGGGTTTTTCCATGTTGAGGAAAAATTTGGGCCTAATGCCCAAAATGGCACGTGGCGCCTTAGAAGAAAAAAGGGCTGGAAAATCCAGAAAAAAGATTAGAATTTTTTTTTTTTTTAAAGAAAAGAAAGAACCGGCGGTATCGGTATAGCATCGAGGAAGGCAGACGCTACCAGAAAAAGAATGAAACATACGGGATAATTTCTGCGGTGACAGGAAAACGACCTGCTGGCTCCGCGGAAACGAAGAACTGGAGAGAGGCAGTTGGGAAAGGCAGGAAGGCAGCACGCAGGCGCTGTGGGATGCTCCCAAAAGCTTTCTAATTGGACGCTGGGGAGCGTTCCCACGCAGGCTCCGTCAATACCGATGATACTCATATGTGAAGACTACATTCCTGCTTGTTCCTGGAGATATACTGTGCCACTAATAAGAAAATTTATGTGACAACTGTTATATTTACAAAGAATAGATGTAGCTTAATGGTCATGTTGTATACAGCAGTGTGTGTGTTTTTATTATCAATAAATTTGGCTCATGTCAGTTGAATGGTTTAAGGAAGCTTACAAGCCCAAAAGACAAGAATGTGGTGTGGTAGGGTTATGCAGCTTTGTCATACACCTTTGCTGATTTTAAACTATTCTGTTTCTCCTTGTTCTGTTCAAACTGCTGCTTCTAGATCAATGTAAAAGTTTTGCATGAGATTTGTATGCCCAGGCTTCTTAATGTGTCCCATAGTTTTTCATAATTAACACAATCAAAGGCCTTGCTGTAGTCAATAAAACAGATATTTTTTTTTAGTATTCTTTTGTTTTTCAAAGATCCATCTCACATCGGATGATTTTTCTTGTTCTTTGCCCTTTCCTGAATCCTGCTTGCACTTCTGATAGCGTAGTTACTCACCTGTAACAGGTGTTCTCCAGGAGCAGCAGGAATCAGTCCTCACATATGGGTGACGTCAGCGCCAACTGAGCTCTCGTGCGGAGCATTTCCCCAGCTTTCAAAGAAAGCCTTTGGGAATGCAGCGCGCATGCATGGTCCCCTTCCCACCCAAGGGTGCCATCTTGCTCAGTCTGATGACATAGCTAAAAGACAGCAAAAATCAAAATAAAGGATAGGACTGCAACTCCAGGGGAGGAGGGAGGGTCGTGAGGACCGATTCCTGCTGCTCCTGAAGAACACCTGTTACAGGTGAGTAACTACGCTTTCTCCAGGACCAAGCAGGAATTCAGTCCTCACATATGGAACTCCCCAGCTCTAGGCTACCGTGAACCAAGAGCTGTAAAAATGGCTCCCTCTCTAGAGTCTCAGCATCCGTGATAAGAATTTTCTCTGAGAACGCACCCCATACGGGTAGCCCAACATAAGGGTCGGAGGGTAGGAGTTGCCTAAACCTCAAAGAGATTACGGAGTACAGCCTGGCCGAAAACATTGTCCAGTTGGGACACTCTCTCCAGGCAGTAATGGGCTGTAAAAGTCTGACTTGAAGACCAAGTTGCGGCCCGGCAAATGTCTACCAAGGGAATAGAGCGGAGATGAGCTACTGACGCGGCTTTTGCCCTGACACGGTGGGCCGTGACCCGACCCTGCAAGGAAAGGTCGGCTGCCCTGTACGCCCAGGCGATGCAATCTGCCACCCAAGTGGACAATGTATGCTTGGAGACAGGTAATCCCATCCTATTAGGGTCAAACGAGACAAAGAGCTGAGTAGCCCTTCGATGCTCCCGAGTACGTTCTATGTAAAAGGACAATGCACTTTTACAGTCCAGGGTATGCAAGACTGTTTCAGCCCGGCTGGCATGTGGTCTGGGAAAAAAGGTTGGAAGAACCACCTCCTGATTGAGGTGGAAAGAGGAGACCACTTTTGGGAGGAACTTGGGATGGGTCCGTAGGACCACCCTGTTGCTATAGAACCGTGTGTACGGTCTATCAGAAACAAGAGTTTGTAGTTCACTCACACGTCTGGCCGAGGTAAGAGCCACCAGGAAGAGCGCTTTTCAAGAGAGGAAGCGCAAATGGCAAGTAGCCATCTGCTCAAATGGTGGGCAAGTAAGTTGCTGCAAGACCATCTTCAAATCCCACTCAGTCGCCGGTGGACAAACCGGAGGCTTGAGTAGAAGCAGACCTCTGAGAAATTTGGACACCAAGGGGTGAGCCGACAGACTGTCCGTCCACTGGTGAGTGGTGCGCTGACAAAGCACTGAGGTGAACCCGAACAGAGTTAGACTTAAGGCCTAGGTCTGAAAGGTGAAGTAGATACTGCAGTACTACTGGCACAAGGCAAGAGAAAGGATCTTCATTGCGCTGAGCACACAATACTGTAAACCTACCCTACTTGAGGGCATAGGACTTTCTGGTGGACTGCCTCCTAGAGGCCAAGACCACCTCTTCACCCTCCTTAGGTAGAAGTAAGGGAGCTAGCACTATCCTTTCAGCAGCCAGGCCATCAGATTGAGGGACCTGAGATTGGGGTGCAGAAGGGAACCCTGCTCTTGAGACAGGAGATCATGTTGCAGCCCCAGAGGGAACGGAGCTTCCATTGCCAACTGCAGAAGAAGTGGAAACCACGGTTGCCTCGGGCATCTGGGGGCTACCAGAATCACCGAGGCCTTGTCCTGGAGGATCCTGAATAGAGTTCAGGCCACCAGGGGCATGGGAGGAAAAGCATACAGGAGGCCCATAGACCAAGAGATTAGAAAAACCATCTGCTGCCATTATCAGGGGATGCAGCTGTCTGGAGTAAAACCTGGGCAGCTGATGGTTTAGTGGACTTGCAAAGAGATCGACGGATGGAAGACCCCATCGGAGGAAGATCTGCTGGACCAACAATGGATTCAACTGCCATTCATGGGGCTGGAGAATCCTGCTTAGCTTGTCTGCCAGGAAGTTTTCCTGACCAGGTAGATAAACTGCTTTGAGAAACATGCCTTGTCTAACCGCAAAGGAGCAAAGGTCCTGTGCCCTCCTTGTTTGTTCACGTAGAACACTGCTACCTGATTGTCCGTCTGAACTAGGACGGACTGTTGAGAGAGAGCATGGCAGGTGGTTTGCAGAGCTAAGCGGATTGCTCTCAGCTCTAAAAAGGTTGATCTGCTGTGTGGCCTCCCGAGGGGACCACAGGCCTTGAGTGCATGTGCCCTAGCAATGTGCACCCCAGCCCTTTAAGGATGCATCTGTCGTCAGCACCCTGGTGTGTGCTGGAGCTTGAAAAGGTACACCCCTGAGAAGGTTTGGCAGATGTAGCCACCACTGTAAGGAGTTCAGAAGTCGTCTGGACACCTTTACTCTGTCGCGAAGGTCGTCGGTGGCTTGTGTCCACTGATCTGAGGCACCATTGAGCACAGCCCACATGTGCAGACGGGCATTCAGGGTCACATGTACTATGGATGCCATATGGCCCAGGAGCCGCAGGTAGTGCCTGGCGGAAACACGAGAACTGCTTTGGAACTGGTTGGCCAAGTCCATAAAAGTCTGTGGGCCCTGTCCTTGGGCAAGTAAGCTCTGGCCTGAGGGGTGTCCAACCTGGCCCCTATAAACTCTAGGTTCTGAGAGGGGAGCAAAGTGGACTTTGCGTAGTTTATGACAAAGCCCAGATGCTGAAGAAGAGAGACAGTGCGAAGAGTGGCCTGTCGGGCCTCCTGGAGTGACTGGCCTCTGATTAGCCAATCGTCCAGGTACGGGAAGACAAAAATCCCCAAATTTCTGAGAAAAGCTTCCACCACCGCCAGGCATTTGGTGAAAACCCTGGGGGCAGAGGTCAGGCCAAAGGGAAGCACCCTGTACTGAAAATGGTTTCCTCCCACCACAAAGCTGAGATATTGTCTGTGGTCTGGATGGATGAGGATGCGAGTATAAGCATCCTTTAGGTCTAAGGAGCATAGCCAGTCTCCCTGCTGGAGGTAGGGCAGTATTCCAAGGGTAAGCATCTTGAACTTTTCCCTCTCCAGAAACGTGTTCAGATTTCGCAAGTCTAGGATAGGTCTGAGGCCCCCTGTTCTCTCTGGTACTAGGAAGTACCTGGAGTAGAAGCCTTTGCCTTCCAGGTGGTGTGAAACCGGTTCCACCGCCTGTTCCTTTAAAAGACTTGCCAACTCCTGACGGAGGAGATTCCTGTGTAGAGGGAGTCTTGGAGGCTCCCCTGGATAGTAGGAGGGGGGTAGCTGGTGGAAATGGAGCATATAGCCCTTCTGGACTATGCTCAGTACCCAGGTATCCACTGTGATGGCTGGCCACCTGTAGGCGTACAGGGTCAGCCGACCCCCAATGCTGAGTGGAGCCACCGGTGGAGGAGAGGCTATGCTGTGGGAGACAAAATCCCCCTCCCTGCTGTGCAGGAGCCGGAGCTGGCAGCTTGGGGGTTTTCTGCCTACGGGGCCCATGCCCCTGTGCATTGGCCTGCTAGTACTGAGGATTGGTTTTGTAGGCAGCACCCTTCCTCAGGAAAAAGGGCTTCTTCCCCGAGCCCTTCTTTTTGTGAGAAGGGCCAGAAGTCTTTCTGGTCAGTCTTGTCCAGGTGAGAGTCTCAGTCTCGATTTCTGCAGCCTTCTCAGTCATGGGCTTGCCGAACAGGTTGTCACCTCGGCACGGGACATCGACCAACTTGTCCTGTACCCATGACTCCAGGTCCGACGACTGTAGCCAGGCCTGATGGCATGCACCGATGCCGGCCGCGGCTACCCGGGCCGAAGCCTCGAAGCAGTCATAGCCTGCTCGAGATATAAACTTTGAGCACTCCCGGATCCCTGAAGACAAGGCTTTGAACATCTTGCAAGGATTCCTCGGAGAGGCTAGCCAAGAACCCGGCAATCTCCTTTGCCAGGTCCCGTAAGTACATGCCCATGTACAGCTGGTAAGTCTGGACACGGCAAGATAGCATAGAGACCTGGAAGCACTTTCTACCAAGGCCATCCAAGTTCCGGGCCTCCCGGCCGGGAGGCACCAAGGAGTGCATCTTTTGACTTTTCAGCCTATGCATGGCGGATTCCACAACCATGGAGTTGTGCGGTAGCTGCGCCTTTTGAAACCCAGGGCTCTTACGGACTCCATAAATGGAATTGATCCGATTGCTCAGAACCAACGCCAAGGCCGGTGCTTCCCACATATGGAAGAGCAGCCGTTCCAGCATTGGAGGAACCGGAACAGTAAAGGCTTCCTTCATAGGAAAATCATACTGGAGGGCATCGAGCTCTTCGGCTCGAGGCTCCTCCTCGGCGTCCGCCGGGAATGCCAAAGCCTTGGCCATGTCCCTGACGAAATCTGAGAAACGGATATCCTCCAAGGGGGGGACCTTCTCCGAGGCTCGGACTCCGGGGAGTCCGACAGGATGCACCGGGTCTGGAAGGTGTCAGGAGACTCCTCACCCTTCATCTCCCACGCCGACTCCTCCGAGGAGTCATCGAGCGGCTCCGGCAATGTGGGCCTCGATGCCACCCGCCCCGACGACCTCGGCCCCACACGGGAGATCAAGGGAGACCTTGGCCGAGGATCGACTCGAGACTTAATGGACTCGAGGATCGGCTCAGCCTCCGGGGTTGACTTAGACGTCAAGGACCCGACGGTTGGGGCAGATGCACTGGTCAGACCAGCGATCAGTACCTGCTGCTGCTCCATAAAGGCAGTCAGGCTGCTCTCCAGGGCCGTCAACCTGAGACCGAGCTCAGGAGACTCCGCAGCCCCCGACTCGGGCCACGATGGCGTCGGGCCCAACGTCGGTTCTCCCGGAGAGTCCACGAGGACAACAGAAGTTACCTCACTCGGGGACTCCGGCTCCAATCAAGGTAGTTTGGTCGGCCGCTCTGACTCAGAGAGCCCGAGACGGCGGTCAGGGCTGCGTGACCTGGCCCTCAAGGATCCAGGTGTTTCCACTGACACCGCCCCTCACGAGCTGCTTCTTCCTTTTGTACTACCAGGTGGGAGACCCCCTCTCAGAGGACCCACGGCGGCGCTCGGGGTCAGACTCCCGAGATGTCGAGGCCTCTGACGAAGTCCGGGCCCAGCCAGACACTGACTCCGAAAAAATTCTCACATGTTTATGCTGACGGCTCCGAAGCGCCTTAGACGACATCTTGCCGCACGGGCCACAGACCAGTGGGTTGTGGTCGGGCCCGAAGCATCGGAGGCAGCATTCATGTGTGTCTGTGAGACAAATTTTACACCGATCACATTTTTTGAACCCACTAGCAGCCATCGGGTGAAAAAGGGCCCCTGCAAGGTCAAAAGACAGGGCTGCCAGTGAAAATAACAGAAAAAGTGCGAACGCTAGTCACAAAGGACAAAAACCGAAAAAGTAGTTCCGGACTCGATACCGGTGTACCGAGCCCAGGCGAGATGGGGAACTGGCGTCGAACCGGATAAAGAGACGTGAAAAATCGCAGGAAAAAAAAATCAACTTTTCCCGGGTGACACGAACTACGTCCGTTGGGCTCCATGGAAAAAGAAAGACTGAGCTAGATGGCACCCTTGGGCGGGAAGGGGACCACGCATGTGTGCTGCATTCCCAAAGGTTTTCTTTGAAAGCTGGGGAAATGCTCCACACGAGGGCTCCATCAGCACCAACGTCACCCATTTGTGAGGACTGACTTTCTGCTTGGCCCTGGATTAAGTTCTCGTTCTAGGTATGGCTGTAGTCTCCACTGAATGATCTTGAGAAGAATCTTGCTAGCACGTGAGATCAGAGCAATTGTGCAATAATTTCCAGCATCAGTCAGATCACCACCTTTCTTCAGTATTGGTATAGAAGTAGAGCCTTTCCAATCAGTTGGCCATGATGATGTCTTCCAAATTTCTTGGCAAAGCTTTTTAAGTATTGTAATAGCTGTATCTGATTGCTTCAGTGGAATGCCAACAATGCCCAGCACTTTGTTCTTTCAATGCTGCTTCGACAAACTTCTTTCAATGCTGCTTCGACAAACTTCTTTCATCACCAATAGTTCCTGTTCATAAAGGTTCAGGATGAAATGGGTATTGATCCATTTGATTTAATTTAATTTAATACATCCATTCATAGCCCGCCTCTACCTCCGGGATCTAGGCAGGTTACAACAATCAGCAAAAGCCTCCTTTATAGTGCAATCCTTTACACAAATACTGATCAGAATTACAGTTAACAAAATCTCCTAAATAAATCTGTTTTGAGTGGTTGTTGAAATCCCATGTAATTTGGAATATTTCTGGTATCTATTGACAACTCATTCCATTCTATAGCAGCGGCAAATAAAAATAACTTATCCAATATCCGCTTCAACTTCTAATTCTTCACTGATGGGATGGCTATAGAGACTCTTTCCTAACCGAGATGCTCTAGAGCAACTATTAAAACTGCACAATATTACTCAAAACAGGATACAGCCATGTACACTCTTGAAAACAAAACATAGCAATTTAAATATAACTCTAGCTATTATCAGCAGTCAGTGCAATTGCTTAAAATAGAGTTACATCCTATCAAAATGTATCCTTTTAAAAATGAGCTTTGCTGTAACATTTTATAAAACATGTAAATGCATCATATGTTTGTTTGTTAGCAATACCTAGATTATATTACAATAATCCAATTGTAATGGTATAAAACCATATTACAGAAACTTCATATGATCAATATCAAAATTTGATCTAATTTGTCGGAGGTCTCTCAGTTTAAAATACACCTCCCTAGTCAAGGCTTTTATCTATTCTTCCATAGATAATGCTGAATCTAGTACAATACCCCAAAATGTTACTGACCTTAAAAGTGGAATTTCCATTATTAGAGATTTTAGGAAAGATAGTAGGAAAGAATCATAGCTTGCCCTACCCAAAGTAGTTTAGTTTTTCTGGATTTAATTTCATTAGACTCTGAATTCAATTACTTGAAAAACAATCTGCTATTTTCTCATAAGCGACTTTTAGGTCACCATAAATCTGACTAGCAGTACTAATATCATGAACAGCGGACAACTACTCATGAATTAGATACGATCGTCGGGGTTTTACCCTTTATGTATAATTTTTTTCGAATGGTTAAATTGTTGCGAAAACATTGGTCGGTATTGAGTCTACATTCCTGCTTTGCTAAACCTCTGACCATCGCATATTCGAGGGGTTCCAATTTACGGGACATCTTAGTGAAATCTGCTTTGTTAATGGTTCGTCCTCCACGACCACTGGGGTTATCTTTTGGTCATGAGCCATTCGGTCAATGTATGGATTGCGTTTCCATTCTACCGGACACGCGTCTGCGGACTTTAATGCAAGGTTTTTCTTTTAGACTGTTATGGCATACCACATGTATTTCTAAGTTTGTGGTATACCTTCTTTTTTGCCAGTGTCAATTGTTATACATTGGCCGCACAACTTGACCTGTTAAAATACGTTTAGGGGAACATGCCTCTTGTATCCACTCTCAAACTCGTTCTGCCCCTGTGGTGGAACATTGTTTGGAGCTATCTCACACGTTTGAGGATTTCACATGGACTATCATTGATCATGTCCCCATGGACCCCCAGGGTGGCAATCGTGTGTCAAAACTTCAGTGGCTGGAACAACGCTGGATATACCGGTTCAATACAGTTCATCCTTATGGCCTCAATAGGGAGATCGATTGGCTGAGCTTGATATAGGACAAACCAATTAGAGGAGGGTTTCCCCTTTGACGTGTTCTCCAGGGACAGCAGGACTCAGTCCTCAGCACTGATGGAGCCCACGCGGAGCAATTCCCCAGCTTTCAAAGAAAGCCTTTGGGAATGCTGCCATGCATGCGTGGTCCTCTTCCCGCCCAAAAGGTGCCATCTTGCTCAGACAGGTCCCAGAGCTAGAGCCCTACTAAGCAAGTGTTTATGTGTTTATGTTTATGTTTATTTTATTTGATAAACCGCCTTTCTGAAGCAAGCAAGGCGGTGTACAGTGTACAAACAAGCAGGAAAAGGCTCAAGGCCAGTGAAATGGAAAAGAGGTTTTACAGTGTTTATAGGAGAGAGAGAGGAGAGAGACAGGACAGGACAAGGAAATGACAATCTCAGGGAGGGAAGTAGAAAATGACAGATTACACAAAAGAGGAAGGAAGGTCGAAAGCCATGGAGAAGAGGTGGGTTTTCAGGTCCTGTTTGAAGGTGTTATGATGGGGCTCCAGGCGAAGGGATGAGGGGAGGGAATTCCAGAGGGCAGGTCCTAGGAAAAAGAAAGCGGAGGAACGTGAGGATTGTAGATGGGCGAGGGAGGGAGAGGGAAGAGTAAGACGATTGAGGTGAAAAGAGCGGGGAGTGTGCCTGGGGGAGTGGAGGCAAGGGAAGGATCAAAAGATAGCAACTCTTCAGGGGAGGTGGAAGGATAGTGAGGACTGATTCCTGCTGTCCCTGTTACAGGTGAGTAACTACGCTTTCTCCAGGAACAAGCAGGAAGTCAGTCCTCACTTATGGGACTCCCTAGCTACAGGCTACTGAACCTGAAATCCAAAAACGCCTCCGTGAGGCCGCGAGCAGAAGCCAATGCCCAAAGGAGCCAGAGTCCTCTGATCCCGGGGCTAAGCTCTCGGTAGCCGCAGAAGAAGGGTGGGAGGGCAGGAATTACTTATACCCCAAACAGATTATGAGTACAGTCTGGCCGAAAACGCTGTCCCGGCAGGACTCCCTCTCCAGGCAGTAGTGCAAAACAAAAGTGTTCGCTGAAGATCAGGTCGTAGCCTGGCAATGTCCACAGCAAAGCCACCAACGCCGCCTTGGCACAGATGCCATGCATGGTGATCCATTGATCAGTGGGGCCCCAGACTTTGCCTGGGCAAAGGCGATGCAGTCCCGCACCCAAATGGAGCGGGTGCACTTGGTAACTGCCAGCCCCAGGTGGCTGGGATCGTAGGCGATGAAGAGCTGGTCGGACTTACGTTGATCCCGGGTGTGCTGCAGATAGAAAGCAAGAGCCCTCCCACAGTCTAAGAGTATTCAGGACCGCCGATGCTTGGTCGGCATGAGGTCTCAGAAAGAAAGTCGGCAAGACTATCTCCTGATTAAGATGGAAGTCAGAGACCACTTTCGGAAGGAACTTGGGGTGGCATCGGACCACCCTATTCCTGTATAACCTGGTGTAGGAGGCCTTTGCCATGAGGACGTGAAGTTTGCTGACTCGCCGCACTGAGGTCAACACCACCATGAAGACCACCTTCCAGGAGCGGTGCCGGAGCGAGCACGTCGCCATTGGCTCGAAGGGCGGCCATGTCAACTGCATGAGCACGATGTTCAGGTCCCACTCTGCGGGCGGGGGTTGGACAGGGGACCTGGTAAGCAAGAGGCCCTGCATGAAGCGGGAGACCAGAGGCTGGCCCAAGAGGGGTTTACCCCGGAAGGGGAAGTGGTTGGCCAAAATGGCACTCAGATGAACCCTGACCAAGTTGGTTTTCAGCCACACACGCGAGAGGTGAAGGAGGTACTGGAGAACCCACCGAGTGGAGCAGAACGGGTCGATCTGGAGCTTGGAGCACCAGGTCGAGAAACGCCGCCACTTCAGAGCATAGGCCCGTCTCGTCGAGTCCTTCCTCGACACGAGGAGGACTTCTTCAATCTCCTCCGGGAGACTCAGTGAGGCTAAGGAGACCCATTCAGCCACCAGGCCATCAGGGATAGCAAGGTCAAGTTCAGGTGAAGCACCCGTCCCTCCTCCTGTGCCAGCAGGCCTGAGGCACTGCCCAGGGGAACCAAAGGCTCTGCCAAGAGTCGGAGCAGAAGCGGGAACCAGGGCTGTCAGGGCCACGAGCTCACCGAAGCTCAGTCCCGCTGAATCTTGTGGAGGGTCCTCGCAATGAGAGGAGTGGGAGGAATGCATACAGAAACCCGTAGGTCCAGTCCAGGAGCAGCATCGGCCCACAAAAGCAGGGAAGTTGCGCGTTCACCAGGCTGGCAAACAGGTCTATGGACGGAGTCCCCCAGTGGCGGAATAGATGGAGAGCCACCTCCGGACTCAGGCATCAGTCGTGCGGGCGAAGGAGCCTGCCAAGTCTATCCACGAGGAAGTTGTCCTGGCCCGGGAGGTAGTCAGCCCGTAAGGTCATGCCCCGGCGTACCACAAAGAAGCAGAGGACTGCCTCCCGAAAAAAGACCTGCCTCCTTCCTTGTTTATGTGGAACATCGCAACTTTGTTGTTGGTCTGCACAAGCACCGACTTGCCCTTCAGGTGGTACTCAAAGACCTTCAGGGTCAACCTGACCACTCAGAGCTCGAGCAGGTTGATCTGCTGCAGGGATTCCTCGGGCGACCACTGCCTCTGGGTGCGTAAGCTGCCACAGTGGGCACTCCAGCCCAACAGCGAGGCAACCATCGTCAAGATGAGCTTGAGTTGCTGAGTCTGGAAGGGCATGCCCCGAAGGAGGCTTTGGGGATTTTGCCGCCAAGCCAGGGAATGGAATAGGCTGCAGGAGCCAGTCTCTGGGGGTCCCAGAGGCGTCCCGAGGCTTGGGCCCATTGTGTCCTGCTGAGGCACCATTGCGCCACCCGCATGTGCATGCGGGCATGGGGGAAGACATGGACGGTTGAGGCTATGTGCCCCAGAGGCGCAGCATGGCCCGCTCCGAGACCCTTGTCTGGCCTTGGACCTCAGCAAGCTTAAGGGAGAAAGGCAAATCGCTCGATCTGTGTCGAGAAGGGCGTTGATGAACTCCAGGGTCTGCACCGGTTCGAGGTGGGATTTGGAGTAGTTGATCAGGAAGCTGACACACTCAAGGAGGGCTGTGCGCGACGCTGAAAGGTGAGCCACCTCTGCCGATGTGCCCATGATGAGCCAGTCGTCTAAGAACGGGTAAACGGGTATGCCCTGCAGTCAGAGGTGAGCTGCAGCCGCTGACAGGTACTTTGTGAAAACTCGCGGGACAGAGATGAGCCCAAAGGGGAGCACCCTGTACTGATAATGCTCCCCTTGTACCCTGAAACGCAGGTATTGCCTGTGCTTGGGGTGGACCAGGAAATGGGCGTAAGCATCTCTGAGATCCAAGGAGCATAGCCAATTGCCCTGCCGTAGGAAGGGCAGCAGGACACCAAGCGATAGCATTTTGAACTTCTCCCACACCAGAAACTTATTCAGGTTCCTGAGATCAAGGATAGGGTGCAGGCCCCCCGTCCTTTTCGGGACGAGGAAGTACCGGGAATAAAACCCCTGACCTCAGAGGTGCAGTGGGACCCTTTCGACTGCCGGCTAACCGAGGAGGTTGTCGACCTCTTGTTGCAAGCAAGCCTGGTGCCAGGGAAGCAGAGTAGGTTCCGCTGGGGAGAAGGGAGGAGGGAGTCTGTCCAGACAAAGACGATAACTGTCCTGGATCACCTGAAGGACCTAGGTGTCTGATGTAATGACCGCCCACTCGGTGGCAAAACTCCATCTCTATCTCGGCTGCCCTGTCCTCCATGGGCTTGCCAAACAGCTGCTCGCTGAGGCAGGGGACGTCCAGGAGCTTCTCCTGGACCCACTGTTCCAGGTCCGAAGACTGGAGCCACGCTTGGTACCAAGTCCCGATGCCAGCTGCTGCCAGGCGGGCAGAGAACTCAAACCAGTCATATGCGGTGCAGGAGAAGTATTTTGAGCAGTCTGCGACCGACCTCAGGAGGGTATGGAACCTGAGTAGATGTTCGCCCCCGAGGCCTGTGGAGAAACCGCCGAGCTCTTTGGAGAGGTCGCGAAGAAATATACCCATATACAGCTGATACACCTGGATGTGGCACGTCAGCATGAATCCCTGGTAAGTACTCTGCCCTATGGCACGGGATTCTGCGTCAGACTGGACCGAAGAGTGTGACTTCGGGCTCTTCTGCATGGCAGATTCAACCACCATGGAAGTATGAGGAAGTTGAGTCTTCCGAAACCCTGGTCTGCGCTGGACCCTGTACATGGCATCAAGCTTTTTTCTGATGATGGGGACCGAGGTGGGTGCTTCCCACATGCGGAGGAGCAGCCAAGATAGGATGGGCGGTACAGGGACCGTAAGACTCCCTAGGTGGAGGACTCATACTGCAAAATGTCAAGTTCCTCCACTCTCGGTTCCTCCTCTATTTGCATGGGCAGATTGAGGGCCCGCACCATATCCCGCACAAACACCAAAAACAGGTGTCCTCGGGAGGCAACCGCCTTTACGCAGAGGGCGGGGATGGATCAGAGAGAAGGTCTCTATGGGCGCAGATCTCCAGGGAGGTGTCCCCGTCCAACTCCCAGCCTAAGACATCTGAGAAGGACTCTGAATCGGGCTGATCCCCATGTCCAGTGGTTGAGGCCCGCTTGGAGCTAGCGGCACTCTCTGGAAGACCTCGCCCCCGAGGAACGGGACAGCAAGTGAGACCGGTGCCAAGGACCCTCAAGAGGCCCACAGCTCTCAGGGGTTTCCAAGGCGGTTTTCGGTACCCCCATCGGGGGACCCTTGGGCTTGAGGCACGGGACAGCCATGCTGGGCAATAGCGCCTGCTGGGCAGCTAGGAAGGCAGAAACACTGCACTCCAGTGCCAGCATACAGGCCTCCCAATCAGTAGTGGGGCACTCTGACGCTGACGCCGGGGTGACCGGGTCTGGCATGGAGGAGAGGGGGTCCTCGCCAGGACGACCCTCGGGAGACCGGGCATTATCGCCGGAGGCCTCCGTATCCGTACGAGGTACCTTTCGAGGCCACTCATTGTCCGACTCTCGGGAATGCCGAGGAGGGCTGAGGGAAAGAGCATGAGACCGGTCGCGCTTGTCCGGAGCACCCAACAGCGACTTCGATGTCTTCTTCTTTCGCCGCTCCACCTCGGGCGAACCTTGATCGGAATGACACCTGGGGCACGGGGTCACCACGGGAGATCTTGCAAGCGGTGAATCGGCAGAGTGAGGAGCCACTGAGGACCCCGGTGCTGCCTTATGGAAAATGTCAGACTTCTGCTTATGGCTTAGCAAGGCCTTACCGGACATTTTCTTACAGAGAGAGCAGAGCTCCGGGTTGTGGTCAGTCCCCAAATACAGCAGACAACAGTCATGGGTGTCCGTGAGTGACATATTATTGGAGCATCTGTCACATTTTCTGAAACCGGTGGCCATAGAGGGCAAAAAGAGCCACTGCGAGGTCGAAGATCCTCGAGGCCAGCAGTTAGGAATAGGGTGCGAAAAGGACCCGAAGGGAAAAAATTAAAAGAAAGGGAAAATGATGAAGTCCCCTAGCCCACAGCCAAGGCAGAGCCGTAAGGGAGGACCGGTGAAAATGGAAGAGAGGCCAAAAGACCGAAGACAAAAACACTTTCTCCGAGGCACAAGGACATGCGTCCGAAGGGTTCTGCAGAAAAAGGGAGACTGAGCAAGATGGCATCTTTGGGCGGGAAGAGGACCACACATGCATGGCAGCAATCCCAAAGGCTTTCTTTGAAAGCTGTGGAATTGCTCCGTGCAGACGTCACCCATAAGTGAGGACTGAGTTCCTGCTTGTTCCTGGAGAATGGCTGTATATGGCAGGATGAGGTCATAAGCCGCCTCCGGAATGTTTCTTTGGCGCCACATCTGCTGATAGAGGTACATTTATTTATTTATTTTATTTTATTTTATTTATTTACATTCTCTTATATACCGCGCTATTCTGCATCAGTGCGGTTTACATTGAACAAACTGAAATTACATTGAACAGGGTATTATAACTTGGAGATAACTATTTTACAGGGAACATGGGCTATGGAGGGTTAAGTGGCTTGCCCAAGACCACAAGGAGCACCTGTGGGACTAGAAACCCCAGTCCTTCCGGCCCAAGGTTGCTGTCCTCTAGTGGGATTTGAACCCCCGACCTTCCGGCCTGAAGTACCTTGCCCCAACCACTAGGCTACTCCTCCACTTGACCCACTTGTCTGGACTGGTCTAGCAGGACAATATGGAAATGAGAGTTAAAGAATTTTTCTAAAGGGTTGCACTTACCACGCATTAGTTTTTCTGCTAATTGCATAGTAAGTGCAACTGGTGTGTGCTACCTGTTTGGAGCATGCCCAGCAAATTCCTGGCAGTTAGCACACGATCGAACACCGGAACACATGGTGTGATGAACGTGGGTGCACCTAAGGACACCCACAGAGATATGTCAACTTGCGCTGACTAGCACGTTGCCACTGAGCGTGCGACAATTACTCTTGCACTAGTGGCAATGTGCTCTTCACATCTACACTCCACCCCTAGTGTGCAATGGCCATTTACTGTGCATTTTAGTGGCCAGTAGCAGGCATGCATTAGCATTTTTTGCTGCCAGTTACTGCACACTAAAATGTGCATTAACCGATTAGCAGTCTTTGTAAAAGGACCCTCAAGTATGCTGCATCTATCCAACTTTAGGACCTTTCTGCAAATAGATACTTTCTGATATTATGTTTATCATCTGCCTATGTAGCTTTTTTTGATGAACAGATACTTACAAACATCTTTCCTTCTTAAGTTTTGCTATTTTCATCTGTAAACCTGAAAAAAAATGCAATAAAGTGTCAAAGAAAGTCTACAGGAACTTGATTGTTCAGGTTTAGTTTAATGCAGCTATAAAATTAGTTTATGGTCTTGGTAAAGACATCTTGCCCTCTCTCTCTCTTCCAAAAACCAAAATCTTAACATTTTACCTTGGATGCGATAAATTCCACTCTGGGTACCGCATCTCTTAAACAACCTCTCTACAATTCATTTAGTAAGCAACAAAAATTAATTTGTCTCACAAATCTCACCCCCCCCCCCCTTCTTCAGTCTCTTCACTGGGCCGCTATCCTTTTGCTCATTAAGGTGAGTAGGTGACATTTTACTAACTAGTTCATGTCCTTTCCTTGAGTGCTGCTAAACCAGTCCAGACAAGTGGCAGAGTGCAGTTTTCCATATCATCCTGCTAGACCATTCCAGACTGGTGAAGACAAAGATCCAATGAAAAGTCCAGGTTTCAATAATATTACTCACATGCCTCTATTCATCTCAGCCGCCAGAGGTCTCTTCAGTATTCGTCCCAAAGTGTATGGTGGAAACATGGCAAGCCTCACACAACCTCAATCATGGGCGACAACAGGTTTCAACAGTAGAGAACTATGTACAGGAAAGCAAAAGCCAAGTATAATAATCATAGCGGACCCAAGAGTACCACAGCAAAAGAACAGCGCAACAGAGTTTCAGGGACAGGCTCTGGACTGGTCTAGCAGGACTCAAGGAAAGGACATTAACTGGTAAATAAAAATGTCACCTTCCATATAGTCCTGCTAGACCAGACAAGTGGTATGTACCAAAGCTACAACTCCACTGAGCAGGAAGATTACAGCAGCTCACAAAACTCGTGAGCCAAAGGCAGTGTCTGCCTGCACATGGACATCCAAGCGGTAATGCTCGACAAAAGTAGAAAGTGATGTCCTCACTGTCTGGCAAATATCTGCAGGGGCTACCGAACTCCACTCCGCCCACAAGGATGCTTGTGCTCGGGTAGAATGGGCATGCAAACCCTCCGGAACCATCCGGTTCTGCAAGAGATACACCAAGGCAATGGCCTCCTTAATCCAGCACCCCAATGTCGATTTGGTCTCCATGTCACCCTTGTGCAGGCCAGCAAGTAATACAAAAAGATGGTTGGACTTACAGAAAGAATTCACAACCTCCAAGTACCAGAGAAGTACCCTCCAGACATCCACATCCTTCCCCTGACACTGCTCCTTCGAGAAGGAGGACAGGCAGACCACCTGGTTCACAAGAAAAGGAGACAGAACTTTTGGCAAGAAGGAAGGCACAGGCCGAATGAAAACAGCCTCCTTTAGCACCAGACATGGATCCCAGGAAGGGATCAGAGATCGGAGAGAAGGACACAAATGCTGAACCCGTTGGAGAAAGCATAAGATGTCTGGGTGCAAGGCAAGAGATTTACCAGCCACTGGACCTCGGAAACAAGATAAAGCTGCCACCTGAACTCTCAGGGAGTTGAAGGACAGGCCAACAGAGATGGTATCTTGGCCACCTCAGGAGCCAACTGCCAAGCAATGCACCATCGCTCAAAGAGGCACCAGATCTGCATGTATGCCAGCTTGGTAGACCTCCTCTGTGTTTATAGTAGAGACCACTGCCAGAGAGCAGCCCTTACATGCTAGTAGTTTCCTTTCAAGAGCCAAGTCATAAGCAAGAAGGGAATCAGGTCCTCCAGGACAAATTGGTCTGTGACGCAATAGGCCCTGAGACTGAGGTAACTGAAGAGGTGGCACCTGCAGGAGCTACATCAGGTCTCCGAACCACGCTCTCCTCAGTCAATGTGGCGCCACCAGAACAATCCTGTCCAAATGATGTTCTATACACCGAAGCACAAACCCAACAGAAGCGATGGATGAAACACATACAGTCAGTGCTAACTTGGCCAAGTCTGGGTTAGGGCATCGATGCCTTCTGACCTCACCTCTGTGTGGTGACTAACGCAGCAGCAAATTTCGGCATTGGCACTGGTCACCATCAGATCCATTTTAGGGCGACTCCAGCAGCACAGAATCAATTGAAAAGCCTCCTGACTCAACTCACACTCTCCAGGATGCAGAGTGCGCCAAGCTAAGAAAGTCTGCTTCCACAATGTCCACCCCAGCAACGTGCTGAGCCAACAAGGCTTGGGAGGTTTTTCGCCCAGGTAAACAGGACAGCTATCTCCAGAGCTATCTTGACACTCCTTGTGCTGACTGGCCGATTGACATAGGCCACTGCCATGGCGTTGTCTGAAAACACTCGAACCGTGCAGCCCTTGATCAGAGGCCAGAAACACAGAACCACCAACCCGATGGTCCTCGGGACAGTTTATTTATTTTATTTAACAAGTTTTCTATACCACTTTATCTCATATTCAAAGCGATTTACAATGAACAAATAAAACCTTACATAGAACAAGAGAGTTAAACTGGGATTTTAGCAAGGTAAACAATGTTATTTGATTTACATGGTAAATTTACACCAAAATATCAATACAATATTGATATTTTGATGTAAACACCACTACCCTGAGGTTCCAACAAACCTAGGCCATACAACCTTGGCAATGGTCACCCCAGCCCAAGAGACTGGCATACATCGGCAGGAGGATCTAGTAGAAACCAGTCAGTGGCACACCTTTCCTCAGATGACAGGACCGCTGCTACCACCGCAGGTTGGACTTCACTATCAATGGGAGTGGGAGCCTGCACTCTAACTGCTGAGAACATGGGGACTGAGTCAACAAGGACCGCTGGAGCAGTCGCAAGTGAGCATGCACCCACGACACCATCTCTATGGGTACTGTCATCAATTCAAGGAGCTGAAGCGAATCCTACTCTGGAAGCCTTCTGCGCACAGAACATCGTCAGGCAATCCAGCAGACTGACATTTTCCTCTGGCAGGAAAGCTCTGCCCACACGAGAGTCAAAACATGCTCTCAGAAATTCCAAGGACTGGGAAGGCCACAGCTGGCTATTTCCCTGAATGATCACCCAGCTAAGACTTTCTAAGAAGGACACATCCCTTGGTGCCGCAGACACCACCAACATGACCTCAGAGAATATCGTCGGGTGGTGGAAAGCCCAAAAAAGGGGGGTGGCAGCAAACCGATAGTGAGAGCCAAGCCTGGCAACACGTAGATACTTTGCTGATCTGCCCAGATAGAAATATGAAAATACATCTCAGCCAGATTCAGAGAAGGCAAGAACTTCCATCGGCATACTGCTTATATCAGCCATCCGGTTTTCCACATGGAAGCACAGGACACGCAAGTGCTTGTAGACTCCCTTCAGGACTAGAATGGTCCTAAAGGAGCCATCCCTTTTGGGCACTACAAAATAAATGGCGTTATCTGCCCAAGCCCCACTTCTCCAGCAGGAAAGTCATCACCACCTTTAGGCACAGCAACTTGTCTAAGGTGATTCACACAGCAGCACTTTTGATTGCAGACCCGCAAGGGGAGATGACAAAGGCAAACTGAATCAGCTCTTTGCATTCCAGGACATAGCCTAAATGAATGGTGTCTAGCACCCAGCAATCCTTGGTAACCCGGGCCCATTCCTGAAGGAACCAGGAAATGGGCCCCCAAACTTTCACAGCACAGCCTGCGAGGGTCTTCCTCTGGAGGGGACCAAGTCCCTGGATCCTCGGCTCATGCGCTCCATGAAAGGACTGAGAAAAAGCCCAAAGCACAGAAGCAGAGAAGAAAGGTTTTCTAGATTTGTGACGAGAGTCCCGAGAACCCCAGGAATCCAGCCAGTGCACCCTCAATGGGCATATGGAGGCTGATGAGAAAAGGCTTCACAGGCCCTTTGGACCCATCTTCTGGAAGGTTGCAGATTTTGTCTCGCCCAGGTCCTTCACCAGCTTCTCCAAAAAAGCTCCAAAATCAGAAGCTTCCCCTAAAAAAAACAACAACCCACACACAATTGAACCAATTGGGCTTTGGAAAATGTCTCCGCTGCCCAGTGCCAGAGCCATATCCAATGCTGTGACACTATCGTCAGGGCACCACTCACGGCTGTCAAATGTACTTGGCATCAGAAAGGAAGACTGTAGCAAACTCCAAGAGGGGTAGTATCATCCGGCGGAAGAGATTAAATCTACTGGGACAGGACTCGAGACATCAGGCTGGTACATACTGCCAGCTGCAGAATATCCACCACCATGGCGAAGTTGACACTCCTCAACCGTGCATCCACCTTACAATCAAGAAAATCCCTTAAGGCCTTCCACAGCAATGGTGGTGCATCAGGTGACTGCCATGATCTGTGCATCTACCTTGGGAGTGCCAAACTCCTCAATGCACTCCTCCTCCGGGAGAGCGGAGATCTTTGCACACCCATAACCCTTTAGGCAGGGCATCAGGAGAGTCCCACTCTGACCAGATCATATCCTTGATTACATCTGGAAACAGGAAGAAAGCAGTGGATTTTTGCACCCTTTGAAGGAGTAAGTGTACCTATAGCTCCTGCTCCATGCTGGAAGAATCCACACGTTCAAGGCAGATGAGGCCCTAGCAATCAGCGTCACCAGCTCCTCCTTCTGGAAAGCATAGTTACTCACCTGTAACAGGTGATCTCCGGGAACAGCAGGAATTTAGTCCTCATATGGGTATCGTCGGTACTGACAGAGCCTGCGCGGGAACGCTCCCCAGCATCCAATTAGAACGCTTTTGGGAGCATCCCACAGCGCCTGCGTGCTGCCTTCCCGCCTTTCCCAACTGCCTCTCTCCAGTTGAGTTTTAGAGCTGAGACAAAGAGAGAGAGCGCAAGGGAAAGGAAAAAATAGAGAGAGATACAACTCCTAGGGGAGGTGGGTGGGTTGTGAGGACTAAATTCCTGCTGTTCCCGGAGATCACCTGTTACAGGTGAGTAACTATGCTATCTCCAGGAACAAGCAGGAATGTAGTCATCACATATGGGGACTCCCTAGCTTTAGGTGCCAGGGAGAGACCCCAGAAGTTGTGTGTCCCTGAGAAGGGCTCCACTTCCCCCCCATGGATCTCTGGCATCCTACCAGGGATGGTGGGTAGGAGTTGATTAGGTATGGAACAGGTGTTTGAGAACAGCCTGACCAAACAAGGCATCCTGGCGGGAGTCCTTGTCCAAGCAGTAATGGTCTGTGAAGGTATGAACCGAGGCCCAAGTGGCTGCTCAACAGATGTCGTCAATAGACACAGTGTTTAGATGAGCCATTGAGGCTGCCATGGCTCTCACATTGTGAGCTGTGACATGGCCCTCCAGAGAAAGGTTCTTACTCTGATAGGCGAAAGAAATACACTGAGCAATCCAGTTAGATAGTGTTCTCTTGGAAACTGGAAGTCCCAAATGAGAAGGATCAAAAGCAACAAAGAGTTGAGAGGACTTTCTATGTTGCTGTGTTCTTTGTAAGTAAAGCACAGTTACCTGTAACAGGTGATCTCTGGGAACAGCAGGAATAAGTCTTCACATATGGGTACGTCGGTACCGACGGAGTCCGCGTGGGAACGCTTCCCAGCGTCCAATCAGAAAGCTTTTGGAAGCATCCCAACACGCCTGCGCGCTGCCTTCCCGCCTTTCCAACTGCCTCTCCTCAGTTAAGTTTTACAGCTGAGACAAAGAGAGAGAGCGAAGCAAGGAAGGGAAAGATAGAGATAAAGGCAACTCCTAGGGGAGGTGGGTGGGTTGTGAAGACTTATTCCTGCTGTTCCCAGAGATCACCTGTTACAGGTAAGTAACTGTGCTATCTCCAGGAACAAGCAGGAATGAGTCTTCACATATGGGGACCAATGTTCCCTCTAATTTTCTGTAGGCTGTGTACGCATAAAATATCAGCTGTGTGCAGCTTTTGAAGGAAGGTTACATTTTTGTGCGCCACATAACGACACTCGGAGTTATATACTTTAAAATTTGACTACACATCAGAATACAGTATGTACACCACATTGATTTTAATCAAATTAAATGAAAAATAGACGATTACTAAATGAAACGGGAAATTTCAAGTAATTACAATCATAACTTTTAAATTTTAAGACGTCTGTGCTTTTTTCTATCAGAATCAGAGCTGTAATTTTTGTGCGCTCTGTTATAAAGTATGTGCGCTTGCTCGGCAAGGTGTGTGCGCGCGCACACGCGCACAGCTTAGAGGGAACAGTGATGGGGACTCCCCAGCTCATATGCCCGGAGGGAGTCCTAGCATGTTGCAAGTCTAGAACGAGCCATGCTATACCTCAGGCATCCTGGGGATGTAGGGCAGGAGTTGAATATAGAAAAGGAGCTGTAGAACAGCTGGCTAGAACAGGGCTTCAAAAGGGAAGACCCTGTATTGAGGGCATTTAGTAGTAAAATATTGTGATCTGGACCTCCCTTGTTGGTATTGCACAGGTGCACTGAGCTCCATATGGATCTGATAAAAGAGCCAGTGAATATGCTCAAGGGGTACCTTACTGTGAAGTAGAGGTAACAAAGTAGACCAAAAACAAGTGGAGGCCAGAACCCTTCAGGGTTAGAAAAAAGTAGCCCCAGGGGAAAAAACTGGGGTAGTATAAAAAGTAGAGCTTCAGCAGAGATGCAGAAGGTACTATTGAATTAAAGCTTAAGCTGTTTTGGTCTAAGAGAAAAAATGAGTCTGCCCTAATTGGACTGGGGTTGGAACAGTCCATATAGTGAGAAAGGATATGGAGACTCTTGTATCTGATAAGAAAGTAAGAACAGACTCAGAAGCGCTAAGCTTTAGAGCAACTGAAGCTCCGCAATGTCTTTCCTAAATGGGGTCACTTAGGGAAGAAAAGGTACATGGAGAGCTTCAGGAGCACCTAAACCGAAAGGTTAAAGTAAAGAAAAGGGTTATTAATTACCACAGGAAGTGGCTATAGGTGTAGCCCCCTAAATATGCCGGAACAGCATTGATAGGGGTAGTGCCCATCTGTCAGGATCCTATAGGAATGTAAGGATATCTGAACCTAACAGATAGATAAGTAGATGGATACAGATCTATCTAAAAATATATCTCATATGCCTATAAATATATATATACATACATATATACATACACCGAATATATATACACATATAGGGCATATATGCATATATGTATAAGAGATATATATATGGGCAGAAGACACACAAATAGATACTCATTCTCTCTCTATCTCTATCTATATCTATATCTAGAAAAATAGGACATGTCTCCAGGTATATGGATGGAGAGATGTTCAAAGATCCCCATCACCCTATAGGGAGAGAGGGAGATTCATCTGACAATAAGAAGGTTGACACCTACTTGAGTAGATAAACAGGAAAAAATCTTCTCCTCCTGGTTATGACTGTAATAGTCAGAGGAAGGTTGTCCTTGAAAGCCTGAGGCTTATGCCTTAACAGAGATTTAAGATAAGATAGAAAGGGTAGAATACCTGCCAGGCATGAATATGACTGGGGGAAACCCTTGTAACCATCTGGGGTTATCTGCTAGGCAAAATATTGATGCTCTCTAGCAAGGGCCCATAGTGCAAAGCTACCCTGTAGAGTTGCAGAGAGCATGCTGCAGGTTGGTTAGAAGAAAAAACTGGTTGTGGACAATCCCTGGTGAGGAATGTGGACAACCAGCAGGTAACCAACTATTCTGCCAAGGACAAAGGGCAAAGAATAGAAGATAACCCAAACTGTAAAACAGGAATTCCCAACGAGGTTGATAACCTGTTTGGGAGTTAGTACTGAGATTAGGAGGATTGCTAGTGGAGAGGAAGCCCTGGTTGTGTAGTGAACAAACCTGTGGCGTAACCACAAGAAAGTTTCGCATCTGCAGCAACTATGAGGGCAGCATAGGGAATTTCTTTCCCCTACTCTGTAGATTGGGAAAAAGAAAACCCAACAGACATGGTAGGACTTCCTATTGTCTGAGGAGCTGCCCTAAGGTAACAAGGGGGAGAGAACTCCAGAAGGGAGAATCCCCCGGTAGAAGATGTAGAAAAGGTCACTCTTACAAAGCAAATGTTGTAGTAAGAAGGAGGTAAGATAGAGCTTCAGGAGACCAACTATGGAGGAAATCTCCGACAGGTGAGATGATACATGCCAGTAGATGGAAACAACTGTCTATTGATAGTTGTGACCTCTCCCTCTCCTCCACGAGGAAGAGAAAAATCTGTTAAGTATAGGCATGATCATCATGAAGATTCTTAAGAAAAGAAGTCTCATGAAGAGATATCCAAGTAGGTTAGGATAAAATTAGTGCAGATACTTCAAGTGAAAAGAAGCAGACTGCCATCCCAACCCCCCAAACAAAGGAGCAATGATCTATTTAAAACCCTGCAACTGCTGGGTTTGTTGACCCTGTTGAGGTTGTGGATTGCTCAGACTAGAACGATGTTTCCCCTGTTTAGGGACATCTGAATGATGGGCAGATGATGGGTAAAACCTTCTCCCCTTAGGGGTTGAAAGTTTGGTAGGACATTTCCTACCTACTGGGAAAGGCGGCGGCGCAGAGCAGCCTCTGGAAAAAAGGAAAGTCAGTGGAAAACTGAGTAACCTGAAGTAAAGACTCCCTGTTGAAGAGATTCTCTCCAGTACAAGGAGTATTTCACAGTCTTTCCTGTGCCCATTTGTCCAAGTCTGAGGCCTGAAGCCAGGCTCTACGTCATGCCCCTGTAGCTATAGCAGAAGTCCTGCTAACAGACTCAAAGGAGTCTAGGGTAGCACGAGTAAGGAACTTAGAAATATTCTGAATATGACTAACCAGTGAGGAATAGTCTGTACGCCTGGGCTCCTGAAGCAAAGGAGCCAAAAGATGTAATTGCTTTGTGATCTCCTCAAGAGATAGACCCATATAAAAATATATGAGAGAATCCTTGCTGAAAGCATGGATGTCTGGAAGGTTTGACGTCCAAAGGCATCTAGTGTCTTAGACTCACGACCTGGCAGACAAGAAGAGTGCTTTTTAGTACTCTTCACTCGCCTCAATGCTGATTCCACTACAATGGAATGATGAGGAAGTTGAGTCCTTTGAAACCCTGGAGAGGGGGGCACCTGATATAGGAAATCAGTTGCTCTGGAAAGTGGGGGTACCTTTAAAGGAGATTCTCACATTCGTAGAAGGAGATCCTGCAAAGAATGATGCAAAGGAAGCATTATATTTTCCTCTGCTTCGTTAGGAACAGAGAGGTATTCTGTACTCCCTTGTGTAGGATCTTTTCCAGGGACAGGAATGGCAAGTGATTTTGCCATATCCAGGAGGAAAGTCTGGAAAGAAAGATCCCTGGAGGGAATTCCCCCTGGATAGGCTAGATCTGATGAAGAACTAGCATTGGCACCAAGGGATCTATTCCAGCATATAGAAATAGAAAATCCTGAATGGTGCAGAATGGGATCCTTAGATAGTGGTCGCTGGTACTGCAGGACAGGACCAGCAACAGTCGGTAACATATCCAAACTCGGCATTGAGGGAAGCGATCCTGATGAGTGGAGCATGGAAGGTACCGACTGTAAAGGTACTGTGGATGTCTGTACCGGACTCGGTACCGAATCGGATGCTGGAGGAAGAAAACCAGCCGGTGGCAACTCTAACGGTATCGGTGGAACCGAGGGTTGCGGATCCAAAGTATCGGAACCGAGCCTTCGGTACAGACAGGAGTCGGTACCAAGGCGAGTCGGTACCCAGTCCTCCAGACTGGAAATCAATTCTAGACTCGGCATCGAAGGAAGCGAGTCTATCGATGCACGTCTGGAGGGTACCGACGTCGGAACTCGTATCAGTGACGACACCGATACTGTAGAATCGATCTGAAGTGCATCCACCGGCCCCATAGGTACCGGGGATGCCAGACGACGATCCTCGGTGAGGAATATTTCATCCAACACCAGTGCCGATGCCGGGGTATCGGTACCGCTTGAAATGGATGCCACCACCGGACATGGTTCAGGTATGTTCTGTGAGGGGTGAACCTCAGGAACAACTTGAAACCCCACACAGGCTTTGGAGGCCGAAGACTCCCACCGGGATTTTGAAACCAGTAGATTCGAGGGCAAGGCCGGAGGCATCTCTATGCTGTGCATGAGAACTGCCGCTCGAGGACTGGCTAGTCTTAACAGACTGTTTTTGGGTTACCTGATCCTGTGTAGAAGATATAGTCGGTGCCCTGAAGTTGAAAGGGGACCGCGTGTCGAGGGGAACTCTATGTTGAAAACTGCTTCTCACAGCACTGGTGCCCGAAGGCTCCGGAGGACAATGGTCAGGACCCAAGCAGTTTAGACACCAATTGTGAGTGTCTAAAAATAAAGTTGTACCGCCACAGTTTGTACATTTCCTGGGGAAAATGACTGGCGGTTCCATGAGGAAAAATGGAGAGGCCTAGAAGGCCTGAGAACCGTGAACACTAAGAAAAAATTTTATATTCCTTAAGGAAAAAATTTTACAAGAAAATAAGAAAGAAACACCGGCGGTACCGGTGGCGTCAAGGAAGGCAGCCACGACCACAAGAAAACTAAAAAAATAAAAGAAGAATTTTCTGCGGTGACAGGAGAGGCAGTTGGGAAGGCGGGAAGGCAGCGCACAGGTGTGTTGGGATGCTTCCAAAAGCTTTCTGATTGGACGCTGGGAAGCGTTCCCGCGCGGACTCCGTCGGTACCGATGTACCCATATGTGAAGACTCATTCCTGCTTGCTCCTGGAGATAAAGTTAGAGCTCTTTTACAGTCCAAGGTATGAAGATGCCTCTCTGCATTTGATGCATGAGGTCCTGGAAAAGAGACAGGTAGGAAGACCTCTTGGTTGAGATGAAAAGGTGAGACCACCTTAGGCATAAAGTGTGGATGAGTCCTAAGGACTACCTTGTCATGATGGAACCTTGTATAAGGTGGATTAGCTACTAGTGCTTGCAATTCACTAATGCGGCGTGCTGATGTGATTGCAATGAGAAAGATAACCTTACAAGAAAGAAATTTCAAGGAGGTGGTAGCTAAAGGTTCGAAAGGTGGCTTCATGAGCTGACCAAGAACCAGGTTCAGGTCCCATGCCACCAGAGGTGGTCTAATGTGAGGCTTAGTTAGAAGGCCTTTCATAAATCTTGCTATAAGAGGATGAGAGAAAATAGGTTGTCCATTTAGAGGCTTAAGGGAAGCTGCAATAGCACTAAAATGGACTCTTACTGAATTTGTCTTAAGGCCTGCATTAGACAAATGGAGGAGATACTCCAACAAAGATTCCAGAGGTATCGCAAGGGGGTTAAGACCCTTTTCCGACCACCAAATAGTAAACCTTTTCCACTTGAAAGCATAAGAACGTCTAGTGGAAGGTTTTCTGGAAGCATAAAGAACATCTTTCACTTGCTGAGAAAGATGAAGATCTTGGAGATCTAGGCCTTCAGCAACTAAGTCCTGAGATGCAGAGACTGGGGATTGGGATACCATAACATTCTGTTCTCCTGAGGTAGGAGATCTGGAGCAGACCCTAACTCCAGAAGGGGAGCTTGAGAGAGATGTAGAAGCAGAGGGTACCACACTTGCCGTGGCCAATGTGGTGCTATGAGAATCATGTAGCCTCTGTCTCTCTGAAGCTTGAAGAGGGTTTTGGGAATTAGGGGAATGGGTGGAAAGGCATACAGGAAGTCTTGACCCCAGTAAAGGAGGAAAGCATCCCTGGCCTGAGCCCCCTGAGCCAGAATTCTGGAACAGAACCAGGGAAGTTTGGCATTCCACGGACTTACAAAGAGGTCTATGTCCGGGGCTCCCCAAAGTTGAAATATCCTGGTCACCTGGTCTGCATGCAGAGACCACTCGTGTGGAAGGAGAACTCGACTGAGCCTGTCCGCCCAAGAGTTTTGAATGCCTGGAAGATATACTGCCAGCAGATGAATCTGATGCTCTCTGGCAAAGGCCCATAGTTGCAAAGCTTTGTTGCAAAGCTTCGTTGCAAAGCTTTGTTGCAAAGCTTCGTTGCAAAGCTTCGTTGCAAAGCTTCGTTGCAAAGCTTCGTTGCAAAGCTTCGTTGCAAAGCGACAGAGAGCCTGTTCCCCCCTGCTTGTTCACATAGAACATGGCTACCTGATTGTCCGTATGAATGAGGACTTTCTTGTAGCTGAGCAGGGGGTGGAACACTCACAGAGCCAGGAAAATTGCTATGAGTTCCAAGAGGTTGATATGTAGACAACTCTTGTGGAGACCATGTGCCCTGGGTGGAGAAGTCTTGCAGATGAGCTCCCCAACCCTTTGGAGAAGCATCTGTTGTGAGAGCTGCTTGGGGTAAGGGTTGTTGAAAAGGGCACCCCAGCAACAGATTTTGAGTGGACGTCCACCATTGGAGGGACAAAATGAGACGACTTGTGTTTGCTATTTTGTCTGACGGGCACCCTGATGCCTGGGTCCATTGGGTGGATAAAGTCCACTGAGCTGCCCTCATGTGGAGGCGAGCATATGGAACCACATGCACGGTGGATGCCATGTGGCCCAGCAATTGCAACATTTCTCATGCAGTTAGATGAGGCTTTAGCACTGCTTGAGAAGCTAACTGCACCAAGCAAAGGCAACGGGCCTGGGGAAGATAGGCCCTTGCCCTTGTGGTATCCAGAAGAGCTCTTATGAACTCTAAAGATTGAGTGGGAGTCAGACTGGATTTTGGGATGTTTATTACCAGCCCTAAATACTGAAGGATACGCATTGTGCAGGATAGAGAAGTCTTGGCCTCTGACTGTGTTGGAGCTCGAATGAGCCAGTCGTCCAAGTAAGGGAAGACAAATATTCCCAGAGTGCGTAGAAATGCTGCTACCACAGCCATGCATTTCGTGAACACCCTTGGTGTAGAGGCCAGACCAAAAGGAAGTTCCCTGTATTGGTAGTGCTTTCCTTGAAAAAGGAACCGAAGGAACCTTCTGTGGGTTGGATGGATGAGGACATGGGTGTACGCATCCTTGAGATCTAGAGAACAAAGCCAATCTTGACTCTGAAAGTATGGAAGCAGAGCTCCGAGAGAAATCATTTTGAATTTCTCCTTGACAAGGAATTTGTTCAATTCTCTGAGATCTAAGATAGGTCTGTATCCCCCTGTTTTCTTTGGGATAAGAAAATAAGGGGAATAGAACACTGTGCCCTGTTGATGAAGAGGCACTTCTTCTATTGCCCCTTGGGCAAGAAGGATGGTAACCTCCTGACCTAACAAGTTGATGAGAGAGGTCGGAGAATTGAACTGCTTCACTATTGTGTGAGGGGGCATGCTTGAAAAATTAAGTTTGTACCCCTCCTTTATGATGGAGAGTGTCCAATGCTCTGCTGTTATTTGCCCCCATCTGGGGGCAAAATGACATAACCTTCCTGGAATGGTGGACGGTTCTGGTCCTTCCAGAACCAAAAAGGCTAAGTTCTCTAGCTGAAAGTCAAAGGCCCTGAGGAGGCTGAGGCTGCTGGGCCGGTGAAGGCCTAGCAGCCTTTGCTTTCTTCTGTTTGGGTGGTTGCTGACGTTTGGTTGAAAACTGACCTGCAGAAGATGCCTGCTGACCATAAGCAGGATAAAATCTTTTCTTTTTAGAAAAAGATGTTTTATTGAACAACTTCTTTCTAACAGGATCAGCAGTAGACTTGGATAGTCTATCCAAAGTGGAATTTTCAGCATCCATTTCATTGGCTTTTTCCTGCCAATCTTTACCAAACAGGTTCTCACCAGTACAAGGGATATTTCCCAATTTATCTTGTACCCAGAGCTCTAAATCAGATGCCTTGAGCCAAGCAATTCTACGTGCACCTATGGCAATAGCCGAGGTTCTGCTTATACACTCAAAGCAGTCAAAGTCTGCACGGTTGGAAAATTTAGAGACATCTTGGGCATGTTTGACCCAAGTGAGAAAGTCCTGTCTTTTATCCTCAGAAATGAAAGGACTTAAAGTCTGTAAATTATCTCGACTTCCTTTAGGAACATTCCCATATAGAGACTATAGGAACTGATTCTTGCAGCAAGCATGGAAGCTTGAAAGACTCTACGTCCAAACGCATCCAGGGTTCTGCATTCACGTCCTGGAGGATTAGAGGCATGTCTTTTTGCACTTCTAATCCTTCTCATAGCTGACTCCACCACAATAGAGTGGTGAGGAAGCTGAGTTTTATGGAACCCGGGACAAGGAGGGACACAATACATAGTATCTAACCTACGAGAATGAGGAGAGGTGGTAAGAGGTGTTTCCCACATCCTCAACATGAGATCATATAAAATCTCATGAATGGGTAAGGTAGCTGCCTCCTTAGGAGTTTTGGGATATTGTAAAATGTCCAACTCCTTGGCCCTTGGCTCTGTTTCAGGGGCCACAGTAATGGACAGGCCCCGAGCCACTTCTCTGATGAAGTCTTGGAAAGACATGTCCTCTGGAGGAGACATCCTGCGTTTAGGGGAGGAGGACTCCTCTGGAAGAAGCATCGCTGCATCGACAGAACTTTCAGAATCCTCAGATTCTTCTGAGTCGAAGTATCGTCTGTCCGGATGCTCCTGCAGAGCCCGATACCCGTACCGACCAAGGTTGGTACCGGGAATAACCAGTATCGGAGAATCGGTACTGGAGGGCATCGGAAGACAGGGTACCGGCATAGCAGACACCAATGCCGATGTCGATGCTATTGGTACCGGTACTGATGCCGGTGCCAGTGCCGGTACCAGTGGAGTTGTCTGTTGCGGTACCAAGGGCGTCGATGCCGCAAGGAATGCCGCTAGACTGCGTTCCATGGTCAGAATTCTCTGGTCCATAGATGCCGCCAATGCCTGGAAGTTGGTACCGGTGGAGACCACCGGTACCCCAGAGCATGGCACCAGGAGATCTGTCGAGGCCGAGCCATCGAGAACATCCTGGAACCCCGATAATGCTTTGGAAGACGAAGCCTCCCGCCGGGGTAATTTTGCCGGTGCAGAATCCTCGAGGGCAACGCCAGAGGCATCTCGATGCTTAGAAGGAGATCTACCCTTTGAGGACCGGCTGGATTTATGTTTAGTTACCTGAGATCCACGGGAGGAAGAAGCAGCCCTGGAAGACATCGATGCCACCGAAGCCGCATCAGAGGGAAACAGGGTACTGAGCTTGGCAGAACCGGCCGACCTCTTTTAGACATCATGGCACAGGATCTGTGATGGAGTGGTCAGGACCTAAACATTTTAAACACCATTCATGGGTGTCGGTGACGGAAATGGTACCGCCACACTTGGTGCACTTTTTAAAACCTGAGGCAGGTTTTTCCATGTTAAGGAAAGTTTTTGGGCCTAAGGCCCAAAAAGGCAGGTGCACCTGAAGAAAATGGAAAAACAGATTTTTTTTTTTTTTTTTTAGAAATAGGAAAAGAAAGTGTTGAAGAAGGCAGACGCGACCACAAAAAGAAATAAAGAAATTCTGGAGAGAGGCAGTTGGGAAAGGCGGGAAGGCAGAACGCAGGTGCTGTGGGATGCTCCCAAAAGCGTTCTAATTGGACGCTGGGGAGCGTTCCCGTGCAGGCTCCGTCGGTACCGACGATACCCATATGTGATGACTACATTCCTGTTTGTTCCTGGAGAATAGACAAATCACATCAGCCTCCTCCCAGTCTTTTGAAGACAAGAGTACTTCTTCATCCACATCAGAGCCCAACACAGAGCCATTGAATCTAAGTGATAGTCGAAATCTTGGACAGCTCCCAGCTGTTCCCCTTCTCCAGAAGCACCCCACACTGGGGAAGCTTAGTCAAAGGCAATCGAACAGGGCTTCCACTCTCCACTTACTGTGCATAAGACTACGCCCGGGGCACCCAGAGGCTGTAAGATCTGAATTTCCACATCAGAAAGACCAGGCTTGCTGCAAAAAAGAAAAAGTTTTGGGGAGGACAATCCAGAGTCTGGAAGCTCTCCTCTTGAAAATGCCCCCCCCCCCCCAACACCAGGGAGCACAGCTGCCACAAATCCCCTAGAGGACGATGAGCAGCTCACAGCATAGTCGCCAGATCCTCCGGCAGCTGGATATCCTTACCCATAGCGCCCATCTGTCACCTATTGCCGTGAGGCAGGCAAGGCCGGATTAATCACATGCCTTGGCCGAAAAGAGGGAGAGAAGAGCAGAATCCAGAATCCGGAGAGGAGGCACCTTGCCTGCCACAGGTCAAAATGTTTCCAGAAAGACAAAGTTAAGGCAAGTATCACAACAGAGTGCGCTAAGGCCACAGCAGCCTGAAGGCACACTAACTGCATTTTTACTGAAGCACATGTTAATAGCGCTCTTTGGTGCAACACATGTTACAGGTACTAGGGAAGGAACACATATTGGAGCTGCTTGAGCAGAACACACATTAGGACCGCGCAACCATCAGGTGCACATTAGGCAGAAATGCTACTAACACATGCAGGAAAAGGAAGGAAACCCCCACACAAAGCCAACGGTCACCAGTGGTCCAATCCAAATTTCATCCCAGACAGATGGAATTGGGAACCCCAAACAAGGACAGTGAATAGATCAAGCCTTGGTGTTCACCCCCCGAGAGCCTCAGGCCAAAAACTAGTGCCAGGCTGAACTCTACTACCCAGAGTTGTTTCTCTGGCTTACAACACTGCATTTAAGGTGGCTGGCAGGCAGATTCCTCTGAAAGCTTTCTGCAATCTTCGAGAGAGAGAGCAGGAGGAACAAGAGGAGGGAGGGAGTGTTGAAGCTATGTGAGGCAGTTGTACTCTTCCAGATCCTTTTGACTTCTGGCTGCTCAACAGCCTCTTACTGAGGATAAGAGCACAAAGCTGAACCAATATCCCCTCTTCCTATGGCTAACAACAAGACCGTAGTCTAGTGCAGCCTCCCATGTCACGCTCCAGTGAGATCAACCCACATGTTGTCATTCACAAGTGTTCCAAATCACTCTCTCAAATCTTTAGAATTTTTTTTAAAGAGGAGAACATCCATCTGCTGGAGACAAAGAAATACAGAAAGGACCTCTGGTGGATGAAGCGAATAGAGGGGGATGTCACTGAAACTGGGCTTTTCATTGGTCCTTTGTCTCTACCAATCTGCTGTTAGGAGACCACAACCCACTTGTCTGGACTGGTCTAGCAGGATGATATGGAAAACTGGATTCTGCCACATGAGAGTTTGTTCCTAAAGCAAAAGCACAGACAAGACCTTTCACTGGGAATGCCTTCCAACTCATCCCAGCCTCCTACAAGGGATTCCTTTCTAGGAGATTATTTTCTATACAAAATTCATCCAGAGTTCATGTTGTAAGATTTAAGTTTTTAAAGTGTACACGTAAAGTTCAAGTTCTCTGTTCCAATTAGTTTTATGTAAACCCCCGTGAGTAGTAGATATGATTCAGACCTTTAAATACTTAAAGAGAAATGATGAACAAACAAACCTCTTCCAAAGACGGGGAAGCTGTAAAACTAGAGGGCATAACATGAAGCTGCAAGGTGGTAAATTGAAAGGCAATGTCAGGAAATATTTCTTCACTGAAAGGGTGGTGGATGCTTGGAATTCCCTCCCGATGGAAGTGGTGAGGGCAAACACGGTGATGGAATTCAAAACGGCATGGGACAAACACAGTGGATCCCTTTACAGCAACAGGATAAAAGCAAAATAAACGGTACCATCTAACTTCTGAACTATCTAGCGTCTGAACAAATAAGGGTGTCCTACATGGAGTGGTGGGTTCACCCCTAAACAGAAACAAAAACATGGGGAGGGGTGGCCTGCACAGAGCGACAGGTGCACCTACTCTTGCCATCTTGCTGGGCAGACTAGATGGACCATGCTGGTCTTTATCTGCCGTCACTTACTATGTTACTGTGTATGTTACTATAAGAGTTATTAAATAAATAAAATATAACAAAAGAAATTCCTTTTCTTCTGCAGTAGGCTGAGATGAGGTTTGAAATCTTTGTGCTGCTTAAATTTATTGAAGCTCCCAAGACTGTAGTAACTGCTATTCTCTCATGGGTGGAGTTATCCGTTTGTGACTGAGGTTCTGCGACATCATCCAGGACAGTCCAGAATTGTGCAGAGAAGGGATATTATAGAGATGGCAAAGAATGGATTTTTGGGAACTCTGAATCCAATAAAGATGGAGGATAAAACACTGGATCCTGGACAGATTTTGTCCTCTCAGATCTGGTGAAATCCCAGTGGTCTGACATGTGTGGGGTGAAGACTGGCACTGTTCTGATATGGAAGACTTGGAATGTCCTTACAATAGCATTTTACAAAATCATGGCACATTCTCTGCAGAAAGGAATGCCATTATAAGGACTAGAGTTAAAATAGTAGCTTTTGTCTTCTGAAATTGGAAGTCTCTTGTACATACTATCACGCCAAAGAAGCAGCTAAAATGTGGCATTCTATGCAATTATTTTTTTTATTCTTATTGCCTTATTGGTCCCCCATCACCATTCTTTTTTCCCCGTTTGTCAGTTGTGTTTTATATGCCACACTAACTTACATGGGGAGCAAACGTATCCACATTCAGACCAATGATACTGGTTCCCTGCTAAACATTAGCAGTGTATATGTGCCCAGGCTGGAAGAGGTCCAGGATATGCAAAAAGATCAGCTCATTGCTCAATGGCAAAAGAGCAAAACATCAGTACTGGTTCTGCACCATACAAATCTAAGTACAATGAAATCTGTGCTGGAAGAGTCATCATGAACTGCACTAGGATACTGAGGTGTCTGCGCAAAGGGTGGCGAACCCAGGCAGCATTATGGTCGTCAAAGTCTTTTAGATGGTACAGATATTGCAGGAGATACCTGCACAGGTTTGTGCTTAGCAGCAGTAGCCCGAGGATTACTGCTCCAAAGCGCATCAGAGGGTGGCTGCTTTGGATGCAGGCATCCTACTGCTTAAAAACCTTCATATAGGACGGATCAGCCATTAAAGGCCTGGAGCTCACTAAATCTGTATGCCAACATGACCACCATCAAAAGTAAGATTTTCCAGGTCACATACTTGAATTCACAGAGTCCAGTGGCTCAAAGACAGACTGTCAGTTGGGCTTGATGGTAAGCTTAAATAGAAGCAAGCCCTCCAAAAAAATGAACCAAGAGTTGTAGAGAGATATATTTACTTTGTCTTGTGGTGATAGATACCAAATGCATCCAAGCCCACTGCCCATGGATCCTTCCTATGGTTGAAAAAGGTTCTCTACTTTGGCATGCTCCTTGAGTGGCCATCAGGTCACACACTGGGGAGGCTCTACCTCCACACTATGAAGTGGAATGCGTGAGGACTCTGCTCCCACTCACCAGCATCTACAGTGATTAGACCAAATCTGCTTGCACATTGTCTGTTGTGGGCTACCAAAAGATCAGCCAGCTCTTCCTCTGCCGAGATGGCACAGTTCCACCAACTTGCAAACCTCTCTGCTGTTGAGTTCTGCTCTGCTTGTTAACATATGCAACAGTCATGGCACTGTCCAAGAATACACAGACCAATTTGCCCTATAAAAGGGGTTGAAACTTCTCTAGAATCAAACAGATTGCCCTGGCCTCCAACTCGCTGATTTGCCAAGAGGCCTCCTGCAGGGACCAATGGCCTTGAACCATCTGACCTAGACAGCGAGCTCCACAGACCTTCAGCTGGCAGTCATTGCCAATCTGGTGCTTCCAGAGGCATCTCAAACATCAGATGGAGAGAATGAAACCACCATGCCAATTGTTCCTTGATCTCTAGAGGGAGAGGAAGTCTGAACAGTTGATAGCACGAAGACCACAAAGACAGCAGATGCCTCTGCAGAGTGCACAAGTGCACTCTGACCTAAGGGACCAGCTCCAGGGTCGACAGCATGGACTCTAGGCATTGGAAGTATTCTCAGATCTGGGGAACTGACTGGGCACAAGAGTCCCCAAGTTGATTCTGCAGCTTGAGAGTTCTCTCTGGCATGAGGAAAACGTGACCCAGAAGCATGCTGAACCAAGCTCTGAGATATTCTAAGTCTTGGGAAGGCAGCACGCTGCTCTTGGGGTAGTTGATGACCAACCCCAGACATTCTCACTGCCAAATCACCAGGGCTGTCTCCTCTCTAAACTTTTCCAAGGAGTCTGACTGAATCAGTCAGTTGTCCAGGTATGGGTGAACTCTGATGCTTTACTTGCAGAGAAATGCCAGAGCCACCACCACCACTGATTTAAGGTGGTGCAAAGAGATGTGGCCAGGCTAAAGGGCAGTGCTCAAAATTGGAAATGGTGACCCAAAATGGAGGAATCTATGGTGCTGCTTCCGGATGAAAATATGGAAGCAGGCCTCCGCAAGATCTAGGGAGGTAAGAAACTCTCCTTGCAATGACCAATGGCATCCATGCGGAAATGCAGAACTTGGAGTTTGGTACTGACCATCTTTAGGTTCAGGATAGGCCAGAAGGGCCTTCCCTTCTTGGGTACTAAAAAAATAAATGGAACACCACCCCTCACCAAGCTCTATGAAGGTTATGGGTAGAATAGCCTGCACCTGCAGAAGATGCTGTAGATTATTTTTCCTAACTGCCACAGGGAGCCATAGTGAGTCCACTAAAGCATCCTGCAGAGGCACTGCAAACTCCAACATATACCTCTGACTAAGGATCCCAAGGATTAATTGTGCTGATAATCTTTGGATCCACTCTAAGAGAAACAGCTAGAGCTGCCCCCCAACCAGCTGCACCTCCAAAAGGGACCTGTTGTATCTTATTGTTGTAGCTTACCAGCTCCAGCAGGAGACTTAGCTGTATCTCAAGACTGCCGAGAGCTCCAAAAGGGCTGAACAGCCATTTGAGAGCATCTCCAGACTCCATACAAGGCCCTATGGGGTGCACACCTGCCATTTCTAGGCCTGGCTTCAGATGGTCTGAGGACAAGCCTCTCCAAAGGTCTTTTGCCATCTTCTCCAGGTCCTCATCAAAGACTGCTCCTAAAGGGAACTCTGCTCAAATGCCGTTTGGAGGCAGTATCATCAAATCAACTGCAGAGCCACAGCCACTGACTAGCCAGAACAACTATCAAGGACTTGGAGGAGGTCCTGAACAAGTTGGACAGAGCATCTGCCACATTCACAGCACCTGCCTCCAAACTGTTCAGCAATTGCAGGACACAAAACAAAACAGTACAGGCCAGCAGCCCTGAACAAAGTACCCACTGAGAGCCTAAAGCAGAGGACAAGAGTGGCCTAGCGGTTAGGGCAAGTTGCCTCGGGCCAGAAGGTTCAAATCCCGCTGGAGGATAGCAACCTCGGGCCAGAGGAACTGGGATTTCTAGCCCCACAGGCCCTCCTTGTAGCCTTGAGCAAGTTACTTAACCCTCCATTGCCTCAGGTACAAAACGTAGATGGCAAGCCCTTCGGGGACAAAGGAAATATATACCATACCTGAATGTACACCGCCTAGATTGCACTTGCACCAGGCGGTATATAAATGCCTTCAAATAAATAAAATAAAAATTCTTAAGGATGTAGGATATGCCATACTGGGTCAGAACAAGGTCCATCAAGCCCAGTATCCTGTTTCCAACAGTAGACAATCCAGGTCACAAGTACCTGTTAGGATCCCAAAAAGGTACACAGATTGCACAATGCTTATCCCAATGTAAGCAGTGGATTTCCCTGGTCCTCTCATAATGGTTTATAGACTTTTCCTCCAGGAACTTGTCCAAACCTTATTTAAATCCAGCTACACTAACACTTTCTACTACATCCTCCGGTAATGAATTCCAGAGTTTGATTACTCAAATGAAAAAAATATTCTCTTACTGTAGCTTGAGTGTCCCCTAGTCTTTCTACTTTTTTGGAGTAAGCACCCATCTACGTTTACCCGTTCCACTTCATTCATTAATTTATAGACCTCTATCAAATCTCCCCTTAGCCATCTCTTTTCCAAGTTGAAGAGCCCTAACCTTTTAAGCCTCTCCCTCATAGGGGTAATCCTTCCATCCCCTTTACCATTTTGTGTCTCTTCCCTGTACTTTTTCTAGTTCTGCTAAATCCTTTTTAAGATATGGCAACCGAAATTGAAGGTGTGGTCGCACCATGGAACAATATAGAAGCATTATAATAGAATGCTAGGAATCATAAGGAAAGAAATGGAGTACAAAAGTACAAAACCAAGGCTATTTGCTTTCTTGGCTGCCGCTGTACACTGGGCAGAGGGTTTCAATGTATTATCCACGATGACGCCTAAATCCTTTACCTGGGTGGTGGTTCCTAATGTGGAACCTTGCATCATGTAGTTTGGGTTGTTCTTTCCTAGGTGAATAATTTTGCACTTGTCCACATTAAATTTTATCTGCCATTTGGACATTCAGTTTTCCAATTTATCAAGATCCTCTTGCAATTTTTTTTGCAACCGTCTTGTGTTTTATCAACTTTGAATAATTTTGTCTCATCTGCAAATTTGATCATCTCACTTGTTATTCCCATTTCCAGGTCATTTATGAAGATGTTAAAAAGCAGCAGGTCCAGCACAGATCCCTGGGGTAATCTATCATTCATTTTTCTCCATTGAGAAAACTGGTCATTTAGCCCTACTTTCTGATTTCTATTTTTAACTAGTTCCCGATCCACAATAGTGCATTGCCTCCTTTCCCATGACTTTTTAATTTTTCCAAGAGCCTCTCATGATGGATCTTGTCAAAGGTTTTCTGAAAATCCAGATTCACTATTTAGCAACATTTCTATACTACTGTATCTACAAGTCACAGCGGTGTACAGGGAACAAGACTGTTAGTATCTTTACATAGAACATAGTTGATATTAGGTAAACAAACATTGAACAAGTTTTGAAACAGGTTACACTATTTTAACAGAAAAGAACGCATAGTAGAACAGCAAATGTGTAATGTCCAGTGTTGCTAGGAGCAATAAGAGGTGGGATATATTGTATATGGGGTGGGCAGGACATATGGCAGTTTGGGTATGAGACTACGTGCCAAGTTCATAGTGCTCCAGGAAAAGGTGAGTTTTTAGTTTGCGCTGTAACTTTTTAATGTCACTTAACCAACGTATTTCTGGTGTGAGTGAGTTCCAAATGGTGGAGGCATAGAAAGTAAAGGCTCTGCTGATGGTGGATCAGTTGGATATTAATTGGTTCACCTCTGTCTACCTGTTAATTCACACCTTCAAAAAAGTAACAGATTAGTAAGACAAGATTTTGCTTGGCTAAATCCATGTTGGTTTTCTCCCATTAAAACCATGACTATCTACACGTTCAGTAATTTTATTCTTTATAAACAGTTCTACCATTTTGCCCGGTACCGACGTCAAGCTCACCAGGTCTATAGTTTCCCAGAACACTCCTGAAGCCCTTTTTAAAAATTGGCATTGTATTGGTCATTCTCCAGTCTTCAAGTACTACAGATTATTTTAATTATAGTTCACAAATTACTAATAGTAGGCCTGCAATCTCATATTTCAGTTCTTCCAACATCCTTGGATGTATACCATCTCGTCCAGGTGATTTGCTACTCTTCAGTTTATCAAATAGTTGTAATACATCTTCCTGGTTTATCTATATTTCTTTCAATTCTTCTGATACATCACCTTTAATTACCATTTCAGACATGGGCAGCTTCCCTACATCATCTTCAGTAAAGACAGAAGCAAAAAATTCATTCAGCCTCTCCACTATGGCCTTGTCCTCCCTTAGCACCCCTTTTACCCCTCTATTATCTAATGGTCCAAATGACTCACAGATTTTTGGCTTAGAATGTACTTGCAAAAAGCTTTTATTATGTATTTTTGATTACACGGCAAGCTTGTTTTCAAATTCTCTCTTTGCCTGCCTTAATGCCCTGCATCTAACTTGCCAGTGCTTATGTTGGTTTCCTCGTTTTCATCATTTGGCTCCTTTTTCCATTTCCTGAAAGATGCTTTTTTTAAGCTACAACAGACTATGACCTCTCTTTTAAACCATGCTGGCTGTTTTTTGTTCTTCCTTCAATTTTTTTTAAAGCCTGGAATACATCTGAGCTTCCAAAGATAATATTTTTAAACAATGACCATGCTTGAGGTAAACAATGCCTACAAAGCTGCCATAACATGCTGAAAGGGCATAAACAAGGCCTGGCAGAGAAAAAGCAGATCACAGCAATCCTAACCAGCACCTGAGGGAACTACTACTCCATCCTCCTCAGACCTACCTTCTGGCAAGAGACATTTTACTTGAACCCTTCAATCAGCCTCTGCAAGGGAAAACATTGAGCCACCAGGCATGCAGCTAAGGCCACCCTGCTTTGCTCCACCTTCACTGGGCTCAAGCCACCACCTGAAGTGGCTTCAGTGCTCACCAGCAGGAAAAGAAAGAAAAAAAGGAGAAGCAGGAACCACAGTAATGGCATCGGGCCCTAGATGCTCTGTCAGGAATCCCAGAATGACAGAAAAAAAAAAAAAGCGTTACAGGCATTGCAGCCACAACGGGTGCAAAAAGAAGCAACTGCAGTTATAAAAATTAAAAAAGACACACTAGAGGATGCAGGCTGCATCAGGTCTCATGGCTGAAGACTGCAGTGGCAATGCCAAAAATAAAACGTGAAAAAAATGTGCTGAAAAAATGATAATTACACTTACCTGGTAATTGTAGTTCCTTGAGTGATGACAGTTCAGTCCTCCACCTCTGGGTTGTGCACCTCCTCCTGCAGCTTGGAGACTGGGCATGTCAAAATCATGACATCACTGGATGTAGTCTGCTGGTCTCTCCCATCAGTCCCAGTGAACTATTGACAAAGCATACTCAAACGAGCAACAAGTAAGTAGCCAACAAATAAATTGTAACCTCAATAATCTGTAACTAGCTGAATAGTTAAAATTTCCCTCCTGACAGAACAAAACTTTGTCTCGTACCATTCCCTCCTGACTCCTTCAGAAATAAAAGTCAGAAAGGAGGATAAATAGAGAGAAATAAACAGAGCAGAACGAAGCAAAGAGAATCCCTCGAAATTCATACATACCTGTAAATGTACCTTTCCACCTAATGAAATTCCACTGCCAACGCCACCACCCCGGGCGGGATCGAGAACCGAACTGTCGTCACTCAAGGAACTACAATTACCAGGTAAGTGTAATCATTTCCTTATCGTTCCTACAGTTCAGTCCTCCACCTCTGGGATGTAACAGAGCAGTGTTCATTGGGAGGGACCCTCATACCCGGCTCGCAAAACTGCCGAACTGAAACAGACATCATTCACCACCAGCACATCCAGACGATAGTGCTTACTGAAGGTATGGAGCGACGACCAAGTAGCTGCTCTACAGATGTTCCCTGGTGGAACCAAGCTGTGTTCCGCCCAAGAGGCTGACTGCGCTCTGGTAGAGTGTGCTCGCAATCCCACTGGAACAGAACAACCCTGTTCTAGATATGCTGAGGCAATCGCTTCTCTAATCCATCTAGAAATGGATGCTTTTGCTGCCGCTTCACCCTTGCGAGGACCTCCAAACATGAAAGCCGTTCAGATTTACGAAAAGGCTCAGAAACTTGCAAATATCGCCGCAACACCCGCTTAATGTCCAAAAGATGCAAACTGTGATAGCTCAAGGGGGGAGGCTGCGTCCTAAGGACCGGAAGCAACACAGTCTGATTTAGGTGAAACGGAGAGACGATTTTCAGCAAAAAGGATGGTACTGGGCGCAAGACTACCTTTTCCTTAGAAAACGACAGGAAAGGGTCCCTGCAAGACAGCACCTGTAACTCCAAAATGCGCCTTGCCGAACATATGGCCACTAAACACACTGTCTAAGGTCAAATCCTTCACCGTTGCTTTAAGTAATGGCTCAAAGGGTTCCCTTACTAACACTCCTAAGACCAAACTGAGATCCCACGGGGGAACGACGATAGGACGAGAGGGCCTCAGCCTTGACACCAACTTCAGGAAGCGCAATACAACTGTATGCGACCCTAAAGGCACATTATGCACCTTGCCCCTATAGCAGGCTAGTGCTGCCAGCTGCACGCTCAACGAACTAGCTGCCAATCCTTTGTCAAAGCCATCCTGAAGAAAGCTCAACACCACAGGCACGGAAGCTGTAGCCGCGCGGACTTGCTGCCTTGAACATCCATCCTCAAAAATTCGCCATACACGAAGTATGCTAAAGAAATCAACCTTTTCCTAGCTCGCAGTAACGTCACGATTACCAATTCAGAGTATCCTTTTTTCTTCAGTCTCGCTCTTTCAATGGCCAAACCGTAAGCGAGAACAGATTCACCTGAGGCATTCGAAGCGGACCTTGGCGTAGCAGATCCTCCGAGACTGGCAGCCTCCAAGGCTCCCCGTCTAGCAGGCGAACGAGATCTGCATGCCACGGGCGTCTTGGCCAGTCCGGGACCACCAACAGCACTCTCCTGCTATGAGCCTCGATCCGCTGCACCACACGGCCTATCAGCACCCAAGGCAGGAATACATAGAGAAGACAGAACGCCGGCCACAGCTGCATCAGGGCGTTGAGCCCTTCCGACATCCTTTCACGGCTTCTGCTGAAGAAGCGACTCGCCTTTGCGGACTGAAAGGTCGCCATAAGATCCATGATCGGCAGCCCCCATCTGCGGACTATTAGCGCAAACACTTCCAGATGCAACTCCCATTCCCCAGCATCCACTTGCACTCTGCTGAGGAAATCCGCCATCACACTGTCCTTTCCTGTAATGTGCGCCGCCGACAACGCTGGCAGATGCTTTTCCACCCAAGTGAACAGTATCTCTGCCTCTTCTTCCATGACCGCACTGCCTGTGCCTCCCTGCCGATTGATGTAGGCTACCGTCGCGGAGTTGTCCGACAGCACTCTCACTGCTCGACCAGTCACTGCCGACTTGAAGGTCTGAAGTGCCAGATACACCGCTCTCAACTCCAGCCGGTTGATTGACCAACTGCACTCTTGGGCGGACCACACGCCCTGCGCGAACAGATCTCCACAGTGCGCCCCCCATCCCGTGAGACTTGCATCCGTCTCCAGGGGCATCCCTGCTTGCAGGGTTCCGGGCATTAGCCACCATCGCAGAGCCTGCCTGACCCAGAGAGGACAGGGAAGATGCTTGTTCAACGAGTCGGTCTGATGTGACCAGTGGCGAAGGAGCGCTCACTGTAATGTCCTCATATGGAATCTGGCCCAGGGTACCACCTCCAAGGTCACCGCCCATCGTGCCCAGAACGCGAAGATAATCCCATGCCGATGGCGCCGGAGCGGATCTGAAACTGCATAGCAGGCGGCTCTCAGGCCTAGCACCTGACAATGCGGTAGAACCACCGCCCCTTGCCGAGTGTCGAACCGTACTCCCAGATACTCGAGCTCCTGGGACGGCACCAGTCGGCTTTTGACCGGATTGACCACCCAGCCGAGCTGCTGTAAAAACTTCACCACCTTGTCAGTAACCTGAACGCTTTCAGCCTCGGATTTCACCCGAATCAACCAGTCGTCGAGATAGGGGTGAACAAGAATTCCTTCCTTCCGCAACGCCGCCGCAACCACCACCACCACCACCACCACCACCATAATCTTGGTGAAGGTTCACGGCGCCGTAGCCAGCCCGAAAGGTAACACTTGGAACTGGTAGTGCCCCCATGGAAGGGCAAACCGCAGAAACGTTTGATGGGCCTATCTGATTGGGATATGTAGATACCCTTCCGTGAGATCCAGGGAGGTCAAACACTCCCCCTTGCGTACCACCACAATGACGGATCGCAACATTGCCATCTGGAAATGCGGTACCCGCAGGCACCGATTCATGCCCTTTAGGTCTAAAATAGGGCGTAGAGATCCATCCTTTTTGGGCACTATGAAATAAATGGAGTATCGACCTATACCGTAATCTGCCAATGGGACAGGCATGATAGCCCCCATGTGTAAAAGACGATCTAGGGTCTTGCGAATCGCCAGAGCTTTTTGTGGACATCTGCAGGGAGACATCACAAAGGAATCCCGGACCGGTCTTGCCAATTCCAGCATGTAACCCGCACAAATTATTTCCAAAACCCACTGGTCTGTCGTAATTTGGGTCCAGGCAGAAAGAAACTCCCGAAGCCTCCCGCCGATTGGGTGACTTCCTACCGGGACCTGCCAGCTTTCATTGGGGCTTCCGAGAAGCCGTGGAGGATGATCCTGCAAAACTTCTACTTGCTCCCTGAAATCCACGAAACCCCTGGGGCTCTTGAAGCAAATGTTCTTCTCTGGAAACCGCCTAGACGAGAAGTACGGATTCTTCTAAAACCCGATACTGACCCCGATAGGCTGGAGCCGACTTTCTTGGCTTAGGCTTATCCTCTGGAAGCCTACTGCCCTTTGACTCCCCTAAATCCTTAACCAACTTGTCAAGATCATCCCCGAACAGTAACCTACCCTTAAAACGGAAGCTTACTGAGACGCGATTTAGAGGAGCCATCGGCCACCCAATTCCTTAGCCACAGGGATTGGCATGCAGCAACCAAGGAAGCCATGCTATTAGCTAGCGCTCTGATCAAGTCATAATGCACATCTGCCAAATATGCGGTTCCTGACGCCAATCGATCTAATTCAGCAACACCCTCTTGATCCAGCTGAGGACTGCCGCAAGCGCTGAGACCATCTGAGGCAAGCTCTTGCCACCCAAGCTCCACAAATAGAAGCCTGCAAGGACAAGGCATCCGCCTCAAAGGACTGCTTCAACAGGCCATCCACCTTCCTATCCTGCGCATCCTTTAATGCCGCGCTACCTTCCACTGGAATCATAGTCGTCTTGGTGACCGCCGACACTGCTGCATCAATTCGTGTAGACTGGAAGTGCTCTTTGTCCTTATCTGCTAAAGGATACAACCTGTTCATCGTTCTAATGCCTCTGAAACCTGACTCCGACTGATTCCACTCGTACTGTATCATCTTGTCTACCACCCGGTGGATGGGGACCACCACTTGCGCTTGTCTCACCACTTGGATGACAGGATCCTCCACTCTCCTCCTCAGTCGGTGGTGCTGCCGCCAGGTTCAACGTCTGGAGGGATTCCGTAATAAGGGCTGCCAGCTCCTCCTTTCGGAACACTCGAATGATTTTTGCCTGATCCTCCGGTTCCTGAATCTCACCCTCTTCTAAATCTTCCATCTCTGCCTCAAGATCTAGCTCAGTCTCATCCGTGTCATTACCCTCCATGTCTGAGGGGAACCGCTTGCAAGGCCACGATCTTTTTGAAGGTCTCGGAGAAATGCTACTCCTTTCGGCAAGCTTTGGCTGCAGAGCAGCCACAGGTCGCAAGGCATCTGGTAATTTCCCCCGACGCCGCATGCAGAATGCCTGATGCATTATTAACACAGTCAGGGCAAAAATCCCCAAGCTGAGCACTGGACTCCAGGACTGTCATGTCCGTTGGCAGTCCAACGTTAACCTCCTGGGAAACCCCTGAGGTAGAGGCCAAGGGTACCTCCCCTTCAGGTCCTGCCGTCGCCAGCTGTGGCTCCTGGCCAGCCTTGGCCTCCATCTGCCGCTCTACGCTCGTGGACACCGTACCGCAACTTCTGCAGAACCCAGAATCCATGACCGTTCCCCTGCGAGTGCCGCAAAGCACGTACTGGGGGTGGGACGCCATCTTCTAGGCACCCTCACCCTCTAGGGAGTCTCCTTGTTCCTCTCTTTTGTCTTTTTTTTTGTATCAAATTCCGAGATAGCAAAGGCTAGGTAGAGAAAAACCAAAGGAAATTACTGATTTAACACAATTCAGAAAGGCTCTCAAATTCCATTTATTTCTCCATTACTATCAGATTAACCAGACCCCAACTTAACTGTACCTCCTCCTCTCTATCTTACCATGTTAAGATAGCATCCTAAATCTTAGCATACAACTCATTGTACATATGTAAATAGCTCCAGTTTATATCTCCCTATGTTATCCAAGTTGTTGCTCCTGTTCTCTGTAAAACCAAACAGTTTGTGTTATGGTCATTTGTTGTATGTAAACCGCGCTGATGAGAAATAGTGCGGTATATAAGAAATTGTAATAAATAAATAAAATAAATATGTCGCTACTCTATTTTTTTTTTCACAGAACTCCTCTTATAAAATAAGTAACATTTCAGACTACCCGAGGGCCTGCAGAGGCTCCGATGGGAAAAACGAGACCTTGAAAATAGAGGGGAGCACTGCCCCGCGCAGAAACAATAGCATAGATACCCCTTAATTTTAGCTTCTTGTTACAATACTGTCCGGAGCTCTTGCCATGCGGCGCCCATGCTCCCAAAACGGCTACCGCAACTGGCGCAAGGAAAAAGGGTGCCAAACGCGACGCCGGAGCACCGGCTGAGGCAAGCTCTTGCCCCGTCTCTGCACGGTTCCCGGCCACCGGAGAGAAGCTCAGCCCCGAACCTACACACAGGAACTAAAGGACTTACGACTCAACGGGGCTCCAAACCGCGGTTCTGCTGAATGCAGAGCAGAAACCTGCCGGGCAAGCCTCCCGTCAGCGTGCTCCAGCACAAGGTGGGATCGCGGCTGCTTGCACAGCCAGAGGATGCTCCCTCGGTCCTGCCACAGAGCTCTCCAGAGATCGGAAAAGATGAGCCCACAGCCACACACAAAAGAGACAGGCAGGTACCGGCACCAGAATAAAGTTGATCTGTTTTTTTTGTTTGTTTTTAAAGGGATAGTATGAAATAAAATTTAAAAGTACAGTTAAAGTGAATTTAAAGGGCAAAAAATAAATTTGAGGGTAAAAAATGTAACCACCTATGCTAAACTACACTACTGCTCCTTATGTGTTCCTCAAGTGAGCCCAGCACCTAGGCTCACTACGTCCTCCTGCTGCATGGAGACTGGACACACTGGGGCTGATGGGAGAGACCAGCAGACTACATCCAGTGATGTCATGATTTTGACATGCCCAGTCTCCAAGCTGCAGGAGGAGGTGCACAACCCAGAGGTGGAGAACTGAACTGTAGGAACGATAAGGAAAGAAATAGGGCTATGGTGAAAAGGAATCCCAAAAAGGGAATCTTAGGCAGATCAGGGAAATCCAAGTAGGGAAGCCCCAGATGCACACAAGTTTTGGAAGTCCTGCTGCCAATCAAAACCTGCTTTTTTGTTTTGCTTTTTTAAATTTGAAACTGCTTTATAAAAATAGCAAGGAGCCAAATGCCTTCCCATTAACAACAACGGGAAATAAAGAAACAGAAAAACACAGGAAATTTAGATGACAACAGGAAGAAAGGGGGGGGAGGAGTGAGACCAACTTACAGCTCTCCCCCCAGAGGCCTCATGGTGTCCTCTTGCTACTCCTTAACCCACCAAGCACTAGTAACTCATGAGAAACCATGCTGTATCCTGGGTGATTGTAACTCAAGGAGTCAAGGGCGAACCCTCACTCTGAGCAACATCGGACACTTCAGGACTCAATCCTAAGGCCATTGCACCGCAGTATGAGCCAGGACAGCCAGCCTATCTGCAATAGTGCATGCACCTTGCAAACTGCTGGAGGTAGAAACTACTGGCTTCTCTCAGCATTGCACCAGAGGTTATACCATATTTTCATGCATATAGCCCACACATGAGTACTGTATCTCTCGCACTCATGTATAGTATGCAGAAAATCAGCATTTTTCTAAGTATAGTTTTGCATTACCCGCACCCTTGTATTAATCACAGACTATACTTAGTGAAAATTACAAAAAAAGTTAAATATAGGAACTAAAGTTTGGAAACGGAATGAACATGTGTACAGACCTAAGTGTGTCCAGTTATGGTAAGCTAAGTCAAAGATGATTTGGAAGTGTGATCGACAGCTAAACACGGCAGAGAAATCACTACCTATTGTATTCACTATCTAGCTTTGTTCATCTTTAGGTTTACTGACACATACTTAGCTTAAATATATGACATCTTATTTGTATTCAGCAGCAATCCTATGTAGAGGCTTAGAACATAAGATATGCCATACTGGGTCAGACCAAAGTCCATCAAACCTGTTTCCAACAATGGCCAATCAAGGTTATAAGTACCTAGCAGTTTCCCCAAAAGACAGGTTCCACAATGTTTGTATTGGGTCAAGCAGTAATATCCTGGGTCCCTTTTAATAATGGTTTATGGACTTTTCCTCCAGGAACTTGTCCAAACCTTTTTTAAAACAGGCTACACTAACAGCTTTTACTACATCCTCTGGTAACAAATTCCAGAGTTTGATTACACGTTAAGTGAAAAAACATTTTCTCTCAATTAGTCTTAAAAAGGTTACCCTGTAGCTTCATTACATGTCCCCTAGTCTTTCTATATACTGATGACGTAAACAATTGATCTGCGTTTACCTGTTTCACTCCATTCATTAATTTATAGACTTCTATCATATTCCCCTCAACCATCTCTTTTCCAGGTTGAAGAGCCCTAACCTTTTTAGCCTCTCTTCATAGGGGTATCCTTCCATCCCCTTTACCATTTTGGTGGCTCTTCTCTGTACATTTTCTAATAACACTATATCCTTTTTAAGATACGGTGACCAGAATTACACACAATATGTAAGCTGCGGAGGCACCATGGAACAATACAGAGACGTTATAATATCCTTTTTTTAATTCTCTATTCCTTATGATACCTAGCATTCTATTGGCTCTCTTGGCCGCTTACACAAATATTTTTCCTGGGTGGTGGTTCCTTATATGGAACCTTGCATGTAACCATAGTTTGGGTTGTTCTTTCCTAGGTACATAACTTTGCACTTCTCCACATTAAATTTCATTTGCCAATTGAATGCCCAGTCTTCTAATTTATCAAGATCCTCTTGCAATTTTCCACAATCCTCATGGGTTTTAACACTTTAAATAGTTTTGTCTCATCTGCAAATTTGATAACCTCATTCGTTATTCCCATTTCCAGGCCATTTATGAATATGTTAAAAAGCAGCAGACAGCACAAATCCCTGGGGTACTCCACTATTCACCCTTCTCCATTTGGAAAATTGACCATTTAGCCCTACCCCTCTGCTTTCTATCTTTTAACCAGTTCCTGATCCACAATAGTACACTGCCTCCTATCCCATGACTTTTTAGTTTTGCCAAAAGTCTCTGATGAGGGACGTTGTCAAAGGCTTTCTGAAAGTCCAGATACACTATATCAACCAACTCACCTTTGTTGACCTGTTTATTCATACCTTCAAAAACATAACAGATTATTAAGACAAGATCTTCTTCCTTGTCTAAAGCCATGTTGGCCTTCTCCCATTAAGCCATGACTATCTACATGTTCAGTAAATTTTCTTCTTTATGATGGTTTCTACCATTTTTCCCAGTACTGACGTCAGGCTCACCGGTCTGTAGTTTCCTGGATCACCCCTGGAACCCTTTTTAAAAACTGGCATTAAATTGGCCATCCTCCAGTCTTCAGGTATCACAGATGATTTTAATGATTGCAAACCTGCTATTAGTAATCTGTGAACTCTCTCATATTTCAGCTCTTTCAACAGCTTTGGATGTATACCATATGGTCCAGGTGATTTGCTACTCTTCAGTTTATCAAACAGTTGTAATACATCTTCCCGGTGTATCGATATTTCTTTCAATTCTTCTGCAGTATCACCTTTAAATACCACTTCAGTCATGGGTAACATCCCTACATCTTCCTCAGTAAAGACCGAAGCAAAGAATTCATTCAGTCTCTCCGCTATAGCCTTGTCTCCTCTCTTAATGCCCCATTTACCCCTCTATCATTTAATGGTCCAATTGACTCTCACAGGTTTTTTGCTACGAATGTACTTGAAAAAGTATTTATTACACGTTTTTGCTTCCATAGAAAGCTTCTTCTCAAATTCTCTCTTTGCCTGCCTTATCAATGCCTTGCATTTAACTTGTCAGTGCTTGTGCCGTTTCCAGTTTTCAGCATTTGGCTCTTTTTTCCATTTCCTGAAAGATGCTTTTTTGGCAACAGCTGCCTCTCTGACCTCACCTTTAAACCATGCTGCCAGTTTTTTGGACTTTCTTCCACTTTTCTTAGAGCGTGGAATAGCAGCTGTTCTGGGCTTCTAAGATAATATTTTTAAACAACCACCAAGCTTGATGCAAGCCTAACATTTACATCTGCTCCTTTTAGTTTTTTTCTTAACTATTTTCCTCATTTTATGATAGTCTCCCTTTTGAAAGTTAAAAGGCAGTACTGTACTGTGGATTTCCTTACCATCCCTCCCTGTAAAAAAAATAGTTATCTCCAAGTTATAATGCCCTGTTCATTGTAATTTCAGTTTGTTCAATGTAAACCGCACTGATGCAGAATAGCGCGGTATATAAGAGAATGTAAATAAATAAATTAATTAAATCAAATGCGATCATGCTATGATCACTACTGCCAAGTGGCCCCAACATTCTTATCTCTAGCACCAGATCTGGTGTTCCACTAAGGACTAGGTCCAAAATGGTTTCCCCTCTGATCTGTTCATGAACCAGCTGCTCCAAGAAGCAGTCATTTATTTCATCTAGAAATTTTATTTCCCTAACATGTCCTGCCGTGACACTGATCCAGTCAATACCAGGGTAATTGAAATCACCCATTATTATTACTGTGCTGTAACTTTTGTTAGCTTCCCTGATTTCTTTGAGCATTTCATCATCCATTTGTTCATTCTGGCCAGGCACCCCCACTGCCATCACCTCCCCCTTTTTACATGGCATTTCAATCCATAGACGTTCTACAGCAAATTTTCTTTCCTGCAAAAAAACTTTAATCCTTAGTGACTCAATGCCCTCTCTAACATAGAGCACAACCCCTTCACCAATTTGAACTGCTCTATCATTATGATATAGTTTGTACCCAGGTATCAGTGTCCCACTGGTTGTCCTCCTTCCACCATGTGTCAGATACCAATCATATCTAACCTTTCATTTAGTGCTATATATTCTAACTCTCCCATCTTATATTTTAGACTTCTAGTATTTGCATACAAGCATTTTAGAGACTGTATTTTATTCATATTAATCTGGCTATCGGTAGGCAGGGGTAATTTGGAATGTGTAAGCTCTGTCTGCTCCATACTCCAGGGCATTTGGGCTGCTTTTGTCTTTATTGGAACCTCTCTGCTGATATGCCCTAACTTCATTATTTTGGTAGTATCCTTCAAGGATACATTGTTCCGAACCATGCGCTCTTGGGCGACTGTCGGCTCTCTCCTATTATCTAGTTCAAAAGCTGCTCTCTCTCTTTTTTAAAGGTTAATGCCAGCAGCCTGGTTCCAATCCGGTTAAGGTGAAACCCATCCCTTCAGAAGAGTCCCTCCTTACCCCAGAATGTTCCCCAGTTCCTAACAAATCCAAAACCCTCATCCTTGCACCATCGTCTCATCCATGCATCGAAATTCCAGAGCTCTGCCTGCCTTTCGGGTCCTGCGTGTGGAACAGGAAGCATTTTGGCGAATGCTACCCTAGAAGTTCTGGGATTTCAACTTCCTACCTAAAAGCCTAAATTTAGCCTCCAGAACCTCCCTACCATATTTTCCTATGTCATTGGTACAGACATGTACCAAGACAGCAGACTCCTCCCCAGCACTATCCAAGACCTTGTCTAGGTGGCACGTGAGGTCTGCTACCTTCACACTAGGCAGGTATGTTACCAGGCGATCCTCACGTCCAACAGTCACCCAGCTATCTACATTCCTAATGATCGAAACACCAACTATAGCGGCTGTCCTGATCCTTCCCTCATGGGCATGTGGCCCTGGAGAAACTTCCTTGGTGTGAGGGGGCTTTACATCACCTGAAGGACAGGTCCTAGCTATAGGATCACTTCCTGCCACACCAGGGTAATGCTCTCCTGTCACGTGACCTCTCTCCTCTATGGCAACAAGGATACTGCCAGAGTGGAGGTGGGACTTCAGTTCTATATCCCTGTAGGTCTCGTCTATGTATTTCTCCATCGTCCTTATGTCCTCCAAGTCTGCTACTCTAGCCTCCAGAGATTGGACTCATTCCCTGAGAGCAAAGAGCTCCTCGCACCTAGTGCACACTTAAGACCCCTCACCAACTGGGAGAAAAACAAACATACACGTGACACTCAATGCAAAAGACTGGAAAGCGCCCATCTCGCTGGACTGCTGTCTGCATCTTAGTTTTAAGGTTGTGTTTAGATTTTTAAGTTCTTTACTTAGTAAGGGGTGCTGGGGATACTTATACTAATAAAACTATACCTAATACGTTTAATTAAGCTTCAGGTGAACAAAGGTACATTACTCTCAGGTCCTTAATGTATGCCTGATGAGGATAAACAGCTGCACCCGAGAGTGAATATGGCACCTCCTTTCCTTTAAGAGGTTTAAGCACCTATAAAACTATGATTATCCCAGGGGTGGGTGGGTATCGGTGAGGGAGGGAGGGAAAGAAAACTTATTAAAAGCTGATTACTACACAGTACCCTGTCCTGTGCTTCTAAGGTAATCTGTGACCAATTTCCAGGGAGATTCCCACACTCCTTGCTTGGATAGAGGGAGTCTTGGGGTCTAAATGTAACCAGAAGGCTCTCTGCTGTGTTTTACATTTAAACGTAAAGCTCTTTGCTTCTACTAGGCCCTGACTGATTTAACAAATACACCGGGTTCACAGATTAATCAGCTTTAATCTAAAAAATTCCTTTTTCCCCAAGATTTAGAAAAATTCCCAGAAGTAAATTGCAGATCTCTTTCCAGAAGTAGCAGTCCCCTTTTGTAGTCTTTACCACTGTATTTCTTCTGAATCTGCTATAGTTAAACCAAAATATAAATCTTTTGTTAAATCAGCTGAATACCGGGTACTTTTTTTTGGTTAAATAAGCCCCAGTTAACAATGCCAAAGAAAACGTCATACACAGCTTATTTTAAATTAATCGGCAATCGAATGCGCGAAAGTCAATGAAAACTGGAAAGCTGGATTTATATTTTCAGTTGATGAGAAGCTGATTTGCGAGTGGTGCAAAGAAGAAAATGCTTTGAAGGAAATGAATCTTAGGAAGCGTGCACGACATGGTAAGCCAGCCAAATGACCAAATTTTGAGGCAAATCTGAAGCAGTGGGTAAATGAGCTACAGAAAAGCAACAGGGTTGTTTCCACCGTCAGCATCAAAAATAAGGCTAGAGAGAATTAGCTACTAAGATGAAGATCCCCGATTTGTCTGGGGCTGTGAACTGGGTGTATAAGCTTAAGTTTAGGAATGACTTACGTATACGAGCAAGAACGACAGTGGGTCAAAAGCTGCCAGATGACTGATAGGAGAAAATGGTAAAATTCATAGATTTTGTTAATGAAGAATGTATGAAAAGTAACCTCCAACCAGGAGATATAATTAACATAGATGAAGTCCCGATGAGTTTTGATATTCCAAACACAAGAACAGTTGCTGAGCATGGCTCAAAGACAGTGTCAGTTACAACAACTGGTCATGAAAGAACCGGTTTCACTGTTGTGTTAGGATGCACTGCAAATGGCAGGAAGCTTAAGTCCCTCGTAATCTTCAAGCGTATAACTATGCCACGTGAAACATTTCCGAAGGCCATTATTGTCATGTGCAACAAAAAAGGGTTGGATGAATGAGGATAACATGAAAGAGTGAGTTGGAAAATGCTTCCACACTATCGGGTGGATTTTTTTTTTTTTACAAAGAAATCTTTATTCATTTGTAATTCTATGGCAACCCACAAGCAGGACTCAAGTTTAAAATTGTTAAATGCCGCTGGAGCCCACATAGCAGTTATCCCTGGCAGATTCACATGCACGCAGCTTTTAGACAGATGCGAACCAAGCATTTAAATGTCTTGTTAGAAAAGGGTGGGATAAGTGGATGCATGAGGGCACATATATGTTCATGCCTTCAGGGAAACAGAGGCGAACTACATGTGTGGAAGTCTGCAGATGGGTCGAAACTGCATGGGAAGGCATGAAACCCAATTCTATCATAAACGGATTCATAAAAGCAGGCATTCTAGGAGAGACGTCTGGTGACTCAACTGAGGATGACGACTATGAATTTGATGACGAAGTGGAATTCACCAGCTCAGATAATGATACTGACTTTGAAGGCTTCCAAGAATGAACAAGACAATGTTTGAGGAGTCCAACAAGGGCACTCGCACTTGCAAGCCACTAAGCAGCAGCAACAGGAGCAAGGCAAAAGAAAAATTCAACCGTTAATTTATTTTATTTATTTATTTATATTCTCTTATATACTGCGCTATTCTGCATCAGTGCGGTTTTACACTGAACAAACTGAAATTACATTTAACAGGGCATTATAACTTGGAGATAACTATTTTACAGGGAACATGGGCAATGGGTTAAGTGGCTTGCCCAAGACCACAAGGAGCACCTGTGGGACTAGAAACCCCAGTCCTTCCGGCCCAAGGTTGCTGTCCTCTAGTGGGATTTGAACCCACGACCTTCCGGCCTGAAGTACCTTGCCCCAACCACTAGGCCACTCCTCCACTCCAGAGATGATAACCAGCTTTACTGGTCAATAAGTACCATACTTTAATCAAACCATTTACAGAAAAGTTTAAACTCTGTTATGAATTTTATTATTAGCTTTCAATGTGCCTGTTAAGAAAATGCAAGTGTTTAGTGTTTGAAATATGGAAATACAAAATACACAGTTAGTACTGACATGTTCTCTGTTTTTTTGTTGTTGTTTTTTTAATATGTACCCAGAATATATAATATACTGTATATCCAAACCAGAGGCAAAAATATAACAGTGACTATACAGTAGTGGCCAAAAATTTAAGGCAGAGTCCAAAATATCAGAATTTTATTAGAAAAGTATGCGTTGTCGTCACTTTCATGGTCAAACGTTTTAAGAACCAAAGATATGTCATTTTCAAAGTTTTATTCAGGAAACAATATGTGTGTCAATATTTGATAGGGTGTCCATGATTTTTTCAGCACAGCCTGGATTCTTGTAGGCATACTGTTAACTAGCGTTTTACAGGATGCCGGAGTGATTTTGTTGACCCATACATGCTTGAGTATGTCCTTTAAATCTGCTTCTGAAGTTAGACGGTGTGCGGCCACCTTTTTCTTCATAACATTCCAACAGTTTTCAATTACACTGAGATCCGGAGAGTTTGATGGCCAACTTGGTAGCAGTTCGATCTTGTTGTCCACAAACCATTTTTTGACTGTTTTTGCAGTGTGGCATGGTGCCGAGTCCTGCTGAAATATAGTTGTGCCAGAAACATTCATGTGTATTTTAACTTTAATATTCAGCACAGATATGTATTTTGCAGCATTTACTCTTTCACCTCTCTCAAAAATGTGCAGGCCACGTCGTCCATTCACAGAGATACCACCCCATACCATGACCGATGGTGGGTGTTTTAACAGTCTTGATCGTGTACTTCGGATTTAGTCTCTCGCCTGCTGGTCAACTGACATAGTTGTAACCATACCCATGTACTTGTTGAAATGTGCTTTCATCTGTGAACATTACTCTCTCCCACCATTCAGCAGATTTGTCTTTCATCTTGCTACAAAACTGTATGCGGGCAGCAATTTGTTTCCTGGTCATCATAAGCTTCTTGGCAGGTCTTCTGGCCACGAATTTGAATTCATCCACAAGCAGTCGTCAGACAGATAGCGTAGTTACTCACCTGTAACAGGTGTTCTCCAGGAGCAGCAGGAATCAGTCCTCACATATGGGTGACGTCGGCGCCGACGGAGCCCTCGCGGAGCAATTTTCCCCAGCTTTCAAAGAAAGCCTTTGGGAATTGCAGCGCGCATGCGCGGTCGCCTTCCCGCCCAAGGGTGCCATCTTAGCCATTCAGATGACATAGCTAAAAAAGACAGCAGAAAAATTTGCAAAAAAACTTAAGCAGATGATTGCAACTCCAAGGGGAGGAGGGAGGGTTGTGAGGACTGATTCCTGCTGCTCCTGGAGAACACCTGTTACAGGTGAGTAACTACGCTTTCTCCAGGACCAAGCAGGAAGTCAGTCCTCACATATGGGACTCCCAAGCTTAAGGCTACCGGAGACCCTAAGCACAAAAATGAGCTCCCTCTAGCTCAGCAGCACAGAAGGAAGGAATCTTCGCTGAATTATTACCCACCGGTAGCCCACATCCGGGATGGAGGGTAGGAGTTGCTCAAACCTCAAAGAGATTACGGAGGACTGCCTGTCCGAAAGCACTGTCCCTGCGGGACTCCCTCTCGAGACAGTAATGGACCGCAAAAGTCTGGCTCGAAGACCAAGTAGCGGCCCGGCAGATGTCTGCCAGCGGAACAGAGCGGAGGTAAGCCACTGACGTAGCCTTTGCCCGAACACAATGAGCCGTGACTCGACCATCCAAGGAGAGCCCGGCTGCCCCATAAGCCCAAGTGATACAGTCCGCAACCCAGATGGACAGAGTATGCTTGGAGACCGGGAGCCCGAATTTATTGGGATCAAAAGACACAAAAAGCTGAGCAGCCTTACGGTGCTCCCGCGTACGGTCAAGGTAGAAGTTCAATGCCCTTCTACAGTCCAGGGTATGGAGGACCATTTCAGCTCGGCTGGAGTGTGGTCTGGGAAAGAAGGTCGGAAGTACCACCTCCTGATTGATGTGAAAAGGGGAGACCACTTTTGGAAGAAATTTTGGGTGAGTCCGTAGGACTACCCTATTTTTGTAGAACCGAGTGTAAGGGGGATCAGACACGAGGGCCTGCAATTCACTTACGCGTCTAGCGGAAGTGAGGGCTATCAAGAACAATGTTTTCCAAGAAAGAAAACGGAGAGAACAGGTAGCCATAGGTTCAAAAGGCGGACAGGTGATCCGCTGTAAAACCACATTCAGATCTCAGTCAGGCGCTGGCGGGCGCAGAGGTGGTTTAAGTAGAAGGAGACCTCGGAGAAACCTCGCTACGAGAGGGTCGCTGGAAAGAGGTCTGCCGTCCACCGGTACATGATGTGCTGAAAGAGCACTGAGGTGAACTTTGACGGAGTTGGACTTAAGTCCCAGATTAGAGAGGTAGAGCAAGTACTGCAAGATCACCGACACCGAGCAGGAGAAGGGATCCTGAGACTGCTGGGTACACCAAACGGAAAAGCGACGCCATTTAAGGGCGTAGCATTTGCGGGTAGAAGGTCGCCGAGAAGCTAGGATGACCTCTTCCACCTCTGCCGGCAGGAGAAGGGGAGCAAGGACTACCCTCTCAGCAGCCAGGCCATGAGATTGAGAGGTGTAGCAGAGTGTAGCAGAGACCCCTGATCCTGAGTGAGGAGATCCGGTTGAAACCCCAGAGGGAATGGATCCTCTACCGCTAATTGCAGCAGGAGTGGAAACCACGGCTGTCTGGGCCAGCGAGGGGCCACCAGGATCATGGAAGCTTTGTCTCGGAGAACCTTGAAGAGAGTTCGAGAGACTAGCGGGATGGGAGGAAAAGCATACAGAAGGCTCTCCGACCATGAGAGTAGAAAAGCGTCTGCCGCAACTCGAAGGGATGTGGCTGACGAGAGCAGAAGCGAGGAAGTTGCCGGTTGTGAGGACTGGCAAAGAGATCCATCGTGGGGAGGCCCCACTTTAGAAAGAGCTTCTGAACTACCAAGGGATCCAGGCGCCACTCGTGCGGCTGGAGGATCCTGCTGAGTTTGTCCGCCAGGCAATTTTCTTGGCCTGGGAGATAAACTGCCTTGAGAAGAACGCCGTGACAGACGGCCCAAGAGCAGAGCTTCTGTGCTTCCCGACAGAGAAGGAAGGAGCCCGTGCCCCCCTGTTTGTTCACGTAGAACATGGCAACTTGATTGTCCGTCTGGACAAGGACGGACTGGTGAGAGGTCAGGTGGGAGAAAGCCTTGAGAGCCAGGCGGATCGCTCTGAGCTCCAGGAAGTTGATCTGCTGAGCAGACTCCCACGTGGTCCAGAGGCCCTGAGTACGTGCCCCTTGGCAATGTGCTCCCCAACCCAGGAGGGACGCATCTGTCGTCAGCACCTGGGCCGGCTGAGGTGACTGAAAAGGCATGCCGAGTACCAGGTTCGGCCGATGAAGCCACCACTGGAGAGACGAGGCCAGCGGCTCGGAGACGCGCACTAGGTCTGCTAGGCCGCCTGTGGCTTGTTGCCACTGCTTGCGAAGACACCATTGAGCAGGCCGCATATTCAGGCGGGCATTGGGGGTCACATGGACGGTGGAAGCCATATGGCCGAGCAGTCTCAGGAAGCGCCTGGCAGAGACCAGGGACTGGCTGCGAAAACGGTCGGCTAGGTCCATGAGTCGTTGAGCCCTGTCGAGAGGCAGGAAAGCTCGCGCCTGAGGAGTGTGCAGTCTTGCGCCGATGAACTCGAGATCCTGTGAGGGGAGCAAAAGTGGACTTTGCGAAGTTTATGACAAAGCCCAAGTACTGCAGAAGAGTCACCGTGCAGTGTGTGGCATTGGTGACCTCCGGAGCGGACGCTGCTCTGATGAGCCAGTCATCGAGGTACGGGAAGACATAGAGGCCGTGAAGCCGGAGATGGGCCGCCACCACCGCGAGACATTTTGTGAAGACTCGCGGTGCGGAGGACAAGCCAAAGGGCAGTACCCTGTACTGGTAATGATTTCCTGCCACCACAAACCTTAGGTATTGGCGGTGGCTTGGGTGGATGAGGATGTGCGTGTAGGCATCCTTTAGATCCAAGGAGCATAGCCAATCTCCCTGCTGGAGGTAGGGCAGAAGGATTCCAAGGGTAAGCATTTTGAACTTTTCCCGCACGAGGAACCTGTTGAGGTTGCGCAAGTCCAGGATGGGTCTGAGGCCTCCTGTCCTTTTTGGTACTAGAAAATACCTGGAATAAAAGCCTTGACCTCTCAGGTGGTGGGGCACCGGTTCCACCGCCTGTTCCTGTAGAAGACCTGCTAACTCCTGAAGGAGTAAGTCCCTGTGCAGAGGGAGTCGTGGAGGTTCTCCCGGGAAATAGGAGGGAGGGACCTGGTGGAAGTGAAGAAGATAGCCTTCTCTTACGACTTGAAGCACCCAGGCATCTGAAGTGATGTTGGACCACCTGTGGGCGAAGTGAACCAGCCGGCCTCCGATGCTGGGAGGAGCCAGCGGAGGGGGAGAGGCTATGCTTAAGGAGTCAAAAGCCCCCACCCTGCTGAGCAGGGGCTGGTGGTGCAGGCTTGGGGGCTTGCTGCCTACGGGACCCGTTACCCCGTCCCTTGGCCTGCTGGCCCTGTTGGGGAGCTGCAGGGGCCTGATATTGGGGGTAGTGTTTATAGGCAGCCGCCTTTCTCGGGTAAAAGGACTTCTTTCCCGAGCCCTTCTTTTTCTGGGAAGGGGCGGAGGTCTTCCTAGAAAGCCTAGTCCTGGTGAGAGTTTCTGTCTCTAGTTGAGCAGCCTTCTCGTCCATAGGTTTGCCAAAGAGGTTTTCACCTCGGCAGGGGACATCGACCAACTTGTCCTGCACCCAGGGCTCAAGGTCAGACGACTGAAGCCAAGCCTGTCGGCGGGCACCGATGCCGGCTGCGGCCACTCGAGCCGATGCTTCAAAGCCATCATAGGCTGCTCGGGATATGAATTTTGAGCATTCCCGAATGCCAGTGGACAAGGCTAGGAACCTCCGCAAAGGTTCCTCGGACAATCCAGCGGAGAATCCGGCTAGCTCTTTAGCCAGGTCTCGGAGATACATGCCCATGTATAGCTGGTAGGTCTGGACACGACACGCCAGCATAGAGCCCTAGAAACACTTCTTACCAAGGCCATCCAGGTTACGGGCCTCCCTGCCAGGAGGCACCGAGGAGTGCATCTTCTGGCTCTTAAGACGATGCATGGCCGATTCCACTACCATGGAATGGTGTGGTAGCTGTGCTTTTTGGAAGCCAGGGCTCTTGCGCTCGATAGATAGAATCGACCCGCTTGCTCAGGACCGGCGAGGAGGCCGGACTCTCCCACATGCGGAAGAGTAGTCGTTCCAGCATGGGAGGAACCGGTACAGTAAAGTGTTCCCTGGCGGGAGAGTCATACTGGAGGGCGTCGAGCTCTTCGGCTCGAGGCTCCTCCTCGGGATCCGCAGGGAAGGCCAAAGCCTTGGCCATATCCCTGACGAAGTCCGAGAACCGGGCATCCTCCGGAGGGGACTGCTTCCGAGGTTCGGACTCAGGCGAGTCCGAGGGGACACACCGAGTCCGAAAAGAATCAGGTGACTCTTCCTCTTCAGACTCCCAGACCGACTCCGAGGAGGAATCGGTGGGGTCGGCCCGGGCAGGCTGCGGCACCGGCCGCCCCGACGCCGAGGGAGTCGGCGTCGACGACCTCGGTCCCGAACGGGAGGCCGAGGGTGACCTCGACAGAGGATCGACTCGAGTTCGCATGGACTCGAGGATCGGCTCGGTCTCCGGGGTCGACTTAGACGTCGACGTCCCAGCGGTCGGGGCAGCGGCGCCAGCGAGGCTAGCGAGCAGTGCCCGCTGCTGGTCCATGAAGGCAGACAGTCTGCTCTCCAAGGCCGTCAACCTGAGTCCGACCTCAGGTGACCCAGCAGCCCCCGACTCGGGCCCCGACGGCGTCGGGCCCGACGTCGGCGGTCTCGGAGGAGAGTCCAGGAGGACCACAGGACTTACCCGAGCAGGCAGCTCCGACTCCATGCGAGGTCGCTTCGAGAGGTGCTCCTTCTCCAAGGACCCGGGACGGCTATCGGGGCTATGCGACCTGGCCCTCGCGGAGCCAGGAGCGTCCACCGACGCCGCCCTCGCGGGTTTCACCTTCCGTCGATGGTCCCCGGAGGGAGAACCCCTGTCGGAGGAACTCCGGCGATGGTCAGAGCTAGAACCTCTGGACGCCGAGGCCTCCGACGAGGTCCGGGTACGGCTGGGGTCAGCGAAGATCCTATCCCGCTGATGCCGCCGACTTCTCAACGCTTTGGAGGACATTTTGCCACAGGCCCCACAGATCATTTCTTCATGATCCGGGCCCAGGCAGCGGAGGCAATTATCGTGTGTGTCAGTTAGTGACATATTTCGGTCACACTGACCACACCGCTTGAAACCACTGGCAGCCATCGGGGGAAAAAGGGCCCCTGCGAGGTCAAAAGACCGGGCTGCCAGTGAAAAAACCGAAAACGAAACTGACTAAATCAGAAAAACCGAAAAAGAAGAAGAGGACTCGTGACTGGCGTCGCAAGTCCGGGCGGGAAGAAAACCGGCGTCGAACCGAAGGAAAAAAGAGAATATTACGAATAAAATCAACTTTTTCGCGGGGACACGACGGGTACGTCTGTAGGGCTCCGCGGAAAAAAGAAGACTGGCTAAGATGGCACCCTTGGGCGGGAAGGCGACCGCGCATGCGCGCTGCAATTCCCAAAGGCTTTCTTTGAAAGCTGGGGAAAATTGCTCCGCGAGGGCTCCGTCGGCGCCGACGTCACCCATATGTGAGGACTGACTTCCTGCTTGGTCCTGGAGAACTGGCACTTATCTTTATTCCTCAATCATTAGCTAACTGAGCCACATGTTGAGATGAAGTATGTGGACTAGATGTAATAATGTAATAATGCTTTTGAGGAATCTGTCATCTCGTCCAGTAGTTATCCATCTGCACCCACATTTCGAACGACATGTACGGACACCTGATTTAAGAACATTCTGAACTGCACACCCTGATATATGCAAATGTTTTGCAATAGCACATTGCAAATATCCTTCAGCATGGAGTGTGACAACTTGTCCCTTTACAAAGTCATTAATATTGCACTTTCTACCCATCTTGATTGTATATTTTACATGTAACCTATCTTTTCCTAGTTGTAAAAATTCAAAACTTCATCCAAGAAACCTACTACAGAGTGCAAGTAAACTAAAATGGACGCCAGACGCATGGTGTGACTAATTGCCATGCTGATTAAATAAGTAAGCACGTGTGACATCTCCACAGTACATTATTTAACAATAAATTGTAGAAAAAAAAAAAGATACCTGCCTTAATTTTTTGACCACTACTGTAGTATAATTCATGTAAATATCATGGTACCCACAAAAGGGAAATGTGGCATCTCATCTACAAATATTTCCCATCAAAAATCTTGTGAAATTGCATTAGTGACAAGAGTTCCTAGATATGCTTTTCCTTTTTTTTTATTTGCTGATGTGGAAGTATCGATATTCTGACGAGTATTAAGATGAAGGAACAAAGAGAAAGAGCACTATGGCAACAAACAAAAATCCCTGGGAAACATGGAGAACACTAATCTTTTCTCTCGTAAGCTCTCTTCCCCTGAGATATGTTATATTCTGTCATACAGACCAGCATAGTAACTTATTCTGAAAAAATCCTTGCTATTCATCAAGTCAATTAGCCATCTGCAATTAGAATCCATATAAAGTGTATTTTAATCCTGCTCCACACCCATAGGAAGGAATGAGACTGCACAACAATATAGCTCCTGTATGAACAGGTATTTGGGACTGTAACATTGGCAACCTGAGACACCACCTGAATAGGCAGCGCTCGAAAGGCCAAGACTATGCTAGCAGTAACTCGATCCTTCTCTTGTCTGAGCAGAAGTAGTAGTAAACTGGTTACTTATTAGTGTATATGTTCAATCTGAATTGAAACAAGACTGCAACACCAAGCTAAAAATCAGCTGATCATGTGTAGTGTACTAATCTTGGCCTCTTATCCTTTCACAAATTCATAAATCTTACTTAAAAAAATACAAATAAAAAAGGGAGGGGGAGGAAACATCCTTATAAAATCAAGAGTGCACCTGTGCTTATATACCCACTGCTCTCAAACTTTTTTTTTAGTCCAAATGCCATGCATATTTTTTTTTTAGTGCCATCAAGTCAGTGTTGACTCATAGCGACCCAGCTACCTCTGGGTTTTCTTGGCAATGTATCACCGGAAGTAGATTACCCTCCATTGCCTCGGAAGAAAAGGCTGGCAAAGTGACTTGCCCAAGGTCACAAGGAGTGCCAGTGGGAATTGAACCCTTGATCTTCTGGGTACTAGGCAGTTGCTCTAACCACTAGGCTACTCCTACTGCAGAGGAGTAGCCTAGTGGTTAGAGCAACTGCATATAACCAAATATGGCCTTGGTTAGAGCCTAGTGGTTAGAGCAACTGCATATAAAGCGTAGTTACTCAACTGTAACAGGTGTTCTCCAGGAGCAGCAGGAATCAGTCCTCACATATGGGTGACGTCGGCGCCGACAGAGCCCTCGCGGAGCAATTTTCCCCAGCTTTCACAGAAAGCCTTTGGGAATTGCAGCGCGCATGCGCGGTCGCCTTCCCGCCCAAGGGTGCCATCTTAGCTAGTCTGATGACATAGCTAAAAGACAGCATAAAAATTTGCAAAAAAACTTAAGCAGATGATTGCAACTCCACGGGGAGGAGGGAGGGTTGTGAGGACTGATTCCTGCTGCTCCTGGAGAACACCTGTTACAGGTGAGTAACTACGCTTTCTCCAGGACCAAGCAGGAAGTCAGTCCTCACATATGGGACTCCCAAGCTTAAGGCTACCGGAGACCCTAAGCACAAAAATGAGCTCCCTCTAGCTCAGCAGAACAGAAGGAAGGAATCTTCGCTGAATTATTACCCACCGGTAGCCCCCATCCGGGATGGAGGGTAGGAGTTGCTCAAACCTCGAAGAGATTTCGGAGGACTGCCTGTCCGAAAGCACTGTCCCTGCGGGACTCCCTCTCGAGACAGTAATGGACCGCAAAAGTCTGGCTCGAAGACCAAGTAGCGGCCCGGCAGATGTCTGCCAGCGGAGGTAAGCCACTGACGTAGCCTTCGCCCGAACACAATGAGCCGTGACTCGACTTTCTAAGGAGAGTCCGGCTGCCCCATAAGCCCAAGCGATACAGTCAGCAACCCAGATGGACAGAGTACGCTTGGAGACCGGGAGCCCCAATTTATTGGGGTCAAAAGACACAAAAAGCTGAGCAGCTTTACGGTGCTCCCGCGTACGGTCAAGGTAGAAGTTCAATGCCCTTCTACAGTCCAGGGTATGCAGGACTCGTTCAGCTCGGCTGGAGTGAGGCCTGGGAAAGAAGGTTGGAAGTACCACCTCCTGATTGATGTGAAAAGAGTGAAGGGAGGATCAGACACGAGGATCAGACACGAGGGCCTGCAATTCACTTACGCGCCTAGCGGAAGTGAGGGCTATCAGGAATAAGGTTTTCCACGAAAGAAAACGCAGAGAACAGGTAGCCATCGGTTCAAAAGGCGGACAGGTGATCCGCTGTAAAACCACATTCAGATCCCAGTCAGGTGCTGGCGGGCGCAGAGGTGGTTTAAGTAGAAGGAGACCTCGGAGAAACCGTGCTACGAGAGGGTCGCTGGAGAGAGGTCTGCCGTCCACCGGCACATGGTGTGCTGAAAGAGCACTGAGGTGGACTTTGACGGAGTTGGACTTAAGTCCCAGATTAGAGAGGTAGAGCAGGTACTGCAAGATCACCGACACCGAGCAGGAGAGAAGGGATCCTGAGACTGCTGTACACACCAAACGGAAAAGCGACGCCATTTAAGGGCGTAGCATTTGAGGGTAGAAGGTCGCCGAGAAGCTAGGACGACCTCTTCCACCTCCGCCGGCAGGAGAAGGGGAGCAAGGACTACCCTTTCAGCCGCCAGGCCATTAGGTTGAGAGACCTGAGGTTGGGGTGTAGCAGAGACCCCTGATCCTGTGTTAGGAGATCCGGTTGAAATCCCAGAGGGAACGGATCCTCCGCCGCTAATTGTGAGAGGAGTGGGAACCACGGCTGTCGGGCCCAGCGAGGAGCCACCAGGATCATGGACGCTTTGTCCCGGAGAACCTTGAACAGAGTTCGAGAGACTAGCGGGATGGGAGGAAAAGCATAGAGAAGGCTTTCCGACCATGAGAGCAGAAAAGCATCCGCCGCTACCCGAAGGGGATGTGGCTGACGAGAGCAGAAGCGAGGAAGTTGCCGGTTGAGAGGACTGGCAAAGAGATCCATCGTGGGGAGGCCCCACTTCAGAAAGAGTTTCTGAACTACCAAGGGATCCAGACGCCACTCGTGCGGCTGGAGTATCCTGCTGAGTTTGTCCGCCAGGCAATTTTATTGGCCTGGGAGATAAACTGCCTTGAGAAGAATGCCGTGACTAACGGCCCAAGAGCAGAGCTTCTGAGCTTCTCGGCAGAGAAGGAAGGAGCCCGTGCCCCCCTGCTTGTTCACGTAGAACATGGCAACTTGATTGTCCGTCTGGACAAGGACGGACTGGTGAGAAGTCAGGTGGGAGAAAGCCTTGAGCGCCAGACGAACAGCTCTGAGCTCCAGGAAGTTGATCTGTTGAGCAGACTCCCACGCGGTCCAGAGACCTTGAGTACATGCCCCCTGGCAATGAGCTCCCCAACCCAGGAGGGAAGCATCGGTCGTCAGCACTTGAGCCGGCTGAGGCGACTGAAACGGCATTCCGAGCACCAGGTTCGGCCGATGAAGCCACCACTGTAGGGAAGAGGCCAGTGGTCTGGAGAGGCGCACTAAGTCGGCTAGTCCGCCGGTGGCTTGTTGCCACTGCTGGCGAAGGCACCATTGAGCCGGCCGCATATTCAGGCGAGCATTGGGGGTCACGTGGACGGTGGAAGCCATATGGCCGAGTAGTCTCAGGAAGCGCCTGGCGGAGACCAGGGACTGGCTGCGAAAACGGCCGGCTAGGTCCATGAGCCGTTCAGCCCTGTCGAGAGGCAGGAAAGCTCGAGCCTGAGGAGTGTGCAGTCTTGCACCGATGAACTCTAGATCCTGTGAGGGGAGCAAAGTGGACTTTGCGAAGTTTATGACAAAGCCCAAGTACTGCAGAAGAGTCACCGTGCGGTGTGTGGCATTGGCGACTGCCGGAGAGGACAACGCTCTGATGAGCCAGTCGTCGAGGTACGGAAAGACATAGAGGCCGTGAAGCCTGAGATAGGCCGCCGCCACCACCGCGAGACATTTTGTGAAGACTCGCGGTGCGGAGGATAGGCCAAAGGGCAGTACTCTGTACTGGTAGTGATTTCCTGCCACCACAAACCTTAGGTATTGGCGGTGGCTTGGGTGGATGAGGATGTGCGTGTAGGCATCCTTTAGATCCAAGGAGCATAGCCAATCTCCCTGCTGGAGGTAGGGCAGAAGGATTCCAAGGGTAAGCATCTTGAACTTTTCCCGCACAAGGAACTTGTTGAGGTTGCGCAAGTCCAGGATGGGTCTGAGGCCTCCTGTCCTTTTTGGTATTAGGAAATACCTGGAATAAAAGCCTTGACCTCTCAGGTGGTGGGGCACCGGTTCCACAGCCTGGTCCTGAAGAAGACTTGCTAACTCCTGAAGGAGTAAGTCCCTGTGCAGAGGGAGTCGAGGAGGTTCTCCCGGAAAATAAGAGGGAGGGACCTGATGGAAGTGGAGAAGATATCCTTCTCGCACGACTTGAAGCACCCAGGCATCTGAAGTGATGTTGGACCACCTGTGGGCGAAGTGAACCAGCCGGCCTCCGGTGCTGGGAGGAACCAGCTGAGGGGGAGAGGCTATGCTGAGGAAGTCAAAAACGCCCACCCTGCTGAGCAGGGGCTGGTGGTGCAGGCTTGGGGGCTTGCTGCCTACGGGACCCGTTACCCCGTCCCGTCCCTTGGCCTGCTGACCCTGTTGGGGAGCTGGAGGGGCCTGATACTGGGGGTAGTGTTTATAGGCAGCCGCCTTTCTCGGGTAAAAGGACTTCTTTCCCGAGCCCTTCTTTTTCTGGGAAGGGGCGGAGGTCTTCCTAGAAAGCCTGGTCCTGGTGAGAGTCTCCGTCTCGATTTGTGCAGCCTTTTCAGCCATGGGCTTGAAAAAGAGGATCTCACCTCTGCAGGGGACATCGACCAACTTGTCCTGCACCCAAGGTTCAAGGTCAGACGACTGAAGCCAAGCCTGTCGGCGGGCACCGATGCCAGCTGCGGCCACACGAGCCGATGCTTCAAAGCCATCATAGGCTGCTCGGGACATGAATTTGGAGCATTCCCGTATACCAGTTGTTAAGGCTAGGAACCTCCGCAAAGGTTCCTCGGACAGTCCAGCGGAGAATCCGGCTAGCTCTTTAGCCAGGTCTCGGAGATACATGCCCATGTATAGCTGGTAGGTCTGGACACGACAAGCCAGCATAGAGCCCTGGAAACACTTCTTACCAAGGCCATCCAGGTTACGGGCCTCCCTGCCAGGAGGCACCGAGGAGTGCATTTTCTGGCTCTTAAGCCTATGCATGGCCGATTCCACTACCATGGAATGGTGTGGCAGCTGTGCTTTTTGGAAGCCAGGACTCTTGCGGACTCGATAGATGGAATCGACCCGCTTGCTCAATACCGGCGACGAGGCCGGACTCTCCCACATGCGGAAGAGTAGTCGTTCCAGCATGGGAGGCACCGGTACAGTAAAGTGCTCCCGGGCGGAAGAGTCGTACTGAAGGGCGTCGAGCTCTTCGGCTTGAGGCTCCTCCTCGGGATCCGCAGGGAAGGCCAAAGCCTTGGCCATATCCCTGACGAAGTCCGAGAACCGGGCATCCTCCGGAGGGGACTGTTTCCGAGGTTCGGACTCAGGTGAGTCCGAGGGGACACACCGAGTCCGAAAGGAATCAGGTGACTCCTCCTCTTCAGACTCCCAGACCGACTCCGAGGAGGAATCAGTGGGGTCGGCTCGGGCGGGCGGAGGCGTCGGCCGCCCCGACGCCAAGGGAGTCGGCGGCGACGACCTCGGTCCCGAACGGGAGGCCGAGAGTGACCTCGACCGAGGATCGACTCGAGTTCGCATGGACTCGAGGATCGGCTCGGTCTCCGGGGTCGACTTAGACGTCGACGTCCCGGCGGTCGGGGCAGCGGCGCCAGCGAGGCTAGCGATCAGTGCCCGCTGCTGGTCCATGAAGGCAGATAGTCTGCTCTCCAAGGCCGTCAACCTGAGTCCGACCTCAGGTGACCCAGCAGCCCCCGACTCGGGGCCCGACGTCGGACCTCTCGGAGGCGAGTCCAGAAGGACCACAGGACTTACCCGAGCAGGCAACTCCGACTCCAGGCGAGGTCGCTTCGGGAGGTGCTCCTTCTCCAAAGACCCGGGACGGCTGTCGGGGCTATGCAACCTGGCCCTCGCGGAGCCAGGAGCGTCCACCGACGCCGCCCTCGCGGGTTTTGTCTTCCGTCGATGGTCTCCGGAGGGAGAACCCCTGTCGGAGGAGCTTCGGCGATGGTCAGAGCTGGAGCCTCTGGATGCCGAGGCCTCCGATGAGGTCCGGGTACGGCTGGGGTCAGCGAAGATTCTATCCCGCTGATGCCGCCGACTCCTCAACGCTTTGGAGGACATTTTGCCACAGGCTCCACAGATCATTTCTTCATGATCCGGGCCCAGGCAGCGGAGGCAATTATCGTGTGTGTCAGTAAGTGACATATTTCTGTCACACTGACCACAGCGCTTGAAACCACTGGCAGCCATCGGGGGAAAAAGGGCCCCTGCAAGGTCAAAGGACCGGGCTGCCAGCGAAAAAACCGAAAACGAAACTGACCAAAAATCAGAAAAACTGAAAAATAAGGGAAGGACTCGCAACGGCGTCGCGAGTCCGGGCAGGAAAACGACCGGCGTCGAACCGAATTGAAAAACGAGAAAACTCACGAAAATCAACTTTTTTAGCGGGGACACGACGGGTACGTCTGTAGGGCTCCGCGGAAAAAAAGAAGACTGGCTAAGATGGCACCCTTGGGCGGGAAGGCGACCGCGCATGCGCGCTGCAATTCCCAAAGGCTTTCTGTGAAAGCTGGGGAAAATTGCTCCGCAAGGGCTCCGTCGGCGCCGACATCACCCATATGTGAGGACTGACTTCCTGCTTGGTCCTGGAGAACCAAATATCAAATTTCAAAAAGAAGAAAATACTCCAAGAAAGAAACAAACAATACAGAAGAGACAGATGCCCCCCCCCCCCCCTGCTAAAAAAGTAAGGATATGCACTACAAATTATATTACATATAATCAAAGCAGGAATCTGGTAAAAATAAAAAAAAAGATGAAATTAGACTTACCTGCTAATTGTAGTTCCTGGAGTGTAGCCAGTCTAGTCCTGGACCTCTGGGTTCCCTATCCAATCCAGCAGCTGGAGACAGAGAAAACTCCTCCTTTTTTCTGATGTCACCGGTATATCCACTTGGAATCCGCCTCTTGCCATCAGTAACCTACTGACAAAGCAGACTCACTGGAGACACAATTAAGAATTCAAACGGAGAAAATATTTCAAAACTATGCAAAACCTATGTAAAAACTAATCAACCCTTGAGGGGCTACAGATCAGCACCTTGCTGAAAGCGAGCCCACCCCGCTCGAAACTGACTTTAACTGAAGCAGATTCCTCCTCCCCCGAAGAAAGGAAAAAAAAGAGGGAAAGAAGCCACCCTTTTCATCCGCATTAGGGTACTATCCTATATACCACATTACCTGTCCCCTCTTTTTTTTTTGTATAGATTCCTGATCTTATCCACTTACCACACCTACCCTGTAGGGCGCAAATAAGACTCTTACCTGTAAGTGGGCCATCGTCCAGGCAATAAGGACGCAGAACGCCTAGGGAGGGATACAGGACTAGACTGGCTACACTCCAGGAACTACAATTAGCAGGTAAGTCTAATTTCATCTTCCTGATCGTGTAACTAGTCTAGTCCTGGACCTCTGGGTAAGTACCAGAGCAGTAAACGAAAATCAGACTTGGGAGGGCCCTGGACGACCCGCCTGCAGTACCGCCGAAGCAAATGACGTCTCCTCCCTCGCGTGCACATCGAGGCGGTAATGTTGCGCAAACGAATTTAAGGATGACCAAGTCGCCACTTTGCAAATTTCTACCAGAGGCACTAAGCGGAACTCTGCCCAGGAGGTAGCTTGCGCCCTTGTGGAATGAGCCCGAAGCCCGTCGGGCACAGCCTTTCCTTTCAACAAATAGGCGGACGCGATGGTCTCCTTGAGCCAACGAGCAATGGACACTTTCGACGCCGCTTCCCCCTTCCTAGGACCCGCAAACAGCACAAAAAGTTTGTCCGACTTACGGAAGGCAACGGTCCTACGGAGGTACTGTTTTAAGGCCCTGTGGATATCCAATAGATGTAACCCTCTCGAGTTCGACGCGCCCCCCTCTGGAGCAAAAACGGGCAAAGAAATTTCCTGGTTGACATGGAAAGGGGACAACACCTTTGGAAGAAAAGCCGGCACCGTCCACAGAATCACCTTTGAAGGGAAGAACGAGAGATAGGGCTCCCTGCATGAGAGCGCTTGTAACTCCGAGATTCTCCTAGCCGATCTTATGGTCACCAGGAATACTACTTTTAAGGTGATATCCTTGATAGTCGCTCGGGAGAGCGGTTCGAAGGGAGGACGCTCGAGCGCGTCTAAGACAGATGGCAAATGCCACTTCGGGATGATCTGCCTAATCAGCGGCCGCAGCAGCGACCCCGCACGCAAGAAACGCTTAATATCCCAATGACAACCGATAGAACGCTCCCCAAGCTTGCCTCTGTAGCACGACAACGCTGCCACGTACACCCGCAATGATGCCACTGCAAGTCCTTTGTCAAGACCATCCTCCAAGAAATCCAAAATATGAGAGATGGAGGCTTTCAAGGCTTCGCAGTTCCGGGCCTCGCACCAGGCCTCGAAGAACCTCCAGACGCGGATATACGCAAGAGAAGTGGGGTTTTTCCTCGCCCTTAAGAGGGTAGAAATGACGGCCGCCGAATACCCTCTCGCCATCAACCGCGCCCTTTCAAGAGCCAGGCCGTAAGCGAGAATCGATCCACGTGCGGCATGAGCAGAGGACCCTGAGTCAGAAGATCCGCCCGAGAGGGGAGCCGCCATGGCTGGGACACAGACAGGCGAACGAGATCTCCGTACCAGGGTCGACGAGGCCAGTCTGGAGCTATCAGGATCACTTGGCCGTTGAACTCTGCGATCCGCTGTAGGACTCTTCTGATCAGCACCCACAGTGGAAACACATATAGGAGCTGACCTGCCGGCCACTCCTGAATGAGAGCGTCCAACCCCTCAGACATACTTTCCCTTCTTCTGCTGAAGAAGCGGCTGACCTTCGCCGAGGAGAAGGTGGCCATCAGATCCATGACCGGCGTGCCCCACCTGTGCACGATCAACTCGAAGACCCCGGGATGAAGGACCCATTCCCCCGGATCCACTCTCACCCGACTGAGGAAATCTGCCTGTACAATGTCTACTCCTGCGACATGTGCCGGTGACAGATCCAGAAGGTGCTCTTCTGCCCATTTGCACAGGACTCCTGCTTCGACCTCCAGCACCACGCTGCTGGTGCCGCCCTGCTTGTTGACATAGGAGACCACCGTAGCATTGTCCGAGAGCACCCGTACCGCCTTGCCGCTGAGAAAAGGATGGAACGCCTGCAAGGCGAGAGTCACCGCTCGTAGTTCTAACCGGTTTATTTGCCAAGTCTGCTCTTGCACCGACCACCGACCCTGCGCGAACCGGCCTTGGCAATGAGCTCCCCAACCTGAAAGACTGGCGTCCGTCATCACCGCTATCCAGGCCGGCGTGTCCAGAGGCCTCCCTCTCTCCAATGTCGCGGGAAACAACCACCAACGCAGGGAGCGACGAGCTTCTTCCGGGCAGAGCAGCTTCTGAGACAGGGAATCCCGCTGATGCGACCAACGACGAAGTAACGCCGTTTGCAAGGGCCGCATATGTGCTCGTGCCCACGGGACCGTTTCTATGGCCGCCGCCATTGTTCCCAACAACTGCAGATACTGCCACGCTGAGGGTGCCGGGCAGTGGAGAAAACGACGCACCAGCTTCCGAAGACTCTGCGCTCTCTCCGCCGTGAGAAACACCTTTCCGACTGTGGTGTCGAAGCGAGCTCCCAGATACTCCAGGGTTTGAGAAGGTACCAGGTGACTCTTGGTCATGTTGACAATCCAACCTAGCTCCTCCAGAAAAGCCACCACTCGGGCAGTAGCCTCCATGCTCTCGGCTCTTGACTTTGCTCGAATCAACCAGTCGTCCAAATAGGGGTGCACTAAGATGCCTTCCTTCTTTAGAGCCGCCGCCACAATCACCATGACTTTGGTAAACGTGCGCGGAGCCGTCGCTAGGCCGAACGGCAGCACCCGGAACTGGTAGTGGCCGAAAGGGACCGCAAAACGGAGAAATCTGTGGTGGTCCAGACTTATGGGAATGTGGAGGTAAGCCTCCGACAGATCTAGAGAGGTTAAAAATTCTCCCTTCTGCACCGCTACAATAACTGATCTTAGTGTTTCCATATGGAAGTGAGACACCCGAAGACAACGATTCACGCCTTTCAGATCCAGAATCGGCCGGACGCCCCCCACCCCTTTTTGAGAACGACGAAGTAGATGGAGTAACGACCTTCGCAGCACTGGTCTGGGGGTACCGGCACGATTGCCCCCTGATCCAGAAGCCTTTGAACCGTCTCCCGCAGTGCTGCAGATTTGGCGGGAGACTTCCCGGGAGACTGAACAAAGTCGTCCCGCACAGGTCTCAGAAGCTCCAGAGCGTAGCCCTCCCAGATCACCTCTAGGACCCACTGATCGGACGTTACCCGGGCCCAGGCAGGATAAAACTCCCGAAGCCGTCCCCCGACCGGCCGCAAGAGAGCCTGGGCCCCCGGAATTTCATTGCTGCTTTTTGGCCGCGAAGGACGAGGAGGAGGACGGCCCAAACCCCCGTCCAGCACCTCGAAACCCTCGGGAACCATGTCCTCTGTTAGAGAATCGACCTCTCTGCGCAGGGGCAAATCGTTGGGCCCTAAACCGCCGAAAATCTCGCTGCTGACCTCTACCAGCCAAGCCCGGCCGTACAGACTTAGGCTTGTCCTCAGGTAGCTTACCGCCTTTCGAGTCCCCCAAGTCTTTCACCAATTTCTCTAAGTCCTCCCCGAACAAGAGACGCCCCTTAAAGGGAAGTTTGCTCAACCTTGCCTTGGAGGAACTGTCCACCGCCCAGTTGCGCAGCCACAAGTATCTTCGTGCCGCCATTGCCGAGGCCATGCTGTTCGACAAACCACGCATAAGATCGTATTGACTGTCGGCTAAATAGGCCGCTCCCGATTCCAGCCTAGTCGCCTCTCCAGACCCGTCACCCCCTCGAGTGACCTGTACTCTGGGCCCAGCGGAGACATGCCCTCGCTACCCAAGCCCCGCAGATAGCGGCTTGAAGCGACAGCACATTCACCTCAAATATCTGGCGCAATAAGACATCTAACTTCCTATCTTGGGGGTCCTTAAGGGCCGCACTACCCTCAACAGGGATGGTAGTCTTCTTGGTAACCGCTGACACCGCGGCATCCACCTTTGGTGACTTGAACACCTCCCTGTCCTGATCCAAGAGAGGGTAAAGGCGCCCCAAGATCCTGGACCCCTTCAGAGGAACTTCGGGCAGGTTCCATTCTTCCTGAATCATCTCCCGAAATACTCGGTGCACTGGGAAAGCCCTCTGAGTCTTTCTAAAAACCTGCAATAGCGGGTCCTCCAGGGTCTCCTCTTCCGCTGACCCTGGCACAGGCATATTCAAAACTGTCAGGGCCTCGCTAATCAAAGCTAGAAGCTCTTCCTTCCGGAAAACCCGCACCACTCTGGCTTGATCTTCCCTTTCAGAGAGCTCACCTTCTTCGAGCTCTTCCTCCACCTCAAGAGCCCCAGCATCCTCATCCGATAGATGACCCTCTGAGGCCAAAGAAGACTCCGCCGGTAGTCCCTCCGAACACGGCCTCTTGGCCCCGCTCGTAGAACCCGCAGTGGGGAGAGGCGTCGCAGCTCTCTTGACCCCGCTCCGAAGATCAGGCTCTGAGACCTGCTGAACATTGGTACTGAGAGCTTTCTGAAGCAGGGCAACAAAATCCTGCGAGAAGATGGCAGAAAGGTCTAGCCTGAGGGAGAGAAGCGGCTGGCGCAGAAGATGGACCTGCCACCGGCTCCTCCAGGACCCTCTCTGGCAGTAGAGACTCTGAACACCCCAGCTCTGGCTCTTGCGTGTTCCCCGAGTCCATTCTGGCAGAATCTGAAGGAATCGGATCTCTTACACAGGCTTTACAGAGTCCGGAGATAGAGCCTTTTTTTAAACCGCAAACTAAGCAAACCGGCTTAGAGGGCATAGTGAGGGGAGCAGTAAATGACAGCACGGAATGAAATGAAAGTGCTTAATACCCCCATACACGGCGAAGAATGTGAGGAAGAGATGGCAGACAACAGAAGAGAGAGGCAGAGAGAGCCCTGAAAGAGGCCCAAACAGATGCTGAAACCGCGCGGGAAAAGTGCGTTCCCCGGTAGTGTCACCACGCGGCTAGGCCCGCCGCCGTGATTTCACGCCTAAATCCTCACTCCAAACTGCCGCTAAAGAAAAAGACTGTTCCACTCAAAAAGCCGCGTGCGTGAGCCCACGACAAACTGAGTACTCACCAGGCTGGTCCCTCGAGGATAAGAAGGGACTTCTGAAGCTGCCGGAGGTAATCGCGCACTGCTAAAATCAGCGGGCGGTCTCTCACACTCAGTCTGCCAGCGCACTGACAGGCAGACTTCTGTGTGGCGCTGGCAAGACTGGACTCCGGAGCACCCCCTCCCCCCTTACCTGTAGCTTGCTGCTCGTAAGCAAACAGCTATGGAACTCCCGCACAGGCTCTCTCTGAAATTCTGATTGAAGCACTAAAGCGGGAGGGGGAGGGGGAAAAAGGCGAGGGCAAGAGATAGTAAGGAAGGAAACGTGAGCCCCACTTAAAGGCACAGTCCTCCAAAGCCCCCTCTTTTCTTTAATCTAAAAAAGATGTAAAACAACACTAATTAAAAAACTAATGAAAAAGAGATACAGTAACTTAATTGATTCTCCAGTGAGCCCGGACCGCCGGGCTCCTATCTATCCAGCTGCTTGGAGACTGAGGTTACTGATGGCAAGAGGCGGATTCCAAGTGGATATACCGGTGACATCAGAAAAAAGGAGGAGTTTTCTCAGTCTCCAACTGCTGGATTGGATAGGGAACCCAGAGGTCCAGGACTAGACTGGTTACACGATCAGGAATTGCTAATTATAAAAACACGAGAAAGGGAGATAAGGGCTGGCTCAATCGCAGTCCTGCTTGCTATTTGAGATACCTAATTTCACTTTCTGAGCCCAGTTTCTTCTTTACGCTTGGGATTCTCCAGAGAGTGCATTCCCAGCCTCCGAGAGAGGGTACCAAGGGTGTGCAGCAGTTGTTGAATTGAATGTGCATCTCTTAGAGGGGAGAGACTAAAGTTCCCTCCTCAAGTCTTGCTGAGTACCTTCACATGGTGACCCCATTGTATAACATCTATACTAAATCTCAGCAAGGCAACACTACAATTAAAGAATGTTAGGAACAAAGAAAAAATACATACTGGCCGCACGTCGCCCAGGATAAATAGGTGCCCACCTGTAGCTTAAGCACTAGGGCTAACGATGGTGGTTGCGATAGTGCAAGTGTTTCAGAAGCAGATAACATCCCTGCCATGGTGAGCCTGTTCATGGATCCACTGTGGCAGGATATAAACCACAGAAATTTATGAAAAAGTTAAGAGGATTAACTACAGTTAAGTGGAATTCTGCAGATAATGAGGAGATAATGTACTGCTATTTTTATGCTACAAACACTATATTTAAATCAAGAGGGTATGCACAGAGTCTGCCAAAAGCTGGAAGAAAGAGGAAATTTGCCATTAGAAAAACTGCAAAAAGTACATCTTATGAACTCCAGCAGGAGGCTCTCTTTGGCACAATGCAATTATTACGCCGAGCATTAGCAGTAAATTTGAGAGATTAAGATCATATTCTACATACCCTGGCTTAGAAGCGAGGTTCACGACTGCCATGGTATGTGCAAAACTAAACAAAAACAATAGCCAAGAGCAGGAAAAGAGTAATCCAACCTTGTAAGGTGTTTAGCGGGTTTTTGTTATAGTTTGATGTGCAAAACTAACCCATTAGGAGAAACTACCCCGAGTGCTAAAGCAATCTTTCTTAAAGGAAAGTTGAATAAAACAAAACCTCTCTGACTGAAGATTGTTGAGAGAAAAGATCAGTGGAGCATATTATATTAAAAACTGCTTTAACAGTATGCAATAAGATATAAGCCATCAATCAACTAGCAATTCCCGTAGTCTCATAACAGTTTTGTAACAGTAGATTAGGCTCAAAGGTCTAGCAAGACTAGATGTATGAACAAACAAAAAAAAGTCCATGCCCAGAAAGTATTCTTTAAGAATCAATAGGCTGAGACTACATAATCCAAGAGTCACAAGAGGAAAACTGTTACTTACTTGTAGCAGGGGTACTCCATAGACAACGGAATGAGTCCTCACCAATGGAGCACTGTATAGGAAACGTCTCCTAGCAGCTTTTGGAGTGGCTACAAAAAAAAAAAAAAAATACTGTGCATCTCTTCTCATCTGCCACTGCCGCACCTCATCTCAGTCCACCCTTTAGCTGATGAAAGAACGCAACTCCAAAGGGTGAGGGTTGTGAGGACTTATCCTGCTGTCGACAGAGAACACATGCTATAGGTAAGTGTTTTCCCCTTGGACAAGCAGGATAAGTGCTCACATATGGAAATCCCTAGCTATAGGCTGCCTCAAAAGAAAAAAAAGGAACTAGTGTCACAAGACGTTGACAGTAACAAGCAGGCCTTTTTGGATTGCATATTTTTGGATTTTTTTTTTTTTTTAATGCATAGGATGCAGCCTGGAACTGAAAAAAAAAAAAACCCAGGGTCTAGGGAAGATGGAGTTAGATTACATAGCACAAACAGATTCTAGAGAACGAATTGACCAAATTTACCATTATGTTGGGGAGTCCCATTCCAAACAGTTAGATGTGAATATGTGAACAGAAGTCCAAGACATGGCTTTGCATATCTCCTCCATGGAGGCAAATCTCAAATGGACCACCGACATAGCCATGGCTTAGACATTATGAGCTATGACATAACCCTCGACAGTCAAGCCAGTCTGGACATAAATGAAAGAAATGCAATTTGCTAGCCAAATTCAAAGTGTATGTTTGATGACAGCAGCCCCCAACTTACTGGGGTCAAAACAAACAAAAATGTGAGCGGAATTTCTAAGGGCTTTATTCCACTCCAAACAAAAGGCCACTGTTCTCTTGCAGTTCAACGTGTGCAATGCACTTTCCTCTTTGTAAGTATGAGATCTTGGGCAAAATATTAGTAGAACTACTGAATGATTAAGGTGAAAATCCACCACCACCTTAGCAAGGAACATAGGATGAGGGTGAAGAGCCACCTATTGTTGTAAAACTTAGTATAAAGGTGGATCGGCTACTAGAGTCTGGAGCTTGCTACCTGCACGCTGATGCCACCACCACCAAAAAAGTGATCTTCCAGGTCAGACTCTTCAGTCCACAGGTATAACATAGCTTAAAAGAGAGCTTACATCAGCTGAGTTAAACCAAGTTGAGATCCCAAGATCTTATGGGACGCTTAAGGGAAAGCTCTGTAAGATGCAAGCCCCGCACAAAGCAAACAATTAAATGCTATAGAGATGGTTTACCTTCTCCACGAAGATAATGCTAATTGCACAGGAGGTGTGCTCTTACAGAGCTGGTCTTCAGGCCAGACTGACAAATGTAGAAGGTATTCAAGTAGATTTTGTGTGGGAAAAAATAAAAGATCTTGGTCCTTTCCCTCATGCTTGATGGCAAACTTATTTCACTTAAACCCATAAGACCTCCTAGTGGAATCTCTCTTGGAAGCCAAGAGGATGTTGGCCACGTCGACCAGCAGGTTCAGATACAACAAAGTTAACCTCTCAACATCTAAGCTGTCAGGGCTAGGATTTGATGTTGCAATGTAAACAGTAATCAGTGTTGGTGAAGAGTCCAGCCAAACTGGTTCCCTGACAGAAAGTTCCAGAAGGAGAGGGAACTACAGCTGACTTGGCCAGTAAGGGGTTACTAGATGCATAGTGCTTTTGTTGCCTTTAGTTTCAGGAAAGTCTTCGCTATCAGAGATATAGGAGGATATACATGCAGAAGACCCACCCCAATCAAGGAGGAAGGCATCCAAGGCTAGTTTACCACGTGTCCCTACCATGCAGCAGAAATGAACATCTACCTGGTTCAGAAGAGTGGCAAACAAATTTAATCAAAGGGGTGCCCCATTCTTGAAAGATAGTGCAATCCCCTGTCCAGGATCCATTTATGAGGTTGAACGACATGACTCAGCTTGTCTGCCCGGGTATTATCTTTGCCAGCCAAATATGTGGCCCTGAGAGTCATCCCATGAGAGGTGGCATAGTTCTTATTCAGTCTCGCAAAAGTATGATCCCATTTCTCCCTGGTGTTGATGTAGCACATGGCTATTTGGTTACCCGTTTGAATCATGGCAATATGGTTGGCCAGTCTCTAAAAGCTTTTAGTGTGTTCAAAGTTCCTCTCTTTTCCATCAAATTAATTTGGTGGAGTCTCTCCTGTGAGTACTACAACCTCTGATTGTGAAGCCCATCTACAGTTTAGATACATCTGTTATGAATAGTTTTTGTTTGGGGGAGAATTTGGAAGGGGACATTTGTGACCAGTTTGGAATGGGGACCAGACACAAAGGAGAGCACCAAACTCGCAGAAAGTCCAAACCAAACAACAGAGCGAGCAGGATAAGGGGTTGTTCATTAATAAAGTGCAAGTGACCCTTATCCTGCTCGCTCTGTTGTTCAGTTTGGAATGGACCATCCACCAGGACAGGGAGTCCAAGAGAGAAACTGCGACAGCTATCACGTCTTGAAGCCTGTGAGTGGACTGTGCCCACTGTATAGTCAGATTCCACCAAGTCTGCCTCATTCTGAAACATGACAAAAATTTTACATGTGTTGATAGCCCAACATTCTCAAGATGTTTCTCGCTGTCGTCTGCTGACTCATTCGTATCTTTTCCACAACCATCACCAGTCAGGTATGCCTGTCTTGTGAAAGAAAGGCTTTCACCTGAATCGTGTCCAGTAGAGCTCCAATGAATTCCAATTGTCATGATGGGCCTAAATTTGACTTGGGATAATTTATGACTAACTTGAGTAACTATCATCCAGATAGTTGAGTGCACCGATTCTTGAACTCCTTCGAGTTGTGCTCTTGACCAGCAAAATTGTCCCGATAGAGAAGCATGTGCATGCTCAGTCTGAATAGACATGCTGTGACTACTGCAGGGCACTTTGTAAATATGCAAGAAATTGATGCAAGCCCAAATGTCAGGATGCAATACTGGAAGTGGCGTTTCCCTAAGACAAATCAGATACATCCTAGACACAGGAAAATATCTGAATGTGGGTATATACATCTTAAGTCCAGAGACATAATTAATCCTCCTTTTGAAGAAACGGAATTAGGGTGCCAAGGGAAAACATTCTGCTTTTTTCTTGGACCAGATATTTGTTCAAATTCCTCAGATCTAGGATGGAACAGAACACCCATGTCTATTTTATGACCAGAAGTAGCCAAGTAGAATTCCTGTCCTGGGGGGAAAGGGCTCAGCTGCATTGGTCTATTAAGGGGTATAAAGTTCCTGTAGAAGTATTTTCTGGTGCTGAGAGTTGACTGAATGAATGAACTCAGTGGGCAATTTGGTGGTAGGTCCAATAGTTTGGTTTAGGTGCAGATCACACCTATCTGGTCAAATAAACTGTCAAGTTAGGGGCAGTGGAGGTTCTTGCCTGGAGCCAGAGGAGTATTGCAGCCAGCAGTGTGTGGATACCCTGGGTGTTTTGGAGCGTGGATAGCTGTTCGGGGGTTGTGCTCCACCCACACTGTCGGGTCATCAGCACAACTCCTCCATAAAATGCTGGCACTTTTCTAAGGGGCATGGAATAATGGGATGTGTCTCCTTTGTTGCCAACTCTGTGCCCAGGAAAGGAAGGTGGTGATATGCCTCACAAGAGAAAAAACAAAGGACAAGGACCAGGGACTGTCGGAAGTGCTACAACTGTGAGTACCGTGGTCAATCCTATGGATAGACATGTAATGTCCGTTCTAGCTAGGACTTCGGCAAGCACCCATATAGTATTATCCTCCTCCAAGTTTGAAGCCACTATAAGCCCCAATGAGTGTACTCTTCCACCTCAACCAGTAACTACCCCAATATTGTTGTGTGAGGGAGAGCAGTCCCCTGAACTGGGTGTTTGTTTTGGATCCCTCTTTGGTTCCCTTCCCGATTGACTCTTCAGTTCCAATGTTTGCAGTTTTCTGTATCTGTTGTAGCTCCTCAGCCTTCACTAGGGTCAGCACCTGATTCTTTGTCCTAGTTTTTGAAGCAATCTTTGGATGCGATTCCCGTTAAGGCTACTTTGGTGGCTTCATTTGTTACAGATATAGACAAATCATTGTTCATGAAATTGTATTTTAAGAATAAGTTACCGTAAAACCTCTAATTGACCGCCATGGCGCTCTATTTTTCAACCCCTCTGCCAAGGTGGTGGTCTATTAGAGGTGGCGTTCAAATAGAGGGTGGCGGTTTATTTTTCAACTATCTGGCCAAACGTTTAAGTGGACAAACTTTACACACAGCCGACTATTGTAACGTGCAGAAAATGCATCTGTGAACTATCACTTTTTGACAGCCAAATCAAGCTAGAACGTTAGCGGTGAGCACTGCTTTTACATTGCGCAATACAGCATAGTACGGTAGAAAACACATGAATTATTGCATCAGAAAAAGGCGCCAACAAGACGTCTACATTAACATTCATAAACTACAAATCTTTTTATCGTTTCGAACAAAGAAAGAAACTCTATGAGAAAATCTTTGTTTCTTTTACACATGAATGTTAAATGCAGTAAATTTACACAAGGTGAGAGTGGCGCTCTATTAGAGGTGGCGCTCTATTAGAGGGTGGCGCTCTATTTTTCAACCTCTCTGCCGGAGTGGCGGTCTATTAGAGGTGGCGCTCTATTAGAGGTGGCGGTCTATTAGAGGTTTTACGGTGAGTCCCTTTTGTGGACAAAGGGTATTAGTTTTTCCGGATGTTGCCAGGGCCACTCCACTGAGGCGTAAAGGTTTTCTTCAGCTTAAACCCAGTGTGTTAGTGTTGGGAGCTTCTTTCTTTCTGTGTTTTCCCTGCAAATACTTGGTTGGGTTGCAGGGCGCCCAATATGTTTATACGACCCCCTGCAGCTCAAGGGAATTGTTAGGAGTAGAGAGGGTTTGGCCCCCAGCAATGCTTGATGAGTAGCTTATGAGGACATTGTGTGCCAAATTTATTTGTAATTATGTGGGTGTGGGAATGTGTATGTTAAGTGTAAAATTAGGGCTTTTGGGCATTGTATACCATCTTTTCCCCTTGATGTGATCTAATGGCGAACCGTTATGTTTATAATTTATTTCTTGGTGAAGTTGTATATACACCTGATTCTGTTTCGTTTGTTTTTCTGTTGTAAAAAAATTGGAATTTTTCAATTTAAAAAAAAAAAAAAAACACAGAACACAACTGTCAAGTTACTAGGAGCCAAAAGTCCATGAAAGACAGTTAACCTCATAAGAACATAAGAGGTGCCATACTGGGTCAAACCAAGGGCCCAACAGCAGCCAATCCAGATCACAAGTACTGTCAGGTTCCCATAAAGGTACAAGGATTCCATGTTGCTTATCCTAGGGTAAACAGTGGATTTCCCTGGTTTTCTTTAATAATGGTCCTAGTGATTTGTTGCTTTTTAGTATGTCAATTTGATATTTTACATAAGAACATAATGTATGCTGTACTAGGTCAGATCAAGGGTCCATCAAGCTCAGTACCTGTTTCCAGCAGTGGCCTCCCTCCTCCTGGAAGATTGTCCAAAATCAGTACTAGAGTACTGACTATGTTCTCTAGAAGTGAGCCAAAACCTTACCCCTGGTTTTGACTGGGGAACAGGCTAGGATATCTAAGGCTTATGCTGACGAGACGAAGAGAAAGGACCCTGCTTGATATGGATTAAGCAGGAAGGAGGATGCCTATGCCTGTGATAGGTCCTCCTTTGCCGCCTACCCCTCACAGATATACTTCCCAGATGAGGAGACTGATCTTAAGAGTGCCATTCTGTTGCTTGATGGGGGTAGCAGCCTCCTGCATCTTACCTCTGAAGAGATTAATTCCAGGGTATGGCACATCAGTGAGCTTCTCCTGAAAAACTATACTTTAAGTCTGAGACTTGGAGCAAAGAAAGTCTCTGAGTGCCAATATTCAGAAGAAACTGCTCTTAAAGCCACATTAAAAATATATCACTTGGTCTATGTATTTTCTACACTTTCCCTTGGCTCACTAGAGACTGGAGTTACACAACTTCCTCTAGAGGAGAAAGTCAGCAAAGCCCTACAAGTCACACATGAGGTTCCACAAGTGCATGCCCATGAACAGCACTTAAGACATTACATGGCATGTAAGCATAGCATTCCGAAAAATTTTCACCCAAAAGAATCCAAAGTCCTAGTCTCCCTCCCTGGGGGAGTCTAAGTTGGAACTCTTGGCCCTTTTAAGAGTGGAATCAACAACCATGGAAAGATGCGGCTGCTGTAGCTTTTTTGAATCCATGAGCCTTCTGGACTTTACACATTGAATCAACCTTCTTGCTACAGGCTGTACAGAGAGGGTAGTCTTCCACATACTAATCTGAAGAATTCTATGAATGGACACCATCACATTTTTCTTAGGGGGAAATCACAAAACAGGAGGATTTCCAATTCAACCATGGATTCCTCCTTCATTTCCAACTTAAATGGGACAGACTTGGCCATTCCCCATACAAACATCAATGGAGGACAGTTTCTCATGAGAAGTTGATATCTCCTCCAGGAACGTAAGTGCAATCATGTTCTCTGATGCCTTGGAGAGTGGTCACCTCCTGATGCACTGGAAATGGACACCAGCTGGACAGTGTCAAAGCCCTTTGAGATCTCAATGACAGCGACTCTCCCACAAGTCGATTTGTTTAACAGGTTCTATTTTATACCGCTTTATCATTTCAGTTAAAGCGATTTACACTAACTTAAACTTGGTAATGTAAATTAAGCAAGGGCATCCATAACTTGGATTTTTCTGAGGCAATGGAGGGTTAAGTGATTTGCTCAAGGCCACAGGGAATGCTAGTTGGAATTGAACCCTGGTTTCTTGGTTCCCAAGCTAGTGTGCCAACCATTAGGCTATTCCTCCACTCCAATGAATTTCAAGAACTAACTAGATATCTCGATGCAGTCAAAGCAGCAGCCTCATAGTGGGCAAAGATGACCTCCATCCTTTCCTTGAAGCTCCTCATGAGATGCTCCTTGAAGGCTGCCAATGTAGAGGGATAACAGCAGAATCAGCTGATGTCTACGGAATCTCTCAGAGTACTGCTAGGCTAGTCTCAGCTCCATCAAGGCCGGCACGGCTCCTCCGGTACTAAGGAGGATGAGTGTTCCTCACGTTGGGGCTACTTCAAGTGTACCAGTTCCCTTCATATGTCGATGCCCAGGTGATTGATGAACTACAATGCCAGTGCATTTCAGCCTCTGCCTAATGCTCAGTATCTTTCCTTCGATGACGATGATAATAATGAAATGGAGGACAAATTCTTCCTCTTCTTCAGATGGGATCTAGTAGATGACCGATCCCAGGACACCCTATCAATGCTAGACTCCGAGTGGGCCTAATGGCTCCTTAATGTTGGTGCACCTCCTGGTGCTAAGGTCATGGAGATGGAAGTTGCCGATGCTTATGTTGATGGACCAGATTTATATGTGCTGTTCTTCATGACCTCTGATCTTTCTCTGTCACCCACAAACACAAACCATAACAAGAGGGTTTATGGTCAAACACCAATTGTGAGTGTCTGTTAACAGACATGGTCCTGCTGCAGAAGGAGTGCAGCTGGACAGTTTCTAGGACATGTTATCCAGAAAAGTAGCTGCAGCAAAATCAAAATGCCTAAATGTAGCCTATAAACAGTAAATCTAATTTAAAATCACCACAATTGTTACAAACTATTAAAGCACTAATTATAATGTAACATTCAGCCTTAAAAGGTCCTAATCCTGATTGTGTTTCAACGGGGTATTTTGAGTTTCACTGGGTGTAGTGATTGTGGAGCGAGTGGGTATGAGCGAATGAATGTTAATGAATGGATGATTGAACACATATGTTTAGTTGGGTCTTGTGATGCACTAGTTGTTTTAAGGTTGATAATTTGTAAGTAAGGTTTTATATACTGTCAATGTATTTTAAATTATATTAGAAATATATATGCTTAAATGGTTTGATATAATAAATGAATAAGTACCATATTGAAAATAATAAGTTTGTTGATTGTCTACCCATATAGGTATTACCAGTGGTTTATATAGGCTAAAGAGTAATTAGACCTTACCTGCTAATTAGCATTCCTGAAGGAACTCCAGTCCAGTCCCTCACCTATGGGTTATGCTCTCCTTCCAGAAGCTTGGAGACTGAGCACGTCATCTTCTTGATGACTCTAGGGTATATATATATAACACTAGCATCTCCCACCAGCTCCAGTATCCTATTGACAAAGCAGACTCAAAGGAGAGACAATCAAGTAGATCAACCAACTTATTAGAACTTCAGCAAAACAATCCAACCTATGAACTCCTCTTATTCAGGGGGGGGGGGGGGATCCCTTTACAAGGTGGGGAGAAGGCGGCGGCTTACCTGTGAGAACAATCACTCTCGAGGTCCCCGAGCAGGGGGCAGACAGCTCGACCATTCCGTCACATCACCTTTGCTCTTCCAGCACCGAGCCTAAACGCATCTACCACATACCAGCCCACACCCTTGGGCCGGAACGCTTCAATAATATGTAACACAAACACAAACTCTGGGCGGGTTCAGGGACTAGACTGGAGTTCCTTCAGGAACGCTAATTAGCAGATAAGGTCTAATTACTCTTTCCTAAGCGTCCCTACAGTCCAGTCCCTCACCTCTGGGATATAACAGAGCAGTTCAAACCATGGGAGGCACCTACAAGTCCAGCCCAAAGAACCGCCCCACCGAAAACTGCATCCCCCGCTGCCTGGACATCCAAACGATAATGCTTAGCAAAGGTATGCAAGGAGGTCCATGTCGCCGCCCTACAGATATCCAAAGGCAGCACTAGCCTATATTCTGCCGACGAGGCTGCCCGGGCCCACGTAGAATGCACCCGTAACCCCACTGGAATGGGAATGCCCTTCAGAATGTACTCTGAAGCAATTGCTTCCCTGATCCACCCGGAGATCGAGGCCTTGACCGCTGCCTCCCCTTTACGTGGGCCCCCGAACAAGATGAACAGATGGTCTGATCTGCGTAATGCCTCCGTCCTCCTCAGATAATGCTTCAGCACCCTACGAACCCAACCGGTGCAATCGAACATCCACAGCTTCTTCCCCCACCTGAATCAGGGAAGGCAGAGAAACCGGCCGATTCACATGAAATGCCGACACCACTTTGGGGAAAAAGGAAGGCACCGTCCGCAGGACCACCTTCTCCTTGTAGGTGGCCAGAAAAGGAGGTTGGCAAGAAAGAGCCTGAAGCTCCGAAATCCATCTGGCCGAACAAATCGCTACCAGGAAAACTGTGTCTTGAGAGTCAAGTCCTTCAGAGAAGCCCACTCCACCGGCTCATAGGGCTCCCCCGTAAGGGACTCCAGTACCAGATTAAGGTCCCAAGACAGAACCGCTGACCTTAGCGGCGAACGAATGCAACTCACTACCCTCAAAAATTGCCCCACATCCGGGTGCTCACCCAGAGATTTCCCTTGAATCTTTCCCCAATAATAGGAAATTGCTGCTAATTGCATCCCCAAAGAGCTGGTAGCCAGGCCCTTCTCGAAACCTGCCTGCTAAATGTCTAGGATATCCAAGTATGGTAGCCGCAGCCGGATGACTCCCCTGTTCTGCGCACCAGCCTTCAAAGACCCGCCAGACCCTAACATAGGAAAGACAAGTCAACTTCTTCCGAGCTTTCAGCAAGGTAGAGATGACTGAACCGAAATACCCTCGCTTCAACAACCTCAACTTTTCAAGAGCCAAGCCGTAAGCGAGAATCTATTCACCTGTGGCATCCGCACTGGCCCCTGTATCAAGAGGTCCTCGCACCGGAAGCCTCCATGGCCAATCCACTAGCAACCGAACTAGGTTGGCATACAACGGCTGCCTTGGCCAATCCAGAGCTATGAGCCCATGGAGGAAACATACAGAAGCCCCTCCGTGGGCCACTTTTGCACTAGGGCATCCAAGCCCTCCGACATCCTCTCTTCTTCTGCAGTAGAAGCAGCCCATCTTGGCCGACCCCCACCTTGCCATGAGGTCCATGATAGGAGGACCCCCAGCGGCTCACCAGCTGATCAGCACTTCCTGGCAGAGCTCCCACTCGCTGTGATCCACCTGGACCCGGCTCAGGAAGTCCACCGTGACATTTTTGACCCCCGCTACGTGCACTGCCAACAAGGCCTGCAGGTAGGCTTCTGCCCAGACCAACAGACTCTCTGCTTCTTCCTCCAAGGAAGCGCTGCCTGTGCCCCCCTGGCGGTTGATATAGGCCACCATGGTCACATTGTCTAAGAACACCTGGACCGCTTTCCCGCGAACCCAGCACTCGAAGTCCCTGAGGACTAGAGCCACCACTCACATCTCCAGTCTGTTTAATGACCATTGAGCCTCCAGCGCACTCCAGCGTTACTGAGCAAAATGCCCCACGCAGTGGGCTTCCCATCCAGTCAAGCTGGCATCCATTGTCAGCTGAATCCACCGAGGGAGCTTGAGAGGCATGCCCTGCTCCAGGTTTCCTGGCCAGAGTCACCACTTGAGTGCTCTTCTAGTCACTGGAGGGCAGGGGAGAAGGGACCGCTGGCAAAGGCCTCAAGTGTACCCTTGACTGAGAAACAAGCTCGAGAGTTGCTGCCATGGTGCCCAGCACCCAAAGGTAATGCCAGGCCGAGGGCTCCCTCATTGCCAAGAACCCCCCGCACCAGGTACCGCAGCTCCTGTGCTCGGCACTCCAGTAAGAAGACCTTGCGACTGAGGATGTCGAACCTCACACCAAGGTACTTGATCTCCTGAGAGGGAGCCAACCTGCTCTTGGATAGGTTGGTCACCCAACCTAGGCCCCTCAGGAGACTCACTACCCTTTCCATCGCCTTTAAGCTCTCTTCCTTGGATTTGGCACGGATCAGTCAGTCATCGAGGTACGGATGGACTAGAATCCCCTTCTTGCGGAGTGCCACAGCTACCAAGACCATGACCTTGGTGAAGGTATGGGCGCTGTCGCCAGGCCGAACGGCAATGCCTGGAACTGAAAGTGCCCCATAGGCACCGCAAACCACAGGAACTGCTGGTGGACCGGGCGAATGGGAATATGCAGGTATGCTTCGGTGAGATTGAGGGAAGTTAAACACTCTCCCTTGCGAACCGCCACTATGACCGATCTGAGCATCTCCATGTGAAAATGCAGTACCCTCAGGCAACTATTCACTCGCTTGAGGTCGAGAATTGGTCGGAAGAAACCCTCTTTTTTGGGGATCACAAAATAAATGGAGTATCGACCACAGCTGCACTGGTCTTCCGGTACTGGAATCAGTGCTTCAAGGAGCAGTAGTCATGTCAAGGTTTCCCTCACCGCTGCAAACTTGGTTGCAGCCCTGCATGGAGACTGGACAAACGTAGAAGGAATTGGACATGCGAGCTCGAGAGCATACCCATCCCGGACAACCTCCAGGACCCATTGATCGGACGTGATTCGGGTCCAGGAGGAGTAAAACTGCCTCAGATGACCCCACCACTGGCAGCACCTACCCCGGACCCCCCCCCCCTCGCTTCATTGTGTTTTCCTAGATCCCGAGGAATAGGAGGAAGAGGGGGCACTAAAACCCCTGTCTGCTCCTCGAAATCCTCGAAAACCCTAACCTTTCGAGGGAAAATGTCCCTTCTGATAGGGCGCCAAACGGGTAGCACGAAACCTCTGGAACTCCCGTGGTTGGGTCCATGTAGGAGCAGGGATACAACTCTGTTTTGGTTTATTCTCTGGGACCCCCCCTCCCTTAGAGACCCCCCGCTCCTTAACCAACTTGTCCAGGTCTTCCCCAAATAGGAGCTTCCCCTTAAAGGGAAGCCTGCTGAGCCATGTCTTGGAAGACCCATCCGCAGCCCAATTCCAGAGCCAGAGGTAGCAGCGAGCAGCCACCACAGATGCCATACTCTTCGACAGGCCCCTGATGAGATCATAGTGGGAATCCACCAGATAGGCTGCCCCCGACTCAATCCTAGCCACCTCCCCTGCCGAGCCACCAGGCAGGTCGCCTGGCTGCTGAAACTGCTGCGACCAATGGAGGCAGGTTCTGGCAACCCAGGCTCCAAAGACTGACGGTCTGTAGAGCTAGGGCATTAATATCAAATGCCTGCTTCAACAACATATCCAGCTTCCTATCTTGGGTGTCCTTGAGGGCCACACTGCCCTCAACTGGGATCATGGTCTTCTTAGTCACTGCCGAGACCACCGCATCCACCCTCGGAGACTGGAGCAATTCTCCGGCAACGGGTACAAATGAGACAAGGAACGTACTCCCCGTAGACCTGCCTCTGGTTGGTTGCACTCATCATGGATCATCTGCTTAACCACCCGGGAACTGGGAAGACCTACTGAGTCTTCCGTACCGCCTGAATCAGCGGATCCTCCAGTACCTCCCTTCTCAGCAGGAAGACTGGCAGAGATATTAAAGTGCCTTCAGGGTCTCCCGATCAAAGCTGGCAACTCTTTTCTGCGGAAACCCCGCACAATCTGGACCTGCTCCTCCTCCAGGATCTCGCCCTCTTCCAGCTCCTCCTCTCCTTCTTCCATCTCTAGGTCTGGGGACTCTCTGCCCTGGGCCTCTGACCACGAGGAAAGTTGCTCTCCTTCGTCCCCTAACCTGGATCATTTGGCCACCTCTCCCGCAAGCCCAACCCCCTGGAGTCTACGGCCCACTTCCCCCCGTGCTCCTGTCCTGGCACCGGGCCCTGCGCCCCCTGCTGATGCAGACAAAAGGCCTTGTGGAGCAACAAGACGAACTCAGGGGAGAAACCTCCCCAGCATCCCTCCTCTTCCATCCCCATGACGTGGAGGGCCTAGGAGGGTCCTGAGGACCGGACTTCGCCCCACCCTCTGCTTCAGTGGAGTCTTGACTCCTGGGAGAGGGAGATAGGGAGTTCCTGGCTCATACACGCCCAACTAGCTTGTTTCAATGATGCGGCCTCCATCGCACATCCCCTGCACACATCTGCGTCAGAAACAATTCCTCGCCGGGTGCCACATACCAAGTACTGCGGTCTCGCTGGCATGGCGACAGACGTAGTCCTATTTGTTACTCCCCTTACCTAGGAGAAGAATGGGAGGAAGGACATTAAGATATGGATTGGTCTCTCTTTTTTTCTTCTTTTCTTTTCTTCTTTAAACAAAATAAACTCCTACAAATTAGGGCTAAAAAAACTAACTAAAACCTAACCCCAAAACAAATAAAATTAGTTTACAGAGCCCCTGCGTGCCCTGGAAAACCAACCGGTTTCAGGGCCAACCAGCAGGCAAAATGCAAAAAGATATCAGACTTCTGCTTTCAGTTCTGCACACCTAAAAGCAGGCCTCCTTACACCATGCGGTCGGCGGCCGCTATATGCCAGCAATGCTGCCAGCTCCGGCAAATCCCAAGAGGCTCCCCTTCAAGCTCCTCACTCCGCTGTCCCGATCCCGCGTTCAGCTGCCTTGATGAGCTTCAGCAGCGAGACCAGAATGGCCCAAACTGAAGCTGCCCCACAGACACTGTTTCCTCCTGTCAGGGGCTCCTCACCCACTCATGGGATCGGGAGCCGCTGCAATGCCAAAAGCCTCTGCATGATGTCCTCCTCAGCCAAAACCTCCTCCTGCACCCGGCCCAACAACGAAAAAGAGGGAGGGGGGTCCCTTCCCCTGCCCAAACACTGCCTTAGAAGGCTGAAGCCGAAGACAAACTCGCTGCCGGAGCCCAAAAGAAATCAAGGTAAAAGAAACCAAAGCCAAAAGCCTACACGCTCCTTCACTGTCTCTCCATAAAGCCTATCACCCTGGCTTGCTGCTCCCTCCAGCTGCTTGGAGACTGAGCATACTGGAGCTGGTGGGAGGTGCCAGTGTTATATATACCCTAGAGTCATCAAGAAGATGATGTGCTCAGTCTCCAAGCTGCTGGAAGGGGAGCACAACCCAGAGGTGAAGGACTGGACTGGAGGAACGCTTAGGAATCAGAATTAGGGCCTTTTAAAGGCTGAATGTTACATTGTAATTAGTGCCTATAAACAGTGATGCAGTAAATAAAGAATCCTGAAATAGGCAAAAAGCACACACCCCTAAGGAAGCTAAAGAGTGGAGGAATAGCCTAATAGTTAGAGCACTCCTTGTGTCCTTGGACAAGTCACTTAACTCTCAATTGCCTTGGAAGGAATGCCTGGCAATCTACTTCCAGTCACGCTGTCAAGAAAACCCAGGAGCTTCTGGGTCACCAGGAGTCAGCATTGACTCGAAGGCACAAAAAAAAAAAAAATGGAAACTAAAAGATGGTGAGAACAATTGGCAGCAGCAGGATAAAATAAGACAGAAAATTGCAGAATACCAGCAAAAAATCCCAAAGGCTGAACATATCTCAGAAGACATCTGCAGAGTTCCTTGGAAAAGACAAGATTGAGGAGATGTGGTTTAGTGAGCAGCAGGCAGGGACAGACACACGGGCACCACTCCAAAAGCTTCTAGAATGGGCTCCATCTGTGATGTCACCCATATATGAGCACTTATTCTACTTATCCCCGAAGAATAGGCCTTATAACAATAGATTACACAGAGGAGCCTTCAAATATGCCAAACAGCATTAGTAGATCCAGATATGCAAAGAGTACTTAAGTATCAAGTATTAAGTTTGACGTCCAGAAACTGTTTCCATCAAACTTGGATAAGCATTCTGCTAAATAAAAGGAATGCGTGAGAATCCATTGGCAACAGAATTTGCAAAACAAATTAAAGAATTAGGTCAGCAAACAAGAAAAAACACAAGTGGAAAATTCACAAATACAAAGGAAAATAAAATTCAGGATCACCACAATCAAAACCTGACTACTTAAATTTAAGGATGTGACGTTGATAGATGCAGTGCAGGGTAGTGGATTACATACAAGATGATTCACAGCATGCATAGAAAAAAAATGGTAGGTATAACTAATAACTCCGTGGGTACTTAAAAACTTCCCTCCCTTCTCCCTCCACCATATTCTTTTTTTTTTTTTTTTTTTTTTTTTTACTTTAAAAAATATTTATTAAGAAAATTTCAGGCAATACAAGGAAATTCACAAGCACATCATTAACAATTATAGATATGTATCATCCTCGAAAAACAAGCCCACAAGGTGAAGCGTGATCAAATAAAAAGCAACAATATAACCCTGAACAGGAGTGGAGAAATTCACACAACCCCTTTTAACTTTAGCGAGAACCAAGCAATTAATATTAGAAAAACAATACCATCATCCTGACTGATGTAAAAAAGTCTCTAATTGTGAAGATTCAAAAAAAACATACAAATTATTTTGATAAGAAACAAGACATTTACAGGGGTACTTGAGCAAGAAGGATGCTCCCATTGCAAGTACCCGAGGGCGTAATGCAAGGAAAGCCTTCCTCCGTAATTGAGTGGGGCGGGAAACATCAGGAAATACTTGTACCTCCTGACCAAAAAATTTATCCCGCCTGTGTTTGAAATAAGCTTGAAAAATTGTATCTTTATCTTTCTCTAAGGAAAGAGAAACTAATAGTGTGGCACGAACAGAAATCTCCTCTAAGGAGGTTTCCAAATAAGTAGATAGATCCAAACTTTGAACCGAAAGTTGATCTATTTCCCCCACTTCAATATTAGCAGCCCCAGATTCAGAAGCCGGACTCACTTTAATTCCGGAAGTTAAATAATAAATTTTTGACAAAGGAATAGAGTCCGGTTCAAGAATCTTGAGGACATCTCTCAAATATTTAAAAAACAAAATGGTTGGAGAGAGAAAATGAGTGCGGGGAAAATTCAATAAACGAAGGTTCCTTGTGCGTAAAACTTTCTCTAACATTTCATCTCGACGATGAAGAAGCAGAGAGTCCTGAACCGAAGATGTCAGGGCCCGCTGCATCGATGAAATTTGACCTGCCATTTTAGAATCTTGAGTTTCAAGAGACAATAGTTTATCCCGATGCTCGGTCAACATAGTAACTGTCTCAGAAGTAAATTTAGACAACTGCGACAAGGAGGATTTCAACGATAGCTATGCCTCATCCTTTTGATTATACCTATACACCTGATGAGCTTAATCCCCCTAAGGAAATATCTCTTTTAGATATATGGCAGATTGTGTCACCATATTCTTTTAATGCAGTGAACTCAAAGCTCTATGCTGTACAAGGTAGAGCAAGCAGGAAAGGCTTCAGTCAAGGGCCAACGCTACCATTAGGTGAACTAGGCAAATGCATAGAGTACCAAACTTTGTCAGGTAGCTGTGGCAGAAAGTGCCTCAAGATGGCCTCTGATCTCCACCCCCTAACAACACTATTAACACAGCTGATACATCTCTGAGACTGGCAGCAGTGGCAATGACAATAAGAACAGAAGCACAGCATGGAGGGAAGCTTTTGAATCCTTGCACACTGCACTCTGAAAGTGCAGACAGTCAAATCCCCTTCAATTCAGACTTCCTGTTTGCATCAGAGTGGGACCAACTGCACATAAGGCCCCTGCAGAGGTTCGGAAGCTTCCCTCCATGCAGCACTTCCATTCTGTTCTTATTGCCAATGCTGCTGCTGCAGGTCCTGAAGAAACGTAGCAGTGTGGGCAGCGAAAAAGATAAGGACAAGGGTGGGGGCAGGAATGGAAACTGCCTAAGGTGCCAAATTACCCTAGACTGGCCCTGCTTGTCTCCTTTACTACTATTCCTTTACTACTATGGCCTATTGGCTGGCTAAGGAATGCTTAACCAATGTACTTCAAGGGAAGATGAAAATTTAAGCAACATGCAAGACAGATATACCCTCCTGTCTGCAGTTGCCAGAGGGAAGGGGATGCTGCAAAAAGAAAAACTGAAAAAGGGGGACAGAAAAAGGCTGAAATCTGTGCTAAAAAAGCGTAGTTACTCACCTGTAACAGATGATCTCCGGGAACAGCAGGAATTTAGTCTTCACATATGGGCGACGTTGGCACCGACTGAGCCCACGCAGGAACGCTCCCCAGCATCCAATAAGAAAGCTTTTGGAAGCATCCCACTGCGCCTGCATAGTTACCTTCCCAGCTCTTCCTCCTCAGTTGAGTTAGTAGCTGAGATAAAAGGAGAGAAGGAGAAGAGAAAGACCTACAACTCCTAGGGGAGGAGGGTGGGTTGTGAAGACTAAATTCCTGTTGTTCCCAGAGATCAGCTGTTACAGGTGAGTAACTATGCTATCTCCAGGAACAAGCAGGAATGTAGTCTTCACATATGGGACTCCCTAGCTCGGAGATGCCAGAGATGACCTCAGGGTCAGCTGTGGAATCATAGGTATGGCTAAAGAGGTCATGTATCCTCCAAGGATGTCTGGTATTGAAACCCGGGATGGAGGGTAGGAGCTGAGCTAAGTCTGAAACAGATGCTAGAGAACAGCTTGGTCAAACAAGGCGTCCCGGCGGGAGTCCTTGTCCAGGCAATAGTGAGCAGCAAAACGACTAACAGAAGACCAAGTTGCTGCTTTGCATATCTCATCAATAGCTACCGAGGGTAGATCTGCTACAGAGGCAGTCATGGCTCAAACATTATGTGCAGTGACGTGACCCTCGAGAGACAGTCCTGCCTTTTCATATGCAGTCCACTATCCATTTGGAGAGAGTTTGTTTGGAAACTGGCAAACCCAGGTGACTCGAGTCAAAGGAGATGAAAAGTTGGGAAGCTTTTGGTGCTCTCGAGTTCTCTGGAGATAAAAAGCCAAGGCACGTTTGCAATCCAGAGTGTGGAGGGTTCTTCTCTGCCCTAGAGGAATGAGGTCTAGGGAAAAAGATAGGAAGGTAGACTGGTTTAAATGGAAGGGCGAGACCACCTTCGACATAAAGCAAGGATGAGTCCTAAGGACAACCTTATCATGGTGGAATCGTATATAAGGAGGGTCAGCCACCAAATCCTGGAGCTCACTAATGCGCCTTGCTGAAGTGAGGGCAATAAGGAAGATGACCTTCCATTGGAGAAACGTCAGTGAAGTAGTGGCTAGAGGTTCAAAGGGCTCTTGAGAAGCTGTCCTAGAACATTAAGATCCCATGCCACTGGAGGGGGCTTAATAGGAGGTCTAGTTAATAGAAGACCCCTCATGAAGCATGCTACAAACGGCTGAGAAGAGATGGGTTGGCCATCTAAGAGTATGTGAGAGGCCGCAAAGCACTTAAGATTAACTCTTACCAAATTGGTTTTGAGTCCAGAAGAAGATAGGTGGAGATACTCAAGTAATGCCACCACTGGAGCTGAAACGGGGCTTAAGATCCCTTTGAGAATGCCAGAGAGAAAAATCTATGCCATTTGAAGGCGTAGGAGTACCTGGTGGATGGCTTCCTAGAAGCTAAGAGGATGTCCTTAACCTCCTGGGAAAGGTTAATGTCCAGGAAGTCTATGCCTTTAGCAGCCATGCTGTGAGATGGAGGGTCTGCAGACTGGGATGGAGCAGTGTCCCCCCCCCCCCCCTCCTGAGAGAGAAGATCTGGAGCAGACCCCAGACCTATGAGTTGAGCCCAAGACAGATGTAGAAAGAGAGTACCACAGTTGACGTGGCCAGCATGGGGCTATGAGTATCATGCAGCCCTCGTCTCTTTGGAGTTTGAAAAGAGTCTTGGGAATTAAGGGAATGGGAGGGAAGGCATATAGGAAGCCCTGACCCCAGTGGAGGTGAAAAGCATCCACTTGCTGGCTGTCCGGTGCAGGAGTCCTGGTGCAGAAGTGAGGGAGCTTGGCATTCTGAGGACTTGCAAACAGGTCTATCTCTAGAGTTCCCCAGATCTGAAAAAATGTGGAGACTTTGTCTACATGAAGAGACCACTCATGCGGGGGGGGGGGGAGAAGAATGTGGTACCAATTTGTTACCAGAGGATGTAGTAAAGGCTGTTAGTGTAGCTGGGTTTAAAAAAGGTTTGGACAAGTTCCTGGAGGAAAGGTCCATAAACCATTATTAAGAAGGGACCCAGGATATCAATGCTTGACCCAGTACAAGCATTGCGGAACCTGTGTCTTTTGGGGAAACTGCTAGGTACATATGACCTAGATTGGCCACTGTTGGAAACAGGATACTGGGCTTGATGGACCTTGGTCTGACCCAGTATGGCATATCTTATGTTCTTATGTACCACATTTGGAACATTTCTTAAAACCACTGGATGCTTTTTCCATTTTGTCTGTGACAAAAAGGAAGGCCTAAGCCCAAGATGGTACTGATGCACCTGAAGGAAAGAATAATTCTTTCCCTCACAAAATTTTTTTTTAAAAGAAAGAAAGCAAGCACGCACCAACAGAGGTCGGTACCAGCATCGACGGGAAGACAGACGCAACCACAAAAAAATAACGAAAAAGACAAATTTTCTGCAGTGACAGAAATTGCTTCTTGTTGGCTCCGCAGAAAACAAATAACTGAGGAGGGACAGCTGAAAAAGCAGGAAGGCAGCTCTGCAGGCACAGTGGGATGCTCCCAAAAAGCTTTCCTACTGGACGCTGGGAAGCGTTCCCGCACAGGCTCCGTCTGTGCCGAAGTCACCCATATGTGAAAATTACATTCCTGTTTGTTCCTGGAGATAGGAATAAAGCCTACAGAGGGGCTAGGAAGCGATGAAGGGAAGTGAGAAAGACTACTGCCTGGGAGAGACAATGCTGTGAAGAGCTGGCAGAGTAAGAGAAAGTGTGGTTGGAGATAAGGGCTAAGAGTGGAGCTGTGGTAACTGGACAGAAATAGATATAGTTGCCTAGAGTACCAAAGTAGTAGATGTTGAGAAGGGCTCAGAGAAGAGATATGGGCTTAGATGGGGGAAGGAAGATGGGAGAAGGGGACAAACTAGAAGAGAAAAAAAAAGAGAAGAGTTGACAGAGGGGGTGGCAGATGAGAAGAGGGGGGAATTAAGGGATATTATTCTTTCCTCTACTTCCCCTACTGGTGCTCATTTTCAGATTAAGAAAACTTTGGCGTTATGTACAAATTTTGTCATTCCAATAAAGTAACAAAAAGGCATAATTTTATAAAAGGGCTTGAGCGCTTTATGTACTCAAGTAGAAGGTATACATAGATAAAAAGTAGGCCCACAGAAAAAACACACCTATTTTTTATATATAAGGATCCCTTCAGGATCCTCATCATGCCAGCATGATTTGCAGGGGCATTCCATTCCATTTCTATCCTTAATACTATAGTAGGCACATGTCATCCAGCTGTAATGTCCCGCTTATGGGATGGATGCTGTGGTTCTGTCTGCCCATATATAAACCCCAGGAACAGGCCATGTGGTGTAGATTGGATGAATGGTACTTTCCTTATAGTTGTGATGTGTTGTGTAGTGACTCTACCTTTTTATTTGTGTGCAATGTAGAATCATCCCTTGATTTTTGTCTATTATGTGAAGAGTAAGCCAGTTAGAAGTTTTTACCCATTCTTTTGCCTGAGTGTGGAAGAAAGAGTGGAAATGTTGGCTTGTTTTCCAAGCTTATAGAGGTGTCTGCAGCATCAGAGTGGACTTTTCCTGCTGCAGAAGTTATGGAGGGGAGGTTGCCTCCAGGTACAGCAGAGAGAACTAGGATCCTAGTGAGGTGGAAAAAAGGCCGAGGTCTTCTGCTAACTTCACATGCCCAGTAAGGGGATCCTTTGCTTATGGCAGGACAACCAAGAATTCAGAGTAGGATCACTGACAAACACATGAAGTGATACAATCCAGTTTACCAAGGACTATTATTTACTGAACAGAGGACTTTAACCATACACTGTTCGATTTGGATATTGCATACAATAAGAGAATCGTAGCACCCAAATCAGTATCAAGAGCTTCTTTAGATTTATGCACCAAGGGCCTTGAAGGGATTTCTCTCTCCCCCACCCCCCATCCAACCCCTGGGTAATAGTAGGGGCATGCTGGGACATTTGTACTGGGGTTGTGCCCTAATCTGACCTTATTGGGAAAAGATCAGTAGTAGGTGGGTAGGATGCTCAAGCAAGTGGTTCAATTACAGCATGTGAGAATACTTGGGAAATCCTCAAGGACTACAAGTTAAAGGAAAGGGTGCTAAATGGTTGTTCATAAGACCTGCCTGCTTGGTTTAAAAAGAATGTTACTGGTGTGATGCATTGTGAACCCTGTTCTTTTGGGGATGGTAGAATCTGCTGCATAACTTTATGAATATGGCTCAAATCACACAATGTTCGCCCATCAATCATGCCCTCAAACACTCATCCCCCAGATGAAATACCTGTACTTCCCCCCCCCTCATCCTCGCCCTCACAAGTCCTATTGGAGGCCCAACATATCATTACCTCCTTCTCAACCCCAACCGAAAAAGATATCCAAGACATCATCACGAGTACAAATACCACCACAGCACCAAATGACCCATGTCCAGCATTCTGGATAAAAGCCCTACGGACCAAGCTCAGTCCTTTGACCAAACGGATAGGTATTTCATTCCATTCTGGAACCTTTCCCCGGAGCCCAAAGCAAACGTCAATAAGACCGTTGTTGAAAAACAATAAGTTAAACCCTGCAAAGATGGACTCCTTTAGGCCAATATCGAGCATCCCGCTCCTAGCTAAAATCATGGAAAAATAGTCCAACGTCAACTGAACTATCATATCGAGAATAACACACCCCTTGACCCTTGCCAGCATGGATTCCGGGAGTCACATGGCGTAGAAACTTTGTTGACAACCTTATTCAGCACACTAACCATAGGTCTGGACAATATCAGACAAGGTTTCGCTCTCATCTTCCTTGACATCGCAGCAGCTTTCGATTCCGTCAGCCACAAAAGCGTAGTTACTCACCTGTAACAGGTGTTCTCCAGGAGCAGCAGGAATCAGTCCTCACTTATGGGTGACGTCGGCGCCGACGGAGCCCTCGCGGAGCAATTTTCCCCAGCTTTCAAAGAAAGCCTTTGGGAATTGCAGCGCGCATGCGCGGTCCCCTTCCCGCCCAAGGGTGCCATCTTAGCCAGTCAGATGACATAGCTAAAAAAAGACAGCATAAAAAATTTGCAAAAAGAACATAAGCAGACGATTGCAACTCCAAGGGGAGGAGGGAGGGTAGTGAGGACTGATTCCTGCTGCTCCTGGAGAACACCTGTTACAGGTGAGTAACTACGCTTTCTCCAGGACCAAGCAGGAAGTCAGTCCTCACTTATGGGACTCCCAAGCTCAAGGCTACCGGAGACCCTAAGCACAAAAATGAGCTCCCTCTAGCTCAGCAGCACAGAAGGAAAGAATCTTCGCTGAATTATCACCCACCGGTAGCCCACATCCGGGATGGAGGGTAGGAGTTGCTCAGACCTCAAAGAGATTACGGAGGACTGCCTGTCCGAAAGCACTGTCCCTGCGGGACTCCCTCTCGAGACAGTAATGGACCGCAAAAGTCTGGCTCGAAGACCAAGTAGCGGCCCGGCAGATGTCTGCCAGTGGAACAGAGCGGAGGTAAGCCACTGACGTAGCCTTTGCCCGAACGCAATGAGCCGTGACTCGACTTTCTAAGGAGAGTCCGGCTGCCCCATAAGCCCAAGAGATACAGTCCGCAACCCAGATGGACAGAGTACGCTTGGAGACCGGGAGCCCCAATTTATTGGGGTCAAAAGACACAAAAAGCTGAGCAGCTTTATGGTGCTCCCGCGTACGGTCAAGGTAGAAGTTCAAAGCCCTTCTACAGTCCATGGTATGGAGGACCGTTTCAGCTCGGCTGGAGTGTGGTCTGGGAAAGAAGGTTGGAAGTACCACCTCCTGATTGATGTGAAAAGGGGAGACCACTTTTGGAAGAAATTTTGGGTGAGTCCGTAGGACTACCCTATTTTTGTAGAACCGAGTGTAAGGGGGATCAGACACGAGGGCCTGCAGTTCACTTACGCGTCTAGCGGAAGTGAGGGCTATCAAGAACAGTGTTTTCCAAGACAGAAAACGGAGAGAACAGGTAGCCATAGGTTCAAAAGGCGGACAGGTGATCCGCTGCAAAACCACATTCAGGTCCCAGTCAGGCGCTGGCGGGCGCAGAGGTGGTTTAAGTAGAAGGAGACCTCGGAGAAACCTTGCTACGAGAGGGTCGCTGGAGAGAGGTCTACCGTCCACCGGCACATGATGTGCCGAAAGAGCACTGAGGTGAACTTTGACGGAGTTGGACTTAAGTCCCACATTAGAGAGGTGTAGCAAGTATTGCAAGATCACCGACACCGGGCAGGAGAAGGGATCCTGAGACTGTTGGGTACACCAGACGGCAAAGCGACACCATTTAAGGGCGTAGCATTTGCGGGTAGAAGGCCGTCGCGAAGCTAAGACGACCTCCTCCACCTCTGCCGGCAGGAGAAGGGGAGCAAGGACTACCCTCTCAGCAGCCAGGCCATGAGGTTGAGAGACCTGAGGTTGGGGTGTAGTAGAGACCCCTGATCCTGAGTGAGGAGATCCGGTTGTACTCCCAGAGAGAATGGATCCTCCACCGCTAATTGCAGTAGGAGCGGATACCACGGCTGTCTGAGCCAGCGAGGGGCCACCAGGATCATGAAGGCTTTGTCTCGGAGAACCTTGAAAAGAGTCCGAGAGACTAGCGGGATGGGAGGGAAAGCGTACAGAAGGCTCCCCGACCATGAAATTAGAAAAGCGTCCGCCGCAACCCGAAGGGGGTGTGGCTGACGAGAGCAGAAGCGAGGAAGCTGCCGGTTGTGAGCACTGGCAAAGAGATCCACCGTGGGGAGGCCCCACTTTAGGAAGAGCTTCTGAACTACCAAGGGATCCCGACGCCACTCGTGCGGCTGGAGGATCCTGCTGAGTTTGTCCGCCAGGCAATTCTCTTGGCCCGGGAGATAAACTGCCTTGAGGAGAATGCCGTGACTGACGGCCCAAGAGCAGAGCTTCTGTGCCTCCCGGCAGAGGAGGAAGGAGCCCGTGCCCCCCTGCTTGTTCACGTAGAACATGGCAACTTGATTGTCCGTCTGGACAAGGACGGACTGGAGGGAAGTCAGGTGGGAGAAAGCCTTGAGAGCCAGGCGGATCGCCCTGAGCTCCAGGAAGTTGATCTGCTGAGCAGACTCCCACGTGGTCCAGAGGCCCTGAGTACGTGCCCCTTGGCAATGTGCTCCCCAGCCCAGGAGGGATGCATCCGTGGTCAGCACACAGGTCGGCTGAGGTGACTGGAAAGGCATTCCGAATATCAGGTTCGGCTGCCGAAGCCACCACCGGAGAGACGAGATCAGCGGCTCGGAGATGCGCACTAGGTCTGCTAGGCCGCCTGTGGCTTGTCGCCACTGCTGGCGGAGACACCATTGAGCAGGCCGCATATTCAGGCGGGCATTGGGGGTCACATGGACGGTGGAAGCCATATGGCCGAGCAGTCTCAGGAAGCGCCTGGCGGCGACCAGGGCTGGCTGCGAAAACGGTCGGCTAGGTCCATGAGCCGTTGAGCCCTGTCGAGCGGTAGGTACGCTCGTGGCCCGAGGAGTGTGGAGCCTTGCGCCGATGAACTCGAGATCCTGTGAGGGGAGCAAAGTGGACTTTGCGAAATTTATAACAAAGCCCAAGTACTGCAGAAGAGTCACCGTGCGGCGTGTGGCGCTGGTGACCTCCGGAGCGGACGCCGCTCTGATGAGCCAGTCGTCGAGGTACGGAAAGACATAGAGGCCGTGAAGCCGGAGATGGGCCGCCACCACCGCGAGACATTTTGTGAAGACTCGCGGTGCGGAGGACAGGCCAAAGGGCAGTACTCTGTACTGGTAATGATTTCCTGCCACCACAAACCTTAGGTATTGGCGGTGGCTTGGGTGGATGAGGATGTGCGTGTAGGCATCCTTTAGATCCAAGGAGCATAGCCAATCTCCCTGCTGGAGGTAGGGCAGAAGGATTCCAAGGGTAAGCATTTTGAACTTCTCCCGCACAAGGAACTTGTTGAGGTTGCGCAAGTCCAGGATGGGTCTGAGGCCTCCTGTTCTGTTTGGTATGAGAAAATACCTGGAATAAAAGCCTTGACCTCTCAGGTGGTGTGGCACCGGTTCCACCGCCTGTTCCTGCAGAAGACCTGCTAACTCCTGAAGGAGTAATTCCCTGTGCAGAGGGGGTCGTGGAGGTTCTCCCGGAAAATAGGAGGGAGGGACCTGGTGGAAGTGGAGAAGATAGCCTCCTCGCACGACTTGAAGCACCCAGGCATCTGAGGTGACGCTGGACCACCTGTGGGCGAAGTGAACCAGCCGGCCTCCGGTGCTGGGAGGAACCAGCGGGGGGGGAGAGGCTATGCTTAGTGAGTCAAAAACCCCCACCCTGCTGAGCAGGGGCTGGTGGTGCAGGCTTGGGGGCTTGCTGCCTACGGGACCCGTTACCCCGTCCCTTGGCCTGCTGGCCCTGTGGGGGAGCTGCAGGGGCCTGATAATGGGGTATTGTTTGTAGGCAGCCGCCTTCCTCGGGTAAAAGGACTTTTTCCCCGAGCCCTTCTTTTTCTGGGAAGGGGCAGAGGTCTTCCTAGAAAGCCTGGTCCTGGTGAGAGTCTCAGTCTCAATTTGTGCAGCCTTTTCAGCCATGGGCTTGCCAAAGAGGTTTTCGCCTCGGCAGGGGACATCGACCAACTTGTCCTGCACCCAGGGCTCAAGGTCTGACGACTGAAGCCAAGCCTGTCGGCGGGCACCGATGCCGGCTGCGGCCACTCGAGCCGATGCTTCAAAGCCATCATAGGCTGCTCGGGACATGAACTTTGAGCATTCCCGAATGCCAGTGGACAAGGCCAGGAACCTCCGCAAGGGTTCCTCGGACAAACCAGCGGAGAATCCGGCTAGCTCTTTAGCCAGATCTCGGAGATACATGCCCATGTAAAGCTGGTAAGTCTGGACACGACATGCGAGCATAGAGCCCTGGAAACACTTCTTACCAAGGCCATCCAGGTTACGGGCCTCCCTGCCAGGAGGCACCGAGGAGTGCATCTTCTGGCTCTTAAGACGATGCATGGCCGATTCCACTACCATGGAATGGTGTGGTAGCTGTGCCTTTTGAAAGCCAGGGCTCTTGCGGACTCGATAGATAGAATTGACCCGCTTGCTCAGGACCGGCGAGGAGGCCGGACTCTCCCACATGCGGAAGAGTAGTCGTTCCAGCATAGGAGGAACCGGTACAGTAAAGTGTTCCCTTGCGGGAGAGTCATACTGGAGGGCGTCGAGCTCTTCGGCTCGAGGCTCCTCCTCGGGGTCCGCAGGGAAGGCCAAAGCCTTGGCCATATCCCTGACGAAGTCCGAGAACCGGGCATCCTCCGGGGGGGACTGCTTCCGAGGCTCGGACTCCGGTGAGTCCGAGGGGACACACCGAGTCCGGAAAGAATCAGGCGACTCTTCCTCTTCAGACTCCCAGACCGACTCCGACGAGGACTCGGTGGGGTCGGCCCGGGCAGGGCGCGGCGCCTGCCGCCCCGACGCCGAGGGAGTCTGCGTCGGCGACCTCGGTCCCGAACGGGAGGCCGAGGGTGACCTCGACCGAGGATCGACTCGAGTTCGCATCGACTCGAGGATCGGCTCGGTCTCCGGGGTCGACTTGGACGTCGACGTCCCGGCGGTCGGGGCAGCGGCGCCAGCGAGGCCAGCGAGCAGTGCCCGCTGCTGGTCCATGAAGGCAGACAGTCTGCTCTCCAAGGCCGTCAACCTGAGTCCGAGCTCAGGTGACCCAGCAGCCCCCGACTCGGGCCCCGACGGCGTCGGGCCCGACGTCGGCTGTCGCGGAGGCGAGTCCAGAAGGACCACAGGACTTACCCGAGCAGGCATCTCCGACTCCAGGCGAGGTCGCTTCGTGAGGTGTTCCTTCTCCAAGGACCCGGGGCGGCTGTCGGGGCTATGCGACCTGGCCCTCGCGAAACCAGGAGCGTCCACCGACGCCGCCCTCGCGGGTTTCACCTTCCGACGATGGTCCCCGGAGGGAGAACCCCGGTCGGAGGAACTCCGGCGACGGTCCGAGCTGGAGCCTTTGGACGCGGAGGCCTCCGACGAGGTCCGGGTACGGCTGGGGTCAGCGAAGATCCTATCACGCTGATGCCGCCGACTTCTCAACGCTTTGGAGGACATTTTGCCGCAGGGCCCACAGATCAGTTCCTCATGATCCGGGCCCAGGCAGCGGAGGCAAAAGTCGTGTGTGTCAGTTAGTGACATATTTCGGTCACACTGACCACACCGCTTAAAACCACTGGCAGCCATCGGGGGAAAAAGGGCCCCTGCGAGGTCAAAGGACCGGGCTGCCAGGGAAAATCGAAAACGAAAGCTGACTAAGTCAGAAAAATCCGAAAAAAGGAAGAGGACTCGTGACCGGCGTCGCGAGTCCGGGCGGGAAAAAGACCGGCGTCGAACCGAAGGAAAAAGAATAAAATAATGAAGAAATATCGACTTTTTCGCGGGGACAAGACGGGGACGTCTGTAGGGCTCCGCGGAAAAAAGAAGACTGGCTATTCTGCCAAGGGAGACAGTGTATCACTGTTATTTTGTTACAATTGCTATTGTGTTATAATGGCTGCTGTTCTGCTGGCTCCCTGACTATCTTCTCCCTGCCTTGTCTCTCCCCCCGAATTTGTGCTTGTTCCTCTCCCTCCCCTCCCTCTTTTTATCCCCTGACAGGTGGGACTTTGACGTGATGCAAAAGGGGTAGGCGGTGATTAAGTTAGGGGGCCGCTGGGGTCAAGGGGGCAAGGGCTTTAGGACCAGATTTGTTACCACCATCTTAACAATTTCTATCTCAGGCTTGACGCCTGGGCTCCCCTCCTTTGCCACCGCGGCCTGGAAGGGGGTAGGACTGAAGATGACCATGCCAATGGCTGGTGAGATCAAGAGCGTGTGTGGCTGAGTGACCGGGTACAGTGCAGGTTTTGGGCCACTCTCCCTCAGGAGTAGCTGGGGTATGAGAGCGATCTGGAACTGATGCTGGGGGGAGAGAGGGCTGGCCTCGACAAATCAGCTGTACATGCACTTGATGAGAGGGGAGGGCGGAGGGGATGAGGGATACTTTGGGTGGTTGTGGGTGGAGACAGGGTATGAGGGGACGGGTGGAGGGCGCTAGAGCCAACTGTGGGGGACATACCACAGCGGTTCGCAAGAGAGACTTTGTGTCTACTGTTCCTTCCTTTAAATTCGCTGCTAGGCAGGGGGACCATCGGAGGGGCGAGCCCGTCTGCCATAGGAAGTAGTCCCGGCTATGGCGGGATGGGAGAGTTTGGAGAAGAGAGGGAAGGGGGGGGAGGGGAGGAGAGGGATGGGAGGGGGGAGGAGAGGGATGGGAGGGGGGAGGGGGAGGGTGGGGCAAGGGGAGGGGAAGGGGTTTACTCCATTGACTGCTAGTGGCTGGGATGATTGCCTACCAATAGACGAGGAGGGGTGCCAGGCTGGGGGTGTCCCTCTGAAATACTTAGATGTGACTCTGTGGTGGCACCTTGGCACTGCCCTGGCGCTTTAAAAATAATCACTTGGAATGTCTGTGGGCTGGGTAACCCTATCAAGCGGCATAAAATATTGCAAGCATTGGCTCGGCATAAGTGTGACATTGCTCTTCTTCAAGAAACCCACCAGACGGCTGTTGAACATAGCAAACTCTGTCGAAACTGGGTGGGTCAGGTGTGGGGATCCCCCGCCCAGGGGCATAAGGGAGGTGTAGCGATTCTAATTCATAAACGCATACGATTTGTAGAGGAGACGGTTCTTACTGATGATATTGGTAGATCCCTGTTGTTATATGGCCAATTAGATGGAAAACCGGTGATTCTGGGAAATCTCTATGGCCCCAACGTGGCCGACCCGGGCTTTTACAATGGTTTGGCGTCGAGGGTGGAACAGCTTCCGGAGTGCCCGGTGATTTTGGGAGGGGACTTCAATGGAGTCCTGGATGTAGACCTAGATACCTCTCGGAGAGGTAGTGGACGGGAGAGGGTAGTGCCCTCCCAGATACTGTTGCGGTTCTGTCGAAGACTAGGTATAATTGACCCTTGGCGGGTACTACACCCCTCCGAAAAGGACTATACCCATCAATCTCGAGCACACGGTACTAGTGCCCGTATTGATTACGTAATGATCTCGGGGACATTGTTTACGCACACTGAAGATGCACAGATTGGTCCCTCCGAAATCTCTGACCATGCGATGGTGTGGCTTGACCTACACTGGGGGCGAGACACGAATCAGACACGCCTGTGGAGATTTCCCCTAGAGCTTTATTCGGATGAGCAATTTCGCCAATTTCTTCTGCGTCAGCGATGGGGGGAATTTCTTGGCAATCACCAAGTTCATTCAGACGACCCCGAATTAGTCTGGGAAACGGCAAAGGTGGTTCTCCGTGGGGACATCATAGGATACGCCGCGAGGAGACGCCGGCTGATGACGGAACGTATTGTACTACTTGAGCGTCGAGTTACTACTCTACGGCGGAGATGTGCTCACACGCCAACGCTGCCTAATAAGAAATTGTTATGGGAAACTCAGACGGAGCTTAACGAGCTTTTACATCAACGCGCAAAGAAATCGGTTCTGTTTTATCGGTTTCGATTGCACTGCTACGGGGACAAACCGGGCAAGTTGCTGGCACGCTGCCTGCGGGCCCAACGGAGTCCTGCTCACGTAGCGGCACTGACAGCGGGCCAGGGACGTGTGCATAAGGAAAGCAAAGAAATCGCAGAGATATTTCGTACTTTCTTCCAAAACTTATATCGAACCACAGCTGGTTCTCCTGAGGAGCTGCAGGACTACTTCAAGGACTTGGAGTTGCCTCAGCTCACTTCAGCCCAGCGGGCGGTTCTGGATTTACCTATTTCCATACAGGAAATACAATCCGCAATAACTTCGGCCCAGTGTTACAGAACACCAGAGCCAGACGGATTCGGAGCCGAAGTTTACAAGATTTTAGGGGATGGGGTGAGTTCTTTACTACGAGAGGTCTTTCTCACTAGAACGGAGCAAAAGGCGTTCCGCTGGGGGCGTAATCACGCATATATCACCTTGATCCCGAAGCCGGGTAAGGACCCGCTCCAGGCAGCTTCATACAGACCTATCTCCCTACTAAACTTTGATCTTAAACTCTTGGCGAAAGTTCTTGCTGACCGCCTGGCAGGGGTGTTAGACTACTTAATCCATGATGCACAAGTGGGCTTTGTGAAAGGCCGCCACGCCGTACGCAATCTTAGGAAGATTCTGGCCTCCTTGGAGTGGGTGCATGCTCACCATATCCCGTCGCTATTGATCAGCTTCGATGCAGAGAAGGCCTTTGATAGGGTGGACTGGCACTATCTTTGGAGTCTGCTACCGCGCTATGGCATAGGGGAAGAATTTTGTAAGATGGTGCAGGGTTTGTATGTTTCGCCAACAGCCGGCATAATGTGCAATGGCCTCATCTCAGACGACTTCCCGTTGGGAAGGGGTACGAGGCAGGGCTGTCCTTTGTCGCCTTTACTCTTTGTTCTTTCTTTGGACCCGTTGATTCGCTCCATCGTGGACTCGGGGAGGATACAGGGAGTGCGGCTACGGTCGCAAACCTTCCTGATCTCGGCCTTTGCCGATGACCTGCTAGTCCATCTGACGACTCCGACCACCTCTCTACCAATGTTGTTAGACGAGTTTCAACGGTTTGGAGCAATTGCCGGCTTACGAATTAACAAAGATAAGTCTGAAGTAGTAGATGTGTTGGGGCACGTCCGCAGTTCCTGGAGGGGACCCTTCCCTTTACGGTGGGCAGATAAAGAGTTCCTCTATTTGGGCATAATACTGACTGGAAATCCCCAGGATTTATACCGGCGTAACCTAGACCGGATACTGAGACATCTGGCAGTACAGCTGGGTGCATGGGGGCCTCTCCCGTTGTCTCTGGCAGGGAGGATAGCAGCAGTACAGATGATAGTTTTACCTAGAATATTGTATTGGCTGCAGACTCTTCCAGTCTGGTTGCTTCGACGAGACCTGAGTAGAATGGAGGCTTTGCTTAAGCGGTTTCTTTGGCGGGGGCAGCGGGCGCGGATCCCGTGGGACCGACTCCTTGGAAAATGGCGAGAGGGAGGTATGGGCTTGCCCGACTTGAGGACCTACGCATTGGCCTGCCAGGCTAGACACCTGGGCGATTGGCTGGGGGGGACGGAAGTGTATACACCTAGGTCTTTAGAGGAGTGTTTGGTGGCTCCGGCGACTCTCCTGGGGGCTTTGCACGGCACACATAAGGTCTACATGGACTCCAACCGACGGAGTCCATTAGTGGACTCGGCCCGACGCACATGGCAACAACTTAATAAATATTGGCAGGAATCGTGGAAGGTGTCTTGCTGGTTGCCATTGCAGGGCAATGCCCAATTTACTCCAGGGACCGAGACTGCGGTGTTCCGAGACTGGGTGACACGTGGCATCCGGATGGTAGGGCATTTAGTGGACCAAACAGGCAGCTGAAAATCCTTTCGAATGCTTAGTCGAGAATATGATCTCCCCGATACGCATTGTTTTGCCTATATCCAAATTTCCCACTATGTGGCAGCACTGCCGCGCGAGGCGTTGCAGGCTGAGCGCTCAGCCCGTATTTTGGAATTTTTTCAGCTGGGGGAGGAACGGACGCCGTCAATTTCCAGTTTGAAACGTAGTTTGGAGCGATACCGCCCCCTCCCTGATTACAGTGGGGTCGAACGCGCTTGGGCGACCGAACTGGGAGAAGATATACAGCCGGGATTGGTACTGACGGCATTGAAACGGATCGGACGACTGGTACAGGGAATGCGTTGGCGTGAGATCCAATTTAAATGCGTGACTAGGGCTCATTTCTCGCCGCGACGAGCACTGCGCAGTCGTCTGGACACTGACGGCGCCTGCCCACGCTGTTCGGAGCCTTTGGCTACTCTTCTACATATGTGGTGGGGCTGTCGGGGAATACGGGCATATTGGGCACGGATATGCAACTTTTTATGCACACTCCTTCGGCGGAGGCTCCGTTGGACGGGTTTATTTGTAACGCTGGATCATTTGCCGACTCCTGGCCCTGTTAAGGTTGGTGAGAGTTTGCTTGTGCGTAAGGCCTGTCTGGTGGGTAAAGGGCCAATTCTTCGATTATGGAGAGACCGCCAACCGCCCACTTTTAGTGAATGGCGGAATAACTTTCATCAATTAATGCTAACGGAACGTTGGATGGCGAGGGGCAGTGCCAAGCGTTGGACAGTCTTTCTGTCAATTTGGGAACCTTATATTCAGCAATTGGGACCCCACAGCCGTAGTGCAGCCCTCCAAGGGGGGAGCTGACTGAAGGTGGACTTGAGGAGCGGATAGGGGGCAGCTGCCTTACTGTTTTAGGTGATTTTTGAAGTGAGAAGTCGGTAATGGAGTGAGGGTGGGAGGGTGGGTGAGGGGAGGGGGTGGGAGAAGGGGGGTAGGGCTATAGTATAAAATGACCACCTATTGTATTGTTTCTCTGTTGGCTCCCGGGGGGGAGAAGAGTAAACCTCCCCCGTGGTGCCGCCTGTTGATATGTTGTCTGATTCAATGGTGGACTTAAATAAAGTTAAAAAAAAAAAAAAAAGTTAAAAAAAAAAAAAAAAGAAGACTGGCTAAGATGGCACCCTTGGGCGGGAAGGGGACCGCGCATGCGCGCTGCAATTCCCAAAGGCTTTCTTTGAAAGCTGGGGAAAATTGCTCCGCGAGGGCTCCGTCGGCGCCGACGTCACCCATAAGTGAGGACTGACTTCCTGCTTGGTCCTGGAGAATTACTCCTATCCCACCTCACTGATAAGGGAATCCACGGCATGGCACTCGCCTGGTGTGCTTCATATCTGAACGACAGATGGCAGCATGTCCACTCTGGCTCCTCTATATCCACTCCTTTCCCACAAGAGAAGGGCATTCCGCAAGGATAGTCACTCTCAGCCCTATTGTTCAACATTTATATGCAACCCATCTGCAACCTCATCCGGTCCTTCAACATTAACTGCCTAGTATACGCTGATGACGTCCTTATGTTCACACCAATATCCACGAATCACCCAGACCTCTCTCGGCTGTCTACATGCTTCGATGCAGTCACAGACTGGCTACAAACACAGAAGCTCAAAATAAACTTCAAAAAGACGGAGGTCCTATTCATCAGCAGAGACCAGGCATTCACTCCACCCTCATCACTGAAGGTACGCAATGCAGAGCTCCTCACCAAAACGACGATACGATATCTTGGTGTAACACTCGACCAGCGTCTTAACATGAATGCCAAGATAAGCAATACGGTAAAGGTGATTTACCACAAAGTTCGGATACTACATCACATGAGACAGATACTAGAGCCAAAAGACTTCCGAACAGTCTTTCAAGCACTAATAATGCCTCATTTTGACTACGCCAATTCCATACTGCACGGCTTCCCGAAGAGCTCGCTGAACCCCTTGCAGCTCGCAATGAACACTGCAGCCAGAACCCTCTACGGAGCATCTAGAAAGGACCATATCACCCCAATCCTAAAACTTCTGCACTGGCTTCCGGTCCACTGCAGGATTACCTTTAAGATCTTAACAGTGACATTCAAGGCCATCAACAAATGCACATCCATCTCCCTCTCAGACCTCGTCCAGACCACCCCCCTCAACAGATTGAGGAGATCAGCCGCCACCAACACCCTACTTCTCCCGAAAGCTATCACCAAATGCTCCAAGGCTACAAGAAACCGTGCCTTTGCACTATAAGCACCTTCTTGCTGGAACACCCTGCCACCAGACATTCGTGCCATAAACAACCTTTCCCAGTTCAGGAAGGCACTGAAACATCTCTTTCTTCAGTACTTTTCCAATTCAGACGACACCCACCCGCACCTCGACCCAAGCCAGCTCCCACAGAGTACCCACCTCACACACCGTAATCAGATCACTTAAGCTACCCCCCCCGGTAACCATGGATGAGCTGTCCATAACTCTGCGACATACAATTATGTATGTGTATATAGTCATACTGTTTAATTTGTAAATAATGCCAAATCACATGTAGAACCTTTATACTAATTTGTATATAGTTCACCTGTTCACCATGTTTTAAACTCCCTGTTTAATGTAAGTCCAATGTTAGACTGTTCTGCATAGCACAATTTTTTGTTGACTGTGAACCGCGCTGATGATAAATAGCGCGGTATAGAAAAACAAATAAAAATAAAATAAAATGCCAAATTTCAGAATGAATACAGGGGGCGGAGTTAAGATGGCGGCGTGATAGGAGTGTGGCGTCTTGTTTCCTTCGGCTTCTTTTCCTCATGCCTCCTAAGCGGCGCGGGAACCCCCCCACCAAGTCGGTGAAGGGTGCTTCTCCTGCGGCTTCTCAGCAACAGATAGACACGCTTCTCCTGAAAGCTCTGGCGCTCGAAAAGGCTGTTGTGGGCTCTTTGCAGAAACCGCCGAATGGGGAGGCGGCTACTGCCGAGCATGTTACAATCATCCCACAGCCGTGTCCGGCGGCTCAATTGGAGTCGGAGCCTGTGGCTTCAGGCTCAGCGGATATCGCTCTGCTTGTCCCTGGAGAGGAAAGTGGAGTTTTGGGCTTGCCTGCGTCTTGTTCAACGCTGCTTCTCCCTTCATCTGTTCAATTGGTTAACGTCGAGGAAGGTCCTAAGGCTGTTGATGAGCAGGCCTCTTGTGCTCCCTTGGAAGTGGTAGATGTTTCTTTGAGCACGTCCCTAAAGGATCCTCCACAGCAACGCTTGGGTGAAATATCTTTGGATTCTATTTGGAACATGTTGTTGAAGTTGGATGGAACTGTTTCTAAATGTGCTGCTGATGTTTCCACGCTTATCCAGGTAGTGGCTCACAACTCAACGCAATAGGCAACATTTGAAAAAGATACTTCTGAGAAGTTTATGGTGGTTACTAAAGACGTTAGTGACTTTAAATCTGTGTCAGATCAACTAGTTAAATATAATGTAATTATCCATCAAAGACTTGAGCAGTTTGAGAACAAGTTTAGAGCTTTAAATCTGAGAATCTTAAATTTTCCTTCGTTGTTGAATATATCTCCCATTGATACCTTTAAGAAATATATGTCTGAGGTGCTTAATATTCCTGTTGATGTATTTCCTCCAATAACTAGAGCTTATTTTCTTCCAGTAAAGAAAGTTGGAGTCAGATGATCCTATTGTAACTGTTCCTGCTAATCTTACTGATTTTCTTGAGGGCTCTTCTTTCCAAGTACAGAATCGTTCTACTTTATTGGTATCGTTTGTTTTTGAATCTGATCTTTCCAGAGTATTATCATTATATTTTAAGAAACTTACTGTTCCCTTTTTTGGTGAATGTATACGGATTTTTCCAGATGTGAGTCGCGCTACGCAGGAGCGTAGACGTTTGTTCCTGAAAATGCGGTCGGAAACTATAGCACTGGGAGCTAGCTTTCGCTTACGGTACCCTTGTAAATGTTTTATTTCTTTCCTAGGGGTTAAATATATATTTTTTGTACCTGAGCAGCTAAGGTCCTTTCTTGACCTTAAAAAATTTTCCACTGGGACTGATTTAGGAGGGGAAGCAGTATGATATAAGATAGAACACATAATGTAAAGGAGTGCTGGGGTTCCGATTAGTGCCTTTTCTTTTTTCCCTTTTCCTGTATTCCTCTTTAATTCGTATAACTCCGTCCCCGGTTGTAGGGGTCTAATTTTGTAGTTGTATTGGTGTTGCTTACTTGAATTTTTTTGTAAAATAATGTGTTTATCATGCTTGTAACTTTACAACTCTATGTTTCTTTTACAAGATGAGATGCTTGTTAAAATTTGTTAAAACTTATAAATAAAAAATTAAAAGGTCTTGGGGGGGGAGTGGTTTATTCTAAGATGGCGTCCGAGAGGATCTGAGCTTATGCCGAAACGTAAGGGAAAGCCTAAAGTTCCCCCCGCGGAGTCGCCGGCTGTTGCTGCGGGTCCGATGGACAAATTTGTCAAGCTCAGTGCGGATCAGATTGGGGAGATTAGAGCGGGCTTGATTTCGCCGCTGGAGGAAAGTGCAGCGTCTTCCGCCCATGATCTGTCTCTCTCCCCAGATGGTCGCTCACCTCCTGCGGCTCCTGGATCTTCGGGGATCTCCCTAGTGCGTGGTTCCCTTCCCCCTCCGGAGTCGGGAGTGGGTAAGGACCAGACGCGGGGCGTGCTGGGCAGCAATTCTGGAGTGCAATTGTCGGCTGTTGAGGCGGCTGCCTGTGTGCCCGGAGCCACGACTTCCATCGAGGTGAGCAAGGAAGTCGGTCTGATGAATGATGTTGTATCATCGTATGAAAGTTCCACTCCAACTGGGCTTCCATTTTCTTTTTTGCTGGTTCGACCGACTGTGGTAACTCTGGACAATATTTGGGAAGCGATTAGTCAGCTTTCACAGGCTGTATTCCAACAACTGACTTCCTCATCTTCCTCTGTCTCTAAACTTGAGAGGGAAATGCTGTTATTATCTACTGACCTTGTGGAGATTAAGAACAGTGTCGTTGTTACTGATCAGAAGCTTACACAAGTTTCTGACTTAACGTTTTCCCTAATGAAGGATAATCAAATGATGAAAACAAAGTTGGAGACTTTGGAGAATGCTATGAGGGCTTCTAATCTCAGGCTGTTAAATTTTCCTATGGTTCCGGATGTAGCACCATTGGAACTATTTAAGAAATATCTTCTTGAAACTTTGGCCGTCCCTACAGATTTAATTCCCCCTGTGCAGAGAGTTTTCTACTTACCTTCGGGTAAAAAAGAGGGCCAAGTTGTACAAGGATCTGTGGACTTTGATTTTCTTAATGTCTCCGCTATGCTTAGTTCGCCTGGGGAGGGTGAGATTAGAACCTCCACATTATTGGTATCTCTTGCCCTTTCGTCGGATAGGGATTGGCTCCTCAAGTTGTCTTATAAGAAGAGAGTAAATTTGTTTATGGGGAAAAAGATTTCTGTTTTCCCGGATATTTCAAAGGAAACCCAGAAACGTCGTAAAGCTTTTCTTTTGTTAAAACCTGGTGGTGTTCAGTTGGGGGCCTCATTCATGCTCAGATTTCCATGCAAATGTATTGTATTTTTCAAGTCTCAGAAATATGTTTTTTTTTCAGCCTGGAGATGTGTCGTCATTTATTAGCTCGCATATTACCACGACTGTGTCTTCTTAAGGTTTATCATCTGTAGATAAGTACTGATCCTAATCTCTCGTAGCCATCCTAATCCTTAGATTTATTCTTGTTAATCTGTGGGTTTTTCCTGCCTTCAGTTGCTTTGTTACCATTTCCCCGCTGTTGGGGACTAAAGATGTCTCTTGTTCTTATTTAAGTTAATGAGATTGTTTCTTTTGCATTTTCACAAGTATTCATCTTTGCTGTAAACATTATTGATTGATGTTTAAACTGTAAAATTGCATAAATAGAAAAAAAAAAATTACAAGGTCTTGGGATGGTATATTAAAGGAGGTGAAAAATCTGAAAAGGTTTATAGAATTATGTTGTGCTGGAGCTAGTATGTAGAAGACAGACGAAATTAGACTTACCTGCTAATTGTTGTTCCTTAAGGAACTCTAGTCCAGTCCCGGAACCTTAGAGTTTAGAATGCCTTCCAGCAACCTTGGAGACTGAATGATGTCATCTTTTTCTGATGCCACCGATACAAGTAGGCTAACTCCGCCCCCTTTCAACAGTACCTATTGACAAAGCAGACTCAGCAGAGCAACAAATAAGTAGATAATAAAATATATTAATAGGCAAAAAAATACCTTTAAACAACAAACCATAAATATATAAAATTTGTTGTTTGTTTTTGCATGCTTACAAAGCACTGCTGCCACAAAATATCCTGAAACACTGAACTATATGTAAATGTTTTCAAAATTTTAAAAGCTTTAAAATTAAATTCCTAACAACTTAATAAAAAGACTCAGGCTGATGAAAACCCCCCTTGAAATACACTGGGAGGGATCCGGGACTGGACTAGAGTTCCTTAAAGAACAATTAGCAGGTAAGTCTAATTTCGTCTTCCTTTGCGTCCCTCTAGTCCAGTCCCGGAACCTTAGAGGATGTAACAGAGCAGTTAATCTTAATGGGAGGGACCCGCAAGGCCAGCCTGAAGAACCGCTGAACCAAAACGCCCATCTTCTGCTTCCTGCACATCTAACCGATAGTGCTTAGCAAAAGAATGTAAAGACGACCCATGTAGCCGCTCTACAAATATTTCCTACTTTAACTAAACTAACCTCCGCCCAAGACGCTGCGTGCGCTCTGGTTGAGTGGGCTCGAAGACCCACCGGAACCGCCTTTCCTTTAAGAAGGTATGCCGATGCTATCGCTTCTTTTAGCCATCTAGAAATAGAAGACTTTGCCACCGCTTCTCCTTTACGAGGACCTCCAAAGGACACAAACAATCTATCAGATTTCCTGAAAGTAGCAGTTCTGCGGAGATACCACTTCAACACTCTACAAACATCCAGAAGATGCAATCTACGACCTGACTTATCTTTCTGGCTCTTTGAAAATACAGGCAGTGAGATCACCTGATTGACATGAAACACTGAAACCACTTTCGGTAAGAATGCTGGCACTGTACGTAATACAACCTTGTGATTAAAAAATGTTAAATATGGCTCTTTACAAGATAAAGCCTGCAACTCCAAAATTCTTCTAGCAGAACAGATTGCCACGAGAAAAACCGTTTTCAACGTTAAATCCTTCAATGACGAAACTCCCAATGGCTCAAAAGGTGGACCCATTAGAGACTCTAAAACCAAATTTAAATCCCATAAAGGCATCAAATTACGTTTAGGAGGCCGCATAAGCAATATGGCTCTTAAAAATCTACGAATGTCTACGTGAGAACCTAATAGCTGACCCTGAATCCTACCACGATAACATGAGATAGCTGCCAGTTGCACTCTCAAAGAACTAGCCGCTAGACCCCTTTCCACACCATCTTGTAAAAAAGAAAGAATTTGCGGCACCGGGGCACCCAACGGCCTAAGATTCCGTTCGGCACACCATGCCTCAAAAATTCTCCACACTCGTATGTACGCCAGCGAGGTTGAACGTCTTCGTGCCTTCAGCAAAGTAGAGATGACCGCCGACGAATAGCCCTTGGCAGTCATCCTAGCCCTTTCAAGAGCCAAGCCGTAAGCGAGAATCGAGCCACCTGGGGCATGCGTAATGGACCTTGCTGTAAAAGATCCTCTCGAAATGGAATCCTCCATGGCATGTCCACTAGCAGACGCACTAGGTCCGCATACCAAGGTCTTTGAGGCCAAATCGGGCGCTATTAGCAACACCCGACCTCGATGTCGCTCCACCCGTTGAAGTACACACCCTATCAGAGTCCACGGAGGAAACACGTAAAGGAGACCGTCTTCCGGCCATATCTGTGCTAAGGCATCGAGGCCTTCGGACATTCGTTCCCGTCTTCGGCTGAAAAAACTTGACACCTGCGCCGACTCGAAAGTTGCCATCAGGTCCATTAGGGGAATCCCCCATTGTTGCACCAACAACGCAAACACTTCCGGGTGAAGCTGCCACTCTCCTGGGTCTACTCTGACGACTTAGAAAATCCGGTTCCACATTTTCCACTCCTGCGACATGCTGAGCGGAAAGAGCTAACAGATTGCGCTCTGCCCACTTCAAAAGCTGACTCGCCTCCGTTTGCAGAGCCAGACTGCCGGTTCCTCCTTGGCGATTGATGTAGGCAACTGTTGTCACATTGTCGGAGAACACCCTTACTGCTGCATGATTCAGATATCTCTGAAATTCCCGCAACGCCAAACTCACAGCTCTCATCTCTAGACGGTTGATGGACCAAGTTTGTTCCTCTGGTGACCAGAGACCTTGGACAAACCTGCCTTGGAGATGAGCCCCCCAACCTGTGAGGCTTGCATCCGTCGTTAGCAAAATCCAGGATAGAGGCTCTAGAGGCATACCCGCCTCCAGATGCTCCTCAGCTAACCATCAGAGAAGATCCTGACGAACCTCTGGAGGACAGATTAGGCGCAGAGTCAACGCACCTTTCTGGTGAGACCATCTTTGCAGAAGAGCCCCCTGCAATGCTCGCATATGAGCTCTGGCCCACGGTACCACTTTGATCGTGGCCGCCATTGTACCCAGTAATTGTAGATAATACCACGCTGTCGGCGCCTGTCTTGCTAGAATCCGACTGACCATCTCCCTCAATCCTTGAACTCTGTGACTTGGGAGAAAAACTGCAGCTTTCGCTGTTTCGAAACGTGCTCCTAAATATTCTAGAGACTGTGTTGGTTCCAACTTGCTCTTTGCAAAATTGACCACCCAACCAAGACTCTCCATCAACTGTACTACCCGCGCGGTGGCTATTAAACTCTCCTGCCTTGACTTTGCTCGAATCAACCAGTCGTCTAGATAAGGATGCACTCGTACCCCTTCCTTGCGTAGTGCAGCTGCTACCACTACCATAACCTTGGTAAACATTTGCGGAGCTGTAGCCAATCCGAAGGGCATCGCCTGAAATTGAAAATGCCCCATGGGCAGAGTGAATCTCAGAAATCGTTGATGATCTTTCCGCACGGGGATATGTAAATACGCCTCTGTCAGATCTAATGAGGTTAAGAATTCGCTTGCCTTCACAGCCGCGATGACAGAGCGTAGCGACTCCATTCTGAAATGGGTGATCCGAAGACAACGATTTACCCTTTTTAAATCTAGAATCGGCCGAAAAGTGCCCTTTTTCTTTGGCACTACGAAATAGATGGAGTACCGACCGAGACCGCACTGCTCCACAGAAACGGGAATTACCGCCTGAAGCTGCAGTAAATGCTGCAGTGTGTCTGTGACTGCGTTCACTCTTTGTGGAGTGCAGCAAGGAGATTGAACAAAGGAGTCTGACACGGGCCGAAGGAGCTCTAGAGCATAACCTTCTCAAATGATCTCTAAAACCCACTGATCTGTGGTAATCTTGACCCAGGCAAGGTAAAAATCACTCAACCTTCGCCCCATGGGAATAAACCCTGCCTGAGCCTGTCTCATCTCATTGGGATTCCTTAAGATTTGTGGCCTGAAACTGAGAAAATCCCCTTCCGGCTCCCCAGAAACTCAGAAATCCTTGACCCCGTACTGAGAACCTTCCCCGTTGGGGCTGGCTAAAACGAGGCGTCCGAAATCTACGAAACTCTTTAGAATTTCCTCGTGAGCCTCCAGCACCTCGACTCTGCCTCGGCTTATCCTCCGGCAGACAACCACCCTTGGACTCCCCTAGTTCTTTAACCAACTTTTCCAAATCTTCACCAAACAAAAGTTTACCCCTAAAAGGTAACTTACTAAGACGAGCTTTAGAAGAACCGTCCGCTGACCAGTTACGCAACCAAAGGTATCTTCGGGCCGCTACAACCGAGGCCATACTCTTAGCCAGAGCTCTGATAAGATCATAATGGATGTCTGATAAATAAGCAGCACCCGATTCCAACCGAGTTACCTCCTCTAACTGCTCATTTACCTGATCTACCTGCAACTTTTGCGACCATCGCAAACATCCTCTTGCGACCCATGCCCCCGCAATCGAGGCTTGCAAGGAAAGGGCGCTAACATCAAACACCTGCTTAAGCAAAGTGTCTAATTTCCTGTCCTGAACATCCTTTAATGCAGCGGCTCCTTCAACTGGAATCGTAGTCTTCTTGGTTACAGCTGAAACTGCAGCATCCACTTTAGGAGAGCGAAAAAGCTCCTTTTCTTGATCTGAAAGAGGGTAAAGACGAGTTAAAAATCTAGAACCTCGAAAAGCTGCCTCAGGACAGTCCCACTCCTCTTGAATCATAGACCTGAAAACTCTATGAACTGGGAAAACTCGCTGGGACTTCCACACCGCCTGCAAAAGTGGATCTTCCAAAGATTCTTCAGCTACCGAATCCCCCGCAGGCATATTAAGTGACCTGAGAGTCTCAGAAATCAAAGCAGGCAACTCCTCTTTACGAAATACTCTAACAACTCTACTTTGTTGTTCTTCTTCTGGCAACTCTCCTTCCTCTAATTCCATCTCAGAGGACTGATCTACATCGCCCGCACCTTCCAACACTTCGTCGAGAAGACTATCATTTACTGCCTGCTTACTGATCTTTGCTAACCCTGCGTCCTCTTCGGGTAGACAAACAGACCCAGTACGCTTCATACCCTTTGAAGTTTGAGAAGAAACCCCTAACATAGGCTGCAGAAGCTCCAAGGCCTGAGACATCAGCAAATAGAAATTAGGAGGAATAGAATGAACATATGCTGTGCTCATAGATGGAAGCACCAGAGCATCAACCTCAGCAGAAGACCCAGGCCCTGTCCGCAAAGGACTTAAAGCAGGTGGCAGAGAATTACTAAGTTCCCCTGTTAAACCAACCTGAGCACCCAAGGAACTTCCTTGGGCTTTGATTGCACCATCGGGCTCCAAAGTGCATGACTTACACACCCCCGAATCCATTAATTCTCCACGCCACGAGCCACAAACTAAACACCGTGGCTTAGCCGGCATTCTATAATAAAAAGTCAAAAACACAATTAAAGACTGCTGCTTAACTCCCACATAAGCTAATGAAGAAATCGCGCGCCGCACATCCGCGGGCCAAACGATCAACGGCAACAAGGCGGATTCAAAAAACTACTAATTACCAGTACCTTCCCCCACATACCTTAAAGTCCTGGGGAAGTTCAATGCGTCGGAGCTCAGCCGTTCAGCGGCTTCGGCACCAACGTCAGAGAAAAAAAAATGCCCTGCAATCCCTTACATCTAAGGGCAGTGCACAGCCTAAAACTTTGTTTCTCTTCTCTTCTTTTCTCTCTCTCTCCACCTGCTCCTCACCCCTATCGGGTTCGGGAGCAGGGAGTATCTATCCGTTAAAACTATTAAGCCTCTGATCGCTTAAAAGATGGGGAGGAGGCAAAACAAAACAAATTAAAATAGCCCAGCAGGAAGCTACAGCAGTAGCAGCGCTCTTAAAACAAAAAGAAAATCTAATCAAAATTTGAATCAAGCCAAATCAAACTAAATAAATAATTCAGCTCTACTTGTTTGTTACAACTGAGCCCAGATACAGGCTCAGACGTCTCAAAAGCTGCTTGGAGACTGAAATACTGTTGAAAGGGGGCGGAGTTAGCCTACTTGTATTGGTGGCATCAGAAAAAGATGACATCATTCAGTCTCCAAGGTTGCTGGAAGGCATTCTAAACTCTAAGGTTCAGGGACTGGACTAGAGGGACGCAAAGGAACCACCATGTACTTGCATGCTTGTTGCTCGTTTCTTTGGAATTTAAAAAAAAAATAGGAGTATAAAAATTACCCTCAAAATACTTAAAATGGAGACAAAAGATAAAAATGCAAGAGAGTATCAATGATAGTAATTAAATTACAGGGGACAAAATAACTAACATGGACAAAATGAAATTAGATCTTACCTGCTAATTATCTTTCCTTGAATATTCTCCGGGCCAGTCCAGGGAAGGTTAGGTTGTCAATCCCCTTCAGCAGCTGAGGATATGAAGACATCAAGTTTTCTTGAGCCGTGAAGCCACTCCCCCTAAGGTCAACTGCCAGTCTTCTTTCTGACAAAGCAGCAAACTAATATCGAACTGAAATAAAACATAACATCAACCCCTATAAACATGTTCTATAGTCCTACAGAAACAGAGGAATGTACAATCTTCCGTTTCATAAAATTTAGAATTTAATCTCCCTTTTTTTTTTTTTTTTTTAAATATAAACAATTAGCTATATATTCAACGATAAAAACATAGAAGCCCCGTTACTTCCTCTTCACTTGAATAAATTAAAAGGGAGGGACCCTGGACTGGCCCGGAGAATATTCAAGGAAAGATAATTAGCAGGTAAGATCTAATTTCATTTTCCTTTTCATTTCTCCGGGCCAGTCCAGGGAAGGTTAGGGCAATACCAGAGCAGTACCTAAACTCGGGAGGGACCAGCCAACCCTGCAATCAGAGCTGACGCGCCCACTCTTGCATCTTCCCTGGCATGAACATCCAAGCGGTAATGCTTTGTAAACGTATGCAGCGAAGACCACGTTGCTGCTCTACAAATATCTACTGGAGGCACAAAAGCAAATTCCGCCCAAGAGGTTGCTTGAGCCCAAGAGGTTGCTTTTAAGCCAACTGGTGGAGACCGTCCCCCAGCTTGGTAAGCCGCTGTAATAGCACATCGTACCCAACGAGCAATTGTTGACTTTGAAGCTGGATGCCCCTTATTGGGCCCAGCATACTGAACAAATAGTCTATCCGTCTTACGAAAGGGTTTCGAAATTTTAAGGTAATTCTTTAAAACACGACCAAGATCCAATTTCCTGAGAGCTCGATCGATCGGAGAACTTGATAAATCCGAAAAAGTAGGTAACACCACCAATTGATTAATATGAAAAATAGAAAGTACTTTCGGTAAGAAACTAGGAACTGTACGAAGCACCACCCGTTCAGGCAGAAATTGCAAATAAGGCTCTTGACAAGACAAAGCCTGCAAATCAGAAATTCTCCGAGCTGAACACAAAGCTACTAAAAACGCTGTCTTCCATGAACATTCTCGTGGAGATTGCGAGGAAACAGAAGCCAATGGCGAACTTGATAAAGCCTCTAAAACAATGTTCAAATCCCACGGAGGCACAATCTTACGTAATGGAGGCCGAAGAATTTTTGCCGCCTTAAAAAACCTTTGAACATCTGGATGAAAAGACAATCTACGATTTTGGACCAATCCCCTGAAACATGATAATGCGGCCACCTGAACCTTAAGAGTATTAACTGCTAAACCTTTATCCAGACCTTCTTGAAGAAACAAGAGCAATTGAGGCAAAGAAGCCACCCACGGAAGCACATTGTGTTGTTCACACCAATGTTCGAATAATCTCCATACCCGGACATATGTAAGAGATGTTCCCGGTCTTCTAGATTTAAGCAATGTAGCCACTACAGAACTTGCATAAACTTTACGTGCTAAACGAGCCCTCTCAAGAGCCAAGCCGTAAGCAAGAAGCGATCCACTTGTGGCATGAGAATGGGCCCTTGAAATAATAGGTTGATCCTGACTGGCAGACGCCAAGGAGGCGCTATTAGAAGCCGCCTTAGATCCGCATACCAAGGACGGCGAGGCCAATCCGGCGCAATCAGAATCACGGAACCTCGGTGTCCCGCTATGCGTTGAAGAACACGATTCACCATTGGCCACGGAGGAAAAACATACAAAAGTACGTTCTCTGGCCAAGGTTGAACTAGAGCATCGAGCCCCTCTGACATGCATTCCCTTCGTCTGCTGAAAAACCGGCTTGCTTTGGCATTGCTGAAAGTTGCCATTATATCCATAACCGGTTGACCCCATTTTAAGGTCAATTTGTGAAAAACCGCCACATTTAATTCCCATTCCCCTGGGTCTAAAATGTTGCGACTGAGATAATCGGCCTGAACATTCTCTCTGCCAGCTACGTGGGCCGCTGACAACGCCAGAAGATGGCCCTCCGCCCAAGCCATTAACTCCTGACATTCGCTTAGAAGAGAGGAACTCTTTGTTCCTCCTTGCCGATTGATATATGCTACTGTAACAAGATTGTCCGAGAACAAACGGACTGCCTTTCCCGTGATAAGACGTTCGAAGTGCAGAAGAGCCAATCGAGCCGCGCGCAACTCCAACATGTTGATCGACCATAAAGTCTCCTCCTGAGACCAAACACCTTGAATCACTTGAGACTGACAATGCGCTCCCCAGCCCGCTAAACTGGCATCCGTGGTGACTAAAACCCATGCGGGCTCCCGCAAAAGGTACGCCTGCCGAGAGATGCACAGGGTTCAACCACCACTCCAGACTCTTTCTTACTAACTCTGGGCAAAACAGACATTGAGACAGCGGGTGAAACTGCGGAGACCAACGGGAAAGCAAAGCCTGTTGCAACGGTCTCATGTGAGCCCTGGCCCATGGAACCAGATCCAAAGCTGCCGCCATGGATCCCAAAAGTTGTAAGTACATCCAGGCCGATGGAGCCTGAACCTTTAAAAACGCTTTCACCTGCTGCAATATCTTGTTTATTCTGATCTCCGTCAAGAAAACTGCTCCTCGAGCAGTGTCGAATAAGGCCCCTAGATAAGTCAGTTGCTGAACTGGCTGCAATTGACTCTTGGCCTGATTTATGACCCAACCTAGTTGTTCTAAAAGTTGAACAACTCGAGCCGTTGCCACTTCCGAAGCCAAATGAGAATCGGCCCTGATCAGCCAATCGTCGAGGTAAGGATGAACTCTGATGCCTTCTCTTCGCAGAGCAGCCGCTACCACTACCATGAGTTTTGTGAAAATCCTCGGAGCCGTGGCAAGGCCAAACGGCAGCGCTCAAAACTGGAAATGACCCATTGGAAGTGCAAAACGTAAAAACTTTTGATGAGAAAGCCTTATTGGAATGTGAAGATAAGCTTCCGTAAGATCTATTGACGAGAGGAATTCCCCTGGACGCACTGCTCGAAGTACCGTACGCAGTGTCTCCATGCGAAAATGAGGCACCCGCAAAGCACGGTTGACGCCCCTGAGATCGAGTACTGGACGAAAAGAATCCTCTTTTTTGGGAACGACGAAATAGATCGAGTATCGACCTTGACCGTATTGGTCTCGCGGCACAGGAACTATAGCCTGTAGCTGTAATAGATGAAATATCGTCCCCGCTATCGCTTTTTCCTTGACCCTGGAGCACAGGGAGAGGGGACAAAAGCGGGAGACAAGGGGCAAGCGAAATCTAGCGCATATCCTTTTTGAACTATCTCCAACACCCATTTGTCTGTGGTGATCTCGGTCCAGGCTTTTAAAAATCTCCGTAGACGTCCTCCTACAGGAACAAATGCCTGGACCAGCAGACCTTCATTGTGGCTTCTTAGATGCGCTTTGAGAAGTTGGGAAGTAAGATCTACCGTAACCTCTTGCCCCACGAAAGGACTGACCGCGAAATCCCGAACGACCTCTGGAATAAGGAACGAATCGCGCTCCCCGAAATCTCCTAAAGTCTCGTCCGGCACCTCGAAGACTTCCTGCGCCACGACCGGGCCTTTGCCTATCCTCAGGCAAACGACCTCCTTTAGAATCACCTAGATCCTTTACAATTTTGTCAAGCGCTTCTCCAAAAAGCAATTTCCCTTTATATGGCAATTTGCTAAGACGCGATTTAGAAGACACATCCGCTGCCCAGTTACGCAACCACAAGAAACATCTAGCCGCAATCAGCGATGCCATAGTTTTAGCAGCAATCCGCAGCAGATCATAAAAGGCATCCGCCATATAAGCAGCAGCCGATTCTAACTTAGCGATTTCTGCTCCCCGCAGCAACTCAGGATTTCCAGATATATCTCCTTGAAGCCACCGAATGGATGCTCTAGATACATATGCCCCACAAACTGCGGCTTGCAGAGCCAAAGCAGTAGAATCAAATGATTGCTTAAGAAAAACTTCTAACTTTCTATCCTGCAAATCCTTAAGAGCAGCTATTCCCTCAATTGGGATAGTAGTCTTCTTTGTTACTGCTGCCACTATCGCATCCACCTTAGGCATTCTTAATAAATCCTTTTCTTCCTGCGGCAAAGGATAAAGGTGGGATAAAGTACGGCTACCACGAAGCGTAGCTTCTGGGCATTCCCATTCAGACTCAATCATTTGCCTTATGACCCGGTGCATTGGGAAGGAGCGTTGTTCAGCTTTAAACCCTTGCAGTAAAGGATCCTCTAAAGGTTCCTGAGATGCAGCTGGAAGCAACAGATTTAAGGCAGATAAAGAATGAGAAATAAGAGCTGAAAGCTCCTCTTTGCGAAAAACACGAAACATATTAGGGTCCTCACCAGGAGCAATCTCACCCTATTCCCGCTCTTCATAAGGCACATCTAAGCCTGAAACAGAGAGACCTTCTGTCTCCCCTTGAGCTAAAGTCACAGGGAGCTGAGGAGCAAAAGGGCCCAAAGGATCCCTAATGATCTCTTTAATCTGAGAAGTACCTTCTCCAGGATCCTCAGGAACAGAAAGATCCACAGGAAGTGAAGAAGAGCCTTTACACATCTCTGTAGAAACAGAATTAAAAGATCTTGCCAAAAAAGCTTTGTGCATAGCCAAAATAAATTCTGGAGAAAAGAAAGATAAAATACTTTCCTTTGCCTCTTGCATAGGTTGCTCAGTCTTCTCCTGCCTTAAAACACTTTTAGAAGACTTGCCCTTCTTTTTAGCGGGCCGTTGCTTATCCGATTGCAAAACAACCGGAGAATTCAAAATGGCCGTTATACCGGCTTTCTCAGCGTTTAACAAGCGCTTCTCCGTTTCTATGGCAACCTTCTCTGCCATCGCAACAACTTATACTGCCAAAACTAAACTTAAAACTTTAAAATTTAACATGCTAGATCAGAGAGCAGGCAAACCGCACTGATTTGCAAAACGCCGATCTAAACGTTGCAGATTTTTGTTCTTTTGCCTGCCGCGGCACAGCAAAGATCAGACAAACTGCCACTTATATGAATTGCGCTGAAAAAGAGAATCTGCGTTTATCAGGCACACTGCAGATCTACATAATTACCACCTTGTTTGTTCCGCTGCTAGCAGGACACTGAAAAAACTGTCAATTGTAATCGCAGAGGAAGAACTGGGGCTCCCAGATCCACTGCACTTTTCTTAAAAACTAACGGAACATTTCAGGCAGGCTCTGCCATCGTCCGTGCTTAACAACAATGTATGTCTCCCTGCTAGGAAGAGAACATTTGAATAAATATTTAATGTAGGACTATAAGAACAAATCAGCCCTGCTAGAGCCAATTACACTAACAGAAAGAAATAAAACAATCTTTAATACTTGAAGGAGCGAGCCAATATCGATCCTCTTCAGCTGCTGAGGAATGAAAGACTGGCAGTTGACCTTAGGGGGAGTGGCTTCACGGCTCAAGAAAACTTGATGTCTTCATATCCTCAGCTGCTGAAGGGGATTGACAACCTAACCTTCCCTGGACTGGCCCGGAGAAATGAAAAGGAATTGCCATGTTCTGATTCTGTTCTGTACCGATTCAGAATATACAGACTCGATGTCCCTACTCTAATAGGTCGTGCTCTACAGAGAATAGCTTCCTACTTTCTGCTCTATCTAGTCCCTTTTCTTTCAACCTGCAGAAACAAGGAGGGGACGAGCAAAACTTGAGCAGAAAGTATAGTCTCAATGATTATTCCCGTTGACAAGCAGGGGATATACAGCCAACATCTGCTGGTGACTACATCTTCCCTTAACTTGTGAATCTTCCATTCCACTCCTGGGCACGTGCTAGCACTGTTCTATTACAAGGCCAGACCAATCACTAGGCAAACTAGGTGGTCGCCTAGGGTGTCAGGCAGGCTTGGGAGTAGGGGCAAGAGCAAGGCATTCAAAGCTAGACAACAGATTCTTATAGCCCCTCTCCTCTCTTACAGCCCCGGGGAGGGGAGAGGGGCTATAAGGCTTAAGGTTTGCCTAAGGAATCAACACTTTGAAACTCAGGGGCCAGCCCTGCCCCCTTACAGTAAAGTAAGGTCCTTCCTCCCTCTTCCTTTCAGTCTCGTTTTTCCACCCGAACGGCACACTTCTACAGTTCCTCTTCCTGAAGAAAGCTGTGAAAGGGAAAGAATGGAAGGAACCCTACATGCCCTTCCTGCACATGACCAAATCCCCATTCCCTGCAGGAACCGCTGCCTGTATTCATAAGGATGGAACAGCAGCAACTTATTTATTTAGCATACATTTGTATACCGCTACTTACAGCGATCAGTAGCGGTTTGATTACAGACAGTAAATTGACAAATCATGACAGAAATTTCGAGGAATACACACATTGATTCGAAAGGGGAAAGTACAGCACAGCACACAGTGAGTGGGTCTTAAGGAGAGGGGTCAGAATTCACATATATACATAATACATAGCTGCATCTATGGTTCCTTTAGCGGCATCTTGTAGACCCATAAGGTTTACATCAGATTGTAATGGCACTGGAATAGATGTGTCTTGAGTTTTTTTCTGAACTCCATAAGGTCTTTGATATTGCGTAGCTCAGGCAGTAGTTAATTCCAGAGGGTCGGGGCAGCGTAAGAGTATACTCGGTGGCTCGTACTGGTTTTTACGGATCTGATGTCGAGTGGCACGTGGAGTCTGTTTGAGTTGATTGTTCTTCTGCTTCTGTTGGGTGGTTGCGTGCTGATAAGGGTGGCGAGAAAGGATGGTGCTATGTTATGTATGAGTTATGTATGCTGAATACTCCCACTCAGGGCTGAGAAAAAGCAATCAGGAGACTATACTAAGAAAAAGGCAAAAGTACCTAGCCATCCAGGTGATGTAAGAAGGCAGCTGGAAAAGCTCAAAGGGCCCCAGCAAGGATGAAACAGCAGTTGGTGGATGGGCCACAGTAAGTTAGAAGGATTCATAGCTGCATGCTTCCTGCAAAGCTGAGACATCCAGCTTCTAAATACAATGCTGCCATAGGCTGCTCAGATATAGCCACCCCATCCCTCCTCAACCTTTGCCATTAGGGGAACGTAATTCAAATAGAAATTTCTGCAAGAGTTGCAGGATGCATTAAGAGAAAGCACTGAATTACTTCTTCCCATCGGCGAAAGGCTGGCTAAGACAGACCCATGCACCTCTGCAGAGCAGACTGAATGAAGACCTCTGAGAATTTGAACAAACCTCAAGATCTTCATGGGGTTCAGCCACCCTTCTGCTTCTCACAAGCTGGAAAGATTGTCATCCCCAGATTTGGTCACCACACATGGAAATTACACTAACCTGGTAATTGTAGTTCCTGGAGGGTCCAGTTTAGTCCTCTACAATTGGGTAGTGCCCCTCCTCCTGCAGCCGGGAGACTGGACCAATCAAATCTTCTGTAGTATATATGCAGCAGGAGCTCCCAGAAGTCCCCAGTGTACTAGTAACAAAGCATACTTACCGAAGCAACACATTAGATTAATATACAAAATGACCTAATTAAAGAACAATTTGTTCCCCCCCAAGAAATATCCAACCCCCTCCCCAAACGAGGAAGTCAGAACACTGCATTGCGCCGGCACCGACGCCTCAGGAATCAAAACACCGCTCCCCACCAGAAGTTCAGGAGCTGCCTGAACCCCCGAGACAGGGAAGAGCCTCAGCAAAAAACGCGGCTGCAACAGAGGGACCGAATGGCAAGAGGAATCGTCTTATCAGCAACCGTTCGGAAAAGCGCGCCGCACTACATTAGCAGATAGTCGGGAGGGAAGGAGGACTAAACTGGACCCTCCAGGAACTACAATTACCAGGTTAGTGTAATTTCCATTTCCTGTTCGGTAATCCAGTTTAGTCCTCTACAATTGGGATGTAACAGAGCAGTTAAGACCGGGCGGGACCTTGCCATCCGGCGCGCAGAACCGCCGAACCAAAACAGGAATCACGAGCCGCTGACACATCTAAGCGATAGTGTCTACTGAAAGCATGCAGAGACGACCAAGTGGCCGCCCTACAGATATCTGCCGGCGGAACCAGGCTATACTCCGCCCAAGAGGTCGCCTGAGCCCTAGTGGAATGAGCCCTCAGACCCTCCGGAACAGACCGCTGTTGCAACAGATACGCGGACGCGATCGCCTCTTTGAGCCATCTAGCAATGGAGGCTTTAGCCGCCGCTTCCCCTTTACGCGCACCCCCGAAGAGCACGAAAAGCCGGTCAGATTTCCGAAAAGACTCGGTAACCTTTAAATAACGATGGAGCGTACGACCCACATCGAGCCGGAGAAGACCTTTGTCCGTTGACCCGACAGATTGCGAAGAAAGCACTGGAAGAAACACTGCCTGATTCATGTGAAAGGGAGACACCACCTTTGGCAGAAAGGAAGGAACCGGACGGAGAACGATCCGATCCGTGGAAAAAGACAAGAAAGGCTCTCGACAGGACAATGCATGCAGATCTGAAATGCGCCGTGCCGAACAGATGGCTACAAGAAAAACCGCCTTCAGCGTGAGATCTTTCAGAGACGCCCTGCGCAGGGGCTCAAAAGGTTCACGAACCAGAGCCCTCAGAACTAAATTCAAGTCCCAAGGAGGAACGAAAACTCTGCGGGAGGGCCGCAAATGAAAAACAGCCGTAAGAAATCGGCGTACATCCGGATGAGCCCCGAGCAGACGACCCAAAACCTTGCCGCGGTAACACGAGATAGCCGCCAGCTGGACTTTTAGGGAACTAGCCGCAATGCCCTTATCGAAACCATCCTGAAGAAAACTTAAAACGACGGGCACTGAAACCGTCGCCGCCCGGACTCCCCGCCGGGAGCACCAGTCTTCAAAAATCCTCCAAATCCGAATGTAAGTAAGAGAAGTGGACGTTTTCCTCGCCCGCAGCAGGGTAGAGATCACCGCGGGGGGAGTATCCCTTCCTTTTCAGCCGAGCCCTCTCAATGGCCAAACCGTAAGCGAGAATCAATCCACTTGGGGCATCCGCAAGGGACCCTGAAGAAGAAGATCCGGTAGAGCGGGCAGGAGCCAAGGAACCCCGTCGCGCAACCGGACCAGATCGGCATACCAGGGCCTCCAGGGCCAATCCGGGGCCACCAGTAACACGCGACCCCGGTGGCTCTCGATACGTTGTATGACCCGGCCGATCAGAGCCCACGGAGGAAAAACATAAAGAAGACCGGACCTGGGCCACGGCTGAATGAGAGCGTCGAGCCCCTCGGACATGCGCTCCCTTCGCCTGCTGAAGAAGCGCCCTGTCTTGGCTGATTGAAAGGTCGCCATGAGATCCATGATGGGTGGACCCCACCGCCGGACGATTTGTGCGTAAACCTGTGGGTTTAGCTCCCATTCTCCGGGGTCCACCCGCACTCTGCTGAGAAAATCGGCCTGGACATTGTCCACGCCCGCAATGTGAGCCGCCGAGATTGCTGGAAGGCGAGTTTGCACCCAGTTGAACAAGGCCGCCGCTTCTACCTCCAGGGCCACGCTGCCGGTACCCCCTTGGCGATTGATGTAAGCTACAGTGGACGCATTGTCCGACAGGACTCTCACCGGCCGTCCGAGAACCAGGGTCTCCAGGTCCACCAGGGCTAGCCAGACTGCCCGCAATTCGAGACGGTTGATCGACCAAGAGGCCTCCAGGGGAGACCATTCCCCCTGAGCAAAGCAGAACTCGCAGTGAGCCCCCCAGCCGGTTAAGCTCGCATCCGTCGTGAACGGAACCCACAGAGGAGGCTCCAAGGGAATCCCCCGCGACAGGTTCTCGGCGGCGAGCCACCACCGGAGGGATCGGCGAACCGTCTTTGGGCAAGGCAATCTCTTGTTCAACGAGTCGAACTGGTTGGACCAACGTCGCAGAAGAGCACTCTGCAGCGGACGCATGTGGAAGCGCGCCCAAGGCACCACCTCCAAGGTCGCCGCCATCGTGCCGAGGAGCCGCAGGTACCACCACGCCGACGGAGCTGGCATCCCCCGGAAGAGACTGACCAGAGCCCGCAACGCCAGCACGCGGCGCTCCGGAAGGCACACCAAGCCCCTTGCTGTGTCAAAGCGGACTCCCAGATACTCGAGATCCCGTGTCGGAGACAGACAACTCTTGCATTCGTTCACCACCCATCCGAGGGACCGAAGGAGATCCACCACCCTGCTCGTGACTTGCACACACTCCCGACTGGACTTCGCTCGAATCAACCAGTCGTCGAGATATGGATGGACCAGGATGCCCTCCTTGCGCAACGCCGCCGCGACTACAACCATTACCTTTGTGAAGGTGCGGGGAGCCGTGGCGAGTCCGAACGGCATGGCCCAGAATTGAAAATGGCCCCACGGGAGCGCAAAGCGGAGAAACCGTTGATGGGAGGGCCGGATGGGAATGTGTAAATAGGCCTCTCTGTAAGATCGAGGGATGTCAAAAATTCCCCTTGACGCACCGCTACGATGACTGACCACAGGGTCTCCATGCGAAAGTGCGGTACTCTGAGAGCGCGATTCACGCCTTTGAGATCCAATATCGGACGAAGGGAACCGCCCTTTTTGGGAACCACAAAATAGATGGAGTAGCGACCTGCGCCTCTTTCCAAAGGCGGGACCGGAACCACGGCCCCCAGAGAGAGAAGCCGATCCAGGGTCACGCGGATGTCCCGCGCCTTTTGAGCTCCCTTGCTGGGAGACAGAACAAACGAATCCGGAAGTGGGTGCGCAAACTCTAGGGCATAACCTTCTTCTATAATCTGCAGCACCCACCGATCTGACATAATTTGGGCCCAAGAAGGAAGAAAGTCGCGCAAACGACCCCCGATGACCGGGTCTTCCTCTAGAGCCCGCCTCGTTTCATTGTGGCTTGCGATTAAAGGAAGAGGCCGAGGAAGAGGCGGCTCCGGAGAAGCCCCTTCCCGCTCCTCTGAAACCACGAAACCCTTGATGACGGGTTCCAAAACGACCGCGCTGCGAAGTCCACAGCCGGGAAGAACGAAATCTGCGCGGATCCCGAAACTGGCCGCGCGCTGAGGTGGACGACCTATTAAGCTTAGGCTTATCCTCTGGAAGTCGACCACCCTTCGACTCACCGAGATCCTTCACCAACTTATCCAGAGCCTCCCCAAATAACAACCTGCCCTTAAAGGGTAGTTTACTGAGGCGAGACTTGGAAGAACCGTCGGCCGCCCAATTGCGCAACCAGATGGACCGTCGTGCCGCTACCATGGAGGCCATGCTATTAGCTAGGGAGCGTATTAAATCATAACACAGATCCGCCAAGTAGGCCGATCCCGACTCCACGCGGGTAACGTCCAACAGCCCCTGTTGGTCCATACCGGACCCCGAGCGCAGGTGCTGCGACCATCGCAAACAAGCTCGAGCTACCCACGCCCCACATATAGAAGCTTGTAACGATAAGGCGTTGGTCTCGAAGGCCTGCTTCAACAAATTATCAACCTTTTTGTCCTGAACATCCCTCAGGGCCGCGGCCCCTTCAACCGGGATGGTGGTTTTCTTAGTCACTGCCGAAACGGCAGCATCCACCCGTGGAGACTTAAACAAGTCCCTGTCCTTGTCGGCAAGGGGGTAAAGACGATTCATGGTCCGAATCCCCTTCAAAGCGGATTCCGGTTGCTCCCATTCCGCATGGATCATCTGCTCAACTACTCGGTGCACGGGAAAAACTACCTGGGCATCCCTGACCGCCTGAATGAGAGGATCCTCGAGACCCTCCTCTTCCAGCGGCCACACCGCAGAGAGGTTAAGTGCTTGCAGGGACTCCGTGACCAAAGGTACCAGCTCGTCCCTTCGAAACACCCGAATGATGCGAGCCTGATCTTCCGGCTCTGGAAGCTCTCCGTCTTCTAATTCCTCCGCCTCAATATCTGGATCCCACTCAGCCTCGGAATCCGGGAGGCAAAGGGCGTCCTGATCCTGGTCCCCCAACCTGGGCCGCTTGACAGCGGGTTGAGAAGACCGCTGAACCCCCCCTGCGGGAGCTGGGGGGAGAGAGGCGGGCCAAGCCTCCGGCAAATGACCAGCCCGGCTTAAGCAGAAGGCCTGATGCATGAGAAGAACAAAATCCGGGGAAAAGTCTATAGGCGACGCCACCATAGCCACCTGCTGGAGCTCAGGGACCGACGTATTAGACGCCGGGCCCAGACCAGAAGGAAGGATGCTCAGTGAAGGGACACTGTCCCCCGAAAGAGAAGGGTCCCCGGGCACATGCTGTTCCTTAATTTCAATAGGCAGCTCCAGTTCTGAAGAAACTGCAGCACAGCTCTTACAGATTCCAGAGTCAGTCATTGTACCTCTGCGGGAGCCACAAATTACACACTGAGGTTTGGCAGCCATGCCAAGGCCACGTGCTCTCAGGGAAAAATAAGGCAACAGGAACAGGGAAGCCCACACCAAGGGGACTAACCTTATTCAATTCAGCACAGTATTAATTTTAAAACCTTTTTTTTTTTTTTTTGACAGTAAAAAAAAAACACCCCAGAAAACTAGGGGGGCCCTGCGCAAAAGCCCCCGCAAAAGAAACACAAAAAACACCAGGGAACCCGTGCGCAAGTGTTAAAAAGTGCCCTTAAAAAGCACACATTAGAAATCCAAAATGGCCGCCGCACTTTTTCACCCGCGGTAAAAAACGGCGCGAAAATACAAAGGTACCCAAATAATATGGAAAAGAAAGAAAACGACCCTCTAATACAGGGCAAGCGAAAAAAAGGCAGGAAAAAGTGCAATTTGGAAGCCAGGGGAGCCGACAGAGCCTCTGCCCAAGCAAAGAACAGAGAGCTGAAAGCTTAAAACAAGGAAAATTCCTACCAGCTCTGGGAACAGCAAGGAACTCAGCCCACTTCTCCAAGTGACAGGCAATGTTGCAGCCGGTATGGCTCTTCCCCGAACAGCCTTGGGGAGAGCTCAACCCAGGCTTCAGAGATTCCCAGGCAGAAAGGCAGGAGCCCAAGGCAGGTCTGGCTTTCCCCAGAAAGTCCCCTGTGTCTTTTTCTTTTTTTTGTTTTTTAAAGATACAGCTACCTAGCAAAAGAAATAGAATATAAAGGGCCAGAAATAAACCCCAAAAGAACTAACTAACTAGTGTTGCTCCTTCAAGTGTCACTTAGCGTGCCCAGCAGGGGCACAGAAGTCCTCCAGCTGCAGGGAGACTGGACACACTGGGGACTTCTGGGAGCTCCTGCTGCATATATACTACAGAAGATTTGATTGGTCCAGTCTCCCGGCTGCAAGAGGAGGGGCACTACCCAATTGTAGAGGACTAAACTGGATTACCGAACAGGAACCGGCATTATATTTAGGTACAGTATATATTTCCCTTTCCCAGAAGGTTTACAATTTGAAGACCTAATTTAATAAGTTGCATTAATGTTATAGTGCACTTCATGAGTGTTACATGCTTACCTAGTAAATAAGCATCAAAGTAATGGGGCTTGCATTACATAATATGCACTAACACAGGTTAATAAATGAGGCTATAAGTTTGTATATGAGGCAACAGAGGGTGAAGAGACTTGCCCGAGATCACAAGGAATATCAGTAGGAATTAAAACTTTGCCTTTCCTGGTGCTCAGAGACTAAGAAAGTGTGGCAGTATGACAAAAAAATTCCCAATTGTCTTAAATCAAAAATAAATTTTCAAGTGCATCTTGTTAAAGCTGCCTACATGTGTCATACCATGAATTCCAAAAGGAAGCTCCCTCTACAACATCGCAAGTATTAGGACAAGCACTAGCAATAAATTTGAGACAGAGGTCAAATCCAACATATCCTAGCTTAGGAGAGATATTCACTGTGGTCTCTCTATGCACATAACTACTCATGTGGAGACACTTAGCATGCATTAACTTTTAGTAAACATGTCCCTTAGGACATGCTAATTCATAGGTTAATGCACATTAAATAAATTTTGCACGTACCAAATTTAAGATGTACTAACCAACCAACCGCACACGAATGAATCTCTCTCTAATAGCTATCAATTCCCTGTTTTAGCAGCTATACCAGATTTAATCTTTCAGGTTCATGCTAGACAAAATAGACGATATTAGTTTCTCATATATATTTGTTTTAATATTTCCAATTGGCCATTGTCTGCAATGTCATTTCTGGAAGATTCTTTAAGACGAGATACTCTGAGAATCATTTCAGCTAACTACTTTTTTCAAAAGCCACTTTGTAGCAAATATGAAAAAGCACTCTCCTACACACACAAAATTTGACAATGTTAATGCAATGCCTGTATGCCATATACAGTTTATCCATTTCAATTCATAAAACCTGTAGTACGTTATGGAACTAAAGCATGTCAAGACTGTTGCCATACAGACAGTCAAAAGAAGCATAATTCTGAATCATAAATCCCTTATAAGTAGAATGCCATAATAATGAAAACATAGGTTTCTTTTGACTAAATTAAATTGTGCCCACTGTGAAACTCCTGTGTTCATTTTAAATCCCAACTTAAAACCTCAAAGCAAGCAAAATTCAGGCAAATCCTTTAACATCTCTTACCTTCGTGAACCAGATACTGTATTACATCTCTTAAAAAATTACCTATCCTTGAGGCAAGTTTTTGAAGTTGTCATATAGCCAGAGGATCTCATTTTACACAACAGCAGAGAGGCAACTAAGGGTTATACAAAAATCTTCCTACAGGTAAATATTTCCTGGTCCCACCCAACACGCACATTAAACAAAGCGTGCTTAAGGATGTCGTGTGGGTTTTCTAATTAATATCATAGCACTGAACGAACACTTTCCAAATAAGTGTCCTAACAAGCATTTCATACTATAATACATCCTGTGTAAGTTAACAATATGAGTGGAAATTGTGCTTTAATGTAATATTCTGATTTTCTTCAGAGTTGCTCATCTTTTGCTATAGGTTCCTTTTAACTTTAACTTCAATATGTATTGACTTATCTCATGAAAAGACATGAAAATCCAAAATCCTGTTAGCTGCTAGCAAGAACGACGTGCCACGTTTCAGACCAGTCACAATTTCAGTCCTGCTTCAGGTTTGCATTGATCTGACAAGGATTGCAATCAAGCAACAAGCAATCCTTGTCAGACCAACAGCCCTACAATATTATGGAACCTCCACCATATTTAAATATAGGAAGGGTGCTGCTTTTTTTTTTTTTTAATAAGCTTCATTTCTTCGCCTTTAAAATGTATTGCTGGTCTGCATTGCCAATGAGCTCAAGTATGGTTTCATCTGTCCAAAGAACATTTTCCCAGGAGGACTGTAATTTCTCAAGGTGGGTTTGGGCAAAGATCAGGTGTGCCTTTTTATATGTCTTTGAGCAGTGGGGTCTTCCTTGGCCTTCGCCCATGAAGGCCTTCTTTGTTTAGTGTGCGGCATATGGTGCAAGTTGAAACCACCACTCCAGATTGTTCCAGGTCAGCATTAAGCTCTTTGGATGTTGTACATGCTGTTTTTCCAACAGTTCGCACTAACCTTTGAAGAATTCTTGGATTATTTTTCCTCTTCCCCCCACGTCCTGGGAGGTTCTCGACAGTTCCATGAGCAGAAAGTTCTTAATAACACTGCAAACTGTAGACACAGGAATCCCAAGGTCTTTGGAGATGGCCTTGTACCCCTTTAAAGTTTGATAATGGCTTTTCTGATGGTCTCAGGTGGCTCTCATCTTCACCACTGTGAAAATGGAACAGGGCATGAACATGGCCATTTGAAATATTAGAGCCATTATTCATTGGTTGATTCAAGTCATGTGAGTATTGACAATTGTTCACAGGTGTCTAATTTTTCTGCAGTGGGAAAGTGGTTCATCTATTCAAACCGATTGGAATTGTTTATAAGGGTGCTAATAATCATGTCCTACGCACTAAACTAAACCTCACTTATTTCCCACTTATATATTAGATCAACTACTAAGAGAAATACTAATAAATAACTAATTTTTTGTCGGAACTAACACCATGAAGACAACGACATCTTCTCATGGTGCAAAATTCCTTTTATTCTTTAAATAGGGACGCAACCCTTGACAAACCCTAAGAGGACATGAACCTCTTAGTACAACCAACCGGTAAGGATATCACTCTCACTTAGAAATTAAGCAAGCCATATTTCACTTAAGTGAGAGTGATATCCTTACCGGTGTGTTGTACTAAGAGGTTCATATCCTCTTAGGGATTGTCAAGGGTTGCGTCCCTATTTAAAGAATAAAAGGAATTTTGCACCATGAGAAGATGTCATCTTCATGGTTTTAGCTCCGACAAAAAATTAGTTATTTGTTAGTATTATTTCTCTTAGTAGTTGATTTAATAATCATGTCCCAGCAAAGCCCTGTTTTTATATTATTTCCCACCATTTCCTTTTTTAATGGATCTTGTTTTATTTGACTCTTTTGTGTGTGAAACATGTGCACATATATAGTCTAAAGCCATTTCACTGGACACTTTTTTTTATAAGGAGATATTGGACAGCAAGGTGTTGAACTGCAAGGGCCAATAATTTTGACCACAACTGTATTTCTAAATTTCTATGTTACTGGCACAGAACTCCTCTCCCAGGGCTCAGGTCATTAGTGAGGTTCTGAGCATGTGTGGCCCTTCTCACACACACTGGTCTCCTCAGCTTGTGAGATTCCAGGCTGCAGGTGGCTCGGTTACCAGAGGAATCTTACCCAGATTAATCTCAGTCTTCAACCCAGCAGGCAACAGTGGATTCCACTCAGCTGACGGGCCACCTGAGACTGCTATTTTCTTTCAGAGTCCATCTTGTTCCTGTCCAGCTTATGTGTATAAACCCAGCTCTAGCTAGGTCTTTGCCAGAGCTTGCTGTGCACCTCAGTGTCGCCTTGTGCTTTGGCTCCCTGCTACAATTCAGATTCTGTTTTGCCTTGTTGGATGTTCCTAGACCCTGCGACAGTTCTCTGGCTTTACTCCTGCTGACAAGCATCCTGTTTTCCTGGTTCCTGATACTTACCTTGGGTCCTGGGTTTGGGTAGTCAAGCCCCGATGGCCACCTGCACCAAAGGGCTTAATATGAAGGAAAGGTAGCTGTTATAGGTGGAAGACCCAGTCCTAACCACGCCTAGACTCGGGGTATTCCATTCTGTCCTGTGCAGAACCATGTCCACTCACTGTTTTGGGTCTTTCCTACTAAAGAAAACCATCACACAACTCCTCAGTTAGTTCCACAGTTCGAAGATGAATGCAGTGCTCACGAAGGTGGGAGGAATTATATTCCTGATCAATCCTGCTATGTAAGGAAAACGCTTGTTAGAAGTGGCTAGCAATGATTTTTCCACTGACAAGCAAATAAAGTCAGGCACACAAGTGGGTGCCTCTCAAGCTTAGGGTTCCTTGCGTTACATAGCTTTATATTTTCATTTTATTTAAATTTAAAATGAGAGATTTATATTCTGCTTCTTTCAAATAGATTCAAAGCAAACAGTAAAATTCAATATACATTAAAACAATAAAAACACAATACACAGTAAAAATAGAAGGTTCCTTACTAACATTTAAATCTAACACTAACATATCAATACAAATTAAAATAACCAATATAGCAAACACCGAATAAAATTAAATTTGAATTTATCACTTTTCAGTGAACAGAGCAATTCAAATCATTTAAAAAAATAAAAATGCAGTGGAGTAGACAGAGGGAATACACGAACTAGAGCAACTTAGGAAGTATTGACAAAAAGAATGAAGGAGAGGAGGGAAAGACCACCACAGGGTGGTACCATCTAACAAATCTCCCAATGAGGTGTCAAAGAAGTAGGCGTCCAATATTCAAAGGATTTATCTTCTAAATAGGCCTTTTTGAAAATTTACTAAGTCTAAGTGCCTAAATTTGTTCTTAAAATTTCACTAAACTCCTAAATTTAAGAGCATAAGAAGTGAGCAACAACGGGGAGTGGATATAGGGATGGGAAACAAAGTTAAGGAGCTTAGCATTGATTTTCAGCACCAGGCACCTAAATTAGGATCATAAATCTAGGCAAATGAATGGCAAGCCCAAATTTAGGAACAGAGGGGGAATATTCAGTGCCGGCAGCTAGTACTACTAATGCAACTAGCTGCCGATGTTGAAATCTAAACCCGGATATACAATGTAAAAGTCATCTCTGGCCCAAGCACTGAATATCTGGGATAGCTGCACTTGCTGCTCACTAACTACGTGGCAGCTATATTGAGCTGCTGCCCGATTAGTGATATGCAGCAAAGGTTAGGCCAGGGTTTCCTGCACCTGGCTTTCGCAGCATATCGCCAACCAGGCAGTGGTGATATTGAGCCAGTGCCCAGTTAGCAATGGGTGCCACCTCTGCTCCCCCCACCAAGAACTCCCCGATACTAACCACTGCAAACAGTATAAATACTTTGAAATATCCCCCCTCCCCATAAATTTTAAGCTCCTAAATTATGATGAATTTTCAGCTGAAAATGTAAGAGCCTAAGTGTGGCTGAAAATAAGTCTCAAATTTAGCCCAACTTAGGCGCCTAGTTTTTTTGTGGGTTTTTTTTTGTTTTGTTTTGTTTTTTTAATATCAGGCCCTAGATCTTTAAGCACTTTTTAAATCTCTTGTAGAAAGATTCCATATGTAGCCGTGGAGATAGTGTTCACAGTGCAGGGGCAAGCAAAGCGGAAGGCAGATTGATGAGTAGTTTCTACTCGAGCCCGAAAAGGAAAGAGTAGATGACAGCATAAATTTTACACACCTGATAATTTATATTCCTTGAATCCTGCTAGACCAGTCCAATTGAGTGGGCTATGCTCCCTTGCCAACAGATGGAGAGTGGCTTGAGCAACTTTCAGCGACATCACCACTTAGTAAATCCTCTGATGCAGCACTCAGAGAAGCCAGGAGGACACTTCCCAAGCAGTGACAAGACTGAAAAACCTCAGAAAAAACTCCTCAGAAAACATTAAACAACTTTGCAATGAAACACATGAGCAAGAATTTGGCTTTGTTATCAAGAAGAAACTGGAGTCAGACCACAGGACAGACTAGGCTTTACATGGCAGCTGGATCCCTAAACCTGCAGAGTCTTCCAAGAACAGATATTAACATGCGACTAAAAAAGCAGCAGGCTTCATAATCTGCAATAGCAGTCTTAAAGGGCAGGTCCTGGATGGGTCTAGCAGGATTCAAGGAAAGCAAAATTATCAGGTATGTAAAATTTATCCTTCTTTATCATCCTGCTAGACCAGTGCAGATGAGTGCGATGTACCCAACAGTGAAGGCCCAGGGTGGGAGGAAGATGATACTCAGGACAGACTATCCTGCTAAAGGCATCAACTCTACCAACCTCCACAAGCACCATGAAGAATTTCACAAAAGCATTCAACAAAGACCAGGAAGCCTTCTTACACAAGTCTCCTCACTAGAGCGGATTCCATTCAGAAGGCCTGTGCCTAGTGCAGTGAGCTCTGAATCACTCTGGCACGCACTTACCAGTCAGAATGTACACTGACCCAATGGCCTCCTTAAGCCTGTGGACAATAGAGGATTTGGCCTCTGCCAATTCTGTCCTTATACCACTGAGGACAGAAGATCCAACCAGCGGAAGGAATTAGCAATAGTCTTGTATCTGAGCCACACCCTCCACATGTCCATCAAATGCAGAGATGGATCCTTCTGAAGATCCTTCTCCGAGAAGGAAAGCAGAAAAGTCTTGTCATATTTTTTTTTCACTATCAGGGCAGCAGCCTTGGAAAAAAAAAAAAAAAAAAGACAGCATAGACCTCAAAGCAAAAGTCGTCATTGGAAGACCAGAATGCTTCTCTGCAAGACAAAGGCTGCAGCATGGACACCACCTGGCTAGAGTTGCCAGGAATCCACCATAAGGAGTCAACCCTCTTTCTCTAAGATGGCCTTACATGGGCCCAAGGAAGGACCCTCTTAGTGCCCTCAACCTCAGAGAGACCCACTGAGTAGAACAGGAAACTCAGGCAGACAGAGCTGCTTCACTCCTGAGAAATTGGCAAAGCCAAAAAGGTGCACCGTCAAGGATTCCTTTGGATGAGACTACTGTAGCATGAAAGGCCCGCCACCTGAACCTTGAGTATTCCAGGCCAGGTTGCCAAAAGGGCTCCTATATAAACTATTTACAGAGGCTCATTGAGCCATACTACTACTCCAGAGAAGCCCTTCTTGGAAGCCTACACCCCACACAGGCCAGGTCATAAGCAAGAAAGTACCTGGAACCTCCATTAGCAGTTAAGCCCATGCCATGATAGGCCCATCTTTTGAGGTAATGAGAGAGGACCATACCCACTAGATCAAGAATCTGTGTACCACAATCTATGAGGTCAACCCAAGGCCACTAGGATCACCAGGTCTGGATGGGCCCCAAACCTATGTAAAAAGGAGGCTCACCAAAGGCAGTGAAGGAGCACAGAGCACCCCTTCCCAGGCCATACCTGAAGTAGGGCAACCAATGTTGCCATCCGCAGATCCTTCCCATAGTTGAAATATTCCTATTAGGGTTTACCTGAGTGACCAACAAGTGACATACTGGAAGGCACCGTCTTCACCCTATGAAGTCACACATGAGACAACTGAGCTCTCACTTCGCCCAGACCCATGGAGTTCCACACAGAAAGGCAGCTTTCAGGATGTAGAAGCTTGTAATGTGTGCTGCAGATAGGGCAATGAGATGCCCAACAATACCATCCTATGACCAAGATCCACTCCAGCCTCATGAGCTTTGCCTCATTAGCAAATACACTCCACTGCTAGGGCAGAGTCCAAGAACACACATCAATTTGTCCACCAGAATAGACCTGAACCTCTCCAGATCAAAATGAATCACTGGCTCCTCAGGAGGCTTCCTCGGCGAACTTCCATGGGGAAACCAGAGTCCCTGGGCCAAGCTGCCCAGGTACTGCACCCCCAGTCTTTCAGGCTGGCATCAGAGATAACAAGTACTCCATCCAGTGCTTCCAACAGCATCCCAGCCATCAGATGGAAGAACCTCAATAAACTCTTGATCTCCTGGGGAAAAAGAACAGACTGGTTGAATGATGAAAAAAACATGGAAGTCAGAAGGTTAGCAGGTGTCTCTGTAGTAAATGTGTATACACTCTGGTCCAAAAAACCAGCTCTAAGGTCGATATCATGGACCCAAGGACCTGAGTCATCCCAGGTCCATGAAGCTGACCAAGAAAAGCATGCTCCGAGTTGGCTGAAGCTTGAGTGAGCTTTCTACTGTAAGGGACTCTGCTTGAGACAGTATGGCACCAATCCCCAGGTATTCTAAATCCTGGAAGAGAATCGGGTTGTTTTAAGGACATGTGATCACAGAGCCCAGCCTTATTAACCAGCACTCACCAAGCCAGTGTTGTATCCGGCCTTCAAAGAGATTAAGCGGGCCAGCCTGATGTCTAGATGGGGGCCACAAAGACCATCTGCATTCAGAAAGACACCATACCACCCCTATTACCTTGGAAAAGGTACAGAGAGCCATGTCTAGGTCAAAACAAGGCCTGGAACTGAAGAGGCAGTCTAGAACACAGAAGCAGAGAAACAATAGAAAAGTGACACATGCCATGACGAGGTCCTTGAGGTGAGAAGCACCTGTACCCGACTGCTGCAATGACACTAAAGGACTTCATAGCATTATGATCAAACTCAGGGGTGGGGGGAGAAGGAGGGGCAGGAAAGGGAGACACTAGGTGCTAGGTAGCATAAAAAGCATAAAATAGGAAAGCTAGGTCAAGGGACTAATTAGTTACAAAGCCAATGCCACCGTCTAGCCACAACCACTGCATTCTGTCGGCTAAGCAGTTGTCCTGGCCTGGCAGATACACCACTTGCAGGAGCATGCTGTTGCACACTGAAGGAGAAGAGGACCACCGCTCCTAGCAGAGGGAGTAGAAGCCCGTACCCCCCTGCTTGTTGATATAAAAACATGGCAACCTGGTTGTCCATCTGGATCAGCACAGGTTGGTGCCGCCAGCAATGGCAAAACGCTTGCAGAGCCAGGAAGACTGCCATGAGTTCTAGGAGATTGATCTACAAGAGTGACTCCTCCTGGGACCAACTGCCTTGCGTGCAGCGGTCCCCGCAATGCGCCCCCAACCCAAGAGGGAGGCATCTGTTGTCAGGGTCCCCTGTGGTGTGAGTGTCTGGAAATGTATTCCCATCTGGAGGTGGCACAAGTTTTGCCATGAGGTGAGGGACACTGCCAAGTGGCGAGGGACTGACCCTGTCCTGTAGCCTACCCGTGGCTTGAGTCCACTGTGAGCGGAGGCACCATTGGGCTGTCCGCATATGCAGGTGGGTTAATGGTGTGACATGGACCATCGAGGCTAACAGGTGGAGGAGGCGGCGAGCAGGTACTGACCAGTGGTGGTGTACCTCTGCCAGTTGTATGAGGTGGTCTGCCTTTTCCCTTGGGAGGACGGCCTTGACTTGCAACGTATCCAACTGAGCCCCTATGAACTCCAGATTTTGGACTGGAGAGCGATAGGATTTCGGGTAGCTGATGATGAACCACAGGTGCTGCAGGAGGAGGGTGGTTCGCTCTGCGGCCTGTGACCTCTGAGCCTGAACCCCTCTGATTAGCCAGTTGTCCAGGTAGGGGAAGACAAAAGCCCCTTGTAGGCACAGGTAGGCGGCTACCACTGCCAAACACTTAGTAAAGACCCTTGGAGAGGAGACCAGGACAAAGGGCAGCACTCTGAACTGGTAGTGCCTTCCTCCCATAACGAACCGTAGGTACTGCCTGTGGGAAGAATGGATTATGATGTATGTATATCTATCCCTTTAGATCCATGGAGTACAGCCAATGTCCCTAGTGGAGGAAGGGCAGCAGTGTTCCAAAGAAGTGCATCTTGAACTTCTCCCTCACCAGAAACCTAAGTTTATCAGGTCTAGTATGGGCCTGGGGCCCCCAGTTCTCTTTGGGACAAGTACCTTGAGTTGAAGCCTTTTCCCCATAGATGTTTGGGTACAAGCTCAACTGCATTGTCCCCGAGCAGACCTGCAAGCTCCGAGAGCAGAAGAGTCTGGTGAAGAAAAGATCGCACAGGCTCTCCTGGGGAGAACTTGGGTGGTAACTGTTGTAAGCGGAGGAAGTATCCCTTCTTTTCCACCTGTAGCACCCACTGGTCTGAGATGACCTTGGCCCATCTGTAGGCAAAGAGTGCCAGGCAACCCCCTATGACTGGTGAAGGTCTCCCAGGGGAGGGGAGGTCCTGCCCTGGGAGTCAAAAGCTCCCCCCTGGTTGGGCTGGAACCTCTGAGCTCCCTATCCCTGACTCTTGAGGCAAGAGCCCTGTTGCTGGCCTGAGCAGGGCTGGTAGCGGTGTCTCTGCTAGAAGTGCCCCTTTTTCCCTTGGAACAGGGGCCTTTTCCCCAAGGATTTCTTGTGGGGAAAGGACGAGGTCTTTTTTGAGAGGCTGTCGGGTCACCACCTCAGCTTCTATCTCGGCCACCTTGTCAGCCATGGGTTTGCCTCAAAGGTTCTCCCCAGTGCAGGAGAAGTCAAGCAGGTTATCCTGGACCCATTGCTTGAGGTCCAATAACTGTAGCCAGGCTTGGCATCTAGCCCCAATGCCTGTTGCTGCTACTTCAGCAGCTGATTCAAATTCTTCATAGGCCGCTCAGGAGAGAAACTTTGAACAGTCCTTGATCCCGGAGGTCAGGGTTAGAACCACTGAAGAGGTTCCCCGACCAGCCACACTGAGAACTCTGACAACTCCTGGGTTAAGACCTTCAGATTCATGCCTATGTATATCTCACAGGCCTGGATTAGACATCCGAGCATTGAGCCCTCGTAGCACTTGCACCCAAGGGCATCGAGGGTTCTAACATCCCTTCCAGGGGGGACAGAAGAGTAATTCTTCTGGCTCTTGAGCTTTTGCATGGTTGGAGTTGGGGGCTTGTGGAACTCCAGCCCTTTCCTGACACAGTATATGGCGTCGAGGCATCGGCTGACCACCGGTAACCAATGCTGGAGTCTCCCACATCGCAATAGTAGCCCTCGAGGATCGGCTGCACCAGCACCATGACAGTTTCCTTGGGTGGAGATAAACTGGAGTATCTCCAGTTTCTCGGTGCAGGGGTCCTCCTCCATTTTGGTTTGCACCAAGAGGGCTCAGGCCATATCCCTGACAAAATCATGGAAGGCCACATCCTCCAGAGGAAAATGGTGCAGAGGCGCTGGAGGAAATGGGCCCGAGGGGATGTCTCGTAACGTCTGGTTTCCGGGGAGGCCTTGTAGTCAGTTTCCCACTATGAGTCAAAGGGAGATGACGAGTCTGAGGCCTTACGGCTCTGTGCCTCGAGGCTTGGGCTGAAGGGCAAGGGCAAGGCCCCCCCCCCGCGAGGACCTGGAATCAGAGTCTTGGAAACTTGCCAGGGAGGACGGACGTGCGTGGAATGGAACCGGAACCTCGACCAGGGACGAGGGCTTACCCAAGGCCAGTGGCACTCATCAGCTCAACGACCAGGGACTCCCCCGCAGTCGGGGATGCAGTCATCTGGGTAGATGATGCAGACTAATCGGACATCATTGCCTGCTGCATGGCCAGGATAGCAGTCGTGTTCTGCTCCATGGCTGCCAATCTGGTTTCCAAGCCAGAAGGTTCCATAACTTTCGGTGCAGGCAAAGAGGATTTCGGGCCTGGCGCCAGAACTCTCACGAGTATGTTCGACGAGGACTACAGCCAATGTTCCCTCTAATTTTCTGTAGGCTGTGTGCGCATAAAATATTAGCTGTGTGCAGCTTTTGAAGGAAGGTTAAATTTTTGTGCGCCACATAACGACACTCGGAGTTATATACTTTAAAATTCGACTACACGTCAGAATACAGTATGTACACCACACTGATTTTAATTAAATTAAATGAAAATAGACGATTACTAAATGAAGCGGGAAATTTCTAGTAATTACAATCATAACTTAAATTTGAAGACGTCTGTGTTGTTTTCTATCAGAATCAGAGCCGTGATTTTTGTGCGCTCTGTTGTAAAGTATGTGCGCTCGCTCGGCGAGGTGTGTGCGCGCGCACACGCGCACAGCTTAGAGGGAACAGTGACTACAGCCTCAAGGAATCTCACAGGTCTCCGCCAGCCGAGGAATCCTTCTTGAGGACCATGGTAGGATGCTTCTCAGAGTCACCAGAATCCCTCCGACTCGTCTTACCAGGTTTCCCTGTTGGAACCTTGATGGACTTAGAGGAGTTTTTCTTCTTTCGCTCAGGGTCAGAGGTCTTCTCGGAGGAGCCGCTGTTGCAGGACTCTGAGGACGGGCCTCACGAGAAGTGCTGGGCTTGGAACTCTGCACTGGGAAGGCCAGTGCCGAGTCTGACTTCGTAAACAGTTTCTCCTGCAACTCCGACCTCTTTTGATTAGTTTTAGGCATTATTTCTCTGAATATTGTATATAGCTCCCTTGTTCAAGTCCAAGTTTCATTCCCCTGTTTCATTGTAAGTGTTGACCGGCACAATATTCGTTTTATGTAAACCGCGCTGATTTTTAAGAGTGCGGTATATAAGAACAATAAATAAATTAATTAATTAAATAAATAATCATGGCCTGGCATAGATCACAAAAGGTGTTATGGTCCAGTCCCAGGCAGCGTGAGCAGCAGTCATGATGGTTTGACTACAGTGGTCACATTTTTTGAACCCACTGGGAGACATGGTGGGAGACATCCAGCTGGGGTCGACGGCCCCCGGGCAAAAAAAAAAAAAAAAAGGAACACACACCAGTCTAGGGCTGGAAAAAAATGAAAAAAAAAAAAAAGAGAAAGAGCTGAGAATAGCGTCGGGCCGGGCACCAGCTCGAGGCGGGATGAGGAATCTGTATGTAAACCGGGAACATATAATTTAAGGATTTTTTCCCAGAGAAACTGGACATGCATCCATTGAGCTCCACAGAAAAAAAAAAAAAAAGAAAGGAGACTGAGCAAGATGGCACCCTTGGGCGGGAAGGGGACCACATGTGTGGTAGCATGTCCCAAAGGCTCTCTTTGAAAGCTGGGGAAAATGCTCCGCGTGGGCTCTGTCGGCGCCAACGTCACCCATATGTGAGGGCTGACTTTCTGCTTGTTCCTGGAGAATAGCCCCATGCTAAGCACCACAATCCTGGCTACCACGCTTTAGTAAACAAAGGTCCAGTGTGGCTGTCAATTCATTCAGTAGACCAACATGTTTGAGCATAATCACCTGCATCAGGGGCTGGTGAATAATTTCTAGACAAATAGCCTTCATGGTAGTGCTTAGGAGTCAGAGAAAACAAAAGCTAAAAAAAAACTTAATACAACCCCCCCCCCCCAAAAAAAAAAACAAAAGAAAAGAGCTAAGAAAACAAAGGGAGGGGGAAAAACCTACTGATGCCCATAGTCTACCACAAATAATTTTTAGAAGAAAACAAGGTAAGGTGTTTTTCAGCTGTGTAAAAACAAAGTCATATGACATATCATTAATAAACTTCAAATGACAGCACTCAGAAAATCAGGAGACCAAAACCAAGAGCCAAGTCCAACCTGAAAATTTAAACAGCTTACATAAAAATAAAAGGTAAATCTTCATATGGGCTATATTTATTTATTTATTTTTATTTAACTAGGTTTATATACCACTTTTCTACCAGTCAAAGCGATGTACATTCAGATACTGTATTTTCTCCTTGTCCCCGAAGGGCTCACAATCTGTTTGTACTTGAGGCAACAGAGGGTTAAGTGGCTTGCCCAAGGCTACAAAGAGCACCTGTGGGACTAGAAACCCTAGTCCTTCCAGCCCAAGGTTGCTCGGGCCCAAGATAACTTACCCCAACCACTAGGCCACCCCCTCCCTATATAGTACGAACTTCTTAAAATACCCACTAATAAGCAGTCCTATAAAATAATTTAAAAAACACTAGAACTATACTGTACCAGCCTCACATTAAATAAGAGCAGAGAAAATAAGAAAGTGAACAGAATATATTAAAAAAAAAAAAAAAGCTTACAAAATTTAATCATGCTTAAGTCACAAAAAAAAGTCACTAACATGTCAAACACAGGCCTTGACTCCTCAAGCTGACAGCCACCTAGGATCCAGCGCCATTTCCCGCAGGTTACTAGTGCTTGGTGAGCTGAAGAGCAGAAGGACCCTAAAGGGCTCCTGAAGGGAGCCAGTAAGTTGGGCCCAGGCCCCCCTTCTTTCTTACTGTCAGATCTGCTTGCTCAAATTATTTTTGCAAAATTAAAATCTTTTTTTCTGTCTTTAAGTTTTGTCCATAGACTTGAATTTGGCTGTTAGAGTGCATGTATCAGGGCATACTGGGACTGGGGGGGCCAGGTTACTGCCATGTTCCTGTGGGCAGCTGACCCCTGACCATGGGAGGATGTGGCTGATGCCCACCACCTCTAGCACTGAACATTGGTTTCCTGCTTTGGAGTTCACTGATCAGTATCCCCTTCCCTGGCCCCCATGCCAGGGGTTGAGGGGTTGAGGAGTTCCATGGAACTGGGGAGCTCTTGTGAGCCTCCTCTTTTCCTGTGTTTCACCACCTTCATGAGGGGGTGGTTGCATTGTGGTGTTCCCCTAGAGTTCATCCTGGTGGGGGGGGGGAGGGGAGGGGATGTCTTCTGTGGACAGCCCCCTCCCTCTTGTTAATGTGGTAAAGGTGCTGGTTGGCAAGCTGGACAGAGCATGCGTTCTCCCCCTCTTCAAAGTATCTGTGTGCTCATTGCGTTTGTCCTCCTGATTCACTGGCTCTAGCATCCCCATTCTCAGGTCATCCCTCTCTATCCGGCACAGGCCTGTTATAGCTGTCCAGTAGATCGGTATCAGTGCACATTTCGTATTGTTTGCAGTGGTTCTATAGCTCACTGCCACCCTAATAAAGCATTTGTTGCTTACAACTTCAGGATGCGCATTGCAAACGCATTCACTGTGCACATGCGCTATGGCCATGAGATTGCAACTACTATGGTACTGACATGCTAGCACGGAAGCACATTCTACCACCGCCACTAGGCCCCACCATGGTTAAAAAAAAAACATACAATATTCACACATTAGGCCTGCATTACTCATGGCACATTAGTAAACATGCCCCATAGGCTTTTCTATTGCTAATGACTTTAGTGATATTGAAGGAGCATGTTTACTAACATGCATTAGCTGTTAACATACTACTACTTCTACTACTACTACTGAGCATTTGTATAGCGCTACACGTCATAAGCAGCGCTGCACAGACATGTAAGAGACAGTCTGGCAGATAACAGCACGCTGCTCCCATGCTAATGTGGGCCAAAATGCTGACAGTGCAGAAAATCGACATGTTATCTGCAGATCATGCATATCTGCCTGTGTGGGCGGGATTAGGGCAGAGTGGGCATGCTGGCAACGTACAGTCATTGAGGGCATTACTAGCATGCAGCAACTGTCAAAGTTGCAGACATTGCAGGTGCAACTAACACCATCTCAATGGGTGGCATTAACTGCATCATTGCCACAATTTCTGATGGGGGAATGCTGTGCACTCCCAACAGATAATGTGTGGCTTGTGCAGCTAATGCAGCACATTTTGCATTAATACCCCACATTAGCTGCAAAAGTCTAACACTCTTTAGCAAACATGCCCCTCAAAGTGCCCATTATGTGCAAAGCTAACCCCATTTGGAGATACTGCACCCAAAGGAAACTGACATTTTGTCATTTATTAAAATTCCATTTTGGAGTTGAGGCCATAGCTTCCTTAAAAAATGTTTTGGAAAGTGAATCTATCAGTAACAGATGTGACAAATGTGATGATTCAAATAGTGCATCCAATGTAACAAATGGCAATTGTTCCTGTCCCCAGTGCCATTAAAAAGTAATGTTTCCAGCTTTTACAACTGTAGGGTGCTTTATTTATACTAAATTTAATTACTCAAAAAAGAAAACCATACCTTGCACTTCTTTGTCATGACACTCCTTGAGCTTGGACCACAACTCCTTGAATATTATTTCACCCACAGGTTCAGCAGTACTCGGGCTCCCACAGTTTCTTCCAGAAACATTCATCATCTAGTCTGTATCTGCTGTTGTTCAGCCTTCTTTCTCAGGCTTTTATAAAAATTACATAGTTAAAAAAAAATTGTATCTGGAAATCGTGGAGGCCTGTAAAGACAGATCAACAATGCTTATGTTTTTTTTAAAACATTTCCACTTGCTTTAGCAAGTGACTTGTAGCCACTGAAGTACAAAACCCATTACCATTTATTAGAAAAGTTGGCTCATCATTAGAAACATAAAAAAATGACGACAGTAGTTCACCTTTAAAGTGAAACTAAAAACGTCTTGGCTACAGTATCTTACTATGAGTATCCACCTTTCAGCTTGATAAGGAGAGGTTTTACATACCCGATAATTGTCTTTCCTTGACTCCTACTAGACCAGTCCAGACAAGTGGGTTATACTCACTTGCCAGGAGGTGGAGGCAAAATTGAGCAACTTTCAGTTACGTCATCACTTAGTATATCTGATGCAGCACTAAGAGAAGCCAGTATGAAAACTTACTAAGCAGTAAGCAAAACTGAAAACACAAAAAAGACAAAAAAAAAAAAAAAAAAAAAAGAGAAATACCGGTGTTAACAAACATGAATTGCAACAAGTATTTAGCAACAAGTAAGAGAACTCCTTTCTTGGGCACCAAAAATAGATGGAAATAGTGCACCTGGCCCAGCTCTCTGGAGGGCATGGGTAGAATAGCCTGCAACTGCAAGAGGTGCTGTAGAGTTTCCTCTATGTTTATGTTTATTCAATTGCTTGACCGCCTTTAGTGATAAACAGAGCGGTTTACAATAAAATCTTCAGTACAGTAGGGCACAAGGCCAGAAGATGAAAAGGAAATTACAATTCAATATAGGACAGAAAGGAGAGAGCGGGTAGAGAGCAGCAGACAAAAGGGAAGAGGCTAAGGCTGGGAGGAAGGAAGGTCGAAAGCAAGGGAAAATAGGTGGGTCTTCAGGGCATGTTTGAAGGTTGGATGATGTGGTTCAAGATGGAGGGCAGTGGGAAGGGAATTCCAGAGAGCGGGACCTACGAAAAAAAAAAGCTGAGGAAAGGGTGGATTGAAGGTGAGCCTTGTGAAGGGGGGGGGGTAATGCGAGGCGGTTAAGATGGAAGGATCGAGGGGTGTGCCTGGGGGTATGAAAGTGTATTAGGTCAGCCAGATATTGCAGGGTAGTGGTATGAAGCACCTTATGAGCAAGTGTGAGAAGTTTAAACTGAATACGAAAGGATATGGGAAGCCAGTGAAGACGGAGCAGGAGGGGAGTGACATGATCTCTAGGGGAGGAGTAGGACACAAGTCGGGCAGCGGTATTCTGGATTCTCTACTCTACTGCCACCTGCTTAAGTGGGAAGCTGTAGGGAGACTCCAGAAAGGCATCCCATAGCAGCTCTGCCCGAGGATCTCAAGGACCCAGTGGTCTGATGTGGGCCATTTTTACAGAAACAGACACCCCCCAGTCGGCTGAATCTCAGAAGGAAACTGCTGCATTTCATCACAGGGGCTTGATGACTCCTGCAGGAGCCACCACCAAGTCTCAAGAACATAGAAACATGATGACAGAAAAAGACCACATGGCCTATCTAGTCTGTCCTTCCATAACAACTACAACAGTCCACTTTTTACATTTAGAGATCCTCCATGTTGGTCCCATGCTTTTTTGAATTCAGTTACTGTCCTCATCTCTACCACCTCCACTGGGAGACTATTCCACGGATCCACTACTCTTTCTGTAAAGAAATATTTCCGCATATCACTCCTGAATCTCTCTCCCTTCACCCTCATCCCATGTCCCCTCGTAGCAGAACTTGCTTTCAATTGAAAGAGGCTCTCTCCCTGAACTTTATGCCACGGAGGTATTTAAACATCTCAATCATATCACCTCTATCTCGCCTTTCCTCTAAGGTGTACATATTAAGATCCTTAAGTCTGTCCTCATATGCTTTATAATGAAGCCCACTAATCATTTTAGTAACCACCCTCTGCACTGACTCCATCCTGAGAGCCTCAGAAGGATTGTCCTCTTAGGCTTAGGCCCATAGGATAAATACGCCCTACCTGGACTCCAAATAGTCAGAGGGCATCACCATGCTCCATACAAGGCCCTTATGTGAGGCATTTCTAGCCCACCTGAGCTTATTTTGCAGGAGCCTCTGAGTGCGAGCATCATCTAGATCTTTCACAATCTTCTTCAGGTCCTCCCTGAAGAGCAATTCGCCACTAAAGGGGGCATTAAATAAAGGGGAGCTTGCTCAGCCATAGCTTAGACCAAATGCGAACCAAAGCTACCGCCCAGTCACTACTACCACTGCTGTAGACTTAGAGGAGATGCTGAAGTCATACCAGGCCTCAGCCACATATGTGTGGCTCCAGACTATCTAGGAGTTGCTGGACCTAGCAGCAGCAAAGTGGGAAAAACGTAAATAAATAAAAAAGGAGTGCCAAAAGACCACTAAAAAAGAGAGAAAAAAAAAAAGCAAGAGTGTGGCAAAAAGGGAATCCCAGCACCTGGCAGGCTGATCGAGGAAAATGAGCAGGAAAGCTCCAGAGGCCTACGCAGGCTGCCAAGAAAACAACCAAAAAAAAAAAAAAACCCAAAACACACCCCCCACACCTCCCTCACCCCTGGTTTTTTTAAATCAATTTAGAGCCATTTTTTATGGCTCCACATCGTTCTTTGCTCCTTTTTCTGATCCTCCCTAACCATCTTCCCTCACTCCACCAACCTAATACCCCCCTCTTTCTCACCCTATTTCCTTCCCTATCTTATTCTCTACCATTTCCTCAGCTCTGAGCTTTACCTTCTCCTTCCTCTCATTCATCCCTCTCCTTCTTTAAAAACAGCCTCATCCCTATTTCTAACATGCTGTCTCCTCTCTCCTCCTCCTTCTGTCCTCTGGTGACATTAATCCCAACTCTGGTCCCTCTACACTTCTCTCTCAGTACCATAATAGCTCCTCTCTCCACCACCTTAATCTCATCCACATCCCTCTCCTTTCCCCCTCCTCTCTCCCCTTCTCATGTGCTTTATGGAATGCTCATTCCATTTCTAATGAGCTTCCCTTTACCCATGATCTCTATCTCTCACGCTTTCCATATTCTCGCTTTTTACTGAAACCTGGCTCCTCCCTGATGACTCTGCTTCGGTTGCTGCCCTCTGCCATGGCTGCTATCAATTCTCCGACTCTCCTCATCCCAATGGCCGCGGCAGTGGTGTTGGGTTTCTACTTTCTCCTTCTTGCCAATTTCAACCTCTAATTTTCCCTCAATCTCATTCCTTTCCATCCTTTGAAGTCCATTCCATGCATCTTTTTAATCCCCTACCTCTCCAGATCGCTATCATCTATAAATCCCCTGACAAGTCCTCTTCTACCTTCCTCACTGATTTTGACTCTTGGCTCTCCTTTTTCCTGGATTTTTCTTCCCTCTCCTTTATTCTTAGAGGTGTTATTAGTATGAAAATTAGTCACCGACTCCTAAGTGTCCAAGCTCCTTTCCCTTACCTCCTCTTTCAACCTCCAGCTTTGTTCTTCTGCACCCACTCATCAGCTTGGTCATTGCCTTGATCTCGTTTTCTACTTTAACTGTTTACCTACTAATTTCCATACTTCCGCTCTTCCCTTATCTGACCATCACCTGTTAAGTTTCACTCTTCATTACTCCCCCACTCAATCTTGCCCTATCCTTTTAGGAATCTTCATGCTATCGATCTGCTGACTATCCACTACTGCCTCATTTCTTCTCTCCTCCACGTCTGTTGATGAAGCCATAGCTTCTTATAATAGTGCTCTCCCCTCTACTCTGGATAGCCTTGCTCTGCCCATTCCACATCCTGTGAGGTGCACCTCATCTCAGCCCTGGTTGTCATCAACTACCAGCTACCTATGTTCCTGTGCCTGCTCAGCTGAGCACACTTGGCTCAAATCCTTCCTTCTCTCTCTCTCTCTCTCTCTCTCTGACTTTCTTCACTTTAAATTCATAATTTCTTTTTTCCAGTCCTCCATTGCACTCACTAAGCAAAACTATTTTCTTCATTTGACTGTCTTGCCTCTAACCCTCACTGTCTCTTTTCTAACTCTCAATTCTCTTCTTAAGGCACCTCCAATCCCTCCTCTCTGCCCAAACCCTAGCAGACTATTTTCATGACAAAGTGCATAAGATTACTCTTCCAATTCCCCACTAAATCATCTTCACTCCCTCTCCTTCCTCTCCATTACCAACTTTTCCCCTCAACCTCTATCACCCTTTCCTAAAAGTTGAGGAAACTTCTTTCCTCCTCTAAACCTGTTCTCCTGATCCTATCCCCACCTATCTCCTCAACTCCATCTCTTCCTCCATAATCCCTTTCATCTCACATATTCGCAACCTTTCACTTTCCACTGCAACCTTCCCTGCAGCCTTCAAGCATGCTTAATTACTCTCCTCAAAATACCTTGCCTGACCCTACCTGTCCTTCTAATTAAGCGACCCATTTCCCTTCTCCCATTCATTTCCAAAATGCTTGAAAGTGCAATTCTCGGCCACTGTCTCAAATGTCTCTTCTTTCAAGTCCTCCTTGATCTATTTCAATCTAGTTTTCATCCATTTCATTCTACTGAAACAGCTCTTGCCAAAGTCTCCAATGATCAGTTCCTCGCCAAGTCCAAAGACCTTTACCTTTTCTCGATCTTTCTGCTGCTTTTGATACCAATGACCACCTCCTCCTCCTTGACACTTTATCCTCACTTGGTTTTAGAGGCCCTGTACTGTCTTGGTTTTCTTATCTCTTCAATCACTCTTTCAGTATTTGTTCTGGAAGTTCCTCCTCTACTGCAATTCCTCTCTCAGTTTGTGTACCTCAAGGGCCTCTTCTGGGCCCTCTCCTTTTCTCTCTCTATACCCAGTCCCTTGGTGCCTTCATCTCTTCCCATGGCTTTCAGTATCATTTTTATGCTGACTCCTCAAATCTACAGCTGACATTTCTCCTTCACACCAAACTTGTATCTCTACTTGCTGATCTGACATCGCCATCTGGATGTCTCACTGCCACCTAAAATTGAATATGGCTAAAACTGAACTTATTTGTCCCCCTAAACCCTCCTCCACTCCTTCCTCAAGACTATTGAAAACACTCTTCTTCCTGTTTCCTGAGCCTGCAACTTTGGAGTCATCTTTCACCCCCCCCCCCCTTCCTTCTCCACACACTCAAAATATAGCTAAAACCTGTCATTTCTTTCTCTACAACATTAACAAAATTCATCCCTTCCTCTCTGAACACGTTATTAAGGCTGTCGTCTACTCTTTAGTCACCCTCCGTCTTGACTTGCAAACTCCTCCTTCCTGGTCTCACTCAGTGTCATCTCTCTCTTCAATCTAACCAGAACTCTGCTGCGTGGCTAGTCTTCCAACAGCCCTGAAATACTCTTATAACCCCTCTTCTAAAATCACTTCAATGGCTCCCCTTCCATTTCTGTATCAATTCAAACGTCTCTTTCTAATATATAAATGCGTTCACTCTACTGCCCCTCATTACATTTCCTCTCTTCTCTCTCCCTACACCCCTCCTTGTGAACTCCGCTCCTCCACTGGCTCTCTTCTCTCTATGCCCTTTTCTTCTTCTGCAAACTCCAGACTTTGATTATTTCACCTTGCTGCTCCTTATGTAACAAACTTCCTCTCTTTATGTCAAGTCTCTTCTCTCCCACTGTTCAAATCCATGCAAAAGGCGCACCTCTTAGAGGCCGCATTTGGATCCTAAACCCTTGTTCTCCTTGTCTCCTTCTCTATTTGAACCCCCCTTGTATTGTTGTGTCTTAATTAGATTGTAAGCTCTACAAACAGGGACTGTCATCTTTATATGTTTGTACAGTGCTGCGTATGCCTTGTAGCGCTATATAAATTAATAACAGTAGTAGTAGAGCTGCTTTATTGTAAGCAGTAAGAGAGCCAAATATAGCCCATTGATTTCAACGGGAGAAAAAAAATACAGAAAAAATAAGCATGCAGACAGAAGACAGCAAGAGGGAAGGAGGGGCCTGGCCTGACTTACCAACCCCCTCAGAGGCCCTATGGGGTCCTCGTCTGTTCTCTGTAAGAAGGGACCCCATGATGCCCTTCTGTCTAGAAACCCATAGCTAGCAGCACTGCATACAGAGCAAACTGTCAGCTCTAGGAGACGGGGGACACACCCATGCGCCAAGCCATAGTGGGCCTACAGGTCTTAGTCATATTGACTACAGTCAGGGCCAGGGGAAACAGGCCTATCTGAACTGCTGCACCAGCCCAGACAACTTGCCACCTGCAGGAGGAAAAAGAAACACTGGCTTCACTCAGTGCTGCACCAGTAGATATACTACAGTTGTGGTCAATATTACTGGCATCCTTGCAGTTCAACCCCTTAATGTCCAATATCTCCTGAAAAAAAGTGGCCAGTGAAATGGCTTTGGACTATATATACATACATATCCAACATATAAAAGAATCAAATAAAACAAGAATTAAAAAACGAAACAATATAAAAACTGAGACATTGCCAGGACATAATTACTGGCACCCTTATAAACAATTCAAATCAGTTTGAAAAGAACCACCACATTCCCACTGTAGTAAAATTTAGATGCACCTGTTATCAATTGTCTGTACTCAATTATCACTTGAAATCAACCAAAGAATGATGGTTCTAATCTTTAAGCTCTATTCCATTTTCACAATGATAAAGGCCAGAGAGCTGCCTGAGACCATCAGAGAAACCATTATCACCAAACACCAAACTTCAAAGAGGTACAAGGACATCTCCAAAAACCTTGAGATTCCTGCAGCTACAGTTCGCAATGTTAAGAAGTTTTCTGCTCATGAAACTGTCAAGATAATCTCAGGGCACGGTGGGAAGAGGAAAATTAATCCAAGTAGTTTCAAAAGGTTAGTGTGAACTGTTGGAAAAACACCACAAACATCCAAAGAGCTTAAGGCTCACCTGGAGCAATACGGAGTGATGTTTCAATCCGCACCATACACTGGGCACTAAACAAAGGACTTCATGGGCCAGGGCCAAGGAGGACCCCATTGCTCAAAGAAACAAAAAAAAGGCACGCCTGGTCTGTGCCTAAACCCACTTTCAGAAATCATAATCCTTCTGGGGAAAATGTTCTTTGGACAGACTAAACCAAATTTGAGCTCACTGGCAAAGCAGATCAGATTTACAGGCGAAGAAATGAAGCTTATAAGGAAAATAAAACACTCTTCGTACAGTTAAATATGATAGAGTTTCCATAACGTTGCGGGATTGTTATGCTGCCTCATGAATCGGAGCCCTGGAATGCATTAAAGGTATCATGAAGTCAGAAGATTAGCAAGGTATTTTGGAGTGAAATGTGCTACCCAGTGTCAGAAAGCTAGGTTTGGGTCGAAGGTCATGGGTCCTCCAGCAGGACAATGACCCAAAATGTACAAAAGAATGGTTAAAGAGACTCTTTTAAACTGGTCAGCAATCCAATTGAGAACCTTTGGCAAGAGCAGAAATCCGCCATTGGTAAAAGGATCCTGTAAACCATTCATGAGCTGGAACAAAATCACAGTTGAAGAGTGGGAGAAACTACCTGTAGACAGATATACAAAATGTACAGACAACTACAAGAAACATTTGGAGGTTGTCATCATAGTGAAGAGTGCCATTAATCCTGTCCAGGTCATATTTTGTTTTTTGTTTCGTTTCTCAGAAATTACTACATCTTAAGTTGCACAGACATCTTTTTTTGTTGTATACCTTTGAACATACTATTAACATATTATCATGACATACAGATGGAATACTTCCAGTTATTTCTCAAGAAATTGTACACAACATACCCAAAATGCAAAGGTGCCAATAATGTTGACCACAACTATTAAGAGATGATATCAAAGTTGCTCAAGTCTGCATCCACCCTACTGGCTGGGAAGCATAACTTATTCATCTGGAATGATCTAGCAAGATAAGAAAGTAAAACCACTTTTTCCAAAAATTCAAAGTCTGGACTTAAATTATAAAATACAAAATTAGACCTTCAGTTGAAATGAAGATAACACCACAACAGCTTTTAAAACAAATTTGTGGTTATACATGAAAACAGAGAGAAGCCATGATAAACAATGCAGAGCTCAGCTAGTGAAGCAAGTGCTATTTAACAGTTTTGTTTTAGAAAACTTTATTTTGATAGTATTTGTTCTAACATTTGGTCTTTAATGCAAGGTCATGCATTTGGGCTGCAGCAATCCAAGGGAGCAATATAGTATAGAAGGTGAAGTACTTTTGTCCACTAAAGAAGGATGGGACCTAAGCGTGATTGTGTCTGATGATCTTAAAGTAGCTAAACAGGTAGAAAAGGCGACAGCAAAAGCTAAAAGGATGCTTGGGTGCTTAGGGAGAGGAATGGCTAGCAAAAAAAAAAAAAAAAAAGGGAGGTGATAGTGCCTCTGTATGTCTTTGGTGCGACTTCATTTGGAGTATTGTGAGCAATTCTGGAGATCGCACCTTCAAAAGGATATAAACAGGATGGAGTCAGTACAGAGGGTGGCTACTAAAATGGTTAGTGGACTTCATTATAAAACATGAGAACAGACTTAAGGATCTTTATATGTACACCTTAGAGGAAAGGCGGGACAGGGGTGATATTTATTTTATTTATTTACATTCTCTTATATACCGCGCTATTCTGCATCAGTGCGGTTTACATTGAACAAACTGAAATTACATTGAACAGGGCATTATAACTTGGAGATAACTATTTTACATGGAACATGGGCTATGGAGGGTTAAGTGGCTTGCCCAAGACCACAAGGAGCACCTGTGGGACTAGAAACCCCAGTCCTTCCGGCCCAAGGTTGCTGTCCTCTAGTGGGATTTGAACCCCCGACCTTCCGGCCTGAAGTATGATTGAAGTATTGATATGATTGAGACGCTTAAATAACTCCGTGGCATAAATGCACAGGGGGAGAGCCTCTCAATTGAAAGCAAGTTCTGCTACGAGGGGACATGGGATGAGGGTGAAAGGGGATAGATTCAGGAGTGATATGCGAAAATATTTCTTTACGAAAAAAGTGGTGAATTTGTGGAATAGTCTCCCAGTGGAGGTAGTAGAGATGAGGACAGTATCTGAATTCAAAACATGGAATAAACACAGAGGATCTCTAAAGGAAAAAAGGGGACTGTTGTAGTTATGGAAGGACAGACTAGATAGGCCATGTGGTCTTTTTCTGTCATCATTTTTCTATGTTTCTATCTTATAGGATAATTCTCTAACATGGCAACTCTAAGCAGCAAAGGCACATGCCTTACGCTTATTTTAAAGGTAACATAGGCTATTTTGTAAAGAGACATAAGTGCGTATCTGAAAACGTCTGCATAAAGTTACCCCTGCCCCAAGACAGGAGTAACTGCGCATGCGTTTGTATATTTCCCAGTAGAAATTGGTACATATGCATATATTTTAATTAGGAGTGTATATAAGTGCCAATCCCACCCCAGGAATGTTTATGCATATATCAATCATAAAGAGCATAAAATCTGCTACTCTGTATCAGACCAAAGGTCCATTAATCCAGTATCCTGTTTTTTTTTTTAAACAGTGGACAATCCAGGTCACAAGTATCCGGTAGGATCCCAAAGAGCAGAGATTCTATGCTGCTTATCCCAGGCGTAAACAGTGGATTTCCCCCTCATCCACTTTAACAACTTATGGCTTTTCCTCAAGGAACATGTCCAAACCATTTTTAAACCTAGCTACACTACTAGTTTTAACCACATCCTCCGGGAACAAATTCCAGAGCTTAATTGCATGTTGAGTGAAAAAAATATTTTCTACAATGGTTCTTAAAAAGTACTGATTTAGTAGCTTCATTACATGTCCCCTGTTTTTTGTACTTTTTGAAGAAGTAAACCACCAATTCATGTTTACTTGTTCCACTCCACTCATTTTGTAGGCATCTATTATATTTACCTTCAGTTGTCTCTGATATCTAATGGAGTGCAGAGGTAGTCCAGGAATTGGATCAGCTCCAGCCTGCTCTTCGCAAAATTCACAGCCAAACTAATTTCCTGCAGAAATGTGAAGACCTGAGCTATGGCCTGGTGACTCTCCAAGAAGATTTCACCCGCAGCAGCCAGTTATTGAGATAAGGATGCACTAAACCACCTGGCTTTCGCAGAGTTGCTGCCACCACTACTATTTATTTAACCAATTTTATATACCACCTTATTCTTCAAAGTGTTTCACAAAGTGGTTACCATTACCTTGATAAAGGCTCTGGGAGCCATAGGTACCCCAAAAGGTAATGCCCGAAACTGAAAAAATGCCACATAGGTACTGCAAACATCAGGTACCTCTGATGTTCCAGACAAATGGGGGATGTGCAGATACGCTTATGTGAGAGCCAGAGATGCCAAGAACTTCCCTTAGCGCACTGCCACAACGATTAACCTCAGTTGCCATCCAAAAACATGGCACCTTCACTTGCTTGAGATCCAAAGTAGGGAAAAGTTTTCTTCCTTCTTGGGAATGACAAAATTAATGGAGTACCGACCAAGACCCCATTCTTTCAACGGCACACTCAATACAGCCTCTAGCTGGAGCAGCCGCTGCAGCATCCTTTTGACAGCCCATATCTTTTCTGTATAAAAAAGGTCAGGCCAGCTCAAGAGCATAGCTCTCTCGTATTATCTCCAGAACCCATCAGCTCAAGGTAATCTAGGCCCAGGTAGAAACGAAACGTGGCAAAACCACCACCCCACTGGGAGCTTCTTTGCCTGGATCCCCAAAACCTCATTGTGCAGCCTTGGACCTTCCTGAACCTCCCGCAGCTGCATCTCTACCCACTCCCCCTCAATGAAAGGACTAGTCCTGAGAAAGAAATATCCATCTCTGAGATGAATGTGATCTAGCAGTTTGAAACCTGTGAATCTCATATGACCGACTTAGAGACAAAGAAATCACCCTAAGTTCCAAAGCTTGTCCTTCAGGAGTCTTGGTACCTTGGAATCCCCAAGATCCTTTACCAGTTTCTCTAATTCTTCAACAAACAGTAATTTCCTCTTAAAAGACAGCTTGCTAAGCCTTCACTTAGAGGCTATGTCTGCTAACCAATTTCTCAACCAGAATAAATGCTGCTGAGGCCACACTCTTTGCCAGAGATCCACCAAGAAGGCAGAGCCCGACTCCAGCCTTGCTGCTTCTGAGAGGGGCCCCCAATGCTGAAAGAAGTCAGAGACCATTACAAGCATGTCCTAGTGACATATGCCCCACAAACTGCCATCTAAAAAACCAGGTCTGAGACCTCAAACGATTGCTTCAACAAGGCCTCCAGCTTCCTGTCTTGAGAGTCCTTTAAAGCAGAAAACCCCTCAACTGGGATGGTGGTCATTTTAGTAACCACTATGACCAAAGTGTCTACCTTAAACTCTTGTGGGAATTCTGCGCAAGCACTGGCAGACAGTGAGGAAGACTTGGGTGCACAAGCTTTAAGGGCGCCCGAAACTGCCTCACTGTTTGCCTTTTCACAGCCATGGGAACATTTCTATATGCTCCCATGGCTGTGCTATATTCAGATATCGACATGCAACATTTTCAAAAGCTAAACAGCATGGTGCAGACATCTGAATCGAAATCTAGCACAGCCATGGGAACAAAGAGGAATGTGTCCGTGGTTAATGGCAGGTTGGGGGGGGGGGTAGTTGGGGGCTGGAGATGGGTGTATGTCTCGTGGGTGGTGAGTAAAGAAGGTGGAGGTATGTACCTGGGAAGAAAGAATAAGAGGTAATGGAGAGCTACAGTTTGGTGCATGGGGAGAGGAGAAAGGAGGTGAGGTGGGGATGGGGTATGTGTATGAGGGTAGACCTTAGGGACAGTAGGGATCTGGCTAGAGGAAAAAACAAATGGGGGAGTGGGGGGAACAAGGAAGGCTTGGAGAGAACTGTGATTGGAACAAGAGAACATAAGAAATGCCATATTGGCAGGGGGGGGGGGGGGGGATCCAAGATGGCAGCGGAGTAGGGTGCCAAAGTGGGAGCTCCGAGCTGGAATGCTGTTTCAGCCATTTCCAATGGGGAAGAAAAGAAAACATACCCAAAAGCCCTCTAGTGCTCTCTCTCTCTCTCCCCTTAGGTTGGCCTGCTGCAACCCTCTATTGCCAGGATTTGTCTTCCATCAGCATCATCCATTGTCTCGGTTGATCTGCTAGGTTTATCAGCAGATCCGAGCAATGGGGTGCCAAAGTGGGAGCTCCGAGCTGGAATGCTGTTTCAGCCATTTCCAATGAGGAAGAAAAGAAAAACATACCCAAAAGCCCTCTAATGCTCTCTCTCTCTCCCCCCTTAGGTTGGCCTGCTGCAACCATCTATTGCCAGGATTTGTCTTCCATCAGCATCGTCCATGGTCTCGGTTGATCTGCTAGGTTTATCAGCAGATCCGAGCAATGGGGTGGATTTGAGCCCCGTCCAAACACTACTGCTGCAACTCGGATGCGTTTGCTTTGAGGAGGGGGAGCATAAATTGGCATCTTTGCATTGGGAGATTCCTGACGCTTTGGAAGGCTCTCTCTCGAAGCCGGTGTTGGTGGTAGCTGCTGCAAAGGGACAGAGCCGTGGTTTCTTCTCCCGAGGGTAGTTTGCAGGTAGAACAAGTGAAGACCAGCTCCCCGACTGCCTGGACCTTTGGCTGTTTGGAAAGACCAGCGTTAGTAACACTTCATAGCTTATGGGAAGCAATATCCTCGCTCCAACAAGCCCTTCTTCCTATGGTGGGGTCTCTTACTCAAGAATTGGCATCCATTAAGGCTCAGTGTTTGACGGTGGAGTCAGTTAGCTGGACATGCTTCACGGGTGACCCGGCTGGAGACTAAGGTGGAAGAGCTGCATACTCTTGGTGGAGTACATTCCAGGGAGCGTTTGATTCAAGCACGGAGGATTGAGTATATGGACAACCAATTGCGTCGTAATAATTCGAGGATTTTGAATATCCCTCATTCCCCATTGCTGGAACCTGTGGATATGGCACTAAGTACTTCATAGATGTCCTGCGAATGCTTGTTGAATCCTTGTCCCCTAGAGTATGGGCACAATATGTGGTGGTATCTTCTTCTGATCCAGGCATGAAGTTGGATGCTGGAGGTGCTACGGGACCTGCCCAGTTGGACCTTTTGGTGTTTTTGGAAAGCTCCCTGGAGATAGTGACCTGTTGAGACACCCTTTTGTTGTGCTTTGCATTCAAATTTGACTGGAACTCTGTCCTATGGTTATATTTCCGCGATATGTCCATTTCTCAGTTTCTGGGGTCAAAAAATTCTATATTTCCTGATTTGGCTAGGGATACTCAGAAAAGGCGGAGACACTTTCTGGCCTGTCACTGCAGTGGGAGCGTACTTTAGATTAAAATATCCTTGTAAGTGTATTGTGTTATATCAGTCTAAGCAATTTCTGGTTTTTTGAAACTCAGCAACTTGTACAATTTCTTCAGTAGGGAAACTGGGGGGTGGGAATGAGTTTCCTGTACCAGTTGCCATGTATTCTATCTATGCTCCTATGATTTTCTTTAGTTTCTGAGGGTGACATTGTGAAGCCCTCTATACATTGTTTCCTTTACTTGGGTCCTTATTGTGGTTTTATATTTTGTGGACTAGACCATGTTGGCATAATTTCTTTAAGGGGGATATTTTTCTTTGTATGAATTTTTTCTGTTATTTGTATTCAGAATTATTTTCTGGATATTTTTGTTAAAACTTCATAAAGATTTAAAACAAAAAAGAAATTTATTTTTATTTACATTCTCTTATATACTGCGCTATTCTGCATCAGTGCGGTTTACATTGAACAAACTGAAATTACATTGAACAAGGCATTATAACTTGGAGATAACTATTTTACAGGGAACATGGGCTATGGAGGGTTAAGTGGCTTGCCCAAGACCACAAGGAGCACCTGTGGGACTAGAAACCCCAGTCCTTCCGGCCCAAGGTTGCTGTCCTCTAGTGGGATTTGAACCCCCGACCTTCCGGCCTGAAGTACCTTGCCCCAACCACTAGGCCACTCCTCCACTCCATACTCCATCCAAGAAATGCCATACTAGGTCAGACCAAGGTCCATCAAACCCAGTACCCTGCTTCCAACAGTGGTCAATCCAGGTCACAAGTACCTGGAGGCTCTCAAAAAAGCACGCAGGTTCCACAGTACATGGGTAAGCAGTGGATTTCCCGGGTCTTCTTTAATAATGATTTATGGACCTTTCATCCAGGAACTTCTCCAAACCTTTTTTAAACCCAGCTACACTAACAGCTTTTACTACATCCTCCGATAATGAATTCCAGAGTTTGATTACATGTTGAGTAAAAATATATTTTCTTATTAGTCCTAAAATGGGTTACATTATAGCTTCTTCATTGCATGTCCTTTAATCTTTCTACTTTTTGATGGCATAAACAACCAATCTAAGAGAGTTAAGGAGGAAAAAGGCAGGGGGAATTTCACATCTAGAAGAGTTAGGTTTTATGATGGGTGAATCCTGCAAAAACACACACACACACCTTAAACCATGCAGAATTCTAAAATACTGTGTGCAGAATTACACCAAGTGTAACCTTAGATAGCAGCAAGTGAGCTTTCTCTTCCTGTGGAATAGGATAAAGCTGCGCTATTGACATCCTCCATGCAGACCCACATCTGGCAAGTCCCACTCCACTCTAATCATATCCTTAATGGCTCGGTGCAGTGAGAAAGAATTAGGTTTAGAAATCCCCTCCAGGAGCAGATCCTCCGCTGGTCCCAAGTGTACAGGACTCTCCTCACTGCCGCTATTGTGCTGTAGATGAGGGAAGGAAGCTCATCCCTATGGAAAATCTGGACCACTGTAGGATCTGCTCCCACAGGGAATTCACCTTCCTCCAGTTCTTCCTCCTGGCTTCCTCCCTAAGAAAGGAGGGCCCCTTCAGCAGATCTACAGACTGCTGTGAAGAAAAGGAATCCTGGTCCTCAAAGTGACTCCCTGAACAGTCTCCTCATCCCCAGCTTGGACCCCCCATAGGCTGGGCACCCACTGACCCCACCACCAGGAGCTCCTCAGGGCCCACCACGACATCCCATTTCAGACAAAAGGCCTGGTGGAGCAAAACTATGAATTCTGGCAAAAAAGGGAGTACTTCCTGCTGAGATCCCAACAGCCGCAGCCTCATAAGCTTCATGAGATCTGCATACCACAGTCTTCCAGGCCAGTCCATCACCACCAGAATCAATACGACTGCATGGGACTCCTCATGCCAAATCACTTACTCATCATTGGAAACATGCAGAGAGGCTCGTCCTGGGGCCAGAGTTGCAACATCACATCTGTGTAACTGTTCCTGGCAGACGCCATGATAGGATCCCCCCCATGTGATTCTGTGAAAGACATTGCCATTGAACTGCCATTCCCATGGGTCCAGGTTTGGTCCAACTGAGGAAGTCCGCTTGCATGTTTAAGCCAACTATCTGCACTGCCAACAGAGCCTTGATATTTTTCTTAGTCTATGAAAAGATCAGCTTTGCCCCTCTGGTCATCTCTGCACTCTTTGTTTCTCCTCATAACCTACAGAACCCAAACTGCTGAGCATTAAATCCAGAGAAGGAACCCCCCATCAAGGCTAGCCAGACAGCCCTGGTTTCCAATCTGTTTATTGTCCACCTGGACACCACTGTTACCATCTGTCTTGTAAGCCTGGCAGGTTGGGGTTAGGTAACACATTAGTCATCACTGTGAACCAAGACAGGAACTTAAAAGCACCTTGCCAGGGGAGTGGCACTGAACTACTACTGAAGCCCAAGGAAGAGGGCGACAGGCCTTTAACTTCTCGCACCTGGGAGACCACCTGGACAACAGCACCCCTCCAAAGTGATCTCATGTATACCCACGCCCAAGGCACTAGCTCTAACATCACTACCATAGACCCACACTTGGAGGTAGTCCCAGACCAGTGGTGCTGCACAAATGAGGAAACTCTGCAACTGTGCCCTCAACTTGTCAACTCTCCCATGGATCAAAAACACTTTGCTGACTGAAACATCAAAAAGAGCCCCTAAGTACTCTAACAGCTGTGTCAGAACTAACCTACTTTTTGCATAGTTCACCACTGAGCCAAGGTATTCCAGAAGCATGACAACTCGGGATGCTGCTCTTCACCCTTCCTCTATCAACTTGACTCAAATAAGCCAGTCAAAAGCTGCACCAATATACCTTCCCACCTCAATGCCACCATGACTATCATCACTTTGGAGAATATTCCAAGCAGAGAACATGGGATAGATATTTAGAAAGAAAAAGAATGCCCTAATTGCTGTGTTTTGCTGTAAATGCAAGCTTCTATGCTGCAGAAGCTGGAACTACTTCTCCCACATTCCCCAAGTGGTGGGCCTGAAAGAGATTTTTTTTTTACTTTTGGAGTCTATCCACATGGATTCCAATTTGACTGAGACAGTTGTAAAGAGGTTTGGAGTTTGTCCTTTTCCAGAAAGCCATTTTTGCAGGTCCCTGGAGGTTCCAAGAATTTAAGATGTGGAGGAGGGATTTGGCGAGTCTGAAGGGAGGGAAGAAAATGCCTGCTGCCACAGGAGACACTCTTGTCCTAACATAGTGAGAAGGAACTAAAAAAGAATAAAGTTTACATTGGAGATGAAGATCCAGCAAAGCTGACCCCGTTGCCTTACTTTAGCCACGTGTCACTAACCAGGGAGCAGCTCAATATCACCATTGTCTGGTTAGCAAAGGATGCCGTCCCGGAAGGGTGTAGCAGTGGCACCCATGGATATTCAGCAGCACTAACCATGTTAGTGCTGCTGAATATCAGGTCTGCAAACTGTGTAAATGCCTTGGAATATCTCCCCCCCACTATATTTATATTTTCTTACACTATACCCTGGGATCCTATGAGAATAAGGCACAGAGACGTACTCAGCAGTTTAACACCATTGATTAGAAAACATATCTACCAAACTACTTTCTTGGTTTTCTATTACCTAATGGCATTTTTCACATGCTAACAACATTCTTTTGGCTGTAACCTTGGGTTTAGCTCTGATGTCAAACCCCTTTAACACTAGAAGCCCCAAAAGGAATTTTACCTAGAAACCCCAAAGTGCGTCAGATGCAGATGTGAATTAATGTGAAGTTACTTATTTGTTAAATACGTGCAGTATGTGACATTACATGATGTCATCGTGTTGTAATGTCGGAGTAAAACTGTAAACAGTGATTGAGTTGTGCCACCTAGTGGGAACATGAATTTATACCTAGAAGCCCCAAAGTATGTCAATTGATGCATCCAAGACAATCGAGTGCGTTAATTGACATACTTTGGGGCTTCTAGGTATAAATTCATTTTCCCGCTAGGTGGTGCATCTGTCAATTTTTGATGCACATATTTGAACATCTTGACCTTGCTAACAAAGTCATGGAACATGACTGACATGGTTCTAGCAGTGGCGCTGGTATACAACTTTGAAAATGCATTTGCGTCAATTGACGCACTTTGGGGCTTCTAGTGTTAAGCACCAGAGTACAAAACTAGCTTAAAATCTTTTGATCTGCAAATTCCTCAGGCACTTGCTATGTAAACTATTCATACAATTGTGATCAACATTTTTGACACCCTTGCAGTTCAACCCTTAATGTCCAATATTTTTTTTTTTTAAAGAGTGGCCAGTTAAACTGCTTTGGACTATATATGCACATATATGACACAAAAGAATCACGTAAAACAAGACCAATTAAAAAAGAAAATGGTAGGAAATAGTATAAAAACTGGGACATTGCCAGGACATGATTATTCACCAACAAGATCCCAAAGGGCAAAAGGAAAAAGGCCTGGCCCTTAAAAAACAGAATGAAAAGACCAAATTCCCATTAAGGTGCTCACTGTTTTTAAAAAACACAACTTATTTTTGTCGGACAATTGGCTGTGTGAGGACTTAACCCCTACTACAGAGACCATGTTAATCTATTTATGCAGTAAACGTATGCTCAACAAAGCAAAGCAAACACTTATCGGCTGTCCATTAAAGAAGCACACACACATCTTCCACTTATCGTGAAGAGAAAATGGAGTACTGATTATTGGCACCCTTATAAACAATTCAAATCAGTTGGAACAGAAGAACCACATTCCCATTGTAGTAAAATTAGATGCACCTGTGATCACATCACTTGAATCACCAGTACTCAAATCACTTGAATCAACCAAAAGAATGATGGCTCTAATGTTTATAATGGCCACATTTATTCCCTGCTCCATTTTCACAATGATAAAGACAAGAGAGCTGTCAGACTGTCAGAAAAGCCATCAAACACCAAACTTCAAAGAGGTACAAGGCCATCTCCAAAAACCTTGGGATTCCTGCGTCTACAGTTCGCAATGCTATTAAGAAGTTTTCTGTTCATGGAACTGTCAAGAACATCCCAGGAAATGGTGGGAAGAGGACAATTAATCCAAGAAGTCTTCAAAAGGTTAGTGAACTGTTGGAAAAACACCATGTACAACATCCAAAGAGCTTAAGGCTTTCCTGGAGCAATATGGAGTGGTGGTTTCAATCCGCACCATACGCTACGCACTAAATAAAGGACTCCCCCCACTGCTCAAAGACAGACATAAAAAGGCACACCTGATTTTTGCCCAAACCCACTTTAAGAAACAAGCCTTCTGGAAAAATATTCTGTGGACAGATGAAACCAAACTTGAGCTCTCTGGCAATGCAGACCAGCGATACATTTACAGACGAAGAAATGAAGCTTAAAAGGAAAAACACCATCCTTCCTACTGTTAAATATAATGGAGATTCCATACTGTTGTGGAGCTGCTTTGCTGCCTCAAGAACTGGAGGCCTGGAACATATTAAAAGAATTATGAAGTCAGAGGACTACCAAGGTATTTTGGAGTGAACTGTGGTAGAGACAGAAAACTAGGTCTGGATCGAAGGTCTTGAGTCCACCAGCAGGACAATGACCCAAAACATACATCCAAATGTGCAAAAGAATAGCTAAAAAAGAAAACATGGGCTGTTTTAAACTGGCCAGCAATGAGTCCTGATCTCAACCCAAATAGAGAACCTTTGGAAAGAGCTGAAATTTGCCATTGGTAAAAGAATCCTGGAAAGATTCATGAGTTGGAACAAATCGCAGTTGAAGAGTGGAAGAAACTACCAACAGATATAGAAAACTTGCAATATAGATGGCTACAAGAAATGTTTGGAGGCTGTCATCACTGCCAGGGGTTGTGCAACTAAATATTAGTGAAAGGTGCCATTAATCCTGTCCAGGTCATATTTTATTTTTTTTCCTCAGAAATGTATACTGTATGTCTACGTTGTACAGACTTTTTTTTTGTATACCTTTGAACATAGTAGCATTAAAATATTTTGATGACATACAGTTGGAATATTTCAAAATTTCTCAAGATATTGTACACAACATACCTAACATGCAAGGGTGCCAATAATGCTGACCACAACTGTATATAGAAGCATGGGGACAGAGAGGCAGAAGAGAGAGCGCTCTTTCATCTACCTAAATATCTACAGGTACTGAAAGCACCAAACCCTCCTTCTTTATAGGGTAAGTGGAGCAGTTTTAAACTGATCTGAAAGACAACAGCAGTTCCACAATTAAATACATGCTTTAGCTTTTACGAGACTCTAGTTTCATTTCTATTTTATGCTCATCTATCTCTAGGTGCCTTCTGCAATCCTAAACAAAATCTCAAATTGTTCAAAGAACAAACCAAATATTTTCATGCTCTGCTCTCTACAGACCTCTGGCTGTTAGGAGTTGTCTGCCCAGCTTCCAAACATCTATACCAGCTTTTTAATGTAGGATGTGATTTTGGTATCATCCTCTCCTCAGCTTCATGACTGGTGTACAGGCGACTCCAGAAGTACCTGAGCCACTCACTACTGTTAAAACTTGCCACTGTCCATCAGTATCTAAAATTGCTATCTGCAGCATTCTAGCCTCAGGCTAGTCTGTTGCTTTCACTGCAGACTGCAGAGCTTTCCGCAGAGTGTTGGCTCTTCCTTTAGTATTTGGGTTTAGCTCCAGGAATCTCAAGGCTAATCATGATGGTTCCTCCTCCCGTATCTTTAATGCTGAGATCAGGTATCTTAATCCACCATGCCAGAGTTTCTAGATGAACCTGCTGACAAGTCTTTGGCTGTGACATGGCTAATGGTGATTTGAGCTGAAATCTAAAAAAACACAAACAAAAAAAGAGAACACAGAGTGCTGTATCAAACTGTTTGTTTCTGTTTCTTACTGCTCTAATTTGGAGTTACTTCAAAGCTACAACCTCGTAACTGAGACCGCACCTCAGAGCCATTGGTACTCATTAGTATTTCTTATGCTACAAACAAGAACAGAGGCCAAGCAGCCAGTAGCCTTGTACAGGGGAGGATTTATTTGTACGGTAATTTTATTTGTCCTATACTTATGAGAGAAGAATAAGCCATCACTATGACTATTTAGACAGAACATCTGAGAAGCATGCCAAATGCCACTGATAGATGGTGAATTGGGGCAGTACAACTGTCAAACTATGATGCAGATGTCCTCTAAACCAAGATCAGGGTGGACAGAAACCTCCTGTGGACCAGAAAAGCAAAAGCTTACTTCAACTTGATTTTTTGTTATGAAAAGAGATTGTGAAAGGGGTCTCTTGACCCTTCTGACATTTTGGGTTTTAAGCAGATGTCAAAGTTACTGCAGGGATAAACGACTTGTGATCCTTCATAGCAACGTTGCTTTTTAATTCTTTAGTCAGCTCTTCCTATTATTGTGATGTAGAATTCACCAAACCTTGGGACTATTCACCCACTAAAATGGAATATAAGGAGAAATTAGACCTAACCTAATTGTCTTTCCTTGAGTTGTCTCCAGGCCAGTCCAGGATTGTAGGGTTGTCAGCCCACTCCAGCAGCTGAGGACTGAAAGTAACAGTCTTGCTGCCACCCTATCCGGCTCCCCCTGGTGACAGAGACTCAGTCTTCTATTGATAAAAGCAGCTCTATACTCCATCTAAATTTCCGAAATGTACACTAGAACTAACTGCTAATAAGAACTAACAGCTTAACTTAACCGAAAACAGATCTCCTTTTATTTTATTTTTTTTAACACACCAAATTGTTGCCCTATATCTCCCTCTCCCTAGGAAGAGAAGACAGAAGGCAGAACCCTCCAAGACTCCAGAAGACAGACCGCTAGCAGGCCTAGCACCCCCCCCCCCCCTCCCACGGGCTCCACCAGATTTGCCGTGTGCGTTTGCTCTGACTAGATGATTGAACAACGGCGAAATCCAGCCAACCAGGAGAAAAATGTATACTGCAAATGAACTGGGAGGGCCCTGGACTGGCCTGGAGACAACTCAAGGAAAGACAAATTAGCAGGTAAGGTCTAATTTCTCCTTCCTATTTGTGTCTCCAGGCCAGTCCAGGATTGTATTGTTGTACCAGAACAGTACCTAAACTCGGGAGGGACCCGCCAGACCTGCTCTAATGGCAGAAGCCCCTACATTTGCATCTCCCCTAGCTTGGGCATCCAATCTATAATGTTTTGCAAAGGTGTGAAGAGACGACCAAGCTGCCACCCAACAAATCTCTACCGGAGGAACCAAAGCACACGCCGCCCAAGACGTCACCTGCCCCCGCGTAGAATGAGCCCTGAGCCCTGCAGGAGGAACCTTGCCCTGCGCCTCATACGCCGCCCGAATAGTTTGCTTGACCCATCGAGCGATGGAGGCTTTAGAAGCCACTCCCCCCTTGCGAGGACCCGCAAAGAGCACAAACAATCACTCTGATCTCCAAAATGACTCCATCCTCCGCAGGTACCTACGGAGCACTCGACCTAAATCAAGCCTACGAAGGGAAAGGTCCTCCCCGTCCCTTCCCAGCTTCGGAAAGGTCGGAAGCGAAATTGCCCAATTCAAATGGAAAGACGACACCACTTTAGGAAGAAAAGACGGCACTGGTCGCAACACCACCTTTTCCTCTTGCAAGAAAGGCTCTCTACAAGAGAGCGCCTGAAGATCCGAGATTCGCCTCGCTGAACACAAAGCCACCAAGAAGACAATCTTCCAGGCCAAAATCCATAAAGACACCGCTGCCCCCGGCTCGAAAGGTGGCTCTGTTAGCGCCTCCAGTACCAAGTTCAAATCCCAAGGAGGCACAACTGGCCGCCTTGGCGGCCTAACATTCTTTACTGCTCTGAAGAATCTAAGAATGTCTGGATGAGTCGACGGCATCCGCCCTTGAATCCAACCTCTAAAAACAGGCCAGAGCTGCCATCTGCACCTTTAGAGAGCTGAGGGCCAGCCCTTTATCCAGCCCTCCTTGCAGAAAGAGCAAAATATCCAGAACTCCGGCTGAGAACAGTCTCACGTCCTTTTCAGTGCACCAATCCTCAAAAACGCACCAAATCTGAATATAAGCCAAGGAGGTAGGCCGCTTCCTGGATTTCAACAAAGTAGGCACTACCGCCGGCGAGTACCCCCGGCGCCGCAACTGTTCCCTCTCAAGAGCCAGGCCGTAAGCAAGAATCGATCCACCTGTGGCATCAATACTGGCCCTTGACTCAACAAATTGATCCAACCTGGAAGCCTTCAAGGCCGATCCACCAGAAGGTGCAGCAGATCCGCATACCAAGAATGCTATGGCCAATCTGGTGCAATAAGAATCACCAGACCTTTGTGAACACCTATCCATCATACCACCCAACCTATCATCGGCCATGGGGGAAAAACATACAGCAGCTCGTTTGGAGGCCACAGCTGCACCAGTGCATCAAGCCCCTCCAACATGTGCACTCTGCGCCTGCTGAAAAATCTGGCTGCCTTGGTATTGGTGAGAGTGGCCATTAGATCCATGACCGGCTGTCCCCAACGTACTGAAATGTCGTGAAAGACCGCCGCATTCAACTCCCACTCTATGGCATCCAAGACATTTTGACTGATAGTCAGCTTGCAAGTTGTCTTTTCCTGCCACATGCACCGCCGACAGGGCCACCAGATGGGTCTCTGCCCACTGCATCAACAGCTGGCTCTCCTCCAACAAAAGGAAGCTTCCTGTGGCCCCCCTGCCGATTGATATAGGACACCGTCACCGCGTTGTCGGAGAAGACGCGAACTGCCTTGCCCTGGATTAAGCTCGAAGTCCAACAGCGCTAGACGCACCGCTCAGTTCCAGCCGATTGATCGGCCACCGCTGTTCGTTCGTGGTCCAGCCGCCTTGTGTCACCTGCTAACAACAATGCGTCCCCCAGCCAGAGAGACTGGTGTCCGTGGTGACCAACACCCATTCTGGGTGCTCTAAGGGTATGCCCGTGTGGAGATGCCCGGGTTCTGGCCACCAATGGAGCACTATCCTGACCTCGTCCAGACACACTAACCTCTGAGACAAGTGCTGCTCCTGCAGAGACCACCGAGACAACAGGGCCTGTTGAAGCGGCCTCATATGGGCCCTGGCCCACAGCACAAGATCTAAGGCCGCTGCCATGGATCCCAACAGCTGCATGTACCGCCATGCCATTGGAGCTTGCATAACTAAGAAGCTCCTCACCTGTCTCAGAATCTTTTGCACCTGCTCCTCGGGCAGAAAACCGACCCTGCGATTGTATCGAACAAAGCCCCAAGGATACACCAGATGCTGCACTGGCTGAAGCTGACTCTTTGCTTGGTTGACCACCCAGCCAAGCTGTGCCAGGAACTTCACTACTCCCCCTGTCGCCGACAGCGATTCCGCCTCGGAGTCCGCTCGAATCAGCCAATCGTCCAGGTAGGGGTGCACCCAAATGCCTTCCTGCCTCAACGCCGCTGCCACCACTACCATCACCTTTTGAAATGTGCGGGGCGCCATTGCCAGCCCAAAGGGCAAAGCCTGAAATTGAAAGTGCCCTATGGGAACGGCAAAAAACGTAAGAACCTGTGATGATCCTTTCTGATTGGAATGTGCAAGTAAGCTTCCATAAGATCTATGGACGACAGCACCTAGCCCGGTTTCACTGCTGAAATCACAGACCAACATTTCCATCCGAAAATGCGGCACTCTCAAACAGTGGTTCACGTGCTTGAGATTGAGAATGGGCCGAAAGGAGCCCTTCTTCTTGGGAACCACAAAATAAATCGAGTATCGACCTAAGTCGCACTGGTCTCGAGGCACCGAAACCACCGCTTGAAGATGCAGCAATTGCTGGAGCGTGCAGAGTACTGCCTCCATTTTTCCCAGAGCCTTGCATGGGGACATTACAAAGGAATCTGCCAGTGGTCGACTGAACGCCAGCGCATAACCTTCGCGAATGATCTCCAGCACCCATTGGTCTGCAGTGATGGCAGCCCAGGCGGAGTAAAACTCTTGCAAACGCCCCCCCCCCCCCAACCGGGGTCTCCGCCTGAACCTGCCCACCTTCATTGTGGCCTTTTTGGCTTGATTCTGCTGGGGAGGGAAATATCCCCTGCTGAATCCACGTGCTCCCCGAAAGGACTGCCCTCTGGCCATAAAGCGCCCTCTCTGATAAGGATCAGAATGCACCACCCGAAATCTGCGGTATTAATCTGCGGTATTCTCTTCCTTGACTTCTCTGAAAACCGCATGACTGTGACGCCTTTGGACAGTCCTCTGGAAGCCTGCCTCCCTTAGAATCGCCTAAATCCTTTACAATCTTCTCCAAGGCCTCTCCAAAAAGAGTAGTTTACCCTTGTAAGGGAGTTTACTAAGGCGAGTCTTAGAGGATGCGTCTGCAGCCAATTCCTCAACCAAAGAAATCGTCTAGCAGCCACCACCGATGCCATTGTCTTGGCCATAATACGCAGGAGATCATAAAAAGCATCTGTTAAGTACACTGCCGCTGATTCTAATTTAGTCCAAACATATACACCCCTGTTTGTTTGTGCTCCAGCCGATTCATCTTCTCCTTCCATTCCTTTGAGGAAGCTAAGTACTTTTTTCTCTACCTTACGTCAGTCGCTGTATGAGAGATGGACTGATTATGAGAGTGGTTTACCAGCATGAACGAGCTTCCTAACTTTTACTGACTTGATATGTGGATTCTGACGGCGACAGGTGTCGTGGAGTCAGGTTTTTAAATAGCCCATGGGTGGCATGCTATAAAATTGATTAAAATGGAGGGCTCACTCCGAGAATGGGATACTTCCCTTTCAAGATGAGCGATCCGACAAAAATTTATGAGTCATTGGTTGCACATACACTAGTCTTCGAAACTTTGGGAGCACATGCGTATATCCAGCAATGAAGTAATAGTTCCACAAGGTGCTATGAGTGGAATCAAGATTTGTTTTTGGGGTTTTTTGCTGATTCTAATTTGGCAACCTCCGAAGAAGAGCCTTCCTCCCCTTCAGGCGCCCCTGTGCCTTGAAGCCAGAAAATGGAGGCTCTAGAAACATACGCCCCGCAAACCAACGCCTGCAATGCCAGTGCACTAGAATCAAACGCTTGTTTGAGAATAGACTCCAATTTCCTATCCTGGAGATCTTTAAGGGCAGCAGCCCCCTCCACTGAAATTGTAGTCTTTGTTACAGCTGACACCACGGCATCCACCTTTGGCATACACATAAGAACATAAGATATGCCATACTGGGTCAGACCAAGGTCCATCAAGCCCAGTATCCTGTTTCCAACAGTGGCCAATCTAGGTCATACGTACCTATTTATTATTATTTTATTTTATTTAACTGCATTTATATCCCGCTTTTCACCGGGTCAAAGCGGTGGAACACGTAACATAGGACGGGGTAATTTATGGGTGGGGCCATCACCAAGGTCAACAATTAATGATTTGGGTAGACATAGACATAATTTTACTCCTGTTGAATCTAAGTATTAGGTCATGGTGGTAAAAAGGTGTTCACGGAATAGGATTGTCTTCAGCTGTTTCCTAAATGATGTGATGTCAGCGTTGTTCTTGATGTGATTTGGTAGAGAGTTCCAGAGGGATGGAGCATAAAGTTCGAATGCTCTGTTGCAGGTCCGTTGTGTGGACTTGGTTCTTTTGTGGGGGACAACGATAGAGTTATTGGAGGAATGTCTGGTTGATCTGTTGTGGGATGGTCGAGGCAGTAAGGGGTGTAGTGAGGTGTTCTGTGTGTGGTGGATTGTTTTGTGGATGAGTAAGATAGCTTTGTACTTGATTCTTGCTTGCACTGGAAGGAGGTGAAGGTCTCTTAGGATTGGGGTGATGCGGTCCCGTTTTTTTGCATTTTGAATAATCCTTGCTGTAGTGTTCAAGGCTGTACGGAGGGAGTTGGTGTGCGAGGCAGGAAGTCCATGATAGATTATGTTGCAGAAGTCCAGGTGAGGGAGTGTCACCGCTTGCATTACTGTCCTGAAGTCGTGATGTTCTAGGAGGGGCCGGAGGCGTTGAATAGTTTTGGCTTTGTGGAATATCATCCCGGCGGTTTTGTTGATTTGTTGTTTGAGGGTGAGAGCTTGGTCAATGATGACACCTAGATATCTTATTTGAGGCTGGATTTGTATTTGTGTGGTACCCATGTTGAGGTGGGTAGGTGGCTTGAAGTCCGGTTCTTTTGTTAATATTAGGGCTTCGGTTTTCTTTATGTTGATGGATAGATTGTTCTCCTGTAGCCAGTTGGCCACGTCGTTGAAGCAGGCTGATAGCTGTTCGTTTTTTGGGTTGGTGGTTGTGATTGGTGCATAGAGCATTATGTCGTCCGCGTAGATGTGGATGTTGTGGGTGCGTATGATTGAGCATAGTGGACGGAGATAGATGTTGAACAACATGGCAGATAGGGTGGATCCTTGGGGTACTAGCAGTATCCCCAAAAGACACAGGTTCCACAATGCTTGTATTGGGTCAAGCATTGATATCCTGGGTCCCTTTTTAATAATGGTTTATGGACCTTTCCTCCAGGAGCTTGTCCAAACCTTTTTTAAACCCAGCTACACTAACAGCTCTTACTACATCCTCCGGTAACAAATTCCAGAGTGATTACACGTTGAGTGAAAAAATAATTCTCTTATTTGTCTTAAATACTTTACCCTGTAGCTTCATTACATGTCCCCTAGTCTTTCTATATTCTGATAGCGTAAACAATCGATCTACGTTTACCAGTTCCACCCCATTCATTAATTTAAAGACCTCTATCATATCTCCCCCTCAGCTGTCTCTTTTCCAGGTTGAAGAGCCCTAACCTTTGTAGCCTCTCTTCATAGGAGTAGCCTTTCATCCCCTTTACCATTTTGGTGGCTCTTCTCTGTACCTTTTCTAATAACGCTATATCATTTTAAAGATACGACGACCAGAATTGCACACAATATTCAAGGTGCGGTCGTACCATGGAATGATAGAGGCATTATAATATCCTTTGTTTTATTTTCCATTCCTTTCCTTATGATACCTAGCATTCTATTTGTTTTCTTGGCCGCCGCTGCACACTGGGCGGAGGGTTTTAACATGTTATCCACGATGACTCCTAAACCTTTTTCCTGGGTGGTGGTTCCCAATGTGGAATCTTGCATCGTGTAACCATAGTGTGGGTTATTCTTTCCTAGGTGCATAACTTTGCACTTGTCCACATTAAATTTCATCTGCCATTTGGATGCCCAGTCTTCCAATTTATCCAGACCCTCCTGCAGTTTTCTCACAGTCCTCTTCGGTTTTAACAACTTTAAACAGTTTTGTGTCGTCTGCAAATTTGAGAACCTCACTAGTTATTCCCTTTTCCAGGTCATTTATGAATATGTCAAAAAGTAGCAGATCCAGTACAGATCCCTGGGGTACTCCACTATTCACTTTTTTCCATTGGGAAAATTGGCCATTTAGCCCTACCCTCTCTGCTTTCTATCTTTTAACCAGTTCCCAATCCACAATAGTACACTGCCTCCTATCCCATGACTTTTTAGTTTTGCCAAGTCTCTGATGAGGGACCTTGTCAAAAGGCTTTCTGAAAGTCCAGATACACTATATCAACCGACTCACCTTAGTCTACCTGTTTATTCACACCTTAAAAAAAAAAAAAAAAACATATCAGATTAGTAAGACAAGATCTTCCTTGTCTAAAGCCATGTTGGCTGTCTCCCATTAGGCCATGTCTATCTACATGCTGTGTAATTTTGTTCTTTATGATGGTTTCTACCATTTTCCCCGGTACTGACGTCAGGCTCACCGGTCTGTAATTTCCTGAATCACCCCTGGAACCCTTTTTGAAAATTGGCGTTACCTGAAGATTGGAGGGTCACCAATGTATTACAGATGATTTTAATGAAAGTTCACAGATTACTAATAGCAGGTCTGCAATCTCATATTTCAGTTCTTTCAACACTCTTGGATGTATACCATCCGGTCCAGGTGATTTGTTTCTATTCAGTTTATCAAATAGTGGTAATACATCTTCCCAGTGTAGCGATATTTCTCTCAATTCCTCTGCAGTATCACCTTTAAATACCACTTTGGTCTTTACTGAGGAAGATGTAGGGATGTTACCCAAGACTGAAGCAAAGAATTCATTCAGTCTCTCCGGTATAGCCTTGTCTCCTCTTACTGCCCCTTTTACCCCTATATCATCTAATGGTCCAATTGACTCTCACAGGCCTTTTGCTACGAATGTACTTTATTTTGTGTTTTTGCTTCCGTAGCAAGTTCCTTCTCAAATTCTTGCTTTGCCAGCCTTATCAATGCTTTGCATTTAACTTTTACGCAGCAAGTCCTTTTCCTCCTTTGGTATTGGGGTACAAGCGGCAGATAGCCCAGCTACCCCAAAGCGAAGCCTCCGGGCATTCCCATTCCAATTCCATCATCTGCTTAATAACTCTATGGACTGGAAAGCACCTCTGTTCGGCCTTAAACCCCTGGAGCAGAGGATCCTCTAGCGGCTCCTCTTGCATCACCAGAGGTGTTATATTTAAAGCCGCCAGGGAATGAGCAATAAGAGCCCCTAGCTCTTCCCTGCAAAACACCTTAAACAAATTTGGGTCGTCCCCCAGCACAATTTCTCCTTCAAACTCCATGGCCCACGGATCGAACCCCGAATCCAAAACCCCGAACCCCATCCACCATATTTCGTCCCCCTGAACATATGTCATATGTAACCATAACACAATGTCTATGTCTACGTCCCAAGTAATTGTTAAGAATCATTATTGTTGGCCACCAGGTGACAGCCCCAAACCCTTGTAATTGATTATTGTATGTTCCACCGCTTTGACCCGGTGAAAAGCGGGATATAAATACAGCTAAATAAATAAAATAAATAAATAAAGAGGGCCTCCCCTTCTTCCGCCCCCCGTATCTCCGAGATCTGAAGACCCCACAAGCCTGCATCCATCTCCAACTCGTGACCACCATGAGAGGGCCCCTCTCCCGGGTCTTCTCCCCCACTAGACTCGGCTTTTGGGGGATCTGAAGTCTTAGGAGCCCAAAGCATACCTTGCGCCTGCTCCCTCTTTAAACAGTATGCTTTATGCATGGAGAGGATGAAATCTGCAGGAAAGAAAGATTCCAAGTCCTCCTGCCGCTCAGAAACCAGAGTTTGGACTGTCAGTACTGGCAAACAACTCTTTTTGGCCTTGGATTTCTTCTTAACTGACTTCTCCAGTACTGTGGGAGACACTGACGACTCATTTAAAATGGCGGCCTTTCCTGCCTTTTCCTGAGATCTAGTGGTCTGCTCTCCTTGAGCCCCACCCTCCTCCATGGCCGCGAATTGTCTCTCTCTACTGAACTGCCCCCCGGAGACAAAATCGACACAGCCCCGGCCCAGCCAAGCCTCGAGCACCCCCGCACTGAACGCACGCTGCCGCGATCGGCAGCATGCGTGAGAAACGGAACTGTGCAGCCGCCGACTTAGATCACCACGAGGCCCCTACTGCCACCGCCGCCGCTCCACGATCACACCCGAAACTCACTTACCACTGCCGAGCCAGCTCAGCGCTGCTCACCGGGACCCGCTGCCAGCGGGTAGCGAGCAGACACTCCCTAACACGAGGAACGTGCTTCTGAGGGTCTCAGGCACACATTCTCTCAGGCAGGCTCACGGCAGCTCCAACCACGAGGCAGGCTCTGCCTCTGCTGCCTTCTCTCCTGTCCCTGCGACCTTTGGGAATTAAACCTGGAAGCACTGGTCTCACTGCCCTGCTAGGGCACCCCAGGATCTGCTTCCCAAACCCAAAAACTCCTCCGATATGCCTGCAGGATTTACTGTGCTTCTATGTCTACTTTATTCTCTTTGACAAGGAGCCGGAGAAAACAAAAAATGGTCCTATCCAGCTGCTGAGGACTGAAAAACTGAGCCTCTGTCACCAGGGGGAGCCGGATAGGGTGGCAGCAAGACTGTTACTTTCAGTCCTCAGCTGCTGGAGGGGGCTGACAACCCTACAATCCTGGACTGGCCTGGAGACACGAATAGGAAATTAGGTTTTGACCATATTGACACTACTTAGTTTTACCCTAATGATGAGAACGCGTGTCTATCAAACTACTTCCTTGGTTTTCCATTACCCAAATTTATTTTTCAGATGCTGGCAGTGTATGCCATAACCTTGTTTAACTCTGAGGTTAAACATCTTTCTTGAGCACCAGAGAAAAATTCAACAAGATTTAGCTTAAAATCCTTTCCATGAATGCTCAGATATGCAACTACCTCAGGCACCTAAAGTTTTTGTAATTTATTCCCAGACTTCTAGCATTAAACAAAGCTACACATCTGACTTTTCAGAAGTCTAGAAACACTGGACGTGAAGTAGATAAACAAGAGACATATAAACAAGAATGGAATATGTAAATCAAAGCCCGACTACTAAGGATGTTTCTTAATGACAAATTAAGCAAAATCCTGTATGATTTGACCCAAAGGAGCAGCTATTTGTGACTAAATCATATATTTACTTATCATCTAATTGTTCAGCTGCTCTATGTTATGTCATGTTTATATTTTTTTCCATCAATTTTTGGACAAAAGAAATAAAATAAAACAAAATCACACCACCAGTATGTTACAAAGCTTTCTCTCATTTTGAATACAGACGTAATAGGAATTGGTCAAAAGACAGAATAAGTAGCAAAGTCATTATAAGCATGCAAGAACTTCTTTCCTCCTGTTCTTTAAGGGATTCTCTTTACTTTATGGCTAGAACCTACCTAAAGTTATAAATGATTTTGTATTTGGAGGGGCAATACATATCTTGCTTTGAAAAAAAGGTGATATTTTACTTATTTTATTTAACAGGTTTTATATACCGCTTTATTTCAATGAAAGCGGTTTACATTGAAACTTAAACTTGGTAATGTACATTAAACAGGGACATTGATAACTTGGATTTTTCTGAGGCAATGGAGGGTTAAGTGACTTGCCCAAGGCCATAAGGAGTGCTAGTGGGAATCGAACCCTGGTCTCTGGATTCCCAAGCTAGTGTTCTTAACCATTAGGCTACTCCTCCACTTACCAGATAACATCCTTTCCTCGAGTCCTGCTAGACCAGTCGCCAGAGAGGATGTACCAGCTTCACTGCCCTCAGAAATTGAATCACATCTCTGTGTCTGCCAACGATCGACCTTACATGTGGCCCCGATAACAGGCTAATGCTGCCACTTGTACCTTTAGAGAGCTGAGAGCCAACCCCTTTTCAGGTCCACACTGAAGAAACATCAGAATAATCGGACAGAGAATAGTCAAAAGGGACAGACCCCCTTGTCTGCGCATCATCCTTCGAACACACATCATCCTCTAATGTAGGCCAGCGTAGTCTAATGCTTTCTGGTGGAAATTACTGCCATGGAGTACCCTCGTTGGCACAACCTAGCCCTCTCAAGAGCCAAAGTCGTAAGCAAGAATTGATCCACCTGAGGCATCAGTACTGGTCCTTGCGTTAACAGATTGATCTGATCGGGAAGTCTCCAAGGCTGGTCGATTAGAAGGTGCTTGAGATCTGCATACCATGATCTCCAAGGCCAGTCTGGCACAATCAGAATCACCGGACCGCAGTGCCCCTCTATGCGCTGTAGCAAACGACTGATCACTGCCCAAGGTGAGAAGACGTAAAGGAGACCCTCCGCTGGCCAAGGTTGGGCCAACGTATCAAGGTCCTCAGACATGTGTTCCCTGCATCTGCTGAAGAACCACACAGACTTGGTGTTTGATAGGGTTGGCATGAGATCCATGACCAGTACTCCCCAACGTACCATGAGGTCATGAAACACTGCTGCGCTGAGCTCCCATTCCGCATGCCAACTGAAATAGTCCATGTGAACATTGTCCCTTCCAGTGACACGGGCACCGACAGGGCAATCAGATGCACTTCTGCCCATACTAGTAGCCTATGACTCTCCGACACCAGCGTACCACTTCCCATGCCCCCCTGCCAGTTGATGTAGGCTACTGTGGTTGCATTGTCAGAGAACACCCAAATGGCCTGCCCCTCTATTATGCCCTGGAAAGTCTATAGTGCCAGAAAGACAGCCCTCATCTCGAGACGATTTATTGACCATGTGGACTCCTCCGCTATCCTAAGGTCCAAAAAAAAAAACCCACACTGTACCACATAAACCAAAAGGGACCCAGTCTATGCGTGATAACCAAAGAAACTTTTATTAAGGGTTCTTTTCAGGGGTACAATATGACAACCCCACCCAGGGCGCCTCAGCTAAACCCTACACAGGCAGTGTTTCGGCTATGCCTTCATCAGGGGTTCTCTTGGCTTACGTGCATTGAGTCTAAAATATCTTAAGAATGCAGTCCAGAGCTTCCTTTTCAGGTGTTCTGTTAACATGGCCTATTGACTCTATTAAGGGAAGAAGTAGCTGCAATGAAACGCACCTCTTCTAGGATACAAACCAAAGTACTCCACCGCTCCCACAGAGAATCAAACATCCCAGGAACAAATGGATCACAGTGGGCTCTGGTAGACTGCGTCCTGTAATGCAGAAACACCCTGTACATCATGAGATATCACTGCATAATGCCTTCTCTGCTTTGGTTAATGAGGATGCCCAAGCCAGGGAAGATGAACGGCCCTTAAATACGACAGTCAATACCCAATCTCCTGATAAAGCACCAAATATGAAGAAAAACGCAAGAAACAGAAAACTACTACTACTTGGTGATTCCATCATCAGAGGCACCAACTTGGAAACACAGTTCAAAGGAGGGAAGTTAGTCAAATGCCTCCAGGCTCTTCAGCTAGCAAGAATACAAACCAAATTGTTGATGCACTTAGTGCTGAAAGTGAGCACTCCAAAACTGATGTTATCATCCACTTGGGTACAAATGACCTGGTTAGAAACAGTGCCTCTACAGTTCAAAGGGACTTTCAAACTCTGGGGGAGAAACTAAAGCCCATTTTTAACACTGTAGCATTATCAGAAGTTCTACCTGTTCTGGGTAAGGGGGCAGAAAGGCTACATCGCATAAACAGCTTTAAACGCATGGCTCCAAACCTGGTGCAAAGAGGAAGGATTCAGATTTATAGGCAACTGGGGAAAGAGATGGACCAACAAGAGACTATACTGTGCTGATGGACTACATCTCTCTGTTGCAGGGAAAAGAATCCTAAGTGAAAAATTCAGGCAGTATGTGGATATGCATTTAAACTAGAAAAAGGGGGTGACGGATGGGGAAGGTCAAGTTCTGGACGTCACTCCCTGCAAAAGCAGAACATCAGAAACAGCCACACTTTTAAACCACACATCAAAAACAAGTGGGAAGTGGGCAGAACAAAATCAATGCAACACACACGCAAGCCAGTTAAATGCTGGAAAGCAATGAACACAAATGCTCGAAGCTTAGCCAACAAAGTTCCAGACCTGAAAGCCCTAATGGTGGAAATGGACTTGGACATCGTGGCCATTACAGAAACATGGCTAAAGGAATTGCATGACTGGGATATAGCCATAGCTGGCTATAATCTATTCAGAAGAGACAGAGAAAATGGAAGAGAAGGAGGAGTAGCCTTGTATGTCAAAAGCAATATTAAAGCTACTGAAATGCAGGGGGCATGGGGAAAAGAAGCAGCGCTCTGGATTGTGTTGGAAAGAGGAGATGGCACTGTCATCCATACTGCTGTAGTCTACAGACCTCCGACGCAAATAGAAGAGATAGATAACGAATTGATTATAGACATTGCCAAACTAGCCACAAAGGGGGAAGCGATCATAGTGGGTAACTTTAATCTACCCGATGTGGATTGGATTACTCCTTCTGCAAATCTGGAAAGAAGCAAAAAAATTGTGGATGCTCTCCAAGATGCGTTACTTAGACAAATGGTGATGGAACCAACCAGGGAAAGCTCAACGCTGGATTTAGTGCTTACCAACGGTGATAGCATGTCGAATGTCTGGGTGGGTGTCCCTGTGAGCAGCAGCGATCACACGGTGTGGTTTGAAATAAAAGCCAAGGTGCAGTCCTACCATAGCAAGCTCAAAGTCCTAAACTTCGAAAAACACTGACTTCAATAAAATGGCCGAGTACCTAAAGGAGGAGTTGACAGGGTGGAAGGAGATAAGGGAAGTGGAATTGCAATGGGCTAAACTAAAGGTGGCAATAAAAGGGGCAACAGATAAATATGTAAGAAAAGTAAATAAAAACAAAAGGAGAAGGAAATCTATTTGGTTTTCCAAAGAAGTGGCTGCTCAAATAAAGGCAAAATTCAAAAGCTTGCAAACAAACAGAGGAACACAGAAATGGATACAGGCTCAAACTCAAAGAGACAAAAAGAGAAATAAGGATAGTAAAATCAAAGGCAGAGGAAAAGATGGCTAAAGATGTTAAGTGTGGCGACAAAACTTTCTTCAGGTATATTCGGGAAAGGAAGAAGATCAGAGGTGGAATTGCAGGACTCAGAAGTGCTGGGAACGGACTCGTGGAAAGTGACATTGAAAAAGCGGAATTGCTAAACAAATACTGTACTTCTGCTCTGTTTTTACTAAAGAAAATCCTGAAGAAGGACCACCTGTGACTTCCAAATATAAAAATGGGAATTTAGTAGATACCACACCATTCACAGAAGATGTGTTAGAACAACTTGCAAAACTGAAAGTGGACAAGGCCATGGGACCGGATGGGATACATCCCAGGATACTGAAAGAGCTCAGAGAGGTTCTTGCAGGGCCATTAAAGGATGTTTTCAACAGATCTTTGGAAACAGGAGAGGTTCCTCAGGACTGGAGAATGGATGATGTCGTACCTCTACACAAAAGTGGTGGCGGGAAAAGTAATGGATGCGCTCCTGAAAGAGCAAATAGTGAACTTTCTCAAAACCAACAGGTTGCAAGATCCGAGGCAACATGGTTTTACTGAAAGATTGAGTTCTTTGACTGGGTGACCAGAGAACTAGATCAGGGGCATGTGATGGATGTCATATTCCTGGATTTCTTACTACCTAGAGTGTAATCACGTACTGAATTCCTAAATCCAACTTTGTCTGAAGTTTTTGCCTTGAGGGGTTACCCCCTCTCGCAGCGTAACTTCCCTTTTAATCAATGGAATGGTTAAATCCCGTATGACTCCTAGTCATGAAGTGATGCACACTATTTTAGTGCCTCAACACACATCCAATTTCTAAAGTTCTCTATATAAATCGATCAAACATAAATTTTCTTATAAGTACTCATCCGGTCGATATGTAGTTTCACTCTTAGGGAAAAGATATGCTTGCTCTCCCCAAAAACTCCGCAGTCAAAGCCGGACACAACACTGCGTTTAGGACCAAGCCGTTCTTTTCAGGTCCTGTTTCAACGCTTAACGCTGCTGCAAACAAATGGCTCTGTAACCTTTACAAATGCCATTAATGATTCAGTCAAACTTCATGACCATCTGGAAACTCCAGTAGGTTTAAAGAACTACTTATCCAATCATCTACTGCTGCGTTATATCAGGCTAGCCCAATCCTGTTCCAAGTTTAATCCTCTTGGTTCTAGTGACAACCACCAAATGATCCACGCTTGTTCAACAACTTGAAGCCGTTGCTCTCTATCTCCCCCTCTTGGATTCTCAGGAACACGATCGAGGATTCTCCATTGAAAATCCATGAATGTATGTTGAAAATCTATACAATGTTGCACAATTGGAGCAGATGTTTTTATTGCGAACCCGCAACGCATGTTCCTGTAAATGTCTACGTACCGTTCGAGTGGTACATCCTATGTATAGCTTAGCTTCCTTCAGGAACCATAGATCCATTCATTCTTACATATCAAAAATTGGTTCTACAAGAGCTAGAGAAGTTGTGAACAACTAATTTGATATCCTATTCAAACAATCTTACGAAGAAACAATGGAAAGCCCTTTCTGAATTATGTAATAACACTAATATTGTAATACGGAGGACAGACAAGGGGGGAGCGATAGTGGTTCAATCCATTGACCAATATCATACTATTGCTCTGGAACAACTGACGGATACGATGTACTATCAAAAATTTCAATACGATCCTACTACTGTTTTGAAAGCAGAAATATTCGATTTGATGCAAATGGCTTTAAATAAAGGGCGGATAACTAAACGGGAATTCAAGTTTGACACCCGCACATCCTGTGATACCTAATTTTTATACAGTACCGAAGGTTCATAAATCGCTTTCTACGCCTCCTGGGCGTCCCATAGTTTCATGTAGAGGATCACTCCTGGAACCTCTCTCTCAATATTGCGATGTTTTTTTACAGCCATGTGCTCAAAAAGTCACTTCCTTTATAAAGGACATGACACATCTCTTACACAAATTGGAATCAACAACTCATCCAATAGATGCAGTTTGGTTAGTATCCCTTGATGTTATGGCTCTATACACGAATATCGAACAGGATGCTTTGAAGGTTGTTGAGAAATTGGACATTTCATTACCATCTAGGACACCCAAGGAAGTTCTTTCAGCAGTTAACCTTGGTCTTGCCAAAAAAGCTTTTTCAATTTGAAGGAGTTTTCTTTCATCAAATCCATGGGAGCAACTGTGGCTCCATCTATAGCTACGTTTTATTTAGCAGAATTTGAAAAGGCTGAGATATTTAGATCAATATGGTTTTTGGAAGTTTTATTATGGGTTAGATTTCTTGATGATATTTTCTTTTTATGGAAGGGTACAGAATGAGGTTTAATGTCCTTTGTGGAATGGCTGAACTCCCAAAAGATTCATCTAAAATTTACAATGATCATCATTTTTCTGAATTGGAATTCTTGGATGTTAAGGTCTAAAAAAAGATTCCAAGTTGCATACAGCGCTCTTCCGTAAGACAGTACAGAGAAACACCCTGCTGGATTTCTCTAGTTTTCATCCAGCTGCTTTAAAGAAAGGATTACCATATGGCCACTTTTTAAGATTAAGCCGTATTTGTAGCACCATAAGTAATTTTGATCAGCATGCACAAGAGTTAACGAAACGGTTGTTACAATGAGGTTACCCAGCATATGTAATTAAACAGGCATGGATGAGGGCACATTTTACCCACAGAAAGTGGTTATTTACTTCAGACACATATAAAAAGACAAAGGAGATAGATCAGGAACAGAAAATCACGGGTGTTTTACCCTATATGTCAAATCTTGAAAAAACACTGGCATTTGTCGTCATTGCATCCTTGTTTTCAAAAACAACTGCAGATAGCATACACAAGGGGCTCTAACCTTAGAGATATTATAGGTCATGCATCTTTATCCAAAAAAGATATAAATTTAGTAGACATTGAACTGGGACATCACTCTTGTGATAAATGTGAGTTTTGTCCCCGGACTATTACAGGCAAAGAATGGATGATACCTTCCAACACATTTAAACATGTTTCCAAATGGTCAACATGTTCTACGTCTTTTGTAGTATATGTGTTAGTATGCCCTTGTGCTAAGCTATACATAGGACGTACCACTCAGACGGTACGTTGATGTTTACAGGAACATGCATCGCAGGTTCGCAATAAAGTAACATCTGCTCCAATTGTGCAACATTGTACAGATTTTCAGCATACATTCATGGATTTTCAATGGAAAATCCTCGATCATGTTCCTGATGGGGAGATAGAGAGCAACGGCTTCAAGTTGTTGAACAAGCGTGGATCGTTCGGTTGTAGTAAGTGGTTCATGAGTTAGAGTGGTGTTATTTAGGTTAGAGTTTGGATATACCTGGATTTCAGCAAAGCCTTTAATACTGTCCCCCATAGGAGGCTTATCAATAAACTCAGTAGTTTGGGGATGGGTCCCAAGGTGGTAAACTGGATCAGAAATTGGTTGATTGATAGACAACAGAAGGTGATGGTAAATGGAGCTCACTTGGATGAAAGGAAGGCGATTAGTGGGGTGCCCCAGGGTTCGGTACTGGGCACGGCACTGTTCAATGTATTTGTGAGCGATATTGCTGAAAGACTGAATGGAAAGATCTGTCTTTTTGCAGATGACACGAAAATTTGCAACAGAGTGGACTCCCCCGAGGGAGTGCTTAACATGAGAAAAGATCTACAAAAGCTGTAAGAATGGTCTAATGCTTGACAATTAAGATTTAATGCAAAGAAGTGCAGTGTCATGCACTTGGGTAGCAGAAATCCAAGGGAAATGTACGCGATAGGGGGCGAGATGTTGGTGTGCACGGATCAGGAGAAAGACCTTGGTGTGATTATTTCTGTAGATCTCAAGTGCGACAAGGCAGTGGCAAAAGCCAGGAGGATGTTGGGCTGCATAGGAAGAGGAATTACCAGCAGAAAGGAAGAGGTACTAATGCCACTGTATAAGTCACTGGTGAGGCCTCACTTGGAATACTGCGTTCAGTTTTGGAGACCATATCTTGCAAAGGATGTAAAACAAATGGAAACTGTTCAGAGGAAGGTGACCAAAATGATTTGGAGCCTGCATCAGAAGCCTTATGAGAAGAGACTTGAAGACCTAAATATGTACACTTTGGAGGAGAGGAGAGATAGGTGAGATATGGATTCAGACCTTTAAATACTTAAGAGAAATAATGAACAAACCAACCTCTTCCAAAGACAGGGAAGCTGCAAAACTAGAGGGCATAACATGAAGCTGCAAGGTGGTAAATTGAAAGGCAATGTCAGGAAATACTTTTTCATTGAAAGGGTGGTGGATGCTTGGAATGCCCTCCCGATGGAAGTGGTGGGGGCAAACACAGTGACGGAATTCAAAATGGAATGTGACAGACACAGTGGATCCCTTTACAGCAACAGAAAACCAAAATAAACTGAACCATCTAATTTCTCAACAAATAGGGGTGTCCTACATGGAGTGGTGAGTTCACCCCTAAACAAAGACATGGGGAGGGGTGGCCTGCACAGAATGGCAGAAGGGGTGCACCTACTCCTGCCATCTTACTGGGCAGACTAGATGGACCACACTGGTCTTTATCTGCCGTCATTTACTATGTTACTATGTACATAAAGATCTATACTGTCAGAGGTGGCTCTATAATGAGGCCAAGTGAGGCGGTAGCCTCAGGCGGCAACTTTGGGGGCAGCAAAAAATGCCCCCAGAAAGGCCACCTCACTCGGCCTTCAAAATCTAACCAAAACAAACACAACAAAAAATGGTTGGAGAAGCTGCTGCCGCTGCTGTGGCAGAATGAAGTGCCCCTTGGCCCCCCACTGCCCCGGAAGGGTCCTGTCATTCTTTTCCCGGCGCCAGCTCAGCTTTGCAGATCCGCGGAGAGAGAGCTTTTCCCTTTCCCTGTTAAAGTTGAGCCCGCTGGTGCTGATGGGAAACAGACATTTCCTACAGGACTGGTAATGGGCTGATCGGGAGGGGGGCTAGCACTAGTAATGGGCTGATTGGTGAGGTTAGGACTGAAAATGGGCTGATTAGGGGGGCTAGCACTGGAAATGAGCTAGGAATGGTAATGGGCTGATTGGGGGGGGCTAGGAGTGGGTTGAAAAGGGGGATAGGACTGGAAATGGGCTGATGGGGGAGGGGAGAAGAGTGCTGCTGGCCCTAGAAGTAAACTAGGGGCTAGGGCTACAAATGAGCTGATGCAGGGGGGGGGGGATGGAAGAATAGGACTGGAAGGGAGCGGATACTGAGAGGGTCTGCCAGGGGAAGGAGGGGGCTGGAATGGAGCCGACACCTGGGATGTACTGAAGGGAGACTAGAAGGGAGATGGACAGAGGGTAGGGTGACTGGAAGGGAGGCACAGAGTGGACGTGAGCTGATACCTGGGATGGTATTTGGACTAGAAGGGACTGGATTGTGGGGAAGGAAGGGGACTGGAAGGGAATGGACACCAGTGGCAGTTGTGAGAATGCAAGGCGGTTGACATTGGAAGGTACTGAGAGGGGAGGACTGGAAAGGGGGCTGATACCAGGGAGTTACTGGAACTGGGCTGATGGAAGGAAGTGAAGAAAATGAAAGATGAGATAAGAAATGGCAGATAGACCATAGAGCTAAGAGAAGACAGGAAAGCAAACGCCTCAGATCGAGACCAGCATGATCAGAAAATAAAATAGTCAGCAACAAAGGTAGAAAAAATAACTGTACAGTCAAACCTCTGTTTTCATTTGCCCCGGTTTTCATACGCTTCGGTTTTCAACGTCTTTTCTGACTGAGATTTTGTCCCGGTTTTCATGCATTGCTTCGGTTTTCAACGTCTTTTGACTGAGATTTTGTCCCAGTAGCAGGGAAGAAAAGCTGTCAACGTAAGCAGGAGATGTTGCATGAATGTGGGAGGCAGTTCTTTCTCTTGCAGGGTACGTCTGAAGCTATATCATTAAGATTTTCTGCCATTCTGAAGCATTGAGCAGATAATGTAAAAGGTATTTTAATGGACTGAATTCAATGTGATTCCGAAGAGAGCTGGGCACAGCAGCTTGTCAGGGGTGGCTAAGGCCAGATGTTAACATACTGTACTGTACAGTACTGTACTTAGCTTGCTTTCAGTGATGTTAAATGTTCATTTATCCATTTCATTAGTCATTTATATTTATTTCTCATTGTTTTCTGTATGTAAAAATATAGTTATTCTCTATAAAATGTATTTTTTGTGAATATTTTTGGGTGTCTGGAACGGATTAATTGGATTTACATTATTTCTTATGGGAAATATTGCTTCAGTTTTCATACGTTTTGGTTTTAGTCAGACTTTTTCGAACGGATTAATCATGAAAACCGAGGTTTGACTGTATTTAATTTTAGTGATTGGACTTTATGTTAGCTTTACATTTTGCACCGTATGGGGGAACTGCATCTCTTATTTAGCTGATGTTGCACTGCATGCAGAGTCTGGCTTCTTGGGGTTTCAGTTTAAATTTTGTCTACATATATTTTTATTTTTACTTTAGATTGTGGTTACTTATTCTGTACTTGGTGAAGGTCTGTGTTCCAAGTGTGTGACTGAGGCCAGGTGTTCTGTTAACATGGAGTTTGTACATAAAGAGCTATACTGTACTGTAGTAATCTGACTTGTTCAGCTTTTCAAATAGGTGTATGTATGTTCCAGAGTCCACTGTAGTATTTACAGTGACACTTTTTTTGGATGGGCTCCTTATGTGAGTTTTGGAAGTTGGTGCTGATATGGGATGGTAGATTTGTTCTTACTTTGTTTACTTTACTGTAGGGTTTTGTATTAGTTCACAATATGCCTGGTACTGAAGAATGTTTGTTGTTGATGTTGTTAGTGAGATGATCGAAATCAGATTTTTTTTTAAGATATTGAGTTCTGTGGGTGAATATCCTGGTTCTCAGGACATTCCCACTGTTGATGCAAAATATATGTTGAAAAAGAAAAAGAACACAGTTTATAAACAACAAAATAAAAATGAGTTATAAATTTAGTTCTATAAACTGAGCTGTTGGTTTTCGCTCTCTTTTAGTTCCTTGGTGTGCAAACATCTTGCATTTCCTCCTTATAATTTAATCGACTTTTTGGTTTAGTTCAGTCCCGGAATGGAGTTCTGAAAAAGCCTCGCCTCGCCCCCTTCTACGGGGCGGGAGGGGGGGGGGGGGGAGTGCTATCTCATCCTTCGCCTCAGACAGCAAATTGCCTTGAGCCACCCCTGCCTAAAAAGAACCCCTAATAAAACTTTCTTTGGTTACCACACACAGATTGGGTCCCTCCTCTGCTATCCAACGTGTCCCCTCCCCCCCCAGCCCAACAGGCTGGCATCCATGGTCACTAAGATCCATTCCAGCAGCTCCAATGGCTCTAGCCACCACTTCATTCCTGATGCTCTCTGGACACACCAGTTTCTGGGATAATGGGTGCCTCTGCGGAAAACACCTCGAGAGGAGCACTTGTTGTAGCAGCCACATATGGGCCCTGACCCATGGCACCAGATCCAAGGATCTTTCACCTGCTTCCGTAACCTGACCTCTGGCAACGATACGGCCCCGACTCTGGTTTCGAACAGCACCCCAAGGTATACTAGATGCTGCACCAGTCAGAGCTGGTTCTTGGCATGGTTGACCACCCAGCCCAGCTATTTTAGAAAGTCCAACATCCGCTGTGTCGCAACGCAAGCTTCTGACTCTGAATTTGCCTGAATAAGCCAATCATCCAGGTAGGGATGTACCAGAATCCCCTCCTGTCTATAGGCCACCATCACCACCACCATAATCTTTGTGAAAGTATGTGGGGTGGTGCCAAGGCCAAATGGCCATGCCAGGAACTGACCCTAGGGTACAGCAAACCTCAGTAACCGCTTGTGGTCCAGTCTGATGGGAATATGAAGGTAAGCCTCGGTAACGTCTAGAGCAGCCAGGAACTCGCCCCGGCACACAGCCAAAATGACTGAATATAATATTTCCATTCGAAGTGCAGGACCCACAAGGTCTGATTCACATACTTGAGGATGGCGGTTTCCAACCCATTCTAGATCTCCTTTGGTACCACAAGATACATGGAGTATCGACCTGACCCACAGTGGTTGCTGGGAACAGGCACAACCGCCTACAGTTGTAAGAGCTTTGAAGAGTGGATCGGACTGCGGCCCTCTTCTCTCACGCTCTGCAGTGGGAAACGACAAAGGCCTTGTTCAGGGGTCCTGAAAACTCCATTATGAAGCCTTTGCGGATAATTTCCAGGACCCACTGGTCAGTTGTGATGGTTGTAACTGACCCCCAATTACCTCCAGCTGGACCAAGTTGCCTTTGAGGCTTTTTGGTCGGCGCATGCAGAACAGGATAGAAGCCCCGTCCGAGCCCTCAAGCCCCCCCAAAAGGGCTGCCTCTTAGCTGCGTAGCAACCTTTCTGGTAGGAAGCGAACTGAGATGAACAGAATCTCCAGAAATCCCTGGCCTGCCGGGACCTCCTGATTTAGGCCCCTTAGGGAGATCCTGCAGCAGGCACCCCCTTTTGGAGTCGCATAATCCTTTACAATCTTGTCCAATGCTTCCCCAAAAAGCAGCTTGCCCTTGTAAGGGAGTTTACTAAGGCGCAATTTGGAGGAGGCATCGGCCACCCAGTTCCTCAGTCAGAGAAATCTACAAGCTATCACCGATGCCATGGTCTTGGAAGCTATCCAAATCAAATCATTAAACATGTCTGTCATATAAGCAGTGACCGATTCCAGTTTAGCTCCTTCTGGTGCTGCCTGCACTTCGGGATCCACTGATGACCATTCTTGGAGCCAGTGAATAGAAGCCCTGGACACACAGGCCACACAAACGGAGGCCTGCAGTGCTAGGGCACTCAAGTCAAAAGCCTTCTTGAGAAGAGATTCCAATTTCCTGTCCTGCCAAGACCAGAGCGCCCACCCTTTGGCATCTTGAGGAGCTTCTCTTGTGGAATGGAGAGAGCCACCCCATTGGGCGGCTACCCCTTAAAGTAGCATCCGGGTACTCCCACTACGACTACCATCTTCTTGATCACTCTATGGACCGGGAAGCACTCTTGTGTTCCCTTGAACCCCTGGAGTGGGTTCTCAAGTGGCTCTTCCACTTGCGCTGCTGACTGCGCAAGGTTTAATGCGGACAGTGAATGGGTAATTAGTGCTCCCAGTTCCTCCTTGTGAAACACCCAGAACACATTCAGATCCTCTCCTGGGGCAATCTCTCCTTCCTCCAACTCTTGGGCCCAGGGATCACCCCAGACCTCCGAAGCATCTTCCCCAAGTTCCTCAATGTCTCCTGTTCTCAGAGACCCCTGAGCTGACCACACAGCCCCAAGCCCTACTCCTTTATCCAACCGGGAAGGTCCTTCCCCAGGATCCTCATCCAGGGGAGCCTCTGCTGCCAGCGCTACTCTACGTTTAGCTGGAGGACCTACAGAGTCTACCTGCTTCCTTTTAAGACAGTAGGCTCTAAGCAGAGAGAGGATAAAATCTGGTGAAAATATGCTCTCAAGTCCTACATGCAGGCACTGCCCTGTCTGGGGTGCTTGACTCGGCCCCACCGGCTTCTTGGCCTTAAATTTGCCTTTCCTCCGTTTCTCCCACTGGTCTGCCAGCTGTGAAATGGCCGCAGATCCCACTTAAACCTCTGGCCATGGATCCTGACAAAACCGCGGGAAATCTCCCTCTGAAGTTGTTGCCACCTTTTCCATGCTTGCAGCTGAGAACCCATGCTGCAGCCGCCATCCCAGATGAACACATTTGCAGCAGAGCCCTGTTGAGCCCAAGCCGTGACTGCCCCCACACTGTGTGCAGAAAGAGCCTGAGAGCATGCACCCCTCCTGTACCGAAGCAATTTGAGCCTCAATGTCGAGAGAAGAGTACCTCCCAAGAAGAATAAGAAACGCTGTGACTAACTGCCTCTGTGGCCCCCTTTCCTCCTCTGACTCGGAAGCATGAACAGGGTGCCCGCCGGGACTGGTTTTCCCCCTTCTTACCTCTGATGTGCCTGTTTGGGTACAGGGATAGCCAGAGAATCTGCAGCTTAAAGTCAGCTGGCTACTCCGCTGGGAGAAGGGAGTGACCTGGGGCTCCCAGATAAGCACCTCCAGGCAAATGTGCCATCAGCTCCCAGCTCCGAGAAAGACCCCATCTCTGCTGCATTCACTCACCTGCAGCTTGATAAGGGGGGGGGGGGGAATAGGGTAGCATGCTCCCAGTCCTCTCTGCTGATTCTGCCAGAGGAATCCACCACTCTTTCCTTCTCTCTAATATATTTTAAAACCCCACTTTTTTTTTTTTAATGGGTCTCCCATCTCACTCATCCATCCAGGCTGGTAACTGGGTAGGAGCTGTTCCCCAGCTGCTCAGGACTGATAGACTGGAGTCTGATGGTATGGGAGGAGCTCTTACAATACACAGACAAGACTCTGTCATGATCAGTCCTCAGCTGTGAAGAGGGGTGACAACCCATTTATGATTGTACTGGCCTGGAAGAACAATAAGGAATAGGGATTTTTTTTATTTTAATTTGATATTTTGAATTCCTAAGGTACCATAATAATTTTGCAGATTTGCATTGTTTCTGGCTGGTAACAACCAGTTTGCAAATATGCTATTAAATTTGTTGCAGCGATCAATAGCAACTTGGTTGAATGAAGCCAACCAAATTCAAACAAAGGGGCCAATACAGTAAGCTGTGCAGTACAGTACAGCAGCTTGCTTTAGATTTCCCCAGGCTAAGCTTACTTCTGATATAGTAAGAGTTTTAGTGTGGGCAAATCTACAGTTAAACCATCACACAAAAGGGTTGTGCAGTCTGTATGCAAATTGCATTCAAACCCACTAAATTAGCAATTGCTCCTGATGTAAACAAATGCACTGAATACTGTTTTTTTACTTCCCTTTTAGTGCAGAATTTTTATTTCAGCTCGTGATTGACAAAGATCTTTCATGAAAATAGCAGGGTCATCTGAGGTAAAGTACAGCACTTCCGCTCAGAGGGCTCGTGGCCTAAATGGGTCCAGTGGCCATTCTACCTCTAAGGCTATCTGGTCTGGGGAACCTGGCACAGGGAGGCCTTCAACCAAAAAGCCACCATGCTAATAGACCACCCTCCCCAGACCAATACTACTACTTATTATGGGGAGACATTGTCCTTCTCTTCCCATCATTTTAGAAAACGTTGGTTCCTCACCCTTAACTGTGTATTGGGAAACATTGCTGAGGGTCAGCCTGCCAAATTTAAAAATAAAAATAAAAAAAGCTTCCCAATAATGGAGGAAATCCTGTATTTGGCGGGCTGACCATTATTAGCTGTACATCAGATATTAAGTGCCACCATTTTCCAAGATGGCAGCAGGAAAAGAAGGCTCTGGGGGTAGAGTTCAGCAGCATGGAAGCTCTCTGGACAAGGGTCCTGGATCAGGATAGCCCCCCCAGGGAGGGGGGGGTCTGGGCCCACTAGTGATTTTTTGTGGAGTAAAGATTAAGACAGGATCTAGGGATCTGGGCCCACTGAGCCATCAGGAATTTATTGCCTAGGCTGCTTTTTGTGTTTGTCTCCTTTCCTATCAGCATGTGAGCCAATCCCTACTCGCACAGTGACAAGGGAAGCAAAATGACTAATGCATATTGTTAATCTGCTGTTGTAATTTTCTACATGTTCATTGTGGTTACCCTGAAAATCTGACTGTGTGTCCCAAAGATTGGGTTGAGAACCCCTGGTCTAGCAGGATAAGGAAGTAGGATTTAATCCAGAGGTTCTCAACTCTGTTTTCAGGATAACCACAGGTAGAATCTATATGAGAGAGATTTGCATTCAATGGAGATAGTGCATGCATACAAATTACAGCAGCATTAAAAAGTGTACAGTCAGAAAAGACAATGCAAGCCACCATGGCAATATGCAGCCATTTGCTACATTGTGAGTAATATGTTTTCCTTCCAGTCAGTGTGCAAGAAGGCAATTGGTTCACATATTGACAGGAAGGGAGACATTTCGAAACAAGTCAGCAGGATTCCCAGTCCCCTAACCCCACTCCACAGAATTTCTAGCTGGTCTAGGGCACCCTGGGCCCAAGCACTCCAGATGAGAGCAACTCAGGCCCGGGCACCTGGCATAGGTAGGCAGGCTATCAATAAGAAAGCCTCCAGTGCTGGACTGGACCCCACTTCCCCTTCCCCCAGACCAACTATATTTACCATGGAGGCATTCAGTGGTAATCCTCTCGGGACCGATATCCGAAGGGCATTACATGGTTTACAGCCCAGTAAACCTTTTAAATGCCTTAAATGGGGATATTAAACGACACTTACAAGATTAATGCTGTTAAGGCATTCTGGGGCAGAGGCAAAGACTGTCACTAACTGAGCAGCAGCAATACTGTATGCTGCCTGGTTAGTGATCTACGCCGTAAAGGTAGGCAAGGAAAACCCTTGCCTATCTTTAAGGCACAGAAGCTAACTGGGCAAGATGCATTATCGCTGCTGCGGCTTCCAGTGACCACATATGAATATCCAGGCTTAAGGGTCAGCAGGCAGGGCTATGCGCCATAGGGGGGCATAGCCTGCCCAAATCAGTATCTGGCCCCTCATGTCCTTATTTGGTGGAAGCTTTGTCTTACTCAGCATACTGATACACCAATAAGGGTCAGGCATCACCATTTTTCTAAGATGGCAGCATGAAGAGAGGTCAATAACCAGTATTTGACTCCTACCTAGACCAGGTCTAGTCTACAGTATCACTGGAGGCTCTCTGACTGAAGACCTCTGGGCTAGGTGCCTTGGAACAGATAGCCCTGGGGAGAGGGGATTGTGAGAGCTTGTGGGAGGCTTTGTGGGGAGTCCAGGAACAGAAATGTAGGAGCACTATCACAGGGTGTATAGGGGAGAGGGCAAAAATGTACAGCAGTAGGACTATCAAATCCTTTATCTGAATGCTGACAAAGTACATATAGAACAAGCATTTTTCCGTTTCGCGAGATGGACCTCAAATATTCGCATATACACCCTTGAATGTATTATTGTAGCACTGAGATTGAATACTCCCTACTGCTACTTTAACAGTTTGCTTTCAAGATTTTTTTTATTTCATATTTTTTTTTGTAATATTCCACTTCATACCATAGGGACCAGCTATATATTTAAAGCATTTCGTATAGTTAAAAGTTCCTTGAATACATTTGCTGTGCTTAAGTGTGCAGTGATAGTGCTAGAGTGTGTGAAAATACTTTTTTTTTTCAAAAGGCTAAAATTTTCGCATGATTTTTTTTACATTAGAAGCACTTCCTTATTCAACTATTTGCATTTATACTGCACTAAGTGCAAGGTTTTCACCACCGATTTTCCCATGCTAAAAGTTCTCATTGCATCAAGAGTAAGATTAGCATGAGAAAATGTAAAATAAACCACTGCACTAAAGAACAGTAGTTTATTGCATACGGACTTAAATTTGTAGTCCAGACAATGCAGTGATCTGCTTTTCAGTCCACTGCTCTAACCACCAGGCCACTTCTTCGCTCCACTGGCTAAGGAGTACTCTAGGACTACTTTGAGAAATGTTGCTGGAATATGTAAACATGCCGGTCCCCCATGTCTGCACCGGTATCAGAAGTGACAAGTATAGTGGGTGACCTGGCACTGCAAGGTAGTTTGTGAGGAGGAAACAGTAGTAGACAGACTGGATTTCAGATGTTGTGCCCATAGGTGGGACCAGAGTGTGCCCAAGAGAGGAAGCTTTTTCTGCAAATATCACGGAGCATGGTCCTCAAGTAAGAGGAATCAGGCTCCTGCTTAGCCCATGTATATGATGCCTTTAAAGCTCAGCATCCTAGCTTATGTTGCCTATGCCTAAATCCAGGCCTAGTGAAAGAACTAAATCCATTACCGGGTTTGAACAGAAACAAGGCAGATCTAGAGCACGCAACAGCGAGCATTTTAAACGGCAGGGAATTGCGCAATCAGGATTACCATTCACATAAATGCTCAAGGCCATGGGTGCCCTTGTAGCACAGTCATCCGGTTCTGGAGAAACAGATTGCAACACTGCACTAACACTTTTTATACGCTCCGTTTGAAATATTAAGAACATAATACCTGATGCCCAAATCTCAGTCTCCTATTCTCCTCCTCGACTTGCACCGCTTCCCCCTTGTGCTCGCTCTCCTCTCCCCTGCATAGCTACCATCAGAAGCAGTAATGGAGCGAGACTCCCTTTACGTTTCTACAACAGCGGCGGCAGCTTTTTCGCCTCCGTAGTCAAGACGGGTGTCGTATTTTTTGTTTGTTTCCCCATTTATTTTTGTAGTGCCGTTGTTAGCGCTTCCCTCGTGCGGGTAAACGCTCAATACCACCAACTCCCAACCCGACAAAAAAAAATCCTTCTTCCATCACTACAAATAACTCAGAGAGAGGAAGCGAAAATATAACGCTTTTACCTCTGCGCCCCTCCAGTACGTCGAGAGTGGCGGGAAACTTTCGTTCAGCTTTATTAACAACAGAAGAACTACGCGCTCATTCCCTACTGCCATCTTCCTTAACAGCAAAAGAGGCGGGTTAGCGCACACGCGAACCAATCAGAGTCTTTGTTGTACGAGGGAGGCGGGCAGTAGCCCACAGAAAGGCTGGAAGCGAGTAAGGGACTGCCCCCTCATTCCCTAGCTGACCATAGCTGGTTGGCTTTTGTGTTTACATACGACACGCGTGACGAACCCGCCGCGTTTTCAAAAAGTGCGAAGGCTCAGCCACTCTTTTAGCAGGGTATGAGACTGCTAGGTGTGTGTAAAGGAGGTGCGTGCGTCGAATGGAACTCGGATAGGTTTGATCTATTATGGGGCTAATGCGGAAAGCCGCTCTAGACCTGCGCTTCAGCGATTTTACATTCCTGACAAAGCACACATTTTAGTGTGGGATGCAGGAAGGATAGGGTATGCAAATATACCCTGCGTTAACTGTGCGCATGCAAATGAGTTACTGCAGCGTTAAACTGGGAGAGCAAGCCAAACACATGACATGTGTACAAAAAGTCTGCGCTGGTTTGGAGTGCTCTCTGGGCGCCCTGTGGCTAATTTGCATATCAGCCCCAACAGTATTTTGATGGCTTCGGGGACGATCATGGCATTGGGTAAAGCTCCTGATGCCATCAAAATACTGTGGAGGCTGGTGCCTCGACAAAAAGAGAATCCCTGGTGGCCCAGCAACCCCGATTCCCCCCTCCCCCACCCGATAGTATTTTGATGGCAGAGGGGACAATCATGGCATCGCAAAAAGCGCCCAATGCATCAAAACACTGTTGGGGGCTGGTGCTATGACAAAAAGTAATTACCTGGTGGTCTAGTGGCCCCTGTACCCCCCACCTCAAAGTAAAATAAATCAACATGTTGGTCTAGCAGCTCCTATACTCTACCCGCGACACCCCACCCCAAAGTAAAATAAATCAATCTTGTGGTCTAGTAGCCCTTGAACCCCTCAACACAAAGTAAAATAAAATCACCTGGTGGTCTAGCGGCCCCTAAATCCATCCACACCTCCCTCCCATACTTTAAAATAAGCGGGAGCACTGCCTACGCATTCTCGCTCTGGTCTACCCATCTTATAAAATGGCGATGCCTGGCCCCACATGGTACATCCATATTATGTTAGTCTTAACACTGCGTAGAGCCAGGCATCGCCATTTTACAAGATGGCAGACCAGAGCTGGAGCGCATAGGTAGCACTCTGCCTATTTTAAGGTACAAGGCGGTGGAGGGTTGGATTTAGGGGCTGATAGACCACCAGGTGATTTTTATTTTCTTTTCTTTTGGGGTGGAGGGATACAGGGGCCACTAGATCTCCAGGTTCTATTTTCTTTTAGAGGGGGGTGGGGATACAGGGACCGCTAGACCACCAGGTATCTTTTATTTTATTGTATTTTGGGTTGGGGTGGGGGTGAAGGGGCAACTAGACTATCAAGTTCTATTTTCTTTTAGTGGGGGGGTGGAGATACGGGGGCTGCTAGACCACCAGGTTCTTACTTTCTGTTGGGGCACCGGCCCCCCAACAGTGTTTTGATGGCGTTGGGGGCTTTTCCCGACGCTGTGATTGTCCCCAATGCCATCAAAATACTGTCGGGGGGGCCACTGGACCACCAGGGATTCTTTTTTGTCAGGCACGGCCCCCCCCCCCCCCCCCGACAGTGTTTTGATAGCATCGGGGGGTTTTCCCAATGTCTAATCATCTGAGCAGAAGATGATCTAGGCATCGGGAAAAGCACTTGTAACTCCAGATTATTCATGACTATATTAATCTACATAGGTTCCTGTACAGACTGTTGGAACACTCCACTACTGACCCTTTTCTATGTGGATAACTGACCTTTTCATATCATCCTGCTAGGCCAGTCCAGACAAGTGGATCGTGTCCCCCTACCAGCAGAGGTGGAAACAGAGAAAAAGTCTATAGGTTTCTTATGACCTCATCCTGTAGCCATATCTGAGGCAGCTAGAGGCATACTATCCCAGTATTTTTCTGTCTTCAGCAGAGTGTGGACACATCTGAGCAGTTCTGTGAAAACTTTGAGGAAAATTAGATTTAGCTTGTGAGTAACTTTCTTAGCGGTGACTTCCTACTTGAGCTCGACATAGGAGGCTCCTGTTGGGTCACCCTTAAAACCAATGACCTCTTTGGTTTGCCAAAGGAGTAGGGGGCGTCAGTTCATTTTCCCATCCTTATCCTGTGAAGGGCTAGTTGAATAGCTAAAATTGTTGGCTCAGGGCCCCCCCCCCCCTTCTCCTCCTCTTCCCCCAGCTCTCCCCTGAAGATTGGATGAAGATTTCAAGAGGTATGTGGCTGCAGGGAAGTAGCATTTAGCCCAGCACTGTTGCTGCTTTGGGCTCCTTGAAGATGAGTACCAGATTTAAGTTCCTGTTTCCATATTTATTTTATTTACAGTTTCTTTTATACCGCGCTATTTGACACCAGTGCGGTTTACAATGAACATAAAACTACACGTCTCAAAAATTGATCTGTGATTACAATGAACAGGACAATAAACTGGGTATACATTAAACAGGTTTCATGAACAGTGAAAACAGAGAACATAAGAACTATGTACAAAGCAACTATGTACAAAGCAACTAAATGCAGCTATATGTAGAGCTTAAATGGATCTAGGTAATTTCTTGATGAGAGGAGGTGCAAGGTGAGATTGCAGTTCTACGGATTAAGACTATGGAGTGCATGGGTTTAATGTGTTGGCCAGGGGTGTGGAGGTGGGTTGGTATGGGAGGTATTGTTCTGTTAGACTAGTCCAGACAAGTGGGTTATGTTCCCCTACCAGCAGATTGGTGGAGACAAAGAATCAAGGAAAAGCCCAGGTTTCAATGACATCACTCTTGTGCCTCTATCTGCCTCAACCACCAGAAGTCCCTTCAGTATTTCTTTGTCTCCATCAGATAGTGGATGGATTTTCTCCTCTCTGTAGAAAGCGCAGTTACAGACAGCAGGAGTATACGCTTGCACTAATTGGTGAAGTCTCCCGGACTGAACCTTGAGCGGATCTCCCACAGCTCAGAGAAGCTTTGTTGTTTCACTGAGCATACATGTCTGTTTCCCGCTTGCTTGTGCTGAGAGAACCCCTGTTACAGGTAAGCCAATGCCTTTTCTCCGGATAAAAGCAGGGGGATGCAGTCACACTCATTAGTGAGTCCAGAGCTAGGGGCTGCCCCATCGTGTAGCTATGGATACTTGAATCAGCTGAGTAAACTGGGCAGTCTTGTACTGAGCTTGGGAGGAGGAGTAAAATCATGCAGCAGATTCCGAAGAGTAGCTTGGTTAAAGGCAGAGTCCCTCACGGAAGAACGATCCAAACTGTAGTGTTTAGTGAAGGTGTGGATGGATGACCAGGTGGCTGCCTTGCAGATTTCCTTGGTGGTGACAGAAGCCAGACTGACAATGGAGGTGGCTGTGGCCCTGAGCCTGTGCAGGGCAACATGCCCTGGAGAAAGGAGAGTTGCTTGCTTGTAGCAGAAAGTAATACAGTCCAGGAGTACACAGGTAGTTGAGGTTGAAAATCACGAACAACCAAGACGATTTGTGGAGGGGCTCAGTGTGATGCAGGCAGTAGAGCAGAGCCCTTCTGCAGTCCAAGGTATGTAATTTCTCCTCTGGAGAGCCATCGGGGCGTTCAGAAAGAAGGTAGGGAGCACTATGGTCTCTTTGATGTAAGTCAGAGACCACCTTCGGGAGAAATTTAGGATATGTTCGGAGAACAACCTTGTCATGGAAAAACTGCATATAGGGAGAATAATGCACAAGAGCTTGCATCTCCCCAGACGTGATAGCAATGAGGAAGACTGTTTTCCAGGTGAGGTGTTTTAGCGAAGAGGATAGGAGAGGCTCAAACAGTGGTTTCATCAATTGAAACAAAACAACATTAAGGTCCCAGGCTGGCGTAAGTGATCATATGGGTGGATTGATGTTCATGAGATTCCTCATGAATTGGGAAACCACCGGATGGACTGAAATGGGATTACCTTCAACAGGACCATGCAAAGCAGCGAAAGCCGAAAGATGAGAATGTACGGAATTTGTATGTAGGCCTGAATGAGAGAGGTGAGGGAAATAAGATAAAAGCTGGCTCACCAAACAGTAAACTGGATCATGTCTATTGGATGCGGCCCAGTGGACGAACCAGGCCCACTTCCGCTGATATGAGCATTACCTAGAGGGTTTTCAAGAGGAGGCAAGGGCAGAGAGGACATCCTGTGGCAGTGAAGAAATCAATGCTTGGTGCCCTGAAGCCGCCATACCATAAGGGATAAGGACTGAAGGTTGGGATGTAGAAGGCAGCCTTGATGTTGAGTCTGGAGCCTGGCTGAGTCCCCAGAGGTATAGGAGGTGCTTGCAGCAGCAGCACCAGATCACCAGATGGGGGAACCAAAGCTGGCGGGGTCATCGGTGTGCTATCAGAATGAAGGACACTCTATCTTGCCTGTTCTTAAGCAGGACCTGTGTGATGAGCGGGAACAGAGGCATGGCATACAGAAGACCGTGGGACCAGTCCAGCACAAAGGTATCAAGTGCCTACCTTTGGAGGCAGGGTCGAATGGAGCAGAAGATGGGGCACTTGGCATCTGCAGAGGTGAATAGGTCTGTCTCTGGTGTACCCCAAACAGCAAATATGTTGTGAAGGACAGCAGGATCGAGGGACCATTCACATGGGTCCAGCTGGTGGCTCAACTTGGCTAACTGGTTGTGAGTCCCTGGAAGATAGACCAGTTATAATGTGGCATCTATGGAAAGGGTAATAGTCCAGAGCCATGTGGCCTCATGGCAGAGGCGGAGCGAACCTGTTCCGTCCTGCTGGTCAATGTAGAACATGGAAACTTGGTTGTCAATGCACACTAGGACAATCTTGTGATGCACCCAGTCAGCGAAAACCCTGAGGGCATAGTAAACCGCTCAGAGTTTAAGCACATTGATATGGAATGTCTGTTCTTGAGGGGATCAAACACCCTGAGTAGATTGTGTGACCCTAGCCTGGGCCTAAGGCTTACAGCTATGGGCTGCCTTTCGTCTGTCCTTAAATGCAACTTTATTCTTTGTCACCAGCAATGCACCCTGGGACTTGTAGTAGATAATTCACACTCAAAGACAAACTGTAGTTGTGCAACCGTTGGTTGAGGCAAACAAGAATATTTATTTTGTGGATTTCCAAACGCATTAAAGTTCAGGCACACAAACACAATGGATACTTCTCCAATAACACAAGAGTAAAGTAAGGCAAACTGGAACTAAAGGTAAACTGAGCACGTCTCTTTACCAAAAACTGTTATCTTCAATAAAGCAAAACACAGCACAGCCTTATAAGCAATTTCAGCAAAGGTAATTTTCTTCTTTTCCAAAACCTTCTTTTAACCCTGCTTACAGGTTTTTCAAGCTTCTTTAAAGCAAAGACAGCAATCCATTTGAGAGTCCTCTGGAATGGATTGTGACTCACAGCAATCAATCTGCATGGGTTCTGGTACTACGGCTGGCTTATCTTTGGACTCAACAGCTTCTTCAAACTTTCTGGCTTGTAGGAATTCATAAAACTCATTCCATAACTTCTGTTTCTGGTCATGAACATTTACCTTCGAGGAGTGAGCTTTCCCACCCTCTAATGCTTGCTTTAAAGTCTCTAGTGTGTCCACATTTACTGCCCTGCTTGTGGCTGGGTTACGGTTCTTTCCCCAAAGGAACGTATCCACCCACCTTCTAGCAGTTGGACCTTTCAGCATAGGTTCTTGAATATTGGACAGAGGTACCTGTTCCAGCTGGTTTGTAGCCTTTCCAACTAACCGTCTGCTGGCTTTAGGTCTGGGAGTTTTTCTCAGATATGGAGTGCTTCCTTCTCTGCTTTCAGCCTTCAGCAACTGGAAGTCAGCCTCCTCGTGGCTCTCAGCTCTCAGCTCTCCTAACTCTCTGAGCTCCTTCCTCCTGGGAACTTTCTTCCCCCTGGGAACTCTCTTCCTCCTGGGAACTCCGGGCACGCTGAGAACTCCTCTGTAAGCTCCGTGTGCTCTCTCTCTTCTTCTCCCCTGTGCTCTGTTTGGAGACGGGTTTAAAAAACTGTTTCTTTCCTGCCACACCTTTTTCTTTGCACATGTGCCCATAATCAGTAAGCAAGCCTGCCTCCTCGTCAGAGCTAGGGTGTGGCTTGGCTTGACTTTTTTTCAAAGTAGTTTTTCTGCCTCTGTGCAAAGCTTGGCTGTCAGTAGTTTTAAAGGCACAAGTACCATTTCCCTCTATTTCCATTCTTTCCTGATCACTCTCATCACCACAAGAAAGACTGAATAGATGGGCCCCCCAGCCACATGTGGATGCATCGATGGTCATGACAATGTGAGGCAGCAGAGTTTGGAAGGGGCACCCCACTTGAAGATTGGCAGGGGCTGCCCACCACCTGAGGCTGTCGAGGAGGACTGCTCGCTGCAGCCCTTTGAGGGAAATCCTGGCCTGGAGAGGGTGGGAGCAGACACCAGTTGAGTCAGAAATGCCATTGCAGAGGGTGCATATGCAACCGGATGAGTGGCACTATATTTACAGATGCCACTAGGTGCCCCAGGAGACATAAGAGCAGGTAAACTGGCACTGATTGGCGTGTGGCCAGGGATGTGCTGAGTAGCTGCAAGGCCTGAATCCTCTGAACAGGAAGGAAGGCCTTGGCTTGTATAGTGTCAAGATGCACTCCAATGAAGTCCAGACTTTGCTGAGGGATGGGCTCAGACTTTTCTCCATTGAGGATGAAGTCGAGGGTCTGCAGAGTAATGGCAATGTCCCGCACAACTCAAGCTACAATGTCCTGAGAGGCACCCGAGATCAGCCAGTTGTCTAAGTAGTGGTAAACGCAGTGGCCTTGGCGGCAAAGGTGGGCTGTGATGCCCACAAGATACTTGGTGAGAACGCGAGGGGCGAAGGAGAGCCCAAAAGGAAGAACTTTGTATTGATAGTGGTGGTCAAGGAAGGTGAAGTGAAGGAACTTCCAATGATGAGGGTGGATGTAGGCATCCTTCAGGTCCAGCGAGGTGAGCCAATCCCGGGGACTGAGCAAGGTAAGGATTGTGCTCAGAGAGTGCATTTTGAACTTTTCCCACTTGATGTAAAGGAGGAGATGACGGAGGTCAAAGATTGGCTGAAGGCCACCGGATTTCTTGGAAGCAGGACACACTGAATAGCATCGATGAGGAGGAGCTAAGCTATCTCTGTTGCCATTTGGGGCACATACTGCTCTGAGGAACAATCGGGGCCAGAGGCCGGGCGGCAGTGGTATTTTGAAGTGAAGCTTGTACCCCCACTGGACAATGGAGAGAATCCAATGGTGCGTGGTGATGGACTGTGAGGCCTCTGCAAGTGGCGGATGCGTCTGCCCACCGGCAGATAGTCAAAAGCCAGGGGAGGGTTTGGGAAGGGTAATTTGCGGGAAAGCCTGGGATTTCTCTCTCGAGGGCAACCCCACTGGGAGTATGCTTCATAAGGCTGGCCCTGGGTCCAAGAGGGGGGTTGCTGCAAGTAGGGCTGATAACGCAGTCACAAGTAAAATTGTTGAAAGTAACTGTAATGATAGGGATGGCGATACAATGGCAGCGAGGGGCGATGGGAGGTGGAAGCTGCCTCTGCCAACTGAGCTGAGAGTTCTCGGATGGTGGCAGAATGGTCTTTGACCTCTAAGACTGCCTCCTGAACCTTGGAGCCAAAAAAGGCTGTTGCCCTGAAAGGGAGTGTCTGCCAAGCATTTGTGAAGGTCTCCTCAGAGACCAAAGATGCGGAGCCATGCAATGCCTCTGGCCGAGCTAGCCGCTGCTACATACCTGGCTATGGAGTCTTAGGCATTGTATGTGGCACAAATAATATGGTAAAGGGATTCATGTAATTCAGCAGTCAAAGAAGCTATATCTGCTAAGGAGGGATCATCCAGCTGCAGGAGAAAGTCATGAAGATAGTGTAGCATATGAAGCTGATGAGTCAGTATCCACATAGCAAGAGTACTGCTTGTGGAAAGATGTATGCCCCACAGTATTGATGATGCACTACTCTTTCCCTGGAGGAGCTTGGGATGGCAGCTTAGTGCTCTTAGAATTTTTGAGGACTGCCTCAAACCTGACTGACTAATGGGACAGCTGAGCATGAAGGAATCCTAGAGTGGGCAGGACCCTTGTACTTGAGGTCAATGTGTTGAGACACAGCACTGCCTGAGGATGGGGTCTTCCAGATGGAAGATAGCAGGTCTTGGAGGATCTGAGGTACTGGGAATGCAGGGACCTCTTTGGGAGCACTGCAAGAACATAAGATATGCCATACTGGGTCAGACCAAGGCCCAGCAAGCCCAGTATCCTGTTTCCAACAGTGGTCAATCTAGGTCAGAGGTACCTAGCAGTTTCCCCAGAAGGCACAGGTTCCACTATGCTTGTATTAGGATCCCTTTTAATAATGGTTTATGGACCATTCTTCAAACCTTTTTTATACCCAGCCACACTAACAGCTTTTACTAAATCCTCCGATAATGAATTCCAGAGTTCGATTATGCTTTGGGTGAAAAAGTATTTTCTCCTATTAGTCTTATATGGATTACATTGTAGCTTCATCGCATGTCCCCTAGTCTTTCTACATTTTGATGGCGTAAACAATCAGTCTACGTTTACCCATTCCATTCATTGATTTATAGACCTCTATCATATCTCCCCTCAGCTGTTCCTTTTCCAGGTAGAAGAGCCCTAGCCTTTTTAGCCTCTCCTCATAGGGGTATCTTTCCATCCCCTTTACAATTGTGGTGACTCTCTCTGTAACTTTTCTAATTATGTTATATCCTTATTAAGATTCTGAAAACAGAATTGCACATAATATTCCAGGTGCAGTCACACCATGGAACGATACATAGGCATTATAATATCCTTGGTTTTATTTTCCATTCTTTTCCTTATGATTCTTAGCATTCTATTTGCTTTCTTGGCTTCCACTTCACACTGGGCAGAGGGTTTCAACGTGTTATTCATGATGATGCCTAAATCTTTTTCAAGACTTCCTGTATGCCTTTCCACCCATTCCCCTAATTCCCAAAACCCTCTTCAAGCTTCAGAGAGACAGAGGCCATATGATTCTCATAGTTCCACATTGGCCACGGCAAGTGTGGTACCCTCTGCTTCTACATCTCTCTCAAGCTCCCTCCCTGGAGTTAGGGTCTGCTCCAGATCTCCTATCCCAGGAGGATGGAATGTTATGGCATCCCAATCCCCAGTCTCTGCATCTCAGGGCTTGGTTGCTGAAGGCCTAGATCTCCATGATCTTAATATCCCTCAACAAGTGAAAGATATTCTTCTTGCTTCCAGGAAACCTTCCACAAGACGCTCTTATGCTTTCAAGTGGAAAAGGTTTACCATATGGTGTTCGCAAAAGGCTCTTAACCCCCTTGCGATATCTCTGGAATCACTGCTGGAGTATCTCCTTCATTTATCCAATGCAGGTCTTAAGACTAATTCAGTAAGAGTCCATTTGAGTGCTATTGCAGCTTCTCTTAAGCCTCTAAATGGACAGCCTATTTCCTCTCATCCTCTTATAGCAAGATTTATGAGAGGCCTTCTTCTAACTAAGCCTCCCATTAGGCCACCACTGGTGGCATGGGACTTAAACCTGGTTCTTGGGCAGCTCATGAAGCAACCTTTCAAACCTTTAGCTACTACCTCCTTGAAATTCCTTTCTTGGAAGGTTATCTTTCTCATTGCAATCACATCAACACGCCGCATTAGTGAGTTGCAAGCGCTAGTAGCTAATCCACCTTATACAAGGTTCCATCATGACAAGTGTCATGAGGTGGATCAAATAGTACCTATGGAAATAGGAAAAACTGAGCAGAGCAGTACGTGGACCAGGGTTGTTATGGGCAACGAACACAAACTGAAGTACCAGGTGTAAGAGCACGCCCAAGCAGTAGATTACCTCATAGCCCATTAGGTAATGAGGGACAGCTGGGGGGAGGCGAGGCTCAGAGAAACACCAAGAGTGACACAGTTAAAAATCACTCACCAGAGGTCAGAGTTAGAGCCTATGGGAGAGCCGAGGAAAGAGCTGGTTGGGGAGCCAACAGGAGAGCTGATTGCAAACTTGACCAGAGAGCTGGACACGAGGTCAGAGCTTCACACGGAGACTCACACAGAATTCTACAGGAAGAAGCCCAGGAAAGAATACCAGGGATTTGTTTCAGGGAGCAGTGCAGGACTGAACAAAAGCCCAGTGGTCTGAGCCACGGAGGTATTTCTGAAGGCAAGCTGAGAAAAGCTGTGGGAAAGAATCTTCCTAAGAACAGGTACCAGGAGGGCAAAAGTTTTTATCTGGAGGATACTTTTGTGCCCAAAGAGAAAGGCAGTGAGAGGCTTTCATTTGAGAAAAATTCCGTTAAGTTTCCTGTGCCCAGAAGCTCCGTGAAAACCAAGCCAGAAGGTAGGCTTATTCCTCATAATAGAAGGGAAGCTGAAAGTCAGAGTTTTTCCTACACTTACCCAAGAGTGTGTGGCTCTCAGGAAGGAAACTCCGCAGTGTGTGGTAACCTCCCATTTTACTACGGTAGAGAGGAGGAGGGGAGCCCTCTTAACAGAGAAGAGGGATTGTTTAAAAGTAGCCTGAGTTACAATCCTATAGAAGATAGCTCCGGAGAAGCATGTGAGGATATGCAATGTGATTTTTGTGATGAAACACCTGCTGAATCCTACATGGATTGTACACTAATAATTTCAGATGATATTTCTACACTGTGCTGAACTGACCAGAGAGAGAATCTGTTTAAGGAAACAGAAGTGAAGAAACGCGCTTGTTTTAAGAATAAGGACTGTTTTGCATTACCTTTGTTTTGTCAGGCTGAAGATACAAGCATTCATTTTTGTTATAGTAGTTTGCCTTTATTTCATACCAGAAGTATGGTTTTTGTCCTTTGTTCATATGTGCTGAAATTCACCCGGGACGGGTAAATAAAAAGACCTCTTTTGAAGCCTTGCTACTCGACTGCAACTACACTCTTAGATTAGCTTGTGGGACTACAAATCCCAGGGGGCATTTCAACACCTACTTGAGACACCCTCGCTGTTTAAGAAGAGGCCCCACTGTAGCTCCCATGCTTTATGCCTCTGGGAACCTATAGGTGGGTGACACAAGGTAGTCCTTAGGACTCATCCACACTTTATGCCTAAGGTGGTCTTGCCTTTTCATCTGAACCAAGCCGTCTACCTACCTGTGTTTTTTCCAGGGCCTCATGCATCAAATGCAGAGAGGAATCTTCATACCTTGGCTGTAAAAGAGCTTTAGCTTTTTACTTACAAAGAACACAGCAACATAGAAAGTCCTCTCAACTCTTTGTTGCTTTTGATCCTTCTCATTCGGGACTTCCAGTCTCCAAGAGAACACTGTTTACCTGGATTGCTCAGTGTATTTCCTTCACCTACCAGAGTAAGAACCTTTCTCTGGAGGGCCATGTCACAGCTCACAATGTGAGAGCCATGGCAGCTTCAATGGCTCATCTGCACTCTGTTTCTATCGACGACATCTGTCGAGCAGCCACTTGGGCCTCGGTTCATACCTTTACAGCCCATTACTGCTTGGGCAAGGACTCCCACCGGGATGCCTTGTTTGGTCAGGCTGTTCTCAAACACCTGTTCCATACCTAATCAACTCCTACCCACCATCCCTGGTAGGATGCCAGAGATCCATGGGGGGAAGTGGAGCCCTCTTCAGGAACACACAACTTCTGGGGTCTCTCCCTGGCACCTAAAGCTAGGGAGTCCCCATATGTGATGACTACATTCCTGCTTGTTCCTGGAGATAGCATAGTTACTCACCTGTAACAGGTGATCTCCGGGAACAACAGGAATTTAGTCCACACAAACCACCCACCTCCCCTAGGAGTTGTATCTCTCTATCTATCTCTTTCCTTTCCCTCTCTCTCTCTTTGTCTCAGCTTTAAAACTCAACTGGAGAGAGGCAGTTGGGAAAGGCGGGAAGGCAGCACGCAGGCGCTGTGGGATGCTCCCATAAGCTTTCTGATTGGATGCTGGGGAGCATTCCTGCGCAGGCTCCGTCGGTACCCACGATACCCATATGTGAGGACTAAATTCCTGCTGTTCCCGGAGATCACCTGTTACAGGTGAGTAACTATGCTTTACAGACTCCGAAACGCCAGACCTTTTGACTCCGCAGAACAAGCATAACACTTTTGTAGGCATATTGAGCCTCTCTCGCTCAGGACTGATGCTCTCAAGGTGACCCCCCCCTCCAAAGGTAACACCCTGCAAAGGGAAAGCCCCTCCAATGACTGCTCCCGAAGCAGCCCTTCCAACTCGGACAGGTTTTTTTTTTTTTAAACAACCAACTCAAAATGAAGCAGGAGCCTTCCCGACCTGAACTGCACTAAAGAAAAACAAAAACGAAGCTGCAGAGCCCACCTACGCTTGAAGGTTTCCCCGCAACCGCCACAAGCGTTTCCCGCTGAAAATGCACGCGGCGTGGGCCTGCCCTCTATCCCGGCTCTGAACAACCACTTACTGCCAAAACCAAACACCTCACAGCTCACCTGCTTGCTCCGATCCGACAGCTCATCTGCTTGCTCAGATCCGCCGCAGTTCAGCCCCCCTTTAAAGGCTGCCAGGCTACTGCTTAATCCTCCGTTCAGGTTTACCTTTTTCCCCCGATTCAGAGATTTTCCACAGCTACGAGGGCACCGCGACTGTTTTCCACCCGGTCCCTCCACACATTCACAGGCACTCAGCTCCCTTCTTCCCGATCCCCCAAGCGCAAACAGGCAATTCCTTCTGTGTAGCGCCGAGGGAGGGCTTCTTTTGTCAAAAAACCAGACCGGGCTTACTGACCTGCGGCCAGGGTCTAAATGTTCCTCCCCAGCCTGTGTTCAGTTACTGTGATGAGGAGAGTATGGTTGAGCATAGGGAAAAGCCTCAGTGGAGAAAGATTCTAGAACTTTTAGAGAATATTAAGCCTGAAGTTTTTCATGCTGGCTTTGAGCCAGATTTACCGGACACAGGTCCTGAGGAAATGCAGATAGATTATTATGAATCTGATGAGGGGTCTGAAGATTCAATAATGGATTGTTCTCTGTGCCAGAAGGCAGAATAAAAATTTCTTGGATTAAAGAAGGGAAAAGCCTATAACCTGAATGTCCTAGAAGGCAATGTGAAAACAGGGAGAAATGTGTTTAGCCAGGAATGCTAAAGAACCCTGTTGCCTTGTAAACCCTCGGTCTCCACACTACTTGTTTTTTCTAAACAACACAACTACAAATCCCAGGAGCCCCGGCGCTGGATGAGGAAGAAAACTCTTTAATTAAAGGGCTAACAAGTGCAGCCCTAGGCTTATAGGCTGTTGCCTGGGCCAGGGGCCCCCACAGGTGGCGTAGTTTTTCGGATTTTCTTTTTCTACGCATGCGCCAGGATTTACAACTCACTCAAGAATTCAACACAAGACAGTGCTAACTGTAGAAGCCCTGCTGAGGATTAAAAGGTGAAGTGCAGCTGAGGTCAAAAAGCCGGAGTCGAGGAGGACAAGGCAGTGACCTTCATTTCTGCTAAGCTGGAGTCTACACCGGTTGCAGGTAACCCGTAGATAAAAAGGGGTTTTAAAGGATACCTGTACAGGGGTGTAGCAGAGTCTGATATAAACCAGAGAAGGAGCAGAGATATTTGTTTGTACCGCACTTGGTGGTGTTTTGTCTTTTCTTGTTGCAGCACAGACGTTAGCCATGGAATGTAAGGAGCTATTACAGTGGATGGCTGGACAATTCAAGAAACAGCGTGAAATGTCCATACAAGCTCAGGAGCAAACTGCTGCAGTGATGCAGGCACAGCAGAAACCTCTTCTGGACACGATGGGAGCGTGGCTGGGAGCTCAGGAGAAAGCAGCAGAACCAGCACAGACTACTCCAGGTTCCATAGGAGCTTTGCACACACATGGGCTAGGGTTACAGCCTAGCGAGACATTTTCATTTGTTCAATTAACTTAGAATGATGATATAGATGATTTTCTAGAGGCGTTTGATAGGGTGGCACACATAACCGGATGGTCTAAGGAGCAATGGGCCGTGCGCCTAGCCACTTCGCTTAAGAACATATAAGAACATAAGATATGCCATACTGGGTCAGACCAAGGTCCATCAAGCCCAGTATTCTGTTTCCAACAGTGGCCAATCTAGGTCACATGTACCTAGCAGTTTCCCCAAGAGACACAAGTTCCACAATGCTTGTACTGGGTCAAGCATTGATATCTTCGGTCACTTCTTAATAATGGTTTATGGACCTTTCCTCCAGGAACTTGTCCAAACCTTTTTTAAACCCAGCTACACTAACAGCCTTTACTACATCCTCCGATAACAAATTCCAGAGTTTGATTACACGTTGAGTGAAAAAATATTTTCTTTTATTAGTCTTAAATAGTTTACCCTGTAGCTTCATTGCATGTCCCCTAGTCTTTCTATATTCTGATAACGTAAACAATCGATCTACGTTTACCCGTATTAATTTATAGACTTCTATCATATCTCCCCTCAGCCGTCTCTTTTCCAGGTTAAAGAGCCCTAACCTTTTTAGCCTTTCTTCATAGGAGTATCCTTCCATCCCCTTTACCATTTTGGTGGCTCTTCTCTGTACCTTTTCTAAAATCGCTATATCCTTTTTAAGATACGGCGACCAGAATTGCACACAATATTCAAGGTGCGGTCTCACCATGGAACTATATAGAGGCATTATAATATCTTTTGTTTTATTTTCCATTCCTTTCCTTATCATACCTAGCATTCTATTTGCTCTCTTGGCCGCCGCTGCACACTGGGCTGAGGGTTTTAACATGGTATCCACAATGATGCCTAAATCTTTTTCCTGGGTGGTGGTTCCTAATGTGGAACCTTGCATCGTGTAACCATAGTTTGGGTTGTTCTTCCCTAGGTGCATAACCTTGCACTTGTCCACATTAAATTTCATCTGCCATTTTGATGCCCAGTCTTCCAATTTATCAAGATCCTCTTGCAATTTTTCACAATCCTCTTGGGTTTTAACAACTTTAAATAATTTTGTGTCATCTGCAAATTTGATTACCTCACTCCTCGTTATTCCCTTTTCCAGGTTGTTTATGAATATGTTAAAAAGCAGCAGACCCAGCACAGATCCCTGTGGTACTCCACTATTCACCTTTCTCCATTAGGAAAATTGGCCATTTAACCATACCCTCTGCTTTCTGTCTTTTAACCAGTTCCTGATCCACAATAGTACACTGCCTCCTAACCCATGACTTTTTAATTTCGCCAATAGTATCTCATAAGGGATCTTGTCAAAGGTTTTCTGAAAATCCAGATACATTACATTGACCAATCCACCTTTGTCTACCTGTTTATTTACACCTTCAAAAAATATAACAGATTAGTAAGACAAGACCTTCTCTGGTTAAAGCCATGTTGACTGTCTCCCATTAAGCCATGACTATCTACATGTTCAGAAATTTTGTTCTTAATAATGGTTTCTACCATTTTTCCAGGTACTGATGTCAGACTCACCGGTCTCTAGTTTCCCGGATCACCCCTGGAATCCTTTTCAAAAATTGGCATTATATTGGCCAGCCTCCATTCTTCAGGTAGTACTGATGATTTTAATGATAGCTCACAGATTAATAATATTAGGTCTGCAATCTCATATTTCAGTTCTTTCAGCGCCCTTGAATGTATACTATCTGGTCCAGGTGATTTTCTACTCTTCAGTTTATCAAATAATCCTTATCGTCCCTCCAGTCTAGTTCTGGAAGCTTTGGGGTTGTGATCCTCTTCCAGCAGCTTGGAGACTGATCCATGTCATTTTTTGATGACACTGGTATAAGGACACAGGCACCACCTCCTCACTCCAGTTTAGATCAGTCTCCAAGCAGCTCGAGGATGTGAGCTGGAGCTCCGGCTCACTGGAGGAACAATTAAGGACTTTTTAGAGAGAGATTAATTTTGGGGGGTTTAAAGAACCTTCAGATTATTTTTTGCTTTATTTTTAGAGTTTAAAGTAGGACATCAGTTTAATGGGGGCATATCACTTTAAGATTTCACTGCTAAGGGCCTCTCTCCCTCTCTTTCCCGCTCCATAATGTGGGGGCCCCTGGCCCACGCAACAGCCTATAAGCCTAGGGCTGCACTTGTTAGTCCTTTAATTAAAGAGTTTTCTTCCTCATCCAGCGCCGGGGCTGCTGGGATTTGTAGTTGTGTTGTTTAGAAAAAAACAAGTAGTGTGGAGACCGAGGGTTTACAAGGCAAAACAAAGGAATTTATTTCTTTTTCTAAAGAGCATTAAGGCTCAACACAAAACAAACAGGATTCTTTCTCCAAACAATAATCCATAGGCATTTATACCAAACCAAACAATGAAACTGCTTTATGTAGCTTTTTAACATGTGTCGCTGTTTTTAAAATCATTCAGCAATCAAGCAAGGTTTCTCTTCTCTTCAAACCCAAAAGAAATATCCTTTCTTCAGCAACAGGGTTCTTTAGCATTCCTGGCTAAACACATTTCTCCCTGTTTTCACCTTGCCTTCTAGGACATTCAGGTTATAGGCTTTTCCCTTCTTTTATCCAACAACATTTTATTTTGCCTTCTGGCACAGAGAACAATCCATTACTGAATCTTCAGACCCCTCATCAGATTCATAATAATCTATCTGCATTTCCTCAGGACCTGTGTCCGGTAAATCTGTCTCTAAGCCAGCATGAAAAACTTCAGGCTTAAGATTCTCTAAAAGTTCTAGAATCTTTCTCCACTGAGGCTTTTCCCTATGCACAGGGTTTCCACCAGGAACGTGGAGATTCTTTCCTTGCATCAAATGACACAATGCCTCTAACTGGCTCACGGCACTTTTGGCTACCTTTTTATTCATGCACCTTTTTGGAAGTTGCAGCTCTTTAGCTAGTTCAGGAACGGATGGCACTGCAGCCTGACCCTTGTCAACACTTCTCTCCAGCACAGCTCTCCTAGTTTTAAAACCAATTGCAGTTTCCTTGCAATCCTGGCTTTCTTTCTGACTAGGGCTTTCACCTCTGAGAATCCCCCGGAAGTCTTCACCATTCTCCTCCACAGTGAACTCTCTGGGCCTTTCTCTGGTGCTTCTCTCACCACTGAATTCTCCAGCATACTGCTTCCCTGTCTCTCCCTTTCCAGGGTGTTACTTCGTGTGCTGCCCTCTCGTAGTGCTGCCCCTCTCAAGCTAAGTCTGAGACTGAGACTCTCTTCCCGTGGTGCTGCCCTTCTCAAGCTGAATCTGAGACTGACTTCCTTCTGTTTCCCTGGGTTTATAAGAGTGTCTCTGAACTACCGTACACTGCCCTTCCCCCAGGTGTCTCTCATTAGTTTCCAAGTCTGCCCTTAGATTAGCAGAGCTTGGGTGTGTCCTGTCCTCAGTAGCTGCATGTTTTTTTCCTCTGCCTGCAGTTTGAGAGCTACTGATTCCTTGCCTGTCTCTTTCTTTAAAGGTAAATGTCTGATTTTCTTCCAATTCCATGGGCTCAACCATACTCTCCTCATCACACATCCCCCCGTTAAGATATTAGGGGCTGGCGTTGCAGTACCCGCACAGCTCGTAATTCTGGACAGGGCATCTGCGTTCATGTGCAATTTTCCCGCTCTATGTTCCACCCAGAAATCAAAAGCCTGTAAGGCCATGTACCAGCGGGTTAAACGAGTGTTGTGATTTTTCATTTGGTTTAACCACTTCAGTGGTGCATGGTCTGTGACCAGCAGGAATCTGCGGCCTGTAAGATAAAACTTAAGAGCCTCGACCGCCCATTTTATTGCCAAACACTCCCTTTCTATAGTGGAGTATTTTCTTTCCGGTGGTGACAATTTCCAACTCAGAAACATAATGGGGTGCTCCGTACCCTCATGTTTCTGTGATAGCACAGCCCCCAAACCTGTCTCTGAAGCGTCCGTCTGAACGATGAACGGTTGTTCAAAATCCACCCCTCGTAACACTGGTGCACAGCAGAGCTTTTCTTTTAACAAAATAAAAGCTTAATCTGCTGCCTCGGACCACTGCAATTGGTTGGGAGCATTCTTTTTCAACATATCCGTTAGAACCGCACTCTCTTCCGCGAAATGGGGAATGAAGCGGTGATAGTAGCCTATTAGGCCCAGAAAACTGCACAATTGCTTTTTTATCCGCGGTCTTGGAAAGGCTTTTACGCTTTCTATTTTATTTACTATAGGCCTAACTGTACCCCGCCCCACCATATGGCCCAGGTATTTTACCTCCTGCCCGGCAAACCTACACTTCGCAGGATTTAGCGTTATGCCTGCGTGCCTCATTGCTCGCAAGACTGCTTCTACGCGAGGCAAATGTTGATCCCACGTGGAGCTGTGTATTATTATGTCATCCATGTAGGCGACAGCATATTTTTGGTGTGGGCGTAACACGAGGTCCACCAACCTCTGGCAGGTCGTGGCCGCGCCATGCAAGCCGAAAGGCATTCTCCGAAATTGGAAAAGACCTATGGGAGTAGAGAACGCTGTCTTAGGACGTGATTCTCGGGTTAAGGGGATCTGCCAATACCCCTTGGTCATATCGAGGGTGGTAAGGAATTTCGCTTGGCCTAAACGATCCAATAACTCCTCTATCTGTGGCATCGGATAGGCATCGAACCTGGAGATGGCATTGACACGTCGAAAATCTATACAAAACCTCATCGTCCCATCAGGTTTTGGCACGAGCACGATGGGGCTGTTCCAGGGGCTTTTTGATTCTTCAATGATCCCCATTTTAAACATTTCTTTTACCTGGTTCACCACCTCCTGTTGCTTGGCTTCCGGTAGCCTGTAGGGTCTCTGCCTTACCACCTCACCGGGTGGGGTCACTATCTCATGGGCCACTAACATAGTTTCCCCAGGCACTGGTGTTAGGACGTCAGGGAATCCTTTCAAAAGTTCGGTCAACTCTTGCCTTTGTCCCCAAGACAGTTCTTCTCCCATTCAGGGCTCTGGGTCTGTCTTGCAGTCAGATAACTGTGGACCCAAATCCTCCTCTTCCTTCTCTTCGAAGGTTGCGGTCAATCCTTTCTTCTCCGCTCGCCCTGTAGACCCAAATCCTCCAGTCCCTCGGATTGTAGTGGTCATCATGGGAACTTCTTCGAGTGGTGGAAAACCCACCCTTTCACAGATGATTTGGGCTATCCTATCCCCCATGTTTACTTTGAAGTCTTCCTTCCCAAAGTTAAAAAGTAGTACCTTAACAGCTCCCCTGTAGTCTGGGTCGATGACACCCGCGCCCACATCTATAAAATACTTCAGGGCTAACCCCGAACGTGGTGCGATGCGGCCATAACACCCCAGTGGCATCTCCATTTGGAGGCCCGTATCCACCAAGGCCTTTCCCTGCCCTGGGATAACCAGGTCTACTGCGCTACATAAATTAGTAACCGGCCGCTTGCTCAGAAGCGCGCCTAGGGCTCCGCGTGATAGGAGTTGTTCTGCAATACTTAAGGTCAAACTTTGGCTTATTCTCAGACTCTTTCTGTTGGGGTGATCTTCTCTGTCCCTGCTTCTGCCTTTTTCCAAACAACGGACCGGGAACTGAGCTTACCCTGGCCTCAGCTTTACATTGTAATGCGCTCCGTCCCTTCCTAGCTCTATCCATAGGGGAAACCCCCAAGTCTTTCTGGAGGAGTAGATCCCCTACTGCCTCCCCTGGAGATCCCTGTTCCCCCTCTAGGGTCTTGGACTGCGCTCGGGTAGATACCATGCCTACCTTTTTCTGTAGCCCCTCTTCTAGGCCCTCCCTGAATTGGGGCCAATCCCTCCCCAATACCAGGGCATGTGGTAACCTGGGCACAATGTTGTTGTTAAGTGCCATCGAGTCGGAGTCGACTCATGGCGACCCTCTGGATAGCTATCCTAAATTGTGTTCGGTCTTCAGTCAGGCGGCTTATTGTTGACATACTGGTACCCGTAGCTGCTGTTATTGTATCGATCCATCTCATTGCTGGCCTTCCTCTTTTGCGTTGACCTTCTATCTTGCCAAGCATGATGTCTTTCTCTAATGATCTCTCTCTCCGCATGATGTGTCCAAAGTATGAAAGTCGAAGTCTTGTCATCTGGGCACAATAGCTACAGGGATTTTCTTCTTCATCCCTAAACCCTTCACTAGCACTCTGTGTATGGGATAAAATGATGATGCCCCATGGATACACCTGATTTTCACCTTCCCGTCAGGCTGGTTTTGAACTTGTTTATAGCGAGATTCAATATCCCGCCAGAGCTTCCTGGAGATCATGCTTTGATCTGCTCCTGAATCTAACAAAGCTTCTGTAACAATACCTTCTACTTCAACAGTCAAAAGGAAACCTTCCTTCACCTCCTTGGTATGGACAGTTATCAAAGCAGTCCTCGCTCTACAATCCCTTTTCAGGTGATCCTCACTACCACATGAAAAACATTTTTTCCGTATAGAGTAGTTTTTAACCATTGGCATACATGTTTTCATTTCATCCCCCTTTGGCCTTACCTTCCTTTCTGATGATACGGAATCTGCCCTTTTAGAAGCATCCCCTTTTACCTGGCCTGCCAATTCCGCTTCCATAAAGCGCTCGGCCAATAAGGTGGCTTCATTGGTGTCCTGGCACTTTTGTAAAATCAGGAAGGTTTGTATGTCCTTCGGGACTGTGGCCATAAATTGTTCCAGTACAATGCTATCTATAATGGCTTCTACTGTTCTAGCCTCTGGTGTTAACCATTTTAAAACCGAGCTCTTAATTCTTTGGCAGAGAGCTTTTGGTGTTTCACCAGGCTTCAATTTACTATTTCTTAAGAGACGATGCTATACCATGGGCATTAGGCCTAGGCGGTCTCTTATAGCTTTTTTCAGCTCCTCATAATCGTTGGCCAAGGCTGCAGGCATGGCCCTGTACGCCGTCAGTGCTTCTCCGGTAAGCTCATTACCCAAATCAGTCATACACTAAGGACCTGAGATTAATTAAGCTTCAGGTGAACAAGGTATATTAAATGTATTAGGTACAGTTTTATTGGTATAAATACCCATAGCAACCCCTAGTAAATAAGAACTTAAAGATCTAGACACAAACTTAAAACTAAGATGCAGACAGCAGTCCAGCAGCGGGATGGGGGCTTTCCAGTCTTTTGCATTGAGTGTCACATGTATGATTTTCTCCCAGTTGGTGAGAGGTCTTACGTGTGCACTAGGTGCAAGGAGCTCTTTTCTCTCAGGGAACAAGTCCGTTCTCTAGAGGCTAAAGTAGCAGACTTGGAAAACATAAGACAGACAGAGAGGTACATAGACAAGACCTACAGGGATATAGTCCTGAAGTCCCACCTCCAGTCTGGCAGCACCCCTGTTGCCATGGAGGAGAGAGGTCACGTGACAGGAGAGCATCACCCTGGTGTGGCAGGAAGTGATCCTGTAACAAGGACTTGTCCTCCAGGTGATGTAAAACCCTCTCGCACCGAGGAAGTTTCTCCAGGGCCATGTGCCCATGAGGGAAGGGTTAGAACAGCCGTTATAGTTGGTGATTCGATCATTAGGCATGTAGATAGCTGGGTGGCTGGGGGACGTGAGGATCGCCTGGTAACATGCCTGCCTGGTGCGAAGGTAGCGGACCTCACGCGCCACCTAGATAAGGTCTTAGATAGTGCTGGGGAGGAGTCTGCTGTCTTGGTACATGTCGGTACCAATGACATAGGAAAATGTGGTAGGGAGGTTCTGGAGGCAAAATTTAGACTTTTAGGTAGGAAGTTGAAATCCAGAACTTCCAGGGTAGCATTCTCCGAAATGCTTCCTGTTCCACGCGCAGGACCCAAAAGGCAGGCAGAGCTCCGGAGTCTCAATGCGTGGATGAGACAATGATGCAGAGATGAGGGTTTTGGATTTGTTAGGAACTGGGGAACATTCTGGGGAAAGGAGGAGCTCTTCCGAAGGGATGGGCTTCACCTTAACCGGGATGGAACCAGGCTGCTGGCATTAACCTTTAAAAAGGAGATAGAGCAGCTTTTAAACTAGATATTAGGGGAAAGCCGACAGTTGCCCAAGAGCGGATGGTTCGGAAGAATGTATCCTTGAAGGATACTACCAAAAGAGTAAAGTAGCCCAAATGCCCTCAAGTATGGAGCAGACAGAGCTTAAAGATCCCAATTTACCCATGTCTAACAATAGCCAAATTAACATGAATAAAATACATTCTCTAAAATGCTTGTATGCAAATGCTAGAAGTCTAAAGAATAAGATGGGAGAGTTAGAATATATAGCACTAAATGAAAGGTTAGATATGATTGGAATATCAGAGACATGGTGGAAGGAGGACAACCAGTGGGACACTGTGATACCTGGGTACAAACTATATCGTAATGATAGAGCTGATCAAATTGGTGGAGGGGTTGCGCTCTATGTTAGAGAGGGCATTGACTCAGAAAGGATTAAAGTTTTGCAGGAAACAAAATCTGCTGTAGAATCTATATGGACTGAAATTCCATATAAAAGGGGGAAGGCGATGGCAGTGGGGGTGTACTATCGAGCACCTGGCCAGAATGACCAAATGGATGATGAAATGCTCAAAGAAATCAAGGAAGCTAACAAAAGTTACAGCGCAGTAATAATAATGGGTGATTTCAATTACCCCTGTATCGACTGGGTCAGTGTCACGACAGGACATGCTAGGGAGATAAAGTTCCTAGATGAAATAAATGACTGCTTCTTGGAGCAGCTGGTTCATGAACCGACCAGAGGGGAAGCCATATTAGACCTAGTCCTTAGTGGAACACCAGATCTAGTGCAAGAGATAAGGGTGTTGGGGCCACTTGACAATAGTGATCATAGCATGATCGCCTTTGATTTAATTAGTGGAGGAGGGATAGTAAGGAAATCCACAGTACTACCTTTTAACTTTCGAAAGGGAGACTATGATAAAATGAGGAAAACAGTTAAGAAAAAACTAAAAGGAGCAGTTGCGATGGTTAAAGACGTACATCAAGCTTGGGTGTTGTTGAAAAATACTATCTTGGAAGCCCAGACCAGCTGTATTCCACGCTTTAAGAAAAGTGGAAGGAAGTCCAAAAAACTGCCAGCATGGTTTAAAGGTGAGGTCAGAGAGGCTGTTGTTGCCAAAAAAGCATCTTTCAGGAAATGGAAAAAAGAGCCAAACGACGAAACCTGGAAACAGCACAAGCACTGGCAAGTCAAATGCAAGGCATTGATAAGGCAGGCAAAGATAGAATTTGAGAAGAAGCTTGCTGCGGAAGCAAAAACGCGAAATAAAGACCTTTTCAAGTACATTCGTAGCAAAAAACCTGTGAGAGAGTCAGTTGGTCCATTAGATGATAAAGGGGTTAAAGGAGCACTAAGAGGCGACAAGGCGATAGCGGAGAGACTGAATGAATTGTTTGCTTCGGTCTTTACTGAGGAAGATGTAGGGATGTTACCCATGACTGAAGTGGTATTTAAAGGTGCGGAAGAATTGAAGGAAATATCGATACATCGGGAAGATGTCTTACAACTATTAGATAAACTGAAGAGTAGCAAATCACCTGGGCCGGATGGTATACATCCAAGGGTGTTGAAAGAACTGAAATATGAGATTGCAGAACTGCTATCAGTAATCTGTGAACTATCATTAAAATCATCTCTAATAACTGAAGATTGGAGGATCGCCAATGTAACACCAATTCTTAAAAAGGGTTCCAGGGGTGATCCGGGAAACTACAGACCGGTGAGCCTGAGCCCCCTGAGCCGGAGTTCTGGAACAGAACCGGGGAAGTTTGGCATTCCACGGAGAACCGGGGAAGTTTGGCATTCCACGGACTTGCAAAGAGGTCTATATCCGGGGTTCCCCAAAGTTGAAATATCCTGGTCACTTGGTCTGCATTCGTGTGGAAGCAGAACTCGACTGAGTCTGTCTGCCCAAGAGTTTTGAATGCCTGGAAGATACACTGCCAGAAGATGAATCTGATGCTCCCTGGCGAGGGCCCATAGTCGCAAAGCTTTGTTGGAAAGCGACAGAGAGCCTGTTCCCCCCTGCTTGTTCACATAGAACATGGCTACATGATTGTCCGTATGAATGAGGACTGTCTTGTAGCTGAGCAGGGTGTGGAACACGCGCAGAGCAAGAAAGATTGCTCTGAGCTCCAAGAGATTGATATGTAGATAACTCTCTTGTGGAGACCAGGTGCCCTGGGCGGAGAGGTCTTGCAGATGAGCTCCCCAACCCATTGGAGAAGCATCTGTTGTAAGAGTTGCTTGGGGTAAGGGTTGCTGAAAAGGGGACCCCAGCAACAGGTTTTGAGTGGACTTCCATCACTGGAGGGACAAAATGAGGTGATTTGTATTTGCTATTTTGTCTGACAGGCACGCTGATGCCTGGGTCCATTGGGTGGATAAAGTCCACTGAGCTGCCCTCATGTGGAGGCGAGCATAGGGAACCACATGCACGGTGGATGCCATGTTGCCTAGTAGTTGTAACATTTCTCGAGCAGTTAGATGAGGCTTTAGCACTGCTTGAGAAGCTAACTGCACCAAGCGAAGGCAACGGGCCTGGGGGAGATAGGCCCTTGCCTTTGTGGTATCCAGGAGAGCTCCTATGAACTCTAAAGACTGAGTGGGAGTCAGACTGGATTTTGGGAAGTTTATTACCAGCCCTGAATACTGAAGGATCCGCATTGTGAAGGATAGAGAAGTCCTGGCCTCTGACTCTGTTGGGGCTCGAATGAGCCAGTCGTCCAAGTAAGGGAAGACGAATATCCCTAGAGTGCGGAGAAATGCTGCTACAACAGCCATGCATTTTGTGAACACCCTTGGTGCTGAGGCCAGGCCAAAAGGAAGCACCCTGTATTGGTAGTGCTTTCCCTGAAAAAGGAACCGATGGAACCTTCTGTGAGTTGGATGGATGAGAACATGTGTGTACGCATCCTTGAGATCTAGAGAACAAAGCCAATCCTGACTCTGAAGGTATGGCAGCAGAGATCCAAGAGAAATCATTTTGAATTTCTCCTTGACAAGGAATTTGTTCAATTCTCTGAGGTCTAAGATAGGTCTGTAACCCCCTGTTTTCTTTGGAATAAGAAAATAAGGTGAATAGAACCCTGTACCCTGTTGATGAAGGGGTACTTCTTCTATTGCCCCTTGGGCAAGAAGGATAGCGACCTCCTGACCTAACAGGTTGATGAGAGAGGTTGGAGAATTGAACTGCCTTACTATTGTGTGAGGGGGCATGCTTGAAAAATGAAGCTTGTACCCCTCCTTCATGATGGAGAGTGTCCAATGCTCTGCTGTTATTTACCCCCATCCGGAGGGCAAAATGACATAACCTTCCTGGAATGGTGGAAGGTTCTGGTCCCCCAAGAACCAGGAAGGCTAAGTTCTCTAGATGAGAGTCAAAGGCCCTGTGGAGGCTGAGCCTGCTGGGCCGGTTGAGGCCTAGCAGCCTTTGCTTTCTTCTGTTTGGGTGGTTGCTGACTTTTCTTGGCAAGCTGACCTGCAGAACGTCCCTGCTGAACATAAGCAGGGTAAAATCTTTTCTTTTTAGAAAAGAATGGTTTCTTGAACAATTTCTTTCTAGCAGGTCAGCAGTGGACTTGGACAATCTGTCCAAGGCGGAATTTTTAGCATCCATTTCATTGGCTTTTTCCTGCCAATCTTTACCAAACAGGTTCTCACCAGTACAAGGGATATTTCCCAATTTGTATTGTATCCAGAGCTCTAGATCAGATGCCTGGAGTCAAGCAATTCTACGTGCCCCTATGGCAATAGCCGAGGTTCTGCTTATGCACTCAAAGCAGTCAAAGGCTGCACGGTTCGAAAATTTAGAGACATCTTGGGCTTGTTTGACCCAAGTGAGAAAATCCTGTCTTTTATCTTCAGAAAGCCTCTAAATTATCTGTGACCTCCTTCAGGAACATTCCCATGTAGAGACTATAGGAACTGATCCTGGCAGAAAGCATGGAAGCTTGGAAGACTTGACGTCCAAAAGCATCCAGGGTTCTGCACTCATGTCCTGGAGGATTAGAGGCATGCCTTTTTGCACTCTTAATTCTTCTCATAGCTGACTCCACTACAATAGAGTGGTGAGGAAGCTGAGTCTTATGGAATCCAGGACAAGGAGGGACTCGATACATAGTATCTAGTCTACGAGAATGAGGAGAGGTGGTAAGAGGTGTTTCCCACATCCTCAACATGAGATCATATAAAATCTCATGAATGGGCAAGGTAGCTGCCTCCTTAGGAGTTTTGGGATATTGTAGAATTTCTAACTCCTTGTCCCTTGGCTCTGTTTCAGGGGCCACACTAATGGACAGGCCCCGAGCCACCTCCCTGATAAAATCTTGGAAGGAAATATCCTCTGGAGGAGACATCCTGCGTTTAGGGGAGGAGGGCTCCTCTGGGAGAAGCATCGCTGCATCGACAGAACTGTCAGAATCCTCAGATTCTTCTGAGGACTCGAAGTATCGTCTGTCTGGATGCTCTTGAAGAGCCCGATACCCGTACCGACCAAAGTCGGTACCGGGAGTAACCAGTACTGGGGTATCGGTACCGAAAGTCATCGGATGACTGGGTACCGACAAAGCAGACACCAATGCCGATGTCGATGCTATCGGTACTGGTACCGATACCGATGGCAGTGTCGGTACCGGTGGGACTGTCTGTCGTGGTTCCGAGGGCTTTGATGCTGCAAGGAAAGCCGCCAGACTGCGTTCCATAGCCAGAACTCTCTGGTCTATCGACACTGCCAATGCCTGGATGTCGGTACTGGAGGAGACCGCCAGTACCCCAGAGCATGGCACCAGTAGTTCTGCCGAGGTCGAGGCCTCGAGAACATCCTGGAACCCCGATAATGCTTTGGAAGCCGAAGCCTCCCGCCGGGGTAATTTTGCCAGTGCAGAATCCTCGAGGGCAACGCCAGAGGCATCTCGATGCTTAGAAGGAGATCTACCCTTCGAGGACTGGCTGGATTTATGTTTAGTTACCTGAGATCCACGGGAGGAAGAAGAAGCCCTGGAAGACGTCGATGCCACCGAAGCTGCATCAGAGGGAAACAGGGTACTGAGCTTAGCAGCTCGGTTCTGTTGACCTCTTTTAGACATCATGGCGCAGGACATACAATCCGTGATGGAGTGGTCAGGACCTAAACATTTTAGACACCATTCATGGGTGTCAGTGACGGAAATGGTACCGCCACACTTGGTGCACTTTTTGAAACCTGAAGCAGGCGTCTCCAGGGTAAGGAAATCTTTTTGGGCCTAAGGCTCAAAAGGGTGCGTGCACCTGAAGAAAAAGAAAAAGAGAATATATATATATTTTTTTATAGGAATAAGAAAGAAAAGACCGGTAGTACCGGTATAGCGTCGAGGAAGGCAGACGCGACCACAAAAAAGAAAAAAACAAGAAAGAATTCTTCTGCGGTGACAGGAACATGACCTGCTGGCTCAGCGGAAAAAGAAGAACAGGAGAGAGGCAGTTGGGAAAGGCGGGAAAGCAGCATGCAGGCGCTGTGGGATGCTCCCAAAAGCTTTCTGATTGGACGCTGGGGAGCGTTCCCGCGCAGGCTCCGTCGGTACCGACGATACCCATATGTGATGACTACATTTCTGCTTGTTCCTGGAGATAGCCTGTAGTCAAGCATCTCTGACGGAGCACGAACACTTAGAGATGGCAGTGCAGCGGGAGGTAGCTCCAGAGGGCACTGTGTTACCAGTGGTAGATCTAGTGGAACCAGTACCGGGACCGTCCACGAGGCTGGATGGGCCAGTTCCTCAGGCATCTGGGCCAGTGGATTTGGCCTCAATTTTCTCCCCAGACTTCGTGGCCCTAATTCATAGGGCATTCGGCGGGCCAAATACGGAAGGGTCCTCCGTGGCGGTTAGTCCCATAGGTGGGGGCATGGGACAAAAGAGTCCAGGAACTCCGCTGTCGGTGGCTGCTTCGGCAACTTTGCCGAAGAGAGCGAGAGTGGATTTAGAAAGGCAGGGACAGTCGGAGTGTTCAGAGGATTTGCGCACGGAGGAGGGGGAGCAGGATCAGACGTTGGACGAAGAATTGGAGGAAGGAAAGATCGCTGAGCAGGAGGACCAGGCCAGAGTGGTGCATATCTTTCGGAGAGAGGAGTTGCCTGCACTCATTTCAGCAATGCTTAAGGCACTGAATGTACCGGTGACGGAACCAGCGGAAGAAGCGACGTTAGAGGACCCACTCTTGCAAGCTTTCAGGAAGACACAGAAAGCGTTTCCTATGCATTGGGTAATAAAGGAAATGATTCAAGGGGAGTGGGACATGTCGGAGGCAGCTCTCAGAGGCTCTAGAGTAATATCTCGGCTATATCCGCTGGTGGAGCAAGACAAGGAGGTCTTTAAGCCGCCGAGAGTGGATGCGGCTGTGTCTGCGGTGACCAAGAAGACGACCATTCCTGTTGAGGGGAGTGTGGCTCTCAAGGATGGACAAGACAGGAAGTTAGATGCCTTGTTAAGGCAGGTCTTTGACGTTAATGCTTTTTCCATTCAAGCTTCTATTTGCGGGGCTTGGGTGGCAAGAGCCTGTCTGTGCTGGGCTCAGCGAGTCCAGGGAGAACATCTTCAGGACTCGGTGGGTGAGGCGGCTCATTTGGAATCCGGAGCGGCGTATCTTGCGGATATTCATTATGACCTCATTAGAGGACTATCAAATAGTATGGCTTCTGTAGTAGCAGCAAGGAGATACCTTTGGCTGCGCAATTGGGCAGCTGATGCATCGTCTAAGGCCAGGTTAATAAGCTTCCTTTTAAGGGAAAGCTACTGTTTGGTGAGGATCTGGATAAGATAGTTAAGGATCTGGGGGACTCCAAAGGGGGAAGGCTTCCAGAGGATAAGCAGAAACCGGGGAGATTTCCGGTTGGGTCTAGGATGCCGCAAAGAGATTATCGTCGTTTTCGGCCGACCAGATTTCCCCAGAGCCAGAGGGGTCATTTTCCCTATAGAAACCAGGGATTTCGAGGTTTCCGGGGGGTGAGCAGAGGTTTTGCGGCCTCCACTGCGGGGGCCAAAAAGCCGCAATGAAGTCAGGGAGACCCAGGTGGACGTAGCAGTAGGAGGTCGGCTGCAAGAGTTTTACGCTGCCTGGGTCAAAATAACGTCTGATCAGTTGGTGTTAGAGGTGATTCGAGAAGGATATGCTTTAGAATTTCAGAGGCCGGTAACAGATTAGTTCGTACAGTCCCTGTGCAAGGCCCATCGCAAACAGGATGCCATCCGGCAGACGTTAATCAGATTGTTGCATCTCAAAGCGGTGGTGCCGGTGCCTCGAGACCAATGCGATTTAGGTCGATACTCCATTTATTTTGTGGTTCCGAAGAAAGAGGGAACTTATCGACCAATTTTGGATTTAAAGAGGGTGAACAGCTGTCTCCGGGTATCTAATTTTCATATGGAAACTCTGAGGCCAGTGATCATGGCAGTAAAGAAAGGAGAGTTTCTGACTTCCCTCGATCTATCCGAGGCATATTTACACATTCCAATTCATCCGGAGCATCAACGGTACCTCAGGTTCGCGGTGCCGATGGGCCATTTTCAGTTTCGGGCGTTGCCTTTTGGGCTAGCGACGGCGCCACATACATTTACCGAGGTCATGGTAGTCGTGGTGGCGGGGTTAAGAAAGGCAGGTGTTCTGGTTCATCCATATCTCGACGACTGGTTAATACGGGCAAAGTCGAGAACGGAGAGCGAGGAGGCCATGACCAAGGTCGTCCATTACCTTCAGAGGTTAGGTTGGGTGGTCAATATGGCCAAGAGCAGTCTAATTCCATCTCAGGAGCTCGAGGACCTGGGAGCGTGGTTCGATACGGCAGTAGAAAAGGTTTTTCTGCCTCAACATCGGGCGGTGGCCTTGCGGAAGTTAGTTCGCGGTTTCCTCGGCACGTCTTGCCCGACAGCATGGCAGTAGTTACAGCTCCTGGGGACAATGGTGGCGACGCTCGAGTTGGTGCCTTGGGCGAGGGCGCATATGAGGCCGTTGCAAAGGTCGCTACTCTGAAGGTGGTCTCACCAAAACGATCCGCTGTCGCGGCGTCTTGTCTGTCCGCAGGAGACGTGGGAAGCGTTGCGGTGGTGGTTGCTCCCGGAGTCCTTAGCGAGGGGCATGCCCTTAGAAACACTGAACTGGTTACCACTGACTATGGATGCCAGTCTCCTCGGTTGGGGGCGCATTTTCAGGGCAGATTCGCGCAGGGTCAGTGGACGACAGAGGAAAAGACTTGGTCGATCAACAGGTTGGAACTACGGGCAGTTGTATTAGCGCTGGTGGAGTTTCAGTGGTATCTGCGGGGCGCAGAGATCAGAGTGTTTTCCGACAATGCGACCGCAGTGGCGTACATCAACAAGCAAGGAGGAACCAGCAGTGCTCCCTTGGAGGCCGAGGCAGATCAGTTGTTCCAATGGGTGAAGCAAAACCTTCAGGGTCTGTCGGCGGCACATGTGGCAGGAGTGGACAATGTGGCAGCCGATTTCTTGAGTTCGACATGATTTTGCATCGATGGGGAACGCCGGTAATGGATCTGATGGTGACATTCAAGTCGGCGAAAGTCGATTGGTTCTTCAGCAGAAGGAGAGAGAGAATGTCAGAAGGCCTGGATGCTCTGATACAGGATTGGCCGGCGGGGCGGCTCCTGTACATGTCCGCCATGGGTGTTGATAGCACGCGTAGTGCGGCTCATTGAAGATCACAGAGGATTGGTGATTCTGATCGCTCCGGACTGGCCGAGAAGGCCATGGTATGCGGATCTCAGGAGGATGGTAGTGGGGCAACCTTGGCGTTTGCCAATCAGACAGGATCTCTTGGTGCAAGGACCGTTGTGCATAACTCAGGTGTCTCGGTTCTCACGGCATGGCTCTTGAAAGGGCAAGGTTAAGAGCTAAGGGCTATTTGGAGGCGGTGATCTCCACCTTGTTGGGGGCTCGTAGGAGCTCTACTTCACTGGCGTATATTCAAGTATGGCGCATTTTTGAGGCTTGGTGTGTTGGCAGGAACTCCGAGGCTTTACGTGCGTCAGTGCCGCAGATTTTAGCGTTCTTGCAGGATGGTTTTCAAAAAGTGTTTAGCGGCCTCTTCCCTAAGGGTGCAGGTGGCGGCAATTTCCTTTTATAGGGGAAAGATCAAGGGCCAGGCGCTGGGAATACATCCGGATGTTAAGAGATTTTTGAGAGCAGTAGGTCTTTTGAGACCTCCGTGCCGGCAGCTAGTCCCTACTTGGGATCTGCAATTGGTATTGGATGCGTTAGGACGGCGACCTTTTGAGCCTTTGGCTACGGCAACGTTGAAGGACCTCACACTAAAGGTGGTGTTCTTGGTAGCGATGGCGTCAGCGAGGAGAATTTCTAAGTTACAGGCACTATCATGTAGGGAACCGTTTTTGTCCTTTTTTGAGTCCAAGGTGGTTTTGAGGCCGGTGCCATCCTTTCTGCCGAAGGTGCTGTCGCCTTTTCACGTGAATCAGGAGGTGTCTCTGCCGGTGTTTCGTGCGGATTCGCAGATGGCGTCTACGTGACAGTTGCATCTGTTAGACGTCCGGAGAGCGTTGAAAAGGTACCTCCGAAGGACGGCAGAGTTCAGGAAGTCGTATAGGCTCTTTGTGTTGTTCGGTGGGCCTCGCAAAGGGGAGGCAGCTTCGAAGGCTTCGATTGCCAGGTGGATAAAGATGGCTATAGCATCAGCGTACCTGGTGAAGGGTAAGCTGGTTCCGAATGGATTAAGAGCGCATTCTACGAGAGCTCAGGCCGTGTCTTGGGCTGAGTACAAATTTGTTCCACCGGTGGAGATTTGTAAGGCAGCGACGTGGTCCTCATTGAATTCGTTTGTCAAGCATTATCGTCTGGATATTCAGGCGAGGCGGGATACCTGTTTTGGAGCAGCGGTGCTTCAGGCTGGTCTAGCAGGTCCCACCCATTGAGTTCTTTTACTGCTCTGTTACATCCCAAAGCTTCCGGGACTAGACTGGGGAGGGACGATAAGGAAGTTTAAATTAGACTTATCTGCTAATTGCAGTTCCTGGAGGAACTCCAATCTAGTCCAGGACCCCTTCCCTTCCCTTCCCGGTCCTTGGAGAGGATTGGAGCCTGAAGCACAAAGGATCACAGGTAAGAAGAAGGCGACACTGTGCAGCTTCCGGTTCGGGGTGGGGGGGAATTTGCAGTTGCGCTAGCAGATGATACAGTCAAATTTTTCCCTTGAGCGGAGGCGAGGGCCTTCGCAGTTGAATTACCTGTCGCAGTTATAATAAAGCTGTTTAGCTGTTTATTTAATTATTTACTGTTTGTCTACCTGTTTGTTTGTTTAATTATTTATTGTTTGTCTTAGTGGTGTGCTAGTTCAGCCTTCTCAGCTGTACTTACCTTGCCTCTCTCAACTAACTGGGCTTTGTGTGGTAGCCATTTTGAATTAAATCTCTCTCCCCAGAACCTGCTGTTTGTTGAGCTTTTTTCCTGTCCTTGCCTGCCTGAGTGAATCCTCCCCCTCCCCCCTCCCCCTGAGGTATTGTGTAGCCTTCTTCCTGTTTTCTCCACGTGTGCATAGGCTGTTTTAGTTTGCTTTTCTCTGATCAGAGAAGGGCTGAACTTTTACAGAGCTCTGCTAGTGAGTGGATATTTGCCTCCTGGGACATCTTACTGTGAGTTCTAGCTGTTTATTTAATTATTTACTGTTTGTCTAACTGTTGTTTGTTTAATTATTTATTGTTTGTCTTAGTGGTGTGCTAGTTCAGCCTTCTCAGCTGTACTTACCTTGCCTCTCTCAACTAACTGGGCTTTGTGTGATAGCCATTTTGAATTAAATCTCTCTCCCCAGAACCTGCTGTTTGTTGAGCTTTTTTCCTGTCCTTGCCTGCCTGAGTGAATCCTCCCCCTCCCCCCTCCCCCTGAGGTATTGTGTAGCCTTCTTCCTGTTTTCTCCATGTGTGCATAGGCTGTTTTAGTTTGCTTTTCTCTGATCAGAGAAGGGCTGAACTTTTACAGAGCTCTGCTAGTGAGTGGATATTTGCCTCCTGGGACATCTTACTGTGAGTTCTAGCTGTTTATTTAATTATTTACTGTTTGTCTAACTGTTTGTTTGTTTAATTATTTATTGTTTGTCTTAGTGGTGTGCTAGTTCAGCCTTCTCAGCTGTACTTACCTTGCCTCTCTCAACTAACTGGGCTTTGTGTGGTACCCCCATCCCCCTGCTGAGGGTTCAGGACAGGGTACCTTGTAACTGCCCTCTTTAATAGGACTTATCTCCCTCCCTCCCTCCCCAACACCCCCACCCCTGGGGTAATTGTAGTTTTATAGGTACTTGCACATCTTAGAGGAAAGGGGCTGCTCTCAGGTGCAGCTCTTAATCCAAATCAGTCATACACAGAGGACCTGAGATTAATTAAGCTTCAGGTACACAGGGTGTATTAGGGGTATTAGATACACTTTTATTAGTATAAGCATCTACACCAATCCTTATTATATACCGAATTTAAAAGACCTAAACACAAGCTTTAAACTAAGATGCAGACAGAGGTCCAGCAACGAGATGGGGGTTCTCCAGTCTTTTGCATTGAGTGTCACATGTATGATTTTCTCCCAGTTGGTGAGAGGTCCTACATATGCACTAAGTGCAGGGAGCTCTTTGCTCTCAGGGAACGAGTCCGTTCTCTAGAGGCTAGAGTAGCAGACCTGGAAGACATAAGAAAGACAGAGAAGTACATGGACGAGACCTACAGGGATATAGTCCTGAAGTCCCACCTCCAGTCTGGCAGCATCCCTGTTGCCATGGAGGAGAGAGGTCACGTGACAGGAGAGCATCACCCTGGTGTGGCAGGAAGTGATCCTGTAACTAGGACCTGTCCTCCAGGTGATGTAAAACCCTCTCGCACCGAGGACGTTTCTCCAGGGCCATGTCCCCATGAGGGGAGGGTCAGGACAGCTGTTATAGTTGGTGATTCAATCATTAGGAATGTAGATAGCTGGGTGGCTGGTGGACGTGAGGATCGCCTGGTAACATGCCTGCCTGGTGCGAAGGTAGCAGATCTCATGCACCGCCTAGATAGGATCATAAATAGTGCTGGGGGGGAGTCTGCTGTCTTGGTACATGTTGGTACCAATGACATAGGAAAATGTGGTAGGGAAGTTCTGGAGGCTAAATTTAAGCTTTTAGGTAGGAAGTTGAAATCCAGAACTTCCAGGATAGCGTTCTCCGAAATGCTTCCTGTTCCACGTGCAGGACCCAAAAGACAGGCAGAGCTCCGGAGTCTCAATGCGTGGATGAGACAATGGTGCAAGGATGAGGGTTTTGGATTTGTTAGGAACTGGGGAACATTCTGGGGAAAGGGGGGGCTCTTCCGAAGGGATGGGCTTCACCTTAATCAGGATGGGACCAGACTGCTGGCATTAACCTTTAAAAAAGAGATAGAGAAGCTTTTAAACTAGAAAATAGGGGAAAGCCGACAGTCACCCAGGAGCGCATGGTTCAGACAAAGGTATCCTTGAAGGATACTACCAAAAGCAGTGAGGTTCCAAAAGGGAGTATAGTAGCCCAAATGCCCTTGAGTAAGGAGCAGACAGAGCATAAGGATTCCCAATTACCCATGCCTACCAATAGCCAGATTAATATTAATAAAATACAGTCTCTAAAATGCTTGTATGCCAATGCTAGAAGTCTAAACAATAAGATGGGAGAATTAGAATATATAGCACTAAATGAGAGGTTAGATATGATTGCACTCTCAGAGACATGGTGGAAGGAGGATAACCAGTGGGACACTGTGATACCTGGATACAAACTATATCGTAATGATAGAGCTGAACAAATTGGTGGAGGGGTTGCGCTCTATGTTAGAGAGGGCATTGAGTCAGAAAGGATTAAAGTTTTGCAGGGAACAAAATTTGCTGTAGAATCTCTATGGATTGAAATTCCATTTATGAAGGGGAAGGTGATGGCAGTGGGAGTATACTATCGACCACCTGGCCAGAATGAACAAATGGATGATGAAATGCTCAAAGAAATCAAGGAAGCTAACAAAAGCCACAACAGAGTAATAATAATGGGTGATTTCAATTACCCCGGTATCGACTGGGACAGTGTCACAGCAGGACAAGCTAAAGAGATAAAGTTTCTAGATGAAATAAATGACTGCTTCTTGGAGCAGCTGATTCATGAACCGACCAGAGGGGAAGCCATACTGGACCTAGTCCTTAGTGGAACGCCAGATCTGGTGCAAGAAATAAGGGTGTTGGGACCACTTGGCAATAGTGATCATAGTATGATCATGTTTGATTTAATCAGTGGAGGACAGATAGTAAAGGAATCCACAGTACTACCTTTTAACTTTCAAAAGGGAGACTATGATAGAATGAGGAATATAGTTCGGAAAAAACTAAAAGGAGCGGTTCCAAAGGTTAAAGACTTACAGCAAGCTTGGGTGTTATTTAAAAATACTATACTTTTCAAATCATTTAGAATCCCTTCAGCAATGGCGCGCCCGTGCCTTGCGGGCCCGCGCCTGAGGGCCTCGCAAGAGGGCCCTTTGGCGTGGCCCTTAGGCGGTGGACCGTGTGGGACCCACTATCTGCTGCTATATGCTTATTCTATATGCTCATTCTGTTCAGCGATATGCTGTTTGTAGTTAATGTAAGGTAATGTAATGTAAGTTATGTACTGTGTTCCCTGTTTGTACTCCTAGTGTTTTGTTGTGATGTAATGATAATGCAATGTATGTTTCCCTCACCTTTGTTTAACTCTGTGCTGTATTAACCGCTTTGATTGAAGGAAAAGGCGGGATACAAAACATGTTAAATAAATAAATAAATAAATCCTCGAAGCCCAGACCAGCTGTATTCCACGCATTAAGAAAAGTGGAAGAAAGTCCAAAAAACTGCCAGCATGGTTTAAAGGTGAGGTCAGAGAGGCTGTTGCTGCCAAAAGAGCAACCTTCAGGAAATGGAAAAAAGAGCCAAATGATGAAAACTGGAAACAGCACAAGCACTGGCAAGTTAAATGCAAAGCATTGATAAGGCAGGCAAAGCGGGAATTTGAGAAGAAACTTGCTACGGAAGCAAAAACACGAAATAAAGACTTTTTCAAGTACATTCGTAGCAAAAGGCCTGTGAGAGAGTCAATTGGACCATTAGATGATAGAGGGGTAAAAGGGGCAGTAAGAGGAGACAAGGCTATAGCAGAGAGACTGAATGAATTCTTTGCTTCGGTCTTTACTGAGGAAGATGTAGGGATGTTACCCAAGACTGAAGTGGTATTTAAAGGTGATACTGCAGAGGAATTGAGAGAAATATCGCTACACCGAGAAGATATATTACAACTATTTGATAAACTGAATAGTAGCAAATCACCTGGACCGGATGGTATACATCCCAGAGTGTTGAAAGAACTGAAATATGAGATTGCAGACCTGTTATTGGTAATCTGTGAACTTTCATTTAAATCATCTGCAATACCTGAAGATTGGAGGGTCGCCAACGTAACACCAATTTTTAAAAAGGGTTCCAGGGGTGACCCGGGAAATTACAGACCGGTGAGCCTGACGTCAGTACCAGGGAAAATGGTAGAAACCATCATAAAGAACAAAATTACACAGCATGTAGATAGTCATGGCCTAATGGGAGACAGCCAACATGGCTTTAGACAAGGAAGATCTTGTCTTACTAATCTGATCTGTTTTTTTGAAGGTGTGCATAAACAGGTAGACAAAGGTGAGTCGGTTGATATAGTGTATCTGGACTTTCAGAAAGCTTTTGACAAGGTCCCCCATCAGAGACTTTTGGCGAAGCTAAAAAGTCATGGGATAGGAGGCAGTGTACTATTGTGGATCGGGAACTGGTTAAAAGATAGAAAGCAGAGGGTAGGGCTAAATGGCCAATATTCCCAATGGAAAAAGGTGAATAGTGGAGTACCCCAGGGATCTGTACTGGGTCCGCTACTTTTTGACATATTCATAAATAACCTGGAAAAGGGAATAACTAGTGAGGTTATCAAATTTGCAGATGACACAAAACTGTTTAAAGTTGTTAAAACCCAAGAGGATTGTGGAAAACTGCAGGAGGATCTGGATAAATTGGAAGACTGGGCATCCAAATGGCAGATGAAATTTAATGTGGACAAGTGCAAAGTTATGCACCTAGGAAAGAACAACCCACACTATAGTTACACGATGCAAGGCTCCACATTAGAAACCACCACCCAGGAAAAAGATTTAGGAGTCATCGTGGATAACATGTTAAAACCCTCCGCCCAGTGTGCAGCGGCGGCCAAGAAAGCAAATAGAATGCTAGGTATCATAAGGAAAGGGATGGAGAATAAAACAAAGGATATTATAATGCCTCTGTATCGCTCCATGGTACGACCGCACCTTGAATATTGTGTGCAATTCTGGTCACCGTATCTTAAAGAGGACATAGAGTTATTAGAAAAAGTACAGAGAAGAGCCACCAAATTGGTGAAGGGGATGGAAGGCTACTCCTATGAAGAGAGGCTAAAAAGGTTAGGGCTCTTTAACCTAGAAAAGAGACGGCTGAGGGGAGATATGATAGAGGTGTATAAATTAATGAATGGAGTGGAACGGATAAACGTGGATCAATTGTTTACGCTATCAAAATATAGAAGGACTAGGGGACATGTAATGAAGCTACAGGGTAAACTATTTAAGACAAATAGGAGAAAATATTTCTTCACTCAACGTGTAATCAAACTCTGGAATCTGTTACCGGAGGATGTAGTAAGGGCTGTTAGTATAGCTGGGTTTAAAAAAGGTTTGGACAAGTTCCTGGAGGAAAGGTCCATAAACCACTATTAAAAAGGGACCCAGGATATCAATGCTTGGCCTAGTACAAGCACTGCAGAACCTGTGTCTTTTGGGGAAACTGCTAGGTACGTATGACCTAGATTGGCCACTGTTGGGAACAGGATACTGGGCTTGATGGACCTCGGTCTGACCCAGTATGGCATTTTTATGTTCTTATGTTCTTAAAGCGTCAGGGGGGCTGTTCACTTCGGTGCGTTTGTACAGTTAGTTAAAAGTTTGATATATGTATAGGGCACTACTTACTTGTTGCTCTGGTGAGTCTGCTTTGTCAATAGGTTACTGGAGTGAGGAGGCGGTGCCTGTGTCCTTATACCAGTGTCATCAAAGAATGACATGGATCAGTCTCCAAGCTGCTGGAAGAGGATCACAACCCCAAAGCTTCCGGGACTAGACTGGAGTTCCTCCAGGAACTACAATTAGCAGGTAAGTCTAATTTAAACTTTCTAATACATCTTCTGAGTTTATCAATATTTCTTTCAAATTTTCTACTGCATCAGCTTTAAATACCATTTTAGGCATGGGTAACTTCCCTACATCTTTTCAGTAAAAAACGAAGCAAATGATTCATTCAGTCTCTCCGCTATGGCTTTGTCCCCTCATACTGCCCCTTTTACCCCTCTATCATCCAATGGTCCAACTGACTCACAGGCTTTTTGCTATGAATGTACTTGCGTTTTTGCTTCCACAGCTATTTTTTTTTTTAATTCTCTTTTTGCCTACCTTATCAATGCCTGCATCTAACTTGCCAGTGCTTATGTTGTTCCCAGTTTTTGTTATTTGACTCATTTTTCCATTTCCTGAAAGATGCTATTTTGGCTACAACAGCCTCTCTGACCTCATCTTTAAACTATGCTGGTAGTTTTTTAGACTTCCTTCCACTTTTCTTAAAGAATGGAATACAGCTGGTCTGAGCTTCCAAGATAGTATTTTTAAACAACAACCATGCTTGATGTAAATCTTTAACCTTTGCAGCTGCTCCTTTTAGTTTTTTCTTAACTGTTTTCCTCATTTTATCATAGTCTCCCTTTTGAGAGTTAAAAGGTAGTACTGTGGATTTCCTTGTTATCCTTCCTCCATTTATTAAATCGAACTATGCTCTGATCACTATTGCCAAGTGGCCCCAACACCCTTATCTTTTGCACCAGATCTTGTGTTCCACTAAGGGCTAGGTCCAAGATTGCTTCCCCTCTTGTCGGTTCATGAACGAGCTGCTCCAAGAAGCAGTCATTTATTTCATCTAGAAACTTTATCTCCCTAGCATGTCCTGCCATGACACTGACCCAGTTGATACCAGGGAAATTGAAATCACCCATTATTATTACTGTGCTGTAGTTACTGTTAGCTTTGAGCAGTTCATCATCCATTTGTTCATTCTGGCTAGGCGGTCGATAGTACACTCCCTGCCATCAACTTCCTCTTTTTAAATGGAATTTCAGTCCATCAGATTCTACAGTGTATTTTGTTTCCTGTAAAATTTTAATCCTGTGTGACTCAATGCACTCTCTAATATAGAGCACAACCCCTCCACCAATTTGATCTACTCTATCATTGCAATATAATTTGTACTCAGGTATCACAGTGTCCCCCACTGGTTCTCCTCCTTCCACCATGTCTCTGAGATATCAATCATATCTAACTTCTCATTTAGTGCTATATATTCTAACTCTCCCATCTTAATTTTTAGACTTCTAGCATTTGCATACAAGCATTTTAGAGGCTGTTTTTTATTCATATTAATCTGGTTACCAGTATGTAGGGATAATATGGAATCTTTAAGTCTGTCGCCACTGTATCTAAGGGCATTTTAGTTACTTTTGTCTTTATTGGAACCTCTCTGCAAGCTTTTAAAATGGAGGGAAAGTTCTGCTTGTTGGTGGGGATTACGAGGCACTCAGAGCCAGAGTGTATGAGAGTTTCTGGAGGAACTTCGGATAGGAAAGACCCTCAGGTGGATCGTCCTGAAGGTCCTGTGCCATGAATATCAGAAGGGGGTCCTCCTTATAGGACTCACATGGCTCCCAGGGATAGGACAGGAGGGAACGAATGTCCTCATCGAGGGATGTGGGCGTGCGCCCATCAGTGAAAGGAGACAAACCCAGTACCTCCTGTGTGGGGGGTAACCAAGGATCTGAGGGAGCACTAGGCCACATATCAAGCCTTTGAGGGGAGGCTTGTAGGAGTGCAGCATTGGCCTGAAGAAATCTTTGGAAAAGGGAGAGAAGGAAAGACTGAGGAGCCTGTGGAATCTCCCAAGTGGGGGGAAGACCGTCAGGTATGGAGGGTAGGGGTTTACTCTTTGAATGGTGCTTACTGAACTGTGCCGGAGAGAGCTGGGGCTTGTGCTGAGCTTTAACCTTTCAATTTGATGAAGGCATGTCCCCCAGATGAACCAAAGAGGAAGCCAATGTATGTAGCATCAGTTCAGGAGGGGGAGGGGTAGCGCCCAACGGCAGGAGCTGCCGAGGGGAGGTCCCAGACTCTGCAGCTGAGCCCAGATGTGATAATACCAGTGCTGCAACCGCTTTTGAAGTCACCCCCCCCCCCCCTGAGCCTGAGCTGGGCCTGGTGGGGGGGAGAGAGCTTGAGGAGTCTGATATGAGAACTAGTCCCACAGAGGTGGTGGACACTGAGCAAGGCCTGGCTCTAAAACAGTGAGGAAACAGCTCCCTGTGATTCTCTGACTGAAACAACTTGGTTTTTTTTAGTCAGCCATCGAAGTCAACAGCTCAAAAAGCACTTTTCTGCAGTCTGGCAGTGAAGTGAAGGCAGGCCTATGTAAGTTTTGATGGCCCAACGGTAAAGTAAAGGCAGAAAAGTTTATTTTCCGTCGGCTAAAGAGAGGTGCAAGCAGAAAAATTTATCTTTCTGCCTGCCCGATAGCGGAAAAAATCTTGCAGCCGACTGAAGGAAGATGCAGTCAGAAAAGTTTAACTTTTCTTCTGCCTGATGACTTAAAAACTCACGCGGCTCAAAGGACACAAAAGCGGAGAAAACCTGGTGAGGGAACCGACCAAGAGGACAATGAGAAAAACGCAAAAAAGGTAAAAATGCAGGCAGAATTGAGGAGAGAGGGAGATTCGTGCAAGCTTCTGTAAGGTAGAGAAAAAAACTGATTCAGTACAAGCAGGCGGGAAGCAGGCACGCATGCTTAGTGAAGCAACCAAGCTTCTCTGAGCTGTGGGAGATCCGCTCAAGGCTCAGTCCGGGGGACTTCACCCATGAGTGTGACTATATTCCCCTGCTTGTCTCTGGAGAAAATCTGAAGATTAAGAGGAAAAGAGATTGATTAAACGCTCATGAATGACCACCTTAAGCCCTAACAAGGTGACTCTCTCACTTGAGCATGATGTGGGAGGTTCCACTAGATTGTGGTCTTTTCAGTAGCCATAGGAGGAGGGGAAATTGATTCAGCTCTATGCCCTTATCATTTTATTTATTTACAGTTTCTTTTATACCGCGCTATTTGACATCAGTGCGGTTTACAATGAATAATAAGAGCCTGCTGATCAGCCACAATTGGAAGAATCTGGAAGAGTATATTAGCCTTACACAACTTCAGTGTCCCCTCCCTCCTCCTCCTTTCCCCCCCTGCTCTTTCTTTTGAAGATTGCAGAAGGCTCTTAGAGGGATCTGCCTGCCAGCTACTTTTACACAGTGCTGTTAAAAATAAATCCAGCCAGTGAAGCAGTTTCAGGGGAGTAGAGCTGAGCCAGGCACAGATCCTACACCTGGGACTCTCAGGGGGTGAGTACCAAGGCTTGACCTTGTCATTCTCCTTGTTGGGTCACTGAGGGATGCAATTTGGGGTGGACTGCTAGCAACCGTTGGTGCTGTGTTAGGATTTCCTGCCATTTTCTGCATGCATTAGTAACGTTTTTGCTTGGAGGTCCATTCTTTGGTGCCTCCGGTGGGTGGCAGACTTCATCTCTTCTTTCAGGAATGGGCCCAGGTTACTAAAGATTGCTGGGTGCTAGACCCATTCAATTCGGCTATGTCCTGGAATGCAAGGAGCCGATTCCCGATGCCTTCATCATTTCCCCTTGTGGGTCTGCAATCAAAGGTGCCGCAGTATGGACCACCTTGGACAAGTTGCTTCATCTAAAGGCAGTGGTGCCCATCCCCCCAGATGAGTGGGGCAAGGGCAGATACTCCATCTACTTCATGGTGCCAAAGAAGAACGGTTCCTTCCGACTCATCCTATACCTCAAAGGGATCAACGAGCACTTGCATGTCCTGCACTTCTGGATGGCAACCTTATGCTCCATAGTTCAAGCAGTATGCCGAGGGGAATTCTTGGCTTCTCTAGATTTGGCTGAGGTGTATTTTCATATCCTAATCCGGGTAGATCAGTAGAAGTATTTGCGTTTTGTCATGCTTGACTCTCACTATCAGTTTGCTGCCCTTCCTTTCAGGCTCTGCACCACCCCAAAGACATTCTCAAAAATCATTGTTGTGGCGGTTGCGGCAGTAAGGGATCTGTGTCCATCCCTATCTGGGTGACTGTCTCATCTGAGCCCATTCCCTGTCAGAAGCATCTTGGGAAATGTCCTGAGAGGTGACCTATTTGGAAAGCCTCAGCTGAGTGATCAATCAGGAAGAGCCAGCTTTTACCTTCACAGTCCTTGGAGTTTCTGGGAGCATTTTTCAACACTCAAGTGGGCAGAGTTTTCCTGCTAGAGGAAAAAGACAGAAGACTGCTAAATTGCCTGGTGATGTTCTGTGTGCAGCAGGCCCCCAGAGTCTGGGATTATCTTCAGCTCCTCAGATTGATGGCTGCGACCATAGAGATGGTCCCGTGGTCATTTGATTACATGCAGCCACTCCAGCAGTCCTTGTTGATTCTATAGTCCTCGAGTTTTAAGGAGTTCGAGCACAGGCTTCCACTCATGTTGTAGGTTAGGGCCAGCCTGCGGCAGTAGCAGCAACCCTATCATCTGAGGAAGGGCATACTACTGGACGATTTCTCCTGGATCCTGCTGACAACTGATGCTAGTTTCTTGGGCTGGGAAGCCCAATGCCAAGACTGTTTGACTCAGGGCCATTGGAACTGCAGGGAAGTGGTGTGGTCCATCAACCACCTCGAGGTGAGGACCATCAGATTGGCTCTTCTGTGTTTCCGGCCCCTGGTAGAGGGCCAGGCGGTTCAAGTGATTTCAGACAATGTCAATCAGCAGGGCAGCACAAGATGCGTTGGAGTGGCCCTGCAGATGGAACTTCCATTTGCCTGGGAGGAGAAGAACCACCTAGCCTTGGCTCAGCACATTGCCGGAGTAGACAAAATGGAAGCAGACTTCCTCAGCTGGCGCTCTCTGGATCCTGGCAAGTGGGGGTAGAGTCAAAAGGTGTTTCAGTTGATTCTCCACTACTGGAGTTGCCCCAAAATGGATCTAATGGTGACCCGCTCCAATGCTAAAGTGTGCCACATCTTCATTTGCCACATGGAGATGGAGTCCGAGAACGTAGGTACCCTGACCCAGCCTTGACCCAGTCAATGGCTGCTGTACGTGTTTCTTCCATGTCCCCTGGTGGGGCATGTGATTCGTTATATAGAGTGCCACCCAGGCAGAATTGTTCTGGTAGTTCCAAATTGGCCACTGATAGCATGGTTCGGAGACCTAATGTGGCTCCTTCAAGCCCCTCCTCTTTGACTGTTTCCATCTCGGGGGCTATTGCGGCAGGGACTGATCATCCTGGAGGACTTGGCTCCCTTCTCACTTATGGCATGGCTCTTGAAAGGAGACTGCTAGTGTGTAAGGGCTACTCTCTAGCAGTAATCTTTACTATACTTGATGCCCAGAAGAGGTCTTCCAAGCTATCATACATATGGATATGGTGCCTCTTTGAGTACTGGTGCAGCACATGGCACTTGGCTCCTGAGGTGGCCAAGGTATCCTCCCTGTTGGTCTTTTTGTAGGATGGCCTAGAGAAGGGCCTCACTTAGCTCCCTGAAGGTTCAGGTGGGAGCTTTGGGCTGATTCCGTGGTCCAGTGGCAGGCAAGTCCTTGGCCTTACACCTGGATGTTTTCTCCAAGGGGTTCCACGTCTGCATCCTCCACTTTTGTGATCCCTTCCTGGGGTCTGTCTCTGGTGTTCAGGAACCGATGGCAGCCCCCTTTGAGCCACTGAAGCATGCTACCATGAAGGATTTGATGCTCAAGACTGTCTTCTTCATCACAGTTTATTCTGGAAGGCGGATCTCCAAGCTGCAGGCTCTGTCTTGCCGAGATCCTTATCTGTCCTTTTCACTGAGGCTGTTTCCATTCAGCCTGTGCCTTCTTTCTTGCCTAAAGTGCTGTCATCCATTCACATGAACCACTCCATGGTTACCCCACCATTCAGAGAGACATGCCCTGCTATGTTGCTGCAAAGCAGCTGTACAGAAGCTACTGCCCATTCACACAGGCACCTAGTGATGCTGCAGTCGGCCAGGCATACATGTCCCCCCTGAGTTGGGTATCAGCACACCAGGGCCTTTCCTGCAGCCCTCATACATCCAGTACACACACACACTCTTGCTTGCAGTCACAAATAACATACCTCTGCCACGACCAAGCCCTGCACCTATACACAACTGCTGCTATTGCATAATTGCATGGGGTCTCTGGACTACACATCTGATCTGCATTGCTCAGCCAAACACATACCATCCCTACAGCTATGTTCCAATTTTTCCAAAGCATTTGTTGGGGAGGCCTTACATAGCCCCTTTGGCATATACAGCCTATAGCAGTGCTTTATATTTCTATTGGGGCGTTTTTTTCTGTTACTTTAGCTTATAAATGTCCCTCACCCGTGCATTCTATTCATTTCCACTGCATCTTTTGCTCTCCCAGCCAGCAGACACACCAGATCACTGCAGACTTGTTAAAGCCATTCATCTCTATGGGACGCATTGGAGTTGGGAGTGAGATTTTTTCTAAGTCCTGCCCTTATTCCACGTTTCAGCAGGTATAACATGGATGTATGGGTGATATGCCGGGGATGTACATGAGCTTTTCCTGGATAAGTTTTATATATCTCCACACCTGACCATGCCCCCATTCTACCCCCTCCTGCCCACGTCCTGAGATCCCAGTTTTAGTGTCATGTACGTGCAGGGCCGCCTGGTATCAGAATACGGGTCTAGACGTTTTCGAATGAAACACGTCTATCCCGCATGTACACAGGGCTTATTCATGTTTCAGAATGACCTCCTTAGTCTCTTAAAGGCAAAAATATGCAGCAGCAGGACTCTTTCAAAACTTTGCCTGAATGCTGGCAAGGTGCATATAGATCAAGCATGCTGCCATTTCCTGAGGAGAGAAACAAATAAATAATATAAAAGTGAACTTAGCCGAAAAATCAACAATAAGTAATATATTAGAAAATTATTTTATTCCATAGATAAAAACACATTGAAAAAAACCCCCTATGCATATATTCCAACTTTTAGTTGATTTTATAATACAATCATGTCCCATACAGGAATCATATGCCCGGCATGTTTTGGCAACTGCACGCTTCAGGGAATTTATTATAAGACAGATGTTGAAAAATGGTTGACGATTAATCAAACCCCAGGTGGCTGAATCCCTGGGGGTCCCAATGTATAAATATATATACTACACTGGGATCTCAATCTCTCCTGAAGTACCAAGCTGTCACAGTTATATACGTTGTATTCTGTGACAGCTCTGTACATCAAGAGAGAATGAGATTGCAGTATAGTGTGTGTATATATACTTTGGGACCCCCAGGGATTTACTTACCTGGGGTCTGATTGTCAACCATTTTTCAACAAACATGTCAGACATATGATCCTTTTATGGGACATGATTGTATTATATTTCAACATCCAGATGACTTTATATATACGTGTTAAACTATCCTTGCAGAATATTTTTTATGTGTTTTTATCTATGGAATAAAATAATTTTGTAATATATTACTTATTGTTGATTTCTGTGGCTAGGTTCATTTTTATAATATTTATTTGTTTATCTTCTGCTTTTTATTAATTTACTGCATTTGTGGTAGAGTCAGCTTCAATTTTGTATGTATTTCCTGAAGATTACCTCAAAATATTTAAATATACACCCTTGAATGTATTCATTTAGTCCTGAGTATTAAAAGAAATAGTGGGGAATTTGCAAAGTTTGCTTTCAATAGGTTTTATTTTATATTTGTTTGTAGTATTCCATATTTATTTAACAGATTTGCTAAATTTCTTTAATAGTTCCTTGAACATATTTGCTGTGCTTAAGAGTGCAGTGAAGCATGAGCTTGTCAAAATAAAGATCACAAGCAAATGGAGGAGAAATATTGTTGCCGTCGGCACAGAACGAAAGACATCCTTTGGACAACAGGTTATGCAAGTTTATAAGTAAACCACCCCCACAGTTCTGTACACCAGCATGTTTTCACTACCAGCTCTGATGCATTTTTCTATTTTAAAATACAGAAAGGATCTTAACTGAGGAAAGGACAAATATGGGTTCAGTTCTTTTCTTGCTGGGGTGCTGTTCCAAACCAGATCACATTTGGGAGCTGTCTCAATTCGTTGTCCCAATCATGCAGCTTTGTAGCAAAGATGTCTATAAAATTCAGAGTGTGGGGTTGCCACTTCACCCAGGTCAATCTGAACAGGTTGTCCCGTTCCTGTTGTACCCGAGTGCATGCATGGAAATATAGTTCTACTTTTCACAGAGAAATCAAAACTACAATGTTATGCATACCGTGTAGGTTAAAAAGGGAAAGGATTAGCATGTTCAGCTTGACCTGGGAGAGGTGGCAACCTGATTTGGAGGTGTGTAAGAAATGACACAGGAATAAACTTCAGTGAGGTGATACTGAACGTTTCTTGAAACAGTGTGAAATCCCTCTTTTAACATAGACAACATTGCTTGAGATATTTGTCCGTTTAAGTGATTCAGAAATTTGGCAGGCTGCTGTCCTTACATTGTAGAAACTATCAAGGGCCCGATTCCGATGCTGATGTACATCTCCTTTGTATGTCCAGGATGAAAATCGCAAACAAGCCTGTACGTGCAGGCCGGGACTGCGATTCAGTCCTGGCCTGCATGTATAGGCACTGCCCGGCTAACTCAGCCAGGGCTTTTAAATGGAGCTGCGGTGCCATGGCGTCATGTTGCCATGGCACCGCGGCTACATTTAAAAGCTGCAATGCCAGCTGCCTGCCCAAAATGTTAATTCCCCACAGCCCGACCCCCAATCCGGCCTCCTAAGGCCAGGGTCAGGCTGCAGGGAATTAACACTGCCCCCCCCCCCCACCCAGTCCCTTCCTCCCCCGGAGCAGCAAAAGTGAAATGTCCATCCTCGCTATTCGTGCCTCTGAATAACCCCCCATGTGAATGGCTAATAGAAAAAAATGACTGCAGGTATTGTAAGTGAGCAGCATTAAACAGATTTGGTTTGCAAAATAGCCCAGTGTCTTAGTCACTTTCTCTACATGCTGATTTAGAGTTGAGCATTTATGTGGGCCATTTGTTTTTCTTTCACCTACAGATTAATTAACTTAAACGTCCTTGCCTTAAATTAAAGCCACAGTGCTTTCCATCCCAGAGGTAACTGCATTCATCGAAATTGGCGATGGGGATGTGCCCTGGGCCCCCATAGCTCAGGGATCCTAAGCCTGCCCACAGCCTGCAGATGAGCTTTGAGGGCCCCTTCCAAAAGTCTTTCCTGATCCCCAGTGCCTATTCCCAACTCTGGCATTCTTATCTTGAAATAATTTTGTAAGGAAAGAAGGATTAGCTCCTGAAAGCAGATAAAAAAATAATTTGGAAACTTTCAATTATACCAGTTTTTCCGCTCACAATGCCTTCTCATTACAAAAGAAAAAGTCTACTAAACACTTAAAGCCTTGAAAAGCCTTTTTGTGGAGAAAGATATTGATACAATAAATCACTTCTAGCTCCCATCTTGCAAATGCAGTGCAGTACTTGAATGTGGCTGAAGTGAATTTATACTTGATGTAAACACTATGGATATGTTGGATGCAAACTTGCCATGAAAGAAGAGCCGCTTTATCAACTTATTTGAAATTGTTTGCCACTTTAGTTATTTTCCCTTCCATTAGCTTAAGCATGTATAATTTTGATCACAGAAAAAAACAACCCTTTCCTCTTCTGTGCTTTCCCCTTCCAGATGTCAATAATGATAGATGAGACATCCACATTTTTTGCCAGGGCAGCTTTTTATAATTAATAGTCTACCACAGGAAGCAAACCAGGAGTCCACTAAATCGTTCTAGGTATTGCTAGTGCACAACTGTTTACAAGAAGCTTGGTGGGTCAGAATATAATTTCTATTGGTTGCATTACATTTAGGTCTGGCAAGCATCTGAGTTTTCCCATCTCCTGGGGATGTCTAGGTAACATTTTTACAGCTGTTAGGAAAGGGATGCTCTGTTCCGCCCATAGAACACAAATGACACCACTGTCTCTCCTCGTCCATTATAGTTGGGCCATAGCAACCTAGAAATGTGCCCTGTGCAATTTGCAAAGCTGGCACGGCAAGCTTCCCACCCCCCCTCATCCAGCCACCCACCCACAGGAACTTGCTCTTATGAGGTTTTCTGGAAGCCCCAGTGTAGACGTCAGTGCCCCTTCCATACTTGCACTTTGTGCAGCTAGACTACTCGCATAGTCCTTACTACAGTCCTGTTTCCTAGTGTTTCTGTTCTCTCCTTCCTTGTGTTACTGTCTCTCTACCTGCCCCCTATAGTGCCACATCCTCTCTTTGCCTTTCTCTTCCCTCCCCACTAGTGCTACCGTTAGTTTCCTTCCCCTTCCCCTACATCTGCTACCATTGCTCTTTTTCTCCTCCTACTCTTCCAACTCATCCTGTTTCTCTCTTTCTCCATCCCTCTTCTAATACTGTGCCCCCCTCTCTTTCTTTCTTCTCAGTGCTGCTGCTTTCTCTCTTTATCTCCCACCTGAGGCTATTGATCTCTATCTCCTGATACCTTCACTCTCTCTTCCCTCATTATATCCCCATTGATGCCACAAGCCACTCTCTCTTCTCTCTTCCCATTGGCCACTGCTCTCTTTCCTCACCAACTGCACCCACTGAGGTCACCATGCTCTTCTCAAGCATCCACGACATAGTGCCACCATTTTCCTTTCTCTTGTTTTCTCTATCCTCACAATCCTGTGTCATCATTCTCCCTACTCCTCTTATTCTTGTTCTACTGCTCTCTGCTCCTCCCGCTTCCCCTCTCACTTCTGATGAACATCTTTTGGTTCCTTCCTGTAGCTTCCTGTTGGCATTGTGCATTCAGCCAACATTGGCAGTTTACAACTCCATGTGAGTATTGACTTCACTTGGCTCAGTTTACTGATGATGGCAGAAGGGAACCAAGAGACGGGTGTTAGATGAAGGAAAAGCAAGGATGAGGCAAAGGAAGGAGGGAAGAGGATGAGGGAAGGAGGAAGGTGTGAGAGTGGGAAAGCAAGAAAGCAGGGATAGGAAGAATGAAGCAGACCGTGAAGGGCAAAAAGAATGAAAAAAGGAAGAAAGTAAGGTGGAGAGATGGGTTGAATTGTGGAAGGGAGAAAGCAGACAAGCTGAACTGGAAGAGAGGGAAAAACTGGATACCGAAGGGAAAAGAAATAAAGATGGGAACACAAAGATGAAACACTGAGAGAACAAGAAAGAGAAGCAAGATATAACAAGACAGAAAGATGAATAGGGGAGAAATAAAGCGCCACGGATAGATCAGAGGTGAATATCAAGACAAGAAGGAACGAGGGGAGGCGCACAGAAACCTGTAAAACGTTTTCATAATAATTTTGGTGGTTGCCTGCCATTTTTCTTGTGATACTCAGTGCTTTTTTTCTAGAAAAAAATGTCCCTGTACTCACATACAGGGTCAGCGTTTGGAGGCGATTGTGGCTCTACCCCCATAGCAACCACTCCCTCACAGTAGTTTCATCCTTGCAACCAGCCATTACAAATATTACACCAGTCCCTAGAACTACTTTTCTTCCTGTGTCTGGCCTTTCCTAAATGTTGAAGTGCAGACACACCGACACTCTTCCTGGGACAAACCACACCAGCTTCAGCAGAAAACTTTAACAGAATATTTTTAAACCTTTGGTAGTTTTTCTATTTTTATTATCTTCAATTTTTTTCCTATTTTCCAGTTTTTATTTTTCTAGATTTCCATTTATTTATTTTTCCTTCCCCTCTTTGTATTCTAAGTTTCTTTTTTCTTTTATCCATTCTATTCTCTCAGAAGGTGATGGCAAACGGAACTCACTCGGATGGAAGGAAGGTGATTACATAGAAACATAGAAACATGATGACAGAAAAAGACCACATGGCCTATCTAGTCTGTCCTTCCATATCAAGCACTACAACAGTCCACTTTTTACCTTTAGAGATCCTCTGTGTTGGTCCCATGCTTTTTTGAATTCAGTTACTGTCCTCATCTCTACCACCTCCACTGGGAGACTATTCTATGGATCCACTACTCTTTCTGTAAAGAAATATTTCCGCATATCACTCCTGAATCTATCTCCCTTCACCCTCATCCCATGTCCCCTTGTAGCAGAACTTGCTTTCAATTGAAAGAGGCTCTCTCCCTGAACATTTATGCCACGGAGGTATTTAAACATCTCAATCATATCACCTCTATCCCGCCTTTCCTCTAAGGTGTACATATTAAGATCCTTAAGTCTGTCCTCATATGCTTTATAATGAAGCCCACTAATCATTTTAGTAGCCACCCTCTGCACCGACTCCATCCTGTTCACATCCTTTTGAAGGTGCGGTCTCCAGAATTGCACACTATACTCCAAATGAGGTCGCACCAAAGATTTATACAGAGGCATTATCACCTCCTTTTTTCTGCTAGCCATTCCTCTCCGTATGCACCCAAGCATCCTTCTAGCTTTTGCTGTCGCCTTTTCTACCTGTTTAGCTACTTTAAGATCATCAGACACAACCACGCCTAGGTCCCATTCTTCTTTAGTGGACAAAAGTACTTCACCTCCTATACTGTATTGCTCCCTTGGATTGCTGCAGCCCAAATGCATGACCTTACATTTTTTAACATTAAATCCCAGCTGCCAAATTCTAGACCATTCTTCAAGCTTAGCTAGATCCCTCCTCATGTTATCTACACCTTCCTGGTGTCTACTCTATTGCAGATTTTGGTATCATCTGCAAAGAGGCAAACCTTACCCGACAGCCCTTCCGCTATATCACTAACAAAGATGTTAAAAGGATTAGTGGCATGCCCCAGGGATCGGTCCTGGGATCGGCACTGTTCAATGTATTTGTGAGTGATATTGCTAAAGGACTGAATGGAAAAGTCTGTCTTTTTACAGATGACAGGAAAATTTGCAAGAGTGGACTCTCCTGAGGGAGTGGATAACATAAAGAAAGATCTACAAAAGCTGGAAGAATGGTCTATTGCTTGGCAGTTAAGATTTAATGTGAAGAAGTGCAGTCTCATGCACTTTGGAAGCAGAAATCTAAGAGAATTATATGCAATAGGGGGTGAGATGTTGGTGTGTATGGACCGGGAGAAGGACCTCGGAGTGATTGTTTCTGAGGATCTCAAGGTGGCGAAACAATGTGACAAGGCGGTGGCAAAAACGAGAAGGGTGCTGGGTTGCATACAGAAAGGAATTGCCATCAGAAAGGAGGAAGTTCTAATGCCACTATACCAGTCACTACTGTGGCCTCACTTGGAATATTGACCTTATCTTGCAAAGGATATAAAAAGACTGGAAACAGTTCAGAGGAAGGTGACCAAAATGATTTGGAGCCTCTGCCAGAATATATATTAGAAGAGACTTGAAGACCTAAATATGTATACACTAGAGGAGAGGAGGAACAGGGAGATATGATACAGACCATTAAATACATAAAGAATATTAATGAACAAACAAACCTTTTTCAAAGACGGGGAAGCTGTAAAACTAGAGGGCATAACATGAAATTGCAAGGGGGTAAACTGAAAGGCAATGTCAGCAAATACTTTTTCACTGAAAAGGTGGTGGATGCTTGGAATGCCCTCCCGATGGAAGTGGTGGAGGCAAATACAGTGATAGAATTCAAAATGGCATGGGACAGACATAGTGGATCCCTTTATAGCAACAGGATAAAATCAAAATAAACTTAGCTTCTCTTATATCTCAACAAATAGGAGTGACCTGTACGGATCGGTGGGTACATCCCTAAACAAAGGTATGGGGAGAGGTGATCTGCCCAGAGCGGCAGGTGCACCTACTCTTGCCATCTTGCTGGGCAGACTAGATGGACCATACTGGTCTTTATCTGCTTTCATAGACTATGTTACTAGATTTTTCTATGTTGCTGCTTGCTTTTGCTTACTTCATTCCTATATCCTGTTTTTTTTTTGTTTGTTTCTCTTTGATTTTTTTTTAACCTAACTATGCTCTTTCATTCTCTCTTCTTCCCTCTTTCTCACAGCCTCCTTTGGTTTTCTCCTCCTCAAACACCTCTGTCTTTGCCCAGTACTCATCCTTCCCCATCTCTCATATACTTCTTTCCTTCATCTCTCTTCTTTTCACTCCTCCTTCTTACTGCTTTCGTCTTCCATCCCTCTTCACCTCTCTCTCATCTGTCTCTTACATTTGCACTCTGGCATCTTCCCTCCTCCTTCAAGCTCCCACTACTCTTGCCTTCTCTTCTCCATCTTTCCTCCATCCCTCCCTCCTTCCTCTTGTCTTCCCATCTCTCCATCATGATTCATCCTCTTCCGTGTTCTCCTCCATCTCTTCCCCTCTTATCCTCTCCTTTTCTGATCTCTCTGCCATCTTGATGACTATTCCCTACCGCTCCTTATCTCTCACCATTATCCTGTCTTTCCACCTTCCAATCTCTCTCTCATCTCTTTCCCCCACTTCCCTTTCTGTATCCCCCATTTCTCCCTTTCTCCTGTGCCTACCTATCAAATTGCTTCATCTCCAGCCTAACTTGTCTCTTTGTTAGCCCTTGCTCCTCTTTTATGGCCAACCTTTCCCCTTTTACATCATGCTCGCACTCATCCCTGGCTCCCCCTCTCCATGTCCTTGCACTCCTCCTCCACACATGGTGAAGCACAAACACAAACACTGCCTCTCTCCCCATCTCCGCCCCATATGGTCTATTAGCATCTCCTCCTCACTCTTCCTCTCTGCCCACATGGCCCAGCATCTCCTCCTCTCTCCCCATCTCCGCCCCACATGGTCTAGTAGCATCTCCTCCTCACTCTTCCTCTCTGCCCACATGGCCCAGCATCTCCTCCTCTCTCCCCATCTCCGCCCCACATGGTCTAGTAGCATCTCCTCCTCACTCTTCCTCTCTGCCCACATGGCCCAGCATCTCCTCTCTCCTTCATCCCACAAGTTCAGAAGCATCTCTTCCTCTCCCCCTCTTTGCTTCACATGGTCCAGCATCTCCCTTGACGTCCTCTATCTCCTGCCAAATCCAGTATCTCCCCTTCCCTTTCCTACCTTCCAACCCCCCCCCCCTGCCCACAGATGTCAGCATGGCAGACACTGTAGTTACTTTGAGCAGTGCTGCCATTCTATCTCTGATCTTTGCCCCCTTGATGAAGCAGATGGTAACTGAAGTACTTGCAGTAAGGCCATCTTCTCTCTTCCTTCTGTGGAGCCAAGCTTCGTGATAAAATCTATGAGATTTTACTACACCTACCATGAGACTTGACTCCATGGCAAGAAAAGAGAGGATGCTCTTCCCATAAACACTTCTGTTACCACCAGCTTCCTTACGGGGGCAAGATCAGAGCAGCCTGCCTTTTTTAAACCCGGCTATACTACCTGCTTTTACCATATTCACCAACAATGAGTTCCACAGACTAATTATACATTAAGAAAAAAATATTTTCTCCTATGGTTTTAAATATATTACTTTGTAGGTTCTTGGGAAAAAGGAGGTGACACTGCCTTTGTATAAGCCTCTAGTGCAGTGGTTCTCAAACTTTTTTGTACCGTGACCCCTTTTACCATTGGTCAACTTGTGATGACCCCCAATGATAAAATCAAATGCGTCTCTCTTCCTTTACCGTTTAACGCATTGTCGCTGTAATCATTTGTTGAATTATTAATATATTATAGGCCTTTGCATTATGTTTTTATTTATAAAATTTACTTATTTAACCTACAATAATTAATCCCAATAACAAGTAACAATATTTGATTTCAAAATTATTATGATTTTGTAGTCAAATCACTAATATGAAATAAAATTATTTTTCTACCTTTGTTGTCTGACCAATTTATTCTCTGATCATGCTGGTTCCGATCTGAGGCTTCTGCTTTCCTGTCTTCTCTTAGCTCTCTTTCTGTGGTCTATGGTCCATCTGCCATTTCTTATCTCTTCTTTCGTTTTCTTCACTTCTTTCCATCAGCCTATTTCCAGTCCCAGTAACCCTCCCCAGTATCAGCCCCTTTCCAGTCCTCACTCCCAGTACCTTCCAATGTCAACTTGCATTCCCATGACTGCCACTGGTGTCCATTCCCTTCCAGTTCCCCTCCTTCCCCACTGACCAGTCCCTTCTAGTACAAATACCATGGCAGCCCCTCTCAGATCCACTCCCTTCCAGTTCCATTCTCCCATCCCCTCGTATCAGCCCATTTGTAGCCTTAGCCCCAAGTTTTCTTCCAGGGCCAGCAGCTCTATCCTCCCCTCCCCACAATCAGCCCATTCCCAGTCGAAGCCCCCCAATCAGCTCGCTTCCAGTGCTAGTCCCCCCCCTCAACCCCATTACCATTGTTAGCCTCCCCTAATCAGCCCAATACCAGTCCTACCCCCCCATCAGCTCATTACCAGTCCTAGCCTCCACTAATCAGCCCATTTCCAGTCATAGCCCCCCCCAATCAGCTTATTTTTCAATGCTAGCCTCCCATCAGTCCATTACCAATCCTACCCCACCCCATCAGCCCATTACCAGTCCTAGCCTCCCCTAATCAGCTCATTTCCAGTGCTAGCCCCCCTCAACCCCATTTCCAATGCTAGCCCCCATCAGTCCATTACCAGTCCCAACCCCCCCCCTTGATCAGTCCATTCCCAGTCCTAGCCTTCCCTAATCAACCCATTACCAGTCCTAGCCCCCCATCTGCCTATTACCAGTGCTTGCTCCCCCATCAGCCCATTAGAATCCTAACCCACACTGTCTCTCCCCTCTGTCCAGCATTTATCCCCTGTCCAGTATGTCCCCCTGTCTCTCTCCTTTGTCCATGTCAGCCCCCTTCCCATCCCTCCCTCCATGTCAGCCCCCCTCTGTCCATGTCAGCCCCCCTCCCTCCATGTCAGCCTCCCTCTGTCCATGTCAGCCCCCTCCCTCCCTCCAAGCCCCCCTCTGTCCATGTCAGCCCTCTCCCTCCATCGATCCATCCATCCATATCAGCCCCATCCCTCCTCTGTCCATGTCAGCCCCCTCCCTCCATCCATTTCAGCCCCCCATCTGTCCATGTCAGCCCCCCTCCCTCCATCCATGTCAGCCCTCCATCTGTCCATGTCAGCCACCTCCATCCCTGTCAGCCCCCTCTGTCTATGTCAGCCCCCGCTCTTTGTGAGCCCCCCTTCCTTCCTCCCTCCCTCCATGTCAGCCCCCTTCCCTCCCTCCCCCATGTCAGCCCCCTCCCTCCCTCTCTCCCCCCCATGTCAGCCCCTTTGCAGGTTCCCTGCCCCCTCCTCCCCTCTCCCCATGTCTGCCTCCTTCTTCTGCAGTCGCGGCTCCCTGTCTCTTAGGGAACTGCAGCTGTGCCTGTGAAGCCATTGCAGGGCCTTTCTGTCTCTAAACGGGCTCTCTGCAGCATTACCCTGCCTCCAAAGGAAGTGGTAAACAACTTCCTTTGGAGGCGGGACAATGCTGCATGGAGCCCATCGAGAGACAGGAAGGCTCTGCAATGGTTTTATAGGCATAGCCGTGGTTCCCTAAGAGGTAGGGAGCTGCGGCAGCATTAGAAGGGAGGCGGTGAGTTTTACACTGCCGAGAAGCAGACTCGGCAGTGGCAGCAACTTGTGCACTTTTTAAATTTTTTTTTAACTTGGCGGAGTGAGGCGACCCCCGCTAAATCCTGTGGCGACCCCCATGGGGGTCGCGACCCACAGGTTGAGAACCGCTGCTCTAGTGAAACCTCATTTGGAGTACTGTATACAGTTCTGGAGACTGCATCTTCAATAGGATTGAGTTGTTCCAGAGGGCATCTTCTAGAATGATCAGTGGCCTTCGTCATAAGGCATATGAGGATAGACTTAAAGATCTCAATACATATACTTTGGAATAAAGGTGGGAGAGGGATGACAGAGACATTTTGATATCTCTATGGTATAAATGCATAGGAGATAACTCTTTTCCAGCTGAAAGGAAGTTCTGGAACAAGGGGTAAAAGGGGATAGATTCAGGAGTAATATGAGGAAATACAGTTGTGGTCAATACTATTGGTACCCTTACAGTTCAACCCCTTAATGTCCAATATCGTCATTAAAAAAAGTGGCCAGTGAAATGGTGTTGGACTATATATGCACACATATTTGACACTTTAAAGAATCATATAAAGCAAGACCAATTGAAAATGGAAATAGTAGGAAATAGTATAAAAACTGGGACATTGTCAGGGCATGATTATTCATCCAATAAAATACTTCATTCTACCCTAAAGAAGATATGGGTTCGGAGCAGAAGATAGATTTAATAGAGCCAGCTGACAAGGCATATTATATCTTAGCCAATGACAATAGCGCTCAGAACATCAAGGATCCAGAAAAACTCCAAATTACTACTCCTCACCCCCCCCCCCCCAATAATTTCCAAATATTTCTCAAGATATTGTACACAATATACCTAAAATGAAAGGGTGCCAATAATGTTGACCACAACTGTATTTTGTTATAGCCAGTGTGGTGAATGCATGGAACAGCCTTCCAGTAGAGGTGTGGAGACAAGAACTGTATCTGAAAGCGTGGGATAAATACAGAGGATCTCAAAGGAGAAGAAAGGGATTGTAGAACGTAATAGTTCATATGGATGGGCAAACTGGATAGACCATATGGTCTTTATCTGCCATCATTTTCTATGTCTTTATGTTTCTCTGTTTATATTCTACACTAATAGAGTACATAATTGTCATCTTCATGCAGATCTAGGGGTGCAAGTAGTATGGTGCATCCTATTTCCCCTCTTGCTCCTATTTTCCTCTCTGCCCTTTCTCCCTCTCTCTCTACCCCTCTCTCTTCTGTTCCTTTCAGGTTCCTCTCCACATTTCCCCCTTAGATTCTTTTACATCTGTCTCTCCTCTTCCTCAGATACCTTTCCAGCTGCCATCTCCATCTTCTTGTTATGTTCATTTCTATCTCCTTCCCCCAGACATCTTGAAGGTCCTCACCATCTCCTCTCTTGTACTCATAGGATATTCTCCATCCCTTCCTTCTCTCTCTTTTACCCTTTTACCTTAGGTTTTTCTCCATCTTTCTGCTCCCCATTTTCCAAGGCTCCTCTTTAGTCCCCTGCCATCCGCAGATTCTTTTCTGTCATCCTCCTCCCAGGTTCCACTTCATCTCTTCGTCCTCGCCCCCAGATTCCTCTCAGTTTCTTGAGCACAGTACTATCAGCAGAGTTGTGTCATGCTATCAGGACGGGCAGAGTAAACGTGTGCTTCTGTCCCCCTCTACTATTCCTCACCCTCCCCAATAATGCAAATTTCCTTTGCTATCTGGCAGCATGGAATGGGGAGGAGAAGCAACAGTGACATTAGAGTGCATAGTTGCTTCTCCTTCACTGTTGCTAATTTTATTGCCAGGGAGAAGAAGTAAAGGGAGATCTGTCTATTAAACATAGTAGTATTTGGTGCAGCCTTTAGAAAAGGGATGCTCTGTCGGGTTCCCAAAAGGTAGATTACATGCTGTAGCTTCATGGCGTGTCCCCTAGTCTTTCTACTTTTTGAAGGAATAAACAACCAATTTACTTTTACTTGTTCCACTTCATTCGCTCCCTGGAGCATCTCTTTTCCAAGATGAAGAGCCCTAATCTTTTAAGCCTTTCCTCGTAGGTGTATCCTTCCATCATCATTATCATTTTGTTGCTCTTCTGTGTACCTTTCCTAATTCCGCTATATCATTTTTAAGATATGGTGACCAGAATTGTACACAATATTCAAGGTGCAGTCGCACCATGGAACGATACAGAGGTATTATAATATCCTTGGTTTTATTCTCCATTATTTTCCTTATGATTCCTAGCATTCTATTTGCTTTTTTAGTCACTGCTGCACACCACACAGGGGGTTTCAACATATTATATGCAATGATGTCTAGCTCCTTTTTTTGGGTGGTGGGTACTAATGTGGAACCTTGCATCATATATCTCTAGTTTGTGTTGTTCTTCATAATTTTGCACTTGTCCAAATAGCAAATTTCATCTGCCATTTGTATGCCCAGTCTCCCAATTTATCAAGATCCTCTTGCAATTTTTCACAATCCTTTTGTGTTTTAACAACTTTGAATAATCTTATGTCATCTGCAGATTTGATTACTTCACTGGTTATTCCCATTTCCAGGTCATTTATGAACATGTTAAAAAGCAGTGGGCCCAGCTAGATATACTGACATATGCAACTTCATTAGCACATGCTAATGTTAATGCTATTAACATATGTCATTTTTTCCACAGGTAATAGCTAATAGCTAGGCCCTTGTTTTGAGAGCCCCTAAAAATATACCTTTTGCCTTTATTTTCTTATAACATAGAGAGTATACCCACTGCTGCAAAATTAAATATAGGTGCCATAATACAGGAACTATTGGGACAATAGGTAAGGGAGTTCCCTGCCACCAAGAGCTGATAATCTAAGTGGTGAATGATGCAATGTGTACTATTAATGGAATACTCTCAGTGAACCCAGTACAATACAAGGTACACCGTTCTCGGTACACAAATGCTTGAAATGGCATGGTAGCATTTTTATATCTAGGCTTTACCAGAATTTAGCTTGATAGCAGAAACCCAGGATTGTTAATCAAGGGAAGCATATACCTTGCTTGCTTTGTGTTTCTTTGTACTATGAAATACCTAAATACAGTGAAAATACTTCAGGGGAAAAGCAACAATGAAGGAAGCTAGACATTATGCACAGAGCAAGCAGAGTATCAGGAAGCTCCAAAAATGGAGGTAACACAGAGGCAAACCAGCTATGGCAGGGCACCAGATAGCCATCAGCATTAATGCTGATATTGCACATGGGAAACACGTGATGCGAAAGGCATGTGGACATGTGACAATTACTAAACCATCTTAATGTTACCAGCGCTAGTTGCAGCGATAATGTGAAGAATGCCATATAAGGAGTGGGCGTTACGGCGTCAAGGCAGCAAGAATCTGTATCGTGTGATAGTGGTCGCCGTGGCACGTTAACGCGATTTAACCCTAAGTTCATGCCAGCGCAGTGTTAGATGCTCTAAAGGTGTAGCCCACTGGTTACTGCAATGACTGTGGAGGCAGAGGATATGGGTTCAATCCCACAGTGGTGTTATGTAAGAAGGCTGTCTGAGGCATTCCCTTTTTCTAATTTAAATCAGTGCTGTCTGAGGCAGTTCCCGTATTTAATTTAAATCATTGTTGTCTGAGGCATTTCCTTTTTTATGTTAAATCAGTGCTGCCAGCAAAAACACCCTCACAGTGCCATAACATAAGGTGCCACATAAGGAGCCCTATAAGGCACTCCATAGGGCACATTATAAAGTGCCCTGTCTGCCAAGGTGCCTTCTAATGTGCCCTATAGGGCACCTTATGAGTCACCTTAAGGTTACAGCACTGTGAGGGTGCATTTTGCTGGCAGCACTGATTTAAATTAAAAGGAAAAGCCTCAGAGAGCCTTATTAAGTAACACCACTGTGGGATCAAACCCATAACCTCTGCCTCTACAGTCACTGAAATAGCCAGTAGGCTACAGCTACTAACAAACCCCTGGCTGGCTATAGAAGGACTTCAGGTCACCACACAAACTGTCTGCTGTGATTACCAGGATAGGGTAAACCCACCCGTACCCATGATGCACTGCACATGCAGATCAGCAGTCTACTGCTGATCACATAATGGGGTATGCACCCCAACAGCACCTAGGCCTGGTAGGGGGAACTGACCATGTGTGTTACTGGCACAGAGTAGCTACAGACCGTGACATTGTGCGGGTCCTGTGCTCACCCTGAGGGTGAGGTGGGGCACCCAGCAACAGGTCCGCAGCACCTGGCTTAGCTGAGATAGGCTTTGCTGCAGGTCCCCATCAGTGCCAGTGTGTGATAGGTAGTCCTTGCAGACACACCTAGGATACACCTGTATTCATCTGTATTTCCCAGTCATGTCTAGCCCTTGTGGACTATGATGCACCCAGAATAGTGTGCATCCTATGTAGGTGCCATGGTCACATGTTACAGATGAAGGGGAGTGTTTGGACCCAAATATGGATTATGTAGCACCACTCAACCTGCCCTCTGTGGCTCAGGGTGGTGGGGGGGAAAGGATCTCCCACCAACAGATCCACGTTGTACATCTCTGCAATGGTGGCAGTAGAGAGGACCATCAACCCCCAGTCCTGGTGGGGAACAGGCACCCTACACACGCACACTCACTCACTCTCTCTCTCTCTCTGGGGGACCCTAGCCATGCTGACACACACACTCTCTCTCTCTCTCTCTGGGGGACCCTAGCCATGCTGTGGTCACTGCTCAGTCAGGATGAAAGTGACCTCCCAGCATGACATGCTGTGGCCACCCTGTCCGTGCAGGTGGTGGTCGGGCACTACAATGTCCCAGCCATTGCCCTATACCCTGTGCAGATGCATCCTGCCCTTGCCGCCCTGTCCGGCCCATATCCACAGTACCTTGCTCCTCATTATGCACATTGGCAGGCTAACACTGGAAACAGTGCAAGCAGTGTTGGCTCAGTAAGGTGTAGGCAGCCACAACACACTGGATAGACATACACACACTCCCACACCTATGCCAGCATTGTGCAAATATGGAGGTTTGTGGCAGCCCTGGCAGCCACACCAGTCCTGGGCACAGTGCAGGCATTGCTATGGTATGCAATACTGTTGGGGTCACTCTCCGGGGTCGTAAACACTGTCAGAAGCAATAGCTGAAACACACTCCACAGATATCAGAAAGGTTGCTATGATGAATCTCTATCAACAAATCGTGTTTAACTTAGGATTTGTTAGCTGACATTAATCATAGCAACCTTTTGATATATGTGGACCGTGTTCCCAAGTTTAGGACGGCATTGCTAAGGTATGCAGGTGCCAGTATTGGGAGATGCTGCTCCGCGCAGGGCCCAACAGCCTGACTCTCCATGAGGCTTTGGATAGTGGAGCCTGTGGGTGTGGGTGTTTGTGTCCCTGTTGGCCGCTGCTCTAGGGCAGAGATTCCCAACTCCGGTCCTGGTGGGCCAAACACTGTTCAGGTTTTCATGCGGTCCCTAATGAATATGCATGAGATACATTTGCATACAATGGGGCGATGCATACAAATGCAGCACAGGAATATTTATTAGGGACAGCATGAAACCTGAATGGTGTTTGGCCTTCCAGGACTGCAGTTGGGAAACTCTGCTCTAGGGATTGCACATGTTTATGGTCTTTGTGCTCTGTAGGGTAAAATATAGGCGTTTCAGGCATGTTTATTTTATCTGCAATAAAGGTTCCGTCTTTATTACCACTGTCCAGTACTGGCTAAAATATGGGGACAAGGTTGGCAGGAGCCACAGCTAGGACTTGAACTTGTGACCTTCTGCCCCTGAACACACTGGCTGTGTGTACTACACCAAACTGTTGCCATAGGGGCAGATCATTCCCTGGGGATACCATGACTGTTCATCAGACAGACCTTGTCTGTTGCAGTGCATGGCACCCACCTAAACGGGGCTTGGCTGTGGTCTGCTGTGGGCAGATGCGACTGCCCCCTCCACCACCAGCACCCCTCCGCCACCATGCTGACATGCCCTTATGCCGGTGGTGCTGGTGGTGCGCAGTCCCAGGTCATCCAGTGTGCTGGTAGGCAGCTGCCTATGGTGTGGGTTCTCGGGTAGGGGTGCCTACATGGACATGCGAGCTTCCCCCCGGCACCGCCTGCCAATGTTATGTTCCCTTGGGGGTACCTGCTGGGTAATATCCCCTGTGACACTGTGGGACACAAACTCCTGCCCATGTTGGTCCCTCGTCAGTTGCTGTCTTGCTGCTTTATAGTTTCGGCATTCCTATGTGCCACCTAGGCATCTGCTTGGTCCGCACTGTTCCCCAGCTGGACCACAGCATTTGCCGCCTGCAGCCCCCTGTATCCCATTTACAGCATCAGTACAGTTGCCCTTTCTTACGTGCCCACTCTGCTGTTGCTGCACATGTGCATGCCCTAACAAATCTGCCCAATATAAACGACAAAAATCCTGATCACCGCTTTTTCAATGTGGGATCATTCACTTTGTAGAGGGACAGAGCATAGACCCTTCCAAACATGATATCTTCCTTTTTACGCTTTGTCAGTAGTGTTGCTTTATATTTATCATTAATATCACTATTGGCCAGCTTGGTTATTGGGATTTCAGATGTGGTTCTGGTCATTTTATATGTTTATTTGCCTTTTTGGTTCCTGCACATGTATCACTACTATCACTTTTCTGGGTTTCCCTGCCTTTGCTGTACATTGCTGACTGAAATGGTTTCTCTCTCCTGCAAATGTGCCTCTAACGCGAGGGTTTCACTGGCGTTAGTGTTCAGACCCGTATTTCACAGCGTTAGTGTGCCTGGAGCCTCTCCCCACCCACTCTCTGCCCATTGACCCCTATCTCCGCCCTCTGGGAGGCCTTACTTCACCCTTCAGACCCGGATTTCACAGCGTTAGTGTGCCTTAACACTGCTGCCGACGTTATCACGCGATAACATTACGTATCGCGCGATAACGTCAGTGCTGCTACGTTAAGATGGTTTAGTAAACATACCCCAAAGTATTTTACTGCAACTCTTTCCTTTGTATTCTGAGCGATGTGCTTCTAATTTATGCCATTACTAACGAATACCATCAGTTAACTTAACCAAGGATAAAAAGAGTTTGGCGAACTGATGAGCCAGCAGTTACTGTCTGCATCCAAAATGCCAAGGGATGACTGTACTGTCTCCCAACTGCATCTACCTCAAGGTCTCCCTCTGGCTTTTCTTATGGCACACCTCTTTCCGTGTATCCCAGCTGCTAATATCACACTGGAAATTCCCTCAGAACCGTTTCCTTAAAAGAATGATATCAGGCAGTCTGAAACCACAAAGTATCCTTTATTCTGCTTTCTGGCACCAGTTGGTTTCTCTTTTTAGTCAGCCTTTAGAAGATAACTGAAGAAAATGCTTTGGAGGCCACCCACCATGATCAGACTTAGCTACAGATGGTTTCTTACCGGTCTGTGCCCATGGCCAGAAACAGATGAAAGCATGATTCAAATCTTTATTTCCCTCCTGTTGTTCCTGGCCTGGTGGTTTCCTCTTGCTCCTTTGAGCTTCCCTCTCACCAGGAGTGGGATCGTGGCACCATTACCTTTCACTCACAGCTACCTGAGATAAGCAGCATGGAATCTGTGTACCTTTGGGAACCTGACAGGTACTTGTGACCTGGAATAGCCGCTGTTGGAATCAGGATACTGGGCTTGATGGACCTTGGTCTGACCCAGTAAGGCATATCTTATGTTCTTATGTTAGCCCTATGTATGCTCTAAAAGGGAAGAGAGATGGGGGGGATATGATACAACATTCAAAGACTTCAAAAGTGTAAGCAAGATATTTTCAGAGAAAATAATTCTCTAGATCAGGATTGCACAAGTTTAGTCCTCAAGGACCACAAAAAGGTCAAGTTTTCAGGATGGCCGTAATAAATATGCATGAGAGATTTACATACAATGGACGTGGTAGGCATGCAAATTTCTCTGGTGCATATTCATTAGAGCTATCCTGAAAACCTAAACTGTTGGCAGCCCTCATGGACTGGAAACAAATACCACAGCTGTAGCCCTTTAATGTACTGGTTCCCAAACTTGAGGTCATAAGAACCTAAGATATGCCATACTGGGTCAGACCAAGGTCCATCAAGCCCAGTATCCTGTTTCCAACAGTGGCCAATCTAGGTCATACGTACCTAGCAGTTTCCCCAAAAGACACAGGTTCCACAATGCTTGTTTTGGGTCAAGCATTGATATCCTGGGTCCTTTTTTAATAATGGTTTATGGACTTTTCCTCCAGGAACTTGTCCAAACCTATTTATGTTTAAATCTTTTTTTATTAAACAAAACGGTAACATCACCATCATTCACCCTTGTATTACACTGATATTTATCCACTTTACATCCATAACCTTTTAGGCAATTTACATTCTTTTATATTTTCTTCCCCCCTCCCACCTCCCTCCTCCCCCTGCCCTCCCTTATCCGATATTATTTGCCTCCATTCCGATCAGTAGCATTTTCATTTCCGCCCAGCTATTGTGTGCACTTTCACCTGCTTGCATCTCTATGAACAATATAATGGAATACAACCAAACAGTCTTATATTTCAACAATTAAACTTTCTAATACAACTGGGTCTGAACACCCTTATTTAAACCAACAATACATCACCCAGTACAATTTCCTCTACTTATCGCCCCTGACCTCTATATGTAAAACACTCCTTCCCTCCCCCTTACTCCCCCCTCCTCTCCCCCCCCTTAATAACAAATTCCATCTTCCAATCCCTCCCAATTCCCCCTCAGTTCCACCTTGGAGACATAATCACAGAATCCCCCCGTCCTATTAGATCAGCATTGGCGTACATTAAGAATTCTGCTCCTGTTTCGTGGTGTCAGTGTTTGTATGTATGAACCCCACTCTTCCATGAATTTCCATGTGGTTCCCTCCTTAACCCGGGCCCCCGCCTGTTCGATGAGTAATAAAGTATATACTTCTTTCTTTCAGTGCCCTATAGTGGGCCCCCTTGGGAGTAACCAATTTAGCAACATAACTCTCCTTGCCACTAATAAAACCTTCCCCAACCAATTCCGTTGACCCTTCCCCAGCCTTATCCCTGTTGGAAACAAACCTAGAATCAAGATTCTAGGGTCTTTCTTCAGTGTGACCCCCACAATCGATGCCAAATGCTTCACAAGAACTCCCCAAAAACGTACTGCTTCCAAACATTGCCACCACATATGTCCCAGATCAGCTCTATCTTTCCCACATCTCGGGAAACTCGATGTAGCACTACTTCCAGCCCTAAATGCCCTGCATGGAGTAAAATGGCTCCTTCTCAATATCCGATATTGCATTTCTCGAAAATTTGCATTTGTGGTCCCCTTAGGTATGACAGAAAAAGCCCTCAGCATATCGCCCCCTTTTACCTCCACTCCCAAGTCATATGTCCATGCCGCTGCTAATTCCATCTCCTGCGGCCCCCCTCCAAATCAAAATATTCCTTCTGTAGATTTGCATCTCTGGCCTGCCCTTCCATTCCTGCATACAAAAATACTTCCAATCTAGTACATATTCCTACGTGCAAGTCCCTAACCCCCAAACTACAAATATAACTTCTTGCTTGCATATAAGGGAAAAGATCCTTATTCGTTAGTCCAAATCTAGTTTGCAACTCAGCAAATTTCAACATTTGCCCCGATTCATTTATTACCTGCTCAAGTGCCACTAAACCCTTGCTCTCCCACCTACGAAATGTCACCCCCTGCATCCCTGGGACAAAATCACTATTCCCATACAACGGTAAAAAGGGAGTCACCCCGGGTTCTCCCACCTCCTACTACAAACTATCCCCCACACCCCCCGCATTACCCAAAAGATCGGATGTCCACTGATTTCTGGGGGTAAATCCACTGTCCTCGCATGTAATATGTATCTCAGAGCCAGCGGTCTCGCTACCTCCTGCTCTGCTGTCGTACCCAACCAGTCCCTTAGGTTCCGCAACAAACATGCTATGTTATACCTTCTTATGTCTGAGGCTCCCATCCCACAGTGTTCCCAGGGTCTTTGTAACTTCTTAATACTAAACCTTGGTCTCTTCCCTTTCCAATAAAATGCATTCAAACTCTTCTCCAGTTTTGCCACCTCTTTCCGGGTCAATAATATTGGCAGTGTCTGCAATATGTATAACCACTTCAGGAATATAGTCATTTTATATAGCGCTATCCGCCCGCCCAGTGATATTGGCAAATCTCTCCATCTATGCAAACAATCTAAAGTTTGTTCCATCAATCTCCCAACATTCAAGTCTTTCATCCTACTCAAGTCCACTGGCAAAAATACCCACCGTAGCGGGAAGTCTCCATCCCAACCCTCCCTCAACGACTGATGCAGGGCTAAGGCCTCTGATTTGTCTAAGTTCAATCTCAACCCTGAAATTTCCCCAAAAGTTTTAAAAATTCATAACAGCACTGGTAGCGTCTTTTTAGGGGCCCCCAAATAGACCAAAATGTCATCTGCAAAGGCAGAATGCGGAATTCTTCCTTCCCTACCCGCGCTCCCACTAATCCTTTATGGGTCCGAATACACTCTAACAGTGGCTCTAAGGTTAAAACAAAGAGCAGTGGAGATAGGGGGCAACCCTGCTGAGTCCCTCGCTGAATGGAAAATTCTCCAGAAAGGGACCCATTTATTAAGACTTGCCCTCTAGGATCCGTATATAAAAGTCTAATCTTGTCTAAACCCCCCCCCCCCCCCCAGAAACCCATAGTCTCCAGTACTTGGTACATATATTGCCAATCGACCCGATAAAATGCTTTTTCCGCATCAAAACTTATCAACAGCGCTTGCTCCCCCGCTACCATCGTCATATACATAGCCGACACAATCTTCCTAACATTTTTAATCACATGCCTTCCTCACACAAAACCCACTTGATCTTCACTGATTAATTGTGGTATATACTCCGCCACTCTCTCGGCCATTACCTTTGCCAAAATTTTTATATCTACATTTAATAAAGATATGGGCCTGTATGACTCTGGTAGCAGCCCATCTCTACCCGGTTTGGGGATTAGCGTGAGTATTGCACTGTTTTTCACATAGGGAAAAGCCTGCCGCCTTACTAAGTCCATAAAATATCCTGCTAAGGAACCCGCTATCCGCTCGCTCATCACCTTGTAGAATTCTCCCCGATATCCATCTGGTCCTGGGGTCCTACAATTATGTAATCTCTTTATTACAGCCAGGACCTTTTCCTCCCCAATAGGAGCATTCAACTCTTCACGCTGTTCCATTGACAACCTATGCAATCCTACCTTCCTCAAAAATTCTTCTGCCTTATCCTTATCTCGTACCTCTGCCTCATATAGTATCCTGTAATAATCCCGGAAAATCCCTTCAATACTAGACTGGGTAGTCTGTATTGCACCATTGCTGTTCCTCAATGCCCCTACATGTATCTGTCCCTTACTTGCTTGCACTAACCCCGAGAGCAGCCTTCCAGTCTTATTTCCAAATTTATACAATTTATATTTATAGTACAGCAGAGACTGGACAGTTTTCTCCTGCATCAAAGAGTTCACCTCCCTTTGTAAACGGCCTAACGTAACTTTCCCCTCCCTTGTAGGCTTTCTTAGCAAAGCCCTTCTTACCTGACAAAGTTCCTTGTCTAGCAGAAGCAGTCTGTTAGTATACATCTTCCGTTTCGTGGCCCCATATTCTATAATGTGCCCTCTCATCACTGCCTTGGTGGCTTCCCAAAATAATGTTGGATTATTTTTATGCTCCCTATTAAATTGGGTATAGTCCTCCCAATGGGTATACAAAAAACCCTTAAATTGGTTGTCATTAACATTCCCAAGGAGATATCTCCACAAATTCCCCACTCGCCGCTGCCCCCATCTTAGGTCCATACATACATAAGCATGGTCGGAGAGATGTATAGGTCCTATCTCCACTCTACTGACTTTATCAAAAAGTACCTTAGACCCCAAAAAATAGTCGAGCCGTATCATGTGCCCTCGAAATGTGTGTGTAATCTTTATCTAACGGTGCATTACCCTCCAGTAATCCACCAGGTCATATCCTTCACAAACCCCTTTCACCCATTGAAATCTACGGTCTCTAGTGTTTCTTCTAGTACCCGATCTATCCATTGCCTCTTCTAAGACACAATTTAAATCCCCCCCCCCATTATAATCAGCACTTGACACATCATACTCAACTCCCGCCCTAGCCGAGAATAAAATTGAGCATCATATGTGTTAGGAGCATATAAATTAACCAAACCCAGTGTACTCCCCTTAATTTTCCCCACTACAATAATATATCGCCCTCCCGGGTCTTTTATAACCCGTTCCATTTCCAATCCCATCTTTTTCCCCACAATAATTGCTACTCCCCCTATTTTCCCCCCCCTGAGGAGGCTCCAAATACACTCCCAACCCACCACCTTCTCAGTTTCCCACGCTCCTCATCCATCTGATGTGTTTCTTGTAAAAATGCGAGATCCACTTATTTGTCTCTGAGCACCTGTAGGATCTTGTGTCTCTTAACAGGATTCCCTATGCCACAGACATTCCATGTACTCAAACGTATCCCCCTAGCCATATTCATAGTCCCCTCTTACCCCACTCCCCCCTTTCATATACCTTGTTCGGTGTGAGTTAGACCCCCCCAGCTCAGGGTCTCCCCCACCTCCCATACACTCCCCATTCCTATGTACTTATCTGCTTTCCCATATCAGCCCTCCTCTCCCTGTGTCTCCTAAAGTTGAACAGTCTTCTAGTCCCCCCATCCCTACCTTCCCTCCCCCTGTACCCCTTATTATCAATCCCTCAATGCCCATCCCTCCCCCCCTCGCCCACCCTCCTCCCCTTCCCCTTCCCCCTCCCCAAGATCCCCACCTCTCCTTCTATATCTCCTACCCCCCTCCATATCGGAGTATCCTAATCAATCACTATGATGCATTGGGCTCCCATCCCTATTTCATAATTCAAATATTCATCTATACCCCCCCATCTCCTCCTTTGCGCCATTTTTATAATAATCCCCTCTTATGTCCTGTCATCCTCCGCCCTAACCCTACCCCTCCCCCTTTTATCAAACATTCCACCACAATCCCCCTTCAACTAATCTATTGCCATGTACACAATCCTTCCATTTTCCCCCCTCCATGTCGCCTCCCTCCCAACTCTACTATCATACATAACCCCCATCTCTTTCATGTCCATCCATTATTCCTTCTCCTGGTGTCACCCCGATCTCTTCGCCGCGTGCACTGCCAGCTACAGTCTCTCACAAATGCTCCAGCCAAAGACTGCTCTTCAGCTACTTCCTTCATCTGCTTGTGAGCTGCCAGACACTTCATCTCTCATGTCTCTTCTCACCTCTTCCACAAGCTTGCTGGCCTCCGCAGGTGTTTCAAACATTCGCTGTTTGTTGTTGTACTCCACCCGTAAATGTGCCGGGTACAATAATGCATACAGCACTCCACACTTGGACAGCATCATGCAGGTTTCTGAGTATTCTTTCCGCTTTTTGCTGACCACAGTCGAGTAGTCCTGGAAAATCAGAACCTTCGCACCACTTTGCCCCTGCACTCTCTGTTTTCTCGCTGCTCGAATGACATCATCCTTTTGGGCATAATTCAGAAACCGGGCAATTACCACCCGCAGCCTATCTCTTAGGCCTCTCTTCACTCCCAGCCTGTGTGCTCTCTCGATCTTGAGTGAGCCTAATGTGGTGTCTAATGCATAGTTCGTTGCCAGCCACGTTTCCAAATATCCTCTAAGCTCACCATCTTTTATCATAGTAACATAGTAACATAGTAAATGACGGCAGATAAAGACCAGCATGGTCCATTTAGTCTGCCCAGCAAGATGGCAAGAGTAGGTGCACCTGTCGCTCTATGCAGGCCACCCCTCCCCATGTCTTTGTTTAGGGGTAAACCCACCACTCCAGGTAGGACACCCCTATTTGTTGAGACGTTATATATTTGTTGAGATCCTTTATGCATATTAGGTATAAGTGTATTGGTTGAAGTATCCCCATTCCCCTAGCAATTTAAAATAACAACTTTAAATAGTTAAAAGAAATCTTTAAATTTAAGATGTAGACAGCAGTCCCGCCTCCAGTATCCCCACAAATCTTAAATTTTTCCGTCTTCCACGATTCTCCAAATCGTCAAGCTTGTCTTCTTGCTTTTTGACCAATTCCTCCAGTCTCTGGACTAGCTGAGTTTGTGTATTTTGTATGTCCTCCACATTCGATATGCGCTGTTCCGCCTGCTCCATCCGCGTGCCAAATTCATTAATCGAATGGCCCACTTGCGTCAACTGCTCAGAGAGTCCCTGGAAGCGGCTCTCCAACACTGCTACCACTGCATGCGTAACCTCTTACACCATATCTAATATCATGCTCCATTCTCGGGCTCGCTACCGGCTTAGCCGCCATTTTATCCTCCACCGCCCGGCTTCGTTCTTTCCTCGGTGCCTTCGATGCCATGCAGTCTCGACAAACCACACTACTTTCCAATGGCAGTAATTCACTCCGATTGTCCTCTCACTCCCAAAAACCACGTTTCTCAGGGGGTCAGACTGCGCAGTCCTTTAAGATGAACGGGAGCCCGCAGAGCAAAGCAGAAACGCTGCTGCCCTGTTCACTGCATCACGTGATCTCCCCCAAACCTTTTTAAACCGAGCTACACTAACAGCCTTTACTACATCCTCCGGTAACAAAATCCAGAGTTTGATTACACCAAATGGGGTCATATCATCAGTGGACGGGGTCACAGAAACATAACCATTTTCCCTTCTCTCTGGACTTTCAAAGTGACCTATGCCGAGTAGTGGCAATCACCAGTCAGCATGTGGCCTATGAGCCAGTGAACATTCATAGGCCTGTGCCCCACCCCCCCGAGTAAGCTTCCTGTCAGACTGGAAATCCATGCTGAGTACACACACTGACACAAGGGACCCTGTGCTGACTGCTGTTGCCACTGCTGCTGCCGCTGTTTTCTGCTTTAGATGAGTGGAGGCAGGGGAAGGAGGCTGGGGTTATGTGAATTTTAAGTTGTTAAAATGGGGTCATATGGGAGCAAGGTATGGAAGAGTAGCCTAGTGGTAGAGCACTGGCTTGTGTAACCAAACAACCAGGGTTTGATTCCCACTAGTACTCCTTGTGACGTTGGGCAAGTCACTTAACCCTCCATTGCCTTGGAAGAAAGGCCTGGCAATCTACTTCTGGTCACACCACCAAGAAAACCCAGGAGCTGCTGGGTCACCAGGAGTCAGCATTGACTCAAAAGGCACACATTGCATGGGATAAAAGTTTGAAAAGCAATGCTTGCAAGCTTTGGCAGCTCATAACTATTATACAGAGCAGCCCAATGGGCAGTGGGAAGTGGAGTTTCATTTGCTCCACAGAAGAACTCCATCTTTGCCATACCTACTCAGTAGTCTGTCCAGGGGATCCCCTTCACATCTGTAATTGCTATGATAAGGCAGAAGAAACTTGACTACCACATGGAAAATGAGCTACCTGCTAGAAACTCCTTTTTAAACACTATACACTGATTCCTGATATAAAATTATCCAAAGTGTTTTACAAACTAAACCAATAAAAATACTGTTTTAAAAATAGACATCACAGACAAAAAACTACATAATACAAAAAGAGGGAGAACAATTACAGCATCCTTCAATAAAGGATTCTACATTATCCTCCCTAATCTTTATCACTTCTACTGCTTCTGCTCTGTATAAGGAAGCTGCATGCAGTAGAATATTTAGGAAAACATCTGAAGGGTGACTGCTGCCCCTTTTAAAAAGGCAGCTCTTTATAAGAAAATATAAAGGAAGATAGGTTTTGAATGTAGAACTTTGCTATACTAGACATGGCCCCTTGAAAATGTTTTGTTCAGGGCCAGCCGCAGAGTTGGTTCAGGGTGTTGGCGTCTTAGGCAAACCTTAAACCTTATGTACCCCCTGGCTGTCAGAATCTATCTTTTAGCTTTGAATGCCCTGCTCTTTGCTGTTCCCTAGAAGCTGCTGTACTAGGCAGCTGCCTAGTGGTTGGGATGGACCTGGTTCTGGTAGATACCCTGTACATTATGAAAATTAGTCACATGTTGCTGCTTATTGTGTGAAGAGTGAAAATGGTCAGATTGCCAACCAGAAATGGGTAGGACAGATGATACCAAAATCTGTAAAAGAGTAGACACCCAGGAAGGCGTAGATAACATGAGGACGGATCTAGCTAAACTTGAAGCATGGTCAAGAATTTGGCAGCTGAGATGTAATGCGAAAAAATGGAAAGGAAGACTAGATAGGAGACCATATGGTCTTTTTCTTAACATGTTTCTATGTTTTTAACACTGCTATTATCTGAAACACTTCTTTTAAACTGATTATGGATGTATACCATAAGCTCCATTTCAATATGGCTACCAGATTTTTTGCAGGCAAATCTGGGACACTTATTCAAAGTGTGTGTGTGTGTGTGTGTGTGTGTGTGTGTGTGTGTGTGTGTGTATGCAGGAGGGAGGAAGAAACACCTTAATTTCACATTTGAACAACAAAGTATGGAGGAGGGAAGAGGAGTCATTACCCTGCCCCCCATCAATCCTATGATAGCAACAATATCACTTCCAAGCAATCTGACAGAGAAATAGAAAGAGTGGTGCATTTCCCTGTACTGTGCAAAATCTAAAGGTAATGGATGTAAATTCTAAAAACTGATATGTTCAAATCACTAAATTAAAAATAAAATTTGCTTTCTACCCCCTCTGTCCCCATTGCAGGAATTGGGGACAGGAGGCTGCCAAACGAGTGGGAGTCAGGGACACAGCTCTAAAATCGGGGACAATCCTTGAAAATTGAGGACATCTGGTAACCTTACATTTTAATGAAGGGTATCAAACAAAAGAAACAGCAGCACCTCAGCCTTGATGAACTACCAAAGGAGCATGCCTTGCTGGATTCATTTGGGGTAAACCTTTCAGTCAAGTTAGTCTTGGGGGCTAGGAGAAGGGGGGTGGGGTGCTATGATATTGTGTTTTTAGTCTGAGGAGCAGGCCTGCTCCTCACAACTAATAATGTGATATCGCACCCCCTACCAACCAGCAGCATGGGCGGAGGACTGTTTCAAAGCTTGGTGGGAATCTTTAGAGGTAATGTCACCAAATGGGCTACTGTTGCATACACCATGACAGGAAGGCAATTCACATGTCAGCCTGAGTCTGTTGGATATGATCTCAGTCTAGAGAGAGGTACACTGAGGTCTCCTAAACTATCACCTTCTGCCTATTTAGAATCACTTTTTTGGGCTATTATGGATCTTATTCCAAAATGATGGTCAATATTTGGAAAACTCTTTTTAATGGAATTTAGGAGTCCACTGTACAGGTTCAATTGTTTGCTGTCCTAATGGCCTCTTAGGAACATTTTGAACAAATCTCTTCACAAACAGAAAACAATCTTGCATTGGTTTATCTTAAGAACATAAGAAGTGCCATACTGGGTCAGACCAAGGTCCATCAAGCTCAATATTCTGTTTTCAACAGTAGCCAATCCAGGTCACAAGTACCTGGCAGGTTCCAAAAAAGGTACACAGGTTCCACAATGCTTGTCCTGGGGTAGGTAGTGGATTTTCTGGGTCCTCTGTAATAATGGTTTATGGATCTTTCCTCCAGGAACTTGTCCAAACATTTTTTAAACCCAGCTACACTAACAGCTTTTACTACATCTCCGGTAACAAATTCAAGAGTTTGATTACGTGTTGAATGAAAAAAATATTTTCTCTTATTAGTCTTACATGGGTTACATTGTAGCTTCATTGCACGTCCCCTAGACTTTCTACTTTTTGAAGGAGTAAATAACCAATTAATGTTTACCCGTTCCACTCTATTCATTATTTTATAGACCTCTATCATATCTCCCCTGAGCCATTTCTTTTTCCAAGTTGAAGAGTCCTAACCTTTTAAGCCTTTCCTCATAATGCTATCCTTCCACCCCCTTTACCATTTTGGTGGCTTTTCTCTGTACGAATTTGAACACCTCACTTATATCTATTTCCAGGTCATTTATGAATTTCTTAAAAAGCAATGGGCCCAGTACAAATCCCTGAGATACTCCATTATTCACTTTTCTGCATTGAGAAAATTGGCCATGTAGCCTTACTCTCTGCTTTCCGTGTTTTAACCAGTTCCTGATCCTCAATAATACACTGCCTCCTATCCCATGACATTTTCATTTTGCCAAGACTTTCTCTTGAGGGACCTTGTCAAAGGCTTTCTGTAAATCCAGATGCAGTATATCAACCGGCTCACCTTTGTCTTCCTGTTTATTTACACCTTCAAAAAAATATAACAGATTAATAAGACAAGGTTTTCCTTGGCTAAATCCATGTTGATTTTTTCACATTAAACCGTGACCATCTACATGCTCCTTAATTTAATTCTTTATAATGATTTCTACCATTTTGCCTGATACTGACATCAGCTCACCAGTCTGTAGTTTCCCAGACCACCCCTGGAACCCTTTTTAAAAATTGGAGTTATATTGGCCACTCTCCAATCCTCAGGTACTACAGACGATTTTAATGCTCGTTCACAGATTACTAATAGTAGGTCTGCAATCTAATATTTCAGTTCTTTCAACATCCTTGCATGTATACCATCCAGTCCAAGTGATTTGCAACTCTTCAGTTTATCAAATAGTTGTAATACATCTTCCGGTTTATTGATATTTCTTTTGATTCTTCTGATACATCACCTTTAAATACCATTTCAGGCATGTGTAACTTCCCTACATCTTCTTCAGTAAAGACTGAAGCAAAGAATTCATTCATTCTTGCCGCTGTGGCCTTGTCCTCCCTTAGTGCCTCTTTTACCCCTCTATCATCCAGTGGTTCAGCTTACTCTCTCACAGGTTTTTTTTGCTATAAACGGACTTGTCTGATTTGCACTGGATACTAATCTTCTCCTTTCCATAGTGTAATTAGATTAACAAAAATAATATAGTAAGAAGGTTAAACCATTTTTCCTTATTGTGCTTTTTAGGTCTTCCCTTTTCACCTCTTATAACACAGGAAAGAGAATAAGAAGCTTTTGAACTTTAATAGTGTATCAGTAATCTAAGTCAAGCAGACTCTGCAATAACTGTGTTTTTTTCTCTAAATGTTTTTAGTATTTGAGCAATATTAAAGGTTACAATGACGGGAACTATCTCATGCCTGTACGTGCTCTCTTCCTTCCCACCACAATTAAGTTTATCAGATGTCCCTGATTTTTGGGGATTGTCCCTGATTTTAGAGATGTGTCCCTAACTCCCATCTGTTTGGCAGCCTCCTATCCCCAATTCTAGCAATGGTAACAGAGGGGGTGGAAAAAATTTGTTATTTTCAATTTAATGATTTGAATGTCTTACTTTTTAGAATTTACATCTATTATCTTTATATTTTGCACAGTACGGGGGAAGTGTATCACTGTTTCTATTTGTCAGTTTGTCTGCTTGGGAGTGATATTGTTGCTGAAATGGTATGGATGGGGGGAGCAAGGTAATGATGCCTATTCCCTCTTCCATGCCTTGTTGCTCAAACCTGAAACTAAGATGCCATTTTCTCCCCTCCCCCTTCCATACACACACTTCAGATAAGTGTCCCAGATTTTTCTGCAAAAAAATCTGGTAACCTTAACCACAATGTGATAACAAATTATGGACACTTCTTTTAAATTTTGCAGATCCAAAAAGTGTACAAAATGCTACCTCAGTGAAATAATACTACAGTGATCTTTTATATTTGATGGGTGGGGGAAATCGGGGGACACCATGACATTGTGGGACAGAACTGTGTACCATGAGCTATGCTTTTATTGGAGGTTGCTTTTTTTTTTCTCACAGATCACGTTAAGGGTGATGTTGAGCGTTCTGAAAGTTGATACCTTGCCTTTAACATTCCATGAAGCCTCTATTTTAATGCAACTTTCTCTTCCAGTGGGCTGTGATTTAGATAGGAGACAATATAAGTGAGTTGAGTAATGTTTTGCTCTGGGGAACTTAGCAATACCTGAGAAAGCAGAAAGGAGTAGGAATGGGGAGCGTTCCTTGTCCCCAGCATCACTGAGTGTAATGGAGATACTGAACACACTATAACAACTTCAAGACTGTTCTTGGCTTCTTCGGGATTGCTGACTATATTTTTGCCTCACCTGTAGGCTCCTGCCATTTAAATTGTAGATTTGAAAGCAATCTGCCAATGCTTGCTTTTTCGGATCAGGACATTTTCATTTGGCTGTCCAGTAAGAAACATGAGCCAAGACTGCAGATGCAACTGAAATCTTACCGCAGGGTCATCACATGTACCCAGGGATTGCTGCAAAACTCTTTCTGTTGCAGATTCCTTTGTATTAAACAGCTTAAAGCAATACTAGCTGAACTGGAAAAGCATGTGGTTCATCTCAGCAAATAGGAGTAAACAAACACACCTATATTGTAAAATTTTGTATGTGTGTTGGGAGGTGAGGGAGGGGGAGGGAGTAAGAGAGTCAGGTATTGTTACAGGGTTGAGCTTACTCAGGAGTTTCCACATCTTACAGTCTCCATGCCAAGGTAACCTTTGGATTGCCACAATCACCCGTCTGCTGAAATCTGAACACCTCTCTGAAACTGAACTTGAATTCATTGCCACTAGTGTTTGCTAGGCTCGGGTGTCTCCATCTGTCTTCCTTTGGGGCTGATGATCAGAAATTATAGTGTAGGGATAAAGCCCTTTGTTGCTTGGTGCCTTTCACCGGTTTTACCAAAGTGTCAACTCAATGGCCGGTCAACATTCTCGCCAGCCTTGGCAGGAATCCTCTGGCCACGCTGCTGCTGCTTGTAGCTGTGATATTGCATTTTGAGTAGCGAGAAGCAGGTACTAAAAGAGCGATATCACTGCACCTCCTCCTCCCAGCAGCAGCATGGCCAGAGGCCTCCTGCACAGCCTAGTGAGAACGTTGTGGTCAAATAGCCTGCATGTTTCACAGCAGTCATCACTAAAAGATACTCCTCATAGGTCTCCTTCCCTCCCTTGCACAATATTCATTTATTTCCCTTGACTTGGAACACCTCCAGCTTTGCTCTATTATCTCTAAGTGAAATGACATTTTACCAGGTGTTCAGAAGCAGAGGTAAAAGAGCAGGAATGTGGTGAGAATCAGTTCTTGTGCTTCCCCTTACCATCTTAAACAAAAGCAGTGTTTTGTCCATAGCTTGTGACCAAATTCTTTACTTTTTTTCAAATATGCTTTTAGTAGTTTTCAGTACACACTGGGACCCCATTAAAAATGAGTTTATATTCTGTCATGGTTACTCCGTAACAAAACGTCTGCCTTCTCTTTTAACCAGAGTTGAAAGTCCAGATCCAGGCAGGACAGGATTAACCCTTCAGTAGGCACTAGGCAAAGAAGTACCTTGGGCCACTCATCTCACTATAAATACATTTTGCAACTCTCACATATGAGGCCCTGTGTGGCTCTGACTACAGAAGAAAACAGGCAGAGGAGGAAGGGGGCAGTACATAGGGAGTGGGAAGTCTATGTAGAGCTTTATGGGTAGAGCAGGTTCCTTTTTCCCTTCTCATTCTGCAAACTGCACAACCCATTAGCACAGTAGTTTACACTTGATTTTCCCGTGCTAGTCTTACTCCCAATGCAGGAAGAAAGATTATTGTGGAATTAGAGTAAAGCCATTGCACTAAATGATAGCATAATGAGCAAGCAAAATGCCTGCAAATTTCTGCATACAAAATTTCTCCCGATGTAAAAAATTGTGCTAAAATCTAGAGCTTTTTTTTTTGCGTAGGCTGATATAAACATGCAGCAGAGGAGTAGAATATGATCTGATGTGAGCTGCGGCACTTCATTGCAGATTACTGGAGGCCTCCAGGTCCCCAATCCCCCACCCTTCACCCCTACCCATAAACAACCACATTGGTGGTCGGTGGTCCCTACAGACCCTGAGCCCACAAACATCTCTGTTGGTTCCCCCAGACCCCCATCGCCATAAATGTCTCTGGTAATCCCCTGAACCCCCTCCACCTCCAACCCCACAACTGACCACAGAGATCCAAATGGGGCCCCCTGTATCTCGTGACACCTCATGTACTCTTAAGGTGAGAGGCAGAAGCAATGTCCATGTGGTGCATCTGGTACACAGTGCAGCCCTAAATCTTAATGCTAATTACAACATTGTTTTTTGTGTAGAATGATGACTTATGTCAAGCATTATTAGAGGGCTGACCTCAGTCAAAGCACAAAGACTTCATATTTCACCTGTATAGACTGGAAGAGCAATAGTTATGAATTGGGCCCAAAGCTTGGTCTGTATGTAGTTTGGGGTATGATCTCTACTGGCATCTGGGTATTAGATTACATAATGTATATATCTTATCGATACCTAGGGCTACATTTACCAAATAATTCTCCAGCCCTGTGATAACCTTTGCTAACTGGACCTCCAGTATACAGTGTTTCCATGAAATCAGGATACAAACATTTCATTCAGCTGCACATCAGGGACTTTATTTGCCAGGAAAGTCTGAAGCAGCAAAGCAGGTTTGGTCAAGCCCAGGGACAGATTTAAGATGTTGGTACCCATAGGCACCTGAGGATGGTGGGGAAAGAAGGGTAAATAAACTTGCCATGTAACCACGCAAAAGGCTTGAATAGCTGACATAATGCCTGCCAGCAATTACACGATGCACCCCAGTAGGGTACAATGCATACTCTAATCCTCAGCTAAGACTACTGTTAGGAATCCAAGTCAACCTGTGTGCTCCATCAGAGCCCTATGCAAGCTTCTCATGGATAAATGGAAAATATGAATAGCGCAGGGACAGCTGGTAGGGGAGGGTATTTTTGTAGTAGCAAGTGTGTCAAAATAGGAAACGCACACTTTCTGTTCCAGAAAATTAAAATTATAAGAAATGTGACATACTACAAAAAAACAAAAACCAAGAAAGAAGATATAGGGAAAGGAACTGACAGAAGCCAAAACCATGCAAGCTGAAATTTACACAGCCTAGGTGCTTTAGCCAAAAACGTCCAGGGAGCATATTCAAAGCAATTTAACCATTTAACCGTTAGTAGACCCGCCAACCAGTTAAACAGTGGGGTCTTCACCAACCCAGTCAGCAGCTCCAGCCGCCCTGCCCCTCTCCTCGCACCTCCTCTGCAGCCACTGCCGCCGATTCTGTTTTCTCATCTTGGGGGTGGGACGGGAGGCGGCAGCAGCACAGGCACAATCCTTACTCTGCCACCACTTTGGCGCCCCGGCAAGCCATGCGCTTGGGCACCCACGCACACACTCATGGCCTGCCCCTCCTGCCCCCTTCTGACAGGATGTTGCATCAGAGGGGCATCAGAAGAAGCAGGCCATAGTTTTCACTCTGCAGATGCTCAAGCACATAGCTTGTGTGGGTACCAAAGTGGCGGCACAAAACCTCCATGCCACCCTGCTGCCCTAGGTGGCCGCCTAGCTCGCCTAGTGGACTGGCAGACCCTGTTAGCATGATATTCAGCAGCACCAAGTCATTAGTGCTGCTGAATATCCCCTGCTACCTGGTTTGTATGCTCCAATGTTGGGGTGTTATGGGGTCAGCATCAGGGGTTAGCTCCTTAGCAGCGATATTGAGCCACTGGCCAGTTAGCCAGCTGAATGGCTGTCCTAACTCTAGCCAGTTTAGCTATCTGGCCAGTGGCTGAATATTGCTGCTGACTGGTTAGCTAATCGGCTACTTGGGCAACCTGAATATTCAATGCCAGTGACCAGATATGGACCTGGCACTGAATATCCGAGTTTAAATGAAAGTGGCGATGGTTAGTCGCTGCAAATGCCCCCCTACATGTTTCAAAAGTATGGCAAAGAAAGATTAAAAAATAATTTTCAATCAAGCTAAAGGCCAGATTAAGGGGCCCTTTCACTAAATCCTGTTAAGTTTGTGCACTTAAGTGTGTTTTGGACGCACAATAAGTGCAAAGCCTCTGCGGTAACTGTTGGCGGCATGACCAGCATGTTCCTGGCAGTTAAGATGTGGATGCGCACACTAACGTGCAGCACAATTAGCATGGGCACACTTAATGATACCAAAAGAGCTATGGTACATGCATCTGCACTAATTGCTACATTGACGGCGATGCCCCCACTAACCACCATGTACAATGCCCACAGTCTACCACTAACCCACCCAGTCCCCACCCCATCGAGTGATGGTTGCTGAATGCGCATCCTAGCAATCGCTTGCTGTCATGCCCACATGCTAGGTGTTATCATGGACAGCAAGCATGCGCTAAAACATGCGTCAATCCGCCTACTGGGTTTTAGTAAAAGGGCCCCTAAGTGTTTCCCTGTTAGTTCATTCTAGAATCTCACTATTGTACACTTTATACTACCATTCCACACAAAACACAACATGGCTTAAAGGATAACATAACACACATTGCACAGCATACTCTAATCACTTGGGACCATGCCCTAGACATCGCTGCATTTAGCAAGACAGCTACTCCACCTAAGCAAGAAACTCCTAAAAAATATTCTGTCTTAGGGGGATAGAAAAGAAGGCTTTGACTGTATATTCAGTTTTATGTTTAATGAGAGATGCTGATTTTCTTGAGTCAAAGATTTTTTTTCCAGACTTAAGAGGCATGACGAAACCTGCTTTCATTCCTTTCTCTTTGGCTAAGCATGTACAATTCTGCTGGGCTTCCTGGCTTAAACAGTTGCCAAGCTTCAGTGGCTTTGCTTTATTGGGCTTTTTCACCCCTCACTGTTCCTCCTCTTGTCTGCTTCCAGTTAGAATTCCTCTCTACAGCTTCCCATTCCCCACCTTAAAATATGCCGGGATGCTATCCCTGTTATCCCAGAAATAAATTGCTTATTTTGCATGAAAAATGCTTTCATTCAGAATATTGCAAATTTTCTTTTTTTAAAAGCACAACAACTACTCTGCATGGGTGAAAAAAAAAGATGCAAGCTAGCACCTTGCATTTCTAAGGAGCGTAATGTTGATCATTATCAAAAGAAGTGCAAGAGGGTCAAAAATTTGGCTGGTTGAAATGATGTCAAAGAACGTCCTCGCCTGGAACTTTAGGAATGCCATGTATGCATGCTTCCAAAGAAACTACATTTAAAGAATTTCACCTGCGTTTCTGAATGGAGATAGACTGTATAAAAGCAAGCCAGAGGGAAAAAAGTAAATTAAAAAGACTCACCCTTTTGCTTCAGTTTTGCCCTTGATCAGGGATGCTGAATATGCTAGCTCTCCCTCAGGTATGAAGGAGGAAGCCACCTTGGACCATGGCAGAGAAGGCTCAGGAGCTGCTGCTATGCAGAGGAGCTGAGCAAGCTGCACCGAAGGAATAGGCTGTGTGCTCTGGATAACCTAATATGCCTTTCATTTAACTGGCTGGGCAGGTTCCTGCATTCTGAGGAACACAGAATCATACCAGAATTTGTTGGCATAGCAGACCTGTTAAACCAGTTCCTCAGTCATCCAGAAACCTGTCCAACCAGTCTGCATCAAAGGCTGGCCCAACATGCTGTAGCTCAGCTCAAAGCTGTTTCCTGCACACTGAATGATTTACTTCTCTGTCAACTCCCAACAAACAACTAGGATAGAATGTTGTAGCCTCCAGCAAAATAATTTATCAGGAGGGGTGGGGGAATGGTATAGATCCGTGTCATCAACAACAAGATCCTACTGAGGTAAACCCTCTCGCCTTGTAGGGGGCCTGGGATTGTACCTGTCCTTACCCTTATAAAATATTGAACGGTTTTTTGTAGCGAGAAAATGAAGATAATATTTAAGGAAATGAAATATAATTGAATGACCTGAAATCTTTCCTACCTCATCTTAGAAAAGCCAAACTATTCCCCCAAAGCAAATCATGTGTTTTAGGAGCTTAAAAATTACAGCAGTGAAACATTACCAGACTTTGCTACTCTCCTTTTCCTAATATCCCTGACTGGAATCTCTATACTTACAGGCTATACTGGAAGCATAGAGCAATTTTCTGGTCCTTACCATTTTATAATTAAGGATTACAGCAGTTATTGTCATTTTGGTCTCTGCAAAGAACTAGGCAACTTTTATTTTCATGCAAAGAACTGGACACTTCAGAGGCTTTTTTTTAAAAACATTATGGGCTCGATTCGAAAGGCATTTACATGGCTTATAGGGCTGTAAACCGTGTAAATGCCTTAGATGAGAATATTCAATGACACCTACACAATTATTCCCGTCTATGTCCCCTACACGCCCCAATGCTATCTGCTTAGCATCATGGCTTGTTGGGGGCATTCCAGGACATAGCAGAAGCGGGGAGTCCCGGTAACAGGGTAGCGGTGATATTGGACTGCTACCTAGTTAGCCATCCATGGCTAAAACTAGGCAAGCTTTTGGCTTGCCTAGTTCTAGCCATGGATGGCTAACCAGGTAGTGGTCCAATATCACTGCTACCTGGTTAGACTCTGCGGGTGAATCCCCTCGGCGTCTGACCTGGATATTCAATGCCGTCGCCGCGACATTGAATATCTGGGTTTAGAGGTCTGCGGGCAGGGCTATGTGCCGATGCACACATAACCCGCCCAACAGAATATCGGGCCCTATATTTATTGAAATTGTATAATCATAAAATAGAAACTAATCAAAATACACAAAGAAATGGCCATATAATCATAATAAAGTCACAAATGCAGAGAGGAAAAAAAAATTAAATGCATTCCCAATAAAATTAGGAAATTGGGAGAAAGTTACAGAAATGTCACAAAAAATATTTAGGAAAAAAGGCTATCAAATTAACAAAAGAACTCTAGTCTAAATATTATTTGAAATACCCCATACATCAATTTTTATAACAACTGCTCCTGGTGAAAAGCATTTTACATGTAAATCAGGTGCATCAAAATTGATGCTCAGTGGAACTATGCACAGGCTTTTGAGAAAGGCATTCCCTGGGGGACAGGAAACAAAATAACACATCTGGATTTATATTCTCAAAAAGTAATATATTTTTAGCTGAAAAGGGTGAATGGGCTTGGGTTGCTGTACATTATTAATCTGTTTTAAGATGATTAGAGGCTACCTATAGAGTTTTATTTTGATTAGCTTTTAGTGATTGGTTTCTACTTTTGTAAAGTGTTTGGATGACTTAGTGGCAATGATTTGGAGTCTGCATCAGAAGACTTATGAGAAGAGTCTTGAAGACCTAAATATTTACACTCTGGAGGAGAGGAGGGACAGGGGAGATATGATTCAGACCTTCAAATACTTGAAGAGTATTAATGAACAAACAAACCTCTTCGAAAGACGGGGAAAGTGTAAAACTAGAGGGCATAAGATGAAGCTGCAAGGGGGTAAACTGAAAGGCAATGTCAGGAAATACTTTTTCACTGAAAGGGTGGAGGATGCTTGGAATGCCCTTCCGATGGAAGTGGTGGGGCAAATACAGTGGCAGAATTCAAAATGGCATGGGACAGACACAGTGGATCCCTTTATAGCAAGAGGATAAAATCAAAATAAACATAACTAGCTCTTATATCTCAACAAATAGGGGTGACCTACACGGAGCAGTGGGTACACCCCTAAAAAAAGGCATAGGGAAGGGTGACCTGCATGGAGCGGCAGGTGCACCTATTCTTGCTGCCTTGCTGGGCAGACTAGATGGACTATATTGGTCTTTATCTGCCGTCATATACTATGTTACTATATGTTACTATGTAATCTGTACTTAAAGAAGGTGCACGTGCATGCAGGCATGCTTTTCACAGGCAATATTTAAAGTAAAAGAACAGTAGGGCTTTTATTTTGGGGTCTTTTTACTAAAGAGTTGCACTTGCTGTGTGATTAGCCCCAAACCTAAGTGCAACCGTCATGTGCTATCTGTTGGGGGGGGGGGGGCCCAGCAAGTTCCTGGTAATGCTGCATGATCGAGCACCATAACACGCGGTGCCATTAATGTGGTGCACCTAATGCCACCCTTAGAGGTGTCCTTATGTACACTTGTGCTAATTGCCCCATTGCCTCTGAGCGCATGGCAATTGCTCTCGTGCTAGTGGCAATGGATTCTCCATGCCCACACTCCACCATTAAGCCGCCTACTTTTCTCCCTAGTGTGCAATGACCATTTATCGCGTGCTATAGTATGCTAGCATGCTCGTGCATTCACAGTCTCAGCTGCCACTTCATGCACACTAAACAGCGCATTAACCGGCTCTTGTGCTTTAGTAAAAGGGCCCCATTGAAAATTAGTGCACGGTCCATGGGTTACAAGTCTCCATGAAGTTTGGAGGGTGGGGGGTTAGTTTGAAAATTGCCCCATAAAGTCAACAAAACCAAGTATTGTTGGATGTCACTGTATATTAGATTTAGGAGCCTCATAGACAAGGGACCTACGAGTTCCCAGTAGAATATTTATGCCTTCTAATTGTGATGATTCAGAAAGATGCCTGCAGTCAGATCTGAGGTGAATAACCTAGCTTTAGATTTTGGTGCTTGATCTTCTCGACAGCTTCAAAAGAGAAACGATGAAAAAGATCAGTGGTATTATTATCATTATTATTGTAATGTTACTCCCCACTTACAGCTGAGAAAACTAAGGCAAAGATGCCTAATCTCTTCCAAAGAGTCACTAGAAGAGAAAATTTTGAACTAAAAAAGATTCAGTACCCTGGGCTTGTTTGTCATTACCAGGGCCGGCTTAACCATTAGGCAAGACTAGGTGATCACCCAAGTGGCAACTTCTTAGAGGCAGGAAGGAGGAGACTTAGGGACAGGAATTTGGCTCTGGATGTCGGAGGGGGTGGAAGCAAACAGCCCTGTAGTACCAAAGTTTAAAGATAAGCGCCATGGGGCTATTTGCAGCCATTGCCGTTGCTGCAGGTCCGGGAGAGGGGCAACAGCAGCGGAGGCAATGGACGTCACAGGGGTATTGGGGGCAGAAGGGATGAGGTTCACCTATGATGCCTCACCTTTTTGTGTCGGCCCTGGGTGGGGGGAAATGTGGAATGGAGAGTGTGGGTGAGTCTATGTGAGGATCTGTGAATGCATCTCTGAAGTGTGTATGTGTGTGTGTGTGCAACTCACAAATCCCAATATAGTCCTGCTCCCTCTCTGCTTCTCTCTCCTCATTTCCCTTCTTTTTTTCCCTTTTCTCCTCCTCCCCTTCCCTAAATCTCTTCATTCCATTCCCCTCTAACTCTCGTTTCCTCCCTTTCCTTTTCTTCTCTCTCGTCTTGGGAGGGTATTTCCTTCTGCCAGCTGGGAGTGTGAATCTATCCAGCGCCATGACCTTCTCTGTGCCACAGTATGGGTCCTCTGCTGGCAGAGGTTGGGAATCTTGCCAGTTTTGTGGTCTTTTCTACACCATTGCATGGGTAGAGGTTGAGATTCCCACCGACATCGTGACCTTCTCCATGTCACCACATGAGTCCTGGTTCCTCACCTTTTTGACTTGTAGCATGCACAGCTGCTTCAGTAATGGTATGTGACCACTCAAGCCCCTTCATCTAATGTGTATGGACAGACAGGTAATATGAAGGCACATTTTACAAATGATGTCCAAGTGCAATCTGGGACATGTAAGCCAGAATTTCTGCAAAAAAAAAGCAGGCATGTCCAAGTTCAGGCATGATTTCACAAACATAGATGTGCCCAAAATGGACATGGCTGTCTACATGGGCATCCCTGTAATAGTATTCAGGAATATGGACATCTAGGAGTAGCCTAATGGTTAGCATAGTGGGCTAGGGCCAGGGTTCAAATCCCACTGCTGCTATCATTGTGATTGTGCAGAGTACTGGGTATGGGGAAGTGACATTTTCTCTATACCCTCAGGATGTTTATGGCCAAAATGAGCACTTTCCTGATGCTTGTTCATGCCTGTAGCAGACCTAAACTTGGACAGGGTTGCAGACTTCCCCAATATTTCTGAAATCAAGCAGGGATGTCTAAGTCCATTTCACCAGACATGCCTTCACCATGCTACCTGCCTTCTTCGATGTCCCTGCACCAGAAATATCTTTAAAAGACATTGTAAAATGGCTACAGGGATGTCTCTGTGATTTGGACATCTGCATGCATGTTTTTGGACGTCCAAATCGTGTCTAAGCCTTTTTAAATGACCCCCATAGTCTCAGCAATAGTGCTAGTACTGTTTTTCAGAATGCATTTAAAAGAGGTTATGGTTACTTGGTTCATTAGCATCTCTCATCATTGCATGGAAAAGGAAAAATGATCATGATGCCCTGACACATGAACAACAGAGAATGCTACTTCTTTGCAGTTGACAAACTTGAAGTCCCGCAGTCATGAATTTAATTTAACAATTCATAAATTGCTCAATCCGATTGCAACCTTTGTAGGCAGTGTACAATAAAATTACAGTAACTACATCATCACATAAGATCATGAAGGAATATCTAACCTAAGACGGAAGAAATATCTATCTTTAGATGCACAGGTATGTGTGTGTGTGCTTCACACTGTACAAACATCTACAAATCTATTTTATTTTGAAGGGCAGACCTGAGATCATAATCTTATCTTTTACAGCCTGGTTCTGTTGTCAAAGCACCAGGAGGAAACCGATTCAGGATGATTCTGCCCTAGGCGCTATCTGAGGCATGTCCTAGATTTGGCAATCAGACCAGCCAGCGCTCTGTCAAAGCTTGGCTGGTGTACTGCGATGGCTGTTTTTTGTGCCTCTACCTTGGATTTATGAGCTGAGGACGACAGCCTCCCCTAGACATACACTTGCACACACACACACTCCCTGTTATAATTTTAAGTGTAGTAGAAACATATGTACAGTAGATACTGAGTTAGGACAACTAAATTGAAAGTGTAAGTTCTTTATGAGTTTTTGGAGCTGCTCTCTCTAAAGCACATTGCTTATGTAATCATTGATGCATCAGACTAAGGCCGTGGTTTACGATCCAGTATTTGAGACACCCTCAGCTAGTCTGTTCTCAGGATATCCACTCTGAATATGTATTAGCTAGATATGAATGCCCTGCCTAGATTGCAAATAACCCTGGTTAGATTTTTTACCTTGTGCTGGGTTTTCTTTGGTGATCTGCCTAGATTGCATGCAAATCTATCTTGTGCATATTCTGAGGCCAATCTGCTAACCAAAATTTACTATGTAGGCCATAAAATGAGCTTTGTAGTAAACTCTGGTGAAAGATTTCACATATCATGATTGGGAACTTTGTGTGTTTCCAGCTGGAGCAACTCACAACACTGAGACCCTTTGTGCAAAGGGGAGACTTTGAAGGAGCCTTACTGGTCCTTTCAAAGCCCACCTACGTGGTGAAATCCCTGGTGGCCAAATAGGGATAAAAAAAATGAGCAGAGTAGGGAAAGTAAAGATGAATCGGTTGTTTACTCCTTCAAAAGGTATAAAGACTAGGGGATATGCAATTAAGCTATAAAGTAGTACATTTAAGACTAATCAGAGAAAATATTTTTCCCTCAACATGTAATTAAGTTCTGGAATTCATTGCCAGAGGCTGTAGTAAAAGCTGTTAGTATAGCTGGGTTTAAAAAAGGTTTGGATAAGTTCCTGGAGAAAAAGTCCATGAACCATTATTAAAGTGGATGGGGGAAATCCACTGCTTACTCCTGGGATAAGCAGCATGGACTCTTTTTACCTTATGGGATCCTGACAGATAGTTGTAATCTGGATTGGCCACTGTTGGAAACAGGATACTGGGCTTGATGGACCACTGGTCTGACCCAGTATGGCAAATCTTATGTCCTTAAAGGGTGCCCTGCCTCTCACTGGTCATAGCCTTGATCAAGGCTCAAAAATGTATGGAAAAATTACCCCCATCTTGGAAACTCCATGGGTCAAAATAGTGACTGGGATCAGCTAGTGCCATTTCCCACTTTCTCTTTATTGAGCAGAACAAAATAACATGTACAGATATGAATAGTCCAAATAAATAATACTGTCATTTTGACCCCCATAAATTGAACTGAAAAGATAAAAACATAATACAGTCAAAACAATCGCCCATAAACCAGAGTATACTAAGATAAATTTCTAATGAAACCCCAGACACCACCAACCAAGTTTTTCCTATTACAGTCCCTTTAAACAAAAGCATACTTTAGTACATGGGGCAAATCCATGGGGTATGTTTACTAAACTGCGGTAATGTCATTCGCGTTAGGTTCCACGGTAAAGGTAGAGATGCCCATATAAAGGCGTGGGCGTTGCATCGTTACAGCAAGCTGCAGCAGCTAACAAGCGTTACAAGGCACGTTCAACTAACGCGCGTTACAAGGCGTGTTACAAGGCACCCTTTAAGGTACCTTACAAGGTACGTTACAAGGCGGTCTGTAAGGTGCCCTGTAAGGTGCATTATAAGGCGCCCTGTAAGGTGCCCTGTATGGTAAGGTGCATTATAAAGCACCCTGTAAGGTGCCCGTTAAGGTGCCTTGTAAGGTGCATTATAAGGCACCCTGTAAAGTGCCTTATAAGGTGCCTTGTAAGATGCCATGTAAGGTGTCCTGTAAGGTGCCTTGTAAGATACCATGTAAGGTGTCCTGTAAGGTGCCCTGTAAGGTGCATTATAAGGCGCCTTGTAAGGTGCCCTGTATGGTAAGGTGCATTATAAGGCGCCCTGTAAGGTGCCCATTAAGGTGCCTTGTAAGGCGCCTTGTAAGGTGCCTTATAGGTAAGGTGCCTTGTTAGGTGCCTTATAAGGTGGCATGTAAGGTGCCTCATAAGGCGCATTGTAAGGTGCCCTATACAATAGGGCACCATAGGCTAAGCGCCGTATCAGGCATCCCTGGACAAGGCACCTTAGAAGGCACCTTGGGTTACGGAACCATAGGTTAAGTTGGTCTAACAAGGTCATGGTGCCCTAGTTTAGTGTGCCCTAAGGGCTGCAAGGTGCTGCAGGATGACATGCATGACCTGTGAGGAACAAAGACAGCTGTAGCCCAACACTAGATAGAGCACTCAGGAAGGCAATGAACAGGTGAGTGAAGTAGGGAGAGCTGGGAGCTGCTGAACCCGCCATATCTACGGGCATCCCATGTGGCTGCCAGTAGCATTGTTAAACATGTTGGTGGCAGCTGTACCATGGCACAGGATGCTGGCAATGTAGTACTGGAAAGACATTGGGCAGATGATGGGACTACGTGTCCCCCAGTGTAGGCAGAGGTGGCAGGATAGATATGATGATGTGTGGACAGAGGAGTGGCAGTACTCTGCAGAGCAGGCACAGGTGGGGTAAGCACAAAGAGGTGCAATGCAGGAAAGGGTACGCAGTACAGGAGATGGGGTAGTAGCCTGCACAGGAAGACAGCACACAGCTGCCAGACGCAGATAGATGGACTGACGGATGGCTGTCGACTGTGATGAGGTTAAAATGTGCTGCCAGCACAGATCCGTAGAAATATGACTGTCTCAGGAATGACAAGTACCTGTGTAGGAGAGGCATAAAATAAGGAGAACAAGGAGGAAGGGAACCCATGACCTCTGGCATGAAAACACAACCCACAAACCTCTAGGCCACAGCAATGGCTGTATACAAGTGCACTGCAAGGCACCACACAAAACACCTGCTGTGTGGCAGGATAGGGCAACCCCCAACATTCACCATGATGTAACGCACATGCACAACAGGCGGCACCAGCCCATATCACAGTCTGTAAGTGGGACGAGAGGCACATAGAAACACATGCACACACACCATGAGACGCCATGCAGTGTAAACAGCATGCAAAAGAGCATGGGTGCAAATCAGAAAGGGCGTCAAGGGCTGGCTGAGGAGAAAGCTGTGTGGTGGCCTGTGGACCATGGCAACATGGGGAATGGAATGAAAAAGGAGCATGTGGGAATTGAACCAGCACATTGATGTGGGCCAGACCAGCCAACAATAGCAGTACCAATCTCCCAAGACGACTGCTCAGAAGGACACCACAAAGATATAGCCATATGTAACACCCAACATGTGACAGATAGGCTGCAGAGAGGGCATACTGTGGTGCACAGCGCAGAGATGGAAGGGTGTCTGGAGAGGTGATGAGGCTGCAGCAATTACATGGGTAGGTTAGAAGAACACTGAAAAGGAAAAGGAATGGAACATATGGGAATTAAACCAGCAACCTAAGGACTCCCAACAGATGTGTGTGACCACTATCCCAAACAACACAATGGAAACAAGTCACTACAGAAGGCACATTGTGGGTCACATTGCAGAGATGGAAGGCCCCCCCTGCCCCACTGCTAACTGCAGACATTGTGTCCCTCACCATGCTGCAATCTATGCCTGGAATTAATTACTGGGGTCCATGTGGCATGCACCCCCGCAAACCCACAGCCAATCTAGGCTGAAAGCTCACCAACCTGCTGCTGCCTGTGGAACATAACCACCCTGATCTCCCTCACCCGGCCCTCTGTGTCACACCTGCATGCACATTCCCACAGCTGTCATAATGAGATTGTAAGCTCAGTTGAGCAGGGTTTGTCACCTACATGTCTGTGGGTACGAGGGGCAGTGTCAGATATATGTACTGATCCACTGATGTAAGAAACTGGTTTCCTATACTGCATCATCCCTCAACTAAAGCAGTGGGCAATGGAGGGGCAAGGGGCATGCCCAAGGCCACAAGGAAGGTCCAAAAGACTAGAAACCTCAGTGTCCCAGACATGAGACTGCAGTGGGTGTGGCAGTAATTAAGTCAGTGAGATACGTTTTTGATGGTGTAACAGTATCCATACATGCCAAGCAGGATATCAGTGAGCTTGGCATCGCATAAACTGAGATCATGACTAGGGGTTACAATGTCGCCTACATCCACTGGTGCCCTACCTGTCTGGATGGCTGTGGAGCTCTGTTGCCAAGGACGCCCTCACGCACATACCCCCCTCCACTCCCCAAACAAAGGTATCTGACAGCTAACACCTGCCTCCCCTGTCTGGCGAACATCAGTCAAACAAGCACCAGTCCCCACAAATACACCACTAAAAGGACTCCCCACCCCTTCACAACATACCGTCAGAACCACTGTAAGATGCCCCTTGCAGGTCACCCGTGGAATCATCTTCCTCCCCGTCAATGTGTGCAACACTTATCTGTGTGTCTAATCCTGTGCCAGGCCAGCCATGCCCACCCCACCCATCCTGACAGCTCCTGTCATTGGCTCCCTAACCCTCATCGCATGCATTGAAAACATTGCCTGATGAGCCCTAAATGCAGTCACACTGTGGTTCCCCATCACCCCCTGTCACACATCCCCCTGTACAACCCCCCTTGGGAACATGGCCCCACCACACACACCTCTACCTGTGATGCACCCCCTACTGCTTACCCCAGACCACGCCCCATCACCGTGATGCTATGTATGCATGGAATCAACTACCACTGTGTGTACACCAGTCACCGTCTCCAGACCCTACACCAATGCAGGACCAAATCACATGTACACGTTCTGGCGCATGACCAATGTTTCCCCGGCTCTCAACCCCCCTGTCCCCTGCTGTATCCCTGCACACACCATCTGTGCCTGCCCTGACTAGATTGAAAGGTCAAATGAGTAGAGCATGCCTCCACCCATCTGTACAGTGCTGCATACGCCATGTATGGCTGTACAAATGCTCTGTAGTAGGAGTAGTAGTTGTCTGCACCATCATGGCCATAGCACCTGAAGACACAGCTGAGAGGAAGCATGGTACAGACAGGCACACCAAGCTGACAACACACACCCAAGCCAATAAGGTCTGAAGGGAAGATAAAGAGATGTAATGTCAGGCAGCCACACAGTGAAGTGGAACCACAGTGCACAGGCAAATGGCCAAACATGCCAATGATGACATGTTCCAATGGCCAAGCACCACACCCCAGATGTGTAGACCTAATGTGTGGCTAACTGCGGGTCAGACAGCAGTGTAGATGGCCAGACAATAGCATCAGATGTGTTGAGAATGAGCAGACGTCAGGCAGTCATGGAAATATACATGTTTAATGCACAAATAGCAGCAAATACGGTGACACACTGAGATATGAGGACATTGTAACAGGTCCGAGAGTCACATGTTCCCAAACAACTGAGAAAGCAGAGCCTGTGATGAGGAAGCCCCTCAAGAAGAGATGGAAATAGGAGAAAATCCTGATGAGGTAAACAATACTGCACTGACAAACAGGATTTTCACCTCAGGAATAAAAACACAGCCAGTTGATGATCTAAAGCCACACCTCACCTCAGGGGAGGAGACAGGTCTGTTCACTGATTGGGCACACCCAAGGGAGAGTCAGGGAGTGCAAGGAAGTGAAGGCTTGTTAAATACTCAAGCAATGAGGAGAGAGAGAGAGGAGGAGGAGCGAGTGCAAGCACGAGGTCAGTAGCAGCAGAAGGGAAAACGTTGGAATAGCTGAGAGAACTGCTTGGAGGAGAAATCAGCTAGAATCTGAGACCCGAGCAGAACCTGGGAGCACTGAACAGTGGTGCAAGGATTCACCCTGGAGGAAGTCTCACTGCAAGGTAGAGCCTTTGGTTAAGGGAGCCAGCAGGCCAGATACCTGGAATAAGGGCAGCCGGACTCACAGCTGTAAAAGCCAAGACAGTTTCAGAGAAAACTACGAGGAAACTGTTCAGCCTGACATTTACCTGCAAGGCACTGGAAGTAAGGATAAGATAGCTGAAGTACAAAGCCTGAGAATTAACAGGAGAAAAGCTACCAATGCTTATCTAAAAGACCTTGGAAAAGGTAAAGCTGACATTTCTTGTTATAACCCCTTGTTTAAGAAGTCTCCTGCATGTGTTAACCTCCTGAGAACAAACCCAGCATATTCAGCTAATGATAAGTGGGGGAAGGGATTTACCCTTACTGAGAACTGTTCCTTTGACAAAGGCAGGATAGCTGATTACCCTGAGCTGGGAGTCCTAAGTAAACGTTGGTTAGAGAAGAAGGAAGGCTATCAGCCTGAAAACGTGCACAAGCAAGCTGAATTACTTCTAAGTCAGTTTAAGGAATTTCTGGAGAAAAGGGCAAAGCAGAATAATAACCCTGACCAGAATTCCAGTAACTCTGAGGAAGCTATGCAACTGGACGTTTGTCTGCCTTCAGTAGAGTTTGACTCACCTATGGATTGTTCTACTTGTGTAATTGAGAATAACCAGGTTAATGAGCACTGAAAGCTATATGAAGTAATATAGTATAAGGTTTGCCATACCTGCAGCCACTGTGAGAAAACCTTATGCTTTGTTTAATAAGCTTAATCACATGGTAAAACTGAGAAGCCGTGCCGTAAGGAAGAGCACCTGTTTCAATTTGCTGAAGGATCACATGATTGCTTAGCCTGAGACTAAAGGAACTGGGAAACAGCCAAGTAGAGCTGAGCCGTTTTGTTGCATCTTTTGTGTGTGTTTATTTTCAACCCTTATGTTGGAATTGGCATTCTTTTACGTCTGAGATACTGAATCTTGATGCGCTGGAATAAACCCTCTTAAAAATAAATATTCTTGCATGCCTTTTTCTACTCGAGCTACAACTACAACTCAGTCCCACAGGAGGCCAAGCAACTACATATCCCAGAACTCCTGGGGCCAAGTGTTAGAGCTTCACTCCTAAAGGACACTTAATAGGCCGTCCCTACCTGTAAGCTCTTGGGCCCAGGTAGCAAGGACGTCGCAAGCCCCACTAACAAACAGGGGCAGCACTATGCGGGAGGCCCACTGCAATGGGTTCCATGTCCACAGGAGATTCACCTATATGCCAATGTACAGGGAATGGCCAAATGAAGGCAGGCAATGGATACAGACGCTGCCACTCCACCAAGGTGATGGTGCAATGTGAGTAGCGCACTGTCATGTGCTATTGAGGACTGTGCACACATGCAGAAATGAGCCTGCAAATCAATGTACATTAGCACAGCTGTCCGGCAAACACACACAACAACCTGTACATAGAGGTACAAAGAGAGGTACACAATGGTGCAGGAACACACACAATTCCACCACTGGCACATGCACCAGTGTAATAAACGATTCATGCACATGCACAGTGGAAGTTGACACATGACAGAGTGATGCCCTAGATCCACTGTAACACATCCTGCGATGGCCACAAAGCAACCACAGCTGGTGGCACGCATTACAGTGGAATGGTGGCAAAAAGTGTGTCATGTACATGTGTAAGGTCCACAGACAGATAAGCAGGATCTACAGAATGAATCTCCTGTGCCACATACGTGGCTGTATGTGCCTGTTCATCCAAATATGTTCGTAGATGCAGCAATACAAGTCCCACACATGGGCCCCACCCCTCAACACAATGTCCAATGGATGTAAAACATGTAGTGTGCATGTGCGTCCCTGATCTACAGGTACGGAGCAGTCTCCACAGTGCAGATGATGCCTGTGACCCCACAAGTCCTGCCATGAATATCCCTGAGAACATGGCCATGCAAAGTCACGTGTGATGTCTCAATGTCCCACAGTATTGCAAAGGTGCTGTGTGCCTGCTGTGATAAACACAACACATAGCCAAAGCACGGCACAAACGGTGTGTCTGTCATCCCTGTGATGCGCAAAGTACCAGGCCATCACAGATGTCCATCAAAGGCATGTGTCTGATTCTCATAGGTCCAATCCCACAATGACACCATCTTCCAGGGTACGTTGCATGCAGTTATCCTGTCCACCAACAGATGGGTGAGGGGGACTGCAGATCCAGTGTAGTAGATGTGGGCGCGTTGCCTGTACCCTGTGTGGAAAGGTGGATAGATAAAAGGTCATGGTATGCTGCACACAACATCATGCCACAATGCAGAGAGCAAGACCACAGGATGTATATGCTGAAACCACAGACATGAACATATGACACGAGCACAACACTGAACACAGTGCATGTTGAAATCATCAGGAGACACCACTGCAGACCCGGCAGCCACCCCTACCTGGCCACCTTCAAGCCCATGTCACGCAGGCAAACCAGAGGTGGACAACATGTCATGCAGTGGTGTTGCACAGTTATCCCACAAAAGTACAGCAGATAAAGAACAGGCCAACAGACACAGGTAAAGGTGGATGGCTGACACAAATGATCAAAGGTGCAACCTACTGGCTGTGAGCATCAGTTGTCTGATAGGGACTGGCAGCGGTAGGCAAAGGCCACAGGAGGTTACAGGAAAGGCAGAGGATGCCATTGGAATGCGTTGAATCACCATGTCTACATGTCCAGCTGTCAGTGCCACACGTCCAAGGCATGGGGAGATGCAGGGCCCGGAAACGTTGATGCGCAGTGGTCTATGAGCAAACAAGAGACAGGTCAGGCGGATCCATGGAACACATGCGCAAACACATGCACACAATCTATGCAAGGCCAACAACAGAGGGTACAGATAGAACAGTGACCACCGCCGCACACATGACAGGCACATGCCCGAACCGGATAATGCTACAGGACAGCAGAGTGCACTGTCCCATATACATGTCCCAGAGACACAGAGACAAACACATAGGGACACAGAGAGCATGCCGCATGTAGTGTATGGCGTGTCTGAGCAGCAACCCACACCAGTGGAGACAGTCATCACAGTTGGTGCAATGATACACAGATGGAGGTGAATGCCACATCAGGGAAGGGTGTATGTGCCATACACTACATCTGCACCCTATACCCGTAGATACACACAGTGCTGTCACATATGCCCCACATACAGTGAATACACCATAGAAAAGAACACAAACAAATGGCCATAGGGGTGCCAACTGGGACATATGGGGTATCGAGTTGTAGGCCTGAGAGGTATACAAACACATATGTGCAGTGGACAGAGAGACACAGACATGCGCAATGCCGCACCGCCCCCACAGTACAGTTACCCTCATGTCCACCCACCCCAGTCAGCTGAATTGTGAATGACGTACACACAGCCCCCACGCCGCCAGAGCACCGGGAAGGAACAAATGCCAATCCTGGGGATGCAAGGACACACATGAAACACACATCTGGCATGAGAGAGCCACGATTCACACATGACAGTATGTACATGTATACCCATAAGCACCTCTCCACATGCGAACGACTTACAGGAGAACAGCTCCTCAATCAGATGTTGCCTGACTGCTGCCCCCTCATGGGTGTCACCATGGCCACGTACAGGAGGGCACGGCGGATCCTCTTCAAGATCCTCATTAATGTCGAGTGGTAGACCGTGCCTGAGAGCAATGTTGTGGAGAATGCAAAAGGCCAGTATGATCTGTGCCACAGTCATGGGTCGGTATTGTAAGGCCCCGCCGGTCCTATCCAGACACTTGAAGTGACTCTTCAAAACGCCAAAAGTGCGCTCGATGACGGAGCGGCTGGAGGCATGGACCTCATTGTAACTCCTCTCTGCACGTGTCCGTGGAAAATGCACAGGGATCAGTAACCAGGCATGACAGCCATAGCCCGCATCACCTGCAGAGGAAAATGTGGAAAGATCAATCAGGGGATGATGGATGTGGAGGAACACACATGAAGCTACTTGGCTATGGACAACACATACACCAGGACACAAACACCGTGCGACACATACGTGCATCCGATACCTTTGTGCCAGTGACTGGAGGTGTGAGATACAGAACAGAGGGCAAGGGCAGGTAGACAAATGCAAAGAGGGTGTATCCTTGCCAGCACATGACCAGCCGCTGTAACACAAGGGCCAGGGGTGGCAGTCATGTATGCAGCCGGGTGACACATGCCAGTGCACCATTGTAAAGGGCATATATGTGCATGGGTGAGACATGTGATGGCCCTGATACAGTGCACACACAGATGCTGACACAGTAACATGTACAAGCAAGATGGCAGACATGACACAGGAACGCTGACCTACATACAGCAGACATGTATGCTGTACTGTGTCATCACAGCCCACATACATGATATGCCAGACAAAGGCAACGGGGAATGGCCACCCAACACACAGGACACTGACAAGAATACTCGGTGAGGCAAGCATTCCACCACTACCACCACAACCACCGATGTTGCATGCACAGTCACCTAGGGAGCATGCACAAATTACGGCACATGGTGCAGATGCCCACCACAACAGGCATCACAGCCCACCATAGCAGGGCTGGATCACAGGTGCCAAGAACATTACAGTCCCAGAGGCCGGTGGAAGTGAGCAGGGCTACCTGAAACCAGTGTCACCCACATGGGTGTTGAGGAAAACAGACGTGAGGGATAGAAATGTGGCAGACACAGCTAACTGTAGACGGCCACAGGCATATGTGACAATGGCCCCGGTGACAGTGACATGGTGTGATGCGGGACACAGCCCCATACAAGGGTAGCGCCCCAAAGCCACAATGCAATGCATGGCATGCAGTGGGCAGAGCAAACCAAGGGAACATGTATACTACACACAGGCTGGCCAGTGACATGCCACTGCCTGAGGGGCAGATGCCGGAATATTGCCTGAGAAAGGCCTGACCTGCATCAATGCATGTCATGTGTGTCGCAGGGGAGTTGCATTCATAGGGGCCGACCGACACACCACAGGTGCCACGGCTCGACATGCAATAGGTGCCCCAACCCCAGTGACACAGGAGACGTATGTGCATGTCAGACATGGCAAATACCCATCCAGCAGGACACAGTCCTCATATTGTCCAGCCTCAAATAGCCAAACAGTGCTGAGTGCTGCAGGATATAGGAGTCATGGGCGGACCCTGCAAACCTGGGAACCACATTCAGAATATGCATATTTGCATCACAAGCAACCTGCACATTCAGGGAATGGTAGTGTTTGCAGTTGCGATACACCACCTCTCTGTCTCGAGGTGGGACCAGGGCAACATGTGTGCAATCAATAGCTCCCATCACGTGTGGTATCCCTGCAATCCACTGGAATGCCTGGCCCAGGGCCCCCCAATGTTGCCTATTGTTAGGAATCGCAATGTAATCCCTAACCTGGCTGACCTGGTGGAGACAGCATGAGAAGGTGGGCCTGCTCATACCACCCACTGCAGCCACAGAGGATTGGAAACAGCCAGAGGCAAAGAAGTGTAAGGCACCCAGGAGCTTGGCCAATCCCGGTATGGCATGGGACCGGGCAGTCCAGGGCTCGAGGTCAGGTCTCAGAACCTCATAGAGCTCCCTAATAGCCCCTGTGCTCAGACGGTAGAGGGTGATGACCTGGTCCTCACGTATGTTCTGGAGCACAGGCCTGGGCCTGTAGAGGCGGGGCAGGCGAGGGTGCACCTCAACACGCCAACGGCGCTGCGCTGGTACCTCCCCCGGCGCTGCAGGTCTGAGTTGCAGCGGGACTGCACCCACACCCAGTGCCACAGCCCCATGGACACCATCACCCTCATCAGGCAACCGCAGTTCAGGAAGCCCCAGGAATGCCACAACAGCAACACCAGGACCATCCACGTGAGCCATGATAGACCTCAGATGGAGCAGTAGCAAATGCTATATACGACATGGGGAGTGGCAGGTAATCAGAGCAAACCTAACACACCTGCAGATGCAGCAACGAATGCCAGCAGCAGATGAGCGAATCGGGAACCACATCCGCAGGCGTAATGGTGTAGTGCGCGTTGTTACACGCGTTCCTCAGCAGCCGCGGTGCATATGCATGTAGGATCACCTGGCGTGTCTCTGTGCCCTGCCAGACATCAGAGATACACGACGCCGCACATACTCACCACAAAAAAACTGATGTGATGTTCGTATCAAGTAAACAAGACTTCAATCACCCTTAACAACAACACCTATCAATCTAAAAATGAGATCAAATATCTAGGAGTTCTCATTGATGCTAACCTAAAAATGGACAAACATCTCCGGCTGACCAACAGAGCAATATTTCACAAGCTGAGAGTCCTCCAACCCCTACGCAACATAATCGAACAAACAGACTTCAGAACAGTAGCTCAAGCGCTCATCATCCCTCACTTTGACTACTGTAATGCCATCTTGCAAGGTCTACCAAAAAAAACCACAAACATCTTACAATTGGCACAAAATGTATCAGCCAGGATAATTTTGAATAAGAAACTGAGGGATCACATTACACCAGTACTGATTGAGCTTCACTGGCTCCCAATCTCTGCACGAGCAGTATACAAAATACTGGTAACAACTTTCAAAATCATTCACAGGATAGCCCCATCATTCCTCGATAACCTCATAACCACACAGCCCCCCAACAGATGCCGAAGGACTACTAACCTGAATACACTCTGCGTTCCCAGCAGTATAAGAGATGTTAAAGAGGGAACGAGCAACCGGGCATACACGTACACTGCACCCATACTTTGGAACAAACTACCTTATGAGATACGACTGATCAACAATATACAGGACTTCAGAAAAAAGCTTAAAACCCATCTGTTCCAAATACATTACGGTATCACCTAGACAATTTCATCACCCTCTCCTTACACAAGTTGCCTAACCCCTGAAGCTTAGGAGGCAAAAATAGATCAGATGTCAATGTTAATAAGAGTGCATATCTGCCAATGTATTATACAACTGTAATCTATGTTCTTGATAAACCTGTAATTTTATCTGGTTGCTCAAACTGGGTGATAAAATTGTAAATTATTGTGATCAATCAAATGTATATTTATAATCTGATCAATCAATGTATATTTATAAGCTCATTTGTTGCTCAAACCTGGATGATCAAAATGTAATGTATATTTGTAATTTCTATGTGATTGTGGTGTACCCCTCCCTCAAATCATACTGTATCTTTATTTCTGATTCTATACTTGACTCCCTTGTATTTTACACCATTGGTCCGCTGCTGATCGCTGGAAGTGGCGGCTTACAAATGTATACCAAATAAATAAATAAATAAATAAATAAATAAATACTCCACCTACGCACTCCATAACGTGCCGTACGCAACAGAGATCTCACACAGCAATAGTGCACACTGCAAACAGGGTGTGCCAGCACTGGATACATACTGGGATAGACCCCTGATACAGCGGCATACACCACTAGTAGCGATGTTGAGAGTTGTGAAGCTACGTGATGGTGAGAGTTGTGAAGCTACAGATGTGGGCGCATGATGCAATCGCCGCAGGATGCAATACGTCCTGCATAAGGCGCATACATGCACGTGATGAGGCATAGCAGCCGCACTGTCACCCTGCATGCGTATGGGTCACATAATGTACATCAACATGTCTGGAAGGCGCATGCATACACGCGTTGCATAACGTGCATGCGCACACGCATTGCATAACATGCATGCACACATGCGTTGCATAACATGCACGTGTTGCATAACACGCATGCGCACGTGTGCCGCAGCTGCGGAACGCGAGCGGGGCACACCCAATATACGTTACATGGCCACACATGCACATACCGCTTGTGTATGTCAGACATGAGGCAGAGCCAGCAGGAAGAGGAACAGCCTGACAACATGGATGCAGGAGACAGCAGCACAGGAACGGTCCAATCCAGCCATCACCAACAGGCAGACGCCACCACCGCCGAGCCTGATGGAGAGGTGGCCGGCACATCCAGGGTCACCCAGCACCCACAGGACCAAGCTGGAGGTGCAACAGGGACCAAGCACTGCTGGAAGCCAGTGCCCGATGTGGCAAGGAAGAGGGCAGTCCAATTCTCCCAGGAAGAGAACGACCTCCTCATGGGCAGTATCCTGGACCATTATGAGGTCCTATTTGGCAGGCAAAGCAGCAGCACCACTAGTGCAGAGCGCAACACAGCATGGGAAGAGGTGCAGACAGTGGTGGTGGTGGCAGGGGGCCTATGGCATGACGTGGAGAGCCTGAGGAAGCACTACTGTGATATAAAGTGCGGGATCCAGAATCAGCTGACCCAGGAGAGGCACCATGCACATGGCACAGGTGGGGGTGAACCACGGAGGGCCACCATGAGCACGCTGGAGCAGCGCCTCACAGACCGGCTGGGGCCAATCTACATCCATGGCCTGCCCCATGCACTCGATACAGCCGACCCATGTGCAGGTAGGTCGGGGATATGTGGCAATGGCTGACAGAGCTATGAAGATATTTGGTTAGCGCCCACCGCCAGGGATCAGGGGCGGATGTCACATAGCAAAACGGGGATAAGAATAGAAGCAGTACACAATCCTCAGGTACAATGTAAATGTCAGAACCGACGCCAGCCTAAACGGCCTAAACAGTCCCGTACAACCTTGGGAGGGACAGGGAACAGGTGAACTCGGAATGGCCCAACATAACCGTTGTACCATGACCACGATATACAGAGGTCGATGGGTGTGTGCTGGGGACAGGCCACAGCCAAGCACATGCAGGGCCCAACACAGGGGGGTGTGGGGGCCACCACAGGGGACACAAGTCTTTGGTGCGACCTCATTTGGAGTATAGTGTGCAATTCTGGAGACCGCACCTTCAAAAGGATGTGAACAAGATGGAGTCGGTGCAGAGGGTGGCTACTAAAATGATGAGTGGTCTTCATTATAAAGCATATGAGGACAGACTGAAGGATCTTAATATGTACACCTTAGAGGAAAGGCGGGATAGAGGTGATGTGATTGAGATGTTTAAATACCTCCGTGGCATAAATGTTCAGGGAGAGAGCCTCTTTCAATTGAAAGCAAGTTCTGCTATGAGGGGACATGGGATGAGAGTGAAGGGAGATAGATTCAGGAGTGATATGCAGAAATATTTCTTTACGGAAAGAGTAGTGGATCCGTGGAATAGTCTCCCAGTGGAGGTGGTAGAGATGAGGACAGTAACTAAATTCAAAAAAGCATGGGACAAACACAGGATCTCTAAAGGTAAAAAGTGGACTGTTGTAGTTGTTATGGAAGGACAGACTAGATAGGCCATGTGGTCTTTTTCTGTCGTCATATTTCTATGTTTCTATGTTTCTATGTATACGCATGTCCCCAGCCACCCCATAGAGACATGCTGTGTCTGACAGGCCTGCTGCTGTACCCACACACCGCCCACAGCCCACAGCCCCCTTGTCAGCCATGCACAGTGCAACCTGACATATGCAGTCCTGAAAACATACGGACAACACCAGGCCCAATGTAGGGACACCATCACACCTACACAGCAGTGCCCACATGCCATGCCCCCTGCCCCACACCCTGTGTGCGTGGCACAGCACCGGTCATGGTGCACAGGGGTGCCCCAGGGCAGACCATAGCCTGAGGTGTTGTATGGGGTTACGCAGCCCAAATCACAGTCATTGACAGAAGTGAACCCAAGGGCAACTGGCATGTACTGGGGGACCTGCAGGATGGATGCACAACAGGGAACCCAATGAAGGCGCGGGAACCACAGCACACCTTACAAAGATACACTGAACGCAGGCTTGACCGCTGTATGCTGCGCTAAGTCCCCTTCCTTGGGAACAGCTATCCTGTACCCACAGGCACCACCCCAACAGCAGCATGTGCTGTGCACACCTCTTCTGTACAGCTTTTGACCTTCCTCCCCCTTCGTCTCTCCCTTCCCAAGTAGCAAGAATAAATTAACTAACATTTCTCTCCTCATTTCAATTATTGGTTGTCTTGACTTCCTCTTCTCTGACTCTGTCCTTTTCCCCCCCTTTTGACATATTTAAATTGGCACTCTCTTCTCTCGTTCTGAAGCGCTTTTTGTGTAATTTCTGCTTTTTAATTTGTAAACCGCTCTGATACCCTGTAATGGGCATTATATAACATTTTAAATAAACATAAACATAAACATAGACATGACTGGAGCACATACCCACAGAACCCATGGTTTTGCAAACCGAGGGCATCAGAGGCCGGTCACCTCACAAACAGATATCCCCCAATACATGGAATAGTGGGAGATGATACAACACCCTGCATGGGACACCAGGGATCTACCACGCCAGATCACTCATACCACAACCAGCAGACTCCCCCAAACCCCCCCCCCAGGGGATGCAGCACCACCAACAATGCTGCAGGCCTCGGAACAGCTGACAACCAGCTGACAGGCTGCACATGGCAAAGTGCCACATGACAGATCCCTGCGTACAGACCCCATGTAAGCAGCTCACACAGCCATGGACATACACCAGGCACACAGATGCCCCCCAGGGACAAAGGACAGGCTCGCAAATGGAGGTACTAATGAGGGAGAGATAGCTGGATCACCACGGGCCCACATGGGGCCCAACACCACATGCAGTGCAACACCAGATGGGAGACGCAGTACACCCCACAGTGTCAGCAGGAGGAATAGTGCAATATCAGAACAGCGGGTCAGGATGCAACCCTGTGAACCATGTATGTCACCAGCCCATTAGTTCCCCCTGTCATGCTGGCCCTGATCTGCACCCTCCGTCTGCCTGGTGTCTCCTGGGCCCCTAGCTTCCAAATCCCGCATAGGGGTATGTCCACCCCACCCCTGACCCACAGCCCAGGCCCAGCCCCATTGACCATCCCCACGCACCAGATCCGACTAGGCCCAGTGCCCCCCCACATGTCCTTCCCATCTCCCAGTCACCTACCTGTCCCAGGCCCAGATTATGGCCCCTTACAGGCTCACCCCCAGGCACAGGCCCCCCCGAGCCCTCCCCCCATGCCAACGGCTGGCCAACCAGCCCTGGTCACACCTGGCCAACCCTCCTCCCACTCACGGTTCCCTGTCAGCCATCCCCGTCACCACCGACAGGCCCCAAATGGCCCCTCAACCCCCACCGGCCACCACCCCCTGCTCACAAGCCACGCAAGCCACCCCCTGCCCCACCTACCCCTGTACAGCTTGTTACCCGCCACTCCCCATCCCCCTACATGCAGCCTGTATACCCCCTGCAGCCTGTGCCGCTCCCCCTGCCCCCATTGTCGGCCGCTCCCCATCATGGCGGGCAGGAGACCAGCATGGAGCCCCCTGTCACTCGGGGCCCCTGCTGGTGCATCCCGCTCTAGTGGCAGCCTCGTCCCACACAGCAGTGGCCCACTGCCCCCAGCCCCACCCAGACAGTCACACCTGTTGATGTGCGATGGACACAGATGCACGCACAGGCAGGCACCATTGGGACGCTGCTCTCACCCAGGACATGGACATGTCGGGTGCCATGCCTACCCCTGTATTATTATGGGCCCTGGCCACAGGCGCCCATCCAGGGTGAGCACATGGTGCCCCATGGGCCTTGTGGCCCATGCAGTACGTTATCATGTGACATGACAGTTATATGCATGGGGATGGCCAGCCACCCACCTTCTGAGCTGTGTACCCTTTCTCCCCACAGGTGACATATATGCCAGGGGGCGGAGGAGCCCACATCGGTGGGGCCAGCGGTGGAGACACCTGTGGGAGTGGGGCCAGCTGCAGCAGTGGAGAAGGAGGGGGGACGTCAGGGCACCTGGAGGATGGTGGTGAGCCGTGTGTCGAGCGGGGCAGTGGCAGCCCGCCTGCAGCTAATGCAGCTGGTGCTGCCCCATGGCCACCAGCGCTGGACTACGCGCCACCGACAGCACATGCCACCATTGGCAAGGTCCTTGCCAAAATGAGGTCGCATGCCGCTGAGGCACATGCAGATGCACAGGGTGAGTGTCCACCCATTGTCACCTACACACATGCAGCTGATGTCCGCACATGCCACTCATGTCTCACGTCCCACACTGTGTCGCCCCCACAGGCATGCAGCTGGCACTTGGTGAGGTGGTGCAGGAGCAGTGACGGATGTGGCACAGGGCCGAACGCCTGCAGACAGTGATGGAGGCGATCCTCGTTGAGATGCGGGCCCAAGGTGCATCGACACAGGCCATAGCTGTCGGGATTTCATGGCTGGCAGATGCCTTGAAAGCCCATGCAGGACAGGCAGGACAGCCAGCAGCAGCAGCAGCCACGGTGGCTGTGGAACATGCACCACGGGGTGGGAGGGGGCATGGCCAGCGGGGCCGGGGATGGCAACAATAAAGGCCACTCATGTGGCATTGCCTGTCAACATGTGTCCAGTGTGTGTCTGTCACCCCCATGATCCCTGTGTCACGCCCAGCCACACCCTGGTCACATACCCCATGCTGGCACACAGTTGACCTGCCGCTCACACATCCATGCTGTTCCCCCCTGCACCACCCCGCCCCCTGTGACCCCCACCACTGCCCTGCCCCACCCCACCCATACCTGCCGCACGACCGGTGCCCCTGTCCCATGCCCCACTGACCACTCCCCCATGCCCGCAGCCCCCACCTGCCACATGCGTGTGTTGCTGGGGCATCACCACTCAGCATACCGCTACCCCCCACCCCAGCCACGACTCTACCCCTGGGGCCACCCCACCCCCGATGCCAGGCGGGTGCCTGTTTCACAGCACATGTCCCTTTCCATGGCCGACCTGCCCATCCTCAGCCATGCCAGTCCCCCCGACACACTCACCCATGGTCCCCCGTATCACACATGGCACCGCACCCACTGTGGGCGCCCCTGCAGGGCTGAGCAACTGTGGCGGCAGCGCCCCAGTCCCCCTATCTTGGCCATCTCTGCCTGTACCCCTGCCACCGCTGTTCCATGGGGCACACAGCAGGATAGGCCCTGGCAAGTTGTCCCGTCGCTATGCCATCCCACGGTGTATACCCCGTTTCCCATTTCCCCACCGGGCCACCCACAGCCATGCACACCCATCCCCAACTCCACCCCCTGTACCTGTTCCCCTGCCAGCCCCCATTCCTGTTTGGGCCCCATCATGCCACCACCCCTGTCCCCCTGCACTCGCCCCATGCCCCGCCCTCGCTGGTGCCTGCCCATCCTTGCGCTGCTGATGGACATAGCCTGGCCCCTGCCACACACCGGCCTTGCGCCTCCCCCCACTGGGCCTGCGCCGGTCCCGAGTGTATGCATGGCATGGGCCGATGTCACGTGGCTGTTCCCAGGGCACGTCTGCCTGGTACCCCTCCACACAGCCCGCAGCGGGTGTACATCCCTGCTCCTCAGATGTACACCCCGGACCACCCACAGAGGGCATGCTTACCTTCCCCCCCTGCCCACCTGGCAGGCACCCATGCCTCAGCATACCACGTCCCCGCTCTTGCCTCTGTGACCCATCCCCCTATCCCGCCATGTGGGGTCCACCTTTCACCCCCCATGGCCAGCCCGAGGGACCAGCACATCTGCTCCCCATTCAGACTCCTATAACCATATCTGCCCCCATCCCCTGCACCCCGTGTGGATTTGTCACTCCTACAGCTTGGCACCTCTACCCTGCTTGCCCCTTTCCCCCTTCCCCCATGCCTATGTGCATTGTCATAAGAACATAAGAACATAAGATATGCCATACTGGGTCAGACCAAGGTCCATCAAGCCCAGTATTCTGTTTCCAACAGTGGCCAATCTAGGTCACATGTACCTAGCAGTTTCCCCAAGAGACACAAATTCCACAATGCTTGTACTGGGTCAAGCATTGATATCTTCGGTCACTTCTTAATAATGGTTTATGGACCTTTCCTCCAGGATCTTGTCCAAACCTTTTTTAAACCCAGCAACACTAACAGCCTTTACTACATCCTCCGGTAACAAATTCCAGAGTTTGATTACACGTTGAGTGAAAAAATATTTTCTTTTATTAGTCTTAAATAGTTTACCCTGTAGCTTCATTACATGTCCCCTAGTCTTTCTATATTCTGATAAGGTAAACAATCGATCTACGTTTACCCGTTCTACTCCGTTCATTAATTTATAGACTTCTATCATATCTCCCCTCAGCCATCTCTTTTCCAGGTTAAAGAGCCCTAACTTTTTTAGCCTTTCTTCATAGGAGTATCCTTCCATCCCCTTTACCATTTTGGTGGCTCTTCTCTGTACCTTTTCTAAAATCACTATATCCTTTTTAAGATACGGCGACCAGAATTGCACACAATATTCAAGGTGCGGTCTCACCATGGAACGATATAGAGGCATTATAATATCTTTTGTTTTATTTTCCATTCCTTTCCTTATCATACCTAGCATTCTATTTGCTCTCTTGGCCGCCGCTGCACACTGGGCCGAGGGTTTTAACATGGTATCCACAATGGTATCATGCTCCCTCTATGGTGTCCCACCACACACCAGTGTCTGTACCCCTGCCCCCAATATCACACCTGACCTTAGTTTTCTCCCTTTTGTCCATCATGGTGTCCATGGCAGCCCCCACCCCTGGCATCTGCTGACCCCCGTACTGTCATATGTTACCACCCAGCCAGATGCTATGTGCTTTTCCCAGTGCATGGGGGAATGGATGTACACAGCCAGGCACATGGCCATGGCACACAGACACATTGGCATGCCGTGCCCCCTTCATGCCACACCTGACAGGGGGCATGTGCTCTGTCCGTGTGACATCAGGTGCGTAGCTGTGCTGTGTGGCACCCATGCCATGCGCAGCGCCATGCGTACAACATTAGCATATGCCTTCCACCATGGGTCTGGCCATGGTGGCCCAGTGCTACCCCCCTGCACATGAGGTGCTGCATCTGTTGGCGCCCATAGCCATACACCGCCCTTGCCATGGGGTGTCTACCATGTTCGGGTATGGTGACATGCACTCACACACACACAGGCATGCATACGACTGACATTCTCACCTCTCTGCCATGTGGCTAGATGGGACACTGGACCAGCGTGCATTTGTTAAACATATGTACATTATTTATTTACAAGTTGGTCATGCCATTGTTGTGCATTGCACCTCCCTCTCCCGGTGGCGATGGCAGTCCCGGGGCACAGGCTGGCACAGGGCGGGGGTCACGTATGTGGCTGCCCCTCACTCCCCCTGGGGGCCTCCTGGGCTGGATGGCTGGCCAGCTGTGCTTGCCTCACCCCTCTCCCACAGCATGCACAGCTGGTCATCCACCATGGACAGGGACACCAGCACCTGCCCCAGGATGTGAGTGTGCTCCCAATGGGTGTAGACCTGGGCACGCACCGCTGCAGCCAGGCGTAGGCTGCACATGCAGCCACACAGACACATGTCCCCCCTTGTCTGTGTGCCTACATGTACGGCACGTCTGCCTGTGGCACTGGGTGGCAGGCCCTCGCCCAGTTGGGGACAGCACTAGCACCATGGGGCAGGTGGCTGGGGCTCCCAGTGCCCTGTGCCACTCAGGACTGCCCATCCCCTCCTGCTTCCAACCCCTCCCCCTCCACCCCTCACTCCCCTCCTCCCCCTCCCCCCCACATGGGGCTCCCACAGACCCTCGCTCCCCCTTGCTCCCCTCCACCTTCCCCACCTCCTCCTCCTCCTCAACACCTCCCCCTCCCCCTCCATGCTTCTGGCTCCCCCTCCTTTTCGGGGTCTATGCCAGCTGCTGCCTCTGGGCCCCCTCTGGCTATTTGGCCTGCGCTGCCTGGCCTGGTCCAGCATCCAGCCCTGCTGGGCCCTCGTTTGCTTCTGTGGCCACTGTGGGGGAAAGACATGCATTACCACCACCGTCACAATGCATACACATCACAGGTACATGACCTGCAGCCGCACAGGCTGCTGGCCTACATGGACATGCCATGGAGCATGGCACAGTTGGCATCACTCACCATCGCGCTGGTCCTGCAGCTCAGCATGTACCCCGGCCAGGAACCTTGGGTACCTGGCTTTCAGCTCCCGACCCTTCTTACGTAGGTCCTCCACCTGTGGACACAGCAAGGTATGGGACCATTAGGGGCCAGTCATCATGGCCCATCCTGGGCTACACAACATACATAACTGGGGGCAGCAGGTGGCTACCTCCGATGCGTGCTGTGGGTCCATTGCTCACTGTTGACCATGGCACACACATGTGTGCACATGTCTGGGTTGCCCCCTATGTATGCTGCATTTGGGCTGCCTGCCACACCTTTCCAGCCCATTGACCTGGCCGCGCATGGCCCTACACCACCATGTCATATGTGCCACTGCCATGCTGCGTGTCACATGTGCCATTGATGGTGGACATGCATGGCACCATCATCCATACACAGTGTACCCGGGAGGGGGCAGGGCTTGCACCGCACCCCATACATATGCACTGTGACAGCATGTCAGCTACGCCCATCTGCCTGGCTAAAACACATGTCCAACATATGCACAGGCTGCGTGGCATGTGCCGCTGTGTGCATGGGGGGGCTGATCATGTGTGCCACCATTGGGCCTTGGGCACAGCACCAGCCATGACCATGTGGGGACAGGCTGTGGGCCACCACATGCTCTCTGGGGTCCTGGGGCAACATGGGGGTGGGCCAGACCCGCACCCACCGGCCTGTGCACCTATCATTACCCCAGGGTGACTGACCTACCACCCAGATGTGGCCTGTGGCAGCCCTGTGAAACTAACCCACGGTCAGTTATGTCAGCACCAGGATGGATAACGGGACTCTTCAATGAGCCCTGAGGCATCCTGGGGCTAAAGGAAGCCCTGTGATACTGTAACAGGTGAAGATACATTAGCACCAAGATGGATGACAGGGCTCTGCAATGAGGCCTGGGGAACCCTGGGGCTAAGGCAACCCAGTGGGCTGTAACAGGAGCAAATACCACACATCCAGGATGACAGAGACAGCTATTGCATGGGGCATGGGGCAACCTGGGGCTGCGGCTTCCCTGTGGAACTGTTACAGGTGCAACTACCATAAAACCAGGATCACTAACTGGGCTCTGCATTGAGGCCTGGGGCATCCTGGGGCTAAGGCAGTGCTGTGAGACTAAACCAGGGTCAGGTAGCTCAGCACCAGGATGGATAACAGGGCTCTGCAAGGAGGCCTGGGGCATCCTGGGGCTAAGGCAGCCCTGTAAAACAGTGACAGGAGCAACCACCATACAACCAGGATAGATGACAAGGCTCTGTGATGAGGCCTGGGGCATCCTGGGGCTAGGGCAGCCCTGTGAAACTGTAACAGGTCTAACCACCATACAACTAGGGTGATTAACAGGGCTCTGTGATAAAGCCAGGGGCATCCTGATGCTGAGGCAGCCCTGCGAAACTGATCCAGGGGCAGGTACCTCAGCACCAGGATGGATAACAGGGCTCTGCAAGGAGGCCTGGGGCATCCTGGGGCTAAGGCAGCCCTGTGAGACTAAACCAGGGGCAGGTAGCTCAGCACCAGGATGGATAACAGGGCTCTGCAAGGAGGCCTGGGGCATCCTGGGGCTAGGGCAGCCCTGTGAAACTGATCCAGGAGCAGGTACCTCAGCACCAGGAAGGGTAACAGGGCTCTGTATTGAGGCCTGGGGCATCCTGGGGCTAAGGCAGTCCTGTGAAACTGTAACAGGTGCAACCAACATACAACCAGGGTGATTAACAGGGCTCTGTGATGAAGCCAGGGGCATCCTGGGACTGAGGCAGCCCTGTGAAACTGAACCAGGGGCAGGTACCTCAGCACCAGGATGGATAACAGAGCTCTGCAAGGAGGTCTGGGGCATCCTGGGGCTAGGGCAGCCCTGTGAAACAGTGACAGGAACAACCACCATACAACCAGGATGGATGACAGGGCTCTGTGATGAGGCCTGGGGCATCCTGGGGCTAGGGAAGCCCTGTGAAACTGTAACAGGGCAACCACCATACAGCCAGGGTGATTAACAGGGCTCTGTGATGAAGCCTGGGGCATCCTGCTGCTGAGGCAGCCCTGTGAACCTAAACCAGGGACAGGTACCTCAGCGCCAGGATGGATATCAAGGCTCTGCAAGGAGGCCTGGGGCATCCTGGGGCTAGGGCAGCCCTGTGAAACTAATCCAGGAGCAGGTACCTCAGCATCAGGCAGGGTAACAGGGCTCTGCATTGAGGCCTGGGGCATCCTGTGGCTAAGGCAGCCCTGTGAAACTGATCCAGGAGCAGGTACCTCAGCACCAGGAAGGGTAACAAGGCTCTGCATTGAGGCCTGGGACATCCTGGGGCTAAGGCAGCCCTCTGAAACTGTAAGAGGTGCAACTACCATACAACCAGGGTGATTATCAGGGCTCTGTGATGAAGCCTGGGGCATCCTGCTGCTGAGGCAGCCCTGTGAACCTAAACCAGGGGCAGGTACTTCAGCGCCAGGATGGATAACAGGGCTTTGCAAGGAGGCCTGGGGCATCCTGAGGCTAAGGCAGCCCTGTGAAACTGATCCAGGAGCAGGTACCTCAGCACCAGGATGGATAACAGGGCTCTGCAAGGAGGCCTGGGGCATCCTGGGGCTAAGGCAGCCCTGTGAAACTGATGCAGGAGCAGTTACCTCAGCACCAGGAAGGGTAACAGGGCTCTGCATTGAGGCCTGGGGCATCCTGGGGCTAAGGCAGCCCTGTGGAACTGTAACAGATGCAACCACCATACTACTAGGGTGATTAACAGGACTCTGTGATGAAGCCAGAGGCATCCTGGGGCTGAGGCAGCCCAGTGAAACTGAACCAGGGGCAGGTACCTCAGCACCAGGATGGATAACAGGGCTCTGCAAGGAGGCCTGGGGCATCCTGGGGCTAGGGCAGTCCTGTAAAACAGTGACAGGAGCAACCACCATATAACCAGGATGGAAGACAGGGCTTTTTGATGAGGCCTGGGGCATCCTGGGGCTAGGGCAGTCCTGTGAACCTAAACTAGGGGCAGGTACCTCAGTGCCTGGATGGATAACAGGGCTCTGCAAGGAGGCCTGGGGCATCCTGGGGCTAAGGCAGCCCTGTGAAACTAAACCAGGGGCAGGTAGCTCAGCACCAGGGTTAGGGTTGCCAACTGGACGGTTTTCAGCCGGTCTGGCCGGTTTTTCCACGGCCAGGCCGGCTGCCGGTGCAGAGGCAAAACCGGCCCTTTAAAAGCCGGTTTTTTTGCTCTGGCCGCAAGATCGGGAGCGGCCTGAGCAAAAAAAACGGCTTTTCTCCGCTTCAGAGGGAGCCGGGGAAGCCCGCGCGAGGCCCCGGCTCCCTCTGAACAGCCACCAGCGTGAAGAGCCTTTACCTTCACGCTGGCGTTTGTTCCTGTGAAGCCGCGAATGCTGGGAAAGGTTAAAGGGCAACCTTTAACCTTTCCCAGCATTCGCGGCTTCACAGGAACAGCCGCCAGCGTGAAGGTAAAGGCTCTTCACGCTGGTGGCTGTTCAGAGGGAGCCGGGGCCTCGCGCGGGCTTCCCCGGCTCCCTCTGAAGCCTCAGACAGCCGCGATGCTGGTCCGGGGGGGGGGGGGGGAAGGGATGCCTGGGCGTTGGTGGGGGGGCCGGGACGGGGAAAGGGCTAAGGGGGGGGGGACGTGGACAGGAAAAGGGCGAAGGGGGGGGGGGGACTTGGACTGGAAAAAGTATAAGGGGGGGGGGGACTTGGACTTGGACTGGAAAAGGGCTAAGGGGGGGGGACTTGGACTGGAAAAGGGCTAAAGGGGGGGACTTGGACTGGAAAAGGGCTAAGGGGGGGACTTGGACTGGAAAAGGGCTAAAGGGGGGGCGAGGACGGGAAAAGGGCGAACGGGGGGGGACTTGGAAATGAAAGGGGCTAAAGGGGGGGAAGTGGACTGGAAAAGGGCTAAGGGGGGGGACTAGGACAGGAAAAGGCCGAAAGGGGGGGACTTGGACTGGAAAAGGGCTAAGGGGGGGGGGGGGAGTTGGACTGTAAAAGGGATAAAGGGGGGGACCGGGAGTGTAAAGGGGCTAAGGGGGGGGGACATGGCCTGGAAAGGGGTTGTGATGGGGGTGGAGGGGACCTGGACCAGAAAAGGGCTATGGGGGGGGGGGGTGAACTTGGACTGGAAATAGGCTGTGATGGGGGGGGGGACCAGGACTGTAAAAGGGGTATGGGGGGGGGGGACATGGACTGGAAATGGGTGGTGTTGGGGGTGGAAGGGACCTGGACTGGAAAAGGGCTATGGGGGGGGGGGGAACTTGGACTGGAAATGGGCTATGGTGGAGGAAGGGGGATCTTGGACTGGAAATAGGCTGTGATTAGGGGGGCTAGGACTGCAAATGGGCTGTGATTGGGGGGGGGGGGGAGCTAGGACTGGAAATGGCCTGTGATGTGAGGGCTAGCACTGGAAATGGGCTGATGAAGAGCTGGAATAGGACTGGAAATGGGCTGATGTGGGGCATGGGAGAATGGGACTAGAAGGGAGTGGATGCTGGGTGGTTCTAGAACTATACGGGAACTGATTTGGGGGGAGGACTAGAATGGATGGGGAATGAGAATAGAGAGGGGAAAAAATATTTTGTGTGGAAGAAAAGTCTATGATGGGCCGGTATTGGGAGAGTAAGAGGGGCTTGAGAATGGAAGGGTGAAATTTAAACGGATGATAAAGGAATAAGGAAAGAATTGGGGGAAAGAGCAAAAGGGAAACAATCAGTATGTTAAAGCAGAAATAGAGAGAGAATGGAAAACATCTGAAAGAGAAGAAAGGACAAATGGATAGCTCGCAGAAGACATGAAGAAACCAGAAGAAAGTGACTGGAGCAATTGCAACTGAAAAATAAAACGCCCAAACAGAAGGTAGAAAAATACTTTTTATTTTGAATTTATTAACTGGAATATGTCTGGTCTGGGAAGTGTGTATTGCTAACATCTTTGCGTTTTTGTTTAGTGCAAGAGGAAATTACTTTATAGTTTTATTTCTCCAGTGTTGTACATTTCATGTTTGGATTTTGGGGTTCCCAGTTTAATTATTATCTGACCAAGGAAGTTAGCCTACACGTATCCTCGGTAATTTTTGTGGGTGGGGCTGGGGGCGGGGCAGGGGTGGGACTAGGGGCGGAGAATGGGTGGAGCATGGCGAGCCACAGGTGTCGGGTTTTTCTCGGTGAAAAAGTTGGCAACCCTAACCAGGGTGGATAGCAGGGCTCTGCAATGATGCCTGGGGCATCCTGGGGCTAAGACAGCCCTGTGAAACAGTGACAGGAGCAACCTCCATACAACCAGGATGTATGACAGGGCTCTGTGATGAGGCTTGGGGCATCCTGGGGTTGAGGCAGCCCTGTGAACCTAAACCAGGGGCAGTTACCTCAGTGCCAGGATGGATAACAGGGCTCTGCAAGGAGGCCTGGGGCATCCTGGGGCTAAGGCAGCCTTGTGAAACTAAACCAGAAGCAGGTACCTCAGCACCAGGATGGATAACAGGGCTCTGCAAGGAGGCCTGGGGCATCCTGGAGCTAAGGCAGCCCTGTCAAACTGATCCAGGAGCAGTTACCTCAGCACCAGGAAGGGTAACAGGGCTCTGCATTGAGGTCTGGGGCATCCTGGGGCTAAGGCAGCCCTGTGGAACTGTAAGAGATGCAACCACCATACAACCAGGGTGATTAACAGGGCTCTGTGATGAAGCCAGGGACATCCTGGGGCTGAGGCAGCTCAGTGAAACTGAACCAGGGGCAGGTACCTCAGCACCAGGATGGATAACAGGGCTCTGCAAGGAGGCCTGGGGCATCCTGGGGCTAGGGCAGCCCTGTGAAACAGTAATAGGAGCAACCACCATACAACCAGGATGGATGACAGGGCTCTTTGATGAGGCCTGGGGCATCCTCGGGTTAGGGCAGCCCTGTGAAACTGTAACAGGTGCATCCACCTTACAACCAGGGTGATTAACAGGGCTCTGTGATGAAGCCTGGGGCATCCTGCTGCTGAGGCAGCCCTGTGAACCTAAACCAGCGGCAGGTACCTCAGCGCCAGGATGGATAACAGGGCTCTGCAAAGAGGCCTGGGGCATCCTGGGGCTAAGGCAGCCCTGTGCAACTAAACCAGGAGCAGGTACCTCAGTACCAGGATGGATAACAGGGCTCTGCAAGGAGGCCTGGGGCATCCTAGGGCTAAGGCAGCCCTGTGAAACTAAACCAAGGGCAGGTAGCTCAGCACTAGGATGGATAACAGGGCTCTGCAATGTTGCCTGAGGCATCCTGGGGCTAAGGCAGCCCTGTGAAACTGCAACAGGTGCAACCACCATACAACCAGGGTGATTAACAGGGCTCTGTGATGAAGGCTGGGGCATCCTGCTGCTGAGGCAGCCCTATGAAACTGATCCAGGGGCAGGTACCTCAGCGCCAGGATGGATAACAGGGCTCTGCAAGGAGGCCTGGGACATCCTGGGGCAGAGGCAGCCCTGTGAAACTAAACCAGGAGCAGGTACCTCAGCACCAGGATGGGTAATAGGGCTCTGTAATGTGGCCCTAGGCATCCTGGTGATGGGGCATATCTGTGAGCCTGCAGAAGGGCCAAGTACCTCAGCACGTGGGTGATTCAGCCACCTTTCCTGGCCAGTCTAACATCTCTTGGGAGACAATATTCTGACGAGATATTCCTATTATATGGTATATCATACATGATCAGAGCAGGCGGTAGATCATTATTAGCTGCTATTGCATATGGTGGGTACAGTTTCCTGATATATACGACATCGTAGTCCAGATGCGGGATGTGTTTTAATTACTTCGAGCAAGCCTTCAAAGGGTTGACAGACCTCTGTGATGCTGGCTGGTGCATCCTGCAGATGGGGCAGACCTGCACACATCAGCCGTGAGGCCTACAATGATTCCTGGTTGCCCCACATATACATCCTATTCCATTGCTGCACATGTCTGATATGTCTGTTGGTTGCTGGATATTGGTTTGCACTGCTAGGTCTGTGTGCCTGTCCCCATGCACTTACCTTACATGGGTAGTCTGCAGCGCGATTGTAGCGCCTGGTGAGGTGCACCCATGACCTCCTCACCCTGTTGAGGTTTTGTCTGCGTGATGAGCCAGGGAACAGACGCTCCTGGCGCAGACAGATAAGTTCAGCCAGCAGGTGCAGGTCTGCATCGGAGAACGCAGGCTTCCTTGATCTAGCAGCCATCTTGTCTGCTGTGTGTGCTCAACGTTCCAATGATGCAGTGACAGCGCAGCTGCGCATTGCGTGCGTGCCCCAGAGCGTACCCCCACGTGTACTGCCATGCGTAATACCCGCGCGTAATGCCGTGCATTTCCCGCACGCACGTACTGCCGTGCGTGCACCCGTGCGTACCCCCGCGCGTATACACGTTTGAGACCTTTTTGGTATTTGTTATGTTTCAGGCATTCTGTAATGTTTCTCGTCACAGCTATTATTTGTGGGTGGGACGTGCCATATTCCCATCCTTTTGGCATTATTGTAACCTCTTCCGTAGTTTGAGGTTGACATTACACCCTTTCCAGACATATTGCAAAACCCCGGCCTCATTATGGCACTGTAGCGCACTCCTTTGGCAACAGGTGTTGGGGTGGGGGGGGGGGGCTTGATGATGCAGGATTTGACAGGATGTTTTTTTATATATATAATAAATATATATATATATTTATGTATCTCACATATCTTATATGCTGCTTCTCATGATACCAGTGTGGTTTACATTTCACAAACTTATATTACATTGCAGAGGGCATTGTGACTCAGGGAAAACTAAATTTACAGGGAACATAGGCAATGTTGGGTTAGCTAGCTTGAACATGACCATGGGGCGCACCTGTGCGACTAGGGACCCCGGGCCTTCCGGCACATGGTTGTTGTTCTTTGGTGGAATTTGACCCTGCAACCTTCCGGCTTGGGGGTGACTGGCCCCAATCACTAAGCCACCTCTCCAATGACACATACTGATGAAAAATTGGGCTGTAGATGGCGCGGATCCATATCCCCCTGTGGGGGCGGTGGCGGGAGGATATTTACAATGCTGGGTCGACAGCGCAGTGGTGGTACCATGCACATCGGTCACAGGCAAGGCACGCACACAGATGAGCAATGCGGGACAGGGTACCAGTGCAGGACATTGGGTGACACCCTGCACAGCCAGACAGGACTCTCTACACAGCTGCCAGATGCAGATAGATGGACGGGGGGAGTTTGGCATCTGTCTTGTGGTTATTCTGGCCTGGCAGCATGGCTCTGTATGGATACGCCTGTTGCAGCATGCAAGACATCAGAGTTGGGCAGCCATGAGGGGGGAAACAACATGGAGCTATAATTTAAATCAAATAAGAATATAGATTAGCACAAAAGGCAAAACAGGGTCAGTACTCTTTGAGCAGCAAATAAAGTCTTCTAGAGACCTTTACAAAGAGGCCTTCTACCTAGGGGGCAAGAGACCTGTGAAACTTTTTCAATAGGTGTTAACACAGGTGGCAGTTCAAAAGGCCATTTTGAAAGACTCCTATCCAAGCAAGGACTGTTAATCATCCAGGAAGTTGGTCACAGCTTACCTCAGCAGCACAGGCATAAATAGCTCAACCAGAGCTCTGTGATCCTCAGTCTTGAAGGACTAGAAAAGGGGACTGTTACTTCTGGAGAGAGATCTGCAATTGTGAGTATATACTTCTGGGAATTTTGTGAAAGGAATTCTTTCTATTAAAGCTATTTAATCTGTGAACCCACTATTTTTTGTTAAATCAGTCAGGGCCTAGTAGCAGCAGTTTAAGGTTAAATTTAAAACACAGAAGAGAACTTTCTGGTTACATTTCATACCCAGCAGAGAGCTTGTAGTTTTAATTTAATAGTCACTCAGGGCCTAGTATCAGCAAAGTACTTTTAGTTTAAATTTAAAACACAGAAGAGAGCTTTCTGGTTAAATTTGGAACCGAGCAGAGAGCTGTAGTTTAAATTTAATAGTCACTCAGGGCCTAGCATCAGCAAAGAACTTTTAGTTTAAATTTAAAACACAGAAGAGAGCTTTCTGGTTAAATTTAGAACCCAGCAGAGAGCTTGTAGTTTAAATTTCATAATAAGTTAGAGCCTAGCAGCAGCAAAGAGCTATCATTTAAATCAAATAAGAATATAGCTTACCTCAGCAGCACAGGACAGGGTACTGTGTAGCAGCCCTCTTTTAATAAGTGTTATTTCCCTCACTCCCTCCCTCCCCACACCCACCCACCCCTGGGATAATCGTTGCTTTATAGGTACTTACACATCTTAAAAGACAGGAGGGGCTCTCAGGTGAAGCTCGTTACCCAAATCAGTCATACACTAAGGACCTGAGATTAATTAAGCTTCAGGAGAACAAGGTATATTAAACGTATTAGGTACAGTTTTATTGGTATAAATATCCATAGCAACCCTTAGTAAGTAAAGAACTTAAAGACCTAAACAGAAACTTAAAACTAAGATGCAGACAGCAGTCCAGCAGCGAGATGGGGGCTTTCCAGTCTTTTGCATTGAGTGTCACATGCATGATTTTTCTCCCAGTTGGTGAGAGGTCTTATGTGTGCACTAGGTTCAAGGAGCTCTTTGCTCTCAGGGAACAAGTCTGTTCTCTAGAGTCTAGAGTAGTAGACTTGGAAAACATAAGAAAGACAGAGAGGTACATAGACAAGACCTACAGGGATATAGTCCTGAAGTCCCACCTCCAGTCTGGCAGCATCCCTGTTGCCATGGAGGAGAGAGGTCACGTGACAGGAGAGCATCACGTTTCTCCAGGGCCATGTGCCCATGAGGGAAGGGTTAGGACAGCCATTATAGTTGGAGATTCGATCATTAGGCATGTAGATAGCTGGGTGGCTGGTGGACGTGAGGATCGCCTGCTAACATGCCTGCCTGGTGTGAAGGTAGCGGACCTCACGCGCTACCTAGATAAGGCCTTAGATAGTGCTGGGGAGGAGTCTGCTGTCTTGGTACATGTCGGTACCAATGACATAGGAAAATGTGGTAGGGAGGTTCTGGAGGCTAAATTTAGGCTTTTAGGTAGGAAGTTGAAATCCAGAACTTCCAGGGTAGCGTTCTCTGAAATGCTTCCTGTTCCACGCGCAGGACCCAAAGGGCAGGCAGAGCTCCGGAGTCTCAATGCGTGGATGAGACAATGGTGCAGAGATGAGGGGTTAGGATTTGTTAGGAACTGGGGAACATTCTGGGGAAAGGAGGGGCTTTTCTCAAGGGATGGGCTTCACCTTAACCAGGATGGAACCAGGCTGCTGGCATTAACCCTTAAAAAGGAGATAGAGCAGCTTTTAAACTAGATAATAGGGGAAAGCCGACAGTCGCCCAAGAGCGGATGGTTCGGAAGAATGTATCCTTGAAGGATACAACCAAAAGCAGAGAGGTTCCAAAAAAGAGTAAAGTAGCCCAAATGCCCTCGAGTATGGAGCAGACAGAGCTTAAAGATCCCAAATTACCCATGTCTACCAATAGCCAAATTAATATGAATAAAATACAGTCTCTAAAATGCTTGTATGCAAATGCTAGAAGTCTAAAAATAAGATGGGAGAGTTAGAATATATAGCACTAAATGAGAGGTTAGATATGATTGGAATATCAGAGACATGGTGGAAGGAGGACAACCAGTGGGACACTGTGATACCTGGGTACAAACTATATCGTAATGGTAGAACTGATCAAATTGGTGGAGGGGTTGCGCTCTATGTTAGAGAGGGCATTGAGTTAGAAAGGATTAAAGTTTTGCAGGAAACTAAATTTGCTGTAGAATCTCTATGGATTGAAATTCCATGTAAAAAGGGGAAGGCGATGGCAGTGGGGGTGTACTATCGACCGCCTGACCAGAATGAACAAATGGATGATGAAATGCTCAAAGAAATCAAGGAAGCTAACAAAAGTCACAGCAGAGTAGTAATAATGGGTGATTTCAATTACCCCGGTATCGACTGGGTCAGTGTCACGGCAGGACATGCTAGGGAGATAAAGTTCCTAGATGAAATAAATGACTGCTTCTTGGAGCAGCTGGTTCATGAACCGACCAGAGGGGAAGCCATATTAGACCTAGTCCTTAGTGGAACACCAGATCTAGTGCAAGAGATAAGGGTGTTGGGGCCACTTGGCAGTAGTGATCATAGCATGATCGCCTTTGATTTAATTAGTGGAGGAGGGATAGTAAGGAAATTTACAGTACTATCTTTTAACTTTCGAAAGGGAGACTATGATAAAATGAGGAAAATAGTTAAGAAAAAACTAAAAGGAGCAGTTGCAAAGGTTAAAGACTTACATCAAGCTTGGGTGTTGTTGAAAAATACTATCTTGGAAGCCCAGACCAGCTGTATTCCACGCTTTAAGAAAAGTGGAAGGAAGTCCAAAAAACTGCCAGCATGGTTTAAAGGTGAGGTCAGAGAGGCTGTTGTTGCCAAAAAAAAGCATCTTTCAGGAAATAGAAAAAAGAGCCAAACGACGAAACCTGGAAACAGCACAAGCACTGGCAGTTCAAATGCAAGGCATTGATATAGCAGGCAAAGGGAGAATTTGAAAAGAAGCTTGCTGCGGATGCAAAAATGCAAAATAAAGATTTTTTCAAGTACATTCGTAGCAAAAAAACCTGTGAGAGACTCAGTTGGTCCATTAGATGATAGAGGAGTTAAAGGGGCACTAAGAGGCGACAAGGCAATAGCGGAGAGACTGAATGAATTCTTTGCTTCAGTCTTTACTGAGGAAGATGTAGGGATGTTACCCATGACTGAAGTGGTATTTAAAGGTGCGAAAGAATTGAAGGAAATATCGATACATCGGGAAGATGTATTACAACTATTAGATAAACTGAGGAGTAGCAAATCACCTGGGCTGGATGGTATACATGCAAGGGTGTTGAAAGATCTGAAATATGAGATTGCAGACCTGCTATTAGTAATCTGTGAACTATCTTTAAAATCATCTCTAATACCTGAAGATTGGAGGATCGCCAATGTAACACCAATTTTTAAAAAGGGTTCCAGGGGTGATCCGGGAAACTAGACCGGTGAGCCTCACGTCAGTACTGGGAAAAATGGTAGAAACCATCATAAAGAATAAAATTACTCAGCATGTAGATCGTCATGGTCTAATGGGAGACAGCCAACATGGCTTTAGACAAGGAAGATCTTGTCTTACTAATCTGTTATGTTTTTTTGAAAGTGTGAATAAACAGGTGGACAAAGGTGAGTCGGTTGATATAGTGTATTTGGACTTTCAGAAAGCCTTTGACAAGGTCCCTCATCAGAGACTTTTGGCAAAACTAAAGAGTCATGGGATAGGAACTGGTTAAAAGATAGAAACCAGAGGGTTGGGCTAAGAGTCATGTGGATCAGGAACTGGTTAAAAGATAGAAACCAGAGGGTTGGGCTAAGTGGCCAATTTTCCCAATGGAGAAAGGTGAATAGTGGTGTACCCCAGGGATCTGTTCTGGGTCCGCTGCTTTTTGACATATTCATAAATGACCTGGAAAGTGGAATAACGAGTGAGGTTATCAAATTTGCAGATGACACAAAACTATTTAAAGTTGTTAAAACCCAAGAGGATTGTGGAAAATTGCAAGAGGATTTTGATAAATTGGAAGACTGGGCATCAAAATGGCAGATGAAATTTAATGTGGACAAGTGCGAAGTTATGCACCTAGGGAAGAACAACCCAAACTATGGTTACACAATGCAAGGTTCCATATTAGGAACCACCACCCAGGAAAAAGATTTAGGCGTCATTGTGGATAACATGTTAAAACTCTTGGCCCAGTGTGCAGCGGCAGCCAAGTGAGCAAATAGAATGCTAGGTATCATAAGGAAAGGAATGGAAAATAAAACAAAAGATATTATAATGCCTCTATACCGTTCCATGGTGAGACCACACCTTGAATATTGTGTGCAATTCTGGTCGCCGTATCTTAAAAAGGATATAGCGTTATTAGAAAAGGTTCAGAGAAGAGCCACCAAAATGGTAAAGGGGATGGAAGGATACTCCTATGAAGAAAGGCTAAAAAGGTTAGGGCTCTTTAACCTGGAAAAGAGACGGCTGAGGGGAGATATGATAGAAGTCTATAAATTAATGAACGGAGTAGAATGGTTAAACGTAGATTGATTGTTTACGTTATCAGAATAGAGAAAGACTAGGGGACATGCAATGAAGCTACAGGGTAAACTATTTAAGACTAATAAAAGAAAATATTTTTTCACTCAACGTGTAATCAAACTCTGGAATTTGTTACCAGAGGATGTAGTAAAGGCTGTTAGTGTAGCTGGGTTTAAAAAAGGTTTGGACAAGTTCCTGGAGGAAATGTACATAAACCATTATTAAGAAGGGACCCAGGATATCAATGCTTGACCCAGTACAAGCATTGCGGAACCTGTGTCTTTTGGGGAAACTGCTAGGTACGTACGACCTAGATTGGTCACTGTTGGAAACAGGATACTGGGCTTGATGGACCTTGGTCTGACCCAGTACGGCATATCTTATGTTATGTTATAGTCACTGTTTTGCAACATCAGTGTACTAAAGAGTGGTCTATACCTCTATTGCCTGTTGTACAGCAGTGGCTGGTTACTGAGTGCAGGTCACTGCAGAAACCATCTGCTCTTTGCACCAGGATAGGTTTACAGCACCAGCACCCATGATGCATTGCACATTTGGAACAGCGGTCTACGGCTGTTCACCAATTGTGGTATGTGCCTGTCCATTACCACAGCTTGTTTGGATGGCCTGCCATGCGTGATACTGACACATACTGGCTGCAGACCCCGCCATTGTGCAGGTTCTGTGTTCACCTTGAGGGTAATGATGTGTGCACAGAACTAGGTCCACAGTACATAGAGAAACATAGAAACATAATGACAGAAAAAGACCACATGGCCTATCTAGTCTGTCCTTCCATATCAACAACTACAACAGTCCACTTTTTACCTTTAGAGATTCTCTGTGTTTGTCCCATGCTTTTTTGAATTCAGTTACTGTCCTCATCTCTACCACCTCCACTGGGAGACTATTCCATGAATCCACTACTCTTTCCGTAAAGAAATATTTCCGCATATCACTCCTGAATCTATCTCCCTTCACCCTCATCCCATGTCCCCTCGTAGCAGAACTTGCTTTCAATTGAAAGAGGCTCTCTCCCTGAACATTTATGCCACGGAGGTATTTAAACATCTCAATCATATCACCTCTATCCCGCCTTTCCTCTAAGGTGTACATATTAAGATCCTTAAGTCTGTCCTCATATGCTTTATAATGAAGCCCACTAATCATTTTAGTAGCCACCCTCTGCACCGACTCCATCCTGTTCACATCCTTTTGAAGGTGCGGTCTCCAGAATTGCACACTATACTCCAAATGAGGTCGCAACAAAGACTTATACAGAGGCATTATCACCTTCTTTTTTCTGCTAGCCATTCCTCTCCGTATGCACCCAAGCATCCTTCTAGCTTTTGCCGTCGCCTTTTCTACCTGTTTAGCTACTTTAAGATCATCAGACACAACCACGCCTAGGTCCTGCTCTTCTTTAGTGGACAAAAGTACTTCACCTCCTATACTGTATTGCTCCCTTGGATTGCTGCAGCCCAAATGCATGACCTTACATTTTTTAACATTAAATCCCAGCTGCCAAATTCTAGACCATTCTTTAAGCTTAGCTAGATCCCTCCTCATGTTATCTACACCTTCCTGGGTGTCTACTCTATTGCAGATTTTGGTATCATCTGCAAAGAGGCAAGCCTTACCCGACAGCCCTTCTACTATATCAATAACAAAGATGTTAAAAAGAATCGGACCAAGGACAGATCCCTGGGGCACACCACTGGTAACATCCTTCTCCTCAGAGTGAGCTCCATTTACTTGCACTCTTTGTCGCCTCCCACCCAACCAATTTCTAACCCAAGCAGTAACTTTAGGGTCCATCCCTAGGGTGCTCAGTTTGTTTATAAGTCACCTGTGAGGAACAGTGTCAAAAGCTTTACTGAAATCTAAATACACCACATCTAGAGCTCTCCCTCGGTCCAACTCCCTGGTCACCCAGTCAAAGAAATCAATCAGATTTGTCTGACAAGACCTGCCTCTGGTGAATCCATGCTGCCTCGGATCCTGTAATCCGCTGGACTCCAGAAACCTCACTATTTTCTCTTTCAGCAGCGTTTCCAATAATTTACTCACCACCGAAGTTAAACTAACCGGCCTGTAGTTTTCAACCACATCCTTACTTCTGCTTTTGTGAGAAGGTACCACATGAGCCTCTCTCCAGTCCTTTGGCACCACTCCCGACTCCAAGGAGGCATTGAAAAGGTCAGTCAGTGGAGTTGCTAGAACGTCCCCAAGTTCCCTCAGTATTCTCGGGTGTATCCCATCTGTTCCCATCGCTTTGTCTACTTTAAGTTGAGCTAGTTTCTCACGAACACAGTCTTCTGAAAATTGTTCAAGATGTCCCTCGCTTCTGTTCCTATTTGTGGGTGTTTTCTGAGGTCCTGCTCCTGGTTCTTCATCTGTGAACACAGAACAAAAATATTTGTTGAGCAATTCCGCTTTATCCTTATCAGCTTCTACATATTCCCTCCCTGCACCCTTGAGTCTGACAATACCACTTTTGCCCTTCCTCTTCTCACTAATATATCTGAAAAGTGTCTTATCCCCCCATTTTATTGCATTGGCTATTTCCTCCTCCTTTTGAATCTTTGCCTTCTTGACTACTTTGCTAGCTTCTCTAAGTTTTTCCAAATACAGATGCCTGTCTTCCTCTCTCTGTGATCTCTTGTATTTCATGAAGGCCTCCCTCTTTTTCTTCACTTTTTTCAGCTACTTCCTTCGAAAACCATAGCGGTCTCCTTTTCCTTTTGCCTTTATTTACCATTTTAACAAAAAAGGTTGGTTGCCCTTAAAATACCCCCTTTCAGTTTTGCCCACTGTTTTTCTACATCCCCCAGCTGTTCCCATCCCACTAACGACTCCCTGAGGTATTGGCCCATCTTCGCAAAGTTAGTCTTCCTAAAGTCTAAGATCCTCACCTTGGAATGGATTCTAACAGCCCTAGTCCTAATACTGACCACACCATCTGGTGATCACTGGATGCAAAATGATCTTCCACTACAACATCAGAAACACTTTCACCATTGGTAAGCACCAAGTCCAGTATGGCCCCTTCACGTGTGGGGTCTGTTACCAATTGCCTGAATAGTTCTCCCTGTAGAGAATCCAGGATCTCCTTACTTCTAGATGATACTGCAGCAGGAATGTGCCAATCAATATCTGGCATATTGAAATCTCCTATCAGTAGCACTTCCCCTTTCCTAGCAATGCTGCGTATGTCTTCAATTAACTCTCTGTCCACCTCTTCCTCTTGTGATGCAAGAGAATAGGTCCTGCTGCACATCACTATCATTGGCAGTGTGTGGTAGGTGTTCATTGCAGTGTAATTGATGGTACCTCTGTAGCCATCTGGATTCTGCAGTCACATGTGGCTTTCTGGAACCAGACACTGCTCAGATCTGTGCTTACCCACTGTTAAGGTCAGGCTACCATGGACACCTGTTAGTAGGGCAGGGAGCTGTCTGGACATGTATGGGGGTTTATGTCATACTGACCCCCTACTGCTCAGGGTGGTATACACTATATGCCCCTCCCCACTCACCAGGGGGGGAGCAGGAGAGCTGGTGCCAGCTGGTGATTGGGCATGGGGGACTGCCTATCCGCACAGCAACCCCAGACATGATGGGGGAGGATAACTCTCCCGGGTTGGTGCATATGACCCATACCTGTGACTGGGCCATTGGCAGACAGGCAATACTGTGTCTCTTTGCCTGTAAGTCCTCACTTGCCACATACCACAGCCTGTATCTAGACAAATTCAAAATGGTCTCTTCCCAGAGCGTGTACTCCTAGGTAAAAATCCATAAGAATTCACTCTGAATAAATCTGCAGTGCAGTATAACCTGATTTTTTAACCCCAAGTCTCAGACAAACATTGGCAGTTTTTCCGGGTATATTATCTTCCCCAGTAACATGCCTGTTTAGCATCAATGACTTGTAGGTTTTTTTTATATTTCTTCTTTTCTCTTTCTCGTGCTTTTCTTTTCACAAACTGAAAGATTTTTACTTAGCTTCATGCGGCTTCATACTTCAGTCCCAACGCCAAATTAAGGCATCCTCGCGTTTCTCCCTATGGGTTCCTCAGGGGACCTCTCAATTTATCTCCGTTTGTTCACTGTCTATAAAAAATGCAGAAATTTATCTACTATTACTTATTACTGTTGACTGCTACTGCTTACTACTATTAAAATTCAATTGGCAGACAGACCCAGTACTTATTTCAATTACCTGGTAGTTCGCTGTTATCCTATTCATGCTCAAAAATCTCCAATTATTCCTGAGATCTTCTGAGAATGCCGCGCATGCGGCTTGTGTGCGTATACGTCAGACTTTAAACCCCTGACTATCCTCCGCTGATTGGCTTTCCACTGATCACTCGCTCCTCTACGTAGACATTTCATTACAGGCATGCAGACCAATCTATATTCAAATTCAGACCCTCCGGTTGAATAGTGTTCAATTTATAGATCCACCATTGTTCTCTACGCAACAATGTTTGATCCCGCGATTTTCCTTGTAAACTTTTCTCAACTTTTTCAATGCACCAGCATCGCTACTGTTCAAACACGTGGTTATGTAGCATACAATGCTGTACTATTGGAGCTTCCTGACGTTTACAACGGAGTCTGCTTTCATGTTCCTTCATCCGTGTCTTAAATGAACGTATGGTTTTGCCAATATAGAGGAGTTCACAGGGACAACTTATGGCATATACAACAAAAGAGGACTCACAGGTCGTCATTGAGTTCAAACGGTAACTTACTCCTTTATGATGAAAATGAGTGATTTCCATTGTGATATCACATACGGTACAGTTGCCGCATTTTTTATGGCCCTTTATAAATTGAACACTATTCAACCGGAGGGTCTGAATTTGAATATAGATTGGTCTGCATGCCTGTAATGAAATGTCTACGTAGAGGAGCGAGTGATCAGTGGAAAGCCAATCAGCGGAGGACAGTCAGGGGTTTAAAGTCTGACGTATACGCACACAAGCCACATGCGCGGCATTCTCAGAAGATCTCAGGAATAACTGGAGATTTTTGAGCATGAATAGGATAACAGCGAACTACCAGGTAATTGAAATAAGTGCTGGGTCTGTCTGCCAATTGAATTTTAATAGTAATAAGCAGTAGCAGTCAACAGTAATAAGTAATAGTAGATAAATTTCTGCATTTTTTATAGACAGTGAACAAACGGAGATAAATTGAGAGGTCCCCTGAGGAACCCATAGGGAGAAACGCGAGGGTGCCTTAATTTGGCGTTGGGACTGAAGTATGAAGCCGCATGAAGCTAAGTAAAAATTCTTCTGTTTGTGAAAAGTGGGACTAAAGTATGAAGCCGCATGAAGCTAAGTAAAAATCTTTCAGTTTGTGAAAAGAAGAGCACGAGAAAGAGAAAAAAAGAAATATAAAAAAACCCTACAAGTCATTGATTCTAAACAGGCATGTTACTGGGGAAGATAATATACCCGGAAAAACTGCCAATGTTTGTCTGAGACTTGGGGTTAAAAAATCAGGTTATACTGCACTGCAGATTTATTCAGAGTGAATTCTTATACATACCACAGCCTGACTATTAACTTATGTGCTCTAGCTACTATTTATTTATTTATTTAACATTTCTTCTATACCGCGCTATTATAATCAGCGCGGTGTACATCGAACAAAAACATACCACAATGCATACAAGCAACATTGAGTTTACAATGAACAGGAAATTAAACATGGGATAAAACCGGGAAAACTATATACAAGTTAACTCGATACTATGTACAATACTCTAACTCATTTGGAAATTGCATGTGCTTTTGTTGGTGGGTGGTACAAGTATGGTGAATGGCGAATGGGCTTGTGTGTAGGCTAACCATTTTCTCTTTGTATTAAGGTGCTAGGGCGGCTGGGGCATGTGGGAAGCTTGCCGGTTGTGTGTTTGCCTCGGATGGTTTCTGGGTAGCATTTTGTGAACAGGTGGTGTTTCAAGGCTTTTCTGAATAGGACTAGGCTTTTGATGCCACGGATTTCATGGGGAAGGGCATTCCAGCTTAAAGGAGCAAATATAGAGAAGGCCCTGTTGGAGGTAGCCTTTGTACACTTAGTCATCATCTTGGGGACTACTAAGGTGTTCATTGCTGTAGGCCTCCTGTTTCTATTTTCCAGGGTACCGTGGATTAGCTTGCTGATTGGCGTAGGAGGGTAGTTATTTAGGGCTTTGAAGGTAAGGACTAATGACTTGTATTGGAGTCTGGCATGTAAAGGTAGCCAATGCAGATCTTTCATGATAGGCGTTATGTGGTCAGATCTTGACGATCCAGAAAGGACTCTTGCAGCTGCATTCATAGCTAGGCGGAGCGGATTTAAGGTTGATTGAGAGAGACCATGGAGGATGATGTTAGCGAAATCCAGATGTGGGAGGACTAATGCCTGGAAGGTTGTTCCGTAGTTGGTGAAATCCAGTAGGGGGCGTAGGTGACGTAGCGTTCTGATCTTATGATATATTGTCTTTGTGACGTTCTTCACATGTGTTGTCATATCCAGGTGCTGGTCCAGTGTGATGCCGAGGTACTCCATGTGGGTTTGGCTTTCAACTCTACATTGTTGACAAGTAGTGATGGGGGAGGTATGAACTTACGGTTCCTCGTGACGAATAGAACATCAGTTTTGTCATGATTGATCCATAGGTTTTGTGTCAACAGCCATTCGGCTACAGCTTCGAAGCAACTGATTATTGGGGAGAACACTGGTTGGTCAATTGTGAACGGCATGTAAAGGAGGATGTCTTCTGCGTAAGCAAGGCATTGTACGTTGAAGGATCGGATCAAATCACATATCGGCTGCATATAGATATTGAACATCAGTGCCGATAAGGACGATCCTTGAGGTACCCCCTGTGTCTGCAGAAATGGTTCTGAGGATGTGTAGCCTGCCTTGACTTGTTGCCACCTATTGGATAGGTAGGATTTACACCATTCCAGTGCTGTGCTTTGAATCCCCTGTTCTTTCAGGTGTTGTAGAAGTATGTCATGGCTCACAGAGTCGAAGGCGGCAGAGATGTCCAGAAAGATGAGGACAAATCCTTGTTGGATGCTGTTTATTCCTGTGACCAAATCGTTGAATAGGGTTGTAAGGACAGTGTCCACTCCATGTGCTTCCCTGAAGCCGTGTTGGGATGGATCTAGCGGTGCTTCAGTATCGATATGATGCTGGATTTGTTGTTGAGCAGCTTTTTCGATGATCTTGGCAAGCTGGGGGATGTTCGAGATTGGCCTAAAAGATTCAACTTTGGATGGGTCTAGTCTGCTGTTTTTCAGTAGCGGCCTGATAGAGGTGTGTTTCAGACTCTGCGGGAACGAACCCGTTAAAAAGGACTGGTTCAGTATTTTGCTCAGGATTTGGCTTAGGTCATGTCGCAGTTCTCTGATCCAGCTGGCTGGGCAGGGGTCGTTAGGTGCTGTGCTGGGATTGATAGAAGCAATAATGTTCTCAATCTCTTTATTGGATACCGTGGTGAAATTGCATAATGGTGTTGCTTGGGATGCTTTAGGCGATACGGAGTGGTTACTGACACTTATGTTTGTGTTGGTCTTAATCATCTTTGATTGTAAATAGTTTGCGTAGTCCTGTGACTGAGGCATTGGAGGTTGGGCTGAATCCGGCTCTCCTGTTATGGACTTTACTATATTGAACAGGGCATGCGGTTTGTTGATGGAGCGTTTTAATATATCTGTATGGTAACGTTTCCTACTCTGTGTTATCTTCGCACGGTGGGTAATTAAGTATGAGTTGTATGCAGCATGCGTCTCGGGGGAGTGGGTTCGGCGCCACCGTCTCTCAAGTTTGCGTAGGTACTAACTTAGAGATTATGACTCTATTATAGTTCAGTTACTTTAGGGTGTTATGCATGAACAATTAAGAATAAACATCCAATTTTGTATTAAGAGACAAGTTCTCAGACTGGTTTGGGGCTATAATTCAGACTTTAACATGGCTGATCTCAACGCACCCTATTGCATCAATGACCTTTTAGCGTCGCTTAATACCTCTCCATTTCTTTTAAATATCTTGAACAATATCCTAAATGGACAAAATCAGCTATCTTTCTTTCCAAAAACAATTGCTTTCTTTAGATGAAAAAATAATGCTTAACTTCATATAATGACCCCAACGCCATATTCCAGTGCCGTTGCGTTTCACTGTTCTGAAGTTTCTTCAGGGGATTTTTTTAAGCATTTCATAATATGTATTATTGGTTCCAGATTCTTTTAAACATTGCTGACCTTCCAACATGATATGCTGTGGCCACCCTGTACATGCAGGTGGTGTTCACACACTGGTGTGTCCCAGCCATTGTCCTACTCCATGTGCAGATGCAGCCTGGCCACCTCACCCTCTCTGGGACATACCCACAATACCTTGCTCCTCATTATTCACATTTGCAGGGTAATGCTTTCAACAGTTGGACAATGTGGGCCCAGAGCATTGTGGGCAGCCACAGAGACCAATGGTTCGACATACACACACACACACTCCTACTGCAGCACTGTGCAGTTCTCACGGTGTTTGGCAGGCCTGCCCAACACACTGCAGACATTTTTATACTGTGCAGGGAGTGGTGGTACTGCGGTGATGGTATCTGCAACTCCGGCCTGGACCCAACAGCCTTACTCTACCTGCGGTTTTGGATGGTGATGCCTGTGTGAGTGGGTTTTGTACCAGTGTTGTCTGCTGCTGTGGGGATTGCACTGTTGGATGTTGTATCTACCTCGTAGGGTAAAATGTGGTGATGTGCTCTGCATCTGTGGCCTGACTCTGTGCCCCTCTGCTCTGGGACACACTCACTGTGTGTACTACACCTCAGTGCTGCCACTGATGCACAGCAGTCCATGGGGCTACCTTTACTTCTCCTCAGCCAGACCTTTGCTGTTTTTATGTTATATGTCCATGTTTGGATAAAATGTGGTGATGTGCTCTGTGGGGTCTGCAGCTGGGACAGGACCTTGTGACCTTCTGCTCTGGGTTACATTGGCTGTGTGTACTGCACCACAGCGTTGCCACAAGGGGCACAGAGGTCTATAGGCTACCTTTACTTTTCCTCCCTCTGACCTTTGCTGTTTTTCTGTTCTGTGTACATAGTCTGGTAAAATAGTGGGTTGTGCTTTGTCAGGTCCACTGCTGGGAACTAAACCTTTGACCTTCTGCCCTCCCCCCCCCCCGTTACATTCGTTGGCTGTGTGTACTGCATCACAGTGTTGCCACAGAGACACAGAGGTCCATAGGCTATCTTTACTTTTCCTCAGTCAGACCTTTGCTGTTTTTCTGTTGTATGTACATAGTCGGATAAAATAGTGGGATGTGCTCCGTAGGATCCACAACTTGGACATGAACCTGTGACCTTCTGCTCTGCATTACTCTGACTGTGTGTACTGCACCACTGTGTTGTCACACACAGCAGTCTCTGGGCCTACTTCCACATCTCCTTAGCCAGGCCTTTTCAGTTGCACTGCGCACCACATACTGGTAGAGGGCTTGGCCTGGGTCCACTGCGGTGGGTGGCACTGCTTCCTCCAGCACAGACACCCCCACCCTGACCTGCTGCAATGCCCATATGCTGTTGGTGCCGGTGGTGCACTGTCCCAGGCCATCCAGGGTGCTGGTAGGTGGCTGCTTCTGGTGTGGGTTCCGGGGTGGAATGGCTACATCGACATCCGTGCCTCCCCCAGGCACTGCCTGTCAATGTTATGTATCCTGTGGGGTACCTGCTGGGTAATGTCCCCTGGATGGAGCACTGTGGGACACAGACACATGGGCATGTCAGACCTTGGTCAAGTTGCTGTCTTGCTGATTTCCATTTTCGGCGTTCATATGTGCCACCTAGGCAACAGCCTAGTCCGCCCTATGCCCCAGCCGATCCTGCCGCATGTCCTTCCTGTGGCCCCCTATGTCCCAGTTGCACCCTTGCCATAGTGGCCTTTCATACCTGAGCACTATGCTATTGCTGCACATGTGGCACTACTATCACCTTTAAGTGGTCTCTCTGCCTTTGCTACACATTGCTGACCTAAATGGTTTCTCTCTCCTGCAAATGTGCCTCTAATGGCAGGTTTTCATTCGCGGTAGGATTCAGCCCTTCAGCTCAGCGTGTTATGTTTATGTTTATTTTATTTGATATACCGCCCTTCTGGAGAAGCAGAGTGGTTTACAATATATACAAAAAGAAAAACTTTAAGGTAGGCACCAGGCCAGGAAGGAAGAAAAGGAAGTTACAATTACTGACAGGAGAGCAGGAGAGAGAAAGGACACAGGACAACATACAGTAGTTGAAGTCACACAAAGGGGGAGGGGAGGTCAAAGGCTAGGGAAAAGAGGCGGGTCTTCAGGTCGCGCTTGAAGGTAGGGTGGTGAGGCTCGAGTCGGAGGGAGGCGGGGAGTGAGTTCCAAAGGGCAGGGCCTGCAAAGAAGAAGGCTGAGGAGCGAGTGGAGTGGAGATGCACAAGGGAAGGGGGGGAAAGAATGAGGCGGTTTAGGGAGTCTCTCCCCGCCCACTCCCCACCCACTCCCCGCCCCTTGACCCCTTCTCTCCGCCCTATCTCCACCCTCTGCGGTGTTTACCGTGAATGGGAATGTTAATGCTCGTTAGGGAACATTAATGCGTGTTAGTTAACGTTAACGCACGTTAACGTTACATACCGCACGTTAACGTTACCTAACTATCATTAACATTACATAACACACGGTCTGTAATGTTACCGCAGTTTAGTAAACATACCCACATATGTATCAGAGTTCAGAGTCATCCAGCTCAAGAAGCACAATTTGAAAAGTGTACACTTGCAGGGTGTGACACAAAGGCATGTTTCTTCCATTTGCAGAATCAGGCATGTGGGGGGTTGATATGTATATATCATAGAAGTGTTGGAGGGTGTGTGCATGTGTGCATGTGTGTGTGTATGTGTGTTGGAGGGTGTGTGTCAAAGGGTGCATGTGTGTGTGCATGTGTCAGGAATTGTGTATGTGTGTGTGCATGTGTCAGGAATTGTGTGCATGCATTTGTGTGTCATGGGGACTGTCGAGGCTGCATGCACGTGTATGTATGTATGTCATGGGGAGTTTCAGGGGGGTGCATATGTGTGTGTTAGGGTGTACCTGAGGATGTATGTGAGTGTTGGGGTGTGTGTACATGTGTATTAGGGGTGCATGCATCTGTGTGTGTATGTGTTGGGGGGTGCATGCATCTTTGTGTGTGTCATAAGCAGTGTTGGGGCTGTGTGAATGCATGTGCGTGTATGTGTCATGGTGAGTGTTGGGAGCTGTGTGATGTATGTGTATGTATGTGCCTCTCTCTCCCTCTCTCTAACCCTCCCCAGCCTTCCCTTAGTCTCTCTCTCTCTCTCTCTTTTTCTCACATAACCCCCTCACCAATCTTCCCCCAGTCTCTCTCTCTTATGACCCCCCCCCAGACTTCACCCAGTTTTTCTCTCTCATTACCCCCAAAGGCTTCATCCAATCTCTTTCTCTCTCTCCTATGACTCCCTCCATTGGCTTCACCAAGTCTAGCTCTCTCTTATGACCCTCTCCACAGACTTCACCCAATCTTTCTCTCTCATACCCTCTCCTTCATCCAGTCGTTCTTTCACTCACCAATTGTTTTGCTTGGCTGCAGCTGCTGAAACCCAGCATTTTACCATGATCAGCTCTCTGCATAGTTGAGCCATATGGTGGAGGATGTTTAGGCTGATTTTTCAATTTGATGTCTTGTGAGGGTTCAAGTGGCTGGGCAAATGTTATCTGTCCAGTATACATGCATGCATGAGACTTGAAATCGCAAGATCAACCTGAATTTCCTCCATCATGTGGCTCAACTCTGCAGAGAGCTGATCATGGTGAAACAATATGCTATATGCTAGCTTCTGATTTGGCTGCAGTTGCTGAAATGCGGCCTTTCACACTTCCTCCACTGCAATTGGCTGTGTGCATGGCTGAGCTGCGCAACGGAGAAAGTTCAGGCTGATCTTGTGGTTTCAGGTCTCGCAAGATGTGAAACCACGAGATCAGCCTGAACTTCCTCCACTATATGGCTTAACCCTGCACACAACCAGTCGTGGTAGGGATAGTGTGAAAGGCTGTATTTCAGGAGCTGCAGCCAAATAAGTGGCTAGCATGCACAGACACCATTTTCCTAGCTACTTGAACCCTCAACAATAGGTGTTACGGCTAAGCAAAACATGCCTAATATATCAGAAAAACCACAATAACAACAAGAAAAGGTTGACCCAGGCACTTCCAACATATAATTTCAGCACTCGGAACCTATGATGCAGGATATGCAAATGGAGAAAAGAAAAAGCGGCAAACTAGAAATTACAGAGAGGTGCCCAGGTCCATGAGAACATATCCATTTGTCCCTTCGAAGCACAAGTGAGTTTGTCCCTTCCCGTCATCTCCCGTCAACTCCCACTCCTCAAACCTGCACCTGCACCAGATTGCCATTGCCATGCTAGAGTAATTTGTGTAGCGAGCAAAGCTTGCCTAATAATCCTGGGCCAGGTTCTAGAAAGACCATCCTGAGGTAGATAACCCAGCAGAAAGAAACTGGAGTCCAAAGACAGCTCCTTTCTCACAAACTGCATTAATCAAGCCCTAATTTCCTCCCAAAAGAGCTTAATGATCTGTCACTCCCATCACATATGAAAAAAAGGAATCATCCACTGCTTCACATTTCCAACACAGAGGAGTAAGATAAGACCTAGTTATTATTTTATATTGCATCTGCCTCAAAGGAGCATGTCTGGAGGTTCTAATATAGTTTCTTCCAGCCATCCTCACCCAAGGAAAAGCCCAACCAGTCCTACCATGCGCTCAGAAATATCTGGTATCATTTCCCAAGATGGCATTGAAGGGGCAGGAGTGAATGGGGATTACTCCTCCCTGCTTCTGACCTAGACATCTTTGGGGTAAAATAAATGGGAGGGTAAAGGGGCTGATAGGGGGTCTAAAGGGGCTTTTGTAGGCAATTTTTTAAAAGGGCAAGGATTCAGAGGGGATGTGACTTCTAAGGCCCAATATTATCCATATAAGTGTTAAAAATACACAGATAGGAAGTTATCATAATTGGATTTTTTCATTTGTTAACGTGCAGTTAAATTATGACTTAGTCAACTATGTAAAGTACAGCATACTATTCTTAAATTGTAGGTAATTACAAAAAAGGCATGCTAACCCGAAGGATAATGACAGTTGTCAAATATGCTGCTTTTCAGAACAAAACAGCAACTCTGCCAAAGCTCGGGCAGACTGGCATTTTTCATGATCACGTGTTCCTGACCTGAACAATAACTTCTGTGTTTCTTTCTGGTGTCCTTGACAAAAAAGAAAGCTGCCTTCTGAAAACATTAACAGTGTGTGCTGGTGATCCGAATGAAGAATTGCATACTGTTCACAGAGCTTGTGACCTAAGCACCAGTGTTTTATCACCTTTGCCCCCCAAATTTATTTATTTCTTTATTTAGCTGTGTTTACATACCGCTTTTCACCAGGTCAAAGCGGTCCACATTAAAACAAAGGTAGTAACGATTTTTACAGTGTAAATATCTAGCCCACGCCTGCCTTCCTTACATTTAGGGGCGTGTTAGCTAAAGGGTACACTATTAGTGCATGTTTGAGCTGCAAAAGTAGCGCAGAGGCCTGTGATAACCTTTAGAGGCATGTGCGCCCCCACCCCTGTCATTAGTGTGTTGGTAATATACCGCACCACACCAATCAGCATGCAGGTGCACCTATTACCACCTCTTGAGATGGCGCTAAGTGCACCCACGCTAAAGGCAACATTCACAGATAGCGCGTGCCCATATCCCCCCACCCATTCGCACGTTAACCAGTTAGCGTGGGATTTTTACTGTGGGGACCGAGGCTAACAGTTAGCAAGGCACGCTTAGCATTCAGAAAGCCCTGTGCTAATGGTTAACATGGTTTAGTAACCATGCCCTTAATTTGGTACAAGCGTATATTTCTTTTTATTTATTTAAAAAAATGTTGTATTATTATCATCATCTTACAATCATTCATTAAACATATTAGGAACAATACAATACATCAAAATATAGAAAACTACGAATTCAACACATTCCAGCATCTTAACAAGTGAGGAAAGCCTGCAGAGCATGGATTATGGAATTCTTTCAAATCCCTCTGTGCGTGTGTGTGGGTGGTAGGTTTTGTGAGTGGAGGTAGTTTGTGGGATGGTGGGCATTTCGTGAGGTGCAGGGCTATTTTTTGGGGGTGGGGCACTTTATGAGATGGTGGGCTGGTGTGATATTTTTAGGGATGGGGCTATTAAAGGTATGGTACGGCAATTGCAAGGGAATTCTTTTTTAGGGGTGGCAAAGTGTGTAGGTTGGTGGGGCTGTTGTGATATGGTAGTTTTTGGGGGTATGGCATTTGTGAGGGTAGTTTTAGGCAGTGGGGCAGTTGGCAGGGTAGTGGGGCAGTTGTGAGGGATATTGTTTAGGGATAGGGTAGTTTGTAGGGTGGTAGGACAGCTGTGAGTAGCTATCCTTTGGGGGTGGAGTAGTTTGTAAGGTGGTGGGGTAGTAGTGGCAGGCTGTTTATTGGTGTGGGGCAGTTTGCGGTGTGGCAAGGCAGTTGTGGAAGGTATTGGTTTTGTGATGACAGTATTTGGTAGGTTGGTAGGGCAGTTGCAAGGGAGCCCTTTCTGGGGGTGGAGCAATTTGAGAGTTTTGGAGAGTAGAGAATAGGAAGAGGGAGTTTGAAAGGAGCAATTCCCTAACTGCTGTGTTTCACTAAGTAGTACATGTTTCACTAGTAATATTTTGGGCTAGTTTTTTTTATGGGGGGGGGGGGCTTATTTGTCTGGAACCCCTGGTCCAATTTGGCCCATTTTTGAACTCATGTTTTCCCCCACATACCATTCAATTTTCAGAAAGTTATTTTGCTCCCCAGACAGACAGATGGACAGACAGACATTCTTGACCCCTTTCATATAATTCTTTCCAGTTTCCATTGGGATGGAAAGAATAAAAAGTTTGATACTGTATAAGAAAACCAGACATAGTAGTGAAGGAGATAAACACAAAGATAGGTGTCGGTGGGTTTGATTAAAAGCAACCTTCAAACACACTTTGATAGGTTGCCTATACAAATGACATCTTAAGGACTCCAGAAGAAAGCTCCCTTTGGTATGATGCAAGTACTATGGTGAGCATTAGCAGTCAGTCAATGTGAAATACTGAGATCATGTTCCATGTACTGTGGCACCGCAGACCAGCTGCAAGCAGAAGGGAAAGTTTTAAACACGGAAAAAAGAGGTAAAGTACAGCTGCAGCGACAGGAGGAACCACATAGAGGGAGCCAGAGAGACCTCTGGAGGTCTGAAGAACCACGCCTTAAAGCCAATGATGTAATTCCAGCCAACACCCAAGGCAGAAGGGGAGGAACTCCTTTTAAATGCTCAGTTGACTGGAGGACAAGAGGAGCAGGCGAGAGAGCAGCCGACAGAGCAGTCGGAAGAGCCGTCGAGGAGAGACAAGGAGACTGGCAAGGATACGTGCCAGAACACAGTCAAGGAGACTGGCAAAAAGACAAGCCAGAACACAGTCAAGGAGACTGGCAAGGAGACCTGTACAGCCAAAGAGGTTGGAGAAAAAGAGAAAGACAAAGAGGTTGGCAGACAGCTTCAGACAGACAAGGAGACTGTCAGGAAATTGTGCAGGAAGTTTCAACTCCCGAGCTACATGGATACCTGGAGAATCCAGGGAGAGGACTCCTGACCAAGGGAACCAGCCTAACCGTGCCAGCCGAACCAGGTACAGGAATCTACTGTAAACATTTTAAAGAAGGGAGAGATAAATTCTCCAGGAGAGAAAGCTTTTATAAAGCTGCTGACCCTGAAGGAAATTGGACTATAAGAGAGAGACCCAGGCCTAAGTTTGATAAGAGCCTGAGGCCTACCTGTGTAGCAGATAATCTAGGACCTGCCAGGCCCAAATCTCAGCCTACACCTTTCAGAGAGCAACATGGAAGCAAAGGTAAATGCTATTTTTATAATGGTAATAGTTTGAATAATGTGACACGGAAAGGGGCAGACACTAGAGTCTGTTGTCCTCACAGAGGCCTGCCTGAAACAAGGTTCAAACCTGCACTTAATAAAAAAGCTTAGCAAAGAAAGTACTGTATGCAAGCGAAACTATCCTCAGCAGAGAAGTTTACAAATACAGGACTTACCTTGCAATGCTGACTACTGGCGTTTAATCCAAGCACTAAGCAGAGAGCCTGAAGGAAACCTCCCAAACGCTCTAAGCAGTGAACCGATGCAGGTGGAATACCAAGAGGATCCTTTAGACATTCCAATGGAAGTGAATTACTGCCTGTCAGAAAGAATTGCGCCCTAAGAGAGGCATAGCTGGGGTGAGCTAAGAATTGAATGTTATATTTCTTGTGCCTGTACTGTGAAGAGAACAGTGTTTTCGATGCTTATGTTTTCCTTTACCTGAAGCAAGGACATTTTCTTTTTATGTGTTGTTTTTGTACTCTGGGCTAAAGAACCTGTTTTGCAAAAGAGGGAAATAAAAGCTTTACCATTTCCCTAACTCGGACTATATTTTCTTTGGAGAGTTAGTAATACAGAAGGCTACCAGTCCTACAGAAGCCTGGGCCCTGCATAAGAACCAGCCTCCTCCCTAAACAAACTTTTCCCCTCTCTGTCCACGCCCTTCTGTCGTGCCACGCCATCACCACTAGGGGGGCAGTGTGACATGGGGAAAATGGCGTAGTTGTTGGATTTTGCCTGGAGATTCACTGCAGCACTAAAGGGGATAAGGATTGAAATTCCTGAAGAAAAGGGAAAATTCTTGGTTGTGCTGCTGAAAAAAAAAAAAACAAAAACAAAAAAAACCCCCGAAAAAACCCGGAGTGGATCAGCCCAAGAAACTGAACCGGAAGCTGAAAACCCTGAGCGGGGTAGCTGAGGATCCGGATCGGATTGGAAGGAAATCCTGAATAGTGAAAATCCTGTTGCCAAATTCTCGGACGGAGAGCGGTGGCGAGCAACAGCAACTTCCCTCCCCATGCTGATTCCACACCAGAATCAGGTAACATGTAAATAAGCCTGCCTAGTGTGGGATAAAGGAGGAAGTTTAAAAAAAAAAAAAAAAAAAAGTTGGAGAGCCGCACTTGGTTGTGTCTTTTTCTTTCCTTGCAGGTACACCATGGAGCCCAGAGAGTTATGCGCGTGGATGGCCCACCAATTTGACAAACAGGCAGAGGTGGCGCTCAAGAATCAGGCTCAAGCGCTGCAGGCCATGCAGGCACAGCAGGCGCCGGTACTGCAAACGATGGAGAGCTGGTTGGCGCAACAAAGAGAAGAGATGGCCAAGCTCAATGAAGAGAAGGCGAGTGCGACTGCTGTGAACAAGCAAGCAGGGGGACAATGGACTTGCCATGATTTGGTGGTAGGGAAATTGAGTCCTGAGGACAATGTGGACGATTTCCTAGATTCCTTCACCAGAATAGCTAGTTCAGCAAATTGGCCCCCAGAACAATGGTCAATACGTCTAGCAGCGTCCCTTACGGGCGAGGCACTGGCTGCCTACCGGGCCATGCCGCCTGCCTTAGCGAACACCTACGAAGAGGTAGTATCAGCGATTAGGGATCGCCTAGGACTTACCCCATTGTCATACAATAAACTGTTTAGGGCTACTACCCTTAGAGTGGGGGAGACGCCAAAAGCCCTGGGACACCGAATTAGGAGCTTAGCATACAAGTGGCTACAGCCCGAGAGGAAAACGGTAGACACACTAATGGACGCCCTGGTTTTGGAACAATATATGACAGCCGTGCCCAGTAGGGTACAGAATTACCTTATGTTGCAGAATTGCTGTACCACTACTGAGGCTATTACCCTTACAGAAAGATACCTTGAGGCTGAGAAAGTCACCCAACATAGGATGGGTAGCCCCAAGACAGCCTTAGGTATGGAAGCCCGGAAAGTAGGGAACACTTCCCGTCCAGTGTATGGAAGTATGAAAAGCAATTACCCTCCAGATAAGCAAGAAGGTAGGCGTTGTTTTACTTGTGGTAAGAAAGGCCATTTAAAAAATGATTGTTACACTCGCACTGCCCTTGTGGGGGAGACCCCAAAGACAGTCCGAGAAGGATTTGTATTGTCTGTACAAATACATGGAGTGGATGTAAGTGCGCTTCTGGACTCAGGCGCTGATCAAACGATGATGTCCCAGAAGTTATGGTCTGTGATCAGAGACCAGGGAGGATCAGTACCTGAATGTCCAGAAGGCAGTGTAAAAATAAAATGTATTCACGGGGCTGCCACAAGCTATCCTCTCTACAGGCTATCGGTTAAAGGTTTGGGAATAAGGAAGGAAATGCTGATAGCAGTCGTACAAAAATTGCCCCAAGAACTAGTGTTGGGCCGCGACTGGCCGCAGTTCCAAAGGAGCCTCAAAGAGGGCTTGTCTCCAACAGAAAAACAAATCCCGGGTTCCACCTGTAGTTGGCATGAGTCTATGGATAACACGGAATTACCGTCTAAGCCAGCTGATTCTTCCAGTACCCAACGAAACAGCCTAGCTGCGACTACGAACCCTATGGTTCCCAGCCCGCTGTGGGAAAGGCCAAAGGAAAGGCGAGAGAAAGAATCACGGGAGGCAACAAAAAAATTTGTGATGAAGTTTTGCAGGACTTCGGAGAAAGCCCGATGTCCGCAAAGAGCCACCGCACAAGCCGCCGGCTACGACCTATACAGCGCGGAAAGCCAGGTCATTCCATGTCAAGGACGCAAGCTGGTTAGTACGGACATACAGATAGAACTACCTCCAGGTTGTTACGGGAGAATAGCTCCACGGTCGGGTCTGGCTGCGAAACACTGTCTGGACGTGGCTGCAGGCGTAGTGGACCCTGACTACAGGGGTGTCTTAAAAGTACTCCTTTGTAATTTTTCGGATGAGGATTTCAAGGTCCAAGAGGGGGACAGAATAGCTCAGCTAATTTGTGAGCGAGTGGGTTTCCCCAGCCTGGAAGAAGTCGCCATGCTAGATCCCACTAGCCGAGGGACGGAGGGTTTCGGCTCCACCGGGAAGGCAGAGATGGAAGGCTTCGTGGCCGTAGGAAACGAATCCCCAGAAGAGGATCTTGGCCCTCAAATAGAGGAGTGTAAAGAAGAATCCCTGCCCAAGATGGGCGAAGAGCTCTCCCTGAGCCAACGAAAAGAGTTAGTTCAGTTACTAGAGGAATACACTGATGTCCTTACTCCAATACCCGGAGAAACATCACTGGTGGCTCATGAAATTCTAACGCCACCAGGAAAAATCATCTGGCAACGCCCTTATCGCTTGCCGGAGGCTAAGAGGCAAGAAATTGTCAAGCAAGTGGAGGAAATGCTGCAATTAGGGGTCATCGAGGAGTCATACAGTCCGTGGTGTAGCCCGGTGGTACTGGTGCCAAAACCAGACGGGTCGCTACGTTTCTGCATCGACTTTCGTCAACTGAATGCCATATCAACTTTCGATGCATACCCCATGCCGCGAATCGAGGAGTTGCTCGATCGGCTCGGCCAAGCAAAATTCCTGACAACACTGGATATGACGAAGGGGTATTGGCAGGTCCCGCTGACACGGGATGCCAAGCCCAAGACTGCCTTCAGTACGCCCTCAGGTCTTTTCCACTTCCGCAGGATGCCATTTGGTCTACATGGGGCCGCGGCCACGTGCCAACGCTTAATGGATATCATTCTACGACCCTACCAAGCGTTCGCCACGGCCTATATGGATGACGTGGTAATCCACAGTGCCACCTGGAAAGACCATCTACACCAAGTGGGCATTATATTAGAGGCTATGAGGAAAGCCGGCCTTACGCTCAACCCAAAAAAATGTACCTTCGGGGCGAAGGAAGTCAAATATTTGGGTCACCTCGTGGGTCGTGGAACAGTACGTCCTCTGCAAGATAAAGTTGAAAGCGTCAGGAACTTCCCTGTCCCACAACATAAGAAGCAGTTACGGAGCTTCCTTGGCCTTATAGGCTATTATCGACGCTTTATACCACACTTTGCAGAGGAGAGCCATATTTTCACAGAGATGCTGAGAAAAAATGCCCCAAATTTAATAAAGTGGACACCGACGGCGGAAACGGCTTTTCAACGTTTGAAGGGAAAGCTATGCCAAGCACCTGTGCTGCGTGGGGTGGACTTCCATCAGACCTTTCTATTGCAAACGGATGCGTCAGAGATGGGCCTCGGTGCCGTGTTATCCCAGATACAGGATGGGGCAGAGCATCCTATTCTGTTCCTGAGCAGAAAATTATCACTGGCGGAACGAAAGTACGCTACGATTGAGAGAGAATGTCTCGCTATCAAGTGGGCCATAGAGACATTAAAATTTTACCTAACGGGAAGAAAATTTGTACTCATAACCGACCATGCCCCTCTGAAGTGGCTGCATACCATGCGGAATGAAAATAGTAGATTGACCAGATGGTACATGGCTTTACAGCCTTATGATTTCAGAATCGAACATCGAGCTGGGAAGCTACACTTTAATGCGGACGCAATGTCGCGTATTCCGTGCTGTGTGGCAGAGGTTGCACCAGCCCGTCATATTTTAAGAGGGGGGATATGTGGCACCGCAGACCAGCTGCAAGCAGAAGGGAAAGTTTTAAACACGGAAAAAAGAGGTAAAGTACAGCTGCAGCGACAGGAGGAACCACATAGAGGGAGCCAGAGAGACCTCTGGAGGTCTGAAGAACCACGCCTTAAAGCCAATGACGTAATTCCAGCCAACACCCAAGGCAGAAGGGGAGGAACTCCTTTTAAATGCTCAGTTGACTGGAGGACAAGAGGAGCAGGCGAGAGAGCAGCCGACAGAGCAGTCGGAAGAGCCGTCGAGGAGAGACAAGGAGACTGGCAAGGATACGTGCCAGAACACAGTCAAGGAGACTGGCAAAAAGACAAGCCAGAACACAGTCAAGGAGACTGGCAAGGAGACCTGTACAGCCAAAGAGGTTGGAGAAAAAGAGAAAGACAAAGAGGTTGGCAGACAGCTTCAGACAGACAAGGAGACTGTCAGGAAATTGTGCAGGAAGTTTCAACTCCCGAGCTACATGGATACCTGGAGAATCCAGGGAGAGGACTCCTGACCAAGGGAACCAGCCTAACCGTGCCAGCCGAACCAGGTACAGGAATCTACTGTAAACATTTTAAAGAAGGGAGAGATAAATTCTCCAGGAGAGAAAGCTTTTATAAAGCTGCTGACCCTGAAGGAAATTGGACTATAAGAGAGAGACCCAGGCCTAAGTTTGATAAGAGCCTGAGGCCTACCTGTGTAGCAGATAATCTAGGACCTGCCAGGCCCAAATCTCAGCCTACACCTTTCAGAGAGCAACATGGAAGCAAAGGTAAATGCTATTTTTATAATGGTAATAGTTTGAATAATGTGACACGGAAAGGGGCAGACACTAGAGTCTGTTGTCCTCACAGAGGCCTGCCTGAAACAAGGTTCAAACCTGCACTTAATAAAAAAGCTTAACAAAGAAAGTACTGTATGCAAGCGAAACTATCCTCAGCAGAGAAGTTTACAAATACAGGGCTTACCTTGCAATGCTGACTACTGGCGTTTAATCCAAGCACTAAGCAGAGAGCCTGAAGGAAACCTCCCAAACGCTCTAAGCAGTGAACCGATGCAGGTGGAATACCAAGAGGATCCTTTAGACATTCCAATGGAAGTGAATTACTGCCTGTCAGAAAGAATTGCGCCCTAAGAGAGGCATAGCTGGGGTGAGCTAAGAATTGAATGTTATATTTCTTGTGCCTGTACTGTGAAGAGAACAGTGTTTTCGATGCTTATGTTTTCCTTTACCTGAAGCAAGGACATTTTCTTTTTATGTGTTGTTTTTGTACTCTGGGCTAAAGAACCTGTTTTGCAAAAGAGGGAAATAAAAGCTTTACCATTTCCCTAACTCGGACTATATTTTCTTTGGAGAGTTAGTAATACAGAAGGCTACCAGTCCTACAGAAGCCTGGGCCCTGCATAAGAACCAATCTCCTCCCTAAACAAACTTTTCCCCTCTCTGTCCACGCCCTTCTGTCGTGCCACGCCATCACCACTAGGGGGGCAGTGTGACAGTACCCAGGCTTTAGGAGTGAGGTTCATTACTGTCATGGTATGTGTAAAACTAATAAACAGCATGACAAGGGCAAAAAGACTGGTGATCAACTAATCATACATCAACTATTTATCACTAACCAACAAGTCAAACAACTCTAGACCTTCTTGTTATAAAGATATATGCCAGTTGTATGTCCTTAATAGTTGACACAAGAGGAAAAGACCTCAGAGATGTCCCTCCATTGTTGTACAAGCCAATTTAAAACAACGTTTTAGGAACTCTTCCTCACAGATCATAAAAGCCCGTTATTATTTATATAAAAATCATTCAATTTATTAGTAGACAGTTCATGTATCATTAAGTTTATCCAAAAACTCCACTGTAACTGTACAGTTCCATGTTTTATGAAATATTTCTTGAACTTATCTTTAAACGTCGACAGGCTTGTTGCCTTCATTCTCTGGGAATTTCCAATTAAACACTTAAGTGGTCGTGTTTCACAGAAAAGCTGCATCAGGAGTCTATCAATTAAATCCAAGAGGCTGCAAACATACAACAAAAGTCCTCAAAATTTTTCTAAAATAATTAAGATCACACACAAAGTGTTCCTTATGACAATAACAGAAAAGGATCTTCCAACCACATTTACCCGTGAAAGGAAACAAAAGTGCTAAAAATAGAGTAGAGCTATATCTAAGAACCCCTCTAAGCATGCAACCATAAAATGGAAAAGTACTGCAAACTACCATAGGTAAAGTCAAGGAGCAGGAAGCGTTCAGCACTAAGAAATTAAAGCACAAAAAAAATCACTGAGCAAAGCTGGGAATGCGACATTTATTATTCACGTCTCCACGATTGCTTTTAAAGGCCACCACTACAAAAGCAGAACCATAACTCATACTATGTAACAAAAACCCCACTGATTGGATTAAACAGTACCATCGCCTTTTTTTTGTAAATACATGATGAATTGATTCATGATCAGGATAAAAAAGGTCCCTCCTATTCAGGGCCGTACCAAGTGTGAATAGTGCCCTGTGCCCGCACCTCCATCTAGCCACTTTCTGGAGGTCGACAAGAGAGAAGAGGTGCGCTCAATGTGGAAGTCGCCAGCACGCTAAACAGATCTGTCCCTCCCTCCTCTGACACCGCATCAGAGGGAGGGACCAGACCTGCTTAGCATGTTGCGAGAAAGCTTAAGGGGCGCATTTCAGCTGTCTGCCATTGCCTGCTGCCACTGAGAAAAGAAAAAGTGATGGCGGCAGGCAACGGCAGACAGCTGAAATGCACCCCTTAAGCCTTTGTGCCCTGTGCGGCTGTATCGCTTGCACAGGGCTAGGTACGGTCCTGCTCCTACCCTCCCCAAAAAATGTACTGTTGCCCCTCTCCAGTATGTACAACTTCGGCAGTGGCTGCAAAAAGCTTGATGGCGCTTACCTTTAAGCTTCGGTGGCGTGGGGCTGTTTGCTTCCGCCTCCTCTCCGTCACCTGATTCTGACTTCCTGTATTGGCACTGGGCATCGGAGAGAGGATAGAAGCAAACAGCCCGGTGGCACCAAAGCTTAAAGGTACGCACTGCCGGGCTGTTTGCAGCCATTGCAGATGACACAAAATTATTCAAAGTTGTTAAAACCCAAGAGGATTGTGAAAAATTGCAAGAGGACCTTGATAAATTGGAAGACTGGACATTCAAATGGCAGATGAAATTTAATGTGAACAAGTGCAAAGTTATGCAACTTGGAAAGAACAACCCAAACTATGGTTATACGGTACAAGGTTCCACGTCAGGAATCATCAACTAGGAAAAACATTTAGGCATCATCGTGGATAACATGTTGAAACTCTCCACTCAGTATGCAGCGGTGGCCAAGAAGGCAAATAGAATGCTAGGAATCATAAGGAAAGGAATGGATAATAAAACAAAGGATATTACAATGCCTCTGTATCGTTCCATAGTGCGACCGCACCTTGAATATTGTGTGCAGTTCTGGTCGCCGTATCTTAAAAAGGGTATAGTAGAATTAGAAAAAGTACAGAGAGAGCCACCAAAATGGTAAAGGGAATGAAAGGATACCCCTATGAGGAGAGGCTTAAAAGGTTAGGGCTCTTCAACCTGGAAAAGAGACGGCTGAGGGGAGATATGATAAAGATCTATAAATTAATGAATAGAGTGGAACGGGTAAATGTAGATTGATTCTTTACGCTATCAAAAAGTAGAAAGTAAGGGACATGCAATGAAGCTACAGCGTAACCTGTTTAAGACTAATAAGACTAAATATTTTTTCACTCAACGCATAATCAAACTCTGGAATTCATTACTGGAGGATGTAGTAAAAGCTGTTAGTGTAGCTGGGTTTAAAAAAACGTTTTGGATAAGTACCTGGAGTAAAGGTCCATAAACCATTATTAAAGAGGACCTGGGAAATCCACTGCTTTCCCCAATACAAGCATTATGGAACCTGTGTGTCCTTTTGGGAAACTGCTAGGTACTTGTGACCTGGATTGGCCACTGTTGGAAACAGGATACTGGGCTTGATACACCTTGGTCTGACCCAGTATGGCATATCTTATGTTGATGGTATGACATTATTCTTTTCTTCTATAGCATTTCAATTACTTTGCTCAATACAGATGTACAGTAAGTCTAACAAGTTTGCAGTTTTCTGCTTTCCATTTTGTAGAGTGGCATTATATCTGCTCATCTTGGATATCCAGTCTCTTGTTGCTAGTGATAAACTGAACAGGCTTTGGGGGAACCAGTGAGCACCTCCTTTAGTGTCCTCTTTGTAATGTAATATATCATGTTAGGTCCCATTCTCTTCTCTCTTTTTAATGTGTCGATATGTTGAATACTGCTTCTTCAGCAAATGATAATATGCTCACCCTACGGTACCATTCATCCTTGCTATTTGTTCTAATCCATCACCCTTTTAGTCTTCTTCATTTGTTTATTTTCTGGTAATCATGTCTTCTTCTTTCTGCATTTGCCTGTACTTTCTGAATAAATAGACATCTAGATAATATATTTTTTTAATCTCAAAAAGTAGTATAAAATCATAGTCTTTGCCAGCCCACATTTTACTTAATTACTTAATAAATTAATTGATTTATAAGAATCTTGGAACTGTCATCCCAGTCTCAAAGCAGAAAGGCAAGTGAACATATGCAATAATGAAATTAAAACCTTAGCAGCAAAGATATTACAACCAAAAATACAATAACCAATAAAACAGCTTCTCTAGAAATTCCTTCAGAGCTCTCTCTGTTTGTCTAGTTGACTCCACTCTGTTTCCAAATAGCTTCTTTTTGAGGTACCATTCTCATCAGAACCACTAAGCCTGAATCCAAGATTGTCCTTTGATAGGGTTACCAGGTAGTTCCAGGTCATCAGGGACAGCTTGAGCCAGTCCTGGTTTTACTTCCATTGAATGCCCAAGAAAAGTATGTTTGAATGCAATGGAAGTAAAGCAAGGGCTGCCTCAGCCTGCCTCCGATGGCCTGGGCTGCAGTATCTGGTAACCTCATCCTTTGGCAAATTGGAGACAAATGATGCAAAGATTAGAAATGATTCAGCCTAGGGACTACTGTGTGGAAAGATTTGGGTGCGATTCCTGCTTGAGGTCTTCTGCTCTGTAGGAGGATCCTGTGAAGGGCATAAGAGGCAGTATTCACAGCTCCTGGGAGGGAGAGAAGGGAATCACAGTCATTTCATCATGGCCACACCTAATGGCTGGATTTAGAGCCCATGATGTCAAGGTCCTAGTCAAGGACTGTTACTACAATGACTTGGCTAAATATGTTGTAAGAGAAGATATATAAAGTAGGGAGAAAATCCCCAGGTAGTTGCACATGAAGGCTTATAGTACTGGGTTGAAACCTTGAACTGGAAGCCCAAAAGGAGAAGGAGAAGCCTCAGTCGGGGAAAGCAGGGAGGGTCTTTTTCTGTCATCATGTTTCTATGTTTCTAAAAAGAGATTTGATGTGGATAAAGCATAGGGTAATACACTCGAGGCACAAGAAGAAGCAAAATCAGCATACTTGTAAAGAAACAGTTCCTGATGCACATACTAGTTGATAATAAACTGGAAATGAATATGCAAAGCCACACAGCAGTCATTAAAGTCTAGCACATGTTAGTATGCATTAAATAGGGATCAAATCTAGAGATGTGCGATCTTGAAAAAAAAATCGCAAACTAATTCTAAGAACCCCAAGAAATTCAAGCATTCATTGAATTAGCCCAACTGCACATTTCTCAGACTGATAAATTTACTTTGAAGTTGTCTGATTTGGAGAGGTCTAGAGTAGTATATTCAATGCAGATTCCTGTGAATCAGCAAATTGCAGTAGACTTGCTGAGTACATTTCAATGAACTTCCCCAGCAAAAGTTCAGCTAAACATAAACCAGGTTCCAATTCACTCATTTCAAATTTGACTTCAAATCTACCACAGTGGATACAAAGTGGATGCAAAGAATAAATATGTCACCTTCAAATAGTATCCTGGCAAGGTTGCTAACTGGCTCTGGATTTACTTGATGGCACTGATCCATTCCTGAGATCACCCCACTACCTGCACGGAGCTATAGTTCTGATTTTTGCATCAAATTACCTAAGGAAAGTAAGGCTACAATATGCACATGCAATGATGTTAACCCAGGACTAGATCCACCCTGTCTGCCAAATCTGGAGCCAGTTGGCAACCCTACACTCTGGTGAGATCACATCTGGAGTATGTCAATCAGTTTTGATCACTCATTTTCAAAACAAATATTCAAATGTTATGCAAGTGGGCCATATCCTGAAGTCAGCTGAGTGGTATCTGGCCTGTGAGTTGCATGCTGGATGAAATTATGGAATATTTTGCTGAGGGAAAAAAGACATATCTGTAATACTAAGGGGGCTATTTTAGAAGCCTTATTCATGATATCCATGTGTAAAATCAGGCATTTACACATGGAAATGGCATCCATGTGTTAATGGCAATTTTAGAGAAGGCTCAGTTTACACATGGGTATCCTTACTATACAGAAATTGCAAGGGGGCATGTCAGGGGCATGGCTAGAGAGTGGTCTGGGTGGGTCAAAAATCTACATGTGTATTTTCCATTTCATATAGGGAATACTCATACATGACTGCAATTGCCCATGTCGGTGTTTACACCTGTTCCCTAGGTTTTACAAAAGTGCTTGCTCCAGCCAACCCTTTACAGGAGGGATTAAGGGATTTATCCTCCTTAATTCTCCATTGTTAAGTTCACCCACAAAGATTAAACTAAACTAGATAAGATGAGAACATAAGATATGCCATACTGGGTCAAACCAAAGTCTATCAAGCCCAGTATCCTGTTATCAATAGTGGACAATCCAGGTCACAAGTACCTGACAGTTTCCCAAAAAGAAACACAGGTTCCACAATGCCTGTCTTGGGGCAAGCAGTGGATTTCCTGGGTCCTCTTTAATAATGATTTATGGACCTTTCCTCCAGGAACTTCTCAAAACCTGGCAACATCTATTAACTGGTGGCATTTATACATGTAAGCTTGTAACACTTAACATGTGTGAGTTGCTCATGTCTACTGTCACGGGGCTGCAGGCCTTCGCCTAGGGCCCCGAGGTTGGAGTTGCCTTGCTATCTTCTAGTAGTCAAAAATAGTCTCAAGTCGAGTGGTTAAGGCAAAACAAAACAAGGGCTTTATTCCCCTTCCCCCAAGGATATCATGTGCATAACCAAAAACATGGAAAACAAAACAGTTTCTCTCAAAGAAAAATATCTTCTTTTTCTTTGCTCTTCTTACAGGGCTTCAGCACAAAGACTCAATATCATCCGAAGACATAATGTACAATTCATAGGAGCCTGTTCTGGAACCCCGGTGTTACTTTCACATTGCATCTCCTCACCTTCAGCATACGTTGTGCTTGGGTTTAAACCTTCACAACTGTTTTTATGAAAACCCCTCTCTGAAAGTTCAGATAGCGTACAGGGACACAATTCTGTGCAAGTATGTTTAAGAGTACCTGTATCTGTAGGGTTGCCTCTCCAGCTCTCCTTTTCCACCCTCCAGTTGTTAGGGATTGTTTTATAGCTTCCTGCAGATATTTCTGGTCTGGAGCACTGCTCTGACCCTCCGTTCCGAATGGTGCTTCTAGCTTTCCCTCTCACAGTGCTAGGCTCCCACCTGTATAATTGTTGAGGTCTTTCCTCTGGCAGTGAGGACTGGGGACTTTCCTACTCACTCGGTCTAGGCAACCTCCTAGCCCCAGGTTGTGCCTTCCTTCTCTCTGGAGCACTGACTTCTCTCCCTGGGCTGTAAACAGGTTCCTCGTTGGACCTCCAGCTACCGGCAGTCTGAGCACTTCCCCTGCCACGTTCCTCTGAAGCCTTGCCTCTGCTGCTTCCTGTTCCAGTGACACGCCCAGTGCTTCCTCTGTTCAGCAGGCTTCTCCCTCTGTGACCTCTGCGTCCCTGGTTGCTGACCTCTGCTCTCTCCTTCTGCTTCTCTTCCTCTTCCTCCTCCTTCTCCTTCTTCCTTGCCGGATCTACCAACCAGCTTTTATCTCCCTGTTCGCTGTAAGCTGACTGTGCTTTCTTGGACAGGTGATCATAATCAATCCCCAAGCTTTCTGCTATGTCATAGCTTGGGTGTGGTAGTTCTGCTCCTCTGTTCCTTTGCTTCTCCTGAGCTGCACATGCTGGCTGCCTAACAGATTCTAAGGTAAATTTCTCCTTTCTATCTATCTGCATAGGCTCTGTGTGGGCTTCTACGTCACACTACCCCGTTGACCTTTCCTACATGTGGATTTGCAAAATAACTGCTCTGGCGCCACGTATCAGTACATACACGTGCACTCCTGTGTCTCCTTATTTTGTATTTCAGCAAAAGCTCCATGTTTAGCAGAGCCTTTTCTAAAATACTGCCGGAATTGTGAAAGCTGTGATCTGAATGGCTCTTTTCCAATCTGCATATCTTTCTAAAATGTGCCTTCACATGACGATAAATGGAAATTGGATAAATGTTGTGGTGAAAAGACTGGAAAATCAGAAGATATGTTGATACAATCAGACTTTAAGCAAAGTGCTGATCTGGCACCTTAAGTGAGTCATATATTTAGTGTCAGGAGAGAATTGTTTTCACTGCTGAGGAACTGGCTATAAATGCATAGGTTTTCATTTTCAACCTTCTTTTGGCTTACCACATACAAATAACGTTTTAGGAAATTAGAAGTCGATTGAACTTGACAGACCTTTGGTCTCCTCTCAACCTTACTAAATACATAAATATGTATCAGCGTAACCAGATGGTATCTGGAAGGCTGCCATGATGAAGCTTTCTTCTATGGGACAGAAAGCCTCCATAACTGTAATTTTGTGAATGGTTCTTCTTTACCCTGTGGCTACAGGTTATCGAATTTACTAAAAATATACAGCATCTTTTCTTTTTCTGGCCTGCCTCTGGGCGACTGAATAGGGCTAGCTGAAGAAAGTCTGATTTAATGAACCTCTGATATTCTTAAAGCATAATTGAACATGTCGCTCTGTAATTAAAGGGCCTGTTTATGAAAGTGTGGTAAACAGTTATTGTGTGAGCTGGCACACGGTAACTTAGCAGAGGGCCGCGATAACAGTTGCTGTATGTCCGCGCCACTTAGTGTATGCTAGTTGATGTGCTAAGTGCTTACTGTGAAAGGGGGTGGGAAATGGGCAAAGACTGGGCAGGTTATGGGCATGAGGAGTGCCTTGCAGTTAGCACACAGCAAGTTGCCATGTGCTGTCACTGCTGCAGATAGCATGGGAGCTCTTAGCGTTTCGTGAATAGGAGGTGGCTAAATGCCTCTGCGTTATTGTCAATATACTTGCCTCAAAAACATGCACTATTGAATCCGTACAGGAATGATCATTCCACAAGTGACAATACTAAATCCTGTATAGAGACTTGCTCACTGAAATAACCAATTTCTTGTCAGACTATATATCAGCTACTCTTAGCACATTCGTCCCTTTTATTCTTTTAAGTGATCAAGGTGAATTTTAAAATCAACACTCACCGACGATGGGAAGATTGGACTGTATGAAGATGGAGCTGTTGGGAGATGAAGTTCATGTTCTGTGATTTATAAAATAAGTGTTGGAATATAGGCTATAAGGATATTCCTATAGAATTGAAATTATATACAGAATGAGATCTCTCCTTGATTTGAAAATTCACCTTGATCACATAAAAGAATAAAAAGGACTGATGTGCTAAGAGCCGCTGACATATAGTGGCTTTGATTAAAATAGTCTGACAAGAAATTGGTTATTTCAGTGAGCAATTCACTATACAGGATTTAGTATTGCCACTTATGGAATATACTTACCCTGGCAGTGTAGCGTAAAAGAACCCCTACACTCTCCTGAATGTGTTGTGTTGAGCCCCTTACTATTTAACATTCCTCAAATGCAGTCTTGATCTCCCCACACCCAATCACTTCCTGGATGCATAGTCTTGAAGGCCCCACCCCCCACCTTCCCCTCAAATGCACAGTCTTTAACCCACACCTCTCTAATGCACAGTCAAACCCTCACCCTCCTGACATCCCCCATCCTCCCAACATTTACCAGGGAATCTCTCTGGTGGTTAGCAAGGGAACAAGAGTAATCCCCAGTTGCTTTTGCCTTACTGGAAACTGGGTTCCATATGATGCCTCTGACCCTAAGTAGTAGTCTCGTGGTGGCACAAGACTACTACTGCTAGGGGTCAAACTGCTAAATAAGGAGTGACCAGAGTATGTTCAATGCAGTTAAACCCCGCCTAGGCCAATAATACTTACATGATCTGGGGAGACTTCCAAAAATGTCCTCCACGTCCAACCACCATCTTGAAAATGGCAGTGCCTGACCCCCTAGTGGTGCATTGGGATGCCCATTTTTAGATATCCAAATCAGAAATAGAGCTTCCAAACTGACCCTCTTAAGTGCTATTTGAAATGTAGACAACCAGATAGTCAGATCTGCTGTCAGGCTGCAATGACATGATAGAATTAACTAGCAACTGGGTCAGTGAGAAAGGCTCATAAGCAGGGGCGGCCCAAGGGGGGTGCGGGGCCATGTGCGGAGACTCGGTGCGGGGCCTCATTTGCATAAGTGGCCTTATTTGCATAAATATTTGCATAATGTTACCATACACTAACTTTTAATAAACATGTCTCTTAATGAGTGTATGGATAAAGAAAGACTAAAAGATTTCTACATTACTATAATCCAGTGCCAACCGCCAGGCACATTAGGAACTACTACAAACGCTGCCCATTTAGAACCCATAGCAAACCCGCCGTATCCTGACAGCATTACCAGGACTCACAAAGCACCATACCCTATCTATCAAAAGGCAACACTGCAAATATTAAACCAATACATTTCAGAGAATACTGGGGAAAGAGAACAAGTGGCAATGTCAAATAGGAATTACATAAATAGAATACCTCAGCTCACTTACACATGCAGAACATAGACCATCACCAAACAAGGAATCACAATTTAGAACAGGAAGGCAATAATTAAACTGGGAACCCCAAAAGCCAAACTTGGAATGTACAACAACACTGTAGAAATAAAACTATAAATTAATTTCCTCTTGTACCAAACAAAGCGCAGACGTTAATGATGCACATTTCCCAGAGCTTTCATATTCCAGTTAATAAATTCAAAATAAAGAGATATCTTTCTACCTTTTGTGCATTTTTTTCAGTTGCAATTGCTCCAGCCACTTTCTTCTGGTTTCTTCATGTTTTCTGCTAACTGTCCATCGTCTGCTGTCCATTTGTTCTTTCTTCTCTCTTCTAGTTTTTTTTTCCATTCTCTCTCTCTCTACATCTGCTTTGACATACTAATCTTTCTCCATTTGCTCTTTCCTCATTCCTATTTCATCCACACAAATTTTACCCCTCCATCCTCAATCCCCACTTACTCTCCCAATACCCGGCCAATTCTAGATTTTTCATCCCTCCCACACAAAATATTTTTCCCCTCTCCATTTTACTCTCCCAGCCCCATCCCATTCTAATCCTCCCCCAACATCAGCTCCCTTCTAGTTCCAGTCTCACCCAGCATCCATTCCCTTCTAGTCCCTGCATCAGCCCATTTCCAGTCCTAGCCCCCCATCAACCCATTTCCAGTCCTAGCTCCCCCATCCATTTTCAGTCTGAGTCCCTTCATCAGCTCATTTCCAATCCTAGCCCCCATCAGCCCATTTCTAGTCATTTCCTAGTCTGACCATCAGCCCATGTCAAATCCTAGCTCCCCTCCACTCAGCCCAATTCCAGTCCAAGCCCCCCATGAGCCTACTTCCAGTTCTAGCCCCTCCATGAGTCCATTTCAATTCAAGCCCCCACCACAGCCCATTTCCAATCTTAGCTCCCCCCAACAGCCCATTTCCAGTCCTATCCTAGCTGCTCCATCAGCCCATTTTCAGTCCTAGCTCCCTTCCCTCACAGCCCATTTCCATTCCAAGCTCCCTCCCCATCAGCTATTTGCAGTTCAAGCCTCCCCTTCCACTCAGCCCATTTCCAGTCATAACAACCCCCCAACCCATTACCAGTCCTAGCCCCCCATCAACCCACTTCCAGTCCTAACCCCCCATCACCCCATTTTCAGTTTAAGCCCCCCCTATAATCCATTACCAGTCTTAACCCCCCATCAGCGCACTTCCAGTCTTAACCCCATCAGCCCATTTCCAGTCAGCCCCCCATAGCTCATTGCCAGTCCTAACCCCCCATCAGCCCACAGCCCATTACCAGTCCTAACCACATCAGCCCACCTCAAGTCCTAACCCCTCCCCATCAGCCCATTTCCTGTCCTAGCCCCCCATAGCCCATTATCAGTCCTAACCCCCCCATAGCCCATTAACAGTCCTAACCCCCTCATCACCTCATTTCCAGACAGCCCCCATCAGCCCACAGCCCATTACCAGTCTTAACCCCCCCATAGCCCATTACCAGTCCTAACCCCCCCACCCGCCCCCAGCCCAGCACCAGTCCGAAACCCTCCCCATCAGCGCCTTTCCTGTACTAGCCCCGCGCATTGCACATTACCAGTCCTAACCCCCCCATAGCCCATTACCAGTCCTAACCCCCATCACCCCATTTCCAGACAGCCCCCATCAGCCCACCGCCCATTCCCAGGCTTAACCCCCCCATCGCCCCTTACTAGTCCTAACCCCCCCCTCAGCCCACAGCCCATCGAGTTCTAACGAGTCCCGATGAGTCCTTTTCCTGTCCTAGCCCCCCCATAGCCCATTATCAGTCCTAACCTCCCCATAGCCCATTACCAGTCCTAACCCCCCATCGCCCCATTTCCAGACAGCCCCCATCAGCCCACAGCCCATTGCCAGTCTTAACCACCCCAGCCCATTACCAGTCCTAATCCCCCCCCCCCCCCTCGGCTTATGGCAAAATTTAAAAAAAAAAAAAAGCTGGCTCTGGCTGCTGCCGCTGCCGCGGCCGCCACAGCAGAATGGAGTGTCCCGCGGGGCCCCCTCTGCTCGCTGAGCCCTTCTGCAAGGGCTTTCAGATTCGCGAAGGGAGAGTGTCTCCCTCGCGTCTCTGCTAAGCCCGCAGGGGCTAATGGGAAATTTCCCATCTGCCCCTTTAGACGCAAGGGGCGGATGGGAAATTTCCCATTAGCCCCTGCGGGCTTAACAGAGACGTGAGGGAGACACTCTCCCTTTGCGAATCTGAAAGCCCTTGCAGAGGGGCTCAGCGAGCAGAGGAGGCCCCGCGGGACACCATTCTGCTGCTGCTGCGGCGGCAGCGGCAGCAGCCAGAGCCAGCTTTTTTTTTAAAATGTAATTTAAAAAAAAAGCAGAATGTTCTTTGCGCGGGGCCCTGTGCAAAAAACATTCTTGCTCAATGGACGGGCTGGCCCTGCTCATAAGGCTGTAAGTATAGTGGCTGAAAATTGACATTTGTATTATAGTTTCAGTGTATAATGGCTTCCGCCCCTAGAAAGCTCCAATCTTGCCCCTTTATTTTGACATATACAGCTAGATGTATAATGGATTATATACAAAAAGGAGGTCATTTTACAAGGGATGTTTGCACATAGGCAGTTTGTTGGGAAAGGTATGCCTCTTTGTGGATGATACCAAGCTCTGTAACAGGGTAGATAACAAGAAGGGAGGGGGTGGATTACATGAAGATGGATTTAGTGAAACTTGAAGAATGGCTGAGAATTTGGTAGCTAAGATTTAATGCTAAAAAATGCAAAGTCATGCATTTGGGTCACAGTACACTGCACAAAAGAAGGGTGGGCCTAGATGGTGATCATATCAGATGATCTTAAAGTGGTCAAACAGGTAGAATAGGCGATGGTGAAACCCAGAAGGATGCTTGGATACATAGGGTGAAGAATGACCAGCAGGAAAAAGGAGGCGACAGTGCTTCTATATAAGTCTCTAGTTAGAGCTCATTTGGAGAACCCTCAGTTCAGAGGGTGGCTACTAAAACGGTCAGTGGTCTTCATCATAAGGCATATAGGGATAAACTTAAATATACCAATATGTATACTCGGAGAAGTGAGGCATGATAAAGACTTTTAAAAACCTCCATGGTACAAATGCACAGGCAGTGGCCCTCGTTCAGTTGAAAGGAAGCTCATGAACAAGGGGTTATAGGGTGAAAGTGAAAGGACAGATTCAGGAGTAATATGCAGAAATATTTCTTTATAGAAAGAGTGGTAGATGCATGGAACAGCTTCCAGTGGTGGTGGTAGAGACAAGATCTGTATCTGAATTCATAAAAGCATGGGACAAATACAGAGGATCTCTGAGGGAGAGGAGGGAATTGTAGAACTTAATAGTTCTTATGGATGGACAGACTGGATAGGATGAATGATTTTTATCTGTTGTCATTTTCTCTGTTTCTGTGTTTATACGCACATAAAAATCCTTTTATCCATTAGCAGGGGCGGCCCAAGGGGGGTGCGGGGCCATGTGCGGAGACTCGGTGCGGGGCCTCATTTGCATAAGTGGCCTTATTTGCATAAATATTTGCATAATGTTACCATACACTAACTTTTAGTAAACATGTCTCTTAATGAGGGTATGGATAAAGAAAGACTAAAAGATTTCTACATTACTATAATCCAGTGCCAACCGCCAGGCACATTAGGAACTACTACAAACGCTGCCCATTTAGAACCCATAGCAAACCCGCCATATCCTGACAGCATTACCAGGACTCACAAAGCACCATACCCTACCTATCAAAAGGCAACACTGCAAATATTAAACCAATACATTTCAGAGAATACTGGGGAAAGAGAACAAGTGGCAATGTCAAATAGGAATTACATAAACAGAATACCTCAGCTCAGTTACACATGCTGAACATAGACCATCATCAAACAAGGAATCACAATTTAGAAACAGGAAGGCAATAATTAAACTGGGAACCCCAAAAGCCAAACTTGGAATGTGCAACAACACTGTAGAAATAAAACTATAAATTAATTTCCTCTTGTACCAAACAAAGCGCAGACGTTAATGATGCACATTTCCCAGAGCTTTCATATTCCAGTTAATAAATTCAAAATAAAGAGATATCTTTCTACCTTTTGTGCATTTTTTTCCAGTTGCAATTGCTCCAGCCACTTTCTTCTGGTTTCTTCATGTTTTCTGCTAACTGTCCATCGTCTGCTGTCCATTTGTTCTTTCTTCTCTCTTCTAGTTTTTTTTTTCCATTCTCTCTCTCTACATCTGCTTTAACATATACTATTATACCATATACTATTATACCATATACTATTGCACCACCTTTGTATATAGTTAACTATGATATCTCTTGTCAGATAACACACCTTTGTATATAGTTTCCCCTATTTCCCAAGTTTATATCTCCTGTTAAATGTAATTGACCAGACATATGTAAATTGTCGGATGTTTTTTGTTCAATGTAAACCGCGCTGATGTCTAATAGTGCGGTATATAAGAATTGTTAATAAATAAATAAATAAAAAATAAACATACTAATCTTTCTCCTTTTGCTCTTTCCTCATTCCTATTTCATCCACACAAACTTTACCCCTCCATCCTCAATCCCCACTTACTCTCCCAATAACCGGCCAATTGTAGATTTTTCATCCCTCCCACACAAAATATTTTTCCCCTCTGCATTTTACTCTCCCAGCCCCATCCCATTCTAATCCTCCCCCAACATCAGCTCCCTTCTAGTTCCAGTCTCACCCAGCATCCATTCCCTTCTAGTCCCTGCATCAGCCCATTTCCAGTCCTACCCCCCATCAACCCATTTCCGGTCCTTGCTCCCCCATCCATTTTCAGTCTGAGTCCCTTCATCAGCTCATTTCCAATCCTAGCCCCCATCAGCCCATTTCTAGTCATTTCCTAGCCCCACCATCAGCCCATGTCAAATCCTAGCTCCCCTCCACTCAGCCCAATTCCAGTCCAAGCCCCCCCATGAGCCTACTTCCAGTTCTAGCCCCTCCATGAGTCCATTTCAATTCAAGCCCCCACCACAGCCCATTTCCAATCTTATCTCCCCCCAACAGCCCATTTCCAGTACCAGTCCTAGCCCCCCATCAACCCACTTCCAGTCCTAACCCCCCATCACCCCATTTTCAGTTTAAGCCCCCCTATAACCCATTACCAGTCCTAACCCTCCATCAGCCCACTTCCAGTCTTAACCCCATCAGCCCATTTCCAGTCAGCCCCCCATAGCCCACTGCCAGTCCTAACCCCCTTCCCCATCAGCCCACAGCCCATTACCAGTCCTAACCACATCAGCCCACCTCAAGTCCTAACCCCTCCCCATCAGCCCATGTCCTGTCCTAGCCACCCCCCCCATAGCCCATTATCAGTCCTAATCCCCCCATAGCCCATTACCAGTCCTAACCCCCCATCACCCCATTTCCAGACAGCCCCCATCAGCCCACAGCCCATTACCAGTCTTAACCCCCCAGCCCATTACTAGTCCTAACCCCCCATCACCCCATTTCCAGACAACCCCCAGCAGCCCACAGCCCATTACCCATCTTAACCCTCCCCAGCCCATTACCAGTCCTAACCCCCCATCACCCCCTTTCCAGACCGCCCCCACCAGCCCCCAGCCCATTACCAGTCTTAACCCCCCTAGCCCATTACCAGTCCTAACCCCCATCACCCCATTTCCAGACAGCCCCCATCAGCCCACAGCCCATTACCCGTCTTAACCCCCCCAAAGCCCATTACCAGTCCTAACCCCCCATCACCACCCCATTTCCAGACAACCCCCATCAGCCCACAGCCCATTACCAGTCTTAACCCCCCATAGCCCATTACCAGTCCTAACCCCCATCACCCCATTTCCAGACAACCCCCATCAGCCCACAGCCCATTACCAGTCTTAACCCCCCCATAGCCCATTACCAGTCCTCACCCCCCATCACCCCATTTCCAGACAACCCCCATCAGCCCACAGCCCATTACCAGTGTTAACCCCCCCATAGCCCATTTCGAGTCCTAACCCCCAACAGCTCACAGCCCATTACCAGTCCTAGCCCCCCCCCAGCCCATTATCTGTCCTAGCCCCCCCAGCCCATTACCAGTCTTAACCCCCCATCACCCCCATTTCCAGACACCCCCCATCAGCTCACAGCCCATTACCAGTCTTAACCCCCCCCAGCCCATTACCAGTCTTAACACCCCCCCAGCCCAGCCCAGCCCAGCCCAGCCCAGCACCAGTCTTCACCCCCCCCAGCCCAGCCCAGCCCAGCCCCAGTCTTAACACCCCCCCCAGTCCAGCCCAGCCCAGCCCAGCAGCAGTCTTCACCCCCCCAGCCCAGCCGCCCAGCCCAGCCCAGCCCAGCCCCGCCCCGGTCTTAACACCCCCCAGCCCAGCCCAGCCCAGCACCAGTCTTCACCCCCCCCAGCCCAGCCCAGCCCAGCCCCAGTCTTAACACCCCCAGCCCAGCCCAGCCCCAGTCTTAACACCCCCCCCAGTCCAGCCCAGTCCAGCCCAGCACCAGTCTTCACCCCCCCAGCCCAGCCCAGCCCAGCCCCGCCCCGGTCTTAACACCCCCCAGCCCAGCCCAGCCCAGCCCAGCCCAGCACCAGTCTTCACCCCCCCCCAGCCCAGCCCATCCCTGCCCAGCCCCAGTCTTAACACCCCCCCCCCTATCGGCTTATGGCAAATTTAAAATAAAAAAAACAAACCTGGCTCTGGCTGCTGCCGCTGCCGCGGCGGCAGCGGCAGAATTGAGTGTCCCGCGGGGCCCCCTCTCCTCGCTGAGCCTCTCTGCAAGGGCTTTCAGATTCGCGAAGGGAGAGTGTCTCCCTCGCGTCTCTGTTAAGCCCGCAGGGGATAATGGGAAATTTCCCATCAGCCCCTCGCGTCTAAAGGGGCAGATGGGAAATTTCCCATTAGCCCCTGCGGGCTTAACAGAGACGCGAGGGAGACAGACACTCTCCCTTCGCGAATTTGAAAGCCCTTGCAGAGGCTCAGTGAGGAGAGAGGGCCCCGCGGGACACTCCATTTTACCGCGGAGGCCGCGGCAGCAGCGAGAGTCAGCTTTTTTTTTTTTTTTAATATAATTTTAAAAAAAAGCAGAATGTTCTTTGCGCGGGGCCCCCTGAAACGCGGGGCCCTGTGCAAAGAACATTCTTGCTCAATGGACGGGCCGGCCCTGTCCATTAGGTAAACTAGGCAGTCACTTAGGGCACCAGCCTTTCAAGGATGGTCTATTGCCACCACTTTTTCCCCTCTCTGGGACCTGCAGTGGTGGCAATGACATTAAAATAGCAATGCAACACTTACCCAAAGCCTCAGACGCTGCATACTGTTGGTGCTGTGCTTTGACCAGCCACTATTGCCGCAATGCAAACAGGAAGTCTGCACTGGAGAAGGGCAGCACCAGTGGTGGCAGCAGGGGTGGGGATGGGCAGCAGGAATGAAGGTTTGCCCTGCACCAGCCTGGCATGTACATGACTTTAAAATAGGAAGGGTCAGGGGAGAAGTTTGAACAGAGCAGGGCAGAGTCGCAATGTATGCATGTATTTTATCAAATATGCATGCACACATGTACTTCAGGTGTTAACAATGATGCCTGCTCCTGAGCAAGTGCAAATATCCACAGCTTCGGTCTAATGCAAATTTCTGCCGGTTTACCCCTAGTATTTTATAAGGAGATATTGGCAGCTATGTGTCTCTATAAATTGCCTAAAAATAGGCATTTGGATGGCCTTTGCACATAGGCAGTCTGTTATAAAATTACCTCCATAATGCAGGTATTTTTTAAAAAGACATTTACACAAGCTCCACTGTACTGCTACATGTCTAAGTGCCTTTTGAATATTGACCTCATAAAGTCTCTTCTATGTCCTTGTGCTTTGAGATAGATGTCTTGGTCCTAACCAGAGACTGGTGGAAAAATTAATTGTAGCTGCTGTTGGAATACTGCACTGCTGCACTTTAGAGCCTCTGCAGGAGCAAGGCTCTTCCACCAATCTGTCCTTCTCTAACTAGTGCCTGGATCTAACTGAGATCCACGGAAGCAGTGCCGCACCTAGCCCTGTGTGAGCGGTGCGGCCGCATAGGACACAAAGAAATAGGGTCACATTTGCTGGCCTTGGCTCCCCCCCCCCACTGCTGCCCTTGCTCTGCCGCCACTTTTCATGTTTTTTTGGTGTCAGCGGCAGCAGTGGAGCAGACAGAAAATTGACCCCCCTCATCAAAAAACACGTGTCTTTCTGATTTCCTGCTTACATGCAGGTCTGATCCTTCCCTCTTCTGATATATGCCCGTGTCAGAGGAGGGAGGGACCAGACCAGCCATTCAAATGCAGGTTTTTGCAACTCTGCGCTTGAATGGTTGGTGTCATCCCTCCGTTCTCTGACACGGGCATACATCAGGGGAAAATGGCAAACCTGTGATGGAGGGGAAGGATCGCGCCAGATGTGCAAGTCACACAGGGTGCATTTATGGCTTGGTACGGCCCTGCATGGAAGGGTCCCTATCGCAAGAATTTTCTACTCTTTGTCTCCTGCATCTTCTTCTGCTGGGTAGACATTCCACCTCTGATAAGCCACTGGCAAAAGATTCAAATGCAAAATGCAGCTGCTGCTTTGTTGAGGTTACTTTACCCAGATACTGGGTTTACTTATTAAGCAGGAAGATAGGTATTCATACATGGATGCAAGATCTTACATTTTTGTCTATTTCTACTCTTCTTTGACCTTTTATCTGTTTTTAATTTGTAAGTGTCTTTTTCCTCCATTGGGTCTGAAGAGAAGTTGGATAATTGTTTGGCTCCCCATTTTAGCAAGGTGTTTAGCTAAACACAGATTATGTATTTTTCAAAGGATCTAGTGAGCAAGCAAAAGGTTTAACTGAAATCATAGTTGGTCAGGGTTACTATTTATTTTTTATTTATTTATTTATTTATTACAAGTTCTTATATACCGCACTATTCGGCATCAGCGCGGTTTACATTATAACATAAAGAACATAACAACAAGCTGTTTGGTTTACATCGAACAGGAGTACCAACTTGGAGAACCGGGTTAAACTATATACATGAGATATTTACATAGAACAGAATAGAGTCATAGTAATATAAAGCACGGAAGGGTGGTTTCATGAGTGAGTCACTTCTTTTGGATCAATTGCTGGTAGGGTAGTATTGAAGGAAGAGGTGGTATTTGAGTGCCTTCCTGAACTGTGGTAGGACAGTAATGGCCCTTATGTCGGAGGGTAGAGCGTTCCAGCATTTGGGGGCATATAAACTGAACGCTCTGTTTGAGGTTGTCATGTTGCACTTTGTTGATGCCTTCGAGGTTGTTAGTAGGTTTACGGCTGTTGCTCTTCTGGATCTGTTGGGGGGTAGAGTGTGAATCAGATCTGTGAGTGAGGAGGATGAGATACCCTTGATTGCCTTGAATGATAGGACTAGGGTTTTAAAGATGATCCTCCCATGGATGGGGAGCCAGTGAAGCTGTTTAAGAATGGGAGTTACGTGGTCGCTTCTGGATGCTCCGTAGAGGACTCTTGCTGCGGCATTCATGGCCATCTGTAAAGGGCTAAGAGTGGATTGAGGGAGACCTTGTAAGATGGCATTTGCAAAGTCGAAGTGTGGCAGGATTAGCGCTTGGTATATGGTCCGGAAGTCGTCCGGGTCCAACAGGGAGCGTATATGCCTGAGAGAGCGGATTTTGAAGTATACCGCTTTGACTATGTTATTTATGTGATGTTTCATATCCAGACGTTGGTCCAATGTAACTCCAAGGTATCTTATTGTTTCTTTAGTTTGTAGGTCAGCTTCCTTGACACTGACGTGGGTTGGAGGAGTGAAGTTGGGGTCTCTGGCGATGAAAAGCACCTCTGTTTTTTTATGCTGAATGCGTAGGTTTTGTGATTGGAGCCACTCAGAGACCGTATTGAGGCAGTCTACTAGTGGTGCCAGGTCTAATTGAGTTGTAGAGAAAGGCATATATAAGAGAATGTCATCTGCGTATATCAAGCAGTTGACTTTGAATGATCTTATGATGTCGCAGATGGGCTGCATGTATATATTAAATAGTAGGGAAGACAATGAGGAACCTTGAGGCACACCTTGCTTTTGATGGAAGCGTTTTGACTCTTCTGAACCAGACTTCACATATTGCCATCTTCCATCCAGATAAGAGTTACACCATTCCAATGCACTGTTGCAGATACCTTTCTCTTTCAGTCGTCCGAGGAGAATTTCGTGGCTTACAGAGTCGAACGCCGCAGCGATGTCTAAGAAGACGAGTACAAATCCTTGTCGGATGTTGTTAATGCCTGTGATAATGTCGTTGAATAGGTTAGTGAGTAGGGTCTCGACCCCATGATATTCTCTGAATCCATGTTGGCAGTGATCTAGGGGAGCTGTGGTGTCTATATGCTCTTGGATTTGCCGTTGTGCCTCCTTCTCAATTATCTTGGCTAAGAGGGGAATGCTATAAACTATAAAGTTTACTGGAAGCAAAAGTAGAGAAGGTTAGGTACCCAGCTAAAATATTGTTCTCATTACATGCCCCTCAAAGAACCTTCACTGGACCCTACCTGCTCTTCCAATTATTAGCCCATCTCTCTCCTCCCTTTCACATCCAAATTACTCGAACATGTGGTTCATCACCACTGTCTTGACATTTTTTCCTCTCAAGCTTATCTGGCTTTCATCTTCTACATTCTACAGAAATAGCCCTTGTCAAAGTCTCCAGTGACCTGTTCCTGGCTAAATCCAAGAGCTTTTACTTTGAGCCTTCTTGACCTATAGACTACTTTTGACACCGTTGATCACCACCTACTCCTCAATACCTTGTACTCGGTTGGATTTAGGAACTCTGTTCCATCTTGGTTTTCCCCTTTTCTCCCCCATCACACTTTTTGAGCATGTTTACTAATAGTCAATGTGCGCTGATGAAGCTAATACACGTTAAGTACCATAGCATCCATAGAAATAAAAGGGCTGTGGGAACATAGCATGCATTAACTTCATTAACACGTCTGAAATCCTTTAATAAACATGTCCCTATGTGCATGCTCTGGTGACTCCTCCTCCACTGCTATCCCACTTTCAGTTGGTGTACTTCAGGAATTTGAACCGCTTTTACTAAAGCCCGTTAGCTGGTTAACATGCATTTTAACAGGTGGCAACTGAAAGCTGGGAACACCAACTCATGAGCATGCCAGCCACTACACACTAAAAAGCATGTTAACTGATGATCGTGGGGTGGGTGGGGAATTTATGGTGTGTGGGCATGGAGAGAACATTACTGCTAGCAGCTCAGTGGAAGTTGTAAAGTGAACCCACCTTGCTGGAGCACATGTTAGAGTGGCTCAGCTTGCATTAGCTGATGGGAACATACAGGTCACACCCTCAACAGTAATGCGGAAACTTTGCAAATAAGATGTGTTTGTTTGGCACATTAATTGCAAAGACTTAGGGGTATGTTTACTAAACTGCGTTAACGTTACAGACCGCGTGTTATGTAATGTTAACGATAATTAGGTAACGTTAACGCACGGTATGTAATATTAACACGCGTTAGCGTTACTTAACGATCGTTAACATCCCCGGCCGCGGTAAACACCGCAGAGGGTGGAGAGAGGGCGGGGGGAAGGGGTAAATGGGTGGGGAGTGGGCGGGGAGAGGCTCCCTGCACACTAACGCGCTGAACTGAAGGGATCAATCCTACCGCGAATGAAAACCTGCCGTTAGATGCACATTGGCAGGAGAGAGAAACCATTTAAGTGTCAGCAATGTACAGCATAGACAGGGAGCCCAAGAAACGTGATAGTAGTGCTCCATTTCCAGCAACAGCATAGTGCCCAAGTATGAAAGGCCACTATGGCGATGGTGCAAGTGGGGCATAGGGGGCTGCAGGCGGGACTTGTAGCGGGGACAGCTGGGGTACAGAGTGGACTAGGCAGGCGCCTAGGTGGCACATAGGAACATAGAAACAGGAAATCAGCATGACAGCGAATGACAAAGGCCAAACACAATCCACCTACATCTACCTGGTCCACCCGAGCTAACAGTTGCCAGGACACTGATCTAACATCCCCCCAGCCAACCCTCCCCCAAGCGGAAGGGACAGACTATTGGTAGGCGGTGATGGGGGAGGATGTGAAGATGCTCATGTATGCCCCAGACCCTGCTCCCTAGGTGACCACCCACCCACACAGTGGATGGCCTGGGACTGCGCACTACGAACCAATCAGGAGACGTGGCAGGGAGTACCAAGAACCAATCAGGAGACGTGGCAGATTGCTGTTGTTTGGTGGACTGGGACTGCGCACTACCAGCACCGACAGCATATGGCCATGTCAGCATGGTGGGAGGGGGGGGGTGCCCGTGCTGGAGGGGGCAGTGGCACCTGCCTGCAGTGGACCTAGGCCATGCCCTGTACCAGTACGTGGTGTGCAGTGCAACATAAAAGGTCTGGCTGAGGAAAAGTACAGGTAGCCCCAGGAACCACCATGCATCTGTGGCAATAGTGTGGTGCAGTACACCCAGCCAGTGTGTCCAGCAGCAAAGGGTCACAGGTTCAAGCCCCAGCTGTGGTTCCTGCAGAGCATGTCTGTATATTTTACCCCACAAATCAAATTTGGTCAATTCTATCAGAGTAATAATTGTCTAAATATATATGCCACTCTGAAATTAATACTTGAAAGTATAATGTATTTTGCAAAACAGATTCTCAAATTATAATTTTCTAAATATTTTGTAATGACTGACGGGGTCTCAGACTCCAGGCTTCCAAAACTTCAATAAATCCCTCAGAATAATGGAGTGGAGGAGTGGCCTAGTGGTTGGGGCAAGGTACTTCAGGCCAGAAGGTGAGGGGTTCAAATCCCACTAGAGGACAGCAACCTTGGGCCAGAAGGACTGGGGTTTCTGGCCCTACAGGTGCTCCTTGTGGTCTTGGGCAAGCCACTTAACCCTCCATAGCCCATGTTCCCTGTGAAATAGTTATCTCCAAGTTATAATGCCCTGTTCAATGTAATTTCAGTTTGTTCAATGTAAACTGCACTGATGCAGAATAGCATGGTATATAAGAGAATGTAAATAAATAAATAAGCCTATTTTTGCATCAGCGACCCTTTGTGTCTAGTCATATGATGTATTAACTCTTTTACTATTTCAATGAAATCCAATAATAATAGCATAAAGAGCAATACATAGTGCTTAGCTTTCGTTGTCGTTCCCAACGCTATCAATGGCGCTTTGTTTGCGTTTCACCTGTTTGGTTTCTTCAGGGGAAGAATGTATCTTTGAAGGATACTACCAAAAGCAGAGAGGTTCCACAGAAGAGTAAAGTAGCCCAAATGCCCTCAAGTATGGAGCAGACAGAGCTTAAAGATCCCAAATTACCCATGTCTAACAATAGCCAAATTAATATGAATAAAATACATTCTCTAAAATGCTTGTATGCAAATGCTAGAAGTCTAAAAAATAAGATGGGAGAGTTAGAATATATAGCACTAAATGAAAGGTTAGATATGATTGGAATATCAGAGACATGGTGGAAGGAGGACAACCAGTGGGACACTGTGATACCTGGGTACAAACTATATTGAAATGATAGAGCTGATCAAATTGGTGGATGGGTTGCTCTCTATGTTAGAGAGGGCATTGAGTCAGAAAGGATTACAGTTTTGCAGGAAACAAAATCTGCTGTTGAATCTATATGGATTGAAATTCCATGTAAAAAGGGGAAGGCAATGGCAGTGGGGGTGTACTATCGAGCGCCTGGCCAGAATGATCAAATGGATGATGAAATGCTCAAAGAAATCAAGGAAGCTAACAAAAGTTACAGCGCAGTAATAATAATGGGTGATTTCAACTACCCCGGTATCGACTGGGTCAGTGTCACGTCAAGACATGCTAGGGAGATAAAGTTCCTAGATGAAATAAATGACTGCTTCTTGGAGCAGCTGGTTGATGAACCGACCAGAGGGAAAGCCATATTAGATCTAGTCCTTAGTGGAACACCAGATTTAGTGCAAGAGATAAGGTTGTTGGGGCCACTTGGCAATAGTGATCATAGGATGATCGCCTTTGATTTAATTAGTGGAGGAGGGATAGTAAGGAAATCCACAGTACTACCTTTTAACTTTCGAAAGGGAGACTATGATAAAATGAGGAAAACAGTTAAGAAAAAACTAAAAGGAGCAGTTGCAAAGGTTAAAGATGTACATCAGGCTTGGCTGTTGTTGAAAAATACTATCTTGGAAGCCCAGACCAGCTGTATTCCACGCTTTAAGAAAAGTGGAAGGAAGTCCAAAAAACTGCCAGCATGGTTTAAAGGTGAAGTCAGAGAGGCTGTTGTTGCCAAAAAAGCATCTTTCAGGAAATGGAAAAAAGAGCCAAACAACGAAACCTGGAAACAGCACAAGCACTGGCAAGTTAAATGCAAGGCATTGATAAGGCAGGCAAAGGGAGAATTTGAGAAGAAGCTTGCTGCGGAAGCAAAAATGCGAAGTAAAGACCTTTTCAAGTACATTCGTAGCAAAAAACCTGTGAGAGAGTCAGTTGGTCCATTAGATGATAAAGGGGTTAAAGGAGCACTAAGAGGCGACAAGGCGATAGCAGAGAGACTGAATGAATTCTTTGCTTCAGTCTTTACTGAGGAAGATGTAGGGATGTTACCCATGACTGAAGTGGTATTTAAAGGTGTGGAAGAATTGAAGGAAATATCGATACTTCGGGAAGATATATTACAACTATTAGATAAACTGAAGAGTAACAAATCACCTGGGCCGGATGGTATACATCCAAGGGTGTTGAAAGAACTGAAATATGAGATTGCAGACCTGCTATTAGTAATCTGTGAACTATCATTAAAATCATCTCTAATACCTGAAGATTGGAGGATCGCCAATGTAACACCAATTTTTAAAAAGGGTTCCAGGGGTGATCCGGGAAACTACAGACCGGTGAGCCTGACATCAGTACCGGGAAAAATGGTAGAAACCATCATAAAGTATAAAATCACTCAGCATGTAGATAGTCATGACCTAATGGGAGACAGCCAACATGGCTTTAGACAAAGAAGATCTTGTCTTACTAATCTGTTATGTTTTTTTGAAGGAGTGAATAATCAGGTGGACAAAGGTGAGTCGGTTGATATTGTGTATCTGGACTTTCAGAAAGCCTTTGACAAGGTCCCTCATCAGAGACGTTTGGCAAAACTAAAGAGTCTTGGGATAGGAGGCAGTGTACTATTGTGGATCAGGAACTGGTTAAAAGATAGAAAGCAGAGGGTAGGGCTAAATGGCCAATTTTCCCAATGGAGAAAGGTGAATAGTGGTGTACCCCAGGGATCTGTGCTGGGTCCGCTGCTTTCTGACATATTCATAAATGACCTGGAAAGTGGAATAACGAGTGAGGTTATCAAATTTGCAGATGACACAAAACTATTTAAAGTTGTTAAAACCCAAGATGTTTTTGGAAAATTGCAAGAGGATCTTGATAAATTGGAAGACTGGGCATCAAAATGGCAGATGAAATTTAATGTGGACAAGTGCAAGGTTATGCACCTAGGGAAGAACAACCCAAACTATGGTTACACGATGCAAGGTTCCACATTAGGAACCACCACCCAGGAAAAAGATTTAGGCGTCATTGTGGATACCATGTTAAAACCCTCGGCCCAGTGTGCAGCAGCGGCCAAGAGAGCAAATAGAATGCTAGGTATGATAAGGAAAGGAATGGAAAATAAAACAAAAGATATTATAATGCCTCTATATCGTTCCATGGTGAGACCGCACCTTGAATATTGTGTGCAATTCTGGTCGCCGTATCTTGAAAAGGATATAGCGATTTTAGAAAAGGTTCAGAGAAGAGCCACCAAAATGGTAAAGGGGATGGAAGGATACTCCTATGAAGAAAGGCTAAAAAGGTTAGGGCTCTTTAACCTGGAAAAGAGACGGCTGAGGGGAGATATGATAGAAGTCTATAAATTAATGAATGGAGTGGAACGGGTAAACGTAGATCGATTGTTTACCTTATCAGAATATAGAAAGACTAGGGGACATGCAATGAAGCTACAGGGTAAACCATTTAAGACTAATAAAAGAAAATATTTTTTCACTCAACATGTTATCAAACTCTGGAATTTGTTACCGGAGGATGTAGTAAAGGCTGTTAGTGTAGCTGGGTTTAAAAAAGGTTTGGACAAGTTCCTGGAGGAAAGGTCCATAAACCATTATTAAGAAGGGACCCAGGATATCAATGCTTGAACCAATACAAGCATTGTGGAACCTGTGTCCCTTCGGGAAACTGCTAGGTACGTATGACCTAGATTGGCCACTGTTGGAAACAGAATACTAGGCTTGATGGACCTTGGTCTGACCCAGTATGGCATATCTTATGTTCTTATGTTATGTTCTTGAAAGCACTATGATGCAAACCAATATAAATTCAATGAATACATATTTTCTGAGTTCTACTTTTTAACCATGAATAGTAATGAATAACTGAGGCAACATACCTATTTTGTGGCAATTTTTTGCTTCACATTACCAGCTAGAATTTCCATGACTGCCGTTTGAGCCAGTCGGCCTTTTCAATGCCGCGCATGCGGTTTAAACTTGTGTGCATGGATTTTAACTTTATGCTATTATTATTGGATTTCATTGAAATAGTAAAAGAGTTAATACATCATATGACTAGACACAAAGGGTCGCTGATGCAAAAATAGGCTTATTCCGAATGATTTATTGAAGTTTTGGAAGCCTGGAGTCTGAGACCCCGTCATTCATTACAAAATATTTAGAAAATTATAATTTGAGAATCTGTTTTGCAAAATACATTATACTTTCAAGTATTAAGTTCAGAGTGGCCTATATTTTACCCTACAATTCAGATACAACAGCAACATGTGCAAAGCCCAAAGCAGCGGCGAACAGGGGTATAAACACCCACTCACACAGGCTCCACAATCCAAAGATGCATGGAGAGTCAGGTTGTTGGCCCCAGCATTGAGCTGCCGTTATCACCAGGGCACTACTACTACCTCCTGCACAGTTTAGCAATGTCGGCACTGTGATCAGGACCAGTGTGGCGGGCAGGGTTGCCAACCACCCCTATCTGTGCACAATGCTGCAATAGGAGTGTGTGTGTGTATGTCTATCTATTGTTTTGTGGCTGCCCACACCTCACCGAGCCCACAATGTCCCACTTTTACTAGCGTTAGCCTGAATATGTGCATAATGAGGAGCAAGGTGTTGTGGGTATGGCTGGACAGGGCGGATTGGCCAGGATGCATCTTCACAGGGTGTGGGGCAATGGCTGAGACACGGTAGTGCCTGACCCCCACCTGCATGGACAGGGTGGCCACAGCATGGCATGTCTAGGCTCCTACATAGCGCTCTACACTAGCTGCCTCCAGTGATGCTTTTGTGTTCCCAGTGTTGGTGCCACCAATAACTGAGATGCCTTGCTTGGTGCACATAGTGTCTCTGTGAACATGCACTATGGACTGGCTAGTGGACTGTCTGCAGTTAGACTGTGCAATGTTTGGAACACCTGTAAGGTGCAGTCTGACTGTACTGTCTGCTGGTGACTAGCAGACAGTGTTGTGTGGCTGTTGGGGTGTTCCAGATCTAGCCCCATCATTGCTGCTGGTCTGCCACTGCTCCAAACATAGATATGGCTCTGGCCCACCAACCCTGGAGGGCCGTCGCATACCAGCAGGATGGAGGTTGCTTCTCTGGGGCATCTGTCCCTTACCTGCAAAAAGGGTGCTGTGGGCCCCTTTGGGATGTGTAATGTATACCACATTGACCTTATAAAGGCACTGCTACACACACCTCATGCAGGTCTAGAGAGCCCTCTGCCCTGATAACAGGTGTCCATGTCAGCCAGACCCTAACACAGGGTGCACACTAATCAGGGTAGTGTCTGATCACAGAGGACCACATGTGACTTCAGAATACAGATGGACACCGAATTACCTTCGACTGCACTGCAAGGAACACCTGTCACACACTGGTAGCGATGAGGATGTACAGCAAGACCTATTTCTAGCACCACATGTACTGCGGACCTAGTGCTGGGCACCCATCCTCTCCCTCAGGGTGAACACAGAACCTGCACAATGGCATGGTCTGTAGCTACACTGTGCCTGTATCACACACTGTCAGTTCATCTTTCCAAGCTGAGGTACCGGAGAGGTGCAGACCCCAACTGGTGATCAGCTGTAGACAGCTATTCAGCATGTGCATTGCATCATGGGTACTGGTGGGGTTACTCTATCCTGGCACTCAGAGCAGACAGTTTGTGTGGTGATCTGCAGTCCTTCTGTACCCAGACATTGCTGTGACATATACCACGGAGGTATAACCTACTGATTTATACAATGCCATTCTCAGCAGTGTTCATGGGTTCCATTCCTCATTGTTCCCTCTTCTTATGCCTGTCTTACTCAAATAGTGTGCATGCCTGTAACAGTCATATTTTGCAGATCTGTGCTGCCAGCCCATAATACCCTTGCCACAATTGCCAACATTCCCTTGGTCCGTCTATCTGCGTCTGTCAGCTGTGTAGAGTCCTGTCTGCCTGTGCGGGCTGCCACCCCATGTCCTGCACCGCTACCCTTTCCTGTATTGCACCTCATCGTGCTTGCCTCACCTGTGCTTGATCTGCATGGCACCACCACTCCTCTGTCCACCCATCATTGTAACTATCCTGCCACCCCCGCCTCCACTGGGGGACACATATTCCCATTGTCTGCCACCAACTGTCTTTCCAGTACTTTACATTGCCAACACCCTGTGCTGTGGTACAGTTTCCCCCACCATGTTTGTCATCAGTACTGGCAGCCACATGGGCTGCCCGCAGATATGACAGTTCCAGCGGCTCCCAGCTCTCCCTCCTTCACTCACCTGTTCATTGCCTTTCCTGAGTGCTCTATCTAGTGTTGGGGCTACATCTGTCTTTGTTCCTCACAGGTCATGCATGCCATCCTGCGGCACCTTGCAGCCCTTAGGGCACACTAACCTAGGGCACCGTAACCTTGTTAGGCCACCTTAACCTATGGTTCCATAGCCCAGGGTGCCTTCTAGAGTGCCTTGTCTAGGGGTGCCTACTACGGCGCTTAGCCTAAGGAGCCCTATAGGGTGCCTTACAAGGCACCTTACAAGGCACCTTACAGGGCGCCTTACAAGGCGCCTTACAGGGCACCTTACAGGGCGCCTTACAGGAGATACTGGATTATGGGGTGTGTGTATGTGTACATCTCTAAAGGGTTGTCTAGGACATCACAAACCTTTTGGCTGGCCATACTGGCAGCAGAGCCTCATTATTCCAGTGCATCTCTGCTGACCATATGGGCAGCCTGCTTAATCACAGGAGGAAGGTGGTGGCTGAGACTACATGGTTCAAGTCATCAAAGACCTGCTTGTAAGCTAGGAAAAGCCATCTATACTAAAAATCATGGGTTCTCTCCCTGTGCTCATGCAAAGGCTTCCCTAGTTAAGCAGAAAATAATATAGCTAATTTTTGAGTTCTGACTGCAAAAACAAAAGGCCTGAAGAGTAAAAATAATGGAACACTGATTCAGAAATCCCTTACAGGCCTGTGGGTTTCCAAAATAACCTGGGATAGTTTCCAAGGTGGGGAGGGGAGGTTCTTTGTGAGGCTGTACAGGGGCTGTGAGAAGGACAGGACTACAGTAAGTAAGTTTAACTATGCAGTCAGAAGGTCCAGACATTGGTTTATTTCACCAAGGAGCTTCCTGTGGGCAGCCCAGGTTGAGGAAACCTCAGTGGGGGTCATTGGCCAGAACTTGTGATGGCATTCATCTGGTATTTTATGAACTCCTATGCTGAGCATGGGCTCAGGCTGGAGAAGCTGCTGATTTTTCACCTGTCCCAGCCACCTTACCCACAGATTGGGCCTTCAGGTGCTGGTGGCCAGCAGGACTTAAGCAAAGGTTCCAATTGAGTAGGCTGGGAAGCAGAAAAACCAGGCAAGGGATCTTCACAAGGAGTGAGGGCAAGAGACTAGATGGTAATCTGACCAGAATTCCAAGAAACAGGATTCCCATGTCGGAGATGTGCTGCGTAAGTCTTGTAGCGCTATATAAATGCTCAGTAGTAGTAGTAGTAGCAGATGCAAGCAAAGACCAAATCCTGGCAACAAATAGGCAAAAAGACTAGGACTATACATATCCTAGGCAAGAAACAAAATGGCCACTAGTAGGAAGTGCGGGACAGACAGCTGAAAGGACTAATAGCTAGACCTAGAGGCCACACAGAGATCCCTACTGGCAGGAGGCAGGAAAATCCTCTCCGGATCTTACACTTACGGGTATGTTTACTAAACCGTCCTAATGTTACCGGCGCTAGTTGCAGCGTTAATGTGAGGAATGCCATATAAGGTAGTGGGCATTTTGGAGGCAAGGTAGCAATGAATCTGTATCGCGCGATAGAGGGCGCCTTGGCTCGTTAACGCGCGTAAACCCTAAGTTCATGCCAGCGCTGTGTTAGAAGCTATAGAGGTGTAGCTCACTGGTTACTACAATAACTGGAGAGGCAGAGGTTATGAGTTTGATCCCACAATGGTGTTAGTTAATAAGGCTGTCTGAGACATTTCCTTTTAATTTAAATCTGTGCTGCCAGCAAAAACACCCTCACAGTGCCGTAACCTAAGGTGCCTCATAAGGCGCCCTATAAGGCGCCCCATAGGGCACATTAGAAAGTGCCCTGTCCGGCAAGGCACCTTATAATGTGCCCTATATGGTGCTTTATAGGGCACCCTATAGGGCAGGATTCTCAACCCTGTCCTTGGGACCCACCTAGCCTGTCGGGTTTTCAGGATAACCACAATGAATATGTATGAGAGAGATTTGCATACACTGCCTCCATTATATGCAAATCTCTCCCGTGCATATTCATTGTGGTTATCCTGAAAACCCGACTGGCTAGGTGGGTCCCGAGGACAGGGTTGAGAACCCCTGCTATAGGGTATCTTATGAGACACCTTAGGCCAGGGCACTGTGAGGGTGTTTTTGCTGGCAGCACAGATTTAAATTAAAAGGAAATACCTCAGACAGCCTTATTAAATAAGGCCACTGCAGGATCAAACCCATGACCTCTGCCTCCACAGTCATTGTAGCAACCAGTGGGCTACACCTCTATTGCTTCAAATATTGTGCTGGCTTGCTACAGAAAGACTGCAGGTCACCGTACAAACTGCTGTGGTTACCGGGATAGGGTAAACCCACCCGTACCCATGATGCACTGCACATGCAGATCAGCAGTCTACATCTGATCACAAGATGGGGTATGCGCTTCTACAGCACCTCGGCCTGGTAGGGGGAACTGACAGTGTGTGCTACTGGCACAGAGTAGCTACAGACCGTGACATTGTGCGGTTCCTGTGCTCACCCTGAGGGAGAGGTGGGGTGCCCAGCACCAGGTCCACAGCACCTGGCTTGGCTGCGATAGTTTGTACTGCAGGTCACCATCAGTGCCATTGTGTGACAGGTATTCCTTGCAGATACACCTGTGTCTATCTATTTCCCCATCAAGTCCAGCCCTTGTGGATTATGATGCACCCAGACTAGTGCATATCCTGTGGTGTTGCATGGTTACTTGTTATAAGAGAAGGGTGGTGTTTCGACCCACATGCTCTCTTGGGGACAGGATCTCCCACCAAAAGAACCACACTCTAAATCTCTGCAATGGAGGCAGTAGAGGGGACCCATCAACCCCATGCATGTTGGGGAATGGTCACCCTCCAGGGCAGTCAATGCAGATCTGTACGTATCACATAGGGCACTGGCAGTAGGCCTGGAAAAACTCAGCTGCCCCCCACCACAATCTGATATTCATCCGCTGCACCCTGCAAGGTTTTCCAGCCATACACATGCTAACTGCAGACAGCCTGCTAGCTAGTACATAGTGCATGTTCCTGAAAGAACTGTGTGCACCCAAAAGTGGGATGTAAGCACACACATCAAGCAAATATGTTAGTGACTGGGCCCCAGAAAAGGAATCTCACAGATATCACTTGAGAGAAACACTGTATAGTACTATGTGGGAACCTAGCCACGCCATGACCACTGCTGAGTCAGGGAGAGAGTGACCTCCCAGCATGACATGCTGTGGCCACCCTGTCCGTGCAGGTGGTGGTCGGGCAGTACAATGTCCCAGCCATTGCCCTATGCCCTGTGCAGATGCAGCCTGCCCAGACCGCCGTGTCTGGGCCATACCCACAATACCTTGCTCCTCATTATGCACATTGACAGGCTAACACTGGAAACAGTGCAAGCATTGGGGGCTCAGTAAGGTGTAGGCAGCCACAAAACATTGGATAGACATACACACACTCCCACACCTATTTCAGCATTGTGCAAAGATAGAGGCGGTTGGCAGCCCTGGCCGCCACACCAGTCCTGGGCACAGTGCAGGCATTGCTAAGGTACTCAGTACTGTTATGGTCACTCTCCGGGATGGTAAACACTGTCAGAAACAAAAGGTGAAACACACTCCACATATATCAGAGAGGTTGCTATGATGTATCTCTGTTAACAAATTGTGTTTCATTCAGGATTTGTTATCTGACATTAATCATAGCAATCTTTTGATATATATGGAGCATGTTTCCATGTTTATAATGGCATTGCTAAGGTATGCAGGCGCTAGTCGTGGTAGCTGCTGCTCCACGTAGGGCCCAACAGCCTGACTCTCCATGAGGCTTTGGATGGTGGAGCCTGTGGGTGTGGGTGTTTGTGCCCCTGTTGGCCGATGCTCGAGGGCAGAGGTTCCCAACTCCGGTCCTGGTGGGCCAAACATGATTCAGGTTTTCAGGCTGTCCCTAATGAATATGCATGAGATACATTTGCATACAATGGGGCACTGCATACAAATGCATCTCATGCATATTTCTTAGGGTCAATATGAAAACCTGAATGGTGTTTGGCCCTCCAGTACTGCAGTTGGGAACCTCTGCTCTAGGGACTGCACATGTTTATGGTGTATATGCGCTGTAGGGTAAAATGCAGGGACATGGTCTGCAGGAGCCACAACTGGTATTTAAACCTCTGACCTTCTGCCCCTGAACACACTGGCTGTGTGTACTGCACCAAACTGTTGCCACAGAGGCAGGTCATTCCCTGGGGATACCATTACTGTTCGTCAGACAGACCTTGTCTGTTGCACTGCATGCCACCCACCTGAACAGGGCTTGGCCTTGGTCTGCTGTGGGCAGATGCCAATGCCCCCTCCACCACCAGCACACCTCCGCTACCATGTTGACATGCCCTTATACTGGTGGTGCGCAGTCCCAGGCCATCCAGTGTGTTGGTAGGCGGCTGCCTATGATGTGGGATCTGGGGTAGGGGTGCCTACATAGACATCCACATTTCCCCCTGGCAGTGCCTGCCAATGTTATGTGCCCTTTGGGCTACCTGCTGGGTAATGTCCATTGGAGCACTGTGGGGCACACATTCGTGGACATGTTTGCCCTTGGTCAGTTGCTGTCTTGCTGATTCTCCGTTTCTGCCTTCCTATGTGGCACCTAGGCATCTTCCTAGCCCACCCTGTGCCCCAGATGCCCCACTGCATGTCCCGCCTGCAGCCCCCTATAACCCATTTGCAGCCTCACCATAGTGCCCTTTCGTACTTGGGCACTATGCTGTTGCTGCACATGTATTACTACTATCACTTTTCTGGGTCTCCCTGCCTTTGCTGTACATTGCTGACTGAGATGGTTTCTCTTTCCTGCAATTGTGCCTCTAACGTGAGGTTTTCAATCACGGTAATGTTCTGCCCTACATTTCACAGCATAAGTGTGCCTGGAGCCTCTCCCCGCCCACTCTCTGCCCATTGACCCCTTCTCTCCGCCCTCTGGAAAGACTTACTCCACCCTCTCTGTGCCTTAACGCCGCCGGAGACGTTATCACACGAAACCTCATGCTATCACGTGATAACGTTACTTTATCACGTGAAATCATTACATATTGTACGATAACATTACGTATCGTGTGTTAATTGCGCTGCTGCAACGTTATCGCTGTTTAGTAAACATACCCCTTAGTAGCTGATGTGGATGGGCAGGCTGTGTAGGCTATATGATCTTTGTCAGATGTAATTTTTCTCTGTTTCTATTTTTCTATGAATATGTTGCAATCTGATCTCATCAAATTGAGAAAAATGTCATTAAAAATTATTAGCCAGGTAGATTTGAGAAAGCCAGTGCTTATCCCTGGTAATGAGCTATAAGAAATTAATCTACTTTTTGGAATCTGCCACTCAGACTGGCCAGCATTATGCTGGACCCTGATTCAGCATGGCTTTATCTTAGCTGGTGCTGGTAAATCAGAGTCCATAGACAATTGCACAGGATAGTGTTACGGTTTCAGTAATCCCTGGAGTGGAGATTTTTGTGATCCACTTTCACATTTTCTGATATCAGCACATGTTTTCTGGGGGAAATCTGTGCAACTGTGCAATTCAGACTTTGGGTAGAACTCCTCTTCCGCACAGAAATCTGCATTTGCTCAGCAGATTCTGGTGCTGGTGATGACAGCGGCTATAAGAGAGGCAGCAGTAGGGTCAGCCATTGAGAGGGAACAGCGGCAGCAACAGAGGCAAGAGCAGTGGCAGCTGTGCAGGTGAAAGACAGGCAGCATCCATTAGGTCAGCCACAGAGGTTGGAAGAGAGGCAATGTCAGCAGCTTTAGCCTTGAAAAAAGGAGGGTGCAGCAGAGGGGTTTGACCTGTGGATGAGACAGAGCAGGGGAGGTCCAGTTTAGCCTCAGAGGGGAATCTAAGCAAGATATTGAGTCGAAACACTTCTCCTTGCATTACTAAACACTCTAATAAAGGGAATGGACAATACTAAACAGGTGTTCATCCTTATATTTCTGGACATCACAGCAGCTTTTGACAACGCAAATCATAAAACCCTCCTCTCTAGACTTGACTGCATTGGTGTAAAAGTTCAAATCCTCAAACGGTTCAATTCATACATTACCAGCCGTTCCCAATACATACAAATAGATCACAAAACATCCTCAACCTTCCCCCAAAAGCAGGGAATCCCCCAAGGCTCCGCCCTCTCTGCCTTACTGTTCAACTTATATATCCAACTGATATACACCTTATTCAAAAAACATAAAATAAAATAACACATGTACGCAAACAATATTATGGTTTACTCCCCTTTAGACATTCTTAACTCCATCTATGACAACTTAACAAACTGTTTGTCCGAAGCAGTAAACTGGCTTAAATCAAACAATTTGAGCATCAACCTCAAAAAAATGGAAATACTGGTAACATCAAGACACCCAAGCTTCCCCCTTCCCCCAACAATTAACATAAATAACACATCACTTCCAGTAAAACAGGAAGTAAGATATCTAGGTGTAATCCTAGACAAAATACTCAGCATGGAATCACACTTGAAACAAATAAACAGAACTATATTCTTCAAATTAAGGATCATACAACAACTCAGACCTCTTATTGACCTAAATGACTTCAGAATGGTAGTTCAGGCCCTTATCTCTCCCCACTTTGACTACTGCAATAGTCTACTTCACAGATTATCTAAGAAGTCCTTATGGCACAAAACGTCACTGCCAGAGTTATACTTGAGGCAAGACTGTCAGATCACATTACGCCCATTATGTATCAACTCCATTGGCTCCCAATTGCTAGTAGAGTAAAATATAAAATCACAATGATAACCTTCAAACTTATTAATAACATAGCCCCCTCCCACCTCTCCTCTCTAATCAACTTGCAACCAGACACCAGAGCCAGAAGAAGTACAAACCAGAACTCACTCGCAGTTCAATCATCAATCCGCAAGACTAAACAAATTACCACCAACAGGGCCTTCACATATATAGCCCCCACCCTTCGGAACACCTTCCCTGTCTCTCTAAGAACAATGAAAGACCTGCAAACATTCCATAGAGAGCTAAAAACATATCTATTCAGAGAACACTACGGCAATCACAACACTTCCAGCACACAAGCTACTACTACCACTACTAACACATAACCCCCTCCCCCTCCTTACCTCCCTCTTCCGACCTATAATCATACCATCCTGCAACTGATAAATTCATGCGCAAAACAATCCTTGAAAAGGTATACTAATGTATATAGTTGAATGTAAATAGTTAATTGCCATATAACTGTTCTAATGTTCCATGTAAAAACTTTGTTACAACGTAAACCGCTCCTGATCTCTAGAAGGGATGGTATAGAAAATGGTTTAAATTAATAAATAAATAAATATTGGGGACCTTGCTCGAGGACTGGGAGAGGGGAGGAATATGGGATAGAGAACTAGGGACCTTACTTGTGAGAGGGGATAAAATGGGAAAGAGAACTGGGTTCTTTCTTGGGGAAGAGGGAAATGGGAAAGAAAGATGAGGACCTTGCTTGTTTGGAGGGGCAAGAAAGAGAGAGAACTGGCGGTTTTGCTGGGGGAAGGGTGATGGGAGAGAGAACTGGAGAAAGCGTAAAGCCTGGGAGGGGGGCCACAGCTGTAGTATTCCTGCTTACTTTGGGGACTAAAGAGCAAGGAAGTCATATTGGTAGTGGAGAGAGGCAGATCAAGTCAGCATTAGCACCTGCAACATTTGGGGGAGGCACTCCTATGCCCACCCCACACTACACCTTTGCTGGGGGGGGAGGGCACAGTATTAAAAGAGAAGCTGGGGGTCAAGCCTGAGGAGATAGAGAGAAAAGGCTGGCGATCTTGCTAGTAAGATGGGGAGAGAGGACTGGGTTGAAGTGGATCTGAGTCTGGGAGGAAAGAGAGATTGTGTGCAGAATTTCTATTTTTTTTGTATAGCTTTCCTCCATGTCATATTGTAGGGCTCGTACCTGTTTAGAAACTAATATCTGAACCAATAGCATGGCTTCCTGTTACAAGATGGGGCCTGCTCTGAACCAAATCCTGAACCATGGGGCCTGCTCTGAACCAAAGCCTGAATTAAACAAGATGGATTCCTGTTTTGTTATAATCCCGCATTAAAACTTGCAGATCAAACAATTCTGCAAGTTTATGTATTTCACAGCAGATGACTACGTGCAGAAGAATTCATTGCTGAGATCTTCACTGTGCTTCTGGTACTAGCATTTACAACAATGGACTTGCATATCAGCAACTTTCTCGCACTATGGACCTTTGTTTGCAGAAGGACCACCCGTTAGCTGTTACCAGATTTGCTGAAGATGGCATACAGGATCTGCAACCAGTCAATCATTGGGCTGTAATGACAAAGAATTATAGGCTGGACATAGGGAGAGAGAGACAGAACACACACGCAGTCCAACACAAACACCTGCAGCACTCTAGGAACATACACAGAGGCTTGCAGAACACCTGGGAACTTTAACGTCTGACACAGACTGGTTTGCTGGTTTCCTCTGCAATTCTCTGCACTTTGTCCTCACTAGCCTGTCTCTCTGGCTGAAAAGTCAGATAGTGTCCAAGAGCAAAACCTTGGGATGGAGTGAATCTCTCCCACAGGCCTGTAGCCGATGTTGGACCTCTGCCTTACTTTGACTTCATGCCGTTCCTGGGACAATTTCTTGGACCCAGCCACCAGCGTTCTGGCAAGAGCTAAGGTACTAGTCTTTAATTTCCCCCTGAGTTTCAGGCTAGCTTAGACAGACAGATAATGTACTGTATGTCTGAGTGCAGAGCGAATCAGTGATGTTGGTTCCTGAAATAGAGATTAGGGGGTATGTTTACTAAACAGCGATAACGTTGCAGTGGCGCAATTATCGTGCGATATGTAACGTTATCACGCGATAAAGTGACCTTATCGCATGATAACGTTCCGTTTCGCCCGACAACGTCTCCGATGGTGCTAAGACACAGAGAGGGTGGAGTAAGGCTCTCCAGAGGGCGAAGAGAAGGAGTCAATGGGCGGGGGGTGGGCGGGGAGAGGCTCCAGGCATGCTATCGCTGTGAAATGAAGGTCCGAAAAATAGCGCGAGGGAAAACCTGGCGTTAGAGGCAAAAGTGAAGGAGAGAGAAACCATTTCAGTCAGCAATGTACAGCAAAGGCAGGGAGACCAAGAAAAGTGATAGTAGTGATACATGTGCAGCAGCAGCAGATAGTGCCCAAGTACGAAAGGGCACTATGGTGAAGCTGCACATGGGGTACAGGGGGCTGCAGGCGTGACATGCAGTGTGGCAGCCTGGGCACAGGGCAGGCTAGGCAGATGCCTAGGTGACACATAGAAAAGCAGAAACGGAATATCAGCAAGACAGCAACTGATCAAGGTCAAACATGCCCATGAGTTGTCACAAGGTGGACCTATTGGAGCCTGAGAAAATGGAAATCAGCAGCAGTGATCAGAGAAGAGATGACAGGATAAACAAAAAACTGTCAGATGGTTGCTACAGACAACCTAGGCACACGTGGGTAAGGGCTGAGAAGACACACCCAGATAGCAAGCAAAGGGAGTTTGCTTTGCCTGATAGGAATCAGCTGGGTAGAGGTGGAGCCCAGAAACACAGAGATATAATACGCTCCCAAATAGTTAGAGAGGGAGAGGAGGTGAACCAGCAAGTCTCACAGCAAGGGAGACAACGGTCAGCGCAGCAGAAGCTGGGAAAAGTATGGAAGTGGAATGAAAGAGAGTCTGAATTACTGGGACAGCATGCAAGCCCACACGAAGGTCTGAGTGAGTCTCAAACCCAGAGTGAAACATTTGGAAGGCAGAAACCTGATATGGAATGCATGTGTGAAGAGCACGAGAGACGTGGGGGAGTTGCAGTACAAGGTAACAAAGCCAGAAGTGTTGATAGTGGCTGTTTTCTACCCGAGTGGGTAAAACCCTGCAGCAATAGAAAAAGCCACCCAGAAATAAGCTTTGGAAATAATCCCTTCCCTTGTGCTAGAAAACCCAGGAGAAAAGAAGCTCACTTACTTGGAAAAGCTAGAGATTCTAGTATCCACTTTAAACTCCCAGAGTTTGAGCAACCTCCGTATAGAGCAGTGCAATCTAGGGCAGCTGTGAGGAAAAGGCTAGACCCAAGCACGCTCAGAGTCTACCGTAATCACTCTAACAGCAGAGCCAGGGAAGTTCCTGAATGTCCTTATGCTTACCAGCAGGGGCTGAGTTCTCATAAGCCTCATGCAAAAGTATATGGTAGTTCCCAGGGAGGCTTTGAGTCAGAAGGACAGCATAACTTCCTGCTTGATGAGGAAAACCTACATTATCCTTTTGAAACAGCTGACCTTGAAAACGTGAGTGTTAATGAACCAGAATCTATGGAATATGAGAATGCAGAGTTAGCAACAGTTCCTGAGCCCATGGAATGCTCAGTCTCGGTAATTGACCCAGAGTTTTCTTTAAGGTGAAAAGGGTTGAAGATAACCTGGAAAACGTGTCTCACAGAAAACTATGTGAATGAGCTGTGCTGTGTCAGCCAAAAAGGAAAGCCTGTGAAAAACATTGAGAATGTTTAATTCTTTTCTTTTTGCATTTAAGCTGAAGTAAGCTATTTTTGTTTAACCTTTTGATTTCTGTTATATGCCCGAAGTGGGTTGTTTGCTTTGTTTTGCCAAGGAGAAAATACCTCACGGACGGGGAATAAAACCCTGAGTTTGGAACACAAGTGTCTTTTGTGGTTTATAGAGAAGGTACAACTACCACCCTCAGGGGAGTCCTCAGGCAGTACCAAGGCCTCACCGGTAGGGCACCTGGGGGTGCGACAGAGTGTGTGTGCCCCACAGTGTCCCAGGGGACAGTACCCTGCAAATACCCCAAAGGGCACATAACATTGGCAGGCGGTGCCGTGGGGAAGCGTGGATGTCTATGCAGGCACCCCTACCCCAGATTACACACCATAGGCAGCCGCCTACCGGCACACTGGATGGCCTGGGACTGCGCACCACCAGCACCACCGGCATAAGGGCTTGTCAGCATGGTGGCAGAGGGGTGCTGGTGGTGGAGGGGGCAGTGGCATCTGCCTACAGCAGACCAAGGCCAAACCCTGTTTAGGTAGGTGCAGTGCACTGCAAAAGACGTCGGTCTGTCTGACAAACAGTAATGGTATCCCCAGGGAATGACTTGCCTCTGTGGCAACAGTTTGGTGCAGTACACACAGTCAGTGTGTTCAGGGGCAAAAGGTCAAAGGTTCAAGTCCCAGCTGTGGCTCCTGCAGACCATATCCATATCTTTTACCCAGTACAAAACCATGGTAATAAAGAAGGAACCTGTATTGCAGATAAAAGAAACAAGGCATAAACGTCTATATTTTACCCTACAGAGCACATACACCATAAACATGTGCAGTCCCTAGAGCAGAGGTTCCCAACTGCAGTCCTGGAGGGCCAAACACCATTCAGGTTTGTGATAAAGAAGCTTATCAAAGCTCAGGGAGTAAGGACAAAAGGGGAGAATTTACTCTGATTAAGGGACCTGTGCTGGCAGGTTATAGAAATAAGACAGCTTGTTTCCCTAAAAGGCTACATGTTCCAGAATGCACCAGTATGCAGAAAGTCCCTAGGGGAGCTAGAGTGGAAAAGCATGAGTCTAATCAGAGAAAGCATTATGTCATCCCTAATCAATCATCTTCTAGGAGAGAGCTTAATTCACAACACCTGAAGAATGCAAGGGAGGAGTTGCAATCTATGCCCTTTAAAACTAGAAGGGATTCTTCAGGAAAGGAGAACCAGAACACCAGGAGACCAGGAAGAAGGAGAGGAGGAGCAGAAGTAGGAGGAACAGAAGGAACAACCGGAATCTAAAGGAACAAGGACAAGGAAGCAGACGGTCCAAGAGAGGAGCTCAGAGAAGTACGTATGCCTGGAGAGATTCCTGGGGGAAACAACCTTCAGAGGACTGGAGAAAGCCAGAGGTCTGGAGATCCACAGCCAGGGACCCTCAAGCAGTACCTAAGAAGAGGTCTGTTGCAGCTAAGGAGAAAGGGAGCCCAAATACCTCTTGGAGGACATCTGGAGAAAAGATCCTGAGGTCCAGAGATACCAACTGGAGGACAGGACCCAGAAGCTCTATTGCATACTGGCCAGAATACCAGAAGAAGCAGCCTGATGCTTGCCTGGATTCAGGTATGAACTGTGAACGTTTCTCTAGCTTTAAGCAATGCAAACAGCAGGGAAACAGTTTCTCTCCGTATAGAGGTCAGTTCATAAAACCCTCTGAGCCAGACAGTGAAAGTGAATCTATGCAGCTAATTGTCACCTGTTGGTAGTGCAGAGCACAGCATAAGCCGTGCACACGTGGGATTTAAAAGTTCTTTTCAGTGAGGAGAAAGAGAGCTATGTTTTTGTAAAAAGAAGTTTTCCTTTTTGATTTGTTTCAACCTCAGCACTGCTAAGGAGTTGATTAGCAGTGGCTGTAAGAAAACCTTTCTGTTCCATAAAGGACTTTGATACTTATTTACATAAGCATTTTTCAGTTGCCTTGTTTATATTGCATAAACCCTGGAGAAGTTATCCTGGATGTGTTACCAAGTATATCTGTGTGTGGAATATTCACCCCATAAATAAATTCTAATTTTGCCTTACACTCGACCAACTACAAAGTTTCTTCATTTATTTAAAAGGCAAGCTTTGTGTGAATGGACTTCAATAACCACAATCCTTTGCAAGACAGTTAATTTACATACTTGCCAAGATGGTGGTACCTTCATAACAAGCACCCCCTTTTACAGGTTTCATGCTGTCCCTAATGAATATGCTTGAGATGCATTTGTATGTACCGCCCCCATTGTATGCGAATGTATCTCATGCATATTCAGTAGGGACATCATGAAAACCTGAATCATGTCGGGCCCACCAGGACCGGAGTTGGGAACCTCTGCCCTAGAGCATCGGCCAGTTCCATTATCTAAAGCCTCATGGAGAGTCAGGCTGTTGGGCCCTGCATGGAGTAGCATTTACCAATACTAGTACCTGCATACCTTAGCAATGGTATCAGAAACATGGAAACACGTTCCACATATATCAAAAGGTTGCTATGATTAATGTCAGATAAAAAATCCTAAATTAAACACAATGTCTTAGCAGAGATTCATCGTAGCAATCTTTCTGATATATGTGGAGTGTGTTTCATTTGTTGTTTCTGACAGTGTTTACCACCCCGGAGAATGACCATAACAGTATTGAGTACCTTAGCACTGCCTGCACTGTAACCAGGACTGGTGTGGTGGTCAGGGCTGCCAACCACCTCTATCTTTGCACAATGTAGAAATAGGTGTGGGAGTGTGTGTATGTCTATCCATTGTTTTGTGGCTGACTACACCTTACACAGCTCACAATGCTTGCACAATTGCCCCTGTTAGCCTGCCAATTTGCATAATGCGGAGCAAAGTAATGTGGGTATGGGCCAGACAGGGCAGTCTGGGCATGAATGCATCTGCATAGGGCAATGGCTGGGATATTGTAGTGGGCGACCACCACCTGCATGGACAGGGTGGCCACAGCATGTCATGCTGGGAGGTCAGTCTCACTCTGACTGAGCAGTGACCATGGCATGTCTAGGTTCCTACATAGTGCTAGACAGTGTCTTTCTCAAGTGATATTTGTGAGTTCCCATTCTTGGGGCCCAATCACTGACACAGCTGCTTGGTGTTTGTGCTTACATCCCACCTCTGGGGGCACATAGTTCTTCTAGGAACATGCACTATGTACTGGCTAGCAGACTGTCTGCAGTTTGCATCTGTATGGCTGGAACACCGTGCAGCAGGTGCAGACTGACTGTGTCCTCTGCTGGTGAATGTCAGATTGTGGTTGGGGGGCAGCAGCTGATCTGACCAGGCCTACAACCAGTCTGCCATTGTCCCTGTCACAAGTAGCGATCTGCATCAACTGCCCATTTGCCAGCAGGACGGGAGTTGCTGGTCCCACAGGCTGTCATCATGTACCTCTAGTGTCCCCATTGCAACCGTGGAGAGTGTGAGGGTGTTGGTGGCGAATCATATCCCCCACCCTGACCCCCAAGAGGGCAGATTGCCATGTACATCATGATTATGTGAATCCAAGCACACCCTGCCACAAAAACCAGTGATCATGGCAAGCACACGTCAGATGTACTATTTTGAGTACAGCATGGTCCACAAGAGCCAGATATGACTGGCAAACACAAATGGACACAAAGTTCATAGGCATGCCCACAAAGAATACCTATCACACACTGGCAGTGATTGAGATCTACAGCAAAGCCTACCTCAACCATCCTGGGTACTGTGGACCTGGTGCGGGCCACCCCACCTCACCCTCAGAGTGAGCACAGAACATGCAAAATGGCGTGGGCTGTAGGTACTCTGTGCCAGTAACACGCATGGTCAGTACCCCCTACCAAGCTGACATGCTGTATAGGTGCATACCCCTTCTGGTGAGCAGATATAGACTGCTGTTCTGCATGTGATTTGCATGATGGGTAATGTTGGTTATATCCTATCCTGGTAACCACAGCAGACAGTTTGTTCGGTGACCTGCACTCTTTCTGAATCCAGCCATTAGTCTGTTTAAACCCATATTAATGTAGCACACTGGTTAATGCAATGATCACAGTGCTAGAGATCATGGGTTCAATCCCACAGTGGGTTTCCTTCAGTAAGACTGGTTAGGGGAACTCCCTTTAGTGCCTGTAACAGTCAGACATATTTATGAAATCAGTTTTCCCAGGCAAAAACACCCTCACCTCAGTTGGCTAACCTAAGGTGCCCTGTAAAGTGCCTTTGCTGTGGTTTTACCCTATCCCGGAAAGCACAGCAGAATGTTTGTGCTGTGACCTGCAGTTGTAGTGTAGCTAGCCATTGCTCTGATTAGCAGCATAGAGGCATAGTACACTGGTTAATACGTTGACCTCCCAGCCAGCAGGCATGGATTTGATTCCCCAGTATTACAACATCACAAAGAGTGTCTGAGACTGTTTTTTTTTCCTTGGCTGTAACAGTCAGACACAGCTCTGTAGTCTGTGGTTCAAGCGAAATACGCCCTCACCCTAGTCCTGTACCCTAAGGTGGCTCAGAGCGTGGCCTGGCAGAAGGCATGTCACACTGTGCCGTAAGCTAAGATGCCGTACGTTGAGCTGAGGCCCAAATGCCGGAAAGCCTGCGACGCCGTAACATAAAGAGCCAGGCACCAATTCAATGAAATAAATGGTTCCGCGGCTCCAATATCAGGCGGATGGTGAATGTAAACATGCCCCATACCGTTTCTGGCCCATATCACTGCGCTGGTATGGATAGGTCTCCGTGTACCGGACTTGGGAATTCCACGTGTGCTGCGCGCCGTAGTAGCACGATCTAGCGCGCGTTAGTGCGTGCCATGGCGCATGTGTGACATGCGACATCAAGCCATGCACATCAGAAAAAATGGACAGGTGTTCCAGGAAGCCAGCGTTTACCAGCAGGGAGCTGAAGATGCTTGCCAAACTTATTTGCACAAGGCAGAGGCGCCTCTTCCCTGGCTCCTCCAAATGTTAGGACCTTGCCAGGGTGAAGAGGGCATGGGGGCGCCTCACCAGGTGCTATAATACAGCTGCAGACTACCCACGTGAGGTAAGTGTATGGGGACAGCTCACACAATGGCAGTTGTGCAACAGAATATCCAGAAATCATCACACATCATACATGCAGAATATGGTAGAAATACCAGTCTGTGGGCCAACCTGTGACCAATGTAGGTGCGTATGCTGATGTGTGCAAGTCTTCCCTATCCCCAGGAGCCCTCAGACCTGATTACAGAGGTTTACTATCCATCCTGGTGTTATGGTAGGTGCTGCTGTTGATTTGTTTATGTCCACCCCATCCCCAGGAGGCCTTAGACCTGATTACAGAGGTACAGTATTCCCTGGTGTTATGGTATTTTCCCCTGTTGATGTGTCTAAGTCCACCCTATCCCTAGGAGGCCTTAGACCTCATTCCAGAGGTCTATTATTCATCCTGGTGTTATGGTAGGTGCTGCTGTTGATCTGTTTAAGCCCACCCTATCCCCAGGAGGTCCTAGTCTTGACCATAGAGGTCTGTTATACATCCCAGCGTGCTTGTACCTGCGTCTGCTGATGTGTTGATGTCCACCCAATCCCCGGGAGCCCCAAGACCTGATCACACAGGTATATCATATATATCCTGGTGTTATGGTAGGTGTTCCTGCTGATGTGTGTAGGTGTGGGAAACACCCAGGTGTGGGCCGGACCACACAGATCTTGGAATCACGTAGACCCTGGTGTGGGTCAGAGAGAAGGGCGGACATGTAGATAGCCCAATTGGGAGGATATGCTGTGTGAGAGAGTGGGCAACCGTCACAATGTATATGATCCACGAAACATATACTCCAGGTAGACGGGGTCCTGAGGGTATCCCCACCTGTATACGTAGAACTGTGCACATATGGCCCAGTGCAGGGCACAAAGGGCATGGCAGAACCCATGTGTGATGAATGGTGTTAGTGCACACCCCCCACCCCCCTGTGAATTGGTAATGCACATGTGTCCAGGGTGGCCACATGGGGGACAGGGTACCCATGGAATGACAGGGACAAACAGTGGACACGGACACAGAGGTAACAACCAGGTAAGATGTTTTTATTTATGTACATCCATGTCCCTGTTCCCATCACTCATGACCTGCATCGGCGTCCACGTTGTCGGCTACCATGCCCCCACCCACCCCTTTGTACCGGTGCTGCCGCGGGGTCTGTGTCTGGCTGCTGGGAACGTGCAGCCATGGTCTCATTTGCAGCGGCCACACATAGCATCATCACCGTCATTGCATCCGCTGCAACACGTAGCTGCCTCAGTGCCCGTGTGTTGGCCCATTGTCCCGTCCTCAGGCCCCTGACCTCGTCTCTAATGGACAGCAGCACCTCATGTGTGGCTATGGATGAGACACAGTGTGACCTGTCAGACATGTTATGTACCTCACACTGTGACACATGCAGCAGGTGCAGGCCGACGCACACTGGGGGCCTGCTACATAGGGGTGTGTACCCTCCTATCCTGTTAGCACATTGTGGTGGAACGTCCTGGAGCACAAATGTTACATGCACAGGGCCACGTGTGTCAGTGGGACATTACAAACTGACAGAGCAACAGATCTGACAGGACAGTGAGGACTGACAGATCTCGAGAGGTAGAAGGGACATCAGCATGTACGTTGACATTCCCTGTGTGACCGAGGTGATGACACTGAGATAGTGGGCACGAGAGTGTCCCATAACGATGCCAGGAGAGAGGGGGCATAGATATGTTGAAAGTGTGGAGGGGGAAGAAACCTAGGCATAGAAGCAGGGACCTGGGTAAGGGATGAAGCAGAGGATCTGACACGGGCAGGTGGCCACTGTAAGACACGACAAGACATGGTTTGATGGGGGGCTATGATGATGCATGTGCTGGGTCAAGGTTCAGAAGGACGTGTCCCACCCCCATCACCAGGTCCCAGCAGCATAGTGCCCCCTAGCACAACCTGCCCTACCCCCAGCGTCTAACCATGCGTGCTGACCCGTGACCCTGCTAGACATCTGTGCACATCTGCCATACCCTCCCCTACGTGACTGACATGCTGCCTCCCCGATGTGACAGACCACAGATCTCAGACATGGCCATGGGGGCACATATATGTGTTGCGGCCCGCTGTCACTGTGTGGCAGTGTGCCCCCACTGCTGTGTCTGGGGGGTGGTGTGCCACACCGCCACATGCAACCACCCTGCAGAATATCTACCTTCAGCATCCCGCTGAGATGAGGCAGTATGTGCCTGCAGCTCTGCCAATATGACACCCATGCCAGTGGGTGGTGCACGTGATGGGCCTGGTGTTCCTGGGTGAAGCCTGCTGTCATGGCTCTCTGTGTCCTCCACAGCGACTGGGCTGCTTTGTGTGCTCCCCACTGGTGTGGTGCCGTCCACTGCCCCGTCCTCCACCCCGTGCAGAACGTCATCCCCTGTGGTTGCAGCAATGGTGGTGGCGGCAAACGCTGCCTGTGGAACCATTGTTGGGCCTGCAGCCTCTGGCTCGCCGACATCCTCCTCCTCCTCCGCCTCCATGGCCTGGATGTCACCTGTGGGTGGTAGAGGGTGCACAGTAGTCATGGGTTTGACCAGACAACATATGTCCAGCTCCATTATATGCGTTCCTGTTCTCATTTCATTGACATCTCATCTACCGTTCATACTGGTGGTACCAGAGTGGCTTACACTGGGAATATGTTGCAGACTGCTGACGGGAGATGGCCACCATGAACTATACTGGACATCTCACTGTCCTTCTCTCCCTCATCCTCCCCAACTGCCTCCCCTCCTATCAACACCCTCCCTCCTCTCCCTCTACCCTCCTCACTTCTCCCTCCACTCTTTCCCCTAACCTAGCATCTACCTTCCTCACTTCTCCCTCCACTCTCCCCCCTAGCCTAGCATCTGCTTTCGAGCCTCTCCACACTATCCCTCACACTTACCCAGCCCCTCTCTCCACCTTCCTCACTTCTCCCTCCATTCTGCCCCCTACCCTAGCACCTGCTCTTGAGCTTCCCAACACCATCCCCCGCATTCAACCTGCCCCCCTCTCTTTAAGGCAACCCCACCCTCGCTTCCGCCGTACTATCTCCACTTTACCTCGCTCTCTAATACTTATTCTCCTTCTCTCATCAGGTAATATCAACCCTAACCCTGGTCCCCCCCCCCCCGATTTCTCTCCCACTCTAAAGATAGTTCCTCATGTACCCTATCTAATCTCATCCACATCCCACTCCTCTCTCCTTCCACCCCCTCCCAGTCATCCCTCAATCACTCACCCATAAAAATCAACTCCAACCCTACCCCCAAAAATAATCCCTCACATAACCTACCCGGCACCATCAAATTATCCCTCATTTCACCCCCCCCCCCTCATATCCCTCTCGGAAAGCACATACACCCAAATATACCCACCCTCACCCTTCTCCATCTAAAGCTCGCTACTACCCTAAAAATAGACCCCCGCGCTATTCTTTCTATTTTTACGCTGATGACATTCTCCTCGTCCATCACACTAGTTCTGCTTTCCCTGACCTTTCTACACTCAATACCGGTCTATCCTGTGTCGCCTCTTGGTTTTCCGAAAATTTTCTTTGTGTTAACCCTTCTAAATCCTCTGCTATTTGGTTCTCTTTCTCTTCTCCTTCGCCCAGCTTAGCCCCTGTGATGTCCTCCCTCCCTATTCCCGTCGTCTCCTCCCTCCGCTATCTGGGTGTTATCCTCGACTCTTCCCTTTCCTTTCATCCTCATATCTCCTTCCTCGTCCGTACTTGTCACTTTCACCTGCGCCGTATTTGTTCTCTTCGGCCTTTTCTTTCCTCTCAATCCCTCACCACTCTAGTTCTTTCCCTTGTAACTTCCCGTCTGGACTACTGTAACTCCATCCTTGCTGGCCTCCCTTCCTGTCAACTCCGTCGCCTTCAGCTCCTCCAAAACACCGCCGCCCGTCTCCTCACTTTTTCTTCCCCTTCTGATCACATTACACCCTGTCTCTTCTCCCTTCACTGGCTCCCCATTAAATTTCGGCTCATCTATAAATATCTCATCATCACTCACAGGGTTCTCTATACTAGCACTCCTCGGTATCTCTCTGATCTTATCTTTCATCAACCTGCCCCCCGTCTCCTCCGTTCATCTCATACCAATCGCCTCTTCCTTCCTTCCCCATCTCAGGCCCACCTTGAACTTACCCGTCATTCTGCCTTCTTCTTCTTAGCCCCCGCCCTCTGGAATTCTCTTCCTCACACCCTCCGTACTGAGCCCTCCTTCCCTCAATTTAAAGCTCTCCTCAAAACCCACCTTTTCTCTCAAGCATTTGATCTTCCAGCTTCCCCCGAACTATAGCCATCATGCAACACTCCTGCCCGCCATGTCCCACTCGACTGCTACCCCCCACCCTTCCTTTCCCCTTGCGTTTCTGTGTCTAGCTCTCCAGTCTCTGTCCTTTTTCTCTCTATCTCTCACTCATTCTTTCCTATTATCTAATGGCGTTCCTTTCTCTCTTTATTTTTCTGTGGCTGCCTTTTATTGTACACCGCCCTGATACTCCGGTCTTGGGCGGTATATCAAGCCTGAATAAATGTAAATTCTAATAAGAAATCCATACGTAACTTATCCAACCTTATCCATATCCCTCTCCTCCCCCCTCCGCTCTCCCGTTTACTTGCGCCCTATGAAACGCATGCTCAGTCATTAAAAAAGCCTCTTTTATTCACGATCTTTTCATCTCTAATGCCCTACACCTCCTTGCCCTGACCGAGACCTGGCTCCCCCCAGATGACACCGCATCCATTGCCTCTCTCTGCTATGGGGGCTACCAATTCTCCCATACACCTCGATCTACTGGTCGCGGTGGTGGCATTGGCCTCCTACTCTCTCCCTCTTGCCATTTCCAACCCCTCCTGCCACCCCAATCACACTTCCCCCTCTTCTTCGAAGTCCACTCCATTCGCCTCCTCACACCACTTCCCTTCCGAGTAGCGGTTATCTATCGCCCACCCGACTACTCCAAATCAACCTTCCTCACCGACTTCGACTCCTGGCTCTCTGCCTTTATGGATCCCTCCTCCCCCACTCTTATTCTTGGTGATTTCAACATTCACATCGACAACCCCTCCGATCCCCATGCCTCAAAGCTCCTCACTCTTACCTCCTCGTTTGACCTCCAACTTTGCTCCACTGCCCCCACACACCTACACGGCCACTGCCTTGACCTAATACTCTTCTCCAAGTTCTCTCCCTCAAACTTCCGCAAATCAATCCTTCCCTTATCTGACCATCACCTCTTAACTTTTACTCTACAGCTCCCACCATCCCAACCACGTCCTGTCTCCTCCGACCTATTTAGAAATCTGCATAATATTGATCCCCTGACTCTCTCCTCCACCATTTCTCCATCTCTTTCCTCCATTTTATCATCCGAGTCCGTCGATGAGGCATTATCCTCATACAATGCTACACTATCTTCAGCCCTTGACACTCTTGCCCCTTCCACTCTACGTCCTGTTAAACAATCTACTCCCCAACCCTGGCTTTCACAATCTGTTACTTACGCATCTGCGCCCATTCTGCTGAACGAGCCTGGTCCAAATCCAGCTCCCCAGAAAACCTTCTACACTTCAAATTCATGTTTGGCTCCTTCCAGTCAGTCTTAGCACTAGCCAAACAAGACTACTACATTCATCTGACTAATTCCCTTGCCTCTGATCCTCGCCGTCTCTTTAACACCCTCATTTCTCTCCTCAAGGTACCCCCTGCCCCCAATCCCGCCCTCCCTTTCTGCCCAAACCCTAGCCGACTACTTCCATGACAAAATCCTCAAAATTACCCTCCAATTCCCTACCCCCTCATCTACCTCCCCTCCTCCCCTCCTCCCCATTTCTCCTCCCTCACCCATACTCCCCCCGCCACCCTCTCCTCCTTCCCTTCAATCTCTGATGAAGAAACCACACTTCTTCTTTCCTCCTCCAAACCCACCACCTGTTCTTCAGACCCTATCCCCACCCATCTCCTACGTTCCATCTCCCTCACCATTGTCCCCTCCATCACTCATATCCTCAACCTTTCACTCTCCACTGCAACTGTCCCCACTGACTTCAAACACGCTGTTGTCACACCCCTCCTCAAGAAACTCTCACTTGATCCCATATGCCCTTCTAACTATCGACCCATCTCCCTCCTTCCCTTCATATCCAAACTATTAGAACGAGCAGTCCACCGTCGCTGCCTTGACTTCCTCACCTCCCAGGCCCTCCTGGACCCACTTCAATCCGGCTTCCAGCCCCTACATTCCACTGAAACGGCACTCACTAAAGTCAAACGACCTGTTCCTGGCTAAATCCTGGCTACTCTATTCTCATCCTTCTTGACCTTTCTGCTGCCTTTGACACCGTTGACCACGACCTTCTCCTCATCACCCTCTCCTCGCTTGGCTTCAAGGATTCCGTACTATCCTAGTTCTCCTCCTACCTCTCCCATTGCTCATTCAGTGTATGCTCTGGTGGCTCCTCCTCCTCCCCTACCCCACTCCATGTAGGAGTACCCCAGGGATCTGTCTTGGGCCCCCTCCTCTTCTCTCTCTATACCCAAGGCCTTGGCGCGCTCATCTCTACACCTGATATTTCCCCGGTAATCCAGTCCAAGATCTCTGCCTGTCTTTCGGACATCGCTGCCTGGATGTCTCATCGCCGATTAAAATTGAACATGGCCAAGACTGAACTCCTTGTCTTTCCACCTAACTCCTCCCCCCCACTTCCCCCTCTCTCAATCCATGTGGATGGATCTACTATCCTTCCTGTTCCCTCGGCCCACAATCTGGGGGTTATCTTTGACACCTCTTTCTTTTTCCTTTTCTGCTCATATCCAGCTTGTAGCTAAGACCTGCCGCTTCTTTCTCTACAACATCAGCAAAATCTGCCCCTTCCTCTCTGAACACACTACCAAAATGCTTATCCACTCCTTAATCTCCTCTCGCCTTTATTACTGCAACTTACTTCTCGTTGGTCTTCCCGCTAGCCACCTCCTTCCCCTCCAATCTATACAAAATCACGTCGCTCGACTAATCTTCTGACAACCTCACCATGCCCACATTACTCCTCTTCTCAGGTCGCTTCACTGGCTCCCTGTCCAATCCCACATCCAATTCAAGCTTCTCCTGCTAACCTATAAGTGCATCCACTCTATGGCCCCTAACTACCTCTTATCTCTCCCTACATCCCCTCTTGAAATCTGCACTCCGCTAACAAATTACTTCTATCAATGCCTTTCACATGCACTGCGAACTCCCGACTGCGCTCCTTTCACCTTGCTGCACCTTACGCCTGGAACAGCCTACCTGCATCTGTGCGCCTGGCATCCTCCTTTGCCCTCTTCAAATCCAGAATGAAGTCCCACCTCTTCACTGTTGCATTCAGATCCTGACTCCTTCCTCATCTTACCCTAACCCCCGTCATCATTTATGACCAAACTACTGACCAAACCATACCTTGCACAGAACTGACTAATGCTCTACCTTGCACAGAACTGACTAATGCTCTATACTGTTCTAACTTATGTTTTGTTCTAACTAGATTGTAAGCTCCGATGAGCTTGACTCTGATGGGCAGGGACTGTCTCTTGTATGTTGGCTACCTCTTGTAGGTCAGCTGTGCAGCGCTGCGTGCGTGGCGCTTTACAAGTGCTGAATAGTAGTAGTAGTAGTAGTAGGAACACAGGGTAGAGGCTGGGGATACAGGCATGGTGTCATGAGGGGTGGGGAGCAATCGGGGTCATGGGGGGGGGGGTGGGGGAGGAGCAAGGGGACAGGTGAGGTGGCATACAGACCAGAATGGTGTGTCTACAGGGTGGTTTGTGTGGTGTTGTAGGGGGGCTCCATGCGGAAGGCAGCAGGAGGCGGGTAGCAGAGCAGGGGCCTAGGTGAGGGGATAGCAGGGGACTGGGTGGGGCCATCACGTGGCTGGGATGGGGTGGGGAGGGACATGCAGATGGGGTGTGTCTGGGTGGGGGTGGACAGCTATCCAGTACTGTGAGGTTTGTGGTGGGATGTTGTGGGGGATGGGGGGTGTTGGTGTGCATGGGGGCATGGGAATGTGTCTGTGGCACTGCGGTGCCTGTATACGAGCTGCCCCAGGTGGTGCAGGGGTTTGGCTAACTGCAATCAGTAAGGCCTTGGTAATGTCCACACCAATGTCTGGGGAGGGTGGAGTGGGGATTCCTACTGTATGTTGTCAAATGACAGAGTACTATGTGTCTGCTGTTGGTGTGATATCATTGGCATTTGTTTGCGTCTACCTCATGATCTCAGGATGATAGGCCATTCACTGTCACTGTTCTGGGACATGTCTCTGGACAGGTACTAGCAAACACACATCATAGCTGTTATAGGTGGGGGTGCGGGACCTCCCCAAGTCACTGTGTGTTGGGTTAGTGGCGTGGCCCTCCTGTTTGTTTCCTCATGTCATATTGTGATGCATGACTGGCCGCAGTTGTATGCTGCTTCTGTGTGACCTATATGGCAGGTAGGAATAGCAGTTGTATGTGCTGCGCAAATAGGGATGAGGGCGGTAGGCCCTCCCTGTATGTACGGTCTCCTTTCCTCTCATGCACAGTGGAGGCAGGGTGGCAATCAGCCTGGCGGATGGACTGCCCCCCCCCTGGTTCTGTACACCTGTTCGGTGCTCTACTATGTCCAGCACTGTGACTGTCATGCACAGAGCCCCAGGTACCTGTCACAAACCCCCTGTATGGACCTTGCAAGGTGTTGCTGGTTGTGTAGCCCCCAGTTGCCTGTGGTAGGCCACAAGTGTTCTATGGACATAGGCCCACAACACCCCTTCCAAGGCCAGCGTGTGATGGGCCGATAGCTGTACATGTGCTGTATATCTCAGACCTACCTGCCTGTGGATGGGCTGTGTCCAGCGTTGCAGGCAGTCCACGCAGGTAGATGGGGCCAAGCCTTTCTGTTGGCTCCTGCTCGAGGGGGGTCAGGCTGGGGACAAAGGGGGCACCCCCGCCGGTGCCCAGCGCATGTCGCCTCTCCGCCACCATGTGCGCATGGACACCATGCTTGATGTCGTTAAAATGCTTCCTCAGGCTGTCGAGGTCCCTGTGTGGTCCCCCGGCCTGGGCAACAGCCTCCTGGACTTCCTCCCACATGTGTGTGCATGTGAGCACAGTGGCTCGGCTGCTCAGACGGCCATAGAGAAAATCATAGTGCTCGAGAACACTGGCCAGCAGGATGTGGTTCTCCTGCTGGCTGAACCTGACTGCCCTCTTCCTCTCCTCAGCTGGCACGGGCATGCGCCTACGTTTGACACTGGGCAGATTCTCAGGCTGCTCCTGGGTGGGCTGGGACACACCTGATGGCCCTGCAAACCCCACCTCAGGCTCACCCCTCCCTGCCGCCTCTGGGGACAGCTGGCCAGGTGTTTCCCCCTCACCCCCTCCTGTCACGTCATGCCACTGCATGTCCCTGCTCCCTGTGACCTCCCCCTCCCTCTCACACATCTCCGCCTCTGCTGCTCCCCACCTACTATGCCCTCGCCTGCTCCTCACCTCACCTCACCTCCCCATACCACACCTCACCTCGCCTCCCCTCACCAGACCTCACCTCCCCAACCGTCACCTCCCCAAACCTCACCTCACCTCACCTCACCAAGCCTCACCTCACCTCACCTCACCAAACCTCACCTGCTGTACACCTTACCAAATCCTGCACTCTCCTGCTCCTCACCTTGCTCCTCACCTCGTCTACACAAAACCCTCAGCGTGTACCATGTGTGCATGCCTATTTATGCTATTTTGGCATGTGGCACGGAGTTACGCGCGTTGCGCATGTGCATGGGTGCATGTGCCTCAACTACACAGGCGCATGCGCTGTATGAGCATGTCCTGTGTGCATGTGATGCTTGGGGTTCCACACATACCGATGGCGGGGATGCACACATGCACCACACGGTGCACGGACACATCGCGTGCACATGCTATGGGTTTCCATGCACACATTCCCTTTGATGGAACATATTTGCATGGTGCTTTTAGTGGTTGTTTGAATTAGTGGTTTGAGACATGCGTTAGAGCACCATAGGTTGCAGGTTTGATTCCCACATGGTTTTCTTTTTTTCCTTGTGTTGTGCTAACCTGACCATGAACTAGCTGCAGCTTCATCACCTCTTCACACACCCTTCCATCTCTTCACTGTACACCACAGTGTGCCCTCTATGCAGCCTATCTGCTGCATATTAGCTGTTACATATGCCTCTTTCTTTGTACTGTCTATATGGCCAGTGGGTTTGGGGGATTGGTATTGCTGTTGTTGAGCTGGTCTGGGCCAGCCTCACTTTGCAGATTTAATTCTCACATGCTTCTTTTCTGTTCTGTTACCCATTTTGCCATGCTCCACAAAGCATCCTCTGCCACCCTTTGGGTTGATTTTCTTTGCTCTTTTGCATGCTGTCTCCACTGCATAACATTTCATTGTGTGTGTGCATGTGTTTATATGTGGCGCTTGTCACAGACTGTGATATGAGATGTACACAGCTCTTCTGCATGTGCATTGCATCATGGTTACTGTTGTGGTTGCCTTACCCTGGCACACAACAGGCTTTTTGTGTGCTGTCCTGCAGTGCTGTTGTATGCAGCCTTTGCAGTGTGATTTACATTGGTGGTGTTGGCCTACTGGTTTGTGCATTGACTTTTGTGCTGGTGGTCATGGGTTCGATTCCTCTCTGTTCTCCTTTTTTTATGCCTGTCCTACACAACTACTTTTCCTTATTGTAATAGTCATATCTGTGTGCAGGAACATTCTACCCTCATCACAGTTGCCAACTGTCCTTCTGTCTGTCTATCTGTGTCTAGCAGCTGTGTGGCGTCCTGCCCTAATGTGCAGGTTACTACCCCATGTCCTGCACTGGTACCCTTTTCTGCATTGCGACTCTTCATGTTTGCCTCTCCTGTGTCTGCACTGCATGGCACTGCTACTCCTCTGTCCTCCTGTCATTGCACTTATCCTGCCACCTCTACCTGCTCTGGTGGACATGTATTCCCATCCTCTGGCACACACTGTCATTGTTGCAATTTACATTTAACATCACCCTGTGCATCGGTACAGCTGCCTCCAATATGTTTGTCCACTTTACGGGCTGCCACATGGGCTGCACGCAAATTTGGCAGGTCCATCACCTACGCCATCTGCTTCCTTCCATCACTTGTACATTGTCTTTCCTTGGTGCTCTATGCAGTGTTAGGGTTACATCTGTGTTGGCCCATACATTTCATGCTTGTCAACTTGGGGCACCTTACTGCCCTTGGCCACCATTTTATGAGTCACCTTAACATCCTTTGGTCATCTATAGTTGCACCTTAGCTTCCGGCAGCTTATGGGACGCCTTATATGGTGCCTTGGAGGGTACCAACCTACAGTGCCTCATAGGGTGCCTTAGGGTGTGCGCCCTAAAAGGTGCATTAGATTACTGCACTGGCACGGGGGTGTTTTGGTTGGCAGCGTAGATTGTTGGGATGTGTCTGTTACACGCATGAAAAGGATTTGCCTTGGACAGCCTTATAAGATCAGCCCACTGAGAGATTGAACTCATGACTGCTGTTTCAGCAGTTATTGTATTAACCAGTGTGCTACACCTCTTTACCTAGTTTTGTGGTGCTGCTATGTAATTAAGGTTGCTGCGCGCTAACGCGCCACAGCGTGCACACTATCGCACGATGATGGCAAGGCGCTCTCTATCACGCGATAACCAGCTATTTTTGCCTTGACGCCGGAACACCCACTTCCTTATATGGCATTCTTCATGGTAATGCTGCAACTAGCGCCGGTAACATTAAGACGGTTTAGTAAACATACCCTTAGGTCTCTTGGTAACTAACATAGGGCTGCATAACATACTACCTCAGAAAACAAATTTATGTTAATTTTTACACTATTTTTGCTATCAGTAATAAATTCTAATTTATATACACAGAGTTGGATCTTGTTTTATCACGTGGTTTGTTTGCCAGGTAGTCCTATGGAATCCTGGGAAAATGGAGAGTAGCAGTTTTCCCTAGACAAACCAAGTATTTATACATGTGTATTTATCTGCTACTGACAATATCTCCTACAATATATGGTTATGGAAATTGTAGCAGTGCTGGTTCTAGGTTGTCATTTTTCATCCAATCTCTCTATTCCAGCCTGTGCGTCATCACTCTGTTTTTCTCTTATAGGTTAGTTAGTTGTTTGGCTCTATAACAACTTGTTTGACTGGTTACTTTTGGATCCTGATCCTTTGTTTTCCTTGTTTGTACTCTGATTCTCAACTATTGTATTGTCTGTCTTGATTTGATAGTAAGCTCTGACGAGCAGGGATCATCTTTTTATATGTATCTGTACAGCGCTGTGTACGCCTTGTAATGCTATATAAATGATTAATAGTAGAAGTAGTTACTCTTAGTGGGTGCATATCTGTATTCCCTCATGGTAATACATGGGTCTACTCTACTTTGCTTCCTTTTTTTCCATAGCCTTCTGATAGCTGGAGCTTTAGCTTCTCTCATAACCTGTGTGGAGGAGTGGCCTAGTGGTTGGGGCAAGGTACTTCAGGCTGGAAGGTCGGGGGTTCAAATCCCACTAGAGGACAGCAACCTTGGGCTGGAAGGACTGGGGTTTCTAGTCCCACAGGTGCTCCTTGTGGTCTTGGGCAAGCCACTTAACCCTCCATTGCCCATGTTCCCTGTAAAAAAGTTATCTCCAAGTTATAATGCCCTGTTCAATGTAATTTCAGTTTGTTTAATGTAAACTGCACTGATGCAGAATAGCGCAGTATATAAGAGAATGTAAATAAATAAATAAACCTCTTCAGCAGGTGTAAATGACCAGGAGTACTTAATGGTGTATGCATGTGGGTTAAGATATTTCATAATCTATGCGTATACAAGAAACCTCTCTGCCTGTGCTCTGTCCAGACTATACCTCCAGCTACGTCTACCAGCAAAGTACACACTTTCATGCAAAAGCACATACTTTTATGTAGGTTGGTTATTTTATAAGAGGTCATTTCACGCATAAGTGCACATATGTGTGGTAATCACTTTATAAAATGATCCCTGATTTGTGCAAGATATTCCGTCTTTGCACTGTTATACTGAGAATGGTTGTTTAACCTCAAATATTCTAGAATTTCATGCCTGACATTTTATTGTGTCTTCAGTCTCTCTCAGTGCTACCAGAGATTTCCATGGCATTGTTCAATTTAGGGATTTTGCATTGTTCACTTTAATTTTTTGTTCGCTGAGGACTTGCTCTAGGCCAGGGGTCTCAAACTCAAATTGCTTTGAGGGCCAAATGAGGACTTGTAGAGTAACCCGGGGGCCGCACAAGACGCAGGCCTCATTTGCATAAGGGCATCATTTGCATAAATATTTGCATAATGTTACCATACATTAACTTTTAGTAAACATGCCTCTTAATGAGTGTATGGATAAAGAAAGACTAAAAGATTTCTACATTACTATAAACCAGTGCCAACCGCCAGGCACATTAGGAACTACTAGAAACACTGCTTATTTAGAACCCATAGCAAACCTGCCGTGTCCTAACAGCACTACCAGGACTCACAAAGCACCATACCCTAACTATCAAAAGGCAACACTGCAAATATTAAATCAACACATTTCAGAGAATAGTCACGGCTTGTCTCTTGGCTGTTAGGCTCCAAATGGAAGCGATAGCTTAATCTAGGAAAGCATCTGTAATTCTCCTTTCAGCCAAGGGCGACAGAAAATGCAAATCATCCTCCCCCCAAAAGAGAGAGAAACAAATTTCACAGCCTCTCTCATAACAATACACGAGCTTTTGGAAAACCAAATAAGTCTGTCGGAGCTCGTCTGATAAATATACCTGTTTTGCTGGCAAAGGAAAGCCTACCATTTTCCCGGCTTCAGGCTCGCGGCTCCCACTGATTGCAGCCTCGTTTCCGGATTCCGGGTCTGCTGGTGACGTCACTGGGAGGGGACAGACTCTCAGCCAACCAGTCTGGCCACTCTCTGCTCAGCTGATCTGTTTGAGCCGGGTCAGGAAAGAAGCGCTAACGCGGAGAAGCGTGGTCTCGCGATCAATCGCTATCTGGTCTGACTAATTAAACCTGCACATTACGTATGAGAGGATACAACATAACTGAGAAGGACACAGTTGCAAAGTGTGTATCACTTAAAACAGTAACCAAAAAAGCACGAATCCCATACAAGTAGCGTTTCTGAGCAGCTATGAACCGCTACTTCCGATTCAGGAAACTTTATTCATTTATAAAGGGAGAGGAGCATCAAGTTCTTTGCATATTTTTTATCAAAGACAGAAAAAATGTAGTAGAAAGATACATAAATTGGCATAGTTACAAACAGCTCAAGTCAAGCTCCCTGGTTACCTGCTCTGCGACCTGCTTTCCGATTCTAGTCCCAAATCTCCCAGCTGTCTGAAAATCCCAACGGGCTTAAGGTATCTCATTTCTTCTCAACCACCACAACAGCTAGGGCCGGATTTAAGATTTTGATGCACATAGGCAATACCAGACAGCAGAGACAAGTGGGAGAGTACGGTAAGAGACTGGAGAGCCAGAAAAGCAGAGGGAGGCAGTGATGCACCTGGAGGTGCTTCCTTTTAAATGTTGCTGTGTCCGGGGATTATGGTGGCCCTGACTGGCCTTGTGGAAGTGATCGGGGAGGGGCTTTCCTTCCTGCTCACCTCCCCGACGCCGATCAGGCTTGTGGTGGCTGTAGCGGCATTAAGCAGCACCTGGAGGTGCTTCCTTTGGAATGTTGCTGTGTCCGGGGGTTCCGGTGGGCCTGATTGACCTTGTGGAAGTGATCGGTGAGGAGCTTTCCTTCCTGCTCAACTCCCCGATGCTGATCAGGCTTGTGGTGGCTGTAGACAGAGGCTGCAGAAGCCGGTTTTTTTTTTTTTTTTCTGTGCATCGCGGGCCGCACAAAGGTCTCTCGCGGGCCGCATGCAGCCCGCGGGCCGCGTGTTTGAGACCCCTGCTCTAGGCCTTCCAACACATCTTGGCCTTTGTTTAGTCCCTTATCAGGATCTATAATCTCTGGTTGAATAGTCTATAGTTTATTCACTTGATATACCACAAATCTAAATATACAATATCTATGCGGTTTGGAATAATAAATAAAAAAAAGGGGGAAACAACATACCAAGACACTATAACCGGTGACAAGAGTGAAACAAAAGGAATCTACAGTAGCAATAAAAGACACAAAAAGAAGGGGAAAACAAAGCTCAGCCAAATATTATTCCTGCCAAAATCAGCCTGATGGAAAAGCCTTTACAAAGTAAAACATCTTAAGAGACATTGTAAATTTTTGGAAGGAAGAGTCCAAACAAATATCACGAGGTAAAGCATTCCACAAAGAAGGGCCAACAACAGAAAAACGGGAGTGGCGATAGCCCTGCAGAAGGATCACAGAATGAGAGTGTACAACCAAGAGATTTTGCCGCAATGAGCAAAGGGACTGGGAAGGAACATAAGACACTAGAGCAAAAGAAAGGGAGGAAGCCCAATATAATAAACCTATAAGAAGAAACTTGAAGCAAAGACAATAACAAAATGGGAACCAGTGTACAGTATATAATAAAACAGAGTTACTTACCTGTAACGGAGTTCTCCGTGGACAGCAGGATAAGTCAGCCACACCTGGTGTCGTCCCCCGACGGCGCCGTGACGGAAGTGCTCTCTAGCTCAGAGATTTCTGAGCATGTGTGAGGTGGTCCCACCTCCCCAGCCCGCCCCTAGCCGGCCAGTTGGTGACTAGCTATGCCGTTACGGCTAGGTGCGGAGCGCAGGCCACCCTCATGAAGGGGAGGCGGGTGGGATGGTGTGGCTGACTTATCCTGCTGTCCACGGAGAACTCCGTTACAGGTAAGTAACTCTGTTTTCTCCTAGGACAAGCAGGATGTGTCAGCCACACCTGGTGTCTCCCGAGCTGTGTACATGCAGAGGGGAATGAGGGAGGCATGCGTGAGATGCAAACATTTATTGAGAACAACAGTAGTAGTGCAATCAGAACAGTGCAAACAACAACTGTGCAAGAACAAGGCATAACTGTGCAATTGTGAACAAATGTGCAAGAACAAGGCATAAATGTGCAATAGGAACAATAGTGACAAGTGCATAGTCCAATTCAGGGCGATAGCCCAGAGTTCAGTCTTGTGCAGAGTTCGCCTTTTCTGGCGCCAGGGCTGCGGATAGGACCGCTCGGCCGAAAGAGCCGTCTGTCTCAGAATGGAAGTCGAGGCAGTAATGCTTCTGGAATGTGAGGTGAGAGGACCAGGTGGCGGCCCTGCAGATATCGCTCACTGGAATCTCCTGGGCGCAGGCCAAGGAAGCAGCTATTGCGCGGAGCTGGTGTGCACTGGCCTTGTTTGCGGAGAGTGCGCCAGCTTTTTGTAGACAATAGGCCACGCATGTTGAGATCCAGAGGGATAGAGTACGTTTGGTAACCGGTCTCCCAGGTTTGTTCGGGTCGAAAGAGACGAAGAGCTGTGTCCCCCGACGAGTAGCAGATGTCCTGTCGATGTAGGTGCGTAAGGCACGCACGCAATCTAGGGAATGAAGGCGTTGCTCCTCAGGGGATGAATGTGGTGCCGGGAAGAAGGATGGCAGCTCTACTGCCTGGTTGATGTGAAAAGCCGAGGCAACCTTCGGCACAAATTTGGGGTGAGTCCGCAGGGACGCCCTGTTGTGATAGAGTTGCGTGTATGGCGGGTGCGCCACCAGAGCCTGCAGCTCGCTAACCCTTCTCGCAGAGGTGATGGCAACGAGGAAAAGGGTCTTCCAGGTGAGAAACTTTCCTTCGGCTGTGGCCAACGGCTCGAATGGCTCTTGTGTAAGCTGTTGGAGAACTATGTTGAGGTCCCAGGAGGGTACCGGTTTCTGTACCGGGGGTTTTAGATTTCGGAGGCCTCTCATGAAATGGGTGACAATAGGAAGAGTGGCGATAGAGCCTGACATTGTGTCATCTGTGCGATCGTGCAGAGAGGCAATGGCGGCTAGGTGTACCTTGATGGATTGTGGCTTTAACCCCGATCTGCAAAGGAGGGCTAGATATTGTAGGATAGTGGGTATCGGGCAAGATGCTGGTTCAAATCCTTGGTCCTTGCACCAGATAGTGAAGCGTTTCCATTTGAGTCCATATGCCTTTCTTGTAGATGGTCTCCGTGAAGCCAGGACAATTTGTTGCACCTCCGGAGGAAGGTGTGAGCCGTTGAAGGTTAACCTTTCAGCCTCCAGGCTGTCAAAGCTAGCGTCCGAAGATTGGGGTGCCAGGTTAGGCCCCCGTTCTGGGTTAAGAGGTCTGGTCGCAGAGGCAGTCTGATTGGTGGCTCCTGGGCGAGTTGCGACAGTGGGGAGAACCACATCTGTCTTGGCCAATAAGGGGCTACCAGAATCACCTGTACTTTCTCCTCGATGATGCGCTGTATGGTGTTTGTCAAGAGAGGTGTCGGAGGGAATGCGTAGGCCAGCTCCCAACTTTTCCAGGGAATGGCGAATGCATCCGAGGCTACCCTCTGCTGTGACGGGTGCTTGGAGCAGAACAAGGGACATCTTGCGTTCTCCTCGGTCGCGAAGAGGTCGATCTGGGGTTTTCCCCAGCGCTGGAAGAGGGTGCGTGTCACTTCCGTGTGGAGCATCCATTCGTGAGGTTGAAGCTGCCTGCTGAGTCTGTCCGCTAAGGCGTTCTGCTCCCCGGGAAGGTACGTCGCCTGGAGTGTGCAATTGTTGTGCAGCGCCAGAGCCCATGTGTCGAGGGCTTCCTTGCAGAGCGAATGGGAGCGAGTGCCGCCTTGCTTGTTTATATAAAACATTGCGACCTGGTTGTCCGTCTGTATCAAGACTGCTTTCCCTTTCAGTCTGGGCATGAATGTCTGTAGGGCATACCTGATGGCCCTGAGTTCGAGAAGATTGATGTGGAGGGTTTGTTCCGCAGGGGTCCATGCTCCTTGCGTGCTGAGGTGCCTTAGGTGGGCCCCCCATCCCGAGGAGGAGGCATCCGTGGTGAGGGTGAGCTGGTGTATGCGTGGGTGAAGGCACTTGCCCACCGAGAGGTTGGATGGCTGAGTCCACCAGTGCAGGCTCTGGACCACATGGGCAGATATCGTAATGCAAGTGTTGAGAGGCTGGGAGATTTGCTTCCAGTGCGTCCGTAGGTGCCACTGCAGGGTGCGCATATGGAGCCTCGCTAATGGGAGGACTGAAGTTGTTGCAGCCATGTGGCCTAGGAGACAGAGGATCACGCGGGCCGAGGTATGCTTCTCCGCTGACATCTCCATGGCTATGCGGATGATGGTGTTGATCCGTAGCTGGGGCAGAAAAGCCTTGCAGACTCTGGTATCTATTATCGCCCCGATGAACTCTGTGCGCTGGGCTGGTTCCAGCTTGGACTTCTCCTTGTTGAGAAGGAATCCCACCCTGATCAGCAGGTCTGTCATCATGCGTACTGCCTTGTGTAGTCCGGAGGCTGAATCCGCCGCCAGGAGCCAGTCGTCCAGGTAGGGAAAGATGGCGACTCCTTGTTTGCGGAGGTGTGCAGCGACCACCGCAACACACTTTGTGAAGACTCTGGGTGCTGGGGATAGCCCGAATGGCAGGACTCGATACTGGTAATGGCAGCCCAGTGCCGTGAATCTGAGGAACTTCCTGTGAGAAGCATGGACCGGAATGTGGGAGTAGGCGTCCTGGAGGTCCAGCGTTGCAAGCCAATCCCCTGCCCTGATGAGGGGAAGGATGGAGTTGAGTGAATACATCCTGAACTTCTGCTTGATTATGAAGTTGTTCAATTTCCGGAGGTCCAGGATCGGACGTAGGCCCCCTTTCTTCTTGGGTATAAGGAAGTACCGGGAGTAGAAGCCAGTGTTGACCTCTCCGGGGGGCACTTGTTCTATTGCTCTGGCCTGGAGGAGTTGCTGTATGAGTTCTTGCAGCGGCTGTTCCAAGTGCTGCGGAGGCTGGCTGGTCGGTCGCTTGCGCTGACGTGGAGGGGAGGAGAAGGGCAAGCGGTAGCCCGACTGGATTATCTGTAGGACCCACTTGTCCGTGGTGATCTCTTGCCAGGCTGAGAGGAATAGCGACAGGCGACCCCCAACCGGGGTATAGTCAGAAGGAGGAGGGTTCTTTCCCGGAGTGGGAAGGGTTGGACTGCTTCTGCTTGCGCTGTCGCGGTTGCTGTCGCTGAAAAGGCGCCTTCTGATAACTTGGCTTGTACTTTGGCGCCTGCCACTGCCGGTTGGAGCTATGGAATTGCTTCGAAGAGGCGAAGGGCTTTCTGAAATAGCCCCCTTTTTGGTTCCACGAGGGTCGTTCAAGGCCGTCTGCTGCTAGAGTCTTTAAGGTGGTGCAGTCCTCTTTGAGGCCTTTCACAGTGTCGGCTACCTTGTCCCCGAACAGGGAGTCACCTGAGCAGGGGGCATCCGCAATTCGGTCATGGGTGTTGTCGGAGAGCCCTGAGGCCCGGAGCCATGCCCAGCGGCGGGCCGAGATGGCCGTGCCGGCTGTTCGGATGGCGGTGTCGAACGCATCGAAGGCGGTGCACATCAGATGCTTGCTGCATTCAGCTAACTCCTGCATATGGACTGAAGCCGTTGTCCGTGAGTCCTTGGGAAGGTCCTGTAGGTGCTTCTTAAGGTCGGCCAGGAGAGCGTCTTGGAAGAGGACGTGCTGGAATTGGTGGGCTGCTATCTTGGCGTTGAGCATAGCCCCTTGAAACACCTTTCTCCCAATGTCGTCCAGGCGTTTTGGGTCCCGACCTGGTGGATGGTTGGTTTGGGTACGCGTGGACTTGGATCTCTTGAGAGCTGATGACACCACGATGGACTGGTGGGGTAACTGTGCTTTGGTGAACCCAGGTCCCGAGTGGACAATGTATTTGGTGTCCATGCGCCTGGTGAAGGCTTGACCAGATGCTGGTGACTGCCAGAGTGTCAGCTGCTTGTCCTTTAACTTGCGGTGGAGGGGAAGAGCCATGGCTGGTTTAGGACCGCTTAGGTACTTCATAACCTCCGGATCTTTTTCCCCTGTTGTTTCCTCGGTGGTCAGTCCAAGTTTAGAAACCACTTTCCTGAGGAATTTAGGGTAGGTGAGGTCCTCAGGCGCTGTGGGTGGAGGCTCTGTCTCGTTCGTTGCGTCTTTTAAGTTGTCCGAGCCTGGACCTGATTCCTCCACCTCTGAGTAAGGCTCCTGGTTCTCAGCGTCGCTCGCTCCAGAGTCCATCACTGGTGAAGGAGATCGCGCTCTGGAGGGGTCAGGGGAGGGGGTCCGCGCTCTAGGCGAAAGTCTAGGGTACAGGGGGGAGCGGGCTGAGAGAGTCTCTTGTGGACTAATAGCCCTACGTTGTTGTTCTGGTCGCAGTGGAGCGGTCTGTTCCACCAGGCGGGATAGCAGACTCAGGATGGCAGAAGAGGCGGAAGCAGATCTGCTGCTTCTGTGTCTCTTACTGTGATGAGAGCTGGATCTCCTGCTGTGAGAGCTGGTTCTCCTTGTCTCTGAGGGGGATAGATGCCTGCGCTTGGCAGACTTCTTCCTGCCCCTCTCCTCTTCAGAGTGTTGACAGGGGGATCCCCTGCTGTCAGCGTGTTGATCGTGTCTGCCCTTCTCCTCTTCTCTCCCTCGTCGGCGCTGAGGATCAGCGCGGTCATCGGAGCCGGAGCGGCGTTGACAGGGGGATTCCTTGTTTTTGCCGCGATCCGGAGTCCCTCTGCGGCGCTGAAGAGCCGCGTGGTCGGCAGAGCCGGAGCGGCGTTCATCGCTGCCGCGTGGACAGGGGGATTCCCTGCTTTCGGCGCGACCCGGAGTCCCTCGGCGGCGCTGACGCGCGCGTGGTCATGAGAGCCGGCGCGGCGATCATTGCTTCCGCGCCGTTGCGAAGAAGCCCCTGCCTGCTGCTCCCGCGCCGGGGAAGAAGGAGCTGAATCAGCTGGCATAGAAGAGGAGGGCCGGGATTCCCCTTCGGCGCGTAGTGACGTGCCGGGCAGGGGGGAGGGCTGTATGCCGGAGGAGCCGCTGTCGCCAATGGGATTTGAGGAGGCGTGTCCGGAGGCGTGGCCTGGCGGGGCCACGAGGGCAGCGCCATCTTGGCCGGCAGGAAGACCGCGTGGCCGGGGGGAAGGTCCCGAGTTACAGCCAGCAGGAGAGGGGCTTACCGAACCGGCAGAGGCCTCTCCGGGGGCAGGGAGTTCAGCGCGGTCACGGTCCTGTCTCAGGCGCGGTTTCTTTGAAGCGGCGTTCTTTTGAGCCCCGGAGAGATTGGCCGGGTCCCGGGAAGGCTTACCAGCGTCAACGGACCTGGACTGCTTGTTCTTCAGTGGCTTCGGTTCCCGGGACGTTGAAGGTGCTGGGGAGGAGAGGTGGTCTCTCAAAGACTGCTCCCGGTGCCGCTTGGCTCTAGGGGACATCCGGCTGCAGCAGTTGCAGTTGTCCACTTCGTGAGAAGCCCCCAGGCATTTTACACAGTGTTGGTGCGTGTCGGAGAGATTCATCTTCCTGTTGCAGGTAAGGCACTTTTTAAAACCTGGTTTTGTCTTTTTGGAGTCTAGTGTAGACATTTAGAAGTAGAAGTGTAGGAGAGCTTGTAAGTCCGTCTTGAGGCGAAGGCGGAAGCAAAATAACTGGCCGGCTAGGGGCGGGCTGGGGAGGTGGGACCACCTCACACATGCTCAGAAATCTCTGAGCTAGAGAGCACTTCCGTCACGGCGCCGTCGGGGGACGACACCAGGTGTGGCTGACACATCCTGCTTGTCCTAGGAGAACAGTCACATGATCTATGGGTGATTTTCATAGAGAAAGCTAGCAAGATCAGCAGCATCAGTATTTGCTATATTGCTATATTGAATGCACCAGGTTTGCTTGCTAGTCTTGTATGGGCAATCAAGAGTGCACAGATCTAATACATTTAATGCAGGGCATCCAACACCTGTCCTTGGACTTCTCCAAGTCATCAGGTTTCAAGATATCCACAATGAATCTGCGTGACATGAATTTGCATATACAAGGTTTCCAATCTATGCAAATTTATCTTATGCATAGTGTTGAGAGGTTGTCTCAAATACATGCGGGTGAGGGGGAAGAAGCTAATAGTGATTTAAGCATGGTAATGAATGTATTCATCTACCCAAAATGGTAGAGAACCTGAGAGGGGGCATTTAGGCTTGGTTGACTGGTGGACCAGCTGGTCTGTATGTGTTGCTGTTTATGTTACCATGTTTCAGCAGCACCTTCCATTTTGCTGTAAAGTGTATATCCTGCAGATACTGGCTTTGTTTTAGGATTTATAGACTCTTTCTATCTTTTGTAGTTGGTATGCAGTTGCTTTTCTTTTTCCTCAGTGGTCATGTCTCCCTAGGTATGCTAAATATCCTTTCCTTTTTCTTCCAGCATTTTTCTAAGTCCACTCTTGAGGGTCCTTTTAAATATTACTTTGGCATACCGCTCTTCTGGACAATTTCTGTTGTTCTATTTTATGCTCAGCACATGCTGCCAGCTTTACTTACAGATCCTCTGAGTCTCCAATTCCTTCTGGGTACCAATCCATTTACTCTGGGATTGTGTCCCCATCTGTTTGTTTTTTCTTCTGACATCATGCTGAACTTGCATGGACCATGTGGTCTTTGGTTTATCTAAGTAAGAACGGAGACTGGAGATATGATGTTCTTAAGTCATCTATTCACACATGGGTACAAGGAATGAATCACTGTCTTGAGAGACATACAATAGTTCTCCTAAATAGTTAACCCACACACACTAAGTTCTCTAATTCTCCAAGTCTAGTAGTAGTGCCATCTAGTGTCCTGCCAACAGATCACAGTGAGCAAGCACAGTACATTTTTAAAGTAGTCAAACCTCGCTTAACGAGCACCTCGCATAACAAGTGATTCGCATAACAAGCAAAACAAAATGTAAAAAATGACTCCCTTAATGAGCAATGTTTCGCATAATGAGTGACGAGGAGACAACATGACGTCCCATGCAAGATCCTGCCTGCATCTTGGCTATCAATCTGTGTTTAGCACTCGTTTAGCTAGCATCTTACTGTCGCTTGTGAAAGTTGTATTCAGACACATTGTGTATTTTTTTAGTGCAAAGTTTAAGCATGCTTACACGTTTGTCCCCAAAGAAAATGGCGCAAGAAGACAGGGATAAGAGAAGAAAAATCACCGTAGAAGTCAAACACCAAATCATTGAGAAGCAAGAACGAGGTGTGAGCGTGGCTGACCTCGCATGCACATACAATCGGTTTACATCAATGATTTGCACTATTCTCAAAAACAAGGATAAGATTAAGGAGATCGATGTTTCAAAGGGTGTCACAAGACTTTCTACGCAACGGCCACATATTCTCGGCAATGTTGAAAGATTGCTTCTCATATGGATGAACAAGAAGCAAATGCAAGGCTACACTATTAACGATAACATAATTTGTGAGAAGGCGAAATTAATTTTTGCCGACCTTATTAAGAAGACGCCAGGATCATCAATGGACGAAGAAGAAGCATTCAAGGCAAGCTGTGGGTGGTTCAAAAAGTTTAAGAGAAGAACCGGCATCCACAGCGTTGTGAGGCACGGAGAAGCAGCAAGGTCAGACATAAAGGCAGCCGAGAACTTCATTGGCGTATTCAAGAAGCTTGTGAATTCTGAGGGTTACAGGTTTTTAATTGTGATGAGACGGGTCTCTTCTGGAAAAAGATGCCGAAGTGAACTTATATCACAGCAGAGGAGAAGGCATTGTGAACTTATATCACAGCAGAGGAGAAGGCATTGCTGGGCCACAAGCCAATGAAAGACCGTCTCATGCTGTTTTGTGCAAATGCAAGTGGCGATTTGAAAATTAAACCACTGCTCATTTACCATTCGGACAATCCACGAGCCTTCAAGAAGTATAAAGTCCAGAAGAGCAGGCTAAATGTCATGTGGAGGTCCAACAACAAGGCTTGGGTTACACGTGACCTTTTTACAGATTGGATCAATGAAGTGTTTGATCCGTCTGCAAAAAAATATCTGCTTGAGATGAATTTGCCACTCCGTACCTTGCTTGTTATGGACAACGCCCCTGCACATCCTCCAGGCCTAGAAGATGACCTCCTTGAAGAATTTAAATTTATCAAGATCCAGCTCCTGTCTCCCAACACCACTCTTTTACTGCAGCCCATGGACCAGCAGGTCATATCAAATTTTAAAAAGCTCTACACTAAAGCGCTCTTCGAGCGTTGTTTTGAGGTAACTGAAGGAACCAATCTCACTCTCAGAGTTTTGGAAAGACCACTTTCACATCGTTGCCTGCCTCAAGATGATTGACAAGGCATGGGAGGGGGTCACCAAGAGAACCCTTATTTCTGCATGGAAGAAGCTTTGGCCAGACAGCGTTGTCGAATGTGACTCCGAGGGGGTTGAGCAAGTGCCTGTGGAGCCTATAATCAACGAGATTGTGTCTCTTGCCAAGATTATGGGGCTAGAGGTGGATAGCAACGACATTGATGAGCTAGTGGAAGAGCATAGCCAGGAGCTGACCACCGAAGAGCTTGTGGAGCTGCTTTCTGTGTCACAGCAAGAAGTTGTGGAGGAGATTTCATCAGGGGAGGAGGAGAAAACAGCCTCAGCAGAGCAACAACCTTCCAGTGAAATAAGGGAGATGCTGAAAGTATGGGAAACTGTTGCATTGTACGTGGAGAAGCATCACCCCAATAAGGCAGTAGCTATGCGCGCTACAAATTTATTAATGATAATGCTGTGTCTCATTTTTGTCAAATTTTGAAGCATAGGCAAAAACAAATGTCTCTAGACAACTTTCTTGTAAAAAGGGATGTATTATAAATAACTAAATTACATTATTATAAATTTGTTAGATTATTTTTTTTTGGAATGGAACGCATTATCCTATTTCACATTGATTCCTATGGAAAAAATTGTTTCGCTTAACGAGTGTTTTGCATTACGAGTAAGATGCGGGAACAAATTATGCTTGTTAAGCGAGGTTCCACTGTAATTGAAATTGAATTATGAATGTTTATGAAATCTGAACAAAGTAGCAATAGCTCTCACCAATTTCATGTCTTTTAGTCTGAAGAAAAGCTGTTAATGCTAATTATTTCTGAATGAATTTGACGCAAGTGGTTTTTTGGTAATGTTCAATGAAGGATCCATTGTTGCTCAAGAAAACATTGAAAATGGTGGCAAATAATGCCCACAAGGCCCATCTAGTGCTCAGGGATCCAGAGACAGGACAGCAAAACTTTCTCCTCTTTTTCTCTCCCTAGATTTATTATAATTCCTATTTCCATTTCATTCTTTTATTATTATCTCTAAACCACTTTGCTGGGCCCTAATAAGGCCTAAGAGCCAGTATATCAAGGGAGGCAACAGGACTTTTAAATTGCAATGGGTAGAACAGAGCTGGATATTTAAACTTAACACTGTGAGCCCATTCGGACTGAATTTGGAGAATGACTGGTTGAACTTGTTTTAGTTGTAGCCAATGGGATGAGAGCTTCTCCCATTCTATGGGGAACACTCTTGCCTGATTGGCTGATCAGAAGAACAATGTGTCTATGTCATCAGCCAATAGACATTGAGGCAGACATTCAAAAAGGTGATATTTGGTGCTTTTGAGCCCTTTGGCATTTGAACATATTTGGAGATTGGTTTGGAATTAGCTTTGATGTCCTGCTGCACCTGAGGCAGAGCTGAAAAGAAGCTTGAAACGTGCAAGTCGGCAGGGAGTATTTGAAAAGGAGACCTTCTTTACGCCAGAATTGGATAAGTTATGTTGATGGGCGTTAAAAACCAGATAAGTTTGCAATGTTTCTTTAGAACATAAAATGAATAAAGGATATTCAGGTCTTACGAAAGTGGCATTTCCCTCTCCTGACAGCGCATCCGACAAAAATTGTGAATGATTAATCTGCTTAATTTTTGTGAGATTATCTTTTGAAACAGATGTCTTTGTGATTAACCTCTGGGATTTTTTTGGATGTTATTGACATAGCAGAAATTAGCAATTCTGAAGATCCCCAGATTTTATAATCTATCAGTCTGGAAAACGATAACTCTCTATTCTGGAAAACTATAAGAGGCATAAAAGGTCACTACAATATATTAGTAAGACCTCTAATGATCAAAGCAGAACCCTAGAGGTTTCTATAAACTCCCCCCTTCTTTCAAAATTGGTGAATGTTATAGTGGACCCATTTTTCCCCCACATACTTTGTGAAAATAGTCTCTTTCAGAGGCTTCTTCTGGTTTAGAAGAGGAAAATAAGTTGTAACTATGGTTTGCAAATTATGGACCTAATTTGTAGGTAAGAGCAAAAATGTACAGAAAATCTTTACTTCAGATAGTACCAAAATACACAAGGAGACTCATCCATGTTTCCATGCATAGCTGTCTCCAAAACTCTCAGCAAGACACACTCATGCCTTCCTGGTGGCTGGTTGAGGCTGATATGCCTCATGGGAGATGGCTGGGCCTTACAGGTCATAGGACTCAAGGTAGTCGCTGTGATAGCTTCAATCATTTTGGCTCCTGAGGTAGAAACCCTGCTTGTCCTTTCCATCTCACTGGTTTTCACCATGATGTAAGTGGCTCTGCCCTGCCAAGGCACAGAGGAGCTTTCTGGGGGAGAGAGACTCCCTCCTCAGTATTCATTGCACTGCTCTGTTCAGGCATTTTTGGTGCTCAGGTGCCACTGAGATAGCTTCTGGGAGGCTTGGAGGTCACTGTCCTGTTGCCTTGGATGCATGGACTATATTGCTAGGTCCTGCAACTGATAGGGTTCCAGTTTGGCTGGGCCCAGCTCATGGCTCTGCTGGGCTAGATGGGTGATCTCCTTGATGAAAGTTGGAGGACTTGTCAGACTCAAAAAATGACTCTCTGCAGTAGTGGCCATGCAAGATCATTGGCAGGGGTCATGTTTGCAGTAACATTGATGACACTGGGGGTTCCTTCCTTGGACAACATGAGCCAGGGCCTTAAATAATGAGACATGATTGGTCTCGTGAGTTCTTCTGTTGACTGCAGCTGATGACTCACTAGTGGAGACCGGACAGGTACTGGGTATCTCCAGGAACAAGCAGGAATGTAGTCTTCACATATGGTATTGTAGGTACCGACGGAGCCTGCGCGGGAACGCTCCCCAGCATCCAATAGGAATGCTTTTGGGAGCATCCCTCAGCACATGCATGCTGCCCTCCCGCCTTTCCAACTGTCCCTCTTCAGTTCTTTGTTTTCCACGGAGCCGACAGGTCACATACCCTGTCACCGCAGAAAATTTCTTCTTTAAACTTGCTTTTTTGTGGTCACGTCTGCCTCTGCACGACACCTACCGGTACCGACGGTTCTTTTTTCTTCTTTTCTAAAAAAAAATATATATATATATATACTTCTGAACTGTTTCTCTTCAGAAACATTTTCTTTTTGGTGCTAGGCGCCATTTTGGCCATTAGGCCCCATTTTACCTAAAGGATGGAAAACCAGCTAGTGGTTTTAAAAAATGTACTAAGTGTGGCGGTACCATCTCCGTCACCGACACCCATGACTGGTGTCTAAAATGTTTAGGCCCTGACCATTCTCCATCTTGTATGGGGATGACTAAAAGAGGAATACAGAACCGAGCTGCAAAGCTGGGTACCCTCTTTTCTTCGGATGCCAGGTCCATTGCATCGATGTCTTCAAGAGCCTCGTCTTCCTCCCATGGATCTCAGGTAACTAAACATAAGAGCCGGTCCTCAAAGGGTAGCTCTCCTTCAAAGCATCGAGAGGCCATTGGTATTGCCCTTGAGGAAACTACACCAGCAAAACAGCCCCGGCGGGAGGCTTTGGCCCCCAAAGCATCAACAGGGTTCCAGGATGTTCTCGAGGCTTCGACTTTGGCAGAACTACTGGTGCCATGCTCAGGCGTTCCGGCCACTTTTACCGGTACCGATACCCAGGCATCGGCAGCGTCGATAGACCAGAGATTCCTCACTATCGAATGCAGTCTTGCAGCTCTCCTTACAGCTGCGGTACTGTTGACACCGGCGGTTCAACGGGCACCGATACCGGTACCGATGCCGGTACCAGCACCAGTACAGATACCTGTACCAGCACCGACGGTACCGGCCCCGGTGGGAATTCTTCCCATGCTGACTTTTTCTGACATCGATGGATCGGTTCCGGACCAACTCGGTACCGACTTCGATCGATACCGAGACCATGCTTTGCATGAACATCGGGATCAGAGATACTTTGAATCTTCAAATTCTGATAACTCTGAAAATTCTGCTGGTACCAGAGTGTTTCTCCTGGAAGACTCCTCTTCTCCCCAATGCAGAATGTCTCCTCCAGAAGACATCAGTCCAAAACGTGATTAAATGTGGAAAGACAGAGCCTTTATTAACCAATTGACAACCCGATACAGGCCATGTTTCGCTATCCTTCGTCAGGGGTTTGTCAAACAAATTCTAAAAACATAAATACATAAACACTTAAAACAATGTAAAAAAACAGAGCACTTAAAACCATATATAATCAAATAAAAAATAATTGAAAAGATTATTAAAAATGTCATCAATAAATAGAAATCCATGAATCCTTGGAACACAATATTGAAGTATTCAACCGTGTAAAAGCCCAACTAAAAAATGCTAACATACTGATAAATACATAGAATACAAAACCACAAAAAAAAGGATGTGACACATAAACTGTAAATACCTCTGCTAAAGAAAAGAAGACCAAAGGATCTTGTGTCTCATAGTGGTCTATTAAGAGTCTGTACACTATAAAGAAAATATAAATAAAATGAATAAAATAGGTACAATTAATATACATAGATACATGAATATCAAGCATCATTACATGCATAAATAATGTATATGTGAGCAACATGAGAAAGTGGAAAAAACAAAAATATAAATATTATCTGTGAAGTAACTAAGAAACCGTAGATGATAGGAGTGAGTCAGTAAGAGAGGACATGATTATGTCTAAACAATGGCAACGATGGTACCATAAAAAATACAAAGGGGTTAATTATATCATGTATGTCTGCATAAAGGGATCATATATACACACAAAACCCAGTAAGGTATGAACAAATTAAAAACATAAAAAAATAATAAACATTGTATCTAAGGTTACAATAAAAGGTATGAATAATCAGTGCTGTTGCTCAATAAAAACATGTAGCATATCCGGTTCATGAAATGATCATTAATGTCTGGAAACTATGGGGCTTGTTTGCAAAGCCGCGGTAGCGGCTTCCGCTTGATATCGGAGCCACGGCCCCATTGAATTCAATGGGGCCGCGGCTCTGATATCGGGCGGAAACCGCTATCGCGGCTTTGTAAACAAGCCCCTATGCATCTATATAATCTACTCGCAAGAGACATATAAGGAGGAGGAAGTATGAGGAAATCCATTATTCGGCTAATATTATAAATACGGGATATTTACAAAGGAAATCAACAGGATAGATGCCGCTATGGGCTGTGTAAAAAACGCTGAAATGCATAGACACTGCTTTAAAGAGAAAAACAAAGTGAATAGAAGAGTCTGAAAAGTGCATCCAAAACTTTAAAAACAGTTACCTTTACCAGTGGCGACGCCACTTGCCCGACTGTCAAAAGTAAAATTTTGCAGCTGACAGAACGTCCGCACATGCGTGTTTAAGAGAAGGCAGGGGGCGGAGCAAAAACCGCGGGAAACTGATAGATGAAAAAAATGAATGAAAAAAAAATGAATGAAATTAATGAAAAAAGAAAAGCAATGTAGATATGGCTATTGAGATGGGGTGTCTCTATTAAAACCTTCAGATAAAAAGTAAAAATACATGCAATAAGCCAAATGGACACAATAGCCAAAGAATAAAAATGTGTAAAGGGGGCATATGTTAAAACCTTCAGATAAAAGGTAAATAAATAATGAGTAATAAGTAAAAATGCCTATAATATGCAATTGGACACAAAAGCAAGGGATAAAAGTGTTTAAAAGGGGCATGGCAAAAACACAAAGCTGCTGCATAAATTCGCGCAATGAATACTAAATCTAAAATTAGACAATTAAAATAGTAAACAAACAAGGAGGGAAAACAAGGATGGAAAGAGAGGAGGAGGGAGGAAGGCAGGAAGGGGGGAAAGGGGGGAGGGGAGGGGGAAAAAAGGAAGGAGGGGGAGGGGGAAGGGGGGAAGAAGGGAAGGAGGGGGAAGGGGAGAAAGGGAAAAAGGGGGGAAGGGGAGGGGGGAGGGGAGGGGAGGAGGGGGAAGGAGAAAAGGGAGAAAAGGAAGAAAGGGGAGGGGGGAGGGGTACAATAAGACTCAGCTGCCACACCATTCAATGGTAGTGGAGTCAGCCATGCGTAGGATAAAAAGTGCAAAAAGACATGCATCCAATCCTCCAGGTCATGAATGCAGGACTCTTGACGCTTTTGGGCATCAAACATTTCAGGCTTCTATGCTTTCAGCTAGGATCAGCTCATATATTTTAGTGTAAATCTTTTTTATTCATCATAAAAAACATACATCCCAAACATTATAAACCGTGGACAACTTTGAACAGTTTAACAATGGTTTACAAACAAAACAAAGGAAAGCGCAGGCCCCCCAAGAACTACTGAGTCCACCCACATCTCCAGACCTTGCAAACAGCAGATACAGTACAACACAGCATATACAGACAAAGATGAAGATCTACAACACTGTATCCCAGCCAATATAACAGGCCTTGCCCATAGGCTGAGGTCGGATGAATCAAACCTAATAACATCAACGCAACTGGGGGGTTAAAACAGACCCTCAGGCGCGCCGAGGCAGTCAACAGACACACGTGTCTGACAGACCGCCCACCACGACGGGCGCGGGCCACTGAGCAAGCAAACAGAAAGCCCTCCAAAAAAGGATAAAAAAGAGACCAAAGAGAGAAAGAGGGTAAGGACAAACAAGATAGAGTGGGACAAAGTCATAGGCCCACTTAAAGGGGCTGCTTCCACAAGCCACCCCACAGCCCCTCCTCCCCCAAACCCCCCACTCTTTCCCCCCTCCCCCTGCTCCCCCCCCCCAAAGCCCCCCTTCCCCTTGCCACCAGGGATTCCACCCCGCCTACTCACCCGGCCAGCTGTCCAAACCGCAGCACCGGCAAGCCTAGGGTGGAATCTTCTCCCAGGCTCACCCATCCCGCAGGGAGTCTACGGGGCCAAAATGTATCCATGCTGGTACCAGCCATCCCCCCCCCCCCCCTTGCCACCCCCCCACCCCCTCCCCCGGAAACCACGCGCAGTACAGAGGTACAGCCGAGTGTAACCGTTGCCTGGACATAGGCAGTCAGGCGAACAGAAATAAGTCCGCCGACCCCTTGACTAAGCAGCCCAACCACTCCCCGGAGCTCAACAGGAATCCCCCAATATACGCCGGCGTACCCCGGCTGGCATTAAGTGTACGTGGGGCCCCCACATCTGCATAAAGCGAGCCCATCTACGCCCTACCCCAGAGGCGTGTAGCCAGTCCATAAGCAAAACTGTATGGAGTCTAAGCCTCCAGGCCCCATAGCTGGGTCCCCGCCCCTCCAGCCACTGTTGCAGGACCGTCATACGCGCCACCACCAGCGTCAACCGCAACCATCTCAGTCCCATTGCCCCTAACACACCTCCCCATTCATCCTCCCAGACATCCAACACAGCATTCCTTGCAGTAAGAGGTGCCAATCGGGCCAGGCACTGACGAAGATAGCTAAACACCCGTCTCCAGAAAGCCTGGACCTTGGGACAGCCCCAGAACATATGACCCAAAGTCGCCCTAGCTCCACCGCACCGCGGACAGCAATGACTTGTTCCCACCCCAGCCCTCCAAGCCCGCACAGGGGCGAAGTATAGGCGGCGCGTGATCCGGTACTGAGTGTCGCGATGCAGGACCTGCGCACTCAAGGAGGGGATTGCCCTCAGCCCTTCCAAAAGCTGCTCCGCACCAACCTCCTCTTCCAGCTCCACAGACCACGCCATCGCCAAAGTTTCGACCTCCAGAGGTAGCACCCCATCCCATAACATTTTATGAATCCCGGACACCCGAGCTCCCACATCCTCCCCCAGCAAGGCCAATTCAATCTCCGAGCAAACCCCCCTCCCGCAGCGCTTCAACAGGGATCGTACGAATATAGCTCCGAAGCTGGGTATATTGGAAGATATCGCGGTCCCGTAACGAGTATTGGCGACGGAGTTCGGAGAAGGGTAACATAGTACCTTCCGGGGTCAGCACATGTTCCAAATTTACCATTCCAAGAGTTTCCCAGAACTGAAAGTGAGACCGCCCCATACCCGGCGCAAAATCCGCGTTACCCCTGATGGGAAGATAGGGCGTGTGGGACACCGAAATCCGACGTCCTGCACAGAACAACCGCCACGCCTGCCGAACAGGCTGCAGGAGAGACCCCCGAATGTCCGCGGGCACATTTCGAAGAGTCTTCGCATGTAACAAGTACCGCAGGTGGAAGGGCGCCAACACAGCCGACAGCAGCCCCAGCGGGGAACAATCAGTCAGATCCCACAGCCAGTCGCGAACGTATCTCAAGAGACATGCCACATTGTACCGCCGTACGTCAGGGAAGCCCATACCCCCTAGATCCCACGGTTGCCGCAATATCGCCAAACGCACCCGAGGCCTGCGCCCTCTCCAAAGAAACCGATTGAATAATCACTCCAGTTGTCGAAGATCTGTGCGTCGCAAAAGTAATGGAAGAGTCTGAAGCGGATACAGTATTTTCGGAAAAAGCGCCATCTTGCATAAAGCTATGCGGCCCTCCAAAGACAGCGGCAAGTCCCTCCATTTATCAACACAGGCCGACACTTCCCCAAGTATCTTAGCCACATTAAGATGATATAGATCCCCCAACCGCGCCGGCAGATATATGCCCAGGTACTTAAAGTAACCCGTCGCCCATTTCAACGGAAAGGGACCCTGCCACCCCGGATGCCCCTCCGGAGCTAGAAACATTGCCTCCGATTTATCTAAGTTAAGTCGGAGTCCCGAGGGTACCCCATATTCTTCAATAAGCTGTAGCAAACAAGGCAATCCAACTAGGGGGTTTCCCAAATGAACCAACAAATCATCTGCAAACGAAGCTAGACGGAACTCCTCCCTCCCCATCCGAATACCCCGAAATTGGGAGGAAGTCCGAATAAGAGACAGAAGAGGTTCGAGTGTTAGTACAAATAACAGAGGTGATAACAGGCAGCCCTGCCGAGTCCCCTTCTGAATATCAAAATCAGCAGATAAAGTGCCATTGACCATAATTGCGCCAATCGGCTGAGCATAGAGCAAATGGATCACATCCACAAAAAACCCCTCAAATCCCATTGCCTCCAAAACCTGATACATAAAACCCCAGTTGACCCGGTCAAAAGCCTTCTCGGCGTCAAAGCTAATGAGTAGAGAAGGTTCCCCCGCCAAGCGCCCCGCCCCAAGAGACAGCAAAATCCTCTGCAAACTGTACGCAACCTGCCGCCCACGCACAAAGTCCACCTGATCCCTGTGAATCAAAAGAGGTAAATAATTCGCTAATCGATCCGCCATGATCTTAGCCAACATTTTAATATCCACATTCAGCAGAGAGATGGGTCGGTAAGAGCTCGGCAGAAGAGGATCCTGCCCAGGCTTGGGCAAAACAGTAATCACAGCTTTATTAGCCTCAAACGGGAACCTGCCCCTTTGCACTAGATCTTCAAAGTACCCCACCAGAGGGGGCACCACAATATCTCCCAGGGCTTTGTAGAATTCACCGCGGTAGCCATCCACACCCGGCGCTCTCCCAGCCTTCAAGGTCTTTATAGCCGCTTGAACCTCCCGCCCTGTGAGCGGCTGATTAAGGGTTTCCAAATGTTCGGCTCCAAGCTGAGACAACCCACACCTCTCGAGAAAGAGACGCCCCTCTAGTTCGTGAGCCCCATCGCTGGCGTAGAGCCGCCGGTAATACTCAGCAAAAGCCTGTTCTATTGTTGCGGGATCTCTGGTAGTGGTACCATTTGTCTGCCGAATGGCCCCGATCTGCCGGGATCCCCCGGCGGGCCGCAGTAACGACGACATCAGCTTCCCCGCCCTGTTCCCAAACCGATAAAGCTTATACCGGTAGTATAGCATCGATTTCTGGGCCCGCCGATGCAGTAACATCTCCAATTCAACCTGCACCTCCCGAAGCCGATGTTGATGTGCTGCAGTTCTGGAACCAGCCACCGCCCTACGTGCTTTACCAAGATCCCGTTCCAGCTGGAGAATGCGCTGGTTGAGCCGCTTGCACCGCTGACACTGGTAGCTAATTATATCCCCACGAATCACAGCCTTCCCGGCCTCCCACAGGAGAGCCGGTGATATTCCAGGAGTCGCATTCAATGTCTCATATTCCCTCCATCTCTCCCGCAGAAATGATTCGAAATGAGCGTCCCCACAGAGCTCCAAGGGATATCTCCACAGTCTACCCAATTTGGGACTGTTGCCTTTCAGCTCCAAGATCACCATCGCGTGATCAGAGATAACCAAGGACCCAATGTCCGCCCTCGAGACCCAACTGAACAGCGAATCCGTAATTAAGAAGAAGTCGATGCGGGACCAAGTCCCATGCGCTCGAGACATATGCGTGTAATCCCTATCTCCCGGATGTAGTACCCTCCAGATATCCAGCAAACGGTAGGCTTCACACAGCCCCCACAGACGGCGTCGCGCCCGGCGACTCCCACTCCCCACCTGCCCAGACCGATCAAGACCCACATCCAAAACTTCGTTGAAGTCACCCCCCAAGATAACCTGATGCTCCACTGCGTCCGCTAGCAACTGAGAGAGATTATGAAAAAAACGGGTCTCATAAACATTTGGTCCATATACAGAACACAACATCACTTTCTTCCCAGCGAGTCGCCCCAGACACCCACATACCTGCCCTCACTATCAGAGACCACTTTCTCCTCGACCCAGTCGACGGATTTGGAAATAAGAATGGCTACTCCTCTCTTCTTCCCCACCGCGGGGGCTCCGTACACAGAAGCTATTTGGCCTGAGCCCAACTTCCTGTGTTCTCCCTCCGACTGATGAGTCTCCTGCAACATGATCACGTCTGCGCGCTGGCGCCTCAAGTACTGCATGACTTTGTATCGCTTCACCGGGGAGCCCAACCCACAAACATTCCAAGAAACTATTCGCGGACCCCTATCCACCGCTCAATAGTAAACCACAATACCACAGAACCAAGACCCATTGCAGACCGAGGCGGCGGCCCCCCCCCAGCCAGGGACCCCGCCCCATAACCTCCAGGCCTGAACAGCCCAAAAAACCACGCATCCAGCTCCATCCAGACACACACACACAAACTATCGTTCACACATCCATCTCCAGCCACTCGGCTAAACCCCGTTCGTTCCCCCACCCACCCCTCCCCCAAGCTAACAAACCCCCCTCCCTTCCCACCCCCCCCACCACTCGTCCCCTCACTCAACCAACCCACTAGCCCACTGCTAGTCAGTCCTGGCCCCATCACGCCTTCCTGAGCATGCAGCCCCCCCTGCTCTCCCCCCTGTTGTGTTACCATGCCACTTGCACTCCCATCCCTCCCCCCTCACCATTCTCAGTGTCAGAGGATAGACCCATAAGGGGACCCCTCCCTACCCTAATGAGTCTGGCGTGGCCACCAAAGTACCAGCCAAATGCTCCCCCTTCCCCCCCCAGCCCCCCCCAACCAGCTCCCATGAAAACACGAGCATGCCACCGAGCAACCTCCCACCCGGGGGAGGAATACCGCTGAGGGGGGAACTGCGGGCAGCCAGCACCTCCACAAGAATAGCAAGTATACCCGGGTCTCAACAGGGTTGGGCGCTGGAAGAACCCGTGAGTACCGGGACGGCACCTCAAGTTCTTAGGCCCAGCCGTCCCCCTTCCCCCCACCATAAAGTGCCCAACCCATCTCACTTGCCACCAACCCAAACTGAGAGACAGAGGTCAGTGGCGGGAGGCCAGGAAAAGACCAGAAGATACCGAGCTCCCCTCCCCCCCCCGAGGAGTCATTCCCAGACACTCCAGCCCCGCAAGGGACGAAATGGTTCCCCCCCGCCTACGACATGTCCCACAGTCAGAAACACTGGAACCCTGAATGAAAAGGCGGGGAAACACTCAATGTGGGAAAGCACCCTCCCAAGGGCGGACCCGGGGGCTGAAAGTCCTGTGAGAAGCTACCGGTCACGGAGACGGATACATTCACCAAGCTAGAATACCCTTAGTGCCGGCTAGCAGGGTCTAGCGTAATGGTCCTGTAGGAACGGCACTGGTACACTATGGGAGCAATTGGAAAGCACACTAGGAAATAGAACCTAACCCAAATGGGGGTATGTGAATGGGAAAGTCGGGGAGACAGAGAACTTTGGTAAGTGGGAGAGTTCGCCCCCCCCCCCGGTCCGGCCGCAAGAGCCATCACCTTATGGCCCGCAACTTCCGGGCCCAGAAACAGACCTGCCCGACTGAGGGTACCTTAACACAGAGGAAAATACAGCAAACATAGGGGAGAGACAGACACACATATCCCCAACAGGCATTACCCTCTATCATGGCCTCAATGTTCATGCTTGGGAGAGGAGGCCTCCGCATTATAGAGTACCTGAGAACCCTAAACAGTCACAAAGGCCTCCGTAGCAGAAATGCGCTGGGTGGGAAGCCTCGCACCAGGCCAGTCCATCAAAGTCTCGACTTAGGGCTCCCCGCCCTGAGAGAAAAAGAAGGCAAGGCAAACCGCCAGCATCCCAGCATGGCCCGGGGGGGACCCCGAGACGGCCCCGCACAGCAGATCGCACCTCCGCACCGCTCTCTTCAATTGAGGCCGTTGCAATAGTCCCGTGCTTCTTCGGGGGAAGAGAACACTCGATTCCCCCCGTCACTATGAACCTTGAGAAGTGCGGGATACGCCAGGGTAAAGCGGATGCCCCGTTCGATTAATTTTTTGCAGACATCCTGGAAGGCTTTGCGCCGCAGGGACACCCCGGCCGAGTAGTCCTGGAAAATAAGGACTTGACATGCGTTGGCTCCAGAACGTCGCAGCTGCCGTGACGCCCTCAGCACCCCATCCTTCTGGGCAGCATTCAGAAAACGGGCTATTACAGCCCGGGGTCTTTGCTCCCCGCTCCGGTAAGGCCCCAGCCGGTGCGCTCTTTCCACCACCACTGCTCCCATGTCAGCCGGCAACGGCAGATTAGCAGGCATCCACTGCTCTAAGTGCTGCCGGAGGTCTTTTTCTGGCACCGACTCCGCGATACCAATGAACCGCAGGTTGTTCCGGCGACTGCGGTTCTCGAGGTCCTCCAGTTTGTCTTGATGCTTCTGTATGATATCTTCCAAGCTCTGGATCCGGGCCACATCGCGCGCTCTCAGATCTTCCAGGGAGCCTATACGAGTCTCTGCCTGCTCGATCCGCCGGGTAAATTCAGATACAGCTTGGACCACCTCCTGCATCTGAGTGGACAAACCCCCGAGCCGATCCTCCAGAGCCACCACCACCGCTTTGGAGACCTCTGCTACGATCGACTGGGATTCTAGCAGTCCCGGGGTCTCCAGCACACCGTCGGCCATTTTATTCTCTCCGCCTCGTGTCCGGTCCCGGCGGGGTATTTTTGTGGCCATACGGTCCTGTCTCCAGGAGGTAAGGTGAGGGACAGGAGCAGCAATCACTCACTCAATCCACCCCAAGTTTTAGCGGAAAGAAGAAAAAATATCGTGTAATAATGTCAGCGGGGGGAAGAGCAGGCTCCGGAGCTAAGAGACACACGTCCTCTCAGCTCACCATGCCACCGGAAGCTCATATATTTTATATATGGGAATGTTCCTCAAAGAGGTCACAGGAGATTTGGAGCTTATGAGCCCCCTTCTCCCTGATGACAAACGACAAGACTTCCTTACTCTTGTCAAGCATGCTCAAGATGTCTCCAAGTTTGTAAATCGTGCAGCCTTTGACTGCTTTGAATGCATCAGCAGAACCTCTGCTATTGCCATTGGTGCACGTCAGATTGCCTGGCTCCAGGCATCAGACTTGGAGATTTGGGTACAGAATAAATTGGGAAACATCCCTTGCACAGGAGAAAACCTCTTTGGCAAGAATTGGCAGGAAAAGGCTAATGAGATAGATGCTGACAATATCACTTTAGATAGATTGTCAAAATCTACAGCCACTCCAGCCAAAAAGAAACCCTATAAAAAACCCTTTTTCAGCAAAAAGAGGAAGTTTTATCCGCCCTATACCCAGCAAGGGCAAGCTCAGGGTCAAGTTGCCCAGAAAGGTCAACAACAACAACCCAGACAAAAGAAGCCAAAAGGCCTTAGAGCTCAACCAGCTCCACAGGCCCAGCTCCCTCAAGGGCTTTGACTCCTTCATAGAGAACTTAGCTTTCCTGTCTCTGGAAGGTCCAGAACCCCTAAACATTCCAGGCAGGTTGTGTCATTTTGCCAACAGATGGCACCAAATAACAGCAGAAAATTGGACTCTGTCTATTGTGGGAGAGGGGTACAAGCTTCATTTTCACAGTATGCCCCCTCCTACAATCGTAAGACAGTTCAATTCCCAAACCTCTACAAACAATCTACTAGATCGAGAGGTCTCAATACTCCTTGCTCAAGGAGCAATAGAGGAGGTGCCCATTCTTCAACAGGGTACAGGGTTCTACTCCCCCTATTTTCTTATTCCAAAGAAAACAGGAGGACACAGACCCATTCTAGACCTCAGAGAATTGAACAAATATCTGTTCCGAGAAAAGTTCAAAATGATTTCTCTGGGAACTCTTCCGCCATACCTTCAAAGTCAGGATTGGCTTTGTTCTCTAGATCTAAAGGATACATATACTCACATTCTGATCCATCCAGATCACAGGAAATTCTTACGATTCCTTTTCAGAGGAAAACATTTCCAATACAGGGTTCTTCCCTTTGGTCTGGCTTCGGCACCAAGGGTATTCATGAAATGCATGGCAGTGGTAGCTGTATTTCTGCGAACCCTAAGGATATTCGTCTTCCCTTACTTAGACGACTGGCTCATTCGAGCTCCCACGGTTCCAGAAGCCAGCTCTGCACTGTCTCGCACAATGTGAAACCTTCAATACTTGGCATTGGTCATAAACCTCCCAAAATCCCAACTTGCTCTGTCTCAGTCCCTAGAGTTCATAGGAGCTCGTTTAGATACCAGACAGCCAAGGGCTTTTCTCCCACAACCCCGCTGTCTTCGCATAGTGCAGCTAGCTTCTCAAGCAGCGGTGAAGTCCTCCCTAACTGCTCGAGAACTACTACAACTATTGGGACATATGGCATCCACGGTTCATGTGGTTCCCTATGCTCGCCTTCATATGCGAGCAGCCCAGTGGACCCTATCCACACAGTGGACACAGGCCACAGGACATCTGTCGGACAAGATATCAAACTCACAATGACTGATTTTGTCCCTCCAATGGTGGCAATCACTGGAAAATCTTCAAGTGGGATCTCCTTTCCAGCAACCCCTATTCCAGGCCACCCTAACAACAGATGCATCACAGGTGGAATGGGGAGCACACCTGCATCATCTCTCTACCCAGGGTACCTGGACTCCACAGGAGGCTTGTCTTCACATAAACCTCCTGGAGCTCAGAGCAATCTATCTAGCTCTTCGAGTATTCCATGCCCAGCTCAACTACAAGACAGTCCTAGTCCAAATGGACAATCAAGTTGCTATGTTCTATGTGAACAAGCAGGGGGGAACAGGCTCTCTGTCGTTATGCAACGAAGCTTTACGACTATGGGCCCTCGCCAGAAAGCATCAAATTCACCTTCTCGTGGTATATCTTCCAGGCATTCAAAACTTTTGGGCAGACAAACTCAGCCGAATACTGCTGTCTCACGAATAGTCTCTCCACCTAGACCAGGTGGCCAAGATATTTCAGATCTGGGGAACTCCAGACATAGACCTATTTGCAAGTCCACTGAATGCCAAACTTCCCCGGTTCTGTTCCAGAATTCTGGCTCAAAATTGCCAGGCAAGGGACGCCTTCCTTCTTCACTGGGGTCAGGACTTCCTCTATGCCTTCCCACCCATTCCCCTCATCCCCAAAACACTCTTCAAGCTTCAGAGAGACAGAGGTCATATGATCCTCATAGCGCCATGGTGGCCACGTCAAACATGGTATCCCATGCTTCTACATCTCTCTCAAGTTGCACCTCTGGAGTTAGGCTATGCTCCAGATCTCCTCTCCCAAGAGAATGGGATGCTATGACACCCGAATCCCCAGTCCCTGCATCTCAGGGCCTGGTTGCTGAAAGCTTAGACCTTCAGGATCTCAACCTTTCCCAACAGGTAAAGGATATCTTTCAGGCTTCTTGAAAACCTTCCACAAGATGCCCTTATGCCTTCAAGTGGAAACATTTTACTATATGGTGTTCACAGAAGGGGTTAAACCCCCTTATGATACCTTTGGAATCAATACTAGAGTATCTACTTCATTTATCAAATTCTGGTCTAAAGATCAATTCAGTAAGAATCCATCTTAGTGCAATTGCAACTTACTATAAGCTTCTAAATGGACAACCAATTTCCTCTCATCCACTCATATCAAGATTTATGAGAGGTCTTCTATTAACAAAGCCTCCCATCAAGCCACCACCGGTAGCATGAGATTTAAACCTAGTTTTTGGGCAGCTCATGAAACCGCCTTTTGAACCTTTAGCCACTACAACCCTAAAGCTCTTGTCCTGGAAGGTCATCTTCCTAATTGCAATCACCTCTGCATGTCGCATTAGTGAATTGCAGGCTTTAGTGGTTGATCTCCTTATACTAGGTTTCACCATGATAAAGTTGTTCTCAGAACTCATCCACACTTTATGCCAAAGGTGGTTTCACTTTTTCATTTAAATCAATCAATTTATCTTCCTGTATTCTTTCTGAGGCCTCATGCCTCTAATGCAGAATGGAACCTTCATACTTTGGATTGTAAAAGAGCCTTGGCTTTTTACCTACAAAGAACACAGCAACATAGAAAGTCTTCTCAACTTTTTATTGCTTTTGATTCAAGTCATTTGGGGCTTCCAGTCTCCAAGAGAACTCTATCCAAATGGATTGCACAATGCATATCCTTTGCTTATGAGAGTAAGAGTCTTCCTCTTCAAGGCCATGTCACAGCTCATAATGTGAGAGCCATGGCAGCTATGGCTAACCTAGCTATGGCTAACCTTCACTCTTTGTCTATTGATGACATTTATCGAGCAGCCACCTGGGCTTTGGTACACGCCTTTACAGCCCACTGCTGCCTAGATAAAGCCTCCCATTGGGATGCCTTCTTCGGCCAAGCTGTTCTTCAAAATCTCTTTCAGACCTAATTCAACTCCTACCCACCAACCCTGGTGGGATGCCAGAGATCCATGGGAGGAAGCATGGTCCACCTTACTATTGGTGGCAGCTTCCTGGGGCTATCTCCCTGGCATCTTCAGCTAGGGAGTCCCCATATGTGAAGACTACATTCCTGCTTGTTCCTGGAGATAGCATAGTTACTCACCTGTAACAGGTGATCTCTGGGAACAGCAGGAATTTAGTTTTCACAACCCACCCACCTCCCCTAGGAGTTGTCTCTCTATCTCTCTGTCTCTTTCCTCTCTCCCTCTATCCTTTCACTCAGCTACAAACTTAACTGAAGAGGGACAGTTGGAAAGGCGGGAAAGCAGCACGCATGTGCTGAGGGATGCTCCCAAAAGTGTTCCTATTGGACGCTGGGGAGCGTTCCCGCGCAGGTTCCGTCGATACCGATGATACCCATATGTGAAGACTAAATTCCTGCTGTTCCCAGAGATCACCTGTTACAGGTGAGTAACTACGCTTTCTCTGCTCCACCCTACTCTCACTCACTTCCTATACAACTGAAAAGCAGATTATTAAGCCACTCACCAGCATCTTGCTGGTTCAATGACTGAACTGGCCAAAGAGAGTTAACTGCTTGAGGGTTCTCAGAGAAGACTCCTTCCAACATTATGTCACTGGAATTGGCAAAACCTTCATGGTAATTGAATTTAGAAGGGGCATAAAAGGTGATTACTAATACTTTAGTAGGACCACCGGAGGTCTCTGCCATCTATGCAAGGCAGAACCTAGGCCTAGAGGTCTCTGTATGTGCCTAATGGTGGCTGAAGCGAAGAGCTCCTGATTGGCTCTCCTCTCCACCTTTTTATTTCACTGTTCCTGTCTTTCCTTTAATTGTAATCCTCATGAAAGCATAAGAAGAATCACAGGTAAATCATGCTGGCTGGCACTAATGCTAGTTTTTACTTCACCTCAAACCAATTAAATTCCTATCATTAAAAAAGCATGTGTTATGTCTCCCGAGCTGCTGTGTTCTTCTTTGCATTGAACGTAGCTATGCCTTCATTAGCACAGAATTTAAATGGAAATGTGCTAATGATCGCATGCATTTTTCTGTGTACTCATTTTGAGCGCAAAAATTATTTTGCAAGGGGTGCTGAGCTGTGTGGATGAAATCGTGTGCATAACCTTGTGCTATGCTGCGTGCAGAACTTCTTATAACACCAGTCTCATCATGAGAAAGAATAATGTTCCGACTTTGGGCGGCGTCACTGAGATGACAGGTTATCAGAATAGCTGCTGCATGTATCCTATCTTACCTGCTTTATAGAATAGCTGATGGCTAAAAGAGTAGTATTTCCTCTGATCATTCACATCGTTCACATTAGAGATAGTGTGTTCTGAGTTTGATGTGAGATTAAGGAACAACAGTCATTTTAAAAAGTCATCCTTCTGCTGAGAAGCAGTGACCATTGGTAGTCTAATGCAGTCAAGCTAGTCTGGTAATAGAAACTTGCACACTAGCTAGTATGGCTCCCAAACATCGTCCATGCATTACAAACATAGAAAGTCACATCAATTAAACAATATACGTGTATTCTACTGCACAGGTCTCCACTGTGACCACTGTATACTCTGCCCTGCCACTTTGCAGTTTGCTCTCAGCATTCATCATTGTTAAGAATTCTGTTGGAAATGAATAGTGCAGCACAGAGGTCTACTAGCTGGATTGGTTCTGAAAGAAAAACAAAGTCTGAGGAGGTTTGATACATCTCTTTCATTGGTCCTTTGAAAGATATCTATACTGGTTTTTACTTGTGCATTAGATTCCATTAGGGACTGCTTACTGAAAATAAAGATGCTTTGTCTTGAACCCTTGATATGGAATGTTTCCAGATGGCTTCCAATGATCCGGAAGAAAAAGACACCTAAGTCAATATGTAAATGTCGTGGTAGGTCTTTTTTTAAACCTGCCTGTGGTATGTTCAGTGTTATCGAGATAGTGAGCAGCACTGAATATATATCTAGAAGATAATTTTATAAAGTCATTTTTGCACGTATGTGGCCTCACACATATAAATGGCTTCTTATGAAATACAGATGGGCATAAAGTTTGTGCATTGGCATGAAGGTGCATACTTTGCTGGTAGGCATAGCTGAAGGCCTGGTCTGGGCAGGGCATGACTGTTGTTCACAAATATTTATTTATTTATCTGCATTTATATCCTGCTTTTCACCGGGTCAAAGTGGTTGGGGGATACATTTAACATGAGGGGATATGAGACACATACACTAATACTTACAGGGAACATGGACAATGGAGGGTTAAGTGGCTTGCCCAAGGCCACAAGGAGCACCTGTGGGACTAGAAACCCCAGTCCTTCCGGCCCAAGGTTGCTGTCCTCTAGTGGGATTTGAACCACTGACCTTCTGGCCTGTAGTACCTTGCCCCAACCACTAGGCCACTCCTCCCTCATGTTGATTATAAAATAGTTAATCTATGCACATACTTGTGAACCTTATATGTGTTCATTTACACCTGCTCTCGGGCTGCTGTAAATGTGCCTGTATTTAAGCCTCTGTTTCTTATGCTAGCATTTGATAAAGACACACAGGTGCCTATATGTCTTTATAAAGTAGTACCTAAGTAGCTGTCTGAGTGGAGGAATAGCCTAGTGGTTATAGCAACTGTTTAGTACCCAGAAGTTCATGGGTACTCCTTGTGACCTTGGGCAAGTCACTTTACCCTCCATTGCTTTGGAAGAAAAGACCTGGCAATCTACTTTTAGTGATGCATTGGCAAGAAAACCCAGAGGCAGCTGGGTTTCTAGGAGTCAGCACTGACTTGGTGTCATAAAAAAAATGTAGGTGCCTACTTGCCCTCTTAACTAGGCACCCTCTTATAATTATCCTCATATTGTGCAGCCAGGTATCCAGAAAGGGGTGTTATTCAGTCCGCTTTCTGGATAAAGTTAGGACAGCAAAATACATAAAATTTGCATGTAAGTGTGTAGATTAAGTATTTCATAACTAATAGACGTATTTGCTAACTCCACTCCTGCTCTGCCCAGACTGCGCCCCTAGCTATACCTACTGGCAAAGTACCAACACAAACGTTTATGCCGGTCAGCATCTTATAAGAAGCCATTTACATGCATATGAAGCCACTGCATGCGCAAATGATTTTATAAACTTACCCCCTGTGTATATTCAGCGCTGCACGCTATCCGGATAGTGGTCTTGAATATACAGGGTGGCCCAAAAAAAAGTGAGAACATCTCGTAAATTAAAAGCTTAAATAGTTTACTTATTTACCTTTTTAACTATATAACATCTTTATTTTGACAATTTCCGGTTGCCATCTTTTTTTTTTAAATTTGTCAATCGTTTACATCTGTCTTTTTGAATTTTTAAATAACTTATATGCTACGAGATGTTCTCACTTTTTTTGGGCCACCCTGTACATATTTTATTTAAGCACCTCAGCCAGCACTTTAAAATTATATTGACTGACTGTTTTTTGATTTTGAATGATTGGAAGACAGCTGGAAGCTTTCTATATCAACGGTTCAAGAATAAGGAATCTTTAATGCCAAAGAACATTTTCAGTAAGTAAGCTATCGTTATCCGTACAATTCCCTTTGAATATCAACCCATCAGTTCCTTTTCTTGAAACCAAGGGGTATGTTTACTAAACTGTCTTAATATTACTGGCGCTAGTTTCAGCGTTACTGTGATGAATGCCATATAAGGTAGTGGGCGTTCCGGTCTTAAGGTAGCAATGGTGGGTTCTTGCACGATAGAGGGCGCATGTCCATTATCGTGTGCTAGAGGGCGCCGTGGCACGTTACCGCGTGTTAACCTTAACTTCGCACGCTGACCTGCAATCACAGCAGTAGAGGTGTAGCACACTGGTTAATGCAATGACTGCTGAGACAGGGGTCATGAGTTCAATTCCTTAGTGGGTTCAATGAATAAGGGTGCCTAAAGCAATTCATTTTCCTGCTTGTAACAGTCAGACACATTCCAACAATCTGTGCTGCCTGCTAAAAATACCTCATAACCAGATGCACCTTTTAGGGTGCACCAGAAGGCACATCATAAACCACCACGTCAGCCAAGGTGGGTCATAATGTGCCCCAGAGGGCAGCACGAAAGGTTGGCAACCCCCAAGGCACCATATAAGGCGCTCCATAAACTGTCAGAATCTATGGTGTCGCTAAAGATGCCCCAAGGATGTATAGGTGACTTCAGAAATGGTGGCCAAGGGCAGTAAGGTGCCCCAAGTTGATAAGCCAGAAAGTTATGGCCCAAACACAGATGTAACTCTAACACTGCCTAGAGCAACAAGGAAAGGCAATGCACAAGTGATGGAAGGAAGTAGATCAGTGCTGATGGACCAGACAAATCTGCGTCCAGGCCATGTGGCAGCTGGTAAAGTGTACAAACATATCGGGGGCAGCTGTACCGATTCACAGGGTGATGGTAATGTACCGTGCAACAATGACAGTGTGTGGCAGAGGATGGGAAGACGTGTCCAGCAGAGGAGGTAGAGGTGGCAGGATAGGTGAAAAACAGGAGGACAGAGGAGTAGCAGTGCCATGCAGCGCAGACACAGGAGAGGCAAGCAGGTAGAGCTGCAATGCAGAAACGTGTACCAGTGCAGGACATGGGGTAGCAGCCTGCACATCAGGGCAGGATGCCACACAGCTGGCAGACACACATAGATGGACTGAAGTATGTTTGGCAACTGTGACAAGGGTATAATGTGCCAACAGCACAGATCTGCACAGATATGACTGTTACAAGAATGAAAAGTAGCTGTGTAGGACAGGCATACAAATGAAAGAGAACAGAGAGGAATCAAAACCATGACCATCAGCACAAATGTCAACGCATAAACCGGTAGGCTACACCACCAACGTGAGTTCATTAGCAAAGGCTGCATACAAGAACACTGCAGGGCACCACACAAAATGCCTGCTGCCTGCCAGGATAGGGCAACCCCCAACAGTAACCATGATGGAATGTACATGCAGAACTGGTGTGTACAGCTCAGATCACAGTCTGTAATTGGGACGAGAGCCACATATAACTACATGCACACACACAATGAAATGTTATGCAGTGGATACAGCATGCAAAAGAGGAAAGAACCTAAACCCAAAGGGCGGCAGGGGATGCTCTGTGGAGCAGGGCAAAATAGGGAACAGAACAGAAAAGGAGCAGGTGAGAATTGAACCTGCAAACAGGTGTGGCCCAGATCAGCTGAATAACAGCAATGCCAATCCCCCAAGCGGACAGCCTAAGTAGACAGTACAAAGAAAGGGACATATGTAACAGCTAATATGTGACGGATCGGCAGCACAGAGGGCACACTGTGGTGTACAGTGAAGAGATGGAAGGGGGTGTGGAGAGGTGACAAACCTGCAGGCAGCTCATGGTCAGGTTAGCACAACCCCCCCCCCCCCCAAAAAAAAAACCCCATGTGGGAATCAAACCTGCAACCTATGGTGTTCTAACACATGTCCATAACCACTATCCCAAACAACCACTGCAAGTGCAATGCAAACATATTACCTCAAAGGGAATGTGTGTAGGGGAACCCGTAACACCCAGTGATGTGGCAGACGGCTGGCAGATAGACAGCTGGCACTGTACAAGGATGTGAGCACAGGTGGGCCATGTACCTGATCAGGAAATCACTAAATGCATGTGTTAATGTGGTCAAGCAGCAGCAGAGACAAATGTACATCCAACACATATTTCTATTTTGGTTAACCATGAGACATAGCGTAGATACCGCCTTACATAATATCAAAGTGTATGGATAACAACGAAAAAAGTGAAAACACATTTGGCAGGGCAGCAACCCACCTGTCACAGAAAAGTCACTGGGCCGTCTACAGATGATGGGCTGGAGAGACAATGTGCAGTAGGTGCATGGTGTGCACTATGCATCAGCCCCCCACCCCCCACATGCTGCCGCATGCCCCAAATGCCTCAGTCACATTTGTGTGCATGTAGACAGTAGGTGGTGCATGATGAGAGCCCAACACACATCAGTCATGCTTCTTCCCCCAAAACATATCTGTGCGCAAATACAGGAGGCACAAAAATGAAACAGCATACGTTGTTAAAAGTAAGCAAGTGTAAACACAGATATCAAAATATATGTTACAGCTGTCACATAATGCCTGATATAGGAATCAAAGCAGCAACAATGTAACCCAAAACAATTGCCAAATGCAAAATGAGGATATGGTAACAGGTACAAGAGGCACATGAACACAGAGAATTCTAATAAAATGAACCACAGACATATGCAGAGATAACACTATGCAGAAGGTCCCCTGCAATGGGTGGTGTGGATACAATGTCTGTACACATATATCACGGTACATGGAATGCACAAATGAGGAAGAAAATGGACACCCACACTGCCACACTCCAAATATAACGGGGCAATGTGAGTGCCAGAACCTGAGGGGAGAAATAGGACTGTGCAGACATGCAATGCTAGGTTTGTAAATCAATGTAGAGCGACACGTCTGTACAGTAAACAAACACAATAACCTGTCTATAGAGATTGAAAGAAAGGTCAAACATGTTCCAGTAAACCACACAGAAGCCATATTGTCACATGCTATGTTGCACCAACATATTCAGTCACATGCACATGCACTGTGTAGTGGAAACATGATACAGTGATGCCACACATGCACTGTAACACCCTTGGTGAGGGCAAACATCAATCTAAGATGTTGGTGTGCAGTAAAGTGGTGTGGTGGCAAATACTGTCTCATGTCCAAGTGGAGGGTAGGCCGACATGGATAAGAGGACCTCTCCAATGTGCCCCCTGTGCCACACGCATGGCTGTATGCCCCTGCTGAACTAAACAGATGAGGGTATCTTGCGGTTCAGGTCACACACATGGGCAAAACACCAGCACAATGTCAGATGCATGTACATCATACAGCAACAATGTCAGTCCCTGCTGCATATGTAGGGACCAGTACACAGTGTCCACAGTGCAAAGGGTGTCTGCAACCCAACAAGTCCCGTTAAGACTGTCCTTGAAACCATGGGCATACATAGTCAAGTGTGACATTTCAGTATGCCACAGTACTGGAAAGGTCATGTGTGTCTCCTGCGATGAACACAACACCCAGCCAGAGCACAGTAGCAACGGTGTGTTGGACAGGCCTGTTATGCTCAAAGTAGCAGTCCAACAATAATGTCCATCTGAGGCATGTGTCCCACTCGCAGAGGTCAAACATCCTATGGCACCTTCTCCCAGGGATAGTTGCATGGTGTTGTTGTGTCCACCAACAGGTGGGTGATGGTGACCGTGGATGCACTGTAATAGATGTGCTGTGTGTGTTCTCTGCCCTGTGCAGAAGAAGGAGAAACAATGTATTGGTATGCTGCTCGCAACATCAGGCCAAATTCAGGGAGTCAAACATAAATATGTACATAATGAAACGTAACACAGGCAAACATAACATGATCACAACACGGAACACACTGCATGTTGTGGACATTTGGAAATGGAACCACAGATGAGGGTGTCACATGGATGTGGTCATGTCCATGCCCATGTCACACAGGCATTGCACAGCTACACCCCATGTGCATCAGCGTTGGTATACAGAGACTCAACAGGAAAGGTCCATGAAACAAACAGCAAATCACGAACATGTAAAGGGTGATGTCATTCCCAAAACACCCAAGGTGCAACCTACCGTGTGTCTGCAGCAAGTATCTGCTCGGGATCCTCTGAGGCTGGCAAAGGCCACAACACATCACAGTGGAGGGAGAAGATGTCATCAAAATGTGTAGAATTACCATGTCCCCATGTCCAGCCACTGTTGATGCATATCCAAATTATGGCAATATCTGTGATACATAAATGCTGTTGTGCAGTGTTCTGTCAGCACACAAGAGATAGGTCAGCTCACAACACACAACACATGCCCACAATGTTCACAAAGTCAACAGCAGTAAGGTAGAGATAGCACAGTCACCACCGCTCCACAGGTGTACAGACCCCTCACACCACATGATAATACAAAATGCCTGCAGACTGTATCATCACACAGCCAACCAAAAGCACACACACACATAGTATAATAAGGTGAGCGTGCCACCAGTAGCATGCAGCCTGTATGTGCACAATTGGAGATTAGTGGAGATAAAGGCTTGTCAAATGCAATGATGCACTGCTGTTGGCTGATGCTACAATGTCAGGGAAGGATGTATGAGCAGCCCACCACCAGAACACCTAGGACCTGCAGAGACATGCAGCTCTGTTGGATGTATCCCAGAGATAGTGCTGGAGACGACAAACTGGCAAGACACACAGGTGGATATGTGTGCCAATAGCAACATATGGGGTTTGGGGGGCAGGGCAAAGAGGTGAACAACAACATATGTGCACTATGACAGATTACCTCAGACATGTGCTCCCCCTGATTGTCCTCACAGACAAATTACCTGTAGGTCCACCTACCCCAGACTACTGCATGTTGAATGATGTACAGTCAGCTGGCACTGCACCACAGCACCAGGAGGGTCACCAAGGATGTCCTGTGGATTGAGAAACACAAGAGAAACATACATATGTCATGTTGGAGCTGTGCAACACACACAGCACCTTCACGTTCTCAGCTCTCATACCCCCCAAGATCCTTTACAGACTGGCTGTTCTCCATCACACTGTACCGACCCGCTTCATGCTAAAGTTCTCACTGAAGTGTATGTGGCAAAATACAAGGGGCCATACCCTGTCCATCCCTACCCTGACCTCTCTGCTGCCTCCAAAACTGTTGAACACAACTGTCTCCTCCCTACTGTGTGCCTGCTCGTCTCTAAGGCCTCTGTAGTATCCTGCGCCCCCCATATCTCTCCCACTGCCCCTTAAGTGTGTGTTCTGATGGCTCCATGTCCTCTGCTACCCTGCTGCCAGTTCCTGTACCACAGGGATATATCCAGGGGCTTTGTCCTTTCCCTCTCTCGATATCCAGTTCCTTGGTGTGGCTATCTCTTCCCTTGACTTACATTACCAGCTGTGTGCTGATGAGTTGCAAATATATCTCTCTACGCCTGAGCTATGTCTGCCAAAACACACACCGATGTCTGCTTGCCACCTGACATTGCTGGCTGCATGTCACCCCACTGCCACCTAAACCCTACCCTCCCATTACAGCGTCTGTGTGTGGGTGGCCACACCTTCCTTTCTCCAGGGTCCTCAATGTAGGGGTTGTCTTGGACTCCACTTTCCTCCTCTCCACACATACCCAGCTTGTAGCTGAGGCTTGGGGTTTCTTTCTAGATGACATCAGCTATATTTCCCCAGTCTCCCCTGAACACACAACTAAAACACCAACCCACCCCTTAATCAGCTCCCGGCTTGCCTACTGTAATGTACATCTTGCTGATCTGCCTTTGAATCATCTGTGTCTGCTTGGAAATATGCAACACTGCACTGCATGGCCAATCTACCGCCAGACGCATAATGGCAATAATACTCCCCATGTCATGGCACCTCACAGGCTCCCTATCTGTCTCTGCATCCATGTCAAGGCTCGCCTGCTGACCTATACATGCAGTCATACTGTGGCTTTGCAGTACCTTTCCTTGATGATATCAACTACCACTAATACAACTACTACTGAGCATGCATATGGTGCTACCTGTCATATATAGCACTATACCGAAACAAGTAACACACAGTCCCTGCTCAGCAGAGCATACAATCCAATCAATCACCTCATATTACAAAATGTGAACCACACACATCTAGGCAACTGGTCCCATCTATGGGCAGATCACCTACTGCTAACCCCAGACTACATGCCTTTCACCTTGCTGCACCCAAAGGCTGGAAATAACCACCTGTGGCTGTACAGCAACCCCTTTCCCAATCAGCTACAAATAATGTGTGACAGCTTACCACATCCCCCAAGCCTACTAATTCTAACACGCATAATCCACCGTCACCCGCTGTGGTGCCTTGCTCACATCTTCTGTGTCTGAGTCATGACTAGATTGTAAGATCTGATGGCCAGGCATTGTCTCTCATATGTCAGTGCAGTGTTGCGTCTTACTGCTATTGCAATACAAATGTTCACCAGTAGTAGTAGTAAACACACATGTAAAGAAATGTATGTTCCAACATATGCAGTACTTACATGAGAAGACCTCCTCAATCACCTGCCGCCTGACTGCCTTCATATGTGTCACCACGACCACGTACAGGAGGGCACGTAGGATCATCTTCCAGATCCTCATAAATTTGGACATGGAGACCGTGCCTGAGAGCAATGTTGTGCAGGATGCAACAGGCTATAATGATCTCTGCCACAGTCTGGGGTGTGTATTGTAAGGAAACGACTTTTCAAAATGCCAAAGGTGCGCTTTATGACAGAGCGGCTGGAGGCATGGGCCTCATTGTACCTCATCTCTGCATGTGTCCGTGGTTGACGCACAGGGGTCAGCAACCAGGGGCCACACCCATATCCTGCATCTCCTGCAGAAAGAAATGTGGAACGTTAAAGCAGGAGCTGATGTCCACACACATGGCAAAAAGCATGTACGTGCGAACCAAAAGCACAAACAACTCTGACACAAACATATGACATCACATGATGGGACACCACAACTATGCAGCAGCGTTTGAAGGTCTGACACACAAAACAAGGGGTAGGTGTAAGGATTGCAATCAACATAATCTGTAACCACGACACAAATGCTAGCGTGCATCCTACCATCAACACACAGCACCGTAGCAAGGGAGAGCTGGAGGGCACTCCCCCCACCCCAACATTATATCACACACAGACAGATGAGACACACTCACAACTAGGGATACACTCCAAAGACAGACATGTGCATATATGGTTAGTCAGAGGATCACCATGTGCATGTAAGAGATGCGAAATACCCACCCAGCAGTATACAGTCCTCATACTGTCCTGCCTCAAATTGTCTGAATAGTGCCGAGTGATGCAGGATATAGGAGTCATGGATGGACCCTGAAAACCTAGGGACCACATTCAGAATATGCATATCTGCGTCACATACAACCTGAACATTCAGGGAATGGTAATGTTTGTGGTTGCGGAACACTGCCTCCCTGTCTCTGGGCGGGACCAGAGCAACATGTGTGCAGTCAATAGCTCCCATCACGTGTGGTATCCCGGCAAATGCCTCAAAGGCCTGATTCAGGGTCCCCCACTGTTGCCTAGTGTTGGGAATGGCAATGTAATTCCCCACCCGGCTGATTGTGGCATGCAGTACCTGGTGGAAACAGCGTGAGAAGGTGGGGCAGCTCATGCCACCCACTGCGGCCACAGATGACTGGAAACAGCCAGAGGCAAAGAAATGTAGGGCACCAAGGAGCTTGACCAAATCTGGTATGGCATGTGACTTACCAGTCAGGGGCTCGAGGTCAGGTCTTAGATCCTCATAGAGCTCCCTAATAGCCCCCGTGCTCAGGCGGTAGAGAGAGATGACCAGATCCTCACACATGTCCTGGAGCTGGGTTCTGTGCCTGTAGAGGCGAGGCTGGTGAGCCTGCAACTCCGCATGCTTCCTGCGTCGTGCTGGCATAGCCCCTGCCTGGCCCGCCCCCACAGCTGCAGGTCTGTGTTGCAGCGGGACTGCACCCATGCCCTGTGCCTCAGTCCCATGGACACCATCTCCCTCGTCAGGCAACTGCAGCTTCTGCACACCTCCCGTTGCACATGCAGCAACCACAAAGCCCGCCATACACTCAACTCCCCTCACCTCCTCTAACTCACACAAACCCAGCCACTCACCTCACCCACCACTCACCTACCCAGCCACACATCTCCACCAGCACTCACCAACCCAGCCACTCTCCATACCAAACCTACCTCTGACACTGCCCTTGTTTCACCAACAACCAACACTGCACGCCTCGTCTCCCTCGCCTACACAAACCCCTCAGTGTGTACCACGTGTACGTGTGTAGTTATGTTTTTTTATGTTTGTGCGTCCTTGCACGTGTTGTGCATGCGCAACGGCGCAAGCGTGGGGGCTGCGCACATTGCGCATTCACAGGGGAGATGCGGAAGGTGTGTGAGCGGGACCCATGTGATGAGTGCCGCTCCGCACATGTGACGTGAGGCCGGCTGCATGCACACAATGGCATGCAGCACATGTGCACGTCTCACGCTCACACACATGCACAGCACATGCACAACATGGTGTACCTGCGCACACACTTTCTGCATCTCCCCTGCACATGCACAATGCATGCAGCCCCCATGTTTGCACCACTGCTCATGCGCAACGCGCACAAGGACGCACAGATGTAAAAAACACATAAATAGACATGCACACGTGGTACATGCTGAGGATTTTGTGCAGGCGACGGAGACAGAAGGTGAGTTGTAGAGCAGGCGAGGGTGAGATCAGGACTATAGCAGGTGAGGAGAGATGTGTTGCGGAGCAGGCGAGAGAGAGAGAGAGGAGGGGAGGCGAGGAGCAGGTGAGAGAAACAGGAGGTGATCTGAGGAGCAGGCAGCAGGGAGAGGAGGGGAGGTGAGGTGAGGAGCAGGCGTGAAGTGGAGCAGAGGAGCCGAGGGGGAGGGGAGGGGAGCTTAGGCGAGGAACAGGAGGGGTGAGGATGTGTGACAGGGAGGGAGAGGGCACAGAGGGCAGGGAGATGGAGTGACAGGACATGGCAGGAGGGGAGGAGGTGGGTCACATATTCAGCGGGACCCAGAGCCGGCAGGGAGAGGTGGGCCTGTGGTGGTGGCTGCAGGCCCATTGGATGTGTCACAGCCCACCCAGGGGCCACCCAGTGCCAAATGTAGGCATATACCGGTGCCAGCCAAGGAACGGAGGAGGGCTGTTAGATTCAGCCAGCAGGAAAACAACATCCTGCTGGCCAGTGTGTTAGAGCAGTATGAGGTGCTCTACGGCCGGCTGAGCACCAGCACCACTGTGGGTACATGGATACACGTGTGGGAGGAGATCCAGGAGGCCATAGCCCAGGCAGGGGGCCATCCAGGGACCTGGATAGCCTGAGGAAAAGATTTAATGACATTAAGTGTGGTGTCCATGCACACATGGTGGTGGAGAGGCGACATGCCATGGACACTGGAGGGGGTGGCCACTTTGCCCCCCAACCCTGACATCCCTGGAGCAGGAACTCGCAGACCGTCTTGGCACCATCTACCTGCGTGGACTGCCTGAAGCACTGGACACCACCTATCCACAGGCAGATAGGTCAGAGATATGCAGCACATGTACAGCTCACGGGCCAGCACATGCCAGCCATGGACAGGAAGATGGGGGCCTATGTCCTGGGAACACGTGTGTCCTAACACAGGCAACTGGGGGCCACATATCCAGCAAAACATGGCTGGGTAGGTACACGGTGGCTGTGACAGGTACCTGGGGCTGTGTGCATGACAGCCACAGTCCTGGACGTCGTAGAGCACTGCACAGGTTGTGACGTAGGAGACTCTTATGAAGCAATGGAAACTGATACTGATCCGGTGGAGAGAACCGGTACTGCAAGGGAATGCAGGATTTTCTCTTCTGAGAGAAAAAAACAGAGAGTTAATCAGGAACCACACCTCACCTCAAGGCAGGAGAGAAGCCAAGTCCCTGATTGGGCACGCCCAAGCAGGAGGCGGGCAGTGCAGTACTCAGGCAGCTTGTTAAGAACTGAGAAACAGAAACACTTAGATGAGCACGAGCACCAGGAGCAAGACGAAGAGGAGGAGTCAGGACACAAGCACCTGGACGAGGACAGGTCAGATGACCAGGAACAGAAACCGTTGGAGAGAGAACCACTAAGCAACTGGGATCCACGAAGGAGCAGACGGGAGCTGGGAGACTCAGGGGCAGAGAAAGACTTCTGTAACCAGAAGAATTCAAAGGCACTGAGAGACCCAAGGCTACAGCTCAGGAGTTTAAAGGACCAAGCAGAACCTTGGAACAGGAGGCAGAGGGAGAAAGAATTACCCTGGAAGAAGCCCCAGCACAAGGTATCTGGTGGGTTTGGAACAGCTAGCAAGCTTAACAGTGGGAAGCCAGAAAGACTGAACTTTAATTGTGAAAGACAGAACAAAGGCAGAAAGTTTGGTAGTAAATGGTTAAGCCAAGAGAAGCCTGACTGTTTTCCTTTTAACACTCTGAGAGACTCTCCAAGCACAGCTGAAGCGTTTTACCCTGCACTTTCATTTGGAGATAGGTGGGGGAAGGGAAATGCTTACACGCTGAACTCTTGTCCGAGTAAAAGCACTGATAATTGCCAAGAGATAAGAACTGTAAACAAACATTTACCTGAAGGAGGATATTCTCAGCCTAGCTCAGAAAATACACAGGCTGAATTACTTCTCACTGAATTCAGGGAGTTCCTTAAAAGTAGAGCAGTTTCTCCTCATGACGTAGCAAAGCCTATGAGCAGCTGTGAGGAAGAAATGCCTTTAATTTCTCTGCCATCTACAGAGCAGGAAGTCCCGATGGACTGCTCTACATGTGTGATTCAAAAGGACATATAAGTGATATGCTTGCCAATGTTTTATGAAAGAATATAACAAAGTTACCTCACTGATTGCAATGCAAAAGAAGCTTATGTGAAGAGAATAAGTGAAAGCATATTCTGTGCAAATCAGGAGCATTGCTGTTACCAGAGTATTTCTGTTACGTTAATGAAAGGAGGTCACATGACAACTGAATGTGATCAGTAATGGACATTTAGCCAAGCAGTAAAAAGCCTTGTTTAGTTAATTTTCTCAGCCTTGTTTTGTGCTACATTATTTCATTTACATCTGCTGCATTTGAACTCCGGAGCGGGAGAAATAAACCTCACAAAAGAAATTTTCTTTGCCTTGCCTTACTACTTGAGTACCTACACAACTACAACCTTAACCCTCAAGGGCATTCAAGGCCAGCCCCTCCCTTAACCCTCAAGGTCCAGGGAGTGGGTGGGTGGCAAGGTGTACAGAACAAGGGGGAGGGGGCATTCCCTCAGCCAGATGGAGTGCCACCCCCCCTTCACTGCGCATGAGTGGGAAGGATGACTGTACATACAGGGAGGGCCCAACGCCCTCCACCCCATGAACCAAGCACATGCAGCAGCTATTCGTACCTGGCATATAGGTCACACAGAACAGCATACATCTGCAGCCAGGCACGCACCACAATATGACAGGGGGACACAGACAGGAGGGACATACAACTAGGCCAGAAAACATTGACCTGGGGGGACCCAAACACACCACCTATAACAGCTATGACGTGTGTATGAGATTACCTGTCCAGGGACATATCCCAGACCAGTGACAGAGGAAGGCCTATCATACTGTGATAGCGAGGTAGACGCAAACAAACCCCAACGACCACTTCACACAGATGTCAGACACATCACACTCTGTCATTGGCCAACATACAGTGGGGATCCCCCACCCACCCTCACAAGACATTGGGGTGCACATTGCCACAGCTGTACCAACTGTACCTAGCCAAAACCCCATACCACCTGGGCTCAGTATCTATAAAGGTACTGCAGTGCCACGGACACATTCCCATGATCCCCACCCACGGTGCAACCACATGCCCAGCATCGTTCCACCCATCCCCCGAAACAACCCACCACAAACACTGAGTATGAGATAGCTGTCCACACACACCGCACAGTGGCTACCAAGGCGGCAGTCCCCACACACGTCTGGCTGACCTGGACAAATGCTGCAACACCTACCATCCATACCAACCAGGCCAATGCATACACATCGCTCACACACACTATGACAGGCCACAATCCCACTCAAGGCTCCCACACGCATCCTGGCCACATGTAGCGCTGAGCCCACATCCAAGGTCACATGCACAGTGCATACCTAGTGCTGCATAAAGTGGGCCTGGCATTCGCCACCCCATCCCCCAAACATAACAGCAAATGTGACACAGCTCCACCAGTGCGAGAGGCCACCCCTCTCCCCCTTCAGGTACAGCACACTGTACGCACATGTGCTGTCCCCATTGTAGGTGCAGTAACAGTAGGTATAGGCGGACACCACATTGCTGTTGGTGGGAATGTACTACACAGGTGTACAAATGTGACCTGTGCAAACTCATCTTTGCTGTGTACCCTGTTCTACCCCCAGGTGACATCCAGGCCATGGAGGCATATGAGGAGGAGGATGTGCTGGTGCCAGAGGATGCTGAGGGGCCAGAGGCCGGTGAGTCCAGGGACACAGCCAGCACTGGCGGGGAGACCCCAAGAAACAATGTGGTGTCTGAGGCAGAGGACAGGACAGTGGATGCCGATGCACAAGTGGGGGCCAGTAGCAGCAGCACACAGGCTGTGGAGGACGCAGAGTCGGAGGGGAGTCGCCACACAATGCAGGCGCCGTGGACATCAGGCACCCCACACACCAGCATGGATGTCATCCTTGTGGAGCTGCGGGCTCATACTGCCTCATTAAGGCACGATGTGGAAGGTGGGTAACAGAATACACAACAAGCCCCCTGGGGGTTGATGTAATATCCACAATGACATTCCACGTGCCCCCTAATATTATGACACCATAGCACGTAGTTTCGTATGTTTAGTGGGGGTCTGTGCCATGTGCACTCCCCCCTTGTAGCATGTGTCATCTGGTGTCATCATGTTAATGAGCTCATACATCCACCTACTATTCACCACCAAATACCCCAAGGAGACGTACAGTGGTACACACCTACCACAGATCACCTATAAAGCTTACTCGGCAGACCCCCTCTCCCTGGGTAATGGTATGTAGCATAGATAGTCGGGGTAATCAGTACTGTGCATCAGGTTTAGAGAGAACAGCGCTCCCCAGATATCTATCTGTGTGCCATGAATCCCCATGTTATCCGGCCTATCCCATTCAACCAGTGCGCAGATCAAGCAGTGACACAATGAACTGCTTGATCTGCGCTCTGGTCATATGGGATAGGCCATATCTGTGATTTCCACGACCCCTCAGCAGGATCATTTCCTGGCCTGAGGATGGATCATGGGACACACAGATGTAAACATGGTACTGCATTGCTAGTCGTCGCATACATGATTGTTCTGCGGACAGGTCTGTTAGGATACACCAGACATGTGCATGAGTCATGGTGGGGGGTGCAACACATGTCTCACACATCACCCACAGCCACTCATCAGACTCTGATGGGCATTCGGGAGGAGGTGAGCCAGCTGCAGTGATGGCAGCGGCGCTACTGCGGATTGCGGATGCCCAGGAGGCCATGGCTGGGCGTCCCCAGAAGCCAGCCCCAGCCCCAGAGGCAGCACCAGCAGAACCAGAACAACGGCATGGCTTGGACCATGGTCGCCGTGGACATGGGCGGCCATGCAGGTCATGATTGCAGGGAACAGGTCACTGTGTGCCAGTAAAGATGACTAAACCTGATTATACCTATGTGCACATCTACGGTGTTTGCCACTGTGCTCCCCGAGTACCCTGTCCCCCATATTGTCACCCTGGTCACATGTGCCTCCCCATTTCCCTAGGGGTGGGGTGTCTGCACTACCACCAATCAATGCACATAGGTTATACCATGCCCTGTATGCCATGCACCATGCCATGTGTGCACCCTTCTACCTATGCGTGGGGGTATACCCTACCTCTCCCGTCAAGCAGGAATATGTTTATGGTGATACATATTTGTCTTACAGATCTGTCACTCTCTCACACCCCATATCCTCTCCATTGGTTCACCCACATGTGTGACCATTCCCTCTGACCCACACCAAGGCCTACGTGGTTGTTTAGCTCAGATGCTTGAGGAAGATACAGGCAGACAAAGGTAACTATCTACAGTCAGTTGTTCACTCTCCCCCTGTGCCTGTAGTGAGCCGCTGCTCCCCCTTCAGACCAACATCCACCTGTCTTGGTCTCACCAGCTATCCCCCTGGGCAGCTCCTGGGTACAGCAGTCCATCTTATCCTTCCTGCCACATACCTACTACTAGCCTTTCCCTTCATCCTCCTACGAGTATGATGCATCAGATATGAAGCCTACACAGCACAGGCAGCATGCATGTGACCATAGCTGCTGGGACACACAGCACAGCGGTACATCACAGGAGCACCAGGGGACACAGACGCCTACACATATGGCCAGCCCCCACACCTGAGTGTGGAGACGGTCCATGTATGTTACCTATGTCTACTACACATACACATAGGGATCTACACACATGTCCCATGCTCACTTCACCAGTCTGTCTGTAAGGGAGACACATGACCATTGGGATGTATTAACCAAACTGTATTTATATCATAAATTATATCAGGTAAAGTCATCTGTAACCCACATGTTGGGTCCCGGGAGCCAGGACAGCACAGGGCACGTGTGTGGGTGCCACAGGAACCCTCATACGCTCCTGGGATGCCCATCAGGAGATGGCTGTCGAGATGTACCGCCCATACCAGCCGCATGCTGCATGTGCATCTCGGCAGCCATCTACTGAATGGCGCCTGCCAGCCACCGGATGGTGCGATCTTGGGCCTGCTGGCATTGCAGCACGCCATCCATTGACACATACAGGTCCTGGACGCACCTGCCACCACATACACACAAGGTGCCCGGTGTCTGTGTGGTGGCATGTGCGTGGGCCCTGTCTGTGGCAATGGGTGGCGTAGCTACACCCAGACGGGCACCATCGCCGCACACATGCGGCAGCTGGAAGGGACCCACAGTGCCCTGTGCTGTCCTGTGTTCCCTCCCACCCTCCAGCCTCTACACCCCCTCCTCCTCCCTGGCACCTCCCACCCACCCTTGCCCCCTCCCCACTCTCCTCCTCCTCCCCCTCACCCCCTAAAACGTCACACGCAACCTCACCCTCCCCTCCCTCCCGCCCCACCCCACCCTCCACCCCTTCCATGTCCCCGTCGTCCTCTTCCGCCTCTGCTGCCTCCTCCTCCTCCGCCTCCTCTTCCTCCTCGACCGGCTGGACTGCAGCTGTGGGGCATGTTGTGGGGGGCCCTGAGATTGATGTCTCCTCACCAGCAGCAGCATTCTCTGTGAGGGAAGACAATCATTAGCACACCATCTTGCAATTACAACATCACATAAAGATAGTGTGGCCTCCCACAGGCCATTGGGCCACTGTGACATGCTGTACTGCGCTGCAGGGGCCGCAACACTCACCGCCACGTTGCTGCAGTGCCCTCCTTTGTAGCTGGTAGAGGACATCTGGGCAGTGCAGCCGCAACTCCCGTTCCTTTTTCCGTAGGTCTTCCACCTGGGGGGGGGGGGAATGCAATGGGTGGGCACATTAAGGGCCAGATATCTCTGGTGGGTGCCCAACGCATATCACACATCACTGCGAGCAGCAGGGTGTTGCTGCTGCTCATGCTAGTGGGTCCTCTACTACCTGTTGCCAGCGCCACCTGCATGTGTGGCTGAGGGTCTGGGCAGGACCTATGTGTCCTTTGGGCAACCCCCCCGGACCACCCTTACCCAGTTCCTACGCTCTCCTTGCCTTACATGGCAGCACCATGCCATGTGTGGGGCAGGTATGCTGGTCTACAGGGGAGGTGTTTCTTGACCCCCTGTGGGGTCCGGCACACACCTGTACGTTTGCCTGACCTACACACATACACAGACACACACGCCATGCCACCATGATATCTGTATTGGAACATGTGTGATGTGTTCTGGGGTCGCGCAGGGATTGGGTGGCCCTGAACACATCACCAAGAGCCACTACCATAACACCATGATGTCTTCTCTACCTCTGTGGTCACAACTAGGGCCTCCTGTGAATAGGGCATTTGTGGCTGAATGCAACGGGAGCATACACCAACACACCTAGCTGGGCTATAGACCACTGTAATCAGGTCCAGGGCCTTCTGGGGTTAGGGAAGAGCTGTGAAACCCCAAATGATGCAGTTAACCTAACACCAGGATCTATACTGGACCTCTGTAATCAGGTCCAGGCCCTCCTGGAGTTAGGGCAGAGCTGTGAAAGCCCAATTGATGCAGTTAACCTAACACCAGGATCTATAATAGACCTCTGTCATCAGGTCCAGGCACTCCTGGAGTTAGGGCAGAGCTGTGAGAATGAAACAGATGCAGGTACCCTGACACCAGGATCTCTAATGAACCTCTGTCTTCAGGTCCAGGGCCTCCTGGAGTTAGGGCAGAGGAGAGAAAATGAAGCAGATGCAGGTACCCTGACACCAGGATCTATAATAGACCTCTGTCATCAGGTCCAGGGCCTCCTGGGGATAGGGCAGAGCTGTGAAACCCCAACTGATGCAGTTAACCTAACACCAGGATCTATACTGGATCTCTGTAATCAGGTCCAGGCACTCCTGGGGTTAGGGCAGAGCTGTGAGAATGAAACAGATGCAGGTACCCTGACACCAGGATCTCTAATGGACCTCTGTCATCAGGTCCAGGGCCTCCTGGAGTTAGGACAGAGCTGTGAGACTGAAACAGATGCACTTAACCTAACACCAGGATCTATAATAGACCTCTGTAATCAGGTCCAGGGCCTCCAGGGGTTAGGGCAGAGCTGTGTAACCCCAACTGATGCTATTACCCTGACACCAGGATCTATAATAGACGTCTGTAATCAGGTCCAGGCCCTCCTGGAGTTAGGGCAGAGCTTGGAAACCCCAACTGATGCACTTAACCTAACACCAGGATCTATAATAGACCTCTGTCATCAGGTCCAGGGCCTCCTGGAGTTAGGACAGAGCTGTGAGACTGAAACAGATGCACTTAACCTAACACCAGGATCTATAATAGACCTCTGTAATCAGGTCCAGGGCCTCCAGGGGTTAGGGCAGAGCTGTGTACCCCAACTGATGCTATTACCTTGACACCAGGATCTATAATAGACGTCTGTAATCAGGTCCAGGCCCTCCTGGAGTTAGGGCAGAGCTTGGAAACCCCAACTGATGCACTTAACCTAACACCAGGATCTATAATAGACCTCTGTCATCAGGTCCAGGGCCTCCGCTGTGAAACCCCAACTGATGCAGTTAACCTAACACCAGGATCTATAATAGACCTCTGTTATCAGGTCCAGGGCCTCCTGGGGTTAGGGCAGAGCTGTGAGAATTAAGCAGACGCAGGTACATCACATGATGGGACATGGGGTTAGGGCAGAGCTGTGAAACCCCAACTGATGCAGTTAACCTAACACCAGGATCTATACTGGACCTCTGTAATCAGGTCCAGACACTCCTGGAGTTAGGGCAGAGCTGTGAGAATGAACAGATGCAGGTACCCTGACACCAGGATCTCTAATAGACCTCTGTAATCAGTCCAGGGCCTCCTGGGGTTAGGGCAGAGCTGTGAAACCCCTACTGATGCAGTTAACCTAACACCAGGATCTCTAATGGACCTCTGTCATCAGGTCCAGGGCCTCCTGGAGTTAGGGCAGAGCTGTGAGACTGAAACAGATGCAGTTAACCTAACACCAGGATCTATGCTAGACCTCTGTAACCATGTGTGACGCCTCCTGGGGATAGAGAAGACATTTGAGACCGCATCACATGCAGGTAACATAACACCAGGATGTGTAATAGACCCGTGTGATCAGGTCTGGGGGCCTCCTGGGGATAGGGCAGGATTGCAATCCACACCATACGCATCTAGAGTGGCAACAGCTTGGCCCACAGAGTGGTATTTCCACCATATTCTGCATGTATGATATGTGATGCTTGCTGTATATTATGTTGCCCAGCCGCCATTGTGTGACCTGTCCTCATACACTTACTTCATGTGGGTAGTTGGCAGATCGGTTGTACCGCCTAGTGAGGCGCACCCATGCCCTCCTCATTCATGCAAGGTCCTGCCTTTTTGATGCGCCCGGGAACAGACGGCTCTGTCTGGTGCAGATAAGTTTGCAGAGGATCCTGAGCTCCCTCCGGGTAAATGGAAGCTTCCGTGAACGACTGTCCATTTTTTCACTCTAGAGATAGCGCGTGTATGTGTGCGACATGACGCATGCGCGACGGCTCGATGATGCACATGGCGCTTGCGCCGTGTCACGCACGTACATGCGCTATCTCGCGCTACTACATGCTACCTGGCACAATTACGGCACACAGCACACATGGGATTTTGACACCAAGAACACGTCATAATATTCTTATCAGAATAGTGAAATGCGCCGCTAACGGTATGGGCTGCTTCTCCAGTCCCCATACACCTGATCTCGCCGCCACGCCACCATTTGTTAATTTAATTGGGGAATTGCCGTTTACGTTACAGCGGTGAGGCTCCTCAGCGTTGGCCAGCGGGCGCATCATAGGGCGCCTTAGCTTGCGGCGCCCTCTACGGCCCATGCTCAGTGCCACCGTAGTCTACAGGACTAGGGTGAGTGGATATGTTGGTGCTACCCGCACACTACAGAGATGTGTCTGTTACAGCCATGCAAAAAGTTGGCACCTTAGACACTCTTCCTGATGTTGTTGCACTGGGGATTAAAACCCATGAGAGCTGGCTGCATAGTCATTGTACTAACCAGTGTGCTATGCCTCTATGGCCATTGTCAGAGCTAGGGCTGGCTATACAACACCTACACGTCAACGCACATACATTCTGCTGTGCTTACTGGGATAGGGGAGACCCACAGCTAAGGCAGTTTCCAGGCCACGTTACCGTTGGCAAATGAGGTGAGGGTGTTGTTTTCATTTACACATTAAAACAATATTCCCATTAAAACATGTTTAACTCCATATGTGTCTGTTACAGGCCTACAAGGGAGTTGCCTCTGACAATCTTACTAAGGGCAGACCACAGAGGGATTGGACCCATGACGTCTGACCCTGAATTCATCGACTTCACCATTATGCTACAACAATATGTGTTTATCCCATGAATGGCTGGCTGCAGAAGGAGTGCAGGTCATCCCACAAACCCTATGAGGTGCTGCACGGGGTAGGGGAGACCCAAACATACAGGGAGCCCACTGTGGGATTGAACCATGATGTATGCCACTGAGGACATTCTATTAAACATTGTACTGCATCACTATGGGTTTTTTCATAGTAATGGCTGGCCACAGAAAGGATGTAGGTCACCGGACATACTGTCTGCTGTGGTAACCAGGATAGGATAGAGACAACAGTACCCATAATGCAATTCATATGCAGAACAGCGGTCTACATCTGCTCCCCAGATGGGGTATGCACCTCTACAGCACGTCAGCTTGGTAGGGGGGACTGACTGTGCGTGTTACTACTACTGACTACCTACAGTCCCTGCCATTGAGCGTGTACTGTGATCACCCTGAGGGTGAGGTGGGGTGGCCAGCACCAGGTCTGCAGTACCCAAGTTGCCTGTGCTGGCTTTGCTGAAGGTCTCCATCAGTGCTAGTGTGTGAGAGGTATTTGCAGAGATGCCTGTGAATTCCCTGTTTCTGTTTGTATTTGACAGTCATGTCTGCCCCTTGTAGACCGTGATGCAACCAAACTGGTGCATAGCCAGTGTGCTTGCCATGTCACTGCCGGTAGCCCTGCCCCTTCCCTCATTCCACTGCTCTCTTCCATTCCAATCCCCATCGTCACCTCTCTACGCTACTTTGGTGTGACCCTCGACTCCTCCCTATCATTCAAAGCACATATCTCATCTGTAGTTCAGCGCTGCTTTCTCACCCTAAGACAACTCCGATCTGTACGCCCTTTCCTCTCTTTCTCCGCTATGTCCACCCTCCTCATCTCCCTAGTTGTCTCCTGCCTCGATTATTATAACGTCTCCATAGCTGGTTTCCCCCAATCCCAACTTCAACGTCTGCAACGAGTCCACAACACTGCTGCCCGTATCCTCACTTGCTCTTCCCGTTTCGACCATATCACCCCTCTTCTCATTCGCCTGCACTGGCTTCCGATTCCCTTCCGTATTCAGTACAAATTTCTTCTTCTTGTTCAGAGGGCTATTCATACTGGCACTCCCCTTTACCTTGCCGACCTGATCCACCTCCACACTCCCTACTGTTCCCTCCGCACCATCCACATGAACCGCATAACCTTACCCTCCCTATCCCAGGCCCACCTAGAAACCACCCGTTCCTCTGCCTTTTACTTCCTTGGTCCCCGCCTATGGAACTCGCTCCCCACAGACCTCCGTTTGGAGCTCTCATTTAAAACATTTAAGGTAAATCTAAAAACCCATCTCTTCTGTCTAGCTTTTGGCCTCTCTCCCTCCCCCACGCCCCTTTTCATCACCCCCATGATGTTGTTTTCCCTTGTTTCTGTTACTATAATCTAGCCTCAACCTTTTAGTCTTCTCTCTTCTTTCCTATCACACTATGGCGTTCCTTTCCTAATTTTCTAATCAGCCTTTTGTATGTTGTAAACCGCTCAGATGCTATTGTGATGGGCGGTCTATTAAGTTCCCAATAAACATAAACATAAACAGGGGTGTGTGGACTCACATGATGATGATGATGTACATATCAAACTGGCCTCTCTGGGTCAGGGTGGGGGATATGATCTGCCCCCAACATACACACCTTCTAAACATTCCCAGAAGGGGCAGTACTGCAACATGATTACAGGCTGTGGGACCAGCAAACACCTTCCTTTGGGGTACCTGTACCAGGGCCATAGCCATACAGGTGATAGGCATAATCAGCTCAGCTGCCTCCCACCACAATCTACTATTCACCAGCAGAGGCCACAGTCAGCATGCACCTGCTGCATTCTGCAAGGTGTTGCAGCCAGACACATGCTGACTGCACACAGTGTGCTAGCCCATACTCAGTGCATGTTCCCAGAGGAACAATGTGCACCCAGATGTGGGCTATTCACATTAACACCAAGCAGGTATGTCAGTGAATGGGCCCCAGAAATGGGAACTCACATATATCACTGCTGACCACACTATATGGCACTATGTGGGAAGGTTGAGATGCCATGGTCACTGCTCATTCAGAGTGAGAGTGCCCTCCCAGCATGACCTGCTGTGGCCACCCTGTCCGTGCAGATGGTGTTTGCCCACTACAATATCCCAGTCACTGCCCTATGCCCTATGCAGATGCATCCTGGATAAATGGCCCTGTAGGGGCCATATCCATAATACCTTGCTCATCATTATGCACATTGGAGGTGGAACAGTGGAAACAGTGCAGACATTGGGGGCTCAGTGGGGTGTGGGCGGCCACAAAACAATGGACACACATACACAGATTACCATACCTATTTGAGCATTATGCAAAGATAGCGGTGGTTGGTAGCCCTGTGCGCAACACCAGTCATGGGCTTCGTGCAGGCATTGGTAGGGTAATCAGTTCTGTTAGGGACACTCTCCAGGGTGGTAAACACTGTCAGATATGGATGAGGGGGCACACACCACATAAATCAGTGAGGTTGCTATGATGGATCTCTGTTAGAGAGTTGTGTTTAAGTTACAATTTGTTATCTGACATTGGTCATGGCTACCTTTTGATGTATATGGGATGTGCTTCCATGTTTATGATGGCATTGCTAAGGTATGCAAGTGCTAGTAGTGGGGGTTGGCGCCATGCGCAGGACACAACAGCCTGCCTTTTCATTATACTTTGGATGGTGGAGCTTGTGGGTGTGTGTGTTTGTGCCCCTGTTGGGCGATGCTCTGGGGCAGAGGTTCACAAGTCCAGTCCTGGTGGTACAGACAGGATTCAGGTTGTCAGTTTGTCCCTACTGAATATGCATGAGGTACATTTGCATACAATGGGGGCAGTTCCTTCAAATGCATCTCATGCATATTTTTAGTTTGGACAGCCTGACAACCTGAATGGTGTTTGCCCTTCGGAACTGGGGTTGCCACCATCTGCTCTGGGGAGTGCACCTTATTATTGTGTATGTTCTCTGTAGGGTAAAATATTTGGACATAGTCTGCAGGAGCCACAGCTGGGGCTTGAACCTGTGACCTTCTGCCCCTTTATGCACTGACTGTGTGTACTGCACCAAACTGTTGCCACAGAGGTAGTGCCTTCCCAGGGGGTACTATTACTGTTCGTCTGTTGGACTGCACGCCACCCATCTGGACATGGCTTGGCCTTGGTCTGCTGTGGGCTGATAACACTTCCCCCTCCACCGCCAGCACCCCTACGCCACCATGCTGACATGCTGTTCTGCCGGTTGTGCTGGTGGTGCGCAGTTGCAGCTCATCTAGTGTGCCGTTAGGCAGCTGCCTATGGTGTGGCTTCTTGGGTGGGGGTGCCTACATGGACATGCACACTTCCCCACCGCACTGCCTGTCAATGTTCTGTGACCTTTGGGGTACCTGCTGGTTGATGTCCATTGGGGCAATGTATGACACACACTCGTGGGCATGTTTGCCCTTTGTCAGTTAATGTCTTGCTGTTTTTCTGTAACTGTGTTCCTATGTGCCACCTAGGCATCTGCCTGGTCCACCCTGTGCCCTAGCTTCCCCACTGCATGTCCCGCCTTCAGCCCCCTGTACCCCATTTGCAGCCTCACCGTCGTGCCCTTTCATACTTGACCATTATGCTGCTGCTGCTGCACATGTATCACTACTTTCCCTTTTCTTGGTTTCCCTGCCTTTGCTGTACATTGCTGACTGAAATGGTCTCTTTCTCCTGCAAATGTGCCTCTAGCGCGAGGTTTTCACTGGCGCTAATTTTCAGACCTTCATTTCACAGCGTTAGTGTGCATGGAGCCTCTCTTCGCCCACTCTCTGCCCATTGACCCCTTCTCTCCGCCCCTGGGGAGCCTTACTCCGCCCTCTGGGGGGCCTTCCTCCACCCTCTGCACACCTTAACGCCGCCGGAGACATTATCGAAAAGATATGTGACGTTCTCGCATGGTAATGCACCATTATCGCATGATAACGTCACATCGCACGATAATGTTGCAGCTGTGACGTTAGCGTTGTTTAGTAAACATACCCCCAAGAGTGTTGCAAATGAAAAATCATGTTTCTTGAAGCTCCCATGTAAATGCTTTTTAAATATTGGGGAGCTAGGCATATTTTTTGATTCCTCTTTTCAGCAACCAGTCCTGAACTCCCAAGCAGCTGGTTTGCTGAGCTGTTGAGTCATCTTTTAATCCCTCTTCTGAGAAGGTGGTTGGAGGTTTATATTTGCTATGGATAAGTGCTGTGTACCTTTTTATTTTCTTATTTCTCATTCTAATTTTCCTTTATTTGTGTCTTGGGTTCCCACGCCTTGTAGGATCTTGCCAGATGGAATCTTTCCCTGTAGAGTTGTTTGTATTTCTTTGAATATATATTTTATTAACAGCAAGTTCTTTTTTTCTCAGTTAAGTGTTTTACTTGATTATTTTACTGTATGTATAAAAAATGTAATGTTTTTATAAGTATACAGCAGCAATCTAAGAGATATTATGGGAGATATTGAGGTGTCTCTTATACTGCTGCTGTATACTTACAAAAACATTACATTTTTTTTACATACAGGGGTGGCATTCAGGCATGCTCTGGTAGGCTGAATGCTGCTGGGAGTCAGGAACAGGGAGCACTTGCTATGCGGACACCAAAGAAGAGGAATTAAGAAAAGCACAGGGCCTCTGGAATGTTGCAAGACTCAAGATTCTGCCCTCTTTCTGCCCTCTTCCTTTGGCATGTGTTTTATGTTTTTTCACTTTGCTGCAACCAGGTCGTTCCACAGTGATCATTGCTGACTGGTGCGGGGAAGGGCCTATATGAAAAAATTCTTCTGTGTCGTTATTTTAGTACAATCTTTCCCTGCCCATAAGGCAAGGGAACTGAAAGACAGAATTACTCTGGCAGGCCTCCTTTCCTTGCCCTCTCCAACCTGCTCAGCAAGTCTATTAAAGCTACAGTCCCTGCTGCGAGCCCCTAAACCTGACGCTGCCTGGAACTAATGGCAAAGGCAGTGTGTGGGTGTAGGGCGGTGATCGAGTTCCTGTTCACCGTCCCTTTCATGTTCCCTCGCTCTCGTCCTGCAGGGAAGATGAAGAGGCACAGCAAGGACTGTGATAGACAGTGAAATCATAGCCCTGCTCATTGCTGCTACTGAGTATTAATGCGAGTGGGCATCCTCTTTGGGATTTTGCTGTTCCTTTAGAGACACATGGTATCTTGAGTAATTGCTTCAAATACGGATGGTAGGTATGTAGGCCTATGAGTCAGATTTCATCTTGAGTGACAAGAATGTGTAGACACAATGGACTGTCACAGTGGTATGTTATGGGGTGAATTTCAAATAGGATAGTGTAATGGAGTGTGCTTTCTGAACGATGGATGTAAGCCCAGAAGGGAGGGAGGAAAGGCCATAACAAGGACAGAGCTAGAAAGAGTAATAAAGTTCAGAGGAGAAGAGCCGAGTTCTACCCATCCCCACCTATTTCCTGAAGCGTAGAAAAGTCACGATGGGATATCACATGGGGGAAGACTAGTAAGGAAGAGACATGGAGGAAGAGTTCCCGAAACAGACTGAAGAAGGGAAGGGGATAAATGAAGCAGGATAACAGAGACACGAACAGGTGGAGAACCACATCACAGGCCCCTAAATAGATACATACACCAGCACTTTGCAACCCACAGAAATCCAGCTGATTTTCTAACACAAGGTACCTAAGAACTTTGTCTTTGAAGACTGACTTGTTAACGCAATTAAAAGTACACCTGCATACTTATATGGTATTAAAACAATGACATTAGGAATGTACATTTTTGATAAAGTGGCATGGTTGCCATGGTAGTCCACTCAAATGCACAGAAATAAAGATTCAAGAAAAAAAACCCTCCGGGCCTTAAATATGTTGGTCGCACTACCCGTCCTTTTCGGGTACGCCTAGCGGAACATGCCTCGCGAATTCGTACAAAGGTTTTGTCGGCTCCCTTGGTCCAACATACGATTGCTTGTGCTCATTCCTTTGAACAGTTTTCCTGGAGGATTATTGATTGGATCCCCCCTTCCATCATTGGGGGCAACAGAGTATCCAAATTACAATATGCTGAACAATGCTGGATTTATAGGCTTGATACAGTCACGCCAAAAGGCTTGAATCTGGAGTTGGACTGGCACAGCCTGCTGTGATCTTCACTTTGGTGGGCGTTAGCAACTCTTGCTTCCAGCCCCTGACTGGATAAGCAGTAAGCATGTGATTGGTCTACTACGTCAGACGCCGGTTTTTAAAGTGGCTTCCTATGAAGGTTTTGTGGAGGCGTTCCTTCGTTTAGCGGGGAGAAGTGTTAACCTGAAGCAGAGTCTTTAAATGTCTGACCCGAAACGCAGCACTGTGTCATGTGCTTGATCGCCCTAGCTGGGTACTCTTTCGCTGCTGCAGTTATGTATTGGACATTTAAAATACTTTTGCACTTCAAGTTGGCATTTAAAATTTGGCTTTTCATGGATTTGGGCCATCATGCTTAACTGCTTTTTTTTTAAATAAAATGGCCATCTCTTATTCCCGCCGGAGCTTTTATATTGCTCTTTACTTTGGTGGGTAGACAATATGTCCGACAAAAAAATTTAATTTTTATTCTTCATTTTGGAAGCTTCTTCTTTCTTTTCGAGGTCCACTATTTTTCTGTGTTCAGAAATAAAGATTCCAACAATAAAAAAATAAACCCAACCGGAATTAAATAAATAACAATAACTAAAGAGATTCCGGTACCAAAAAAGCACCCCGTGTTAGAAAAACTTTTTTTGTCGGAGAATAGCCTCCCAGTGCTACGTTATGTAAAAAGCCCGTGTTAGAAAAACTTTTTTTGTCGGAGAATAGCCTCCCAGTGCTACGTTATGTAAAAAGTTAGCTAACTTTTTACATAACGTAGCACTGGGAGGCTATTCTCCGACAAAAAAAGTTTTTCTAACACGGGGTGCTTTTTTGGTACCGGAATCTCTTTAGTTATTGTCAGAAATAAAGATTAGCAAACAAAAAAAAGATAAGGGGATACCTTTTTATTAGACTAATTTAGTATATTACTGCACTGCAATATATGACCCGGAAGCAATGTTCCCTCTAAGCTGGGTCCTCCGCCGGCATTCCTGCCGGGGGGGGAGGGGGGATGCAGCACGATCGATGCTCCGCCCCTCCCCCTTCTGGCGGGAATGCCGGCGGAGGACCCGGCGCGGCTTAAATAGAACAGTGGCTGCAGCGTGTTAGACCCAACAAAATGCTGCAGCCAATGTTCTCTTTAAGCTGTGCCGGGTCCTCCACTGGCATTCCTGCTGGTGGGGGGAGGGGTGGAGTGTTGATTGCTCTGCATCCCCCCCCCCCCCCGGCAGAAATGCCAGCAGAGGACCCAGTGCAGCGTAGAGGGAACACTGCCTGGAAGTAGATTACCAGGCCTTTCTTTGGAGGCAATGGAAGGTAAAGTAACTTGCCCAGAGTGTGCCAGTTGGAAATGAACCCTGGTCTCTTGAGTACCAGGCCATGGTGCTAACCACTAGGCTACTCCTCTACTCCAGTATAACTACATGTAAATTTTTGAAAACCACTATAGCATTTCTGATCTGTAGGTTTCTTTGTTGCATCAGATTATAACATAGATCTGGTTTGGACCTGGAAGAATCTAGCATATTAAGTGATAAAGATAATATCTCCTCAGCTTTACCGTGGGATGAAGGAAAAGCTTATCTGAGGGGGAAGCAAATTACTTAGAGAATGAGGGGAAAACAAGTAAACAGCTAACATGTCAGATTAAGAGAAGGAGGATTATCTCTGAAGTACAGGATAATAAAGGAGACAAGGAAATATAGAGTTGCCGAGTTACCCAGCTCCAGGAGTGAGATTTGTTGCCAGTTCTGGTTTTAAATTTGCATTGCAATGCAGTATGATATTTGTAGTCCCTGATATTACCCATAGAAATCAGTGTTGCAGGTCCCATAATGCATCACAATGAGACAGTCAAAAATCCAGGACTGCCTTAAAATCTCACTCCTGGAACTGGGTAACTTGGCATCTCTGGAAATCAAATAAAGACATTAGTGCGTGCTTTATGGACTTAATACGGTTGTATTCTAGTGAATGAATGGATAACAAAATAGATGCAATTCCAAATAACATTCAACTCTCTAAACTGCAGGCAGTAGTAATTATGAGGAAAAATTTCAAAGTGATTTATGCCATAAACCTGCATAAACTGACTCTGAAAATTGTCCTCCTTAAGCACTGTTAAGTGTCCGTGTAGTCTTTCCAAAACCTATGAAATTTTTAATGCATTGAGAAGAGGCATCCAGGTAGGTGTGTTTGGTTTGAGGGACAAAAATTAAGTGCATAAATGCTGTTTTTTAATCTACAGATTCACTTTGCCGGTATTACATGAAGAAAAAATTCAGTAGGCGCAAGTGGCCACTTGTACTTTGTGCCATGACAATTTTGAGTGGCAAAGTAAATATGTATTTTCATTTTGAAAATTGGTGCAAAGCCGCTGGGTAAAAAACATGCATGCACTTTTTACCTGTGGGCTTCGTACTAATTTTCTTTTGACTTAATATGGCTGGGTTGAAAACTGCTCACTGTATGAACCCCCACTTGACACGCTGAAAAGGTAAACCATTGATTACATGGCAAGGTAACTCATATGCATGGCATTTTTATAAACTATCATTTTACAGAAGTGGACAAGTGCCAATAGTCCTACGTTCAGGCAGTGGAGGAATTCACTCCTTAATCTTATGTTATTGGGAAGACTGTAATAAAGAGCCTCATACCCACACAGACCTTTTCCTGGCAATGTGGGAAGACTATATACAGCCTTCATTGCCTCGTGCTAGAATCAATATACTGAATGAGTTGTGATGGATGAACTGGGGAGGGGTATAAGGGAGTGGTTGGGATAGTGGGTAGAAGGAAATGGCTGGTTAGTTCTGACTTTTGCTTGATTCACAATGGATGGGGTATGAGGGATAGGGAATCTTGGATAAAATTTAAAGTCAGGTCGCCATGAGTCGACACTGACTCGGCAGCACTTAACAATTGATTTTTGAAGGGATTGAGGGGTTTGAGAAAAGGGGGAAGGGGAGGCTAGGGGACAGTGGACCCTGGCACCCCCGTTCCTGGGGCCATTGGTGAGCCAAGGGAGAATCTGTGCCCACGAGTGAAGTCTCTCTCCAATGCTGCCTGGGTGGTCATGGTTTCGCGATTTCTGCCTGTTTTCGGCACCCGAATTCTGAAATTTCCTGCACATCCTGGAGGAACAGTGAATGGGCCAATTTGGAGAGTAGAAGGGGCTAGGGGAGTGTATTGCTTTGGGGGATCTGGAAGAGAAGTTAGGGGTCTGGGTGTCTTTCAGTTTTTCCATGTACGTTATATCATGATGAAGCAGGAACATCAGGTCTTGCTTCGGAGAGGCCTGACTGGGTTGGAAGCTATACTGTTTCAGGGAGTAAGAATGCGGGGTCTTTCATCTAAATTATACAAGAGGTTGGAGGGGGGCCGGGAGGGGAAGGTCCCATTTCACATGCGGGGGTGGCATTCCTGGAGTGGGCAGACTCTGGATGAGGGGACATGGCATTGTATTCATAAGGGGATTAGCAAATGGTCCACGGTTACCTCTTGGAGACAGAAGCAGTTGCAGTTAGTACACAGGGCATACATTGCCCTACAGCAGCTTGGGAAAGCAGGGAGGAGGGTAAGTGCTTTGTGCTGAAGGAATTGTGGAGGACGTGTGGGTAGGAGTGCCCCGTATCCCAGAGATACTGGGCAGTGGTGGCCCAAGAGGCGGGGGAGATTACTGGGGAAGAGATTTCCCTTGATCCATTAAGCATCTTGCTGGGTCCCGGGAGGAAGGAGAAAGGGGAATATTTGAGCTGGTTGAGGGCCAAACTGCTGCTGGCAGCACGTGTTGCACTAGCTTGGCAGTGGAAGCACCCAAGGGGCCCCTCCTGGGAGGGGGGGGGGGACTGGTGATTGAAGCTGGGGGATGCTTTTAGGTTTGACAAGATTACTTATGGCCTGCAAGGGAAGGAGTGGAAGTGGGTAAAGTTTGAGCTTCATATATCCAGAGGGATTTGGGGAGGGGGAGGTGGAAGGTGGGGGAAGAGGGGAGAGGAGGCATGAGGAAGAGGAGAGTATGAGAGTGTTGAATGATCACATTGGGGGAGGGGAAACTAGTGGGGATAGGCACAGTGCAGCACAATTAGTTGTTTGGTTGGTGGGTTGGGGGGAGTTGAGGGCTGGTTAACTTCCTGTTGGTTTGAAGCTGATGAATTTTTTATAATGTGATTGTATACCAATACTGTAATGTCATGGGGCTGGCAGAGGGTATGGTGGCACAGGAGGTGGTGTGGACTGGCACGAAGCCGGTTATGGACTTGAGAGACGCTGGTATGGACTCGCTGCAGTTGGGGGATGGGAGGGGTGGGCCTGAAGGATTGTGGATCTTTTCAAGGGTTTTGCTTTTTTATGAGGTTGTACCATTTTCTTTTTGCCAATAAAAATATTATACAAAAAAGTAGTATTTTTAAGTAAAACACCTTTATGGGGTGATCCCCCCCAAAATCAAGTATCTGCAGCCCTTACTTCAGGCAAAAATAACAGACCAGACAAAAGGCAAATGGTTACTAAAAGTCTTTGGGCTCAAAGGGGTGCAGCAGGGGCAGATAGCGTGATTAAAAAAGGATTGGACAAATTTTGGAGGAAAGATCCATTAACCATTAGTAAAGAGGACCAGGGAAATCCACTGTTTATTTATTTACATTCTCTTATATACTGTGCTATTCCACATCAGTGTGGTTTACATTGAACAAACTGAAATTACATTGAACAGGGCATTATAACTTGGAGATAACTATTTTACAGGGAACATGGGCTATGGAGGGTTAAGTGACTTGCCCAAGACCACAAGGAGCACCTGTGGGACTAGAAACCCCAGTCCTTCCAGCCCAAGGTTGCTGTCCTCTAGTGGGATTTGAACCCCCAGCCTTCCAGCCTGAAGTACCTTGCCCCAACCACTAGGCCACTCCTCCACTCTGCTTACCTGGGATAAGCATTGTGGAATCTGTGTTCCTTTTTGGGAACATGTCAGTTATTTGTGACCTGGATTGATCACTTTTGGAAACAGGATACTGGGCTTGATGGACCTTGGTCTTACACAGTATGGTGTGTTCTTAGGTTTTTAACAATAACAACAACATTACTCAGCCAGTATGCGTTAGACACCAAATGTTGTGTTGTGTGTTTTTAATGGAAGCTTAATAAACAGATTTAATGATATATAAATAAGGTGGGTGTAGAGATCCCCCCCTAAGATTCTACCATGTTTGGAGAGAAGAGACATCTAGTGGTTCTACAAATTATTGTCTATATGATCTTTTATGCTACCCAGTACTTTCTAGAAATGGGAGGGCTCTCGTTACTAGAGAGGTAATGGTAGGAGAAGACATCATTTGGGAGGGAAAAGTGAATAGTATATATACCAGGCCCAAAGGCAGTTTCTTCTCTTTGCCTGGCTAAGCCTTTGTACCAAGACCTATGTGGTGACAGAAGTTGCTTAGGCCAATGCACTTCACAGCATCTGCTCAGAGACTGACTAACTAAGCCAACACTAAGGGGGATGTTTACTAAACTGTGGTAATGTGATTCGCGTTAGGATCCGCGGTAGAAGCAGAAATCCCATATAAGGACATGGGCGGCACATCGTTACCGATAACGCCCGTTACAAGGCGCCATAAATTAACGAGCGCTACATGGCACGTTACCGCGCGTTACTCTTAAGAAGGCGCGTAGGCATGCAATCACAGCAACAGAGCTGTAGCACAATGGTTACTACACTAACTGATGGTACAGGGGTCATGGGTTCGATTCCCCAGTGGGCCTAATGTATAAGGCTGACTGAGGCATCACCCTTTACATGTAAGTAGTGATTGTTAAGGCATTTGACCTGTATTTTAATTAGTGCTGCCAGCAAACACACCCTCACGGTGGCATAACCTAAGGTGCCGTATAAAGCACCCCATAACGCACTCCATAGGGCACATTATAAAGTGTACTGTCCGCCAAGGCACCCTATAACAGCGATGGCGAACCTATGGCACGCGTGCCAGCTGTGGCACGCGAAGGCCTTGCAGCTGGCACGCGGGAAGGTCGCACATTAAAAAAAAAAAAAAAAAGCTGCCCGCTGCCGCCGCGGCGGCATGGAGTGTCCCGCGGGGCTCCCTCTGCCCGGCGGGACTCTCCCGGCGCTGCTCAGCCCCTCTCTGCCGGCTTGCAGAGACGCGAAGGGAGAGTCTCCCTCGGGTCTCTGTTAAGCCCGCAGGGGCTGATGGGAAATTTCCCATCTGCCCCTGCGGGCTTAAGAGAGACGCGAGGGAGACTCTCTCTCCCTTCGCGTCTCTGCAAGCCGGCAGAGAGGGGCTGAGCAGCGCCGGGAGAGTCCCGCCGGGCAGAGGGAGCCCCGCGGGACACTCCATGCCGCCGCGGCGGCAGCGGGCAGCTTTTTTTTTTTATTGCCATGAGCCGAGGGAGGGGGGTTAAGACTGGCAATGGGCTAGGGAGGGAGGGAGGGAGGGGGTTGAAGACTGGCAATGGGCTAGGGAGGGAGGGGGGTTGAGACTGGCAATGGGCTAGGGAGGGAGGGGGGTTGAGACTGGCAATGGGCTAGGGAGGGAGGGAGGGGGTTGAGACTGGCAATGGGCTAGGGAGGGAGGGAGGGGGTTTAGACTTGGAATGGGCTGGGGAGGGAGTGAGTGAGGTTAATACTGGCCATGGTCTTGGGAGTGAGGGGGGTTGAGACTGGCAATGGGCTAGGGAGGGGGGGGTTAAGACTGGCAGTGGGCTGGGGAGGGGGGTTAAGACGCAGTGGGCTATGGGGGGGAGTTAAGACTAGCAATGGGCTGTGGGCTGATGAGGGCTGGCAATGGGCTATGAGCTGATGAGGGCTGTCTGGAAATGGGGTGATGGGGGGGTTAGGACTGGTAATGGGCTATGGGGGGGTTAAGACTGGTAGTGGGCTGATGGGGGGGGTTAGGACTGGTAATGGGCTATGGGGGGGTTAAGACTGGTAGTGGGCTGATGGGGGTGTAGGACTGATAATGGGTTATGGGGGGGCTAGGACAGGAAATGGGCTGATGGGGAGGGGTTAGGACTTGAGGTGGGCTGATGTGGTTAGGACTGGTAATGGGCTGTGGGCTGATGGGGGGGTTTAGGACTGGCAATGGGCTATGGGGGGCTGACTGGAAATGGGCTGATGGGGGGTTAGGACTGGTAAAGGGTTATAGGGGGGGGCTTAAACTGAAAATGGGGTGATGGGGGTTAGGACTGGAAGTTGATTGACGGGGGGCCAGGACTGGTAATGGGTTGGGGTGTTGCTAGGACTGGAAATGGGCTGAGTGGAAGGGGAGGCTTGAACTGCAAATAGCTGATGGGGAGGGGGCTTGGAATGGAAATGGGCTGTGAGGGAAGGGAGCTAGGACTGAAAATGGGCTGATGGAACAGCTAGGATAGGACTGGAAATGGGCTGTTGGGGGGAGCTAAGATTGGAAATGGGCTGTGGTGGGGGCTTGAATTGAAATGGACTCATGGAGGGGCTAGAACTGGAAGTAGGCTCATGGGGGGGCTTGGACTGGAATTGGGCTGAGTGGAGGGGAGCTATGATTTGACATGGGCTGATGGTGGGGCTAGGAAATGAGTAGAAATGGGCTGATGGGGGGGGCTAGGATTGAAAATGAGCAGATGAAGGGACTTGGACTGGAAATGGGCTGATGCAGGGACTAGAAGGGAATGGATGCTGGGTGAGACTGGAACTAGAAGGGAGCTGATGTTGGGGGAGGATTAGAATGGGATGGGGCTGGGAGAGTAAAATGGAGAGGGGAAAAATATTTTGTGTAGGAGGGATGAAAAATCTACAATTGGCCAGGTATTGGGAGAGTAATTGGGGATTGAGGATGGAGGGGTAAAATTTGTGTGGATGAAATAGGAATGAGGAAAGAGCAAAAGGAGAAAGATTAGTATGTTAAAGCAGATGTATAGAGAGAGAGAGAATGGAAAAAAAACTAGAAGAGAGAAGAAAGGACAAATGGACAGCAGACGATGGAGAGTTAGCAGAAAACATGAAGAAACCAGAAGAAGGTGGCTGGACCAATTGCAACTGAAAAAAAATGCACAAAAGGTAGAAAGATATCTCTTTATTTTGAATTTATTAACTGGAATATGTCAGCTCTGGGAAATGTGCATCATTAACATCTGCGCTTGTTTGGTACAAGAGGAAATTCCTATTTGACGTTGCCACTTGTTCTCTTTCCCCAGTATTCTCTGAAATGTATTGGTTTAATATTTGCAGTGTTGCCTTTTGATAGGTAGGGTATGGTGCTTTGTGAGTCCTGGTAATGCTGTCAGGATACGGCGGGTTTGCTATGGGTTCTAAATGGGCAGCGTTTGTAGTAGTTCCTAATGTGCCTGGCGGTTGACACTGGATTATAGTAATGTAGAAATCTTTTAGTCTTTCTTTATCCATACACTCATTAAGAGACATGTTTACTAAAAGTTAGTGTATGGTAACATTATGCAAATATTTATGCAAATAAGACCACTTATGCAAATGACGTGCTGGCACTTTGAGGAAATTCTTTGGTTTTGTGCGGCAGTTTGGGCACTCGGGCTCAAAAAGGTTAGCCATCACTGCCCTATAATGTCCCCTAGAGGACACCTTATAAGGCTGTGAACAAACCCCTGGCTGGCTGCAGAAGGACTGCACGTCACCACACAAACTGTCTGCGTCACCACACAAACCAGGATAAGGTTAACCCACCTGTACCCATGATGCACTGCACATGCAAATCAGCAGTCGACAGATGGGCACAAGATGGGGTATGCACCCCCACAGCACCTCGGCCTGGTAGGGGGAACAGACCATGTGTGGTACTGGCACAGAGTAGCCACAGACAGTCACATTGTGCGGGTACTGTGCTCACCCTGAGGTTGAGGTGGGGCGCCCAGCACCAGGTCCACAGCACCTTTCATGGTTGAAATACACCATGCTGTAGGTTCCCATCAGTGTGTGATAGGTAGTTCCTTCAGACACACCTAGGATACATCTGTGTCCTTTTGTATTTCTCAGTCATGTCTAGTCCTTATGGGCGATGATGCACCCAGAATAGTGCATATTCTGCGTGGGTGCCATGGTTACCTGATGGAGGGGGTGTTTGGACCCATAGGCAGGTTATGTACCACCACACAACCCACCCTCTGGGACTCAAGGTGGGAAACAGGATCACCCCCCAATAGATCCACATTCTACCTCCCTGCAATGGTAGCAGTAGAGGGGACTATCAACCGCAGTCCTGCTGGGGAACCGCAGAGCGGTACACATCCATAATGAAATAGCAGACAGACAGTAGGCCTGGAAATGCTCAGCTGCCCCCCACCATTATCTGACATTCTCCAGCAGCAAGCCTCCAGCCGCTGCACCTTGCAAGGTGTTCCAGCAAGACACATACTAGCTGCAGACAGTCTGCCAGCTAGTCCATAGTGTATGGTCCTGGAGGAGATGCATGTACCCAGAACGGGGATGTCAGCATACACACCAAGCAGATAAGTCAGTGATTGGGCCCCAAAAGAAAACCCATAACTATCACATGAGAGAAATACTATATAGCACTATGGGGGAACCTAGACATACCATGGTCACTGCTCAGTCAGGGTGAGAGTGACCTCCCAGCAGGACATGCTGTGGCCACCCTGTCCTTGCAGGTGGTGGCCGGTCACTACAATGTCTGAGCCATTGCCCTATGCCCTGTGCAGATGCATCCAGGCCAGGCCACCCTATCCAGGCTATTCTCACGGTACCATGCTCCTCATTATACACATTGGCAGGCCAATACTGGCAACAGTGCAAGCAGTGTAGGCTGTGGAGGGCATTGGCAGCCCCAGAACCTGCACCATAGGCAGCCGCCTACCCGTACAATGGATGGTCTGAGACTGCGCTCCACCAACAGCACCAGCAGACGGGCATGTCAGCAGGGTGGCAGAGGGGTACTGGTGGTGGAGGGGGCAGTGGCAGCTGCCTAGAGCAGACCGTGGCCTAGCCCTGTGTAGGTGGGTGCCATGCACTGCAACAGACAGGCCCTATCTGACGAACAGTCATGGTATCCCCAGGGAATGCACTGTCTCTGTGGCAACACGGTGGTGCAGTGCACACAGCCAGTGTGTTCAGGAGCAGAAGGTCACAGATTCAAGTCCCAGCTGTGGTTCCTGCCAACCCAGCCCCCATATTTTACCCACTACTACAACATGCTAATACAGGCAGAACCTGTAGTGCAGATGACGTAGACATGCCCAAAACACCTACATTTTACCCAACAGAGCACAGACACCATAAACATGCGCATTACCTAGAGCAGAGTCTCCCAAATGCAGCCCTGGAGGGCCAAACACCATTCAGGTTCCATGCTGCCTCTAATAAATGTGGCTGTGCTGCATTGCTATGCACCGCCCCCATGGTATGCAGATGTATCTCATGCATTTTCATTAGGGACAGCATGAAAACCCGAACAGTGTTTGGCCCTCCAGGACTGGAGTTGGGAACCTCTGCCTTAGAGCAGCGGCCAACAGGGGCAGACACACCTGCACCCACAGGCTCCATTATCCCAAGCCTCCTGGAGAGGCAGGATGTTGGGCCCTGCGTGCATCTCCCCATACTAGCACTTGCATACCTTAGCAATGCCACCCTAAACATGGGAAAACTGTACACAGCTATCAAAATGTTGCTATGATAACTGGCAGATAGCAATTCCTACGTTAGGCACAATTGGCTGATTGAGCTGCATCATAGCAACCTTTCTGATGTCTGTGGAGTGTGCCCCAAGTCTGGTGTCTGACAGAGTGACCCCAACAGTGTTGCATACCATAGCCATGCCTGCACTGTGCCCAGGACTGCTGTGGTGGCCAGGGCTCCCAAATACCTCTATAGTTGCACGATGCTGGCATAGGTGTGTGAAGTGTGTGTCTGTCTATCCAGTGTGTGGTGGCTGCCAACACCCTCCACAGCCCACACTGCTAGCACTGTTGCCAGTATTGGTCTGCCAATTTGCATAATGAGGAGCAAGGTACTGTGAGAATAGCCTGGATAGGGTGACCTGGCCTGGCCGCATCTGCACAGGGCATAGGGCAATGGCTCGGACATTGTAGTGCCCGGTGCCACCTGCATGGACAGCATGGCCACAGCATGTCCTGCTGGGAGGTCACTCTCACCCTGACTGAGCAGTGACCACGGCATGACTAGGTTCCCCATAGTGCTATATAATGTTTTTTTCATGTGGTATTTATGGGTCCTTTTTGGGGCCCAATCACTGACTTATCTGCTTGGGGTGTATGCTGACATTCCAGTTCTGGGTGCATGCATTTTCTCCAGGGACATGGACTAGCTAGCAGAATGTCTGCAGGTAGTATGTGTCGTGCTAGAACATCTTGCAGGGTGCAGCGGCTGGAGGCTTGCTGCAGGAGAATATCAGATCGTGGTGGGGTGCAGCTGAGCATTTCCAGGCCTAGGGGTATGTTTGCTAAACTGCGTTAGTGCAATTCGCGTTAGGAGCAGCGGTAGTGACAGAAACCCCAAATAAGGACATGGGCGGTACATCGTTACCACTAACGCGCGTTCCAAAAACTAATGAGCGTTACAGGGCGCCGTGGCGCATCACTGCACGTTAATCGTAAGAAGGCGTACAGACACAAAGCACGGAAACTGAGCTGTAGCACAATGGTTACTGTACTGACCGCTGTTACAGGCAGCATGGGTTCGAGTCCCCAGTGTGCCTAACGCAGAAGGCTGGCCCAGGCATCAGCCTGTACATTACATAGGGAATGAGGAGGCATGTTTTTCTTTACGTGGAGTAGTGGTGTCAGAAACACACCCTCGGAGTGTGCCTAGCCACGTGCGAGGCTGCGTGCGTGGCTGCGTGTGTTGGTACGGGCGTAGCCCTGTGCGTAGCTGCGTGCGTTGGTGCGTGTGTACAATCGTGCGTGGGTACGTGTGTTCTTACCAGTGTGGGCACCTTATATTACAGACTCTTTAGGGTGTCTTGCACCTATGCATTATGCTAACAGATGTACGTGTGATGGCCTATGGCAGCGATGGCGAACCTATGGCACGCGTGCCAGCTGTGGCACGCGAAGGCCTTGCAGCTGGCACGCGGGAAGGTCGCACATTAAAAAAAAAAAAAAAAAGCTGCCCGCTGCCGCCGCGGCGGCATGGAGTGTCCCGCGGGGCTCCCTCTGCCCGGCGGGACTCTCCCGGCGCTGCTCAGCCCCTCTCTGCCGGCTTGCAGAGACGCGAAGGGAGAGTCTCCCTCGGGTCTCTGTTAAGCCCGCAGGGCTGATGGGAAATTTCCCATCTGCCCCTGCGGGCTTAAGAGAGACGCGAGGGAGACTCTCTCTCCCTTCGCGTCTCTGCAAGCCGGCAGAGAGGGGCTGAGCAGCGCCGGGAGAGTCCCGCCGGGCCGCGGGGGCCCCGGGGGACCCCCCATGCGGCCGGGGCGGCATCGGGAAGCTTTTTTTTTTTTTTATTGCCATGAGCCGAGGGTGGGGGGTTAAGACTGGCAATGGGCTAGGGAGGGAGGGAGGTTGAGACTGGCAATGGGCTAGGGAGGGAGGGGGGTTGAGACTGGCAATGGGCTAGGGAGGGAGGGAGGGGGTTGAGACTGGCAATGGGCTAGGGAGGGAGGGAGGGGGTTGAGACTGGCAATGGGCTAGGGAGGGAGGGAGGGGGTTGAGACTGGCAATGGGCTAGGGAGGGAGGGAGGGAGGTTGAGACTGGCAATGGGCTAGGGAGGGAGGGAGGTTAAGACTGGCAATGGGCTAGGGAGGGGGGGAGGTGGGTTGAGACTGGCAATGGGCTAGGGAGGGAGGGGGGTTGAGACTGGCAATGGGCTAGGGAGGGGGGGTTAAGACTGGCAGTGGGCTGGGGAGGGGGGTTAAGACGCAGTGGGCTATGGGGGGGAGTTAAAACTAGCAATGGGCTGTGGGCTGATGAGGGCTGGCAATGGGCTATGAGCTGATGAGGGCTGTCTGGAAATGGGGTGATGGGGGGGTTAGGACTGGTAATGGGCTATGGGGGGGTTAAGACTGGTAGTGGGCTGATGGGGGGGGGTTAGGACTGGTAATGGGCTATGGGGGGGTTAAGACTGGTAGTGGGCTGATGGGGGTGTAGGACTGATAATGGGTTATGGGGGGGGGGGCTAGGACAGGAAATGGGCTGATGGGGAGGGGTTAGGACTTGAGGTGGGCTGATGTGGTTAGGACTGGTAATGGGCTGTGGGCTGATGGGGGGGTTTAGGACTGGCAATGGGCTATGGGGGGCTGACTGGAAATGGGCTGATGGGGGGTTAGGACTGGTAAAGGGTTATAGGGGGGGGGCTTAAACTGAAAATGGGGTGATGGGGGTTAGGACTGGAAGTTGATTGACGGGGGGCTAGGACTGGTAATGGGTTGGGGTGTTGCTAGGACTGGAAATGGGCTGAGTGGAAGGGGAGGCTTGAACTGCAAATAGCTGATGGGGAGGGGGCTTGGAATGGAAATGGGCTGTGAGGGAAGGGAGCTAGGACTGAAAATGGGCTGATGGAACAGCTAGGATAGGACTGGAAATGGGCTGTTGGGGGGAGCTAAGATTGGAAATGGGCTGTGGTGGGGGCTTGAATTGAAATGGACTCATGGAGGGGCTAGAACTGGAAGTAGGCTCATGGGGGGCTTGGACTGGAATTGGGCTGAGTGGAGGGGAGCTATGATTTGACATGGGCTGATGGTGGGGCTAGGAAATGAGTAGAAATGGGCTGATGGGGGGGCTAGGATTGAAAATGAGCAGATGAAGGGACTTGGACTGGAAATGGGCTGATGCAGGGACTAGAAGGGAATGGATGCTGGGTGAGACTGGAACTAGAAGGGAGCTGATGTTGGGGGAGGATTAGAATGGGATGGGGCTGGGAGAGTAAAATGGAGAGGGGAAAAATATTTTGTGTAGGAGGGATGAAAAATCTACAATTGGCCAGGTATTGGGAGAGTAATTGGGGATTGAGGATGGAGGGGTAAAATTTGTGTGGATGAAATAGGAATGAGGAAAGAGCAAAAGGAGAAAGATTAGTATGTTAAAGCAGATGTAGAGAGAGAGAGAGAATGGAAAAAAAACTAGAAGAGAGAAGAAAGGACAAATGGACAGCAGACGATGGAGAGTTAGCAGAAAACATGAAGAAACCAGAAGAAGGTGGCTGGACCAATTGCAACTGAAAAAAAAATGCACAAAAGGTAGAGAGATATCTCTTTATTTTGAATTTATTAACTGGAATATGTCAGCTCTGGGAAATGTGCATCATTAACATCTGCGCTTTGTTTGGTACAAGAGGAGATTCCTATTTGACGTTGCCACTTGTTCTCTTTCCCCAGTATTCTCTGAAATGTATTGGTTTAATATTTGCAGTGTTGCCTTTTGATAGGTAGGGTATGGTGCTTTGTGAGTCCTGGTAATGCTGTCAGGATACGGCGGGTTTGCTATGGGTTCTAAATGGGCAGCGTTTGTAGTAGTTCCTAATGTGCCTGGCGGTTGGCACTGGATTATAGTAATGTAGAAATCTTTTAGTCTTTCTTTATCCATACACTCATTAAGAGACATGTTTACTAAAAGTTAGTGTATGGTAACATTATGCAAATATTTATGCAAATAAGACCACTTATGCAAATGACGTGCTGGCACTTTGAGGAAATTCTTTGGTTTTGTGCGGCAGTTTGGGCACTCGGGCTCAAAAAGGTTAGCCATCACTGGCCTATGGTTTATCAGAGCCTATGAGCAGGTGCTGGATTTTCCCAGGGTTGGATTGTGCCAGTCACACCCATGATGCACTGCACATGCAAATCAGCTGTCCACAGATGTACACCATGGGGAATGCACCCCCACAGCACCTCGGCCTGGTAGGGGGAAGTGACCATGTGCACCCCCACAGCACCTCGGCCTTGTAGGGGGTACTGACCGTGTGTTGTACTGGCACAGAGTAGCTACACACCGTCACATTGTGCGGGTACTGTGCTCACGCTGAGGGTGCAGTGAGGCGCCCAGCACCAGGTCCACAGCACTGTCCATTGCGCAGGTCTAAAGCAGTGTTAATGTGTGAGATAGGTAGTTTCTGCAGAAACACTTTGGATATCTCTGTCTGTTTTAGTCAGGTGTAGCCCCCATGGACCCTAGGTGGCCCATGTACCACCACCCCCACGGGCTGAGGGGGGGCAAACAGGGTCTCCTAACAATAGATCCACAGTCTACCTTCCTGCAAAGGTGGCAGTAGAGGGGAACATCAACCCCGGTCCTGCTGAGGAACAGACACCCCACAGGGCAGTCAATGCAGCTCTGTACACATCTGTAACACAATAGCAGACAGACATTAGGCCTGGATATGGTAAGTTGCACCCCACCACCATCTGATATGCTCCTGCTGCAAGCCATCAGCCGCTGCATCCTGCAAGCCACTCCATCAAGACACATACCAGCTGCAAACAGCCTGCTAGTTAGTCCATAGTGCATGCGCCCAGAACTGGGATGTCAGCATACACAGCAAGCAGATAAATCAGTGACTGAGCCCCAAAATGAAACCCATATCTATCACGTGAGAGAACTACCATATAGCAATATGGGGGTGCCTAGCTATGCTGTGGTCACTGCACAGTCAGGGTGAGAGTGATCTCTCAGCAGGACATACTGAGGTCACCCTGTCTGTGTAGGTGGTGGCCGGGCACTAATATGTCCCAGTCAGTGCCCTATGCCCTGTGCAGATGCACCCTGGCCAGGCCACCCTGTCCGGCCTATACCCATGGTACCTTGCTCCTCATTATGCACATTGGCAGCCCAATACTGGCAACATTGCTGGCAGTGTGGGCTGTGGAAGGTGTTTGCAGCCACCACACACTGGATAGACAGACAGCCACCCCCACACCTATGCCAGCATTGTGCTACTATAGAGGTGTTCAGCAGCCATACCCACCACACCAGTCCTGGGCACAGTACAGGCATGGATATGGTACCAATACTGTTGGGGGTCACTCCCCAGGGTGGTGAACACTATCAAAGACCAGACCTGCCGCACACACCGCAGACATCAGAATGATTGTTATGGTGGGGCTCAATGAGCAAAATGTGCTTAACGTAGGAATTGATATCTGCCAGTTATCATAGGAAACGTTTGATAGCTGTGTACCATATACCCAGGTGTAGGGTGGCATTGCTAAGGTATGCAACTGCTAGTATTGGGAGATACAGGCAGGGCCCAATGTCCTGCCTCTCCAGGAGGCATTGGCCACTGGGGCCTGTGGGTGTGTGTGGGGGTGTGTCTGCCCCTGTTGGCTGCTGCTTTACGGCAGAGTTTCCCAACTCCAGTCCTGGTGTTCCAAACACTGTTCGTGTTTTCATGCTGTCCCTCATAAATATGCATGAGCTACATCTGCATACCATGGAGGTGGTGCATAGATATGCAGCACAGGCATCTTTATTAGAGGCAGCATGGAACCTGAATGGTGTGGGGCCCTCCAGGACTGCATTTGCGGGACTCTGCTCTAGGTAATGCGCCTGTTTATGGTGTCTGTGTTTGGTGTGGTAAAATATAGGCTTATTAACCATGCGTATGTTCTCTGCAATAAAGGAGTGTCTTTACTATCACTGTTTAGTGGTGGGTAAAACTATGGGGACTGGGTTGGCAGGAGCCCCAGCTGGGATTTGAACCTGTGACCCTCTGGTACTTACAGGTACTGGCTGTGTCTGTTGCACCACACTGTGGCCACAGAGACAGTGTAGTCCCTGGAGATAGGACAACTGGCCTGACGAGTCAGGAACCCTGCTCTGTACAATTGCACTGTGGGCTCTTTTACCTTGTATGGAGACAAACGTGCACATGAACCTCAAAAAAGACCTCGAAAAAGGGGCAAACACCCATAACCAAGCTGGGCAACAGTGATAGCAATGGGCAACAATAAAAAACACTCCCAGGAAAGCTCCAATAAAATGAAATGATTTTTGAAAGGGTCTACGGAGCGTAGACCCTTCCAAACATCATATCTTTTTTTTGGAGCTTTCCTGGGAGTGTTTTTTATTGTTGCCCATTGCTATCACTGTTGCTCAGCTGAATTATAATTTTTACACTGTTTCTTGTGGTCATTTTAAAGTTCTATTTGACATTTTGTTCTGTGCACATGTATCACACTGCTCACGTTTTGTGGGTTTCCCCGGTTTTGCTGTACATTGCTGACGGAAATGGTTTCTCTTCCCTTTAATATGCCTTTAACGACAGGTTTTCATTCGCGTTGGAATTGAGCTCTGAAATTCAGCACGTTGGTATGAGGGGAGCCTCTCCCCACCCACTCTCTGCCCATTGACCCCTTCTCTCTGCCCACTCTCCACCTTCTGCGGTGTTTTAACGTGCCGTGGGGGTTTACGATCGTTAACTGCGGTTAACGCGTGTAATGTACACTTAATGATCGTTTGCACGTCTGAACGCGCGTTATGATGTGTGAATGATCATTAAGTGTACGTTACGTGCGTTATTCATGAATACCGCAGCTTAGTAAACATACCCCCTAATGTCTGTCTGCTATTGCTGCATTGACTGCCCTGTAGGGTGTCTATACCCCAGCAGGACTGGGGTTGATGGTCCCTTCTACTGCCTCCATTGCAGGGGGGGGGGGGGTGTAGAATGTGGATCTGTTGGTGGGAGACCCTGTTTCCCACTCTCAACCCCAGAGGGTGGGTTGGGTGATGGTACATAATCTACCTATGGGTCCATAAGGGCTAAACCTGACTGAGAAATGCAGATGTAGCTAAGGTGTGTCTGCAGGAACTACCTATCTCACACACTAGCACTGCTGGGGACCTGCTGCATGGCCTATTTCTGCCATGGAAGGTGCTGTGGACCTGGTGCTGGGCTCCCCACCTCACCCTCAGGGTGAGCACAGTACCCGCACAATGTGACGGTGTGTAGCTACTCTGTGCCAGTAACACACAAGGTCAGTTCCCCCTACCAGTCCGAGGTGCTGTGGGGGTGCATACCCCATCTTGTGATCATCTGTAGACTGCTGATTTGCATGTGCAGTGCATCATGGGTACGGGTGGGTTAACCCTATCCTGGTGATCACAGCAGACTGTTTGTGTGGTGACGTGCAGTCCTTCTGCAGCCAGCCAGGGGTTTTTGTTAGCAGCTATAGAGCAGTAGCCCACTGGTTACTTCACTGCCTGTAGAGCCAGAGGTCATGGGTTCAAACCCACAGTGGGGTTTTTTTTGATAGGGCTTTCCAAAACATTGTCTATTTTTAATGTACATTAGTGCTGCCAGCAAAAACACCCTCAGAGTACTGTAACCATAAGGTGCCTCAGAAGGCGCTTTATAGGGCGCCTTATAAGGTGCCCTATAGGGTGCCCGATAAAGCGCCTTCTGAGGCACCTTATGGTTACAGTCCATATAAGGTGCCTTATAAGGTGTCCTATGGAGCGCCTTATAGGGTGCCCTATAGGGGACATTATAGGGTGCCGTGGCGGACAGTGCACTTTATAATGTGCCCTATGGAGTGCCTTATAGGGTGCCTTATGCGGCACCTTCGGTTACGGCACGTGAGGGTGTGTTTGCTGGCAGCAATAATTACAATACAAATAAAATGCCTCACAAAACAATATTTACATGTCAAAGCAGATATCTCAGCCAGCCTTATGCATTAGGCACACTGGGGGATCAAACTCATGACTCCCGTATTATCAGTCAGTGTATTAACCATTGTGCTACACCTCTGTTTCTATGCTTGTATGTCTGGGCGCCTACTTAAGATTACCGCGCGTTAATGTGCTTAGCGACGCTTCGCCCGATAATGTGCGCAGCAGCGCGCGTTATCGCACGATAATCCCGTTTTGCTACTTTAAGACTGAAACGCCCACTCTTTTTATGGCAGCCTGTACACTATCACTGGGTGCACGTTAAGACGGTTTAGTAAACATACCCCTTAGAATCCTTATTGTCAGGATTCTTTGCTTCAGGCCTCCAGTTGTTGTTCACTACTAGTTCCTTGTCCAGCTTTGTTGCTTGCTTTCTGGTTTCATTTCTAGACCTGCAGTTTTGGTGTCTGTTCTTCCAGTCCACGTTCTAACTTTGTGACCTGCATACTGATTCCATTTTCAGGCCTCAGCCCTTGCAACCTGCGAGTTCCAGGTCCATGACTCTGTCTATCCCAATGTGGCTCCTGACTTCAGGGTGCTACCCAGCCTAAGCGCCTAAACCCAGCACTCAGCCTTATTCCTGATCCTGTAAGTACCTTAAAGGCAGTAACCAGGCACATGTTTATCCCCATTACATCATCATGCAAAATTTGCAGTTGAAGTTAATGGTGATAAAAAAGGTTGTTCTTTATCATGTCATCTGTTTGCTATTGCCATAGAACCTTTTTGCATGCTTGGTTATAAATAACATAGTTATTGATTTAATTACAAGAAAATGAATTCCTTCTTCATGCAAATGACATTATATTTTAGCATGAGGATCCATTTAACATGTCCCTCCCCCATACAGTACTTCCCTAGGAGCAATTGACAGATTTGCGGACATTTTTGCTGATGGAAGGATTCATTTCAAATACAGGCATGTCTCTAATAAGAAATGAAGGACATAATGCAGCAACCATGAAACAAATGTCCCCCTTCAACATCTCTCTAGAACAGGTGTTCTCAACCAAGTCCTTAGGACACACCTAGCCAGTCAGGTTTTCAGGTCAGTCACAATGAATATGCATGAGATGGCAGTGCATGCAGAACTCTCTCATGCATATTCCTTGTGGTTATCCTGAAAACCTGACTGGCTAGGTGTGTCCTAAGGACTTGGTTGAGAACCCTTGCTCTAGAAGGTATCAATTAATTAAAAGCATAACAGATGATTTTTAGACACATTTTGCCAAAGTGATAGCGACTATGGTGGAGGCCCCATCTGTCTGTCTGTGTGTCTGTCCATTCATGTGCATAGGTTTGTGCTTCCAGTAGAGGAAGTGAATTGGAAGGCTGGCTGTATGTGTGCACATGTGTGTGTGTGTGTGTGTGTGTGGGGGGGGGGGAGTGGGTAGAGCAGCTGGGTGTGTGTCTGTGGATGAGCAGGCTGAAAGGTTGTGTGTGTGAATGCATGAGGGGGGGATAGGGTGGGGGCTAGGTGTGTGTGTGCGCAGATCAGAGGGTAGGGGCTGTGTGTGTATCAGAGGGTCTGGGGTGAGATGAGGTGAGGAGCTGCGTGTATTTGCATGTGTGAGAGGGAGTGGGGCGGGGTGGGATGGGGTGAGTGAGTGATTTTGTGTGTATATTTATCTCTATTTCAGTGTGTTGATGCATGTGTATGCATGGATGGGTTGGGGTGGAGTGAGAGGTGCATATTTAGGGAGGAAAGTTAAGGGGCTATGTGTGTGTATGTGTGTGTGTGTGTGTGTGTGTGTGTGGGGGGGGATATGGTAGGGTGAGGAACTGTAAGGTATATTTGCAACTGCAACATTCTTTGAATCAGGTAAGCTTGTATATTTTGGTTATCCTAAAACAAAGATGTGTTGGTGGCCACAAGTTGAGAGCCACTGTCATAATGGTAGACATTAGATATCTGAATTTGTAAGGGCCATATGAGACACTTAAAGAAGATTACCACCAAAGCAGGAGATATTGGGGTATGCATGGAATGCAGTTTCACCACTTCTTCTCAGATTTCTGAGCATTAGGGGTGTTCTGAACTAGCCCCTGCCTTCCAGGCAGCCTGCAAGGAAGAGGAAGGGAAGGGGTGAGGCTGCAGTGAAGTAGAATATAGTCACTCTACTACCTAATCCAGACCTTAGGAGAGTCGCTTTCGATTGAAAGCAAGCTCTGTTACCAGGGGACATGGGATGAGGGTGAAAGGGGATAGACTCAGGAGTAATATGCGGAAATATTTCATTACAGAAAGAGTGGTAGATGCGTGAAATAGTCTCCCAATAAAGGTGGTAGAGATGAGTACAGTATCTGAATTAAAAAAAAGCATGGGAGAAACACAGAGGATCTTTAAAGGTAAAAAGGGGATTATTGTAGTTGATATGGAAGGGCAGACGTAACTAGATAGACCATGTGGTCTATGTCTGCTGTCATGTTTCTATGTTTCTCTTCTGCTGTTGTTCCTGCCCCTGGTCCATCCACCCTCTCTCCTGGCTCCACAGTTCCACTTTTATTTTGTATACAAATTAAGCCCTGCTGGTGGTCTTATGACTGGAAGAGTCCATCTTGTTGGCCACTAAAGAGTTGGAAGCTATTTTAGGGGACTGAAAGTATTGTGCTGACTGTTCCCTTCCTTCTAATCTCTAAAGCATCCAGTTCCCATTTAGAAGAGAAGCATATCCTGTTGTATGTGCAACCCAGATCCTGCTGGGGATGGTGATTTTGCTTGCCAATCCTAGAATGTATATGAAGAATTTGTAAAAAGTGAAAAAGAGGGATCTTGGAGGAAGACAGCCACCACAAGACCCCGACAGAGTGGTAAAAAATTCATACTGTTCTACATTTAAAAGAAACTCAAGTTTGATTTTCTCTCCCTACTCCAGGGCTTCCGGTGCATACTGAATCCTACAGTGCTGGTTTGACGTCAGTTTCTGCACTGAGCGATAGTGCAGAAACTCCAGCTGCTGTTTTGCATGACATTTGCAGAGGAGGCAGGGGGACACAGTTCCTTGAGCTCAAGGAGGATCTGAAACCATGGGCCAAATGCTGGAAGTGTTTTAATAGTGGTCCAAAAAAGAATAGCTATTTAGCAGGTTCTTTGCCCTTCTTCTTTTTCCTTCTTTTTCTAGCCGATTTCTCAGCAGAGCTCAGCATCCTAGGAACACTCATTCAACATCTGCAACAAGCTCCTCCCCCCGAATCCCCTGCTCCCCCTCCCCCCCAAATTGAAATAAGATAAAGATTGAGGCATCTGAAGTTAACTGGTGGCATTTAGAGGTGTAGGCTTGCAAACTGGCCAGTATACATGTGTAAGTGCCAGCCCTTACTTGTGGAAGTTGTGAAATCTGGCCCTTACATGTGTGTCACTCATGCTTTCCTGTTTTTTGCAAAATGGCTCCTCTGGCTCTATGTATTGGCATACTGTCACAGCAGAGTGAACACACTTGCAAGAAACAAGAGAACACACAGAGTAGTGTAAAGGGTCACAGGACAAACCCCTATGTGTTTTGGCAATGTTGCCTTCTTCCGGTGGTAAAACCTCAAACAAAACACATAAAACCAGATAAAATAAAACCATATTGACAATGATAAATAAAAAATAACTGAGTGAACAGCTAAATGATTAATTGAATAATTAAAACCATAGAGGTTCATGGAATGGTCTCCATACTCAGCCTTACTTTTACTTTAGTTTTTGGTTTTATTTGTTCTTAATTATATTTTTGGTTTTAGTTATTTAATTAACCATTTAGCTGTTCACTCTATTTTTTATTTATCACTGTCAATATGGTTTTATTTTATCTGGTTTTATTTGAGGTTTTACTCCCTGAAGAAGGCAACATTGCCGAAACGCGTAGGGATTTGAATAAAGCACCTGTGACCCTTTGCACTACTCGTTTTTTTGTGTGTTCTATGTTTTCACACATGCACGTGCACTCCTGCATCTCCCTATTCAGTCTTTTAGAAAAGGCTTCAGGTCCGATATTGAGTTGGGTGAGCTATGCACCATGTCGGCGCATAGCCCTACCCACTCATCCTTAACCCCGGATATTCATACCGTGCCAACAGCATTGAATATCTGGTTTGGGTACCCTGGGGAAACCACTGCACAGCCTAACCGGGTAACGGCGATATTAGACCGTTACCCGGTTAATATCAATGGCTAAGACTAGGCGAGCCTTTCGAATATCAGGCCCTTCATGTTTAGCAGAGCCCTTTCTAAAATGCCATTGGAATGGTAAATATCATGACTGTGACTTCTCATTCTGATCTCCATGACTTTTCTAAAATGTGCCTTCACATATCACAAGGTATTGGGATCATGGGCATTCTTTATTTACAGCCTATTAGAAAGCATTGCGTTATTTTTGTAAATATACTGGAAAAGATGCTGAGAATCCTGTATTACTGGAGCAGCTTGTAATAGCGTGGACCAAATTTCTCTGTTAATGTTGTTTCTCTTTACAGAACAATTCCCCAAATTCTATAGCTATTTGGTCTTCTATTTGGGCTTTTCTGGAAATCTACTGTTTCTTTTTCAGTTGACTAAATAATATTCTAATGCATGCTAATTAACTTATTACTTTTCAGAATTTTTCTTGATAAAGTTGTGGTTCACACAGAAACATAGAAACCTATCCAGTTTGCCCTTCCATACCAACTACAATACTATAGTCCCTTTTTTTCCTTTACAGATCTTTTGTGTTGGTCGATGCTTTTTTGAATTCAGATATGGTCCTCATCTCCACCACCTCCATTGGGAGACTATTCCTGATTATCAAGCATGATTGATTGCAAACTATGAAGGCAAACTTCATGATTTACAATGTTTTCACATTTATAGTGCAATTCAGTTGCACTTTTATTGAAGTTATAAACTTTATGAGCGTTAAACATTCTTCTATCCCTTAGGGAGAAATTTTCAGGCTGTTGCACAGAGTCCAAGTCTGTAGGTACATGTAATCAATGAACTTTGCACCAGTTTTGAAAGTGAAAGTATGTGTGCATCTTTGCTTCAAAACCTGCAGGTAGAATTTTGCTCAAAAAGGATGCACTTAGAGCTGAACATGGAACCTACATAAGTACTACCAACCACATGGCCAAAATGAACAGATGGATGATGAAATACTGAAAGAAATCAGAGAAGCTAACAAAAGTTATAACGCAGTAATAATGGGTGATATCAATTACCCAGGTATTGATTGGGTCAGTGTCACAGCAGGACATGCTAGGGAGGTAAGGTTTCCAGATGAAATAAATGACTGCTGATTAGCAGGGGCGGCCCAAGGGGGGTGCGGGGCCATGTGCGGAGACTCGGTGCGGGGCCTCATTTGCATAAGTGGTCTTATTTGCATAAATATTTGCATAATGTTACCATTCACTAACTTTTAGTAAACATGTCTCTTAATGAGTGTATGGATAAAGAAAGACTAAAAGATTTCTACATTACTATAATCCAGTGCCAACCGCCAGGCACATTAGGAACTACTACAAACGCTGCCCATTTAGAACCCATAGCAAACCCACCGTATCCTAACAGCACTACCAGGACTCACAAAGCACCATACCCTACCTATCAAAAGGCAACACTGCAAATATTAAACCAATACATTTCAGAGAATACTGGGGAAAGAGAACAAGTGGCAACGTCAAATAGGAATTACATAAACAGAATACCTCAGCTCAGTTACACATGCAGAACATAGACCATCACCAAACAAGGAATCACAATTTAGAAACAGGAAGGCAATAATTAAACTGGGAACCCCAAAAGCCAAACTTGGAATGTACAACAACACTGTAGAAATAAAACTATAAATTAATTTCCTCTTGTACCAAACAAAGCGCAGATGTAAATGATGCACATTTCCCAGAGCTGACATATTCCAGTTAATAAATTCAAAATAAAGAGATATCTTTCTACCTTTTGTGCATTTTTTTTCAGTTGCAATTGGTCCAGCCACTTTCTTCTGGTTTCTTCATGTTTTCTGCTAACTCTCCATCGTCTGCTGTCCATTTGTCCTTTCTTCTCTCTTCTAGTTTTTTTTTCCATTCTCTCTCTCTCTACATCTGCTTTACAATACTAATCTTTCTCCTTTTGCTCTTTCCTCATTCCTATTTCATCCACACAAATTTTACCCCTCCATCCTCAATCCCCAATTACTCTCCCAATACCCGGCCAATTGTAGATTTTTCATCCCTCCTACACAAAATATTTTTCCCCTCTCCATTTTAATCTCCCAGCCCCATCCCATTCTAATCCTCCCCCAACATCAGCTCCCTTCTAGTTCCAGTCTCACCCAGCATCCATTCCCTTCTAGTCCCTGCATCAGCCCATTTCCAGTCCTAGCCCCCCATCAGCCCATTTCCAGTCCTAGCTCCCCCATCCATTTCCAGTCCAAGTCCCTTCATCAGCTCATTTCCAATCCTAGCCCCCCCATCAGCCCATTTCTAGTCATTTCCTAGCCCCACCATCAGCCCATGTCAAATCATAGCTCCCCTCCACTCAGCCCAATTCCAGTCCAAGCCCCCCCATGAGCCTACTTCCAGTTCTAGCCCCTCCATGAGTCCATTTCAATTCAAGCCCCCACCACAGCCCATTTCCAATCTTAGCTCCCCCCAACAGCCCATTTCCAGTCCTATCCTAGCTGTTCCATCAGCCCATTTTCAGTCCTAGCTCCCTTCCCTCACAGCCCATTTCCATTCCAAGCCCCCTCCCCATCAGCTATTTGCAGTTCAAGTCTCCCCTTCCACTCAGCCCATTTCCAGTCCTAGCAACCCCCCAACCCATTACCAGTCCTAGCCCCCCGTCAATCAACTTCCAGTCCTAACCCCCATCACCCCATTTTCAGTTTAAGCCCCCCCTATAACCCATTACCAGTCCTAACCCCCCATCAGCCCATTTCCAGTCAGCCCCCCATAGCCCATTGCCAGTCCTAACCCCCCCCATCAGCCCACAGCCCATTACCAGTCCTAACCACATCAGCCCACCTCAAGTCCTAACCCCTCCCCATCAGCCCATTTCCTGTCCTAGCCCCCCCATAACCCATTATCAGTCCTACCCCCCCATCAGCCCACTACCAGTCTTAACCCCCCCATAGCCCATTACCAGTCCTAACCCCCCCATCACCCATTACCAGTCCTAACCCCCCCCATCAGCCCACTACCAGTCTTAACCCCCCCCCATAGCCCATTACCAGTCTTAACCCCCCCATAGCCCATTGCCAGCCCTCATCAGCCCACAGCCCATTGCCAGTCTTAACCCCCCCTCCCCAGCCCATTGCCAGTCTTAACCCCCCCATAGCCCATTGCCAGTCTTAACCCCCCATAGCCCACTGCCAGTCTTAACCCCCCTCCCTAGCCCATTGCCAGTCTTAACCCCCCCTCCCTAGCCCACTGCCAGTCTTAACCCCCCCCATAGCCCACTGCCAGTCTTAACCCCCCTCCCCAGCCCATTGCCAGTCTTAAACCCCCCCACCCTAGCCCATTGCTAGTCTTAACCCCCCTCCCTCCCTCCCTAGCCCATTGCCAGTTTTAACCCCCCTCCCTCCCTCCCTCCCTCCCTCCCTAGCCCACTGCCAGTCTTAACCCCCCTCTCCAGCCCATTGCCAGTCTTAACCCCCCCTCCCTAGCCCATTGCCAGTCTCAACCCCCCTCCCTCCCTAGCCCATTGCCAGTCTTAACCCCCCTCCCCAGCCCTTTGCCAGTCTTAACCCCCCCTCCCTAGCCCACTGCCAGTCTTAACCCCCCCATAGCCCACTGCCAGTCTTAACCCCCCTCCCTCCCTCCCTCCCTAGCCCATTGCCAGTCTTAACCCCCCCTCCCTAGCCCATTGCCAGTCTCAACCCCCTCCCTCCCTAGCCCATTGCCAGTCTTAACCCCCCTCCCTCCCTAGCCCATTGCCAGTCTTAACCCCCCTCCCTCCCTCCCTCCCTAGCCCATTGCCAGTTTTAACCCCCCTCCCTCCCTCCCTAGCCCATTGCCAGTCTTAACCCCCCTCCCTCCCTCCCTAGCCCATTGCCAGTTTTAACCCCCTCCCTCCCTCCCTCCCTAGCCCATTGCCAGTCTTAACCCCCCTCCCTCCCTCCCTCCCTCCCGAGCCCATTGCCAGTCTTACCCCCCCTCCCTCCCTCCCTCCCTAGCCCATTGCCAGTTTTAACCCCCTCCCTCCCTCCCTCCCTAGCCCACTGCCAGTCTTAACCCCCCCATAGCCCATTGCCAGTCTTAACCCCCCATAGCCCACTGCCCGTCTTAACCCCCCCTCCCCAGGCCATTGCCAGTCTTAACCCCCCCCCCTCCCTAGCCCATTGCCAGTCTCAACCCCCCTCCCTCCCATAGCCCATTGCCAGTCTCAACCCCCCTCCCTCCCTAGCCCACTACCAGTCTTAACCCCCCCATAGCCCATTGCCAGGCTTAACCCCCCATAGCCCACTGCCAGTCTTAACCCCCCTCCCTAGCCCATTGCCAGTCTTAACCCCCCTCCCTAACCCACTGCCAGTCTTAACCCCCCCATAGTCCACTGCCAGTCTTAACCCCCCCTCCCTAGCCCACTGCCAGTCTTAACCCCCCCCCATAGCCCACTGCCAGTCTTAACCCCCCCATAGCCCACTACCAGTCTTAACCCCCCCATTGCCCTTTGCCATTCTTAACCCCCTCCCTCCCTCCCTCGCCCATTGCCATTAATAACCCCCTCCCTCCCTCCCTAGCCCATTGACAATCCTACCCGCCCCCCCTCGGCTCATGGCAATTAAAAAAAAAAAAAAAAAAGCTGGCCGCTGCGGCATGGAGTGTCCCGCGGGGCTCCCTCTGCCCGGCGGAACTCTCCTGGTGCGGCTGAGCCCCTCTCTGCCGGCTTGAAGATACGTGAAGGGAGAGAGTCTCCCTTGTGTCTCTGTTAAGCCCGCAGGGGCTGATGGGAAGCAGGGGCTGATGGGAAATTTCCCATCTGCCCCTGCGGGCTTAACAAAGACGCGAGGGAGACTCTCTCCCTTCGCGTATCTGCAAGCCGGCAGAGAGGGGCTCAGCCGCGCCGGGAGAGTTCCGCCGGGCAGAGGGAGCCCCGTGGGACACTCCATGCCGCAGCGGCCAGCTTTTTTTTTTTTTTTAATTCAATTAAGAAAAAGCAGAATGTTCTTTGCGCGGGGCCCCCCGAAGCGCAGGGCCCTGTGCAAAAAACATTCTTGCTCAATGGACAGGCCGGCCCTGTTTCTTAGAGCAGCTGGTTCATGAACTGACAAGAGGAGAAGCTATTTTGGACCTAGTCCTTAGTGGAACACCAGATCTGGTGCAAGAGAAAAGGGTTTTGGGGCCACTTGGCAAAATAGCATGATCACATTTGATTTAACAAATGAAAGAATGGAAAGGAAATCCACAATACTACAATTTAACTTTCAAAAGGGAGACTATGATAAAATGAGGAACATAGTTAAGAAAAGACTAAAAGGAGCAGCTGCAAAGGTTAAAGATGTACATAAAGCTTGGGCATTGTTTAAAAGTACTATCTTGGAAGTCCAGAACAGATGTATTCCACGCTTTAAGAAAGGTGAAAGGAAGGCCAAAAAACTGCCAGCATGGTTTAAAGTTGAGGTCAGAGAAGCTGTTGCTGCCAAAAATGTATCCTTCAGGAAATGGAAAAAAAAGAGCCAAATGACGAAAACGGGAAACAACTAAGCAATGGCAAGTTAGATGCAAGGCATTGATAAGGCAGGCAAAGAGACAATTTGAAAAGTTAGCCATGGAAGCAAAAATGCATAATAAAACTTTTCAAGTATATTCATAGCAAAAAAGTCTGTGAGAGAATCAGTAGGACCATTGGATGATAGAGGGGTAAAAAGGGCGCTAAGTGAGAAACTGAATGAATTCTTTGCTAGGATCTTTTACTGAAAAGATATAGGGAATGTACCCGTGCCTGAAATGGTATATAAAGTTGATGTATTTGAAGAATTGAAAGAAATATCGATAAATTGGGAAGATGCATTACAACTATTTGATAAATTGAAGAGTAGCAAATCACTTGGACCAGATGGCATGCATCCGAGGGTATTAAAAGAACTGAAATATGAGATTGCAGACCTACTATCTGTGAACTATCATTAAAAAGTGTTCAAAGGGTGATCCGGGAAACTACAGAGCAGTGAGTCTGATGTCGGTACTGGGCAAAATGGTAGAAACCATTATGAAGAATTAAATTACCAATCATGTATATAGCCATGGTTTATTGGGAGAAAGCAAACATGGATTTAGCCAAGGAAAGTTTTGTATTACTAATCTGTTATATTTTTTTGAAGATGTGGATAAACAGATAGAAAAAAGGTGAGCAGATTGATAGAGGCCTGATTCTGAGACGCAGCTTGCAGGGCTGCACGTCCCAAGCCATCCCGCCTCTATTCCCCCTCTGACTTTCCCCGCTTATGGGGCTCGAAGGTGGAATAATCAACATCAACTGGGTGATTGGGGCCAGGTGCAGGGAGATCCTGGCCGCTCGATCCAGGCCCTGGCTAGCCAGTCATGGGTTGGGCGGCGGGGAAGAGGGAGGTCAACGCCGTGGGAGCCAGGGGAGCCTGAGGAGAGGAAGTTCCCACAGGCATGTGGGAGCACGCCGGGCCGTCCTAAGGCCCAATTTTGTATGCCATGGGAACATTTGGTTTCCACAGTACAGAATCGGGTCCTAACTGGCCCATCCTGCTCAGGGCCATCCAGCCGGCCTGGACGTGCCCCTTTTAGAATTGGATTCATGGTGTATCTGGATTTTCAGAAAGCCTTTGACAAGGTCCCTCATGAAAGACTGTTGGCGAAATTAAAAAGTCATGTGATTGGAGGCAGTGTAGTATTATGGATCAGGAACTGGTTAAAAGATAGAAAGCAGAGAGTAGGGCTAAATGGCCAATTTTCTCAAAGCAGAAAAATAAATAGTGGAGTACCGCAGAATCTGTGCTGGGCCCGCTGTTTTTTAACATTTTCATAAATGACCTGGAAATGGGAATAACAAGAGAGGTGATCATATTTGCAGATGACACAAAATAATTCCAAGTTGTGAAAACCCAAGAGGATTGTGAAAAATTGCAAGAGGGCCTTGATAAATTGGAAGACTGGGTATCCAAATGGCAGATGAAATTTAATACGGATAAATGCAAAGTTAGGCACCTAGAAAGAACAACCCAAACTTTGGTTATATGATGCAAGGTACCAAATTAGAAACCACCACCCAGGAAAAAGATTTAGGCGTCATCATGGATAATACGTTGAAACCCTCTGCCCAGTGTGCAGTGGCAGCCAAGAAAGCAAATAGAATACTAAGAATTTTAAGGAAAGGAATGGAGAATAAAACAAAAGATATTATAATGCCTCTGTATCATTCCATGGTTTGACTGAATATCCGTGAATATTGTGTGCAATTCTGGTCTCCATATCTTAAAAAGGATATAGCGGAATTAGAAAAGGTACATAGAAGAGCCAACAAAATGGTAAAGGGGATGCAAGGATACCTCTATGAGGATAGGCTTAAAAGGTGAGGGCTCTTCAACCTGGAAAAGAGATGGCTGAGAGGACATATGATAGAGGTCTATAAATTAATGAATGGAGTGGAACGGGTTAACGTAGATCGGATGTTTACGCCATCAAAAGTAGAAAAACTAGAGGACTTGGAATGAAGCTACAATGTAACCCATTTAAGACTAATAAGAGAGAGGACTTCCGGTATGGCACTGAGCTGATCGGACATCGTGCAGATCAGCTCCGGGCACCCATCCCAAATTCCTGCTATAAATTCTCACAGATCGTGATCGAATGCCCCTGGCTACCCCCAAGAGTAGCAGGGATAACAGTGGGGGTGCAGTAGTGCCTTCACTGCAGGCCGAGAGACCCCCGATGGCCACAAAAACTTCTAAACGCGATAAAGCACGAGGCCCCGACCCACCGGTGACTGAGGGAGCGACGAGAAGCCCTGGGTCTGAGGATGAGAACAGCATGGTGGCGGCCGTGAGTGCCACGGTGGTGCGGGCCCTGGATGAGCGCTTTAGGGAGCTCGGAGATCGGATGGCCTCGGTGGCACAAACCATTACTGATTTTATCGGGCGGATGGAACAGGCAGAGACAAGGATCTCGGACATGGAAGACACTCAGCACACTCTAACGGCTAGAGTGCAAGCTCTGGAGACCCTTGTCAAGCAGCACGGAGACAAACTGGAGGATCTGGAAAACAGGGGCCGCAGGAAAAACCTGCGATTTATCGGCATCCCGGAAACGGTTGCAGAGAACGCTTTACCCCGATATCTCCAAGACTGGATGGGCAGACTTTTGGACACTACAGGGGAGCGCTCTATTGTGCTGGAGCGAGTACACAGACTAGGCCCGCGCCGTGATCAAGCACAGAGACCACGTGCCGTTATAGCCCGCTTTCTGGACTACACCCAGAAGGAGAAGGTGCTGAAAGCGGCCCGTGGTCGTCGGAGGCAGGATGGCGACGTTGATCATATCCTGGTTTTTCAGGATTATTCCCTTTTGGTGAGCCAACAAAGAAGAGCCTTTTCGTCCATCTGCGCCCAGCTAGCGAACCAGGGGATTCGCTTTTCACTATTCTATCCAGCGAAACTGAGAATAGAACACCGAGGACAGCAAAAAATACTTGGGACACCAGAGGAGGCTCGCACCTGGCTGGCCCAACTGGCTGAAACATCAGTGGCTGGGTCGTGAGGCCCGCGGCGGTAAGGCGGAGACCAGGCTTAAGTTGGAGTGCAGCGTGCAGTCAGCTGTGGATGGAGCAGCAAGATTGTGTGGAGAGTGCCAGCAGTGTGGACATGAGGTTTTTGGGACTCCTATTAACCTTGCTTGGGTTAGTGACATTGGTGGAGGGGTCCCTTGGGGAGCTGTCTCGAGGGGGGGGACGATAAAGATTGAAAAGGGAGAATGGTGTCTGTGTACAAGGCCGACGCCCGGCGGCTGGGCCCTATAGTAGGCAGCATGTTATGGGAGTCGGGTGTTGAAGGGATGTGGGCCCCGGCTGCCGGGCTCTTTCTCTCTGGGCTCATTTGTAGTTTTTTATTATTATTGTTAAGTTTTCCACTTATTGCCTGTTACTTTCCTTTTTAGTCTAGGATGGTATTCTGCTGGGGGGAGGGGGAACTTCTGTGGGGGTAGATAAACTACTTAGTTTCAATTAAGTCACAGTTTGGGATAAATACAAAGCAGCTGTTACATTGGTATATGTTGTTAGTTACAATGTTGCTGGGGAGAGGGGAAGCAAGGAAATATCACCTCTCCTTTCTTTTCTCTCTCCTCATATAAGTTAGGGCTTCTATAATTCCCGGGAAGGGTGGACAAAGGGGGAGGAAGGGGTATGTCCACTGAAGGAGGGGGGGGGGAACTACCCAGGGGTAGAGAGGCGGGGGGGACGACTTGAGGGGACGGTAGAGGGGGGATAGAACTCCCTGGTAATCGGGGGGTGGGGAATACAGCGAGTGCGAGTGTGTTAGGGATGGGCCCGATGCCAATGGAAGTGTCCGACCGGATGGACGGACTGGAGAGGATGGAGGGGGGTGGTGGGGGGTGGGGGAGGGGGGGGAGGTAAGCTGGGGTGGGAGGGTTCACACTCCGGGGTTGAAGAATTGGCAGCATAGTATTACCAGGGAAGAAGTGAGTGGGGGGCTTCAGGCTGGGGGAGCCCCTCAGTTACGACTAGATTTTTTGTTTTGGAAAAGCCTTGACACTGCCCCAATCACCTGAGGGTCATTACCTGGAATGTATGTGGACTAGGTAACCCCATTAAAAGATATAAAGTACTCCAAGCATTGGCCCGACACAACTGCGATATAGCCCTGATACAGGAAACCCACCAGTCGGCTGCAGAGCATAGCAAGCTGTGTAGGTCCTGGGTGGGGCAGGCCTGGGGATCCCCAGCTGTTGGGAACAAGGGGGGGGGGGGGGGGGGTGGTCAAATTATTTCATAAGAGGATTTGTTTTGTGGCGGAGACGGTTATTGCGGATGGGGTGGGTAGGTCTTTGTTGATTTACGGTCAGCTAGAGGGGAAGCCGGTGATTTTCGGGGCCCTTTATGGACCTAATGTAGCTGATGCTAGTTTTTATAGCAAGGTGGCCTCCAGCCTGGAGCAGCTTCCCGAGTGCCCCTTGATCCTGGGGGGGGACTTTAACGGGGTCATGGATGTAGACATGGATACGTCTCGCGGGGGGGGGACGACGAGGGAGAGGGGGTTGTCTTCTCGTTTACTACAACGCTTCTGTAAACAACTGGGTGTCATTGACCCGTGGCGATTGTTGCATACCTCGGAAACAGACTTTACCCATCAATCTAGAGCCCATGGCACCAGTGCCCGTATAGACTATGTGTTCTTATCTAGAGAGCTCTTTGCTCATACGGAGGCGGCTCAAATTGGTCCCTTGGAGGTCTCCGATCACGCTTTGGTCTGGCTGGATTTGCAATGGGGGAGTGATACCGCTCGGACGCGTATTTGGCGGTTTCCCTTGGGGTTGTACCATGATGCGCAGTTCCGTCAATTTCTTCATCAACGGTGGACGGAATTTCTGAGCGACAACCGAGTCCACGAGGATGATCCTGAATTGCTTTGGGAAACGGCAAAAGTGGTCCTTAGGGGAGATATCATCGGCTATGCTGCTCGAAAGCGTCGGATACTCGCGGAACGTATTATGACATTGGAGCGCCAGGCCACTAAACTTCGGCGCCATTGTGCCCAAGTACCGTTGGCCGCCAATAAGAGGAAGCTTTGGGAGACTCAAGTAGATCTCAATGAGCTGCTACATCAGAAAGCCAAGAAATCGATTCTTTATTACCGCTATCGATTGTACTGCTATGGAGATAAGCCTGGGAAATTGTTGGCTCGGTGCCTGAGGGGCAGACGGAGCCCTACCATGGTGGCGGGCCTCCGAGATGACAAGGGTACCGTGCACAAGGCGAATGGGGATATTGCCAGGATTTTTCGGGGGTTTTTTCAGTCACTTTATAAAGGTGAGGAGGGGCCCGGTGCGTTTCTGTCGGACTACCTGCGAGATCTGAATTTGCCGCGGCTTACGGAGGTGCAGAGGGGGGCACTGGATCAACCGATTACCTCTCAGGAGATACACTCGGTTATTTCGGCGGCTAGTTGTTGTAAGGCCCCTGGACCGGACGGCATGAGTGCGGAATTTTATAAGATACTGGGTGATTGGGTCAGTCCGGTGTTACGAGAAGTGTTTAGTGTGAGGGGGGACCGGGGGGTTTATCGCTGGGGGCAGAACCATGCTTATATCACTTTGATCCCCAAACCGGGTAAGGACCCGCTGTTAGCAGCCTCGTACCGGCCTATCTCCCTTATTAATTTCGACTTAAAGGTCTTGGCGAAAGTCTTGGCTCTTAGATTGGCTGACGTACTGGGGAGTTTAGTTCACGAGGCACAAGTGGGCTTTGTTAAGGGGCGATACGCGGTGCATAACCTCCGGAAAATTCTGGCCTCCTTGGAATGGGTACATGCTCAGCAGATACCCTCGCTTCTGGTAAGCTTCGATGCCGAAAAGGCATTTGATAGGGTGAATTGGCAATATCTTTGGGGGCTGTTGCCCTGCTACGGCATCGGAGATGTCTTTTGCAATATGGTGCGGAGTCTTTATCTGACACCCACGGCGGGGATTCTGTGCAATGGAATGCTATCGGAGGGATTTGCTCTGGAGAGGGGTACACGTCAGGGCTGCCCCCTTTCCCCGTTGTTATTTGTTCTCTCCCTAGACCCCTTGATTCGGAAAGTTGTTCAATCGGGTATGATCAAGGGTGTGGAAATGGGTTCACAGAAGTTCGTAATTTCCGCTTTTGCGGATGATCTGTTGGTCCATGTGACTTCTCCTGTAGCTTCTCTTCAGGGACTTTTAGAGGAATTTGGGCGATTTGGGGCCTTGGCGGGTCTCCGTATCAACTATGATAAATCGGAAGCGATGGATATTCTAGGGCAACTTCGTGGGTCCTGGGGGGCGACCTTTCCCCTTCGGTGGGCAATGGAGGAATTTGTTTACTTGGGTATAGTGATGCCTTGTCAACCCCAAGAGCTATATCGCCGCAATCTGAATCACATAATGCGGCGCTTGACAAGACAGCTACAGGCATGGGAGTATCTTCCATTGTCTTTGTCTGGGAGAATTGCGGCGGTACAGCTGGTTATATTACCACGTATCCTTTACTGGTTGCAGACCTTGCCAGTTTGGCTACTACGTCGGGACCTGCGTCGTGTGGAAGACTCTCTTAAGAGGTTTCTTTGGAGAGGGCAGAGGGCTCGGATCCCGTGGGATAGATTACTGGGGAAATGGAAAGAAGGGGGTATGGGGATGCCTGACTTAAAGCTCTATGCCTTGGCGTGTCAAGCGAGACACCTGGGAGATTGGTTAGGTGGGACGGAGGACTATACGCCTCGGGCTGTGGAGGAGCGTTTAGTGGCACCGTGGACTTTATTGGGGGTCTTGCATGGGCGCCATAGTGATTTGCCGGAGGCGGTTAAGAGGAGCGCATTGGTGAGCTCGGCTAGACGCACCTGGCAACAGCTTAATAAATATTGGAATGTGCCATGGGGTGTTTCTAGCTGGTTACCCCTTCAGGGGAATGCCCAGTTTCTCCCGGGGTCCGATACGAAGGTGTTTAGAGAATGGGGGGCCCGCGGAATAAGGACGGTGGGACATCTTATCGAACCCTCGGGGTGCTGCAAGTCTTTTTTGGCCCTGAGCCGCGAGTACGAGTTGCCTAGTAGGCACTGTTTTGCCTATATGCAAGTCACTCACTACGTGGCCTCACTACCATGGGATGCGCTGCATATTGACCGATCGGCCACGATCATGGACTTTTTTGGGATGGGGGAGGATAGTCCCCCATCTATTTCGCAGTTGAAGAAGCGGCTGGATTGTTATAGGGTACTTCCCGATTATCGGGGGGTCGAGTTGGCTTGGGCTGCTGAATTGGGGGGGGAGGTGGCCCCGGGAATGGTCGGCAAGGCTTTGAGACGGATTGTTAGGGTGGCGCAGGGGGCCCGGTGGAGGGAGATTCAATTTAAATGCGTGACACGAGCACATTTTTCACCGAGGCGGGCCTTTCGGAGCCAATTGGGGACGGATGGTAGCTGCCCTCGTTGTTCGGCTCCCTTGGCGACTCTGCTGCATATGTGGTGGGGCTGCCGTAGACTGCGGCCCTATTGGGCGAAGATACGAGATTTTCTTGGTCAGTTGTTGCAGCAGCAGGTTAGGTGGACCGGCTCCTTTGTGGCTTTGGATCAGCTGGTGGTCCCCGTGCCTGCAAAGGCAGGGGAGCGAATGCTCTTGCGGAAGGCCTGCTTGGTGGGTAAAGGGCCGATTCTCCGGTTGTGGAGGGAACATCAGCCACCAACCTTCAGCGAATGGTGGAATAATTTCCACCATCTGATGTTGCTGGAGCGCTGGCTTGCGAGGGGCAGTGTCAAGCGCTGGACAGTGTTTATGTCAACTTGGGAGCCCTATATTCAGCAACTAGGGGCGCGTAGCCGCAATGAAATTCTTCAACTGGGGAGTTGACTGGATGAGGGGATGGAGAGGTGGCTACATTGTGCTTCCAATTCAGTATTAAGTTCCTTTGCTGCTGAGGGAGTGTGAGGGAAGGGGGGGGGGTAGGGGAGGGTAGGGGGGATGGGGGGGGGTAGGGGGGAGGGCATAATATGATAAAAAACACCTGTTGTACTTTTTCTGGGGTCATCCGGAGGGGATAAGAGTACACCCCTCGTGGAGACCTGGCCCACTGTTTCTATATGTTTGTATTTACTGGTGAATTAAATAAAGATTTCAAAAAAAGACTAATAAGAGAAACTGTCTTTTCACTCAACGCGTAATCAAACTTTGGATTACTGGAGGATGTAGTAAAAACTGTTAGTGTAGCTGGGTTTAAAAAAGTTTGGGACAAGTTCCTGGAGGACAGGTCCATAAACCATTATTAAAAAGGAAATCCACTGCTTACCCCAGGACAAGTATTGTGGAAACTGTTTGCCTTTGGGAATCTGCCAGTTACTTGTGACCTGGTTTGGCCACTGGTAGAAGCAGGATACTGGGCTTGATGGACCTTGGTCTGACCCAGTACAGTATGGCATTTCTTATGCTCTTATTTTTCCTCCTCTGACCTAAGCATGGCCCGAGGGACACATTCTCTGTAGAAGAATGCATGTGTGCTTTTGTACGCATTTAGGGAGGGTAATTTTTGGACAACTTGTTAATGTGAGTAGAGTGCTCTTTGTCTGTGTAAATGGCTTCTGTTGATCAGACTAACTGGTCCATACGTTAACCTGAACCAAAACTTTCAATAAAGACTAATCTGTAAAAAGCTGGAGTTTTTAAAGCCGCATCTCAGTCAACCTTTAGAACATTTAGCTCTCTGTAATTTAAATTATATGTGAACCTTAGAATTACAGATGTTACTACTCGCAAATGACATTGCCTTACTTTATGGTTAGAAAAACAAAATGATAGGTCAAGCAAACATTTAGAGAGAAGCAGCTAAAAATGCTTGTAATATGTAAAGGCAGAAAGCCTAATTTAGTTGTGGTTGAAATTCAATCGGCCTTCATTTGCAAGCCTAGCTCGAACACCTGCTGATGGGTGGATCTTAATTTAAGGCACTTTAATAAACATAGATTTTGCCAGTTTCAGCTACTGTCAAATTAACCCTCACCTGGTGGAGGAGAATCAAGCTTTTATTGCTTCCTTATTTGTGAATCAGAAATCAGTTGTGCACATTCTGGAACCAGAATCTTGATGTGCTCCATTCGGTAATATGCAAACAGAGAGACAATAGCCCATCCTTTAGTAAAAACATGCTCTCTGGTCAGAGTGCATATATTGACTGCTTATGTCTCCCCTCTGAATTCTCTTTTTGCCATTCACCTAGGGTTCTGTTTATTCGAAGCATCTTTGACAGAGAGAATGTGAATTGTGGCAAATAATGAGGTTTTGTTTAAATATAAAAAAAAATATATTCATCTTGGCTTGAAAAAATATGTATTATTTTGCCATGTAGAAGGAGCCAGACAAACTCCACTACTGCCTCCCTAGGTCTTGTCTCCCCAAAGTGAGTCCTCTAGATGAGTGACATTTGCATTATAGAAACATAGAAACATAGAAATATGACGACAGAAAAAGACCACATGGCCTATCTAGTCTGTCCTTCCATAACAACAACAGTTCCCTTTTTACCTTTAGAGATCCTCTGTGTTTGTCCCATGCTTTTTTGAATTCAGTTACTGTCCTCATCTCTACCACCTCCACTGGGAGACTATTCCACGATCCACTACTCTTTCCGTAAAGAAATATTTCCGCATATCACTCCTGAATCTATCTCCCTTCACCCTCATCCCATGTCCCCTCGTAGCAGAACTTGCTTTCAATTGAAAGAGGCTCTCTCCCTGAACAATCACGCCTAGGTCCCGCTCTTCTTTAGTGGACAAAGTACTTCACCCCCTATACTATATTGCTCCTTTGGATTGCTGCAGTCCAAATGCATGACCTTGCATTTTTTAACATTAAGGGGTATGTTTACTAAACTGCGGTAATCGTACATAACGCACGTTATGTAATGTTAACGATCGTTAGCGCATCATAACGCGTGTTATGATGTGCTAACGATCGTTAACGTTACATAACGCGCGTTATGATGCGCTAACGATCGTAATGCCCCGCGGCGCGGTAAAACACCGCAGAAGGTGGAGAGAGGCCGGAGAGAAGGGGTCAGTGGGCAGAGAGTGGGCTGGAAGAGGATCCCCTCACACTAACGCGCTGATTTTCAGAGCTGAATTCCAACGCGAATGAAAACCTGCCGTTAAATGCACATTACAGGGGAGAGAAACCATTTCAGTGTCAGCAATGTACAGCCCAGGCAGGAAAACCAAAAAAAAAGGGATAAGTGTGATACATGTGCACAGAACAAAAGGGCACAGAAACACTGAAAATGACCCCAACAAACTGGAAAAAAACAATAACCAAGCTGGCCAATAGTGGTATCAATGAGAAACATCAACCCCTCCCCCCCGAGTAAGCTCCATAGAACAGATATAAATCGTGGAAGGGTCTATACTCCGTCCCCATACAAGGTGAATGAGCCCACAGTGAAATAGCGCTGCTCAGGGTTTTCCCCACCATTGGACAGGGTTTCCATGGCGTGCACATGTCCCGCAACATCAGGGCGGGCATGTCGGAACGGCAACTGGACAGATGCCGGAGAAGGGGATACAGAGGGCCGCAGGCGGCACATGCTGTGGTGGAGCTGGGCCACAGTGAGGACTAGGGTGATGCCTAGGTGGCCCATATGAATGCTGAAACAGCGGAGCAGCCAGACAGCAACTGCTGAAGGCCCAACATGGGCACGAGTGTATTTCCCAAAGTGTCACAGGGGATAGTACCCAACAGCTACCCCCAAGGGCACGGAACATTGGCAGGCAGGGCTGGGGGGGGGGGGGGAGCGTGGACGTCTATGCAGGCACCCCTACCCCAGAACCCGCACCATAGGCAGCCGCCTACCTGCACACTGGATGGCCTGAGACTGCACACCACCAGCTCCACCAGCAGAAGGGCATGTCAGCATGGTGGCTGAGGGATACTGGTGGTGGAGGGGGCAGTGGCAGCTGCCCAGAGCAGACCGTGGCCTAGCCCTGTGTAGGTGGGTGCCATGCACTGCAACAGACAGGTCCTGTCTGACCAAGAGTCATGGTATCACCAGGGAATGCACCATCTCTGTGATAACATGGTGGTGCAGTGCACAGAACCAGTGTATTCAGAAGCAGAAGGTCACAGGTTCAAGACCCAGCTGTGGTTTCCACCAACCCAGTCCTCATGTTTTACCCACTACTATAACGTGCTAATACAGACAGAACCTTTCTTGCATATGACGTAAACATGCCCAAAACTCCTACATTTTACCCTAAAGAGCACAGACACCATAAACATGCACATTACCTAGAGCAGAGCCTCCCAAATGCAGTCCTGGAGGGCCAAACACCATTCCGGTTCCATGCTGCCTCTGATAAAGATGCCTGTGCTGCATTTCTATGCGCCACCCCCATGGTATGCAGATGTATCTCATGCATATTCATGAGGGACAGCATGAAAACCCGAACAGTGTTTGGCACCGCAGGACTGGAGTTGGGAACCTCTGCCGTAAAGCAGCAGCCAACAGGGGCAGACACACCCGCACCCACAGGCCCCATTATCCAAAGCCTCCTGGAGAGGCAGGACTTTTGGCTCTGCGTGCATCTCCCAATACTAGCACTTGCATACCTTAGTAATGCCACCCTAAACCTGGGAATATGGTACCCATCTATCAAAAGGTTGCTATGATTACTGGCAGATAGCAATTCCTAGGTTAAGTACAATTTTCTGAGTGAGCTGCATCATAGCAACCTTTCTGATGTCTGTGGAGTGTGCTACAGGTCTTGTGTCTGACAGTGTTTACCAACCTGGGGAGTGACTCCTACAGTATTGCGTACCATAGCCATGCCTGCACTGTGCCCAGGACTGGTGTGGTGGCCTGGGCTGCCCAACACCTCTATAGTTGCACAATGCTGGCATAAGTGTGGGGAGTGTGTGTCTGTCTATCCAGTGTGTGGTGGCTGCCAACACCCTCCACAGCCCACACTGCTAGCACTGTTGCCAGTATTGGCCTGCCAATGTGCATAACGAGGAGCAAGGTACTGTGGGAATAGCCTGGATAGGGTGGCCTGGCCTGGCCGCATCTGCACAGGGCATAGGGCAATGGCTCGGACATTGTAGTGCCCGGTACCACCTGCATGGACAGAGTGGCCACAGCATGTCCTGCTGGGAGGTCACTCTCACCCTGACTGAGCAGTGACCACGGCATGGCTAGGTTCCCCCATAGTGCTGCATAATGTTTCTCTCATGTGATATTTATGGGTTCTCTTTTGGGGCTAGATCACTGACTTATCTGTTTGGTGTGTATGCTGACCTCCCAGTTTTGGGTACACACATCTCCTCCAGGGCCATGCATTATGGACTAGCTAGCAGACTGTTTGCAGCTAGTATGTGTGTTGCTGGAATACCTTGCAGGGTGCAGCGGCTTGAGGCTTGCTTCTGGAGAATGTCAGATGGGGGGGATGGGCAGCTGTGCATTTCCAGGCCTTCTGTCTGCTATTGCTTTATGGTTGTGTACAGCTCTGCATTGCCTGCCCTGTAGGGTGTTTGATCCCTGGCAGGACTGGGGTGATGGTCTCCTCTACTGCCACCATTGCAGGGGGGTAGAAAGTGGATCTGTTGGCGGGAGATCCTGTCCCCCCCTGAGCCCCAGAGGGTGCGTTGGGTGGTGGTATGTAATCTCCCTGTGAGTCCCAACACCCCCCTTCACTTACATCATGTGACCATGGCACCCACACAGGGTATGCACTTTTCAGGGTGCATCATAGTCCACAAGGGCTAGATGTGACATACACAGGCATATCCTAGGGGCATTTGCAAGGACTACCTATCACACATTGGCACTGATGGGGACCTGCAGCATAGCCTATCTTAGCAAAACCAGGTGCTGTGAGAATGGTGCTGGGCACCATACCTCTCCCTCAGGGTGAGCACAGGACCCGCACACTGTGACGGTCTGTAGCTACTCTGTGCCACTAACACACACTGTCGGCATCCTCTACCAGGCTGAGGTGCTGAGGGTGCATACCCCATCTTGTGATCATCTGTAGACTGCTGATTTACATGTGCTGTGCATCCTGGGTACGGATGGGTTGACCCTATCCTGGTAACCACAGCAGAATGTGGGTGTGGTGCCGTGCAGTCTTTCTGTAGCCAGCCAGGTGTTTGTTAGCAGCTCTAGCCCACTGGTTACTTCACTGCCTGTGGAGCCAGAGGTTATGGGTTCAAAACCCACAGTGGGGTTCATTGATAGGGCTATCTTAGGCATTGTCTATTTTTATTGTATATTAGTGCTGCCAGCAGAACCACCCTCAGGGTACTGTCACCGCGCCGAGCAGAAAAACGCCGCCCATGCGCACTCCATAACCGATGAAGCTCGGCGCGGTTGAAGGTTAGCTGGCAGGTAGGCACTTCTAGTTGTGGTCTTTTAATTTCTTTAAATCAGTTTTAGATGTGTTTTGCAGTATAATAAAGATTATGTGTAACTTGGATGCATGTTTATGTTTTTATAGATTCCCCTGAAGCAGCGGGTAGTCCCGCGAACGTTTGAATGGGCTCTTTCGTGTGATAACGTCGGGGAAGTGGTTGGCGTGTTTTGTTTTCCCTACCTGGCTGTTAAGTTAAGTACTGTTTTTGTTTTTACTGAAGAAGCTAGGTATGGGTTTCGCCAGCCACCGGCCACCGGGTCATTGATGTTATCGGGCTTGTTATTGGTGTATACTGCCTGACCTTGGGTTGGGCTGTTTTCTCACCATATGCCCTTGTATGCTGAGACTCGGTGGGCCTTTGTGATTTTCAAGTGACAAGCAAGTGATAAGCAAGCGGAAACACATGGGTGTATGATGGAGTGATTTTTCTGTTTTATGACAGCCAGGTGTTTGTTAGCAGCTCTAGCCCACTGGTTACTTCACTGCCTGTGGAGCCAGAGGTCATGGGATCAAAACCCACAGTGGGGTTCATTGATAGGGCTATCTTAGGCATTGTCTATTTTTATTGTATATTAGTGCTGCCAGCAGAACCACCCTCAGGGTACTGTCACCTTAGGGGTGCCATATATGGTGCCTTATATGGTGTCCTATGGAGACATTATAGGGTGCCTTGGCAGACAGCACACTTTATAATGTGCCCTATGGAGTGCTTTCTAGGGTGCCTTATGTGGCACCTTAGGTTACGCCACTGTGAGGGTGTGTTTGCTGGCAGCACTATTAAAGTACAACTAAACTTCCTCACAGCCCAATACTTAACCCTTTCCAGGCCAAGCCCAAAACTTTCGGGATCCAAACTTCTGCCTAAATATTCCTATCAAATGGTATATAATACATGACCATGGCAGAGGGAACGTCACTATTGGAACATATTGAATAAGACGGGTACAATTTTCCTGACATATGCAAACATTAACCCGGCTGCAGAATGTGGATTAAAATATTATAGTAGGCCTTCAAAGGGTTACACATGACACCTCAACCAGCCTTATTCATTAGGCACACTGGGGAATCAAACCCATGACCCTTGTACCATCAGTCTGTGCAGTAACCATTGTGCTACAGCTCTGTTTCTGTATTTGGGTGTCTGCGCGCCTTCTTAAGCTTAACGCGCAGTAACGCGCCCTGTAACGATTGTTGCTGCGCGGCGCCTTATAACGCGCGTTATCGGTAACAATGTACCGCCCATGTCCTTTTTTGGCATTTCTTCCACTAACGCGGCTCCTAACGCGAATCACACTAACGCAGTTTAGTAAACATACCCCTAAATCTCAGCTGCCAAATTCTAGACCATTCTTCAAGCTAAGCTATATCCCTCCTCATGTTATCTATATCTACCTGGGTATCTACTCTATTGCAGATTTTGGTATCACCTGCAAAGAGGCAAACCTTACCCAACAGCCCTTTCACTATATCACTAACAAAGATGTTAAAAAGAATTGGATCAAGGACAGATTCCTGGGGCACACCTCCTCAGAGTGAGCTCCATTTACCTGTACTCTTTGTCGGCTCCCACTCAACCAATTTCTAACCCAAACAGTAACTTTAGCATATTGCATTTGGCGCTGTCAGTACAAATCAGCACTATACAAGGTAAAACCCACTTAAAAAGACACTTATCTTATGCATAACAGCTTGTCCCAACACTACAGCGGATGCCCTAAAGCATTTCACAATCGCTTCTTCAGGGGAAAACCAACAACAGGCATTTCCACGGCAGATATCCAAACAAACTAAAAAACATTAAAATATACATAATAAACGTCACCATATATACCTAAATCTCCCTTCAAAATGGCTCTAGCTCACCTCCCAGCAGCTATACATCTCCCCGAATTTAACCTTAAATATCGGCCCTTCTATGTCTCTTATAGAGCACATACAAATGTGGAAACACACCTAGCTCGACCAGTTTCCCAAAATTCAACTATTAATCAAGATGTTGCCCCTAACATTTCAAAACTAACCACTAAAAACACCGTCCTCATATATACCAGTTATTTACCACTCAGCCCTTACTGACTGCACTAAACCCGCCATTCAAACAGAGGCTGTCAGCCAATGCAGCCTTGTAATGGCCAGGGCACCCAATCATAACTGGCTCCTCCTCATTAAAATCAGTGTCCAATCAAAAGATCACGCACATGCACTTCATTCATAAAACTGACTGATATACCAAAGTGACAAAGGAAGAGCGTCATGAATGGACAACTCTCCCATTCAATCTATACTCTCACACATCACTGCAGAAGCCAGTCTCTGCTGGGCTTATGCATCTCACCATAGAGTAGCTTGTCTATTCTCACCTGATATATACTCAAATCACCCAATCACATCAGCGCTCTATCAAGACAAGCATGCACGCAAGCAAACACGCAGCCCCAAAGGGGCTCTTTCACATGCATCAATATACCACCCTCCCTCCTGTACCAAACATACTACATGCAGGAACTTCACTCAAGTTGGACATTCAAACCTCCTGGCATTACAGTCTGAAGTCTAAAAATCCAGCACTGTTCACATCTTGACAACAGCCTGACACATGGTGCTGGTCCATGGCCTGATTGGTTAGCCGAGACGTGATAGCCCACAGGTACCGAAATCCTTTTCTTCCTCACTGACATGATGTTTGGATCATCTCTATATACCGATAGGGGTAGAACGATGATGTTTTTGGATATAGGTGATACAGTTCGTCATTCTCTACGACTGGCCTGAGAGCTGATGGAATTAGCCTCTGAAGTAGGCCTCTCCTCTGATAAGGAGTCACTGCTGCGCTTCTGCTTCATGCTGGTGGCATCCTGCTCCTGATCATGGGTGTCTTGGCTGGATGCAGCTACGGCTAGTGATGCTGGTGGTTGTGATTGTGGCAGAGGTGCTGCTGCTGCTGTTGCGAAACACAAGGGCCTTGCTGAGTGCTTGGCAGATGTGCATCAGAGAATTTTGGGCTCATTTTTGTTTTTCAGAATGCACACAGTTGTTTAGTTTTCTACTACTACCAGTACTTATCATTTGTGTAGCTCTACAAGGCATACACAGCGCTGTATAGAGACACGTAAGAGACGGTCCTTGCTCCTCAGAACTTACAATATAGTCAAGACAAACAAGAGAACAGCTAGGGACTAGGATATATCAAGGGGAATGGTAAGAAAACACATAATTGGAGAGCAGGAGACTATGCGGATTAGGATCCAAAAGCAGCCTCGAAGAGGCGAGCTTTTAGCCTAGCTTTGAAAAGGGCCAAGGGGAAGCTTGATATACCAGCTCAGATAGTTTGTTCCAGGCATAAGGAGCAGCAAGGTGGAAAGATCAAAGTCTGGAGTTGGCAGTGGAGGAGAAAAGCACAGATAGAAGCATCTGCCAGAAGAGCGGAGTTCCCAAGGAGGGGTGTAGGGAGAGATAAGAGGAAAGGTAGTGAGGAGCAGCAGAATGAACCATTCATGTATTCGTCCCATTCATCCCCATTAAAGTCTATGGGGGAAGCTATTTTGCAATGCAATAGTCCACTTTGCCATCTATTTTCTTTTTTTAAAAAATTTTATTTATTCATTTTCAGACTTTCAATCATTCTATAAAAAAAGGAAATGTTACAATCTAATAGGAAAATTTCACATGCTGTTATGTGACCTGAAATAAGAAAGGAAATCAGGGGGGGACCCAATGTCAAATTACCAAGTCAAAAAGAAAAGCTAGTAACTTCCAAGGAGAAACTAAAAATAAGACTTTTACAAGATCTTACAGAGAAAATTGGAACACTAGTTCATATTAGTATTTAGCAAGGTGCCATCTAGAACAGAGGTTCTCAATCAAGTTCTTGGGACATACCTAGCCAGTTAGGTTTTCAGGATAACCAAAATGAATATACATGAGAGAGATTTGTATACAATGGAGGCAGTGCATGCAAATCTCTCATACATATACATTGTGGTTATCCTGAAACCTGGACTGGCTACGTGTATCCCAAGGACTAGGTTAAGAACCACTGATGTAGAAAATGCTTACATTTTTTATGATCCTGATAATCAAAGTATCTGACAGCAATTTTACCGCAAATCTATATGGAAATCTGAGGAGGAAATGGAGCATCTAGATCAAGAACTCCAGGCTTCACCCTCAAAAACATTTTACGTCCCTTTTATATGGAATACCACAAATAAGGAAACACTCAGTTTCTATTCCCAAGAAAATAAATATCTTTATATCTGAAAAACAACTTAAGAACCCAGTTCTACTTGTATTCCCGAGCGAAGACCACAATCATGATAGGTCTCTCAGCGATCTCTTCTCAAGGGTTGTCAAGTCAGTAGTATTCAAGCTATCTGAAGATAGCTGTTGCCTTTCCTTCTGTACTTCTGCATCATGATTGATAGGCCTGATATAGACAGATACGAAATAAAATACCCAGAAGATTCTACGATGGTGTGTTCAATTTATTTATTTATCTATTTTCTTCTATACCGCCCCTTCCAGCGATCAAGGGCGGTTTACATGAAACATCTTAACAGTTGTACACAGTTGTATACATTTACATTGAACAATCGGATTCAACTATTTACATTGAACGGTCAGGTTCAACTATTTACATTGAACAATAAACTTCAACGTTATGATATATTAAAAATACAAACAACCATTAAATTATTTACATTGGATATTTACAGTGGTTGAATGTTGTGTGTAGGGCATGTGTAGTTCAATACTTCTGGTATAAATAGAGATGACTTGGGTAGTTTAAGAATCTCAGAATACATTGCCTCCATCATTCTCCAAAGTCTCCAGCTTCCTATACAATACAAATTAATATTTTACCACTTCACTTAAACCTTCCTGCACAACTTCCACTTGTTTCAAAAGGTCATTGCTCCATACATCTTGAAGAAGAAGCCTCTGGTCATGGTCTTTCAATTAAGACTTAAGTTCAAAGTTGACCCCCAAAATCTGGCCTATTCTGGAAGACAAAGACCTTTCAACTGACATCACTGTATGCCATAAAGAGTCCAAAGTGATTGTCTGTGGTTTAATTGGCTGAATAAATTCAGCTCTACATACCTCCACTGCCGGAGCACAAGCATGGGATGAGATACTTGAAACCACACTGACAATGGGCTGCTCCTCCCCAACAGCAGTCCTCCTCTGGATTTAGCTCACTCTCCCAAGACACCTTAAGCTCACTTTTCACTAAGGGCAGGCCTCTTATGTTACCTCCAACAAAAACTCATCATTGGAGATCACCGGGGCATGAGACCGCAGCAGATTTGGATGGCCCATCACCCCCAGTTGCAGTGGGAGCATGTGTTGCTCTGGGTTGACAGAAAGATCTTTGGCGGGCAAGCTTTGCTCTTTGTTGTGCCCACCGAGCAGCTCCTTGGATACCAGCTGAAGTGGCTCCCAATTTGAAGGAAGAATTTTGAGAGGCTCTGCTGCGGGTGCTTGGGGGAGGGGGATACACAAGAACTTTCCCCTTCCTCTTGACTGTACAATGGTCCATATTGGAGAAAAAAAGCAGGCACATATGCAGTAAACAAAAGAAAGTAACAATAGGGACATGGGAGCTATAAGTGTGTCTTGCTACTGGCGGCCATCTTGGATTCCCCACCTGCTTCAGACTTGTGGACAGGCATTTATAACAGCATTACAAGTCACCAAGAGGGTCATAGACTCACCAGGGGCACAAGAAGAGGGGCAAAGAGTAGATACAGTGGTGGGATGAGTACCAGAAGCCACCATCAAAAGAATGGAATGAATACTTACTACTACTACTACTACTACTAATCATTTGTATAGTGCTACAAGGCATACACAGAGCTGTACATATAGATGTAAGACACAGTTCCTTCTCATCAGAGCTTACAATCTAATCAAAACAAAAAAACATTACAAAACTGGGGATTAGAGTATGGCAAGATATACATAAGTAGCGAACAAGAGAATTTAGCAAAGAAGCACCACAATTGGTGCAAGTACACCAAGGCAATTTGAGAGGAGTAAAATGCCGTGGACACCAGTGCAGCACCCAGATCGGCTGCATGGCCCTAAATTGTGCCAGGAGGACCAGCACAGTACAGCACCCAGATTGGCTGGGAGGTCTTATATACCTGGAAAACCAGCATAGCATAGCACCGAGATTGACTTGTACGCCCTAAGTGCCCAATATTCAAAAGAATTTACATAGTTTACAGCCGTGTAAATGCCTTAAATGGGATATTCAAGAGATTATCTGAAAAACACTCTATCCATCCCAAAAAGTGTAAGAAAAGCAAATCAATCAACCACCAATACAGCCTTCTCCTTCTATGTACCTGCCCTTTGGAATAACCTCCCCAATACTCTAAGAGAAATTGAAGACCTCACTCAATTTAGAAAACGTCTCAAAACATTCATCTCCACAGACTACTATAAATGTGATCAACAGCCATAAATTTCATATATACTTCCGGTCAACATCACAATGACTCTCATCATTCTCTCACTATTGCTACACACTCTCTTGTAAAGTAATAAGAATACGTAAACACGTAAATATGTAAATAGTTACCTAACTTTATTGTTATTGTTAACTGCACATGTTATCTGTAATTGTTTCTTGTTTCTTGTAAACTGCATTGCACAGTAGTTCAAAAGTTCAATTTTCAAGACAAAGCAATACATAAAAATAAATAAATAAATACATAAATAAATATTCAACAACACTTACAGGTTATTGTCAAATATCCCCTCCTAACTCCCCTAGGCAACCTGATGTTATCCGGCTAGCATCGGGGTGTGTTGGGGGCATTCCAGGGCACAGCAGAGGTGGCGACAAGCGCTAACTGGGCAGCAGCAATATTACATGCTGCCTAGTTAGCTATCTCTGCCTTAAAGATGAAAGAGGAAAACCCTCGCCTATCTTTAAGGCATAGGAGCTAACCGGGCGGCATGCAATATCGCTGCTGCCCATTTAGCTACTGCGGCTTCTGGCTTTTGCAGCGATCCTCCGATATTCAATTGTAGGCCCTAAATTTATATACCATGGATCTTATGAATAAGAAGAAATAATAGGTTACAACATAAAATCAAACTAAAATTAAATCACTAACATAAAAATCAAATGGTGCAGGAAAACATAAAACTAAAACCATCTAATCAACATCTCACATAAAACAACACAAACAGTAAAATGACTAAACTAAAACATCAGAAACCAATTCAAGCCATTAAACATTTCTCAATGAGAAAGCCCTTCTAAATAAAAAACTTAAAGCCTCTTCTGAAATTCTAAACAATCTTTTTGAAGCCTTAACTCGGAAGGAAGCTGGTTCCATGCTAAAGGACCAGCAACAGATGAAATTTGGTTGAAAATACGCACTTCTTAGGCCTTGGGAAAAGAGGGACACTGTAACTGCCCATTTCCCTGTGATTGTAGCTGATGTAAGGGGAAATAAAATTTCCATTACACTGTCAGAAGCAAATCAATCCCTAGTTCAGTACCTTAAAAATTAGTGTTATCAGCCTAAAATAAATCTGGAACTCAAATGGTAAAAAAATGGAGAGTTTCCAGGCAGAAAGAAATATGTTAATATAACTTAGCTCCCATCAATCACCAGGCTGCTGCGTTTCAAATCTGTTGCAAAGGTTTCAAGGACACTGCTGGAAGCCCAACCAGAATAATGCTGCAGTAATCCAACAGAAAAAGAACCAAAGTTTCTATTATTGTTCTAAAATCTCTTGGGTCCACTGCACCTGGATTGACTGGAAGGCCATAAATTATGCCAGGCGGTCCAGCAAATCACAGCACTCAGATAGGCTGGAAAGTCATAAAATATGCCAGTAGAACGAACGTAGCACAACTCAGCACCCGGATTAGCTGAAAGGCCCTAAATTATGCCAGGAGGACCAGTATAGCATAGCATGGCACCTTGATTGGCTGGAAGGCCTAAAACAACAGAGGAGAGCCAATACGACAGCAGAATAGACAGCATAAGCCCAGGCTGCAGAAATGGGGCAAGTTCAACTAAACTATGTGCCCACAAAGTTAGAGTCCTGGTATTGAGGAATTAGCCCCAGCATAGGAACCTTAAGTATAGAGGAAGATTTTGCTGGGGTTGAGCAAAGATTCATGGAGTGCATGCCAGTCATTCAGAATAATCAAGGATTTCTTAGCAAGTACAGTAATGGAGGATGGTGGATGTTAGGGCAGTCTGTCATCCATTAGGCTGACTAGGTTGGTCTCTCCATTCCTCCATCAGTATTCCATGCTTATTCCTCCTGATAGAAATTCTGGGTCCGAATTTCAGTTGGGCGGTTCTATGTGCCGCATCAGCACATAGCCCGCCCACTTCCTGTCTAACCCGGATTTTCCATGCCGGGGTCATATGCGGCCCCGGCATCGAAAGTCTGGGTGTTGCCGCACAGCCAGGTAACCGCAGCAGCTACCCGTGTACAGGGCCAGCCCATCCATTGAGCAAGAATGTTGTTTGCACAGGATCCCGCGTTTCAGGGGGCCCCGCGCAAACAACATTCTATATTAAATGCCCAGGTAAAGTAAACAAAAAAACCAAACTGGCTGCTGCTGCTGCCGCTATGGCAGCGGCAGAATCAAGTGTCCCGCGGGGCCCCCCGCCCTGCCCGGCAGAGTCCTCCCTCCCTGCATCAGTCCCTTCGGCGCCGGCTTTCAGAGCCGCGAAGGGAGAGTTTCCCTCTTTCGGCTCTGTTGAGCCCGCTGGGGCTGATGGGAAATAGGAAATGCACTTTCCCTGTGGTTAGGTGTTTATATTCATGGTGCAAGTGCGAGCGTCTCCTATACATGACTAACCTTTGCGGCGAGTCAAGCAACAAGAATTTGAAGAAACTATTACTGATTTCTGGGGTACACATAATTTTTCTACAGTCAACACGTAACATAGGTTATAAAGTACATTTAAATACACATGTGCCAGTATAAAAAGGCTTTTATCATACTCTTATTCTTCACGTTTTTATCCTTCATTTTAAAAGATGTATTTATACGATGCTGTCATTTTTATATATTACGGCACATATTACAGCACAGCTTTTAAGTTCCTTTATTTACATAAATTTTCAAGATGCTTTTGTATCAGGTTCACAAATCGATAATTAGGACACAAAAATCGGCTTTACTAACGATACACAATCAAGTGACGTACGCCCGAACCAGTTGAAAAGTAAACCTCTGTATAAAATAAATGATCTATATAATTAGACCACGGTATCTTATGGGTAAATTATTTCGTGGTTCTTAAATGCACATCAAGTTGAGGCCTTACAAATGAGAGCAAAATTTATAATGCTCTCTTATACCTGTTGTACAGTAAAAACTGCTAGATAAAGTATGAATTTTTATGGTTCTTCTTTTCCTTTTGAGGTTTGATCAGCACTGTGTTTCTTTATATTAAATGGTTCATAATGAACAGCTCAGTATATTTAATAGATAATTTATTTATTTTTTTAAAGAACCACATGATGATTTGCATATATTTTAATTTATTTTGATTAGCACATAATCATATACTGTTCATAATCGTATACTCCTGACCATGGACTCCTGCTCCATTTTTCACCCTTGTTCTCTTCACCTCTTTTTGTTTTTATAGCTCTCAAAGGATATCACATATGAGCTAATTTATTCATAGAGGTACCAATATATAGTTTTTATGTCATATTGTGATGTTTTTCATCTATGATAATTAGTTTTTTGATCTCATTCTCATATATTTTTCTTATTTATGTGTATATACATGTTTATTCATTTGTAAGATTTTATGGCTTAACATTTGTTCATGTTTTATATGGTGTTTCCCAATGAATTATGTTTTTTATGATATATGTGTTTTTTTAATAATGTTTTTTTAATTTTAATTGTTTTATGTTTTATTAATTGTTTTATATTTATATGTTTATATTTATTATTGTAGTACGCCAATATACCCCTGAGGAAGTTTTTACGAAACACGGCCTGTGTCGGATCCTTGGCATTTGATCCTCTATATGGTGATATAATAAATTCGTTCTTTTCCTTGATATTCCAATTTTATAGACTGGGTAGCTCTGGGAAATATGCATCATTAAAGTTGGCACTTTGTTTAGTACAAGAGGAAATTAATTTATAGTTTTATTTCTACAGTGTTGTTGTACATTCCAAGTTTGGGTTTTGGGGTTCCCAGTTTAATTATTGTCTTCCTGTTTCTAAATTGTGATTCCTTGTTTGGTGATGGTCTGTGTTCTGCATGTGTAACTGAGCTGAGGTATTCTGTTTATGTAATTCCTATTTGACATTGCCACTTGTTCTCTTTCCCCAGTAGGTCATGTATTGTTATTCTCTGAAATGTATTGGTTTAATATTTGCAGTGTTGCCTTTTGATAGGTAGGGTATGGTGCTTTGTGAGTCCTGGTAATGCTGTCAGGATACGGCAGGTTTGCTATGGGTTCTAAATGGGCAGTGTTTGTAGTAGTTCCTAATGTGCCTGGCGGTTGGCACTGGATTATAGTAATGTAGAAATCTTTTAGTCTTTCTTTATCCATATACTCATTAAGAGGCATGTTTACTAAAAGTTAGTGTATGGTAACATTCTGCAAATATTTATGCAAATGAGGCCCCACACCAAGTCTCTGCACATGGCCCCGCACCCCCCTTGGGCCACTTCTGCCCATGTAGCACCGATTTTTGATGCTACACGTTTAGTCCCAGCACTGTAAAGATAGGCATGGGAAAACCTCGCCTATCTGAAAGGCACAGAGCACTAACTGTGTAGCATCAAAAATCAGTGCTACATGGTTAGCGCCATAGCCCACCTCCACTCTGCCCCGGAATGCCCCCAACACGCCCTGATGCTATGTGGATAGCATCTGAGTGCATTAAGGACATATCTGGGATTTTCAAAAGCAACTTCCCGTGTAGGTGCCCTTTGAAAATCCCGGATAAGGCCTTTACACGAGTAACTAGGGAAGTTACCCATGTAAAGGCCTTTGAAAATCGGGCCCACTATTCTTTGGTCAAGGGCATAACAGTAGATGCATTCCCCTGCTAGAACCTCCAAAGAAGTGCAATAATGGTACTTTGAAGAGTGAGGTCAAGGCTTGTCGACAATTCTAAGTTGGTAGAATCCAGCACAGGGGGCAGACACATTTTCTCCTTGACTTACTAGGAACTCCTGCCAAAGGCACCATTGTCACTGCCCTCTAACCACACATATTCAATGCCGGGGTCATATGTGGTCCCAGCATTGAATATCCGGGGTCATCACACAGCCTCCAAATGCCATAAAGCTAATCAGGAAGTGGCGATATTGCACCGCTACCCGGTTAACTTCCATTGGTATAACTAGGCCAGCTTTTGCTTTGCCTAGTTTTACCCGCAGATCGCTAACCAGGTAGCAGTGCAATATTGCCGCTACCCAGTTAGTGACTGTCGCCGCCCATGCCATTCCCTGATGCTAAGCGGTTCATTTGTTAGTATCGTTGTATATCCCATTGAGTGGCATTTACACGATCTACAGGTCAGTAAACCATGTAAATGCCTTTAGAATATCAGGCCCATCATGTTTCTGGCTGGGGCAGCCTCCTCTGTCAGGCTTTGCCAAAAATAATTGAGTCTCAGGATCTATTCTTCCTCAGACTGTCCGTGCCAGTTAAATCCAAGGCTATGGGCTTGATTTGGGTCAAAAGCAGCAGCAATAGGGATTGCCAGGCTTATACCATGTTGTACTCATACCTGAACAGCAAGAGATATGTCACTGTGATCAGCAGTGGATGGGGAAGACAAAGCTGATTAATGCATTGTGATCTTGCAGGGTACACTGAACGATGGGTCTGAAAGCTATAATAGGTGGCCTATTTGGAGTACCTTATAAACTGTGAGAATAGTTTTATATCACTTTATGTGGTAAGTGGGAGCCAGTGCAGAGTCTTCAAAGCTGGGATTATGGGGTTCTATTTTTTTAGTCCTGTTATGTCTAGCTGCAGCATTTTGTAGCAATTTGTTTTATGGCAAACCATTGTAAAATGAATTGCAATGATCTAATCTTGAAAGGATAAGCGCAAAGCCAGTATTTTCAGATGTTCTTGATCAAAGATGGATTTTACTGAGTAAATTTATTGTAAAGCAAAGAAGGATGATGTTATAGCTGAGGATATTTGTGGTTGGAATGTATCAAATTTGCAACCTAAGATAGTTAAATAGTCTGTTAAAGGAATGGGGTAATTGTCTATAACTGGAGATATAGTTGATAGTGGTGTATGAGAAGTTATCCACGTGGAGCATGATTCCATAATGTGCACGTCCGGCCCACAGACACATCTAAATAAAAAATGGGCCCCATTTGACCCTAATTCCGCATGCATGGGTCCAGCCGTGCCCATGGGTCCAGAAGCGGGGACATAGACGTGTTCAGTGTGGCACGCACAAACCTCGGGACACGGGTATATGCAGCAAGCAGCCTGGACATTCCTGCCCTCTGCGAATTCTGAAAACATGTATGGATCCACTGCTACCCTTCTCTGTGTGGACACACCTCCTCAGTTAAATTGTGCATCCTCCAAGCTTCTCCTCCCACTGACAGTGTGGTGCTCATACAAACTACCCATGAAAACGGATGATACAGATGTGTTGATGCAAAATAGACCATAGAAGCTAGTCCTTTGCATGATCAGAATTACAACAGCAAGTAGAAAGTGATATGAGTGTCTTGATATACCTTGCAGCAAAACATACATGGCAGTAGGAGAACATTTTAGTTGTACTTGCATTGGTCATCTCTGACAACAGTCTGTGCAATGCTATGTATGGATCAGAAAAAATCAGAAATGGTCCTCTACAGCTAAATGTCAAAGCATATCCCTGACAATAATTAGGGACCCTCAGTGCATGCACCAGTGCAAACAGCACTACTAGATGCCCAAGAGCACCAGCAGCTGTCTGTACAGATGTGCACATTTGTGAGATTGCTGCTGGTGCTGTGTGCCCTGTTGCATGCACTCATTCTGAGGGTCCCTTATCATTGGCAGGGATATGATTTGACATTTAGCCATAGAGACCCCTTTCTGATGTACCCTGGCCGATCACACTGGCAACTGGACATGCTGCGGTCATCTCTACAGACCAGTTATTGACCATGCATTGATATCCCCTCAAAATTGTGGTTGCATATATCAGATCCCCCCCATCTAACCACACACACACATGCTTTCTCTCACTTGCATTCACATAAAACATACATCTGCAGTACAGATGCCCTGTACCTCTAGAAAACTGCTGGTATAACATATTTATTTGACTGTTTTTTTATACCACTTTTCATTGGGGCAAACTTAGAACTTATTTAGTAGTAGTTAGCATATGCCATCAATCAATATTAAATAGAACAGTGGAACTTATATACATTATAATACCTTAGTGGAATAACTTATATACATTGAAGTTCTTAACAGAAGTGGTAAGTACGTTGCAATCAGGTTGACTGAATATTATGGGCAGGTACTGTGGTGGGGGGGGGGATTATATAATGTGACCAAAACGTTCATTAAATAAGTGTGTTTTGAGCATTTTTATGAATGTGGATAGGTCGCTTGTTAAGCGGAAGGTTTCACGGAGGGAGTTTGAGACGGATGGCACATACAGTTCATATGCTCTGTTGCAGGAGTACTAGGTGCTCTTGTTTTTTTCTTGTGGCATTTGTAGCATATATCTGCTGTTTTACCTCTTTGATCTACACGAATTGGTGGTCTTCAGGAGGGATTGTAGGTAGTGAGATGATTGGTTATTGATGATCTTAAATGTTAGGAGTATGACTGTAAAGTATGTGGCTGGGTAGTGACAACCAATTGAGTTGTTTGAGGATAGGAGTTATGTGTTCATACTTTGATGCGCCTTGAATTCTGTGTGCAGCAGTGTGCAATGCAGTGGAACTCACACGTCACTCTGCGTTCTTCTTTCTCGGCCCAGCCCTTTGGAATTCTTTACCATCTACTCTCCGTGCTGAGCAGTCCTTCCCACAATTCAAGGCAATGCTGAAAGCCCATTTCTTCGGCATTGCTTTTGATCTTCTCCCTGCCTATGATCATCTAACATATCCCCCCCCTTTCCTTATTTGTCTGCCCATTTCTGTTTTTCTATCTTTCCTGCGTGCCCTGTCTTCTTCACAGTCCTGTCATGACTTTGGCATTCTTTTCTTTATTGTACATCACCCTGATGCTTTAGCCTGGGTGGTTAATCAAATGTGTGAATAAAGATAAAGATTAGAGGGAGCAGAGTGGATTTTGGTAGTCCTTGGTAAATTGAATTGTAGTAGTTGAAGTGTGGTGTTATTATTGCCTGGAAAGCTGTGTGGAAGTTGGATGAGTCCAGCAGGGGGCAGAGATGGCGGAGGGTTCTGATTTTGTAGTACATTTGTTTTGTTACATTACTTATGTGGGCTTTAGAGTTGAGTTGTTGGTCAAGAATAATTCCCAGATACCCGACCTTTGTTTGTACTTGCATGTTTATGTCATTTAGAGTTATGAATGTTGGTGGTTGGAATTTGGTGTCTTTTGCTATGAATAGTGCTTTCGTCTTCTTGTAGTTTATTTTTAAGGAGTTGTTGGTTAACCTTTGGGATATTTCAGAGAAGCATTGTTTTATTCCCTCATATGTTGGTGTGCTGGTGTTGATTGGGCATATATCATTATGTCATCTGCATAAATATGGAATTGAATGTTATGTGCATGGATAATGGGACATAGTGGTTATAGATAGATGTTGAATAATAGAGCTGATAGGAGGAGGAGGCGATGGATCCCATTATGATTTACTGTTGACGATCACTAAGGTATGAATTAAACCAGTCCAGTGCCTTGTCTTGGATTCTGATGGATTGGAGTCTGTGTAGGAGGATGCTGTGGTTGATTGTGTCAAAGGTTTCGAAGATGTGGTATATCAAGAAAGTTAATAAACATAAAGGCGGCTGAGATATCTAGGAATATTAGTATATAACCTTGGTTTGGTTTTGGGGTTCCTTTTATTAGAGTATTTAGGGGAGAGGTTAGCAAGGTTTTGACACCATGGTTTGGCATAAGCTGTGTTGTTGAGGGTCAAGAGGAGCATAGTGGTCAAGGTGATCTTGGAGTTGTTGCTGAATGGCATGGAGTCCCAGGACTACTAATCTGATCTGTGTTTCTCACCCACATACAATCCCTACATCAACAGTCCCACTTCTCTGAAGACAGGAATTGATAGGGTGCCCTAGATTATCTCCTCTAGCTCACACAGACATTGTCAGCATGGCTAGAATAATCAAATTACACCTTTGAACATTTCTATAGGGCCATTTATTAATGTGTCTTTACCATATAATCTTTCCTCGCCTCTGCATTCTGCTCTTTACAACTGCATCTTGTGATCTTCCAGACTGCTGACACACTGGTTCAAAACATGGTTGTCACAGCCATTCATCTCTATGGGATGCATTGCAGAGCAGAGAAGAAACATTTCTAAGTCCTGGCCTTATTCGATGTTTCCGCTGGTATAATGTGGATGTCCATGAGAAACACACAGCACTTAAACAGGCCTTTTCTGAATATGAATTGTACGTCTCCGCTGCTGACCACGCCCAGTTCCGTCTTCTCCCACCCACATTCTGAGATCCTCGTGCTAGCACCTTGTACTTGCAGGGCCATGGGGGTTTCAGAATACAGTCATAGATGTTTTCACTAGAAAAACATCTATGCTGTTCTTCCAAAGGGCTTATTCATGTTCTGGAATGACTCCCTATAGCGCTACACTTAGATGGGTTTAATTTCAAGGACTGTTGAGCAAGCCAATGTAAAATTAAATTTAATGTATTCTTTAATGTATTGTTTAAGAGATGTTTGGGTTGTCACCATTTGTAAAATAAACTATTTGAACATTTTCTGTGAAAAAGTACCTGCTAAATTCCAAGGACTGAATTAATGTAGTTCAGATTGTTCCCTGTGGGGCACCAGATGTAAGTGGGCAACTTAGAGATATCAAGCTTTTTGTTTTTACTGCATAAGTACACTTTGCAAGGTAAGAAGAGAATCAGATATATACGGTGTTCTTGATCCCTTTGTCAGGGAGTCTATTTAACAATATCTATGAGATCAAAGGCAGCGCTAAGGTGTAGTGAAATAATAACGGCCGCTGGGTAGGTTTCAAGTTTACATCTAAATTCATTTACAGGACCCAACAGAAGAAGTTCTGTGGAATGGTTTGGCTTAAATTCAGCTTATCGAGGATGAAGTATATTTGTTTTTTCTACAAAAGTATTCAATTGTGGTTGAACTGATTTTTCAAGGATTTTGGACACAAAGGGGAGATTAGAAATGGTTTGATAATTGATTCGACTAAAGGATCTGCTGTAGGTTGTTTGAGTAGGGGGGGTCGAACTATAGCATATTGCCAGACAGCCTGCATACTCAAGTCAGAAAGGAAATGTTTTGATGATGACTTTAGTGCATGTGATAGAGGCGCATCTCTCTCTCGCATGAACATATTCTATTCCCATGTTGAAGAACAGGAACCAGAAAATAATTCCACTGTGGAAGCAATGACATTGAATGCCATCTCTGTATATTTCTAGATGATGGTAGTTTTCATACACTGTTTCAAGCCCTAGTATTACCATATTTCGATTACTGAAATGCCATTTATCAGGGATTGTCTGGATATGCAACCTGAGCTTTGTAGTTGGCACAAAACACTGCTGCTTGCAGTGGTAGAAATTCAAATTGAGGGCCCCCAAGCAAAATATCTGAAAGGGTCCCCAGCGCAGGGGGACATCCGCCTCAGAAGATATGGGAGCGGCTATAAATGGGCCCCCTTTTTCTCTGGGCCCACTACATCATAAGAGCAGGGAGTGAAAGAGTAACCTAATGGCTAGAGCCCTAGCTTGGGAACCAAGAGACCAGGGTTCAGTTCCCACTAGCACTCCTTGTGGCCTTGGGCAAGTCACTTAACCCTCCATTGCTTTAGAAAAATCCAAGTTATGAATGTCCCTATTTAATGTATGTTACCAAGTTTAATTTTAATGTAAGCCACTTTGACTGAAATGATAAAATGGTTTTTAAAAAACTATGTTAAATAAATAAAGAGCAAAATTTACGCTACTGGCTGCACATATTCTCCTTAACCAATCAAGAATGAGCAATGTCACCCCTTTGTTGAAACAATTACAGTGACTTCCTATTGCTAGTCGAGTAAAGTATAAGGTCCTACTAACTGTGTTTAAAATATCTCATACTTTGTCCACAAAGTACCTCTTGCCAATGTTACTGGAGTATACAACGTAAAGATCCCAAAAAAATGAATAGTAGGAATATACAACTTGTTATATGTCAGATATGCCATTCAAGAGGAAGAGAAACAAACTCTCCCCTCACTGTGGCAACTCCTTTTAATAATATTTTTTTAATGAAAATTACTTAACTCAAGAAAAAAATGCTGAAGTTCGCTGCTTAAGAATCCCACACTGATGTGCCACCCTTGGACCCTGCTTCAGGATTTAGGATTCAAGTTTTCACATCACACATGCTTATACAAACCAAAAGAAACCCACCATTTAAATGAGTAATGGTGTCTGACATCACAGGAGGTAAAGATGGTAAATTAACCAATCAGACACGTCCACAACACCGAACTCCCCTGAGATGATTGATCAAAATCAGAGCAGACTAGACTACTCTGATTCAAGATTCAGACCATTGGGGGTGACGGTACAAAGTTTAAATAGTCAATGTTGGTGCAATAATTTGGTGACCTCATAGGAATGATGCATGTAAGGGAGAACCCCCACCATTTGGTCTTCACTCAAACCCTCCTTGGCTATTGTTGAATCACTCAACAGCCATTCCTTGAGTGCAATAGGCTCATTTGTAAGTGCGATTAATGAGCTTGCGGGGATAATGCCTAGCTGCCAGGCAGGCAACTCCTGTGCATGTTTTAGGCTAAATGGAATGCGATCTTAAACAAATATAGTTTTGACATCATCACTCTGCTTGTTGAACGTACAACATCTGAGGAGGAAACATTTCAGAAACAAGTTATCAAACTAACTACCAAGATTAATTCTGCTTTGGATGTTACCATTATAACACCTCAATTGGAGGATATGGAGAAGCAATTATCTAGTTTTAAGGAGCACATTCAGGGTTTAAAAATCAAGAAATTCAAGAGGGACCAGCTGGACTTTAATGAAAATTGGGTTTATAAATGGATGTACCCTAGCAAGAAACCTATGACCTTTATCCTCCTATTTCTCCTCCTCCCCTTTTGAGTTTATGTAATGAACTCTGTTGTTTTTTTTTTTATTGAGTGTAAGCATTTTTCTGAATAGGTTCCATTACTAGTTGCCAGAATAGTTTTCCCAGTAGAGCACCCAGTATCTCCTTACTTCTAAATGACACTGCAGCAATATTGTGAATGCTTTCAATTAAATCTCTGTCCACTTCTTCTACCTGTGAAGGAGGTCTGTACATCAGAACACTGTTAATACATATTCTATTCCCTCTTTCCAGATTAAATCACAGTGCATCCTCCTTATCTTGTAAGTCCTGTATTGCTTTAATATTCTTAACATATAGACCACTCCTCCTCACATTTTTCCTACCCTGTCTTTCCAGAATAGATTATTGCCTGGTATAATTATATCCCAGTCATAGTCCTCCATCAACCACATCTCTGTGACTGCTACTACATCCACGTCAGCCTCTTTCATTATTGCCTCTATATCAAGGACCTTATTTCCCACATTGCGGACAGTAGTGTAAACAGTTTTCCAAATGTAATTTTTTCCCATTTCTACTGAGGTAGTTAATGTTTTACTTACCTGAGGGCTTTTATTTACCTGGGGGCTTTGTTTATCCATCCATGAACCAGTCTTCACTCCTTCTTTGATAGGTGGAGGCAAGATCATCCCATGGACCAGGAAGCTGAAAGGCTCTCAGTGATACCATCCATGCAGACATGCATTTATCTTCAGTATTGGTCTTTACTGTCGGCAGGGAGGATTAAGGAGAACACCACTGGTGCACCTGTCTGCTTCACCCTTTTGTTTAAATGCCTCCATGGCATAAATGCACAAGAGAAAAGCCTCATTCAACTGAAAGAAAGCTCTGCAAAGAGGGGATGAAGGTGAAAGGGGATAACAAATGCAATGTGTGCCTTTGAGTCAATGCTGACTCCCAGAAATCCAGCAGCCCCAGGGTTTTCTTGGCAGTGTGACCAGAAGTAGATTGCCAGGCCTTTCTTCTGAGGCAATGGAGGGTTAAGTGACTTGCCCAGTGCCACAAGGAGTGCTAGTGGGAATTGAACCCTGTTCTCCAAAGGGGTGGGGGGGGGGGGAGGATAGATTCAAGAGTAATTTGAGGAAATATTTCATTATGGAAAGAGTGGTAGATGCATGGAATAACCTCCAATGGAGGTAGTAGAAGATGACTGCATCTGAATTCAAGAAAGATTGGGACAAATAGAGGATCTTTAATGCCAAAAAGGAACTGTAAAGCTTAGTAGTTGATATGGAAGGGCAGAACAAACATCAAATAAATAACATCAACTCAATAAAAGAAATAAAACAATAAAAAGAAAACCATCAAAAATTATACATGATAAAAAAGAATAGTTTTCCAGTCAAAGACCTTAAAAAACCTTACCTCATCTGCATCCAATCGCATTGAAACTAGCCACCAGCAATTCACCTAAGTAACTGCAGCTCAACTTGCAGAAGGAGGCTAACAGAATGGAAATGCTTGCTTAAATAAATATGTTTTCAGTTGCTTTCTTGTCTGTGACCACCAGTGTTCCAGCACTCTTACTATATTCTTCCTCCTTACTCTTGTCTCCTGGTAGTGATCATTAAAGGCCCAATATTCAGTGGCAGTGGCTAGCGCTATTACAACAGCTAGCCACTGAACTCTAAACCCAGATATTCAATGTCGGGGCATTTCCAGACACTGGCTTTGAATATCTTGGTTGGCAGGTGAAACAAGAAGCTAACTGGGCAGTGGTGATATTCAGCCATTGCCTGGCTAGCTTCTGTGACAAACGTTAGGACAGTAAAAAATATCAGGAACTGGAGCCACAACCATAGTGTCCCAAGAGTTATTGGAGTGAGGCATAACGATCTGGTATTCCTGGGAGGCTGAAAAGAGCATTTTGTCACCTCAGGGAGAACCTTATGCAAAAGATCTCATGTTTTGTATGGCTGTGTGGCCAGAAGGTTACACTGGTATATCTCAACCAAAAGTTTCAAGAGCGTTCACAAAAGAAGGATAAAAAAAACCTGTTGGCATATCATCCAGTATCCCTCCCTGCTTAACCAGCTTATGGCATTCATGGAGACACAAAACACTACAGAAAAAAAAAGCATTGCCACAAGGCAGATGGCAGCAGCTGCCAGCATGCCTTCTACTGCAAACGAGTGAAGACTTGATGTGAATGCTAGCTTACTGGTTTGTTTTAGTAGCATTAGTGACATGCCTGTACCAGTAGAGGCTCAAAGTGCATTCCTTACCGCATGTGCTCCGTCTCTGGACATTATGTTCTTAATGGCCGTCTGCCAACAGCACTGTTGTAATGAGGAAAGTAATTACAGGATAGTTAGGTGAAGGCTGTTCTTTCATGCGTCTTATAATATCACCTTTCCAGTAATATGGCAATAAAGATTAAAAGAGAGGAAAGGGATGAGCCTCGGTTTCTGGTTTATAGACCTGAGAATAGTCGTAGTTGACTAAATGAACAGTGAAACAGCATAGGAAAGTACAGGTAAGGGCAGGTCCAGGAGAAATGCTGAGTGCAGCACAATGCAACGCAATACAGAACTGTCCAAACCAACAGAACGCAACGTTACACAGGCCAACAGGATACAAACAAGCTATTTTATTCACTATTTGATCTTCACTGACTATTTAATGAGAACAACAAACTTAAATGTTTCAAATTTTAAATGCCTTTTTTAGACGACGGCTTCTCTCTGCCATCATGATCCTCTGCCATGATTAAACAGAAATGTACTGGTATTCTCAGACCAAACACAGAAATGCCTTACAATAAATGATAAACAGAATCTAGGAGGAGATTTGGAAACATGGATTGTTTCATTGTCTTATGAGAAGGAAATTAAATGGCGACATTTGTAGGTTCTTCATTTATCATGGCAATCTTTGGGGCCCTTTTACTAAAGGAATTACTGCATGGCTGTGCTAGATGTTAATGCACATGCTAATTCCCGTGCTAAATGCATGGGGGAGGAACATCTTGCAGTTAACACACAGTAACCTACTGCACAGAGGGGCCCTTTTACTAAACTGCATTAGGGGTTTGCATTTAACATGTGATTAGTGAAAAACGTAGCTTTCAGTAAGAACAAAACCTTCATGGTAAACTGTCGAGGATGTGACCAGCATGTTCCCGACAGTTAACATCTGGATGCATATCCCTAATTTATGGCGTTATTTATGGGGGGGTGCACTTCTCCACTTATTGAGGTGGAGGTAAATGCACCCACGCTAATTGCAGCATTGACAGCGTGCAATATATCCCCCCATGCTAACTACAGTGTGCTCACCATGCCCACTCTCTGCCCCTAACCTGCACATTCAGCATCCTAAACACGCGATTGGCAGTTAACACATGACAATTTTTGCACTACTTGTCATGCCTCTGCAGTAACTATTACCATGGGCCTGAGCATGTAGTTAGTATGTGCCAAATCGTGCATTAACCGCATAGCACACTTTAGTGAAAGGGCCCCATAAACTGTTAATGCAGCAGATAACTGCATTGCAGATAACACAGATGCTCCGTGTTAACGTGCAATAAGTGTATTGTCTCTGTGTTAACTATATCGGAAGATGCTGGGTACACCCCAAATGGTTAAGGCAGAGACACTGCAGTTGCTGTGCCTTAAACTTTGCAAGTAACATGCAGTAATTTTAGCAAAATTTTAGTGCACTTTTGTAAAAGAGACCTTTTGTGTAGGGTGATGAAAATGAAGCACAATAAAATTCCGAGGACATAAAAATTCACTTTGAAAAACAAGTGGAATGCCCCAATACCTTTAGCCTATTGTTAGAAGCATGCAGTGACTCGAGATCTCAAGGTATATTATAAACACAGACACTGACCAGTGGATTTCTCATAATACTCTGTGCATATTGCTTGAAATCTTGCAAGTTGAAAATGAAAATCGATCAAATAAATGAAGAAAATCAGAACTGAAAAGCTGACTTTGCAAAACCAATATAACTTGTTCATGTTTTAACTCCCTGGGCAAAGGAACTATTTTTTTCTTCCAAAAAATAAACAAATGTGTGTGTTGGGGGGTGGAGTTGCAATTGGCCTGAGCTTCGTTCACAGCACAGATCTTTAGCATTCCAAAAACTCATTTATCTTCTTAGTCATCCATGGCTTGGGAATCAGAATTTCTCTGGTCTTAGAGAACAGACCTTTTATGTTGAGGCTATGAATACCTTACTGTCACGGTAAAGGCAGAGGAGAAAAGAAATGGGTGAAATTCCAGCCAAAATGATAAGCCTAATTGATCGCACTCTACATGAGCCAAGTGTAAGATCTCACATCAATGACAAATGAGTTTTTAAATCAATAAAAAAACATCTCTTAGGTTAAGCCTATCAAAAAAAATGTACCCGCTTATCTTTTCCTGTGCCGAATCCATAGCATCCAAAAATTCATTCTTTCATCATCCAAGTTGTAGCTGTCTACCCACCCCACGTCATGTTAGTGGTGTACGCTCTTTCCACACTTATATGCCATCTGGTGCGGTGTTATACAGTGTATGACTGAGGATGGCATTCTGAGTGTTGGCCATGGCTACTTTCACCATGCAACTGAGAGGGACAGGGCTATGATAGGGTCTAAAAGCCATGCCCTTCAATGCTACATACTTTATATGTCCACAGCAAGCAGTACATACAACAATGTACATTGGGAGTGGGTGGTCCCAGGGTGTAGGGTGTGGAGGTGTGGCTTGCACACATCCCATCACCACACCCACAGCAATACACATTCATGAAAAGCCCAGATATCCATAGATGTGTGCTGGTTCCAACCCACCACAGATGTAGTAACCTGTAGAGAGACATACAAGTGGGGAAACAATCAATGGTCAAGCAATGAGCCTGGTGCAGGGCTAGGGGACAGGACCCAACTAGTAATAACTACGGTGGCAAATGTTCATGCACCCCCGTAGCAGAAGGTCCAGGGAATAGCCTATATGTCCCTTGAAGGCCCTTCGCAAATTCTATGATACATCTTTAGCAATAGTTGGTTGCTTTTAGGAGAAGTGTCTGATCACTGCAGCCAAGCTGTGTGACTATGTGTTTGGGGAGAAGGGCAAAGTTGTGAGCGAGACAACTCTGTGTTGCATTGTTAGATGCTAACAATGGTTTCTCTGATTCTCTTGCAAGTGGTGAGCTGTAACAGGGGCAAGTGGGACTTTAGGGAGGGGTGTAAAAGGACTTTTAGTTGTGTTTTATGCCTGTAAATATATGTTTATCAGGGCCCCACAGCCCATTTTAACATGAGGAGTGGAGGAGTGGCCTAGTGGTTGGGGCAAGGTACTTCAGGCCAGAAGGTCAGGGGTTCAAATCCCACTAGAGGACAGCAACCTTGGGCCAGAAGGACTGGGGTTTCTAGTCCCACAGGTGCTCCTTGTGGTCTTGGGCAAGCCACTTAACCCTCCATAGCCCATGTTCCCTGTAAAATAGTTATCTCCAAGTTATTATGCCCTGTTCAATGTAATTTCAGTTTGTTCAATGTAAACTGCACTGATGCAGAATAGCATGGTATATAAGAGAATATAAATAAATAAATAAATGTACATAGGGACAGAGGACCTGAGTCTCCACATCATTGGCTTTCCACTCTCATGTATACTGTTCACTCATGTCATCCATTTTGGTGTGGACCTGTCTGTCTCTGTCATGAGGTTCTACTGTGCTTAGACCTTAAATAGAAATAATACCTACATTGACATCTGTATCCTACCTCCCTTCTTCATGTGTGCATGTGTGGTGCATGGTATATTGCCAACCCTCATACATGATATGCTGGTGATGTCCTCAGCACATGCTGTGGCACAGAGGCTGCCGAATGGGGATCCAGTTGCTGTGGGCTGCTGCAGGCTGGATGGATGAGCAGCCAATGGCAGTCCACTGATATGATGACACCTAGATAGACATTGAAGCTCCCGACCCAGAACACTGTCAGCCATGGTTTGGCATGGACAACCGCTGGCACTGGAGCCATGTTTTGCAGGGTACCATGTGGTAGATGTGGAGCTGTGGTGTGCAACACCAGACATTGTGTGAATGCTGGCATAGGTGTAGGTAGGTCCCCATCAGGCCTGTTTCTGTATATCTTTGTCATTTCCCACTGGCCACCTCTTCGCCAGATTGACCGGTGGATGAGAGCAGTAGCTGTATGCTATGGGGAGGGGGAGGAGGGTAGGGGGATGCGGCTTTATGTGAGGGTTTGTATGTATGGGTTGTGCTCCTGGGGGGTGGTTGACAGCCACATAGCTCTGTGTGAGAGAGGACTGCTGTGCATGAGGTCTCAGGTCTTTGTAGTAGCCATGTGCTTGGCCAGGACTCTCCAGATTGCCATGTGGTAGCTGAGGCTGGTGCAGCCAACTAGACTCCCATGCTGGACATACAGATGCTTATGTTCCCCAGGGCAGGGCCATTTTGCACAGGTTGTAGTCACAGAATAATAGAGAAATGCATTGCTACGTTGGTGGGTTGTACCCATGCAAATATAACACTGGACGCATTTTGCCAAAATCATATCCCTTTATTACAGTGGACACCTGGGCAACTTATCATTGTATATACATGACACATGCACATGGTAATGCCCCACTCTCTACACTCCCTCTTCTGAATGGAATGGCTGCAGCACAGATGCATGCCATGAGCTGCTATATGGCTCTAACCGTGGCATATATCTCCATTTTCAGGCCTTCCATATGTAAGACCACAAGGTCCTGTGCCCCAGTGACCATGCAAAGCCCTGCTGCACCTACCATCACAGGATTGTGAAGACCAGCAGAACCTCAGGGTCCACAAAGGCCCTGGGACCTCATAGTGATGCAACTGGTACAGCATGAAGGCAGACTGGACAGGCAGGGTCACCGATTGCTGCAATGGTTCTCCATTCTGTCCCTTCCCATATCCCTCCTCTCCCTTCTCCAATCCCCTCCCCTTCTGAACTTTGTGTGGCTTGTGTGCCAGTCCTCTTCCTCTGTAAAATCTGGTGGGAGTCAGCTAGTGTCCTTGCAGCCTCAGGATATAGCTCTGGGCTGCTGGTCATCCCGCCCCTGCTCTTCAACAAAGGTAAAGACTACATCAGGACATTCTTTCTCCTCTCATTCCTTCCTCTCCAATATGGCCACCATCCATTCTGTGGAGCCACTGCTGCTGCTTCTATCAGCCTTGGTGGTGGTGGCAATTGTAGTGGCAGTGTCTCCAGAGCTCTCTGCAACAGCCAAGCAGATAGTTCCTGATGTGCTATGCAGCAAGAAGGTGTGTTACAGGGATGCACACATTACAGTTGTGTTCTCCCTATCCCCTTGCACTAGCTGCTATATATGCCTCCTGGCCCTGACTTGTTCAGGTGTGGACCATAGCAGTTGTGGCATGTTACAGGAGTGCTGTTCCTCTGTTTCTCAACATAATATGTGGAGAGGGGGATATAGCTGAAGTGCCACACAGCATATCATTGTTAGGGCCCCTTTGGGTTCCTAACTTCCACATGTAAGTCTATTGTCTTTATGACAACAACATCTATACCTGGTTGGTATTATCTTTTGCTATGGCACCCAACCAATGCACATCTTGCCACCACTGCAATCCCCTGCTGTATCATTGTTCATTATTTGGCTGTTGCACCCCCTCCTAACCAATGCTGCCCTCATGACATCTGATACCTTTGTATCAGGGAAGCCAGTACACACTAGGTCCATCATGTATTGTACTTCCTGCAAACAGTATCTCATACACAGTTGTGCCCTACATATGTGCCTGGATGCTGACAGTTGCGCCTGCACAGTGCTCCTGTGTTCTACCTTCTCAATCCACCACATCTCAGCATACTGACCCTGCTGGGTCCCCTATACCATCTCTGTCCATGTGGTCCCTCCTGTGAGCCCCAAGGACTTGATAATACCCCACCCCCAGCTGCTTCCACTCCATATGTTTTCTGATACCATGTTCTGTTGGTTACATCTTGGGCTGTCTTTTCACTATATGCCTGCAACTATGCAGGGCTCTTTGCTGCATGGCACCATTAAAACCTATGCCTTGACTGATCTGGCAGTGCATATGTTGCCCCAATATGCCACCTCATATTGTGAATGCAAGTTATTGTCATGCATCTCATAGCTTTGTGCATGGCAGATGACAATCTCGGTTTCCCTCCCTAGTGTGCATGACTTACTTTTCTGCTAAGATGCAGACAGCAGTCCAGCAGCGAGATGGGGGCTTTCCAGTCTTTTGCATTGAGTGTCACATGTATGATTTTCTCCCAGTTGGTGAGAGGTCTTACGTGTGCACTAGGTGCAAGGAGCTCTTTGCTCTCAGGGAGCAAGTCCATTCTCTAGAGGTTAGAGTAGCAGACTTGGAAAACATAAGAAAGACAGAGAGGTACATAGACGAGACCTACAGGGATATAGTCCTGAAGTCCCACCTCCAGTCTGGCAGTGCTGTAGCAAAGTGCAATCAATGAATAAGTCCAGGAGTCGATTGACAGGGTCCAAGTCAGTTTATTGTGCACAAGGCCCAGTCAGTCAAAGCTTCAAAAGGAACTGAGCAAAAGTTTATACAGAGTCATAACTTTTTATACCTCTTTTTCAGTTTGATACATGAAAGCTTTCTATTGGTTTTCACTCGATACATGCAAACTTCTCATTGGTCTTACATTCCCTGCACCTGTCCAATTATAAATCCCTCCGGAGCCTAGCAACCGGCCCCCTCCTTTAGGATTGCTTGAACAATGGTACAGTTCTTAATTCTACTTCAAGGCTAACCTTGGCTTCAGGAATGCATATTCTGAAACATTTCTGTTCTTTCACACACAAGAAAATAATAGAAGACTTATGAATTCATGAAAACTTCTTATTAAGCATTTTAAAACAGTTTTCTTATTTTTCACAGATTTTTGGTTCTTTTCTAGTTATATTGGGAGTTAGGATCCAGGCCTAACTTACAGGCCTTTCATAGTAGCAGGCCATGCTAGGCCATAGCCTACCTCATTCCCCCCTTTGATTATTCTCACCCGCAAGTGAGGAAGGGTGAGAATTAAATCACTCATTAGTTAATTAACACATTATACTGGTGTAATGGCATTGTAGCAGCAGAGCGCAGACAAACCAATGATACCAGGAGTCTGTTCAGAAGGTCCAAATCATTTATTTGTGCACAAGACTCAAGCAGAATCACATTCAAAATGGCTGAGCAATGGCTGTTAGTAAAACAACAACTTATATACTTTTCTTGTCCATTCTAGGTATAGGCAAACTTCTCATTGGTCCCGGTAACCCCTTTCACCCCATCTATTGGTCCCGGTAACATTACGTAGTCATCCAATTAGGACTTTGGTCTGGGCTCAGCATCTGCTTACCCCCCTTCTAGTCCCATTTACAATGGTCAGTTCTTCCAACTTTGATACTTCTCTCCTCCAAGGTCACTTAGCTAGCTAGAACATGTGTAAAAGCAGGGCACTGTAACCTTTCTTACAGCAAGTTAATTAATTCCATAGAAGCTTCTCACATCCTTATCAATACCAATTAGAGCTGTTTTCTGTCTTTTCTAAGTTTCGTTTCTGCTTAGCTATGTTCAGTTAAGCTGAGTTAAGTTTCAATTCTACGGTGTCATCATTCAGGGGTGTTTTCATTCCTCTGGGCCTAACTACAGGCTTCATTTACAGGTCAAACTACTTAGGCCTGTCTGTTTAGTTCAAGCAGCATGGATCATAGGCCTTCGCCTACCACATTCCCCCCTTTGATTATTCTCACCCGCAAGTGAGAAAGGGTGAGAATCAAATCACATAATACTACGTAAAGGTATCATTCTGTGGTATAGGGTAGTAGTTTCACATAGCTAGTAGCTTTGTAGCTGCCTTACGCTCTACAGTGTTATTAATAACTGAAGTTATCATTCACAAGCAAAGTGGCAAGAAACAAGGGAGCAACAAGCAGATAGTCAGAGTCCATAGTTTGGCAAGAGTGGGAAAAAGAACTAAAGGAGTAGAAGGTTCAGGAGCATTTATGCTGGACCACCAAGATGTCTTCTTTGCTGTGCTGTTGTAAAACTTCTGATTTAGACAGTCCAGCTGTCCAATCTTCATAGCAAATTGTGGTCCGGTGCGAACAAAACACAAACTGTCAACAATGGGGTGGGCCAATACCCACTCACTAGTAGAATTATGTAAATTAGTCTGATTGTAGGGGATGGAATAATTCAGTTCTTGAGCCTCCCCAGGCCACTGATCTCCCATCTTGGTTCCTCCACAAAGAAACAGTCATAAATGTGGAGACTAGATGCTACTGCTTCGGCAAGTTCAAGAAACAAGTTCTGGGAGGCATGAAGAACCTTCAGCCCAGTTCGCGTGGTACTTATACAGGCTGCACAGGGTGGTAAAGCAAAAGTCATTTCAAAGCACCCCAAGGCTGCTGCCAAAATAAAGCAATAATAAGAATTCATAATGGGCATAGGCTCTGGAAAGTTGGTGGAACTGTCGGCAACAAATGTAGAGTTGATTGTAGATCCTCAAGCTTCTGCCATACGTAGACCTACCAGCTTTGTGGCAGGAGTAGGGCTGTAGATCCCAAAGTATCACTGTCCTCTGGGATGTCTCAGGTTCTTAAAATATCATAGTACAGTCTCTCAGGCTATTATTGCCTCCTTAGAGCAGTTCACTTTTTAGGAGATCAAAACAGTTTTGTTCTCAGAGCATTTGAACACAGTCTCTTAGACTCAATTTCTTAACACAACAGAGTCTATTTCTGTTGATTGCAGCTTTCTCCAGATGCAAGGCTTACCTTCAGATAAACAGACAGTCTTGAAATAGTGCAGTTTCTGAGGGACCAATAAGTCTTAGGTCCGTGGTTGTTGTCGTAGGGTGAGGCGCAATGGAGTCTCAGGATGCTGTACAGTAGTCCAGTGATCAGGTTCAGAAGCAGTTGCTGGCTTTACTCGACTATGATGGATCCAAAGTTCGAATTCTGCGACTTTCACTGCAGTTGGAGTTGACAGGATGACAACATAGGGTCCCTTCCAATGCAGGGCTAACGGTATCCTTCTCCACTCTTTGATCCACACCGAGACTCCAGGCTTGAAAGGATGCAGGGGTTCAGGCAAATTGATGGGTGATCAATTTTGTACCCAGGTATGAAGACTCTGCAAAACAGAACTTAAAACCAATAGTTCATGTCTGATAATTTCAGATCCTATCTGTCTCACATCTCCTTTTATTCCCTATAAATAGGCTACAGATTCTCAGAATCTCAAAAAGGGGGAACTCCTAAAGACTTAGCAGGGGCTAAGTATATCCTAAGAAGGGCTATAGGAAGAACCTGGGGCCACTTCAGGTAAACCTCTTGGCAAAGTTTGGACAACTAAGATTTCAAGGTTCTATTCATACATTCTACTTTTCCTAAAGTTTTGAAAGCTGTAGGTAGTATGCACCTGATAATGTCAATATCTTGGAGCCATACTAAATGGACTTGCTTCCTAAGGTTATCCACCCTCATTATTTGTACAGGGTCCCATGTGCATGCAAGGTTGTAAGGGCATACTTGAAATCTGGGTACACATTTAGACAGAGCCCTTTTCCTATTGTTAGTGCTCTAGTGAGGGCTATCAGTTCAGCTTTTTGTGGTCAAGTTTCTGGGGCCAGGGCTGAGGACTCAACTACCAAATCAGGGGTCACCACTGCATATCTAGCACAACAATGTCCATTGATGATGAAACTGCCTTCAGCCACAAAGAAAGTCTGTTCAGGGTTCTCCAGAGGGACATCAGTCAAATCCAGGCGGCTTGAGAATACAGTGTCCATAATTTCTAAACCATCATGATCAGGGGATCAAGACCAACTGATAACAACATAGCAGGATTCAAAGCTTGACTGACCTTCAGTTGTATCTGGGAGTTTTCACGCAACATACTCTGATACTTCAACATTCGTAGATTTGTTAGCTAGTAGTTTCCTTTGTGTTTCATATTGGTTAGAACAGAATGTGGTGCAGTAACTGGAAGATTCTGTCTCACAGTGATCTTGTTAGTTTTGCTCACTAGGAAGGCTGTAGCTGTAACAGCTTCTCAAATAAGGTCCAAGGGATTGAGTCAAAACTCCTAGAACATTTTCTTGTGACTCATGAACATAGAGACTGAAAGGTTTTCTGGACATCTGGTAGGCCCAGAGTTGGCGATAACATCAGAGCGGTTTTCAAAGATTGAAAGGCTGCATCCTGTTCAAGTCCCCATTCCAATGGAGACTTTTCCATTTCTTTGGTAGCTTGATACAATGGTTTTGCTAGCAGCGCAAAATTGGGGATCCATATACAACATACTCTGTGGCACCCAAGAAGGCTCTCACTTGCCTCCTGGTGGTTGGAGCAGGAATACTGCATACAGCTTCTTTGCATTCTGGTCCCAGGCGTCGAATTCCGCTGGACAACTGGAATCCTAGGTATTTAACTTGTTTGACATAATTGCACCTTAGCTCTTGAGACTTTGTATCCAGCCTCATTAAAAAGGTGCAAGAGTTCACTGGTGGCTTGTAGACATTCACTTTCTGAGTTGGTGGTTATGAGCAAGTTGTCCACATATTGAAGTAGAATTCTTTCTCCTGGAATTACTGGATAACTTGTCAAATCTTTTGCTGAGTGAGGTGAGTTCTTGAATCCTTGAGGTAATCTTGTCCATCGTGGGGTATAGGGTAATATCGCCACATAGCTAATACTTTCGCAGCTGCCTTCCGCTCTATAGTGTTATCAATTGATGATGTTATCATGCGTAAGCAAAGGGGTAGGAGACAAGGGAGCAATAAGCACATGGCTAATATGAATAGTACGATCAACATAAGGGATTTTAGACCACCAATCCAAGAAAACAATGAACCAAACCACCCATCCATCTTTAAACTGTGCCAGGTCTGGACAGGCACAAATGTTTGCTCTCTCATCTTGTGGTAGCCAAGACCTATAGACTAGGCCATAAGCCTGAACCTGAAAAATGACAGGCTTAAGAACCAAGCCTGGATTTCAGTAGTGCTGAGACATAAAATTAAAAAGACAGAATTAAATGCTGTTTTAGAATGAAATGCTGCTATTGCAAAGTTTGCACAAAGTGAATACAATGCCTGTATGTTAAATCGTTACTCCAGAATTGTTACTTACACATTTTAGGAGCTAGATATGACCTTGATGTAGAGAAGTAACCAGGTTTGAACCAAACCATTGTTCATTTAGCTGGAGAAAGCAGAGCAAAGGGCATAGACCCTGATTGGTCAAATTCAGGGAAATGTCAGACCAATAGAAAGTTTGTAGAAATTAGCATGAGACCAATGGAAAGTTTTCATGTATCAAGCTAGAAAAGCGGTATAAAAAGTTATGTTTCTATGAAGAGCTCCGCTCAGTTACTTTACAGCTTTGACTGACTGAGCCTGTGCACATTAAACTGGTTTGGACCCTGTAAATTGACTCCTGGATTTATTCATTGACTGCAGCTTGCCGCTACATTTCTTGGTGCGTTGGGCCGGGAAGTGCGAGTGGTGGATGGTATTCAAGTGAATAATCCACGTAATTCGCCTTGAGGAATGGTCCGGTTGGAGCCATGTCTGTCCGACTGCAGGGGAAGCCTCAGGGCGCCGCCGATCACTTTGTATCGGAGAGGGTTCTGCCTGCCTCGGCAGGCCATCGGGTCCCGCTGGTCAACACCTCCAAACCGGGGGAGTCCAGGGTCCAACTCAGAAGCTGGTGTGGTATCGGGGACCGGATCCGGTGAGTATAGAGTTTTTGTATTATTAAGTCAGACAGTACTGGAACCTGGAACCATATGGTAATGGGAAAAATGGTAAAAGGACACTGATCACGTCCGGAGCGGTCTGAGTACTCTTGCAAGGGCTATTAAGAGCGCAAGAGGAAACTACTGACTCTTTCTGGTAATAAAATCATGATTAACGGTAATGGTAAAATTTTGGTAAGCCTAGATAGTCAGGATTGGGCTTTTGGGAAATGAAATTGTGTTTGTGTGTGAGATGTGTGAGTGATTTCTGTTGTCTGTTAAAACCACGTTTCCCTTCTGGTATGATGTAAGATTATTCTGTTGGGTAATTTGTAGAACAGTTTACCGATTAAGAAATAGTATTAAGCAGAACAGAAGACAGAAGGAAATAAACTCATGCATTCCAGTTGTTTTTCCTTTTGCACAGCATGAAAACTGGCTAGGGGAGTGAGAAGGGGCGTGTCTGGAGAATGGAATGTATAGTAGCTGTTAACCCTGTAAAGGCTTAATTTCAGCATTCTATAGCTGAGTTGATCTGTGCTTATTTCAGGAAAATTGTACCTGTTTTATTCAATGTGTTTAATAGTGATGTTCCTTCTGCTATGGTCATGTATTATATATCATGTAATAGGAATGTTTAGTCAGAATTTTGAATCCCGATAGTTTTGGGCTTAAGCCTAGGAAAGGGTTAAGTTCTTATTAACCCCGTTCGAGTTTCTGGACTTGTGCGGACCAAGTGAGATAGGTATAATGCAGTTGTGGGCTTAGCTTTGTTTTGTGTTTATGTTCAAAATCTTCAGTAAGCACTGTAATAGTTTAAATAGGCAGTGATAGAAAAATTCAGGAAACTGCTTTTGTTTTCCCTTTGTCCTATGAAGTATTTATTTATTTATTTTATTTAACTGCATTTATATCCCGCTTTTCACCGGGTCAAAGCGGTGTAACATATAACATAGGGGGGGGGGCAATTTTTTTTTTTTGGGGAGGGGCCATCACCAAGGGGCAACAATTAATGATTTAGGTAGACATGGACATGTATACGGTCATGTAGATAGGGTGGTATTTCTGTTCAGAGATGTTCACGGAATAGGATTGTCTTGAGCTGTTTCTTGAATGATGTGATGTCAGCGTAGAGGTTAAGAGCCATTCCGAGCCAGTAGTACCAGATTGCGACACGAAAGTGATTTAAATCCTGAGTGAATAAGGAGTTCATCGTGTTTGAATTCTAGTTCCTGATATACTGCGGCAAGCACCTCACAGAAGACATGCTTATTGTTAATAAAAATAAAATGAGGAAAAAAGTGTATATGCATTCCAGATATCCACCTACTTTATTGAAAAAGGATCCGGAATGTCTTTTGAATATCTCCTTCCTAAACTGTAAGATTTAAAGTACTTTCTTTTGCAGAGACGCTGTTCAGCTTAAGTGCGGATTACGGCTGGCAGTTAGCTTCCATGCCAAGTATTATCATTCCAGTCATAAGTAACAGATATGTGGTCGTCATGTTCGGTTCTTTCTATTGGAATTGTTGTTATCACATGTTGCAAAATAATAGTTTTATATTTTAAGGACTTTATCTAAATTGTTCCTGTTTAGAATGAGCACACACACATCTATTATGCTTATTGCAATCAATCTATGCTTATGTTTCCAGCCTACCCTTTGTTTACAGCAATAATATGTTTTTTTTAAATAAGTGCACCCAGAGGAATATTATTGTAGTTCTGATTCATAGTCCATAGGAAAATGCAGCCTGACTGGCCGCCCCCTCTGTCTGTTGTTAACTACGTCACCATGGGGGGAGGAAGGGGGGTCAGAGTCCATGCAGATTTCAGTGTTATGTTAGTTGCTTCCTGGCCTTGTAGTTCCCTGATCATTTCCCCTACATAGGATTCTTGGTTAAATGTTTGAGAGAGAAAAGAAAAAAAAAATCCTGCCCGTTTATTATCTTTATAGGCCAGTTCCCTCAGCTCTGCCATCATCCCGGGCAGAGCCTGGAGTAAGGGGGGGGGGGGGATACCTCCCTGCAAATGTCACTAGCCACCTCCGCAGCAGGAGAAGAGAAGCCCCGGCACAGTTAAAAGTACCGATGACACTACAAGCAGGGATTTATTTGCTAGTTCAGCCTGATTGCCGTATGCCTTCAGATGTACAACTACCAGTAAAGAGAGGGTCACGCAATCCCATTGCTCTAGGCCCAAAACAGATCTTCTTGCTGATACTTTAGTTGAATAATGTGGAGGAGGTTTTCCTAATCGAAGGAGCAGAGGAAGTGAAAGGGGTCGTGAAAATGATGGCCCCCACTGGGTGCGAGTCAGTGCACCCATTGCAGAGAAGAAGGACATTAAAGAAGTGAATGCCCGTATCTTAACTCCACCCCAAGAGGGGAGGAGGGAGTACTTGATTTAAAAAAAATAAATAAATAATAATAAACCGAGCACAGTGTTCCAGCAAAGAGAGGGAAGCAGCCATAGAGTGAGTGGCAGCCAAAGAGGGCTAAAGCATGGATGAAGACTAGGCCAAACCGGACTCCAAGTTTCCCTGGGTCCCCAGGAGTCAGTCTGAAAATAGGGGACCAATATATGGACTTTATGGGGAATACAGGAGCAGAATACTAAAGCCAGTAGCCCCTTTGTTTTCTTGATGCATCACCATTGTCAGAGCTACTGAGGCTAAGGCCACAAAGCCTCTCCTGCAGAACCACATGTGTGGACTAGGGGGACAGAAAATAACGCACCAGCTCTTGTATATGCTTGAGTGTCCAATTCCACTTCTGGGCCGAGACATGCTTGTTAAGCTCCAGGCCCAAATATCTTTTGCAGAAGGGGGAGAAATGCAAATGACTGTGAACCCAAAGCCTGCTGGATTGATGGTGCTGACTGTTCCCCAAGAAGAAGAATAGCGGTTCTATAGTGCATCTCCAATGAAGCCAGCTAGTTCCTGTATACCCACCAACCTCATAGCCCCATCTGAAGTATGGGCAGAAGATAATCCACCTGGCCTAGTGAAGAACATAGCCCCTGCCATTGTCACCCTCAAGCTAGGAGTGGAACCAGTGCATGTGACCAGCCATTGAAGGAATTCACCACCATCTGATGAAACTGCTGAAGTATGGACTTCTCAAGGAATGTCAGTCACCTCGGAACACCCCTTCTTCTCCCAGTAAAGAAGCCTGGGACAGGGGATTATCGCCCAGTACAGGACCTGAGGCGAGTAAATGATGCAGTTAAAACTATCCACCCTGTAGTACCAAACCCTTATACTCTCTTGGGACTGATCCCCGCTGAGGCTGCTTACTTTACCGTTTAGGACCTGAAAGATGCCTTTTTCTGTGTGCGCCTAGCCCCCACCAGTCAACTTTTGTTTGTTTTTGAATGACAAGACCCCACGACAGGAAGGTGGGGCCAACTCACCTGGACTAGATTACTTCAAGGATTCAAGAATTCACCTACTCTCTTCAGTACTATTTTAAATCAAGATCTTTCCAGCTACTATGTGAACCCAGGAGAAAGGGTTCTTCTCCAGTATGTGGACAGCTTGCTCATAACCACCAACTCAGAAAGTGAATGTCCACAAGCCACCAGTGAACTCCTGCACTCTATTTAATGAGGCTGGATACAAAGTCTCAAGAGCCAAGGCATAATTATGTCAAACAAGTTAAAAACCTAGGATTCCAGTTGTCCAGCAGAATTAGACGCCTGGGACCAGAACGCAAAGAAGCTGTATGCAGTATTCCTACTCCAACCACCAGGAGGCAAGTGAGAGCCTTCTGGGGTGACGCAGAGTACTGTCGTATATGGATCCCCAACTTTGCTCTAATTGCAAAACCACTATATCAAGCCATCAAAGGATTGGAACAATCTCCATTAGAATGGGGACCTTAACAAGAAACAGCATACAAGACTCTGAAGACAGCCCTGATGACATCACCAGCCCTTGGACTACCAGATGTACAGAAGCCATTTCGTCTATATGTTCATGGACCACAAAGGAAATTACTGGTTCACCAACTCACGAATGCTAAAGTACCAGAGCATGTTGTGTGAAAATCCTCGATTGCAATTGATGGTCAGTCAGGCCTTAAACTCAGCTACACTGTTACCAATTGGAACTGACCCTCCTGAACATGACTGCATAGAAGTCATGGATACTGTATTCTCAAGTCGACCAGACTTGACAGATGTACCTTTTGAAGATCCAGAACAAACTTTCTTCGTGGATGGAAGCAGTCTTGTAGTCAATGGACATCGTTGTGCTGGATATGCAGTAGTAACTCTGGATCTTGTGATGGAATCATCAGCCCTAGTCTCAGGAACATCAGCACAGAAAGCAGAATTGATAGCACTCACAAGAGCACTAATACTGGGAAAAGGACTCTGTATAAATGTATACACAGATTCTAAGTATGCATTCACAACATTGCATGCTCATGGAGCCTTGTACAGAGAACGGGGATTGATAACTTCAGGAGGAAAATCTATCAAATATGGCCCAGAGATATTGACATTGTTAGATGCTGTATGGGCCCCTGAGCAAGTTGCAGTTATGCACTGTCGAGGACATCAAGCAGGAAAAGGAGAAATTGCACAAGAGAACAGATTTGCAGATGCCTCTGCTCGTAAAGCAGCCATTACCGGACAGACTAACTCAGAATACTACAATTCAAACAGTTCTATTTCCTGTACCTCTTAATTCATGGGATCCCCGATATACTACAAAAGAATTGGACTATTATTGTGAACAAGAAGGGGGAGTACTCAGAAATGGATGGATAGAACTTCCACCACAGGAGGGAAGTCAACCTCCTGGACAAATAGTGATTCCTGAAGCATTAAGTTTAGCCTTTGTTCAAGCATTTCATCAAGCAACACATTATGGAAAAACTGCAATGACAAAAGCTTTGAAACCTCATTTTTATATTTCTTTGTTGGGACCTTTGACAGCTTCAGAAGCTCGTCAATGTAAAACATGTTCCAAGAACAATGCCAAGCAAGGTCCTAATCTACCAATAAGAATTCAATCAATAGGAGTTACTCCCATGAGTAATTTTCAAGTAGACTTTACTGAAATGCCAAAAGCAAATGGATATCGTTACTTGCTTATTCTAGTGTGTACCTACTCTAGGTGGGTAGAAGCTTTTCCCACCAGGACTGAGAAAGCCAAAGAGGTCACTAAAGTCCTACTTCATGAAATTGTTCCAAGATTTGGAATACCATTAGTCATAGGGTCAGACAATGGGCCCTCATTTATATCCCAAGTAACTCAACAGTTAGCTAAAGCTCTACAGATACAATGGAAGTTACACACAGCATACAGACCTCAGAGTTCAGGGAAAGTAGAGCGTATGAATAGAACTCTGAAATCTCAATTGTCCAAACTTTGTCAGGAAACACATTTAAAATGGCCACAGGTACTTCCAATAGCTCTTTTAAGAATACGCTCAGCACCTACTAAGTCATTAGGACTTTCTCCCTATGAGATTTTGTATGATAGACCTTCACCTATTGTCAAAGGGATCAAAGGGGATATGAAGCAGATAGTATCTGAAATTACTAGACAAGAACTATTGGTTTTAAGTTCTGTTTTGCAGAGTCTTCATACGTGGATACGAGATCAGCTACCCATCAACTTGACTGAACCGCTGCATCCTTTCAAGCCTGGAGTCTCGGTGTGAATCAAAGAGTGGAGAAAGACACCGGTGACACCGCATTGGAAAGGACCTTATGTTGTCATCTTGTTAACCCCAACAGCAGTTAAAGTTGCAGAACTCAAACCCTGGATTCATCACAGCAGAGTGAAATCAGCAGCAGCTCCAGAGCCAGACCAGTGGACATCAGAACATGATCTAGAAGTTCCATTGCGGCTAACTTTGCGAAGACAAGCAAATTGAAAAATTCAGGAAATTAAAAAAAAAAGAGACTGTGCTAATATAGAATTCCTGAATCCCAAGAGACTATTTGTTTATTCTGAAGAGATTATCATCAACAGAAAGAGACTGTAATATGGAATATATTATTTGAAAATCTTTGTGCCATTTTGATCAAGGACAGTGCAAACTAAAAGGACTGTGTCTATTGAAATATGTTGGAATCTACAGCTCTACACACCTACCATTGAAATTGGTAAGGACATGTACAGCGGAAGCTTGAGGATCTACAATCAACACTACACCTGTTGCATGCTACTGAGAGAAAAACAGGTCAACGTAAAGTAAAGAAGAAGAAGACTTTGTTGTCAAGAATTATCAACAGTTGCACTGGTTTTTCAAAGACTTGCACTAATTCTTCAGAGACTTTTCATCATGATTCTCTACTGTTTCATCTTGATAGCAGCCTTGAGATGCTTTGAACTGACTTTTGCCTTGCCACCTTGTGCTGCATGCATAACTACTACTCGTACTGGAGAAAAGATTACACAGACTTTGCTTTATCATACCTACTATACTTGTACAGGTATAGTGAGTCAATGCATATATAATGGCACGGAACTGAACATTTGCACAAAAGGAAAGAGCAGAACTTGTTTTCACCCACGACAGAATCCATCCTACTATGTGCTGATAATACGATGGAATAATGAAGATGGAACTCTCTTAAATGCTACTCAACAACTTGAAGACCCTACAAAACCTGCAGCTCTATACTTTGATGCTTGTGATGCCATAAACAGAAACTATAATCAGAAATGTGGGACTTGGGAGAGAAATTATTATGTTGATAATTGCAGCACTAGTAGTAATAACATGTTTAATACTTCCATGCATTTTTCCCCTCTGCCTACGTAATATATCTGCAATCATTGAGAATATTGTAGAAAGAAAGACAACAGCTAAGCTCCTAGCTATGAGACGGTATCGGCCTATACCACATAACACGGCAACAACTCAAGTATAAGTGATTTGCTTCTCACCCATCTTAACATTCAGGGTGAGAATAATCAAAGGGGGGAATGTGGTAGCCAAGACCTATAAGCAGGGGTGGGGAACCCTGGTTCCTTGAGAGCCGCAGACCAGTCAGGTTTTCGGGATATCTCTAATGAATATGCATGAGATATATATGCATTAGAGATATCCTGCCAACCTGACTGGTTTGTGGCCTCCAGGGCTGGATTTGGAGACCCCTGCCTTACACCTCTGTCATTTAAGATTGTGAGTGGGCAAGGTGCAGATGTCCAAGACATCAAAAAGGTTAGATAGAATGTGTCACATTCCTCCTCACTTCTCACCACCACCAAAATATTGTCTATTAGACAACTTTTTGGTGGTGGTGAGAATCGAGGAGGAATGTGACACATTCTATATACCCTTTCGATGTGTAGGACATCTGCACCTTGCCCACTCACAATCTTAAATGACAGAGGTGTAAGGCAGGGGTCTCCAAATCCAGCCCTGGAGGGCCACAAACCAGTCAGGTTAGCAGGATATCTCTAATGCATATATATCTCATGCATATTCATTAGGGATATCCCGAAAACCTGACTGGTCTGCGGCTTTCCAGGACCAGGGTTCCCCACCCCTGACCTATAGACTAGGCCATAAGCCTGAACCTGAAAAATGACAGGCTTAAGAACCAAGCCTGGATTTCAGTAGTGCTGAGACATAAAATTAAAAAGACAGAATTAAATGCTGTTTTAGAATGAAATGCTGCTATTGCAAAGTTTGCACAAAGTGAATACAATGCCTGTATGTTAAATCGTTACTCCAGAATTGTTACTTACACATTTTAGGAGCTAGATATGACCTTGATGTAGAGAAGTAACCAGGTTTGAACCAAACCATTGTTCATTTAGCTGGAGAAAGAAGAGCAAAGGGCATAGACCCTGATTGGTCAAATTCAGGGAAATGTCAGACCAATAGAAAGTTTGTAGAAATTAGCATGAGACCAATGGAAAGTTTTCATGTATCAAGCTAGAAAAGCGGTATAAAAAGTTATGTTTCTATGAAGAGCTCCGCTGAGTTACTTTACAGCTTTGACTGACTGAGCCTGTGCACATTAAACTGGTTTGGACCCTGTAAATTGACTCCTGGATTTATTCATTGACTGCAGTTTGCCGCTACAATCTGGGTGGCTAAATCTTCAACTACATGCCCATTATTATCAATCTGTAAACAACAATTGCTTAGATTCAGCTTCCCACATACCCCACCTTCAGCTGCTAACAAATAATCTAAAGCTAAATGATTTTGATAAATGGCTGTGCGCATTTGCATACTTTGCTTTGCCAGAAGGGTTAGTGCTTTACTAGTTTCATTGGTTATTATTTCAACAACAGCTTGCAAACGTATTATTCAATTAATCATATAGACAGGGGTACGATATCCCCAAGTCCCATCCTGCTCCCAAGTAGCAGGTCCATAGTATGAGATGATTCTTTCTGGAGGCCATTCTTCACCATACCATTTGTCCCATTGGCCTATTTTCAAGGCCTCCTTCAGCTGTCGACTTCTGTACACAGGATATCCCAGCTGTTCTCCCTGGGATGTAGGCAGAAGGAAAAAGGAAGGTCGCATGGTTCCCAATACACATGCACCTCCCCAGTGATGAGGAAGTCTGGCATATGCTCGGGTTCCGCAAATCCAGTACAGTCCAGGTGGTGCTTGCCAGGAATTATATGCTGCTAAATTAGTGCAGATGCTGGCAAGTCTGGGGAACTGGACTAGAGGATTGGAAGGTTCAGTAGCGTTGGCTCCTGACCACCAAGATGTTTTCTTAGTGGTACTGTTGTAAAACTTCTGATTGAGACAGACCAGCTGCCCCACTTCCATATTAAACATTGGTCCATAGCGAGAAAAACATAAATTACCCACGATGGAGTGGGCCAATACCCATTCACTTGTGGTATTGCGTATATTAGTCTGATTATATGGAACAGAATAATTCAGCTCTTGTGCTTCCCAAGGCCATTGGTCTCCCATTTTTGTTCCTCCACAAAACAAACAGTCTGAAACATGGAGACTAGAAGCAACTGCTCCCGCTAATTCGAGAAATAAGTTCTGGGAGGCAGGAGGGATTTCAAACTCTGATTTCATGGCTTCATAAAAAGAGTGATGTATACGATAGGGTGAGGATACATGGGTTTTAGTGTTAAATTGCAGATATAAAATAGTCCCAGGATCTACTCCTCCTCCTGCAATACGCAACCCAAACTTGTATCCTTGTTTCCAGTGACTGGGGTTGGCTATGAAGACTTGTAGAGGATTACAGGCACCTTTCTGGCATTTCTTAGGTTCTGGTAAACTGATCTTCGTTAGGCTGCCTTTGCGATGATCGCCGTCTTGTCCCGTCGGTGCATTCTTCCAGGTAGCAAAATATACACATTCCCATTTTGGGCAAAAGTAATCATTTTTAGATGCGGTGGTGTAAATAGTGGCTGCAGTACTCTTTCCTGTACATTTTCCCCATCCATAGGCTCCTTCTGGACACATGTATTTATCATCATGGTAATAGGCTCGCTCCCATGACCCACATCTGTGGTAAGCATTTCTGTTGATGGCATCACAAGCGTCAAAGTTCAAGGTGATAGGTTTTGTGGGGTTGGTAAGGGGTTTTGTCGTATTCAGAATGGCTCCATCTTCATCATTCCAACGTTTCTCAAATGTATAGTATGATGGGTTTTGTCGAGGGGTATAACAAGTCTTACTTCTTCCCTTTGTGCAAACGTTTAGTTCGGTGCCCTTATAAACACACCGGCTGACTGTTCCAGTGCAAGTATAGTAGGAATGATAGAGCAAAGTCTGAGTAATCTTCTGTCCTGTTCGGGTGGTGGTTATGCAAGCTATACAAGGGGGTAGAGCAAAAGTCTTTTCCAGGATTCCCAGGATCACCACTCCCACAAGGCAATAGTGGAAGAGCATGGTGATTACAGTCTCTGGAGGTTAACTGGAAAGTTGAGGATAATGAACTGTGCTGAGTTTTCCTCTGTTTCTGTAGTGATGGTCACTTTCGCGTGATGTAAGTGGATTCTGAAGATTCTCTATAAAGCTGGCTGTCTCCTCAAGGTGAGTCGCAATGGAGTCTCGGGATCATTCACTGATGTCCATTGGCCAGGATCAGGAGCAGCTGCCGGCTTTACTCGACTGTGGTGGATCCAGGGTTCGAACTCTGCAACTTTTACTGTGGTGGGGGTTGACAGGATGACGACGTAGGGTCCCATCCAATGCGGCGCCAGTGGGGTCTTTCTCCACTCTTTCACCCACACAGACATTCCTGGCTTGAAAGGATGCAGAGGCTCGGTCAGGTTGATGGGCAGTCGGTCTTGCACCCACGTTTAGAGTTTCTGCAAAACAGAACCTAAAGCTAATAGTTCTTGTCTAGTTATTTCAGATCCTATCTGCCTCATGTCTCCCTTTATTCCCTGCACTATGGGTGGAGGTCGCCCATACAAAATCTCAAAAGGGGAGACTCCTAAGGATCTGGTGGGAGCCGAACGTATCCTAAGAAGGGCTATGGGTAAAACTTGGAGCCACTTTAGGTGTGTTTCTTGGCAGAGCTTGGATAACTGAGTTTTCAGGGTTCTATTCATACGCTCTACTTTCCCTGAGCTCTAGGGTCTGTAAGCAGTGTGCAACTTCCATTTTATTCGCAGAGCTTGAGCTAACTGTTGCGTCACTTGGGATACAAATGATGGACCATTGTCTGACCCTATAGTTGATGGTATTCCAAATCGGGGAATGATCTCATGGAGCAATACCCTAGTGACTTCTCGGGCTTTCTCAGTTCGGGTGGAGTAGGCTTCTACCCACCCTGAAAATGTGTAGACTAACACTAACATATAGTGATATCCATTTACACGGGGCATTTCAGCAAAGTCTATCTGTATATCACTCATGGGGGTCACCCCTACTGACTGAACTCTTGGGGGTGGAACAGGACCTTGCTTGGCGTTATGTTTGGCACATATCAGGCATTGCTGTGCCACTGAGGCAGTTAAGGATCCTAGCAGTGAAATACAGAAATGGGGTCTCAGGGCTTTCTCCATGGCTGTTTTTCCATAATGTGTGGCTTGATGAAAAGCTTGAACAAAGGCTGGCCCTAATGCTTCAGGGATGACCGTAGGACCTGGAGGTGGACTACCTTCTGGGGGTGGTAGCACTATCCACCCTTGTTCTGTCAAGACTCCTCCCTCCTTTTCACAATAATAGTCTAACTCTCTTGTAGTATATCGGGGTGCCCAGGAACTAAGGGGCACAGGGAATAGGGCTGCTTGCATTGCAGTATCTTGGGTCCTGACTTGTCCTGTGGTGGCCGCCTTTCGGGCTGTGGCATCTGCAAATCTATTCCCTCGTGCAACTTCTCCTGCTCCTGCCTGATGACCTCGGCAGTGCATGACTGCCACTTGTTTGGGGGCCCATACAGCATCTAATAATATCAATATCTCGGGCCCATACCTAATGTCTTTACCCCCTGAGGTGATCAACCCTCACTCTTTATACAAGGCTCCATGTGCATGCAAAGTAGTGAAGGCATATTTGGAATCTGTGTACACATTTATGCGGAGTCCTTCTCCTAATGTCAAGGCTCTGGTGAGGGCTATCAATTCAGCTTTCTGTGCAGATGTTCCTGGGGTCAGGGCTGAGGACTCAACTACCAGATCAAGGGTCACCACTGCATATCCAGCACAACGATGTCCATTGATGACCAAACTGCTTCCGTCTACAAAGAAAGTCCGTTCTGGGGCCTCTAGAGGGACATCGGTCAGATCAGGGCAACTTGAAAATACAGTGTCCATGGTTTCTAAGCAATTATGATCAGGTGGCCCAGGACCAATTGGAAACAATGTAGCAGGGTTTAGAGCTTGACTAACTTTCAACTGTATCCAAGGGTTTTCACACAACATGCTTTGATACTTCAACATTCGTGCATTGGTTAGCCAGAAGTTTCCTTTGTGTTCCATGAGAGTCAGAACAGAGTGTGGCACTGTAACTTGAAGAGTTTGTCCTAGTGTGAGTTTGTCTGCTTCGCCCACCAGGAGGGCTGTTGCTGCAAAAGCTCTCAGACAAGGGGGCCATCCTTTTGCAACTACATCCAATTGTTTTGACAGATAAGCTACTGGCCGTTGCCAGGATCCAAGAGATTGGGTCAATACTCCCAATGCGTTTCCTTGTGACTCATGGACAAAAAGATGGAAAGGCTTCTGAACATTTGGAAGACCTAAAGCTGGAGATGACATCAGGGCCTTTTTCAAAGTTTGGAATGCTACATCTTGTTCGGGTCCCCAGTCTAGTGGGGATTTTTCCATTCCTCTGGTGGCTTGGTATAGTGGTTTTTCAATCAGGGCAAAATTGGGGATCCATATGTGACAATATCCCGCGGCCCCCAGGAAGGCTCTTACTTGCCTCCTAGTGGTTGGTGTGGGGATATTACATACAGCTTCTTTGCGTTCTGGTCCTAAACGTTGGATCCCACTGGACAACTGAAATCCTAAATACTTGACTTCAGTTTGGCATAGTTGTGCTTTGGCTCTTGAAACTTTGTATCCGGCATCTTTGAGAAGGTACAAAGGTTCACTAGTAGCTTGTAGGCACTCACTTTCTGAGTTGGTGGCTATGAGCAAGTCATCTACATACTGAAGAAGAACCCTTTTTTCTGGGTCCACTGGGTAACTTGAGAGATCTTGGTTCAGGGCAGCACTGAAGAGAGTAGGTGAATTCTTGAATCCTTGGGGTAATCTGGTCCAGGTGAGCTGACCCCGCCTTCCTGTTGTGGGGTCTTGCCATTCAAAAGCAAATAAAGGTTGACTGGTGGGTGCTAGGCACACACAGAAAAAGGCATCTTTCAGGTCCAGGACGGTGAAGTGAGTAGCCTCAGCGGGGATCAATCCCAAGAGAGTATAAGGATTTGGTACTACTGGGTGTATGGTTTCAACTGCATCATTTACTCGCCTTAGATCTTGTACTGGGCGGTAGTCCCCTGTCCCAGGCTTCTTTACTGGGAGAAGGGGGGTGTTCCAAGGTGACTGGCATTCCTTGAGAAGTCCATACTTCAGCAGTTTCATTAAATGGCAGTGAATTCCTTCTATGGCTGGTCGAAGGAGAGGATACTGCTTCACATGCACTGGTTCCATTCCTGGCTTGAGGGTGACAATGACAGCGGCTATGTTCTTCGCTAGGCCAGGTGGATTATCTTCTGCCCATACTTCAGGTGGCGCTATGAGGTTGGTAGGTATACAGGGACTGGTTGACTTTATTGAAGGTGCACTATAGAACCGCCACTCTTCTTCTCGGGGAACAGTAAGCACCATTAATCCAGCAGGCTTTGGGTTCACAGTCATTTTCATTTCTCCCCCTTCAGCAAAGGATATTTGGGCCTGGAGCTTGGCAAGCATGTCTCGGCCCAGTAGTGGAATAGGGCACTCAGGCATATACAAGAACTGGTGCGTTATCTTCTGTCCCCCTAGTTCACACATGCGGTTCTGCAAGAATGGTTTTGTGGCTTTATTTCCAGTGGCTCCTATAATGTGACAGATCGTGAGGACAGTGGAGCTACTGGCTTGGCTACTACTGAATGTTCTGCTCCTGTATCTACCATGAATTCTATGTATTGGTCCCCTATCTTTAAACTGACCATAGGCTCCTGGGGACCCAGGGTGAACTTGGAGCCCGGTCTGGCCTAGTCTTCATCTAAGTCGTCCAGGTCATAGCCCGTTGCTACTGCCACTCCCTCAATGGCTTCTTCCCTCTCCTGCTGGAACTGTGTTCGATTCATTCCTCCTCTCCTTCGAAATCTTCCTCCGGTCCTCCAGGGACTCCCTCCTTCCCTTGCAGGGGCGGAGTCCAGATGCGGGCACTCATTTCTCCAATGTCCTTCTTCCTTGCAGTAGGCGCATTGATTCGCACCTAATGGAGGCCTGTCACTTCCGCGGCCTCGTCCACGTCCTCTGGTCCTTTGATTAGGAATACCTCCTCCACGTCGTTCGGTTATAGCAGCAGCAAGAAGATCTGCCTTCTTCTTCATCTTTCGTTCACTTTCTCTATCTCGTTCATTTTCACGATTCACAAATACTTTCTGAGCGACTTCCATTATCTGAGCTGTCTTCATGCCCGCAAATCCATCCAATTTCTGTAATTTTCGCTTTATGTCTCTCTGGGACTGACTAACAAAGGCCGCATTTACCATGCGTAAATTTTCCTGAGCGGCAGGATCATATGGGGTATACAGTCTATAAGCTTCAGACAACCGCTCATGAAAGGCCGCTGGGCTCTCATCTGGACCCTGGAGAACTTCCGATACTTTCCCGATATTCATGGCCCTCTGGCCTCCCTTCTTCAGGCCCTGCACTAAGGCCTGGCGAAATCTGGTTAAGGCCGCCGCCCCCCTTTCTTCATTCAGGTTCCACCCGGGATCTTCATTGGGATATTCCGCAGCAGCTGCTTGCGGGGGATTTATTCCCCCCCCCCTCTACAGGGTTCTCTTCTAACCACCGGAGGGCTGCTTGCCCGATCCGGCCTCGCTTCTCAGTGGTGAAGAGGGTGGACAGGAGCTGGCGACAATCGGCCCAGATAGGCTGATGGGTTTTGTCCCAACGCCGCCCTAGTGGCAAAGAAGCGTCACAGTAGAGAGGGTGGACACAAAAATATTTGTAACTGAGTTTGGCTAAAAGACAGGGCCCAGGTTTTCTTTGTAGTCCTAGTAGCCTTCTGGTAACCAAATGCTCAAAGAAACATAATAGTCCGAGTGAAGGGAGAATAAAGGCTTTTATTTCCCCGATTGCAAAAAGGTTCAAAAGCTCAGATCTTTACAGCAACAGAAATTGTCCTTATCTCAGGTTGAAAGAAAACAAACAAAAACTGTATTAAACCTGTTAACTTCACAGTAATAATATGAGAAAACAAAGATTCACACATTCCCCAGGCTACAGCTCTATTCCTTGTCTAAAGGGTCAAAGCCTTCCGCCTGGCAGTAGTTGCAATCCATTTCAGGGTCCGAAAGGTCGTCAGCTATGTCCACCTGCATTGGTTCAAGGTCATCAATATCTGGTAGCTTGCATTCAGGCTTTTTATGCAACGTTTGCACGATGTCCCAATGCTCTGTGTTCAAAGGTAAGCCCTGGTTTGGTGTACCTCTAGACTGAGAATAGTCTCTCTTGCACACGGCTCTTTTACTAGAGAGTCTCTTATTTGATATAGGTTTGTATCCTGAAGTATAAACAGTTCTAGTAGGACAACATTCCTCTGTTCCCTGTTCCTCCTGCGTCACAGCGTTCAGGAAATTATAATCAGAAAAACAGTGATTACCTTTCTTTCTTGGCTTATCCCGGCAAGGTAAGGATTGAGGCCAGTTCCTGCTGGGGTTTGGCCTTACTTGCACAATGGTAGGCTTTCGGTTCTCCCGGCGGCCTTCTGCTGGTGTTAAACCACATTCACACCAAAGCTTCCTTCTGTCTGAGCCCAGAATGTTACCTTTTAAAGAAGTTCTTTCATCTTCTTCTTGGTTACTCCATGTTATGTCCTTCAATGGTTGCTGGCCTCTGCCAAACTCAGGTCCAGGACTTTCTAGCACAGTCCTTCTGCTTCCAGGGGTAGCTCCCTTTCTGTATCTCTCCCTCTTGGAAGGCGTGTCCTCTCCACTCCTGGGATACTCAGGGCGAACTCCTTCACCTGGCTCTGCTGAGTCTGCTGGGCCTGTTCCTTTCCCCAGGACTCCTATTTCCTGGTCCTTCTCTCCCTCTTGGAAAGCCTGTCTTCTCCAGTCATCTGGGCTTTTTTTAAGAGGAACTCTTCCCTCCTCTGATTGGGTGCAGGCCGGTATTGCATCACTGGCTCTGGGGCGTGGCTCCTCAGTCCTCCGGAGGTCCCACTTGCTCCCCCTATATGGCTCCTTGTAATGCTGCAGCCGGTGTCTGCCTCTTTTTTCTAAGCTTAAAGCATTTTCTCCTGTCTGCAGAGGGTCTGCAGTACCACAGTTTGCATAATGCTAGACATTAATTCTGTTAATTCCTGGGGCTTGGCTGTGTAGGAAGCATAATGCGTTTTCCAGTTTAATAAATCTGTAGTGGAAAAGGGTACATAAACTAAGCTGGTAGGTCCTGGCGCCATCTGGCCCTCATCATTTAAAACAGGAATTCCAGGCACTTGGCGTAATGGCATTAGGTGCCCTGCTTTCTCCTTCTTCTTGGGAGTTACGCTTCTTAAATCATAAGGCTCCCGGGCACTAGTCTCCTTGGTGGGTGACCCTGAACTGGCAGGAGAGCTTCCGCTTTCTATCTCATCAGAAGACTCATGTCCCCCTGCTGTGCTTGGGCCTGACACAGAACTTTCACTCGGGGTAGGGTGCTTCTTAGGCTGTTGCTTCGGTATTTTCTGGGGCTCCTCGTCGAGCTCTACTTCAAGTTGCGGGGCTGTGGGGACTAATTTCTGTGGGTGCCGGGGTAAGCTATCCAGAATATCTGAGGACTCTGGGTCAGAATATACAGGTGGCTTCGCTTCCTTAGCCTTTTTGGTTCCCCTAGTCGTAGCTACAAATATTTTACAGTGAACATAAGAACATAAGAACATAAGACATGCCATACTGGGTCAGACCGAGGTCCATCAAGCCCAGTATCCTGTTTCCAACAGTGGCCAATCTAGGTCATACGTACCTAGCAATATCCCCAAAAGACACAGGTTCCACAATGCTTGTACTGGATCAAGCATTGATATCCTGGGTCCCTTTTTAATAGTGGTTTATGGACCTTTCCTCCAGGAACTTGTCCAAACCTTTTTTAAACCCAGCTATACTAACAGCCCTTACTACATCCTCCGGTAACAGATTCCAGAGTTTGATTACACGTTGAGTGAAAAAATATTTTCTCTTATTTGTCTTAAATAGTTTACCCTGTAGCTTCATTACATGTCCCCTAGTCTTTCTATATTCTGATAGCGTAAACAATTGATCCACGTTTATCCGTTCCACTCCATTCATTAATTTATAGACCTCTATCATATCTCCCCTCAGCCGTCTCTCTTCCAGGCTAAAGAGCCCTAACCTTTTTAGCCTCTCCTCATAGGAGTAGCCTTCCATCCCCTTCACCAATTTGGTGGCTCTTCTCTGTACTTTTTCTAATAACGCTATGTCCTTTTTAAGATACGGTGACCAGAATTGCACACAATATTCAAGGTGCGGTCGTACCATGGAGCGATACAGAGGCATTATAATATCTTTTGTTTTATTCTCCATCCCTTTCCTTATGATACCTAGCATTCTATTTGCTTTCTTGGCTGCCGCTGCACACTGGGCGGAGGGTTTTAACATGTTATCCACGATGACTCCTAAATCCTTTTCCTGGGTGGTGGTTTCTAATGTGGAGCCTTGCATCGTGTAACAATAGTGTGGGTTGTTCTTTCCTAGGTGCATAACTTTGCATTTGTCCACATTAAATTTCATCTGCCATTTGGATGCCCAGTCTTCCAATTTATCCAGATCCTCCTGCAGTTTTCCACAATCCTCTTGGATTTTAACAACTTTAAACAGTTTTGTGTCATCTGCAAATTTGATAACCTCACTAGTTATTCCCTTTTCCAGGTCATTTATGAATATGTCAAAAAGTAGCGGACCCAGTACAGATCCCTGGGGTACTCCACTATTCACTTTTTTCCATTGGGAATATTGGCCATTTAGCCCTACCCTCTGCTTTCTATCTTTTAACCAGTTCCCGATCCACAATAGTACACTGCCTCCTATCCCATGACTTTTTAGCTTTGCCAAAAGTCTCTGATGGGGGACCTTGTCAAAAGCTTTCTGGAAGTCCAGATACACTATATCAACCGACTCACCTTTGTCTACCTGTTTATGCACACCTTCAAAGAAACATATCAGATTAGTAAGACAAGATCTTCCTTGTCTAAAGCCATGTTGGCTGTCTCCCATTAGGCCATGACTATCTACATGCTGTGTAATTTTGTTCTTTATGATGGTTTCTACCATTTTCCCTGGTACTGACGTCAGGCTCACCGGTCTGTAATTTCCCGGGTCACCCCTGGAACCCTTTTAAAAATTGGTGTTACGTTGGCGACCCTCCAATCTTCAGGTATTACAGATGATTTTAATGAAAGTTCACAGATTACCAATAGCAGGTCTGCAATCTCATATTTCAGTTCTTTCAACACTCTGGGATGTATACCATCCGGTCCAGGTGATTTGCTACTATTCAGTTTATCAAATAGTTGTAATATATCTTCCCGGTGTAGCGATATTTCTCTCAATTCCTCTGCAGTATCACCTTTAAATACCACTTCAGTCTTGGGTAACATCCCTACATCTTCCTCAGTAAAGACCGAAGCAAAGAATTCATTCAGTCTCTCCGCTATAGCCTTGTCTCCTCTTACTGCCCCTTTTACCCCTCTATCATCTAATGGTCCAATTGACTCTCTCACAGGCCTTTTGCTACGAATGTACTTGAAAAAGTTTTTATTTCGTGTTTTTGCTTCCATAGCAAGTTTCTTCTCAAATTCCCGCTTTGCCTGCCTTATCAATGCTTTGCATTTAACTTGCCAGTGCTTGTGCTGTTTCCAGTTTTCATCATTTGGCTCTTTTTTCCATTTCCTGAAGGTTGCTTTTTTGGCAGCAACAGCCTCTCTGACCTCACCTTTAAACCATGCTGGCAGTTTTTTGGACTTTCTTCCACTCTTCTTAATGCGTGGAATACAGCTGGTCTGGGCTTTGAGGATAGTGCTCCTCATAACAGCGCTTCATCCATGAGGGCTGCTGTTCACATGCACTTAACCAGGAATCTATATAGGGGAACTGGTCAGGATATGCTCTCAGTATGAGCTGATGAATTCGTAAAACTGTCTCAAAATCAAAGGTGCCCCCTCGGGGCCATGAAGCAGCTAATGCGGGCCACTCCCTTTCACATAACATTTTTAATCTGGACGGAGTCATTTTTATACCATAATCGCCCGAAAATCCTTTACGGAAATTCTTGATCATACATGCCAACGGAGTGTGCGTGGACTCCGTCCCTCCCATAATCTAAACGTACCTACGTACACTACCTACGTACACAACGTACCTGTGCACATTACGTACCCTATGTCCCTACGTACACGTAATGACGTACAAGACAACGAACAATAAGGATAGGTAGTATGGCTGTAGGTAAGGGGTCCGTACAGCCCACAGAACACTGGGGGGACAAACACCACTCACTTCCTCCTGTTTGCGACCTGGGCGCGGTCGCCCGGCCAGGAACTGCGCTACTTAGGAGTCCGCTCTCGCTCGGTCTGTATTTCAAGACCTCTCACTCACACATGCAAGCATATTTCAACAAGATATCATATTTCAATATTTCAAGTGCCCAGGTTTTCTGACTAACTGACTATTCCAAACAAGAAGGGTCGATGGCTTCAGCTTCCGCTTTCCTTACGCGGAGCTTACTAGGACCGCCCTTATGGGAGGTGATCAGGCTCCCTTGTCTCGCGTATACTCATGCGAGATTTCCTAGTTAGTCTATACTAAATATACCAAATCAGTCTTGCGCACGCAAGACGTTGTCCCAGGCTGTTCTCTTCTGACTAGCAAATACTTCAAAAATGTCTACTCACCGGATCCGTTCCCTGATACCACACCAGCTTCTGAGTTGGAACCTGGACTCTCCCGGGTCGGAGGTGTTGGCCAGCTGGACCCGATGGCCCGCCGAGGCAGGTGGAACCCTCTCCTGCACAAAAGGGGCCGGCGGCGCCTGAGGTTTCCCCCGCGGTCGGACAGACATGGTTCCAACCGGGCCAAACCTCAAGGCGAATTACGTGGATTATTCACTTGAATACCATTTACCACTCGCACTTCCTGGCCAATGCACCAAGAATATGCTGTAGCAAAGTGCAATCAATGAATAAGTCCAGGAGTCGATTGACAGGGTCCAAGTCAGTTTATTGTGCACAAGGCCCAGTCAGTCAAAGCTTCAAAAGGAACTGAGCAAAAGTTTATACAGAGACATAACTTTTTATACCTCTTTTTCAGTTTGATACATGAAAGCTTTCTATTGGTTTTCACTTGATACATGCAAACTTCTCATTGGTCTTACATTCCCTGCACCTGTCCAATTAGAAATCCCTCCGGAGCCTAGCAACCGGCCCCCTCCTTTAGGATTGCTTGAACAATGGTACAGTTCTTAATTCTACTTCAAGGCTAACCTTGGCTTCAGGAATGCATATTCTGAAACATTTCTGTTCTTTCACACACAAGAAAATAATAGAAGACTTATGAATTCATGAAAACTTCTTATTAAGCATTTTAAAACAGTTTTCTTATTTTTCACAGATTTTTGGTTCTTTTCTAGTTATATTGGGAGTTAGGATCCAGGCCTAACTTACAGGCCTTTCATAGTAGCAGGCCATGCTAGGCCATAGCCTACCTCAGCAGCATCCCTGTTGCCATGGAGGAGAGAGGTCACGTGACAGGAGAGCATCACCCTGGTGTGGCAGGAAGTGATCCTGTAATTAGGACCTGTCCTCCAGGTGATGTAAAACCCTCTCGCACCGAGGAAGTTTCTCCAGGGCCATGTGCCCATGAGGGAAGGGTTAGGACAGCCGTTATAGTTGGTGATTCAATCATTAGGCATGTAAATAGCTGGGTGGCTGGTGGACGTGAGGATCGCCTGGTAACATGCCTGCCTGGTGCGAAGGTAGCGGATCTCATGCGCCACCTAGATAAGGTCTTAGATAGTGCTGGGGAGGAGTCTGCTGTCTTGGTACATGTCGGTACCAATGACATAGGAAAATGTGGTAGGGAGGTTCTGGAGGCTAAATTTAGGCTTTTAGGTAGGAAGTTGAAATCCAGAACTTCCAGGGTAGCGTTCTCCGAAATGCTTCCCGTTCCACGTGCAGGGCGCAAAAGGCAGGCAGAGCTCCGGAGTCTCAATGCGTGGATGAGACAATGGTGCAGAGATGAGGGGTTTGGATTTGTTAGGAACTGGGGAACATTCTGGGGAAAGGAGGGGCTCTTCTGAAGGGATGGGCTTCACCTTAACCGGGATGGAACTAGGCTGCTGGCATTAACCTTTAAAAAGGAGATAGAGCAGCTTTTAAACTAGATAATAGGGGAAAGCTGACAGTCGCCCAAGAGCGGATGGTTCGGAAGAATGTATCCTTGAAGGATACTACCAAAAGCAGAGAGGTTCCAAAAAAGAGTAAAGTAGCCCAAATGCCCTCGAGAATGGAGCAGACAGAGCTTAAAGATCTCAAATTACCCATGTCTACCAATAGCCAAATTAATATGAATAAAATACAGTCTCTAAAATGCTTGTATGCAAATGCTAGAAGTCTAAAAAATAAGATGGGAGAGTTAGAATATATAGCACTAAATGAGAGGTTAGATATGATTGGAATATCAGAGACATGGTGGAAGGATGACAACCAGTGGGACACTGTGATACCTGGGTACAAACTATATTGTAATGATAGAGCTGATCAAATTGGTGGAGGGGTTGCGCTCTATGTTAGAGACAGCATTGAGTCACAAAGGATTAAAGTTTTGCAGGAAACAAAATTTGCTGTAGAATCTCTATGGATTGAAATTCTATGTAAAAAGGGGAAGGCGATGGCAGTAGGGGTATACTATCGACCGCCTGGCCAGAATGAACAAATGGATGATGAAATGCTCAAAGAAATCAAGGAAGCTAACAAAAGTTACAGCGTGGTAATAATAATGGGTGATTTCAATTACCCCGGTATCGACTGGGTCAGTGTCACGGCAGGACATGCTAGGGAGATAAAGTTCCTAGATGAAATAAATGACTGCTTCTTGGAGCAGCTGGTTCATGAACCAACCAGAGGGGAAGCCATATTAGACCTAGTCCTTAGTGGAACACCAGATCTAGTACAAGAGATAAGGGTGTTGGGACCACTTGGCAATAGTGATCATAGCATGATCGCCTTTGATTTAATTAGTGGAGGAGGGATAGTAAGGAAATCCACGGTACTACCTTTTAACTTTCGAAAGGGAGACTATGATAAAATGAGGAAAATAGTTAAGAAAAAACTAAAAGGAGCAGTTGCAAAGGTTAAAGACTTACATCAAGCTTGGGTGTTGTTGAAAAATACTATCTTGGAAGCCCAGGCCAGCTGTATTCCACGCTTTAAGAAAAGTGGAAGGAAGTCCAAAAAACTGCCAGCATGGTTTAAAGGTGAGGTCAGAGGGGCGGCTGTTGCCAAAAAAGCATCTTTCAGGAAATGGAAAAAAGAGCCAAACGACGAAACCTGGAAACAGCACAAGCACTGGCAGGTCAAGTGCAAGGCATTGATAAAGCAGGCAAAGGGAGAATTTGAGAAGAAGCTTGCTGCGGAAGCAAAAACATGAAATAAAGATTTTTTCAAGTACATTCGTAGCAAAAAACCTGTGAGAGAGTAAGTTGGTCCATTAGATGATAGAGGAGTTAAAGGGGCACTAAGAGGTGACAAGGCGATAGCGGAGAGACTGAATGGATTCTTTGCTTCGGTCTTTACTGAGGAAGATGTAGGGATGTTACCCATGACTGAAGTGGTATTTAAAGGTGCGGAAGAATTGAAGGAAATATCGATACATCGGGAAGATGTATTACAACTATTAGATAAACTGAAGAGTAGCAAATCACCTGGACCGGATGGTATACATCCAAGGGTGTTGAAAGAACTGAAATATGAGATTGCAGACCTGCTATTAGTAATCTGTGAACTATCATTAAAATCATCTCTAATACCTGAAGATTGGAGGATCGCCAATGTAACACCAATTTTTAAAAAGGGTTCCAGGGGTGATCCGGGAAACTACAGACCGGTGAGCCTGACGTCAGTACCAGGAAAAATGGTAGAAATCATCATAAAGAATAAAATTACTCAGCATGTAGATAGTCATGGCCTAATGGGAGACAGCCAACATGGTTTTAGACAAGGAAGATCTTGTCTTACTAATCTGTTCTGTTTTTTTGAAAGTGTGAATAAACAGGTGGACAAAGGTGAGTCGGTTGATATAGTGTATCTAGACTTTCAGAAAGCCTTTGACAAGGTCCCTCATCAGAGACTTTTGGCAAAACTAAAGAGTCATGGGAAAGGAGGCAGTGTACTACTGTGGATCAGGAACTGGTTAAAAGATAGAAAGCAGAGGGTTGGGCTAAATGGCCAATTTTCCCAATGGAGAAAAGTGAATAGTGGTGTACCCCAGGGATCTGTGCTGGGTCCGCTGCTTTTTGACATATTCATAAATGACCTGGAAAGAGGAATAACGAGTGAGGTTATCAAATTTGCAGATGACACAAAACTATTTAAAGTTGTCAAAACCCAAGAGGATTGTGGAAAATTGCAAGAGGATCTTGATAAATTGGAAGACTGGGCATCAAAATGGCAGGTGAAATTTAATGTGGACAAGTGCAAAGTTATGCACCTAGGGAAGAACAACCCAAACTATGGTTACACGATGCAAGATTCCACATTAGGAACCACCACCCAGGAAAAAGATTTAGGCGTCATTGTGGATAACATGTTAAAACCCTCGGCCCAGTGTGCAGCGGCAGCCAAGAGAGCAAATAGAATGCTAGGTATGATAAGGAAAGGAATGGAAAATAAAACAAAAGATATTATAATGCCTCTATACCGTTCCATGGTGAGACCGCACCTTGAATATTGTGTGCAATTCTGGTCGCCGTATCTTAAAAAGGATATAGCGTTCTTAGAAAAGGTTCAGAGAAGAGCCACCAAAATGGTAAAGGGGATGGAAGGATACTCCTATGAAGAAAGGCTAAAAAGGTTGGGGCTCTTTAACCTGGAAAAGAGACGGCTGAGGGGAGATATGATAGAAGTCTATAAATTAATGAACGGAGTGGAACGGGTAAATGTAGATCGATTGTTTACGTTTTCAGAATATAGCAAGACTAGGTGGACATGCAATGAAGCTACAGGGTAAACTATTTAAGACTAATAAAAGAAAATATTTTTTTCACTCAACATATAATCAAACTCTGGAATTTGTTACCGGAGGATGTAGTAAAGGCTGTTAGTGTAGCTGGGTTTAAAAAAGGTTTGGACAAGTTCCTGGAGGAAAGGGCCATAAACCATTATTAAGAAGGGACCCAGGATATCAATGCTTGACCCAGTACAAGCATTGCGGAACCTGTGTCTTTTGGGGAAACTGCTAGGTACGTATGACCTAGATTGGCCACTGTTGGAAACAGGATACTGGGCTTGATGGACCTTGGTCTGACCCAGTATGGCATACCTTATGTTCTTATGTTCTTATGCTACTGCAGCTCCCACAAGCAATTGGGGCTGGATCCTCTTCCTGGCCCTGTATTGCAGCTTCAATGACTCCAAGTTACAGAATATACAGACGAATATGTTGAGGATACATGGAGAACTCATACTTAGGACTACACTCATTTCACTGGTTCTTCCCCTGCCATTCACCTGACCTTTTCCCCTCTGTTGCCTTTAGATTGAGTGTGTGCCCTGTCCAGGTATGCATGAGCTGTAGCATGTGGCCATTGGGGGTGCCATCTGCCACCCCCTCCTTTCTGACATCCTCATTCCCAGTACTTATCATGGAACAGGCTTGTCCTGCCAGCCTCATGGCACATTTTACCTTGCCTCAGCTATGCTTGTATTTGTGTGTCTACTCTCCCTGCCAAGTCCAGATTGTCCTTTTGGATCTCTTTGTGTCTGTGGATGAACTGTTCTTTGACTGCTGCTGCTTTTTCCTGAGCCTCAAAAGGTGTCGCTCTGGAGGATTGGCCTGTCTTGGTCCATTTTTGACCTAGTCCTGTATGCAAACTGGATGTTTGCCACCAGCTAGGTGTCCCTCTGTGAGTTATGAAATGGCGGTCTCACCTCACTAGGGCCATGCCTTTCCTCTCCCAGACCCTTCTTACTGCAGTGTGGGAAGACTTGCGCCTTCATGGAGGGGTAGAATAGTTCATCATCCTAAGCGCCATTTGACACAGGATCAGGGTCACAACCTGGAGGAATTTGGCTGTCTCGTGGCCATCCTGCTTTTCTCTGGACATGACAAAATATGCAAGTGAAGATGCTCCATGCAGGGGGAGGTCATGCTGAGCATGTGGGAACATACAGCACCATGCCCATGCTGAAAAACCTCCACATATGCACCCAGCACGTGGATGCACATCTGTGTGGCTGCTGCTCTCTATGGGGGCTATGCACTTTGGGATATTTTCCATTACACAAGTCCTGCAGGCCAGACACATGCAATTTCAGAGAATGGGATGTCCTGATTTTGGAAGATTCATGCACGTGCATTTTGCTTTCTCTGAAATCACCAATGCTTTCTCCATGTTTGACTTTGCATGTCCTTGCCACTGCCTGGATGGCTTATCTAAAATGTACTTTTGTAAGTCTCTATACTTTATAAAGATTAGTCTTTAGATTTAAGGTATAAAATACATTTTGATTGTAATTTTGTTTTGCTAAAATCATTCATGTTTTATTTTTAATAAAATACGTTTTACAATCCCATCAGAAATGAGATATAGTACCAAGATAATGGCTTTGATTATGTAATGTCCTTTTGACGTATGCTTAGATATGTATCTCAGGCTCTGTCAATCGCTCAATGATTGTATACCACTGAAAATTAAATCTAAAGATTAATCTATTAGCTGAGTTAGTCTTTAGATTTAACTTTCAGTGGTCAATGGTGGTGAGCGATACCTTTGATTGAGATATATGTCAAAATGACATTGCATAATCAAAATCATTATTTTGGTACTCTCTCATTCCTGATATTTTTCATAAAATAATTTATAATCCTAACACATAAATTACTTTTAATAAGAAGACATTAAAATAAAAAAAATAGACATCTGAACTGTGGAAGTAGGACATTTTATTCCACAGATACATACGAGAACAGTAATCCCTGAACAATTTTGTTTCTGATTGATCAAAGTAAATTCCATTCTTGGTGATCCAAGATGGCCTTGCAGAGTGGCTGCTGTCAGGCTGCACTCTTTGTCTTTCTTTGAACAATCAGTAACCTGTACTTTTATGAATTGCTTTTTGTGCTACCATGGGCAAAAGAAAGGGCAGGATGAAAACTTTCCTCCTGTTACTCCTCCGCTGACATTAGAAAGAATGAATGCCTTTGTAGTTGAGCTAGTGGCAGGGATATGAGCTCCAACATAATTATGGGGGAGAATAGAGGTGTGATAGCATTCATGTCTTCCCCTTGAGTTTTATTTGGTATTTATAGATACTTCCATAGCTTTTGATATGATCTATCATGATATCCTTCTTGATTGTCTTGTTTCTTTGGGGATAGGAGGCACTGTTTTGTGGTGGTTTGATTTTTTTTTTTAGCAGGTCGGATGTGGAAAGTTAAGAACAGTTAAATAAATTAAAGACCCCGAAGGACTTCATAAAAGCACATAAATTGACCAACAACAGAGCCTTCTCACACATAGCCCCAACTATCTGGAATTCCCTACCAGAGGATCTACGTTCACTAACAGAGATCTTGGAATTCCGCAAAAAATTAAAAACTTATCTATTCACTAAACACTACAATACCATGGAAAACCTTGCATTCAACATAGACAAAGGATAATCAGGTAAATGACCACTTAAAGCACAAACCTCCCACCTAAATGGACAACACTCAGCTCTAACGAATTGACGATCCTATCTCTTATGCCCTAATACCTACGCATGTATATAGTTGTATCAGTTATGTACTGTCTTACGTATATAGATACTCCACCTTGTTAGTTAACTGTTTTTACACGGTCCCAGTTCAAAAGCTCACCTTGTTTATTTTTGATATGTTAAGATGTTCTATGTAAAATTAAGATGTTCTATGTAAAACAAACTTAGCTTTGTTAAATGTTGTTGTTTGTACACCGCAACTGATCTCTGGAAGATGCGGTATAAAAATGAGTGTTAAATAAATAATAAATAAAATAAATAAATGTTTCGGGGCAGTTGCTCTGAATGGGTATCTTCTATTTGTGGAGTTCCCCAGGGTTTGTCCCTTTTGGCCATGCTCTTTAATATCTACATCTGCTCTTTATGTAAGCTACTAGATAATTTTGGTTTTCAATACAGAGAGTTTATGCTGATGACATCTTGATATTATTACTAGTTGTGAATCCCTTTGATAATGCTTTGAGCATGATGCATGTCTGAAAATCACTTGGAGCTAGTATACATTTCAGACACCTAACTATTTACAATTTGTAAAAGGAAACCCTAACTACAGATCTTGCTTGAACCTGCATAGACAAAGTTGGATCCACAAAAGTTCCCAAAGTTCCTTGCCTCAGTCAAAAAATGTTTGAGAGAGTCTCCATTCTCTAGGTGAACTCCCATCTGAGGAACAGGAGCACGACTCACCGAAAGCAATTCATTGTTTCTTAGATTCAAGGCTAACTTATTCTGAGATATCTAGCATTTCTCCAATGTCACTTAACCTGCGTCAACCCCAGATTCCCACAGACAGAGCACAAGAGTTGTATATTGTCGGCATACTTTCTAAAGTTGATATTCAACCCATGAAGGAGTAGACCCAAAGGCTACATGTAGATGTAATATAAACAAAACAAGCCGATAAGGCTGAGCCCTCAGCTACCCTAGTCTCAGCCAGTTTCCATGAAGATATCTAATTACCATAGTAGTATACCTGTTGACATCACCGAGTAAGAAAAGATATAAACCACTGCAGGAGATATTCCTTGCTGACACAAAAATAGGACTACAATTTTACAATAGAATCATCAGCAATATACTTACGCAGGGAATCAGTCAGCAAAACCAATAATGCCTCAATATTGTGGTCATGTTTAAATCCACCCTGAAAATCATCTAACCAAACAATGTTGTTGTTGTTGTTAACTGCCGTCGACTTGGTGTCGACTCATGGCGACCCTCTGGATAGTTGTCCTAAATTGTGTTCGGTCTTCAGTCAGGCGGCTCATTGTTGACAGACTGGTACCCGTAGCTGCTGTTATTGTATCGATCCATCTCATTGCTGATCTTCCTCTTTTGCGTTGACCTTCTATCTTGCCAAGCATGATGTCTTTCTCTAATGATCTCTCTCTTCGCATGATGTGTCCAAAGTATGAAAGTCGAAGTCTTGTCATCTGAGCTTCTAAAGAAAGCTTAGGTTTGATCTCCTCTAGTACTGACTGGTTTGTTCTTTGGGCAGTCCATGGTATCAGGAAGGCCGCGGCGCCTCGTGCCCGCGGCCGGAATTAACCGGGGGGGCGCCGCCGCGCTCGCCCCCCGGCTGGTCGGCCACGCTGGCGGCGTCGCGAGTGTTTGGCTTTAAAGTGATTGGCTCCCGCGGCTGTTGGAGCAGCGCGGGAGCCAATCACAGAGTCGGGCCAGGGTCGAGTGGGGGGGGCGGCGCGGAGCTCAGCCGTTTTGCGAGCGGCGGCTGAAGGGGACGGTTGCTCCCGCCCGCCCTCCCTCTTCATGGTCTGATTGACCTGGGGGTGTGGGGGTGTTGCCGCTGGCGGGGGGTGGGGGGATCCCGGTGGTTTCCGGGGTCCGGAGCCGGTGGCAATCCTTAGGACGGGGGTGGGGTACCCCCGACCTGGACAATCCCTCGGCTTTTGCTAATAATATGGCGAAGCCGGATGAGGGAGGGATACGGAAGTAACCGGGGCTTGTGCCCGGCGGAAGCGGAGACAGCGTCACCTTGCTACTAGGATGGCTGGTGAAGGCTTGATCTGCGGGGGTGGGGGGGGGGGAAGTTTGTTGATTGTGAACTTTGTTTAGTTATTGTTAAAGGCAAATAAAGCTGCGACCAGTTTTAATCCCAGAGCAGGTGTGGTGTTGTTATTGCATAATGGTTTTATGTATGGGAGGGGTGGGGGGGGGGAGGGTTTGGGTGGGGGGGTTGCGAGGTGGCTAGTGCGCCGTACCCGGTTAATGCAGTATTCGCCGCCATTACCATAATTCAAAGGCATCAATTTTCTTCCTGTCTATATTTTTCACTGTCCAGCTTTCACATCCATATGATGTTATTGAAAATACCATGGCTTGAACAAGTCAAATCTTTGTATGGAGAGAGTCATCTCTGCTCTTGAGAATCTTGTCTAGGTCCTTCATAGCCATTCTGCCAAGAGCAATGCATCATCGGATTTCTTGACTGCTTGTTGCTTCTTTATTGATAGTTGATCCAAGTAGGTTAAAGTTGTACACAATTTCAATTTGTCATCTAAAAAGTGAAGTTGATCCAGCACAGCTTTCTCCAGTACCTTTCCCAGAAAGGGCAGGTTAGAAATTGGATTAAAGGTAACAAAATCATTAACATCCAGTCCAAGTTTCTTTAACACAAGGCATATAACAGCCCATTTTAAATCACTGGGGAATGGCCCTGTATGAAAGGAGTAATTGAAATCCACCACACTACAGGGTGAAGCAATAACAGTCCAAAAAACAAAAATATTCCTGCCACATAACAGAGCTTCTCAAAAATAATTTTTGTTGGACTTAACATAAATACAGGTACCATTGTATAGTAACAAAAGCACTTTCTCCCGATAGTCCTTTTAATATAAATTATCGGGAGAAGGTACTTTTGTTACTATACAATGGTACCTGTATTTGTGTTAAGTCCAACAAAAATTTTTTTTGAGTAGCTCTATTTTGTGTCAGGGATATTTTTGCTTAGGCCTGTATTAAAGGAAGCATTCACTATCTCTATCAGTATAGGTGCTAAAGTATTCGTCAAGCACTTCACCACCCAAACTGGGCACAGATCCAAAAGAAATGTTGAAGTACTCAAATTGAAAAAATAATTAGTGATCCTTAATGAAACTGCCTCAAATATGTTCCAATTCACCATGTCCACAATCTTAGAATTTTTTACTGATATTTATTTTATTTATTTATTTAGACAGTTTTGTATACCGCCTTATCCTTCAATCAAAGCGGTCACAACACAATTGGGGGATACACTTAACATGCGGGGATATGAGACACATACACTAATACTTACAGGGAACAGCAGAGTAAATAGTTTTTATCTTATCAGATGAAAACAAAATCAGCCGTCGCCTCACAGCACACTGGTAATGCAGCAGATTTCACTGACAGGTCATTAATGTAATTGCTTTTATTGAATTAATTTAATTTAATTTAATTAATTTAATCAATTTTATTTAATTGCTTTTATTTAATTATTTATATGCTATTCCACAGTTAATCCTTGTTTTATTCCCCTGTTACCTGTAACTTGGATAAGTTCTCTAAATCTGAGTGTATTTTGTTTAATGTAAACCGCACTGATGTCAAATAGCGCGGTATATAAGAGCTGTTAAATAAATAAAAATAAATTAAATAAATTAATACATTTCTTTGTAACTGAAAAACGCTCTTCAAGGCTTGGAAAGTCCCCGGTTAATTGTTCACCGACATATGTAAGTCTGGCAGCATAAAAACAAGATTGATAATGTTGAGCAGCGATATTGTATTTAACTTTATTCTGTTCTGTCAGACTTGAAACTGTGAGATCAGCCCAAACTTCCTCCACTGTGCGGCTCAAGCTGCTTGGAAAGAGCCGATTGTGGTGGGAAAGTAAGAAGTGCAGCGTTTGTTAGGCAGCATCTGCGTGCACCAAAAACATTTGGGGGCATGAAATCTTGGGTGCCAGGTGTTCCATGGTGACCTTGCACCCAGGATTTGTCAAATCCTGTGTTAGGGATGATTTGAAAAGGAATGGAGAACAAATCTGAGAATTTCATTAGGCCTCTGTACAGGTCCATGGTGCGGCTGCATCTTGAGTACCATATACACTTCTGGTTGTCCTATCCAAGGCAGTGCAAGCGTATGGGCGCACTAGGTGAATCTTCAGCCTTATGCCCTCCCTGCAGATTTCAATAACTAAACTCAACCACCATGAGCATCATACCTCTCACAACTATCCTTAAAAATATAATGCTCCATTATGCATTCTTAAAGGACTACATTTTGCTTTCTATGTATGTGTGTCTGTCCTTCCTGCAGGTGAAAGAATGAGTTTGTCAGGCTGTCAGGATCTATTGTTTTGCTTCGACTGCTGCTGCTGCCCTAGGTGACCATCTAGTTTTGTCTAATGGTTGGGCCGACTGTGATCTCATTTCAGAAATGATATAGCAGAGCTGGAAAAGGTTCAGAGAAGATAACAAAGGGGATAGAACAAGCATGATAAAGAGGATAGGACATCCCTATTATGAAGGAAGGAAATGTAGCTTAGGGCCCTGTCCAAATGGTAGACCCATGCAGTACAGGAGTTCTGGCTGATGTTGAGGTTTGAAGTCTCTCGAGACTTGAAATCGGGAGATCAGTCCAAACTTCACTTCCTGCCTGATGTGGCTTTCTTTAGAGAGACGATTGCAGTGAGGGATGCATGAACCATAGCACCTTTCAGATTGTGCAGCCAGAGACAAGAATGGGTGAGTGAAAGAAGAACTGGATGGGGGGGGGGGTATGAGTGAGAGAGAGTGGGTGAAGCCTGGGGGTAGGGGCTATGAGAGAGAGAGAGAGAGAGAGAGAGAGAGCGACACACACACACACACACACACATGAACTATCCAACACTCCCCATGACACACACATGCATACAGCCCCTGACACAACCCCCCAGCACACAGATACCACACCCCGCGACACTTGTTAGGAGACACACATATTAACCCCCTACATGCCTGCTTAAAGAAATGGGGGAAACACGCCATTGTGTCCACTGCTAGTGTTCACTTTCGAACTTATGTCTGCTGATGCATAATTGAATGGTGTTTTTCCAGCATATCCCAGAAATCTCAGGGAGCTCAAGAAGAGAGCATAGCCAGGAGGAGAAGAGCTAGTTGAGAGAGCTGTCACTAGACAAGAGCAAAGTTAATATAATTCAGAGGAGGAAAAGAAAATCTGAAAAGGCCCAGGAAGTCCAAAAGATCTGTTTTGCTTCTTGGTTGCTAGAGCATTTGAGTTTGGACTGAATCCTCTTGACTTTAATTGCATGTTGTGATACTGGATATGCCTTCAACCTTTTATTCAGTAAAGCTTCTTATTTTTTTCAAACTATCTGACCTATCTGGACCTGCAGTTATTTGATGTGATTTCTGACTTGGAACAAGCATGAGGAGAGAGCTCAGAGGTAAGGCTCTCTGCCCAATATGGCCCCAAAGGTATGTGGTGTTGAGTGTCAGCCCCTGTCCATTGAGTCACTCTGGATTCTGTCCAGAAGGTACCCCAGGGCTACATAAATATGAGATTCTTTTCTAGCATCTCTTAATTTGTCTTTTTGCCCCCCTCACTCTATGATCAATGGTATACTAAGCGCTTACCATAACGGTTGTAAATGATATGCATCATGTTGAACTTGCATTTCCTGTAATTATGTTTTGGTGGAAATGTATTTCATTTTGTTTTCGAGGTATTATTGAAAAACTCTATCTAAAATGTAATAGTATTTTGAAAAAGGGGGACCCTTGAGAATACTTAAGTAAGTGGAGTAAAATTGGCTGCTTATTTGACATTTTTAAAAGTATAGTAACATACGAGTAGCAACATAGTTGATGGTTGCAAATAAAGACCAACATGGTCCAAATCTACGCAATAGATTTGTCAGAGGAGAACCTCCAGCACAGTGCAGGTTACTATCCCCCATGCCTTTGGTTTATTACCATCTTCAACTATATTGTACTTAAGTCCCCAACCTACTGTTGGGTCAGCAAGACAATTAATCCCATCCAGGACCCCCATAGTGCAACCAGGGAACCCATCCACAGGTATATGTATCCAATTGCACCACATGCAAGCTTTCTTTGCGGATTTGTAGCTGCTGTGCAGAGCAGGTTACTTTCCCCATGGTTTCTTAGGAGGCTATACAGTCTTTTCATATCTGTTTCATTTTGGGGCATTCCATTTTTGATTACATCCCTCTTGCCGTTTAGGGATCCACTGTGCGTATCCCACTCCTTTTTGAATTATGTTACTGTCTTTGCTTCCACCACCTCCTTCAAGAGGGCATGCCAGGCATTCATCAATCTTTCCATGAAGAAATATTTCCCGATGTTAATTATAAATTTACTTCCACGTAGCCTTATATCATGTCCTCTAATTCTAGAGCTTTCCCTCATTTGGAAAGGGTTGGTTTGTTCTGTAATATCTTTCAGGTAACACTACATTTTTCCTCTCTTCTAGGGTATACATATTTAGGACCTCCAACTTTTTATATATCATCTTTTGGAGACCCCTCACCATTTTGGTCAGTTTCTTTTGTACTAACGGAAGTCCTTTTATGTCCTTAGTGAGATATGGCCTCCAAAACAGAACACAATACTCCAAATGAGGCCTTACTAATGTCCTGTTCAGCGGTATTATCACCTTCTTTACTGGTTACGTCCCTCCTTATGCAGCCTAGCATCCTTCTGGCCTTGGCTACCGCCTTGTCACATGACTTTGCCACCTTGAGATCCCCAGACACTATCACCTATGACCACTAGAGGTAGGCAGAGCTCGTTCACCATCTTCTGTGTGTTGCTTCTCATTTCTTTATCAATGTGGAGGCAAATTTCCAAGCACACTTAGGGGTATGTTTACTAAACTGCGGTAACGTAGCAGCGGCTACGTTAAGGCGCGTTATGTAACGTTAAGGCGCCTTAACGTTACATAACGTGCCTTAACGTTCCCGCCCGCGGTAAGTCCAGAAAAAGGTGGAGAGAGGGCGGAGAGAGGGCGGAGAGAAGGGGGTCAGTGGGCAGGGAGTGGGCGGGGAGAGCCCCCTTTCACACTAACGTGGAGAAATTAAGGGCTGAATCCTAACGCAACTGAAAACCTGGCATTAGCACACATTTGCAAGAGAGAGAAACCATTTCAGCGTCAGCAATGTACAGCATAGGCAGGGAGCCCAAGAAAGGTGATAGTAGTGCTCCATTTGCAGCAACAGCATAGTGCCCTGGTATGAAAGGCCACTACGGTGATGGCGCAAATGGGGCATGGGGGCTGAAGGCGGGACATACAGTGGGTGCTACTGGGGCACAGGGTGGACTAGGCGGTTGCCAAGGTGGCACATAGGAATGCAGAAAATGGAAACCAGCAAGACAGCAACTGACCAGGGTCAGACATGCCCATGAGTCTGTGGCCCACAGTGTCCCATCCAGGAGACACTACCCAGCAGGCACCCCAAGGGGCGCATAACATTGATAGGCGGTGCCTGGGGAAGCGTGGACATCCATGTAGGCACCCCTACCCCAGAACCCACACCTTAGGCAGCCGCCTACCTTCCCCCGGATGGCCTGGGATGGCGCACCACCGTCACCGACAACATATGGTCATGGTGGCATGGCAGAGGGGGTGGATGATTGTGCTGGATGGAGCAGTGGCACCCGGCCATGCCCTGTACCAGTACGTGGTGTGCAGTGCAACAGAAGAGGTCTGGCCGAGGAACATAAGGGTAGCCCCAGGGACCACTATGCTGCTGTGGTAACAGTGTGGTGCAGGACACTCAGCCGCATGTCCAGGGTCAGAGGTTCAGGTTCCATCTGTGGATCCTGCAGAGCATCTCCCCATAGTTTTAGCCCACAATGCAGCCACAACAACAACATGGGCAAACCCCAATGCAGTGGTACACAGGGGTACGGACACCCCTCACAAGGGCTCCACTATCCACAGCTTCATGGAGTGTCAGGCTGTTGGCCCCAGCACAGAGCTGCAGTTATCACCAGAGCACTACTACTACCCCCTGCACAGATTAGCAATGTCGGCACAGTGATCAAGACCAGTGCAGTGGGTAGGGATGTCAACCACCTCCATCTCTGCACAATGCTGAGATAGGTGTGGGAGTGTGCGTATGTCTCTCCATTGTTTTGTGTCTGCCAACACCTCACTGAGCCCACTTTGCTCACACTGCTTCCAGCGTTAGCCTGCAAATGTGCATAATGAGGAGCAAGATATTGTGGGTATGGCCCAGACAGGGCGGATTGGCCAGGATGCATCTGCACAGGGTGGAGGGCAATGGCTGGGACACTGTAGTGCTCGACCACCACCTGCATAGACAGGGTGGCCTCAGCATGTCACGTGGGGGGGGGGGTCACTCTCACTCTCACTCTGACTGAGCAGTGACCATGGCATGTCTATGTTCCCACATAGTGCCACTCATTATTTGTTTCCAGTGATACTTGTGTGTTCTCAGTTCTGGGGCCCAATCACTGAGATACCTGCTTGGTGTCTGTGCTGTGCATCCCACCTCTGGGTGCATGGGGTTCCCCTGTGAGCATGCACTATGGACTGGTTAGTGGGCTGTCTGCACGTGCCTTGTACTGTGCCTAATAACAGTGCCTTATAATGTGCCTTGTACTGTGCCTAATAAAGGTGCCTTGTAATGTGCTTTATAACATGCCTTATAAGGCGTGTTACCTGATGGCTTGCCATAATGATGCCCGGCCCATGCCTTTATATGCCTTTACCACGGAACCTAACGCAAATGACATTACCACAGTTTAGTAAACATACCCCTTAGTTTGGTCTTATAAGTTTTATTACAAAAGTATAACACAACTCAAAGCATATTCAACTTAAATCAGGATAGCTCATGACAGTATCTTCGGTTTCAGATATAGCTTGAATCACAGTTGCCAAGTTACCCAGTTCCAGGAGTGAGAGTTCAAGCCAGTCCTGGATGTCTAACAATCTCATCCTGATGCATTATGGGACCTGCAGCACTGATTCCAATGAGTAAAATCAGGGACTACAAATTCCATACTGCATTGCAATGCAAATTGCAAACCAGAGCTGTCAATAAAAATCTCACTCCTAGAGTTGGATAACTTGGCAACTCTGCTTGAATTCAGTATGTAAGTTTTCAGAACTATAACACTATCTCTTTCCATGACACACTTTCTCAATATGATACGTGACAGTTTACTTTTCCCTAATAACCACAGGGCACAATGCACTATAGACAGTTCATTTACTTCATGCTTTTCTTCCCATCATTAGAAGCTCTTGGCTTTAGTTTAATCTTTAACCAGTTTCAATCAGCAACCTTCACAGGATATAGAAGCACATAAATCCATGCCGGGTTTTCCACTCAGCTTATAGCCACACTGCTACAGAGCCAGAGCACTGCTCAGCTCTTCTTACTCCCCCTTACTGATTGCAGTATTGTGCAAGTTATTAGCATTCAGTGCTAAACCATCATGAAGTACAATAGCACTTCAGCATCAGCAATTGCCTCAATATTCAACTTCTTTTAACCCAAACGGAGGTCAGTCATAAAGTAAGTACACTCGTTTCTCAAAACACTTTTCTATAGAACAAGGTATAGCTTTTAGCTTACTTTGCAGCAGAACACCACACCCAACATTCTGTGGTTCTGATTGACACATAGCACTCAGCATTCCAAAAGCCCATTAGTTTGCTGTACCAATTATAAGCTTCCTGAGTTTCTATTGAGGCCTATTCCCAGGTTGCCTGCTTGTTTTCTCAGCTGCTTACTCCCCATTTTTTAGTTTTTACTTTTTATTCCAGCTTTCCAGCAGCTTTGGGTGTAGAGATTAGATCCCCAGTCACTCTGGCAGAGTCTTAGCCTTTCCTCCCAGCTTTTACCTTTTCTTTCTGGTTTATCAGCTGCCTTTGGCTTACGGATTCACACTCCAGTTAGCTCTGGCCATGTCCTAGCCCTTTCCCCCCTAGACTCCTCAGTGATAGGATTCCACCTGCCACTCCTGGACAGGGCTCCTGCAAGATGCAGTTTCCTTTGTTCCGGTGCCTTCCTTGCCTGGCTCTCACATGGGATCCAGTTGACTGGGCTGACTCCTTAACCTTCCCTAAGGTGGAGCTTAGCACCAAAGTCACAATGGAAACATGTTTTCTCACAGCCCTTCCCTTATCACTAGGGCTTCCAAGGGTTTTCGGAGCTCTAGTGGAACTCCTCCTAGCATCCAGAACATGGAATCACACTGGCATGCATATTTGCATGCCACATACCGCAGGGTCTATCTCCTGGGCTGTGTACACCAACCTCTCCCCTCTTATTGCCAATATCTCCCTTGGGTTTCTGCACGCCAAATACATTACTCTGCATTTCTTCAGATCAAAAGCTACCACACTTTTGACCAATTTTCTAGCTTTTGTAGATCACTTCTCATTTTGCTTACTCCTTCTGGAGTGTCCACTCTGTTGCTGATCTTTGTGTCTTCCACAAAAAGACAAAATTTTCCCTTCTATCCCCTTGGCAATATCACTCACAACAATTCTGAACAGAATCAGCCCCAGGGCCGACCCCTGGGGCACTCCATTATTCACCTTTATTCAAAGTTCATGCCATTTAACACTACTCTCTGTCATCCATCCATCAACCAATTTTTAATCCAATTGACCAACCTGGGACCCACTATCAGGCTTCTTAGTTTATTTATAAGCTTCCTCTGAGGAACGGTATCAAAGGCTTTTCTGAAATACAAGTAAACCATATCCAGTGTGTGCTCTCTGTCTAATTCTCTAGTCTATGTATGTTCTTTTACTCTCTTCTGCTGTCCATGCAAATAGCAGGTTCAAAGTGCTGTCTAGTGCTCTCTGACAATTAATTGTCAACTGTTCTTTAAGTTCTCATAGTGCTACTGGGTAGTATCCTTTTCCTGTGGAATGTGTAGTTGATACTTTGACCCTGGAAGTCCTTTTCAGCCCTGTTGATATAAGACTTTTACATAAGATATGAGTCAGAGTTATGAGTTCTTAATAAAGCCAGGTTGTGAGCACAGTGTTGTAGCTATAAGTTAAGAACATAAGATATGCCATACTGGGTCAGACCAAGATCCATCAAGCCCAGTATCCTGTTTCCAACAGTGGCCAATCTAGGTCATACGTACCTAGCAGTTTCCAAAAAAAAGACACAGGTTCCACAATGCTTGTATTGGGTCAAGCATTGATATCCTGGGTCCCTTCTTAATAATGGTTTATGGACCTTTCCTCCAGGAACTTGTCCAAACCTTTTTTAAACCCAGCAACACTAACAGCCTTTACCACATCCTCCGGTTACAAATTCCAGAGTTTGATTACACGTTGAGTGAAAAAATATTTTCTTTTATTAGTCTTAAATAGTTTACCCTGTAGCTTCATTGCATGTCCCCTAGTCTTTCTATATTCTGATAACGTAAACAATCGATCTACGTTTACCCGTTCCACTCCGTTCATTAATTTATAGACTTCTATCATATCTCCCCTCAGCCGTCTCTTTTCCAGGTTAAAGAGCCCTAACCTTTTTAGCCTTTCTTCATAGGAGTATCCTTCCCTTTTCTAATAACGCTATATCCTTTTTAAGATACGGCGACCAGAATTGCACACAATATTCAAGGTGCGGTCTCACCATGGAACGATATAGAGGCATTATAATATCTTTTGTTTTATTTTCCATTCCTTTCCTTATAATACCTAGCATTCTATTTGCTCTCTTGGCCGCCGCTGCACACTGGGCCGAGGGTTTTAACATGTTATCCACAATGACGCCAAAATCTTTTTCCTGGGTGGTGGTTCCTAATGCGGAACCTTGCGTCGTGTAACTGTAGTTTGGGTTGTTCTTCCCTAGGTGCATAACTTTGCATTTGTCCACATTAAATTTCATCTGCCATTTGGATGCCCAGTCTTCCAATTTATCAAGATCCTCTTGCAATTTTCCACAATCCTCTTGGGTTTTAACAACTTTAAATAGTTTTGTGTCATCTGCAAATTTGATAACCTCACTCGTTATTCCCCTTTCCAGGTCATTTATGAATATGTCAAAAAGCTACGGACCCAGCACAGATCCCTGGGGTACACCACTATTCACCTTTCTCCACTGGGAAAATTGGCCATTTAGCCCTACCCTCTGCTTTCTATCTTTTAACTAGTTCCTGATCCACAATAGTACACTGCCTCCTATCCCATGACTCTTTAGTTTTGCCAAAAGTCTCTGATGAGGGACCTTGTCAAAGGCTTTCTGAAAGTCCAGATACACTATATCAACCGACTCACCTTTGTCCACCTGTTTATTCACATCTTCAAAAAAACATAACAGATTAGTAAGACAAGATCTTCCTTGTCTAAAGCCATGTTGGCTGTCTCCCATTAGGACATGACTACCTACATGCTGAGTAATTTTATTCTTTATGATGGTTTCTACCATTTTTCACGGTACTGACGTGAGGCTCACCGGTCTGTAGTTTCCCGGATCACCCCTGGAACCCTTTTAAAAAATTGGTGTTACATTGGTGATCCTCCAATCTTCAGGTATTAGAGATGATTTTAATGCTAGTTCACAGATTACTAATAGCTCCAAGTTATCACATCAGTGGCAAGGATAAAATATAAACCAGATTAAATATAAACTTTTTGAGTGGCAATTGATATGTCAGAAATGAAAGACAAAGAAGAAAAACTGTTGCATTTATAATTCAGAAGAAACTTGTAAGAACTGTAATGAAATACAGTATATATCGGTGAACGTCTAATTTCTATTTATCTATGAGGAATGCCCATCAACACAACTATTATTCAGGTATATGTACCAACAACTGCTGCAGAAGAAGAACAAGATGAAATTGACAGAACATGCAAACATGATATCCTGATAGTCACGAGCGACTGGAACACAAACATTGGAAACAAAGAAGGCAGCAAAGTAGTTGGAAAATATAGGTCTGGCAACAAAACTGAAGCTGGAGAAAGAATGATAGAATTCTGCAAGACAAACAATCTATTCATCTCAAAAACCTTCTTCCAGCAACACAAGAGGCAACTGTACACATGGACTTTGCCCAATGGATTATACAAAAATCAAATTGACTACATCTGTAGAAGTCAATGATGGAAAAGCTCAGTAACATCAGCAAAAACAAAATAGCTGACACCAGCTACCGGTATGCAAACTCAAGCTAAAGTTGAAAAAGAGCAAACCACTTATGAATGTAGTAAAATATGATCTTTAAAATATACCACCAGAATTTAAAGACTGCCTGCAAAATCGATTTTCCGCTTTGGAAACAAATGGCATTCCCACTGAAGTATAATTGGATGCAGCTGTTACCATATTTACAAGACTCTGACAGGAAATTTGGAAGACAACACCATGGTCAACTGACTGGAAAAGATCTGTGTTTATATCAATACTAAAGAAAGGTGATCCAGTGACTGTGGAAATTATCTCACAATCGCTCTGATTTCACATGCCAGCAAGATTCTACTTAAGACAATTCAGCGGAGAATACAACCATACTTGGAACAAGAACTGCGTGAAGTCCAAGCAGGGTTCAGGAAAGGGCGAGGAATGAGAGACATTGCTACGATGTGAGCTGCATTCTTGAAAATGGATAGCAAATTGATTATTGATATTTCAAAGATGGCTACGAAGGGGAAAGTGATCATATTGGGTGACTTTAATCTACTCGATGTGGATTGGCGTATTCCTTCTGCAAATCTGGAAAGTAGTAAAAAAATTGTGCCTTCCGAGATGCATTATTTAGACAAATTGTGCCTTCCGAGATGCATTATTTAGACAAATGGTGATGGAACTGACCAGGGAAAGCTGGATGTTGGATTTAGTGCTCACTAATGGAGATAGTGTCAAATATCTGGGTGGGTGCCCATGTGAGCAACAGTGATCAACACATGGGGGTATGTTTACTAAACTGCGTTAGTGTGATTCGCGTTAGGAGTGGCGTTAGTGGAAGAAATGCCAAAAAAGGACATGGGCGGTACATCGTTAGTGATAACGCATGCTATAACGCGCCGCGCAGCAATGATCGTTACAGGGCGCGTTACTGTGCGTTAAGCATAAGAAGGCGTGCAGACACACAAATACAGAAACAGAGCTGTAGCACAATGGTTACTACACAGACCGATGGTACAAGGGTCATGGGTTTGATTCCCCAGTGTGCCTAATGAATAAGGCTGGCTGAGGCATCATGTGTAGCCCTTTGAAAGCCTACTATAATATTTTAATCCACAGTCTGCAGCCGGGTTAATGTTTGCATATGTCAGGAAAATTGTACCCGTCTTATTCAATATGTTCCAATAGTGACGTTCCCTCTGCCATGGTCATGTATTATATACCATTTGATAGGAATATTTAGGCAGATGTTTGGATCCCAAATGTTTTGGGCTTGGCCTGGAAAGGGTTAAGTATTGGGCTGTGAGGAAGTTGAGTTATACATTAATAGTGCTGCCAGCAAACACACCCTCACAGTGGCGTAACCTAAGGTGCCACATAAGGCACCCTAGAAGGCACTCCATAGGGCACATTATAAAGTGCGCTGTCTGCCAAGGCACCCTATAATATCCCCTATAGGACACCATATAAGGTACCTTATAAGACGCTTTATAGGGTGACGTATGAGGCGCCCTAAGGTGACAGTACCCTGAGGGTGGTTGTTCTGGCAGCACTAATATACAATACAAATAGACAATGCCTAAGACAGCCCTATCGATGAACCCCACTGTGGGTTGTGAACCCATGACCTCTGGCTCCATGGGCAGTGAAGTAAACAGTGGGCTAGAGCTGCTAATAAACACCCGGCTGACTATAGGAGGACTGCAAGGCACCACACCCACATTCTGCTGTGGTTACCAGGGAGATTACATACCACCACCCAACCCACCCTCTGGGGCTCAGGGTGGGGGGACAGGATCTCCCACCAACAGATCCACTTTCTACCCCCCCTGCAATGGTGGCAGTAGAGGGGACCATCACCCCAGTCCTGCTAAGGATCAAACTCCCTACAGGGCAGGCAATGCAGAGCAGTACACATCCATAACACAATAGCAGACAGACGGCAGGTCTGGAAATGCTCAGCTGCCCCCCACCATTATCTGACATTCTACAGCAGCAAGCCTCCAGCCGCTGCACGGTGTTCCAGCAAGACACATACTACCTGCAGACAGTCCGCCAGCTAGTCCATAGTGCATGGTCCTGGAGGAGATGCATGTACCCAGAACAGGGATATCAACATACACACCAAACAGATAAGTCAGTGATTGGGCCCCAAAAGGAAACCCATAAATATCACATAAAAGAAATGCTATATAGCACTATGGGGGAACCTAGCCATGCCATGGTCACTGCTCAGTCAGAGTGAGAGTGACCTCCCAGCAGGACATGCTATGGCCACCCTGTCCGTGCAGGTGGTACCGGACACTACAATGTCCGGCCATTGCCCTATGCCCTGTGCAGATGCGGCCAGGCCAGGCCACCCTATCCAGGCTATTCCCACAGTACCTTGCTCCTCATTATGCACATTGGCAGGCCAATACTGGCAACAGTGCTAGCAGTGTGGGCTGGGGAGGGTGTTGGCAGCCACCACACACTGGATAGACAGACACACACTCCCCACACCTATGCCAGCATTGGGCAACTATAGAAGTATTGGGCAGCCCAGGCCACCACACCAGTCCTGGCACAGTGCAGGCATGGCTATGGTACGCAATACTGTAGGAGTCACTCCCCAGATTGGTAAACACTGTCAGACACAAGACCTGTAGCACATTCCACAGACATCAGAAAGGTTGCTATGATGCAGCTCACTCCGAAAATTGTACTTAAACTAGGAATTGCTATCTGCCAGTAATCATAGCAACCTTTTGATAGATGTGTACCATATTCCCAGGTTTAGGGTGGCATTACTAAGGTATGCAAGTGCTAGTATTGGGAGATGCATGCAGAGCCCAAAGTCCTGCCTCTCCAGGAGGCTTTGGATAATGGGGCCTGTGGGTGCGGGTGTGTCTGCCCCTGTTGGCTGCTGCTTTACGGCAGAGGTTCCCAACTCCATTCCTGCGGTGCAAAACACTGTTTGGGTTTTCATGCTGTCCCTCATGAATATGCATGAGATACATCTGCATACCATGGGGGTGGCGCATAGAAATGCAGCACAGGCATCTTTATCAGAGGCAGCATGGAACCTGAATGGTGTTTGGCCCTCCAGGACTGCATTTGGGAGGCTCTGCTCTAGGTAATGTGCGTGTTTATGGTGTCTGTGCACTGTAGGGTAAAATGTAGGTGTTTTGGGCATGTTTACGTCATCTGCAAGAAAGGTTCTGTCTGTATTAGCACGTAATAGTAGTGGGTAAAATATGAGGATTGGGTTGGCGGAAACCACAGCTGGGACTTGAACCTGTGACCTTCTGCTTCTGAATACACTGGTTCTGTGCACTGCACCACCATGTTATCACCGAGATGGTGCATTCCCTGGTGATACCATGACTGTTGGTCAGACAGGGCCTGTCTGTTGCAGTGCACGGCACCCACCTACACAGGGCTAGGCCACGGTCTGCTCTGGGCAGCTGCCACTGCCCCCTCCACCACCAGTATCCCTCAGCCACCATGCTGACATGCCCTTCTGCTGGTGGAGCTGGTGGTGCGCAGTCTCAGGCCATCCAGTGTGCAGGTAGGCGGCTGCCTATGGTGCGGGTTCTGGGGTAGGGGTGCCTGCATAGACGTCCATGCTCCCCCCCAGCCCTGCCTGCCAATGTTCCGTGCCCTTGGGGGTAGCTGTTGGGTACTATCCCCTGTGACACTTTGGGAAACCCACTCATGCCCATGTTGGACCTTCAGCAGTTGCTGTCTGGCTGCTCCGCTGTTTCAGCATTTGTATGGGCCACCTAGGCATCACCCTAGTCCGCACTGTGGCCCAGCTCCACCACAGCATGTGCCGCCTGTGGCCCTCTGTATCCCCTTCTCCGGCATCTGTCCAGTTGCCGTTCTGACATGCCCACCCTGATGTTGCGGAGCATGTGCACCTGTCCGATGATGGGGAAAACCCTGAGCAGCGCTATGTCACTGTGGGCTCATTCACCTTGTATGGGGACGGCGTATAGACTCTTCCACGATTTATATCTGTTCTATGGGGCTTACTCGGGGGGGGGGAGGGGTTGATGTTTCTCATTGATACCAATATTTCCCAGCTTGGTTATTGTTTTTTTCCAGTTTGTTGGGGTCATTTTCAGTGTTTCTGTGCCCTTTTGTTCTGTGCACATGTATCACACGTATCACTGTTTTTTGGTTTCCCTGCCTGGGCTGTACATTGCTGACACTGAAATGGTTTCTCTCCCCTGTAATGTGCCTTTAACGGTCAGTTTTCATTCGCGTTGGAATTCAGCCCTGAAATTCAGCGCGTTAGTGTGGGGGGAGCCTCTCCCCGCCCACTCTCCGCCCATTGACCCCTTTTCTCCGCCCTCTCTCCACCTTCTGCGGTGTTTTACTGCGCCGCGGAGCATTACACTCGTTAGCACGTCATAACGCGCGTTGTATAACGTTAACGCTCGTTAGCGCATCATAACGTGCATTATGATGCGCTAACGAGCGTTAATGTTATACAACGCGCGTTATTCACGATTACCGCAGTTTAGTAAACATACCCCATGGTGTGGTTTGAGATAAAAGCCAAGGTGGAGTCCAATCACAGCAAGCTCAAAGTCCTAGACTTCAAAAACGCTGACTTCAGTAAAATGGCCAAGTACCTGAAGGAGGAGTTGGCAAGGAGGGAGGGGATTAGGGAAGTGGAATTACAATGGGCTAAACTAAAGGAGGCAATAAAAGGAGCAACAGATACATATGTAAGAAAAGTAAATAAAAACAAGAAGAAAAGGAAGCATTTTTGGTTCTCCAAAGAAGTGGCTGCACAAATAAAGGCAAAAAATACAGCTTTCACAAAATTCTGAAGTTCGCAAACAGAGGAACACAGAAAAGAATACAGGATAAAACTAAAAGAGACAAAAAGAGAAGTAAGGAAAGCAAAATCAAAGGCAGAAGAAAAGTTGGCAAAAGATGTGAAGTGTGGCGACAAAACCTTTTTCAAGTATATTTGGGCGAGGAGGAAAATCAGAGGTGGAATTGCAGGACTCAAAAGTGCTGGGAATGGATTTGTGGAAAGTGACATTGAAAACGTGAAAATGCTAAACAAATACTTCTGCTCTGTTTTTACTAAAAAGAATCCTGGAAAAGGACCACCTGTGACTGACAAATATACAAATGGGAATGGAGTAGATACCACACCATTCACAGAAGATGATGTGTTGGAACAGCTTGCAAAACTGAAAGTGTACAAGGCCATGGGACCCAGGATCCTGAAAGAGCTCAGAGAGGTTCTTGCAAGGCCGTTAAAGGATGTTTTTAATAGATCCTTGGAGACAGGAGAGGTTCTACAGGACTTGAGAAGGGCTGATGCAGTACATCTTCTAATTAGTGGTAATAGGGAAGAAGTGACAAACTACAGGCCAGTAAGCCTTACCTTGGTGGCAGGAAAAGTAATGAAGGTGCTCTTGAAAGAGCAAATAGTTGACTTTCTTGAAGCCAACAGGTTGCATGATCTGCAGCAACATGGTTTTACCACAGGACGATCTTGCCAAAGAAATATGATTGAGGTCTTTGACTAGGTGACCAGAGAACTAGATCAAGGGCATGCGATGGATGTGATCTACCTAGATTTCAGCAAAGCTTTTGATACTGTTCCTCATAGGAGGCTTATCAATAAACTCAACAGCTTGGGGATGGGTCCCAAGGTGGTGAACTGGATCAGAAATTGGTTGACTGATGATAGAAGGTGATGGCAAATGTAACTCACTTGGATGAAAGGAAGATGATTAGTGGCGTGCCCCAGGGATCGGTCCTGGGACTGGTACTGTTCAATATATTTGAGTGATATTGCTGAAAGGACTGAATGGAAAAGTCTGTCGTTTTGCAGATGACATAATAGTTTGCAACAGAGTGGACTCCCCGGAGGGAGTAGATAACATAAGGAAAGATCTACAAAAAATGGAAAAATAGTCTAATGCTTGGCAATTAAGATTTAATGTGAAGAAGTGCAGTGTCATGCACTTAGGAAGCAGAAATCCAAGAGAAATGTATGCGACAGGGCGCGAGAGGTTGGTGTGCATGGACCAGGAGAAGGACCTTGGTGTGATTATTTCTGAGGATCGCAAGGTGGCGAAACAGTGAGACAATGCCATGGCAAAAGTCATAAGGATACTGGGTTGCATACAGAGAAGAATTACCAGCAGAAAGGAGGAGGTACTAATGCCACTGTACAAGTCTCTGGTGAGGCCTCACTTGGAATACTGTGTTCAGTTTTGGAGACCATATCTCGCAAAGGATATAAAAAGACTAGAAATGGTTCAGAGGAAGGCAACCAAAATGATTTGGAGCCTGCGACAGAAGACTTATGAGAGGAGACTTGAAGAACTAAATATGTACACTCTGGAGGAGAGGAGGGACAGGGGAGATATGATTCAGACCTTTAAATACTTTTATTAATGAACAAACAAACCTCTTCCAAAGACGGGGAAGCTGTAAAGCTAGAAGGCATAATACGAAGCTGCAAGAGAGTAAACTGAAAGGCAATGTCGGGAAATGTTTTTTCACTAAAAGGGTGGCAGATGCTTGAAATGCCCTCTCAATGGAAGTTGTGGGGGCAAAAACAGTGACAGAATTCAAAATGGCATGGGCAGACACAGTGGATCCCTTTATAGCAACAGGATAAAATCAAAATAAACTTATCTCTTATATCTCAACAAATAGGGTTGCCCTACACGGAGCGGTGGGTATACCCCTAAACAAAGACATGGAGAGGGATGGCCTGCATGGAGCAGCAGGTGCACCTACTCTTGCCAACTTACTGGGCAGACTAGATGGACTATGCTGGTCTTTATCTGCTGTCATATACTATGTTAATATATTATAAAGAACACATTCTAGCTAAATTAATAGTGAGGGGATAAAAGTATATGAGTGTGCCTCTCATCGTTTTAATTTTAAAATACCATGGAGGGTCAGGGCCAGGAGAAAACAAATACGAATGATCAAACCCCAGGAGTCCTATTACAAATGCAATTGACAGCGCTAAAGCATGTTAAGTAAACCAAAACCCCATGAGGCTTAGTCAGTCTATTTCTTATCTTACGGGGAGCAAAACGACACACCATAGTCTTCATGCAATCATCCAGTGAATACTAGAAACATGTGCTGAAACCGGAGCACTTTTAAATATCTCTCTTTTTCGTGCCAACATGGTCAAAGGTCCCTAATTTGCATGCGCTTTTCAAAGAATCTTTTATATGTTCAAAATTTGGTAACGTTTACTGCTGAACTGAAGAGAATGTGCCATCACTGCCCCAGTTGAAAAGAATATGCATTCTGTGAAAAAAGGCAAAAACCAGCCCAAATTCAAATAGTAACTTCTATCAGCCCCATGTTATAGCCTATGATAAAGCTGCAGTAGCAGTGCTGTCCCACCTAGTGCCCTAATGGATTTAGAAAATGAAACCAAAAGAAATAATAAAAACCAAAGCATCTGATCATGCAATTATGACAGGCCACCATACCATTATAGGCAGACTTTCAATGATAGGGGGGGAGGGGAAGGGGGAGGGGCGGCAGAGGGAAAGAGGGGAGGCAAAACAGAAAAAAACTGGGCATCCAACAGATAAGAGCAATAATTGTAAATAAAAGCACATGAGAAGAAGGAACCCAAACTAAGGTTAAAACAAGCATACAATTAAGAAATAAAACAAAATAATATAAAACAAGAGGAGCTTAAAGGGATCACTTAAAAAATTAATAACCAATTTAGAACTTAAAAGAATAAATATAGACAAATAAAAGGACCATGTGTTGATAAAACAAAAGTATGAAAATAAATAAAACATAAGAAACCAATGAATGAAACCAATAATGCAAATTAAAAGGACTTAAAATGATGAACACCCAGTTAAAAATAGAATAAAAAACTAAAGCTAATTAGAACAAATATGTGAAACCAATAAAAACATATTAAGATCCCAATAATTGATGCAAAACAAAGAACTTAAAAAATGGATGACCATAAGAGCAAAAAGAACAGTAAGGGAGGGAGAAGGGGAAGGGGGAAGGGGGAGGGGGAGGAAGGGAAGGGGGAGAGAGGGGAAGGGGCGAGAGAAGGGGGGAGGAAGGGAGAGGGGAGAGGAAGGGAGAGGAAGGGGGGAGAGGAGGGAGGAAGGGAAAGGGGGAGGAAAGGGGAGAAGAGAGGGGAAAGGAAGAGGGTAGAGACAAAGGAAAGGAAAGGGGGGGGGGGGGACAAACCTGTGTGCACAGCAATGACCGTGGCCAAGGGAGCCATGGGGCACAATTATAGATGTGCGACAAAGTAAAATGAAAAATAGGGATAAAAATATAAAATCTCAATAATAAATAAATCATAAGAAATAACATAAAAAATGTAAAAGTTAAAACAGAATCAGAGGAAAATATTAAAATTGATCTCCTGATTCAAACCATATGGCTCCAAAGTGTGTAACTCATAAATGTATCATTGTTTTAATTTCAATAATATCTTGTCAATGTCGCCTCCACTCTAATGGAGCTCCATGGCTTTGAGCACTAGGTACTTCATTCCATGACCTGATGATTCTTTTCCTCCCAATGCGCTACCAGAGGTTTATCCGGTACATTCCTGTTCAAACGGCTCTTATGTTCTATGATTCTGGTTTTTACTGGCCTCTTGGTCTTCCCAATGTAGATCAAGTTGTTCGGACAAATGATTACAATTTGAAAAATGTTGAATGAAAACCTTCTTGTGTGAAACAGGATGTTCAAAAAGGTCCTTAGTCACCAAGACATTAGGGCCTAGTGAACAACGTCCCAACTTAAAATATCATTTCACCCTGCATACTACCCTGGGTCAGGACAAAGCTGATGGGACAAGAATATTTGCTAAATTCTGATTTCTTTTGTAGGCAATAGTAAGTTGTTTTGAAGCAAATTCTGGTATGGAAGCCAAAAGATGCCACGCTTGCTTGAGAATGCTGACAATATCTTTTGAAAGATTAGCAAACGTAGCACCTGAAAGAAGGGCTGCTCAGTTCGTAGACTTGCCTTACCTGTAAGCTTTTCGAATACATTCCACAGGAGAACCACATTCCACAAATCATTTACCCATGTCCAAAGCATTACGCTCAAAATCCTGTTCCAGTGCGCATAATCTTCTTATTCTCAAAAACTGTCCTCTAGGGAGATTATATTTCAAGGATCTATTATGAAAACTATTGAATCTCAGTAAAAAATTCCTATCCATTTGCTTACGATGGAGGTCCGTTAAAAACCATGTTGGTCCTTCTTAATTACAATGTCAAGGTAGGCAACTTGGTCCAAGCTTTATGTACCTTCAAACTGCAAATTCTCAACTAAGGAATTAAGCCAGCCAAAAAACTCATGTAACTCTGATTCCATGCCATCCCATATCATTAGAACATCGTCTATGTAGTGCTTCCACAGTTTTATATGGGCCTGAAAAGAATGTCTTGTAAAATAACATTTTTCAAAATCTGCGACATAGAGGTTCATCACATCTGGTGCCATAGACGACCCCATGGCTACTCCTTTAATTTGTTTATAAAAAAACCCCCTCTGAAACAGAAAAAATTCTCCGTCATTGCCAAGGTAGCCAACTGTGTTAAAAAGAAAGTTGGAGTGCGAACAGGCTTGTCCTTCTGTATAAGGACATCTGATATAATGCTAAGGGTGACCTTCTGAGGGATATTCGTGTAAAAGGAATTAATATCCAAAGTTACTAAAATGAGCTGTTCATGATACCCTGTGAAATTTTGTAAAATATTGATTTATGTGAAGAGTCACGAACATATGAACTAACCTGGAGCACAAATGGTCTAAGGAATTGCTGATTCAGCAATTGCATTAAGTGGTTTCTTAAGTTTCTCGGCACATTTTGCATAAGCACAAGTTTTTTCATGAAGATTGGTTTGGATTGTCCTGGCTATCGATGGCAAGTTTGATGCAGGGTCCATGTTTGATCCGAAACACAACACTGTGTAGCTGATTTACCTGCTGATTACTGACTCACAGGACAAGTCTCATTGACTTTGCAGTTCATCATTCGTTTCCGGGACTGTTGCAAGCTTCAATTGCCAGCTAAGCATTTACATTCATATTTTTATAAATAACAACACTTACAACTTAGCTTGTTAGCTTTTGGACACTATACTTTATAGAATAAAAGAGGTTGTTTGCTTTTCAGAGGGTTTTCCCTCCATGACAAACATTCCAACATTTACATTCTATCTCTCTTTTCTTTCTGATCGGATCTTTTCCTTTTGTGTGTTAAGTGGTCTTGATCATTTTGAGTTTTAGTCCATTGAAAAAATTAATGCTTGCCATTCATATTTTTACTGCCAGTGTACTACACTAATGATATACAGAGCACATGAAAGTTAAATCAAAAGCACATCCAGCAAACCCTTGTGTGTTATGCAAGCATTCAGATTAGTACATAGGGTCCACAGTAAGGACCATGGACAGCACTGTGCCAAACATTCAATTTAGGCCCATATTTACTAAAGTGCCCTATTGTGCTAGTATGCACTAACACTATTAATGCATGTTATTAATGAATAGGTCCAAGGTCATAAAATGAGACCTGTGATAAATGCGTGCTAATGCCCATTAGTGTGCCATCTTAATAAATGTAGCCCTAAGTTAGTTTCTCGCTTCCAACTGCCTGATGTCAATACAGACCTTTCACCCACATGATGAAATAAGACCCCCTCCCATTCTGATCCCTTCCTACTCACTCTCATTAAAGTACATAACCCCTACACTCTCCAAACCCACTCCCATTCATCTGATCAAAGTAAAACACTCCTTTACAACCCCCCCTACTCAACTGATCAAACTACATTGCTCCTCCACCTTTGATCCTCTCTCTACATACCTAGTCACAGAGCCCCCCATCCCAGTAGCCCCCTGAAGAATTCCTAGTGTTGAGCTGACTATTGAGGTCCAAACCTGAGGCCCTCAGTAGATGGAACCAGTACAACCAGTACCCAGTTAGCCCAAGTTGCAAAAACCTGTTCTTTGTAAGTACAGTGCAGGCGCCGCCTGCACTGTACAAATTTGCTGCTAACTGTAAACCGAGCTGATTTTAAAGAGTGCGGTATATCAAAGACCTTAAATAAATCAATCAATCACTGGATGATGGCCCAGTAGGAGATAAAACTTTCTCCTCCTGCTAATCTGGTATTAGGAATTATTTGGGGTGGGTGGGGCAGGGGGTATCTAAGAGTTGGAGGGTCTGCTTTGATCAGATGAATGAGAGAAGGGTCAGGACTCTGTACTTTGAATGGATGAATGGTGGTGGTGATGGGGGGGGGGGAGTAATGGGGTGGAGAAGGTGGTATGCTTTGATTGGGTAAGTAGTAGGAAGGGGGATGAAGAGTCTGTAGGGTGTTTTCTTTTCTATGTTTTTTTCCTAGATGTGTTTCTGTTCTTCTAGGTACTATGCTTTTGTGAATGATTGTTATACTGCAAACTACTCTTCTGATTTTCTCAGAGTGGTATAGCAAGAATGTTAATAAATGATGCGAACAACTGAGTGGGAGTGGGATTGGGGTAGAAGGCATATATTTTTAACTTCAAGTTTGAGGAAAAGGCTGAGAACATGGGCTACCCCCAGTAATAAACTGCTAGCAGTTAGATTAGTAAGCTAGTAGTTATTTACAGCCCCTAATAGAAGATACAGTTCAAGTGCTAAAATATATCTTTAAATGTAACTTTTGATCAGAGGCAGACTAATGTCAATCCTGGGGTTATATAAATAAGGTGGTGAGTCCTGAGGGAGAGGACGGAAAGAAATATCTCCAAGGCTCATCCACCTGTCCGATAACCTAGTCTGCCTTTATAGCGCTGGTCCCTGCCTTGAAATGAATAAGCCCACTCCACTCTCCAGAAGGTAAATGTTAACTCAAATTCCCAAATTTAATAAGAGATGAATGAGATGTAATAGCACATCAGGCAAGACGCTTCACAGCTATGCACATTCAGGTAGTTATAATTCTTCAGTGGTTACAATTTTTTCTGGAAATTTTTGCTTTCCTTTCTCCACAATTGCTGGTTCTCTCATTCCACTCACTCACTCTCCACAGCTTGACAGACTCAGTGCCTAGAAGAGCTGCCACAAGGGAAATAGGTGCTCTAAGTAAACCGTCAGCCCTATATTCCCTGCCCCCTTTGACATTTTGATAAATAAACTCAGTCATCATGATCATGGAAACACCCCTTCTCCCGCAGCAATCCTGTAAAAAGGCATAATGGAAAATCATACTTTTTAATATTAAACTTTGCCTTGTGTGTATGTGCGGGCCTGCTTTCTCTGCAGGTAAAATGTGACTGGTGTGGCTGTCAGGATCTATTGTTTTGCTCTGATTGCTGCTTTTTGCTGCCCCTCTGAAGCTGCTGCACTAGGTAATGTCCTAGTCTTACCTAATGGTTGCACCGGCCCTGGTGCCTGGACCCTTCTGTTATGTTACCATAAACAAATCCTCTCCCCATAAGGCAACAAGAATATTTTTCTGGGAAATCCCAGCATGTTGCTCTCTTACTCCCTCTTTGGATTCCAAGGGATGCTGTGCAGGCTCCTTCTGCCATTTTTCTGTTGCCTTCAGCTCCCTGCAAGCTGGAAGACCGTCTCCCTGACTTGGGCTAGTCCAGTGTTCCAGGCCAGATAGGTAGAAAACGAGAACCTTTACACATGGTTGCTTCCCCACTGCACCAGTGGTAGTATGAGAGTCAGGACAGAGTCAAGGAGAGCTCACAGAAGTAAGTAGTCACCTTAAAATTACTACTTTTGTTGGAATAGAGGTACTCTTTCTTCCAGGCATCTGCTATTTCAGTGAGGTAGACTGGGCACTTTGCTAACAGGGTTCAGGAAAAAGATCCTTTCTCTCCAAAGCCATGGGTATATATAAACTCAAAAAGTAGCCTTTCAGCCCTTTCCGTGGGTTGGAATTACCACATACTCCCATGGATAATTACTGGAGCAGCACAGATTTCCAAGTCCCACACCAAACAAGTCCATCGCAGGGCTTAGTGACCCCCAGGTCACATATGTTTAATACATGGGTCTCTTTTTAGAACTTCATGGGCCTGTAAGCACTGTCTAAGAGTGATTTTGCCCCATCCCTACTGTAGTTCAAACTTTGCAGTGGATTCTTCCTGAATTCCAATGACAGAGGCTTGGAAGCCACTATTTATGTTGTGTGGGACTAATATCTCATCCGCTAGTGTGAGACTTATTTATGACTGGGCAAAGCAATCAGTGATGCAAGAATAAAGAATAAGATGGCATGCAAGGATGAATGAATTTTTCAAGGAGACCATCTTTTCTTTTCATTTTAGAGGTATGAACTAAGCCTGCATAAAGTCAACAAGTAATCCCTGAACCTTTTTTGCTTAATTTTGTCTTAGATTTTGTTCTTGATGAGTGGCATATTCCAGGTTTATTCCCACAGTACCATGCTTACAGGCAGAAATGTTTTGTCTAAATTGAGCCTTAAAGCTTTTCTCCAATGTTCTACCCCTGATATAAACATCCTCCGAGAATGAGACTCTTCTGTTTTTATAAATAGTTTTGCTTAATTAAAGCCAGCAGCAATTTTGCCTTGAGTAAGAAGGAGAGTCTACAGCTTGGCTTGTTTTGTATTTACTTTGCTCTTACATTCATGGGAAACCTCTCCAAGACACCGCAAACAATTGATTCAGTGTGAGGCTTAACCAGGAAGGTGTTTGTTCTCGCGTCCATATCATTTTAGGAATGTACCTGAGATGGGGACATTGTATCCAGAAACAAGCTTTGACTGAGCAAGTTGTACAACTTACCTATGCCAGATTCCTAGAGAAAGCTTTCCAGACTATCTTGGCAACTGGAAGTAAAGATTCAGTAGAATTGTATCATATTTGTTATTACTTTGGCAAACTGACAATAAAATCTCATCCAATGACTCCAGATGATCAGGGGTCAGTTAAGCCTGAACAGAGCAGGAATATAAATTCAGGTATACAGTGGGATGGAAGTTATTTTCAGGATTGCCTAGGACTGACTCAATCTCTTAGTTCTGCTACACCCTTTCCGGTGTCCAGTGATTCTATATTTTCTAAGAAAATGGACTGTTGTGTTGAAGTCTGAAAAATCCAAGCTCTTGACCAAACTGTCTGGGATTATTATGGTCTCTCTACAAGAGATCCACTGTTAGACTGTTTCATACAACAAATCAAGCTTTTATCTCCTTGAGCATGGTCCAATGGAAGGATATGTTTATATTTATTAAAAAATGTTATATATTGTCTGTCTGTATAAAGGCAAGGTGGTTTGCAAACTAAAAACTAAAAGAGGTAGGAAAAAAACACCATAAAGTAAAAGCAATGGGAGAAAAGAAATAGTTCTTAGAGGAAATTAAATCAATAGCAGAAAGAGGACTCGTCGGACCTCCAGTCTGCATACGCTCCAAAGGACTGAGTGAATAAGTGAGTTTTAAGTTGGGTTTTAAAGGCAGGATATGAAGATTCAAGATGAAGAGACCACGATAAGGAATTCCAAAGAGCAGGAGCAAGGAAGAATACAAAACGACAAGTGGATTCTAACTTTCCTTTGGAGGAAGGGAGGATGTGAAGTCTATTGTCAAGTAAGGAACTTAGGGGTATGTTTACTAAACCGTCTTAATGTTATCGGCGTTAGTTGCAGTCTTACTGTGACGAATGCCATATAAGGTAGTGGGCGTTCCGGTCTTAAGGTAGCATTTAGGGTTATCGTGCGATAAGGTATGTTTTCGTGCGATAGAGGGAGCCGTGGCACGTTAATGCGCGTTAGCCTTAATTAGGCGCGCTGACCTATAAACACAGCAACAGGGGGGGTAGCACAATGGTTAATACATTGACTGATGAAACAGGGGTCATGAGTTTGATCCCTCAGTGGGCTTGATGAGTAAGGCTGTCTGAGGCATTACCCTTTACTTTAAATCAGTGCTGTCTGAGGCATTTTCTTTTTTAATTTAAATTAGTGCTGCCAGCAAACACACATTCACAGTGCCGTAACCTAAGGTGCCGCATAAGGCGCCCTAATAAGGCACTCCAGAGGGCACATTATAAAGTGCACTGTCAGCCAAGGCACCTTATAATGTTCCCTTTATTAGAGACAGCATGAAACCTGAATGGTTTTTGACCCTCCAGGACTGCATTTGGGAAACTCTGCTCTAGGTATTGCACATGTTTACATGTCTGTGCTCTGTAGGGTAAAATATAGGCGTTTCAGGCATGTTTATGTCATCTGCAATAATGTTTCCATCTTTATTACCATGGTTTAGTGCTGGGTAAAATATGGGGATGGGGTTGGCAGGAGCCACAACTGGGACTTGAACTTGTGACCTTCTGCTCCTGAACATACTGGCTGTGTGTACTGCACCACACTGTTGCCACAGAGACAGTTCATTCCCTGGGGATACCATGACTTTTTGTCAGACAGGGCCTGTCTGTTGCAATGCACGGGACCCATCTAAACAGGGCTAGGCCACGGTCTGCTGTGGGCAGCAGCCTCTGCCCCCTCCACCACCAGTACCCCATCCGCCACCATGCTGATATGCCCTTATGCTGTTGATGCTGGTGGTGCGCAGTCTCAGGCCATCCAGTTTGCTGGTAGGCGGCTGCCAATGGTGCAGGTTCTGGGGTAGGGGTGCCTGCATAGACATCCACACTTCCCCCCACCACCGCCTGCCAATGTTCTGTGCCCTTGGGAGTACCTGCTGGGTACTATCCCCTGTGACACTGTGGGAAACACACTCGTGCCCATGTTGGGCCTTCATCAGTTGCTGTCTGGCTGCTGTACAGTTTCAGCTTTCCTATGGGCCACCTAGGCATCACCCTAGTCTGCACTGTGGCCCAGCTGCATCACAGCATGTGCCACCTGCAGCCCTCTGTATCCCTTTCCCAGCATCTGTCCAGTTGCCCATTACGACATGCCCACCCTGCTGTTGTGGTACATGTGCACGCCATAGGACACCTGTCCAATAAAAAGGGAAAACCCTGATCAGCGTTGTTGCACTGTGGGATCATTCACCTTGTAGGGGGACAGAGCATAGACCCTTCCAAAATTAATATCTTTTTTTTGGAGCTTTCTCGGTAGTGTTTTTTTGATGTGTCCCATTAATATCACTATTGCTCAGTTTGGTTATGGTTTTTTAACATTTTGTTCAGGTCATTTTCAATGTTTATTTGCCCTTTTGTTCCATGCACATGTATCACACTTATCACTTTGTTTAGGTTTCCCTGGCTTTGCTGTACATTGCTGCCGGAAATGGTTTCTCTTTCCTTCAGATCTGCCCTAATGCCAGGGTTTCACTGGCGTTAGTTTTCAGACCCGGCTTCCACAGCGTTAGTGTGCAGGGAGCCTCTCCCCTCCCACTCTCCACCCATTGACCCTCTCTCTCCGCCCCTGGGGAGCCTTCCTCCGCCCTCCGGAAGCCTTTCTCCACCTTCAGCGCTCGTTTGTGCCGCTGCGCGCATTATCGCGCGCCAAGGTACCTTATCGCCCAGTAAAGCGCCATTATCACGTGGTAACATACCTTATCACATGACAACGTCTCACCAGCGCAAATAGCGCCCTTTAGTAAACATACCCCTTAGAGTCTGTGATGGGCTATGAAACATGAGAAAAGAAAACAAACAGGTAGGTGAACTAGTGAAGAGAACTCTATGCATAATGGTCAAGAGCTTAAACTGGATACAGGCTACAATTGGCAACCAGTAATCATGCTTCAAGAGTGGAGTGACACGGTCAAACTTTCCTGCGAAGGAACTGCTGTGTTTTGGACTGCTCAAAGACACTTCAAAGTAGAAAGAGACAGACCAGCATAGACAGTGTTGCAGTAACCCAGACAAGAAATAATACAGCAATAGAAGGGAGGCAATGGAGGAAGGATCAAGAAATGGTAAAACAGCACAACATTGACGTTGAGTGAAAAAAGACGCTAACCTTCCTGAATCATTGATCACAAATGCTGATGCTGATGCTGTAGCTGCCAACTACAGTGGGTGGGAGGAAGGGAGAGAAGAGCATCTATACTTACATGGGTGGGTTGGTGTCACTAGGGTCCTGCTGGCCCTACCAGTATCACAGGGAGTAGGCCTGGAACATCTCACATCCCAACCATCTGTATCTAACATTCACCCATAGCAAGCACTATCAGACTGCACCTGCTGCCTACCACTGGGTTTTCCAGCCATGCACATACAAACTGTGGACAGTCCACTGGTCAGTACACATTGCATGTGCACCCAGGCTTGGGATATATAGTATGGACACTCAGCAGTTGGTGCAGTGATCAGGTCCCCAGGACAGGACATGTACCCACATCACTAGAACCTGATACTATATAGCACTATGTGGATACATAGCCAAGCCATGGTCACTGCTCGGTCAGTGTGAGAGTGCCCTCCCATCATGTCATGCTGTGGCCACCCGGTCCATGCAGGTGGCAGTCAGGTGCTATGATGTTTCAGCCATTGACCCTACTCCCAATGCAGACACATCCTGGCCAATCCGCCCTGTTTCAGCCTATACTCCTCATCAAGCATATTTGCAGACTAACGCTGGAAACAGCTTAGGCACTGCGAGGCTCAATGAGATGTAGAAAGCCACAAAACGATGGATAGACATACATACATGCACACACACACTCATATTGACGCACTGTGCAAAAAGGGGGATGGTTAGCAATCCTGCCTGCTACTCTGGTCCCAATCTCAGCTCAAGCATTGTTAAGGTGTGCTCATTGTGCAGGTGCCAGTAGTGTGCTCTGATGTTAATGGCCGCTCAGTGTGCCAGTGCTGTCAGCCTGACTCTCCATCCAGATGAGGATAGTGGAGCCTGTATGTGTGGGTGCTTTTACCCTTGTTGGCTGAATCATTAGGGGTTGCACATGTTGGTGTTGTACCAGCCACTGTGGGCCAACGCTTAGCAACAGGGACATGCACTGCATGATCCACAGCCAGAATTTGAACCTGTGACCCCCCACTCATATACACACCAATTGTGTGTAGTGCACTACAGTGCTGCCACATGGTTACAATGGTCCTTGGGGATGACATGCTTCCCATTAGACAGACCTTGGCACATGTTGCATTGTGCATGGTGCACTAAACCAGGGCATGGCTTTGGTCTGCTGCAAGCTGGTGCTGCTGCCCCCTCCACCAATATCCCCAATTCCATGATGACATAACCATGTGTTGTCAGTGTTGGTGGTGCGCAGTCCCAGCCCATCCAACATGCGGGTCCGGAGGACAAGCGGAGGCATATATGGATGGCCACACATCCCCCCCAAACCCATTTGCTTCTACAGGGACCTCATCACCGCCTGCCAATGTTATGTCTCTTCAACCTGGGGAAGAGATGGCTGAGGGGTGTTATGTTAGAAGTCTATAAAATATTGCTTGGAGTGGATTGGATAAACGTAGATTGATTATTTATGCCATCAAAATGTAGTATGACTAGTGGACACGCAATACAGCTACAGTATAACCCATTTGGGTCTTATAGATAGAACGCATAATCAAACCCTGCAATCCATTACCGAAGGATGTGATAAAAGCTGTCAATGTAGCTGGGTTTAAAAAAGTTTGGATGGGTTCCTGGGTAATGGCCCATAAATCATTGCTAAAGAGGATCTGGGCTATGCACGGCTTGCCCTATTACAGTTATTGTGTATACTGTGTGTCTTTTGGGGAAACTGCTAGGTATTTGTGACCTAGATTGGTCTCTGTTGGACCCAGGATAATGAACATGATGGACCTTGGTCTGTCAGTTTGGCATATTTTGTAATCTTATGTTCCTATGTGCCATCTAGGAGCTGCCTGGTCCCCCCTATGCACCAGCAGCTCCCACTGCATGACCCATGTGCCATCTCCTTTGCCCCCATTTGCACCATCAACATTGTGTCCTTTCATACTTGGGCACTATGCTGTTGCTGCTAATGGAGCACTACTATCACTCTCTTGGGCTTCTCTTTCTGTGCATCACATTGCAGATGTAAAATAAGCTCTCTCTCATCAAAAAGCACCCTTTCTGCAAGGTTTTGAGTTGCATTAGGGTTCCTGCCGTGAAGGTGCCTGTGTTAAGGGAACAAGACTATTGACGCCCACTCTCCACCCTGAGCATGCCTTCTCTCCACCACAGGGCGCTTTACTCTGCTGGTACCATTAGCGTGCGCTAAAGTAGCTTTTTGGATGCGCTAAGGCACAAGTACGCCATTAGCGTGCACTAATGGCACACTTGCTCCTTTACCGCAGTTTAGTAAACATACCCCTTAGTCCCCTAATCCATGAATTGTCAGCGCTGAAAATTCCCTTGAAGTGCCCTAGCATTATCTGGATAATGATGGGCAGAGTGAGAGTGTTCTACCTAAACGTCTGGATAATAGCAATATTCAGCAGCTATCCGTATACTTAAGTGGTTTAAGTTAGGCCAGATAAAAATGCTGTTCTAACTTAAAATGCTTAACTACATCTATAGTAATCAGATATCACCATGACACATATAATCACCACTGGTGAATGCTGTCTAGGTATATTCATAGTGCTGTTGACTATGTGTATTTTTTTGAATGCCCTGACCACTTTTGGATGCGGTATCTCACTAAAGGTATAACAAGATTTGAAGGCGTTCAGAGGAAAGCAACCAAAATGATACAGGCTTTGCACCAGAAGCCATATGAGGACCCAAACATATGTATCCTAAATGAAAAGAGGGTCATGAGATATGATACAGAAGTTAAATATTTAAAAGCTTTTTTGAAGAAACAAAAGTTTTCCAAAGACAGGGAAGCCATAAAACCAGAGGACATGAAATGAAGCTACAAGGAGGTATTTATTATTTATTTATTTATTTATTTAACATTTCTTCTATACCGCGCTATTACAATCAGGTAAACTTAAAAGCAGCTTCAGAAAGAATTTATTTAAAGAAAGAGTGCTGGATGCTTGCACTGCCCTCCTGCAATCATTATTAATTTATACCCACTTATCAGTAAATGTACTAGGCAATTTACAAATTTATCACCATATATAGCAATAAAAACAAGAACATTAACACAGTAACAGTGTCAGAATTCAAAAAGACATGGCAAAAATATAGATGATATTTCATAGCAAGAGGAGCATTCCTTCTCTAAGCAAAACATATATGACTTTTATACTTTAAAAACAAAAAGGCACAGAGTGGGGTTAGCCAGCATGGAGTGACATTTACAACCTTTTGGGTTGTAACATAAAACGAGGGTAATACAAACAGAGCAGCAGTTTTATTTTACAAATTTTGATATATTGTTTTTCTACAAGTCAAAATGATTTACACAGAACTGAGTTAATACAATGAATGAGCTGAATAGTCTCCCGTTTGGACTACTGTAACTCAATTTTCACCGGCCTTCCCTCCTACCAGCTCCGTCAACTTCAAATCATCCAAAACACCGCCGCCCATCTAATCACTCACTCTTCCCCTTTTGATCACATCACTCCTTGCCTTCTCTCTCTTTACTGGCTTCACATTAGATTCAGATTCGTCTATAAGTACCTCATCACCACCCACAAAGTTCTTCATACGGGTGTTCCTCAGTATTTATCTGATCTTATTTACCACCAGCCCGCTCCTCGCTTCCTCCGGTCCACCCATAGCAATCGCCTTTTTCTTCCTTCCCCATCCGAAGCACATCTTGAACTCACTTGTCACTCGTCACTCTGCATTCTTTTTTATGAGTCCCACCCTATGGAACTCTTTCCCTCACTCGCTCTGCACCGAACCTTCATTCCCTCACTTTAAAGCTCTTCTTAAAACCCATCTTTTCACCCAGGCTTTTGACCTCCCTGCAGCCTCGTGATGATTCTGATATTATACACCACCCCCTCTCCCCTCCCTCTGCCCCTTCCCCTTCTCAGCGTTTCGCCTGTCTAGTTGTGGAATTCCCTCCTTTCCTATCTTTCTCTCTATATTTCACTAGTACTTTCCTGTCAATCAAATGGCGTTCCTTTCCTCCTTTAATCTGCTAGCAGCCTCCATGTTTGTTATTGTACACCACCCTGACACTTCGGTATGGGCGGTATATTAAGCCTTGTTAATAAATAAAAAATAAATAAATAAATAAATTAAGAACATTTTACAATAAACATTAAGAACTATATTCCACACTTTAAAAAAAGTAGAAGGAAGTCAAAAAAATTGCCAGCATGTTTTAAAGATGAGGCCAGAGAGGCTGTTGTTGCCAAAAAAGCATCTTTCAGGAAATGGAAAAAGGAACCAAATGACAAAAACTGGAAACGACATAAGTACTGGCAAATTAGATGCAAGGCATTGATAAGGCAGGCAAACAGAGAATTTGAGAAGAAGCTTGCTGTGGAAGCAAAAATGCGTAATAAAGACTTTTTCAAATACATTCATGGCAAAAAATTGGTGAGAGAGTCAGTTGGACCATTAGGTGATGGAGGGGTAAAAGGGACACTAAGAGGGAACAAGGCCATAGTGGAGAGATTGAATGAATTCTTTGCTTCGGTCTTTACTGAGGAAGATGTAGGGATGTTATCCATGACTGAAATGGTATTTAAAGATGATGCTGCAGAAGAATTGAAAGAAATATCAATACATCGGGAAGATGTATTACAACTATTTGATAAACTCAAGAGTAGCAAATCACCTGGACCAGATGGTATACATCCAAGGGTGTTAAAAGAATTGAAATATGAGATTGCAGACCTACTATTAGTAATCTGTGAACTATCATTAAAATCAGCTCTAATACCTGAAGAATGGAAAATGGCCAATGTAACGCCAATTTTTAAAAAGGTTTCCAGGGGTGATCCGGAAAACTACAGACCAGTGAGCCTGACGTCAGTACCGGGAAAAATGGTAGAAACCATCATAAAGAACAAAATTACTGAACATGTAGATAGTCATGACTTAATGGGAGACAGCCAACATGGCTTTAGATAAGGAAGATCTTGTTTTACTAATCTGTTATGTTTTTTTGAAGGTGTGAATAAACAGAAAAAGGTAAGTCGGTTGATATAGTGTATCTAGATTTTCAGAAAGCCTTTGACAAGGTCCCTAATGAGAAACTCTTGAGGAAATTAAAAAGTCATGGGATAGGAGGCAGAGTACTATTGTGGATCAGGAACTGGTTAAAAGATAGAAAGCAGAGGTTAGAGCTAAATGGCCAGTTTTCCCAATGGAGAAAAGTGGAGTATCTCAGGGTTCTGTGCTGGGTCCGCTGCTTTTTAACATGTTTATAAATGACCTGGAAATGGGAATAATGAGTGAAGTAATCAAATTTGCAGATGACACAAAATTATTCAAAGTTGTTAAAGCCCAAGAGGATTGTGAACAATTGCAAGAGGACCTTGATAAATTGGAAGACTGGGCAGAAGAAATTTAATCTGGACAAGTGCAAAGTTATGCACTTAGGAAAGAAAAACCTAAGTTACGGTTACACGATGCAAGGATCCACATTAGGAACTACCACCCAGAAAAAAAATGTAGGCATCATCATTGATAACATGTTGAAAACCCTCAGCCCTGTGGTGGCCAAGAAAGCAAATAGAATGCTAGGAATCATAAGGAGAGGAAATGAGAATAAAATAAAGGATGCCTCTGTATCGTTCCATGGTGTGACCGCACCTTGAATATTGTGTGCAATTCTAGTTGCTGAATCATAAAAAGTATATAGTGTTATTAGAAAAGGTATAGAGAAGAGCCACCAAAATGGTAAAGGGGATGGAAGGATATCCCTATGAGGAGAAGCTTAAAGGTTAGTGCTCTTCAACCTGGAAAAGAGACGGCTGAGGGAAGATATGATAGAGGTCTATAAATTAATGAATGGAGTAGAATGGATAAATGTATATTGATTGTTTATTATACCATCGAAATATAGAAAGACAAGGGGACATGCAATGAAGCTACAGTGTAACCTATTTAAGACTAACAAGAGAAAATATTTTTTCACTTAACATATAATCAAACTCTGGAATTTGTTACCGGAGGATGTAGTAAAAACTGTTAGTGTAGCCGATTTTAAAAAAGATTGGATAAGTTCCTGGAGGAAAGGTCCATAAGCCATTATTAAAGTGCACCCAGGAAATCCACTGCTTGACCCAGTTACAAGCATTGTGGAACCTGTGTCTTTTGGGGAAACTGCTAGGCACTTGTGGGCTAGATTGGCCACTGTTGGAAACAGGATACTGGGCTTGATGGGCCTTGGTCTGACCCAGTATGGCATATCTTATGTGCTTATGTTCTTAAGAACATTTCAAATGGAACAGAGAATAATGAACATTTTTAAAGGCCAAAACCTTTTCACTTAAACATATTAAAAAACTATGTACAGTGGGGAATAGGAGTTGGAGAGTGTGAGGGGTGTGGGGTTCTGGGAGCTTTATGGGGGTGGGGGGATAATGTCTTTGTTTGCATGTGGTCATTCTGTTCTCTAATTGGTGGGTGTCCGTTGCCAAAGTGTTCCGGGATGGGTCTTTAGTTGTCTGCAAAGGTCTGTGGTTGATTTGATACTTCAAATTGAGGGGGGTAGTGAATTCCAGAGGGTGGGGGCATACAGAGCGAATGCTCTTATTCGTGTGCTTTGCTTGCTATTGCAAGTCTGCGGTCGGAGTCTGAGGAGGTTTTGAGTGCTCTTTCTTCTTGGTCTGTCAGAGTATGAGGTGTGAATTAATGTTTGGAGATACTCTGAAGATTGTTTATCTATGGTCTTGTGGATGATGTTTAGGACTTTGTATTGTATTCTTGAGCTGATGGAAAGTCAATGGAGGAGTTTGAAGATAGGAGTGATGTGGGTTTGCCTTGAGGCCTGGAAGATGGTTCGAGCAACAGTATTCTGGGGAAGCTGTAATGGGAGGAGTGCATACTTAGGTAGGCCTTGGTAAATGGAATTACAGTAGTCAAATAGAGGTGTGATGGTAGTTTGGCAGACTGAGCGGAAAGTATCAGTGGATAGGAGGGGGTATATGTTTCAGAGAGTTTTGAGCTTATAGTGGTGGTGCTTTTGAATTTGGACCTTGAAGGTCAGTTGCTGGTCGAGTATGATTCTGAGGTATTTTATTTGAGAGCTGACCCGAATACTGTTGTTGCTGATTCTGATGGATGCAGGGGGAATGAAGTTGGGGTCCTTTGTGACATGGAGGAGCTCTGTTTTATTAAGGTTAACGGATAGATTATGAAGGTGGAGTCATTTGATTACTTCAGTGAAGCAACTTGAGAGTGTAGAGTAAACAGGAGCAGAAGTGGAGAATAGTGCATAGATCATTATGTCATTGGCGTATATCAGGTATTCTACTTAGAACTGTTGCAGGATGGTGCACAGTAGTTGAATGTATATGTTAAACAGTCGGGAGGAGAGGAATGATCCCTGTGGCACTCCCTGATATAGGGTGAAAGAGTTGAGATTTGTGTTTGAATCTTTATTTATTGATTTCAGTTGGTGAGGTGGGAATGAACCATTTGAGGGGGGTGCCATGGACTCCAATGTGGTGGAGTTGGTCGAGGAGGGTCTGGTGGGATATGATGTTGAAGGTAGCAGTTATGTCTAGAAAGAGCAGGATGAAGCCTTGGGTGATTGTTTCAATGCCTGTTATGAGTGAGTTTAAGAGGGAGATCAGAAGGGTTTCCGTGCCGTGGTTGGGTCAGAATCCATATTAATGCATGTTTAGAGGCGTGTAGTGGTCGATATAATCTTGGAGTTGGGTTTGTACAGCTTTTTCAATGATTTTGGAGATGAATGGTATACTGGTTATAGGTCTGTAGGAGGATGGTGAATATGAGTTAAGGTTTGGTTTCTTCAGGAGTGGTCTGATTGATGCTTGTTTGAGGGAGGGAGGGAGGAGTCCTTGAGAAAGGGAGGAGCAGGAGCAGCATGTCATGTGGGCAGGGGCTGTGCACGGCCAATTAAACATGGAAAGGGACATAGAGAGAAGTAAGGAGGGGAGATGGAGTGGTGATGTTGGCCAGGGGGTTATAGGGAGACTATGGGAAAATGCTGGACTTAGGAAGTGGGTGACAGAGGGAAGATACTAGATACGGTGTAATAAGGAGAGAAGGAAATGCAGGACAAGGGGGTAATAGGGAGAGAGAGGGGAGAAGATGGACATTGGGTAAATAGGTTGAGAAAGAGATGGAGAGATGATGGACATGGGAGTAATAGGGAGGGGATGGTATGGTATGTTATAGAGATGGGGTAGATGCTGATTGCAGAGGGATAGGAAGGGAGAGGGCAGACATGGAAGGAAAGAGAGAGCAGAGGTACTTGATGGAGGAAAAGAGAGAGCTAGAGAGAGACACACACTGAATGGGTGATGAGAGATGTTAGACATGAAGAGAGTGAGCAAAAGACTGGGGAACAATGGACCAGGAAAGAAGAACTGCAGAATGGAAGGACTGGGGTGAAGGTTGAAAGGTGATAGATAGATGGTGTAAAAAAGAGAGAGAGTGAGAACTGGACAGTAAGAAGTAGTGAAATCTGGGTGGACAGACAGAGACAGAGCAATACATGGAAAAAAGATGAAAGGAAAAAAAATCAATATCCAAGATGAAAGGAAGTGAAGAAAAAAAGGAGAGACAAGAAATAGCAGATGGATTAGAGATCATAGAAAGAAAGCTAAGAGAAGTCAGAAGAAAGCAGAAGCCTCAGATTCGGATCAGCATGATAGGCAGCAAAGGTAGAAAAAATAGTTTTATTTTAATTTAGTGATTGGATTTTGCTCTATCTTTGTATTTTACACAGTATGGAGAACTGCATCTCTTATTTCTCTGGTGCTGCAGAGTCTGGCTTCTGGGTTTCAGTTTTATTTTTACTTTAGGTTATTGTCACTTATTCTGTACTTGGTGAGGGTCGGTGTTCTGAGTGTGTGACTGAGACCAGGCGTTCTGTTAACATGGAATTTGTACATAGGGATCTGTACTATAGTAATTTGACTTGTTCAGCATTTCAAATAGGTGTATGGATGGTCTAAGGCCCGCTGCAGTATTTATAGTGCTGTTTTTTTCTGGCTAGGTCCCTTGTATAAGTTTTGGAAGTTTATGCTGTTATGGTATGGTAGATTTGGCCTTATAGATCTTCGGTAACTTTTGTAGGATTTTATATTAGTTCATAATATGCCTGGTACTGAAGAATGTTTATGTTGCCGTTAGTGAGGTGACTAGAATCAGATTTTCTTTTAATACCGGTATATTGAGTTCTGTGGGTGAATGTCCTACTTCTGCTCTGCGCCCATTGTCGAGGGAGAGGTTTCTGTGGATGCAGAATATATATTCAAAAATAAAAAGCAAGAACCATAATGCAGTTTATAACAAAATAAAATGAACTATAATTTTATAAATTGGTATTATAAACTGTGCTGTGGTTCTCGCTTTTTCTTTTAGTTCCTTAGTGTGCGAGCATCTTGCATTTCCTTTGTTTAATTTTGCTTAGTAGTCTGATAGTTTAACCACTGCTGAGTTCTGGACTTTTCCAGCGCCAGCACAATCCAATCCAGCCTTTGAATTCATGGCTACCAGGATTAGTTTTTCTCATTTTATATCTTCCCTCCTCATCAATAATGTGGCCATAGCAAAATAAATTTGATGTTCAGATACTTATAATGGTGTGATTTGGGGGGAGGGCCGTGTAAGTGGCTTTTTAATTAATCAAATTTAATGTTTTATTATTATGTTTGCTTTATTGTAACATCTGTTTTACTAAATTGCATGTGCATGTTTAGAAGCCACCTAGGATTTTAGATGGGTGGCATATATATTTTAAAATAAAGTATACTAAATTTATGCAAATGTGCCTCAGTGAGTCTCCGCACATGGACCAGCATCACACTCCTGATGTTCCTAGGGGGAAGTAGACAGGGGAGGGCACTGGAAGGTAGAGGAAAGCAGAAACCTCAGACTGGGACCAGCATGATCAGAGAATGAAATGGTGAGACAATAAAGGTTGAAGAGAATTTTATTTTCAATTTTATGACTGGATTTGGTGCTATCTTTATATTTTATAAAGTACAGGGAAATGCATCTCTTTCTATTTCTCTGATGTTGCATTGTATGCAGAATCTGACTTCTTGGGGTTGCAGTTTAATTTTTATCTACATAGGTTTATTTTTAGGTTATGATCACTTATTCTGTACTTGGTGAGAGTCTGTGTTCTGAATGTGTGACTAAGCCAGATGTTCTGTTAACATGGAGTTTGTATGTAGGGATCTGTACTGTAGTAATCTGAAGTGTTCAGCTTTTCAAATAGGTGTTGGATGTTCCAGAGCCCACTGCAGTATTTCAAGTGATGCTTTATTTTTTGGTTAGGCTCCTTCTGCGAGTTTTGGAATTTGGTGCTGATATGGTATGGTAGAGTACCTCTATAGATCCTCAGTGACTTTGTTGTAGGGTTTTGTGGTTTGTTTATGTTTATTCAGGTACTTGATATACCGCCCCCCATTACACTGGGGCGGTTTACAACATTACAAGAGCAGAAGAAATGGAAAGAAAAAGGAACTACAATTTATAGATAGGAAAGAGGGGGAAAATACATTCATTCAAACATACTTAGAGAAAGGTGGTAGTTATAAATATGCCTGGTACTGGAGAATGTTTGTTGTTAGTGAGATGACCACAAGCAGAATTTTTTAAATTTAGATATTGAGTTCTGTGGGTGAATGTCCTAGTTTTGCTCTGCACCTAATGTTGAGGGAGGAAGTTCTGTGAATGCAAAATACATGTTTAAAAAGAAAAAAACAAGTTTACAACAACAAAATAAAAGATGTTATAATTTGGTGTTATAAACTGTGCCGTGGTTCTCGCTCTTTCTTTTACATCCTTGCTGTACGAACATCGTGCATTTTCTCCACATTATCTAATTGTTTTTTTGATTTTGATCAGTTTCTGACTGGAGTTTTGAGAAAGCCCTCCTCCCCTGCTCTGGGGGGGGGGGGAGGGGTGCATTTCATCCCTTGCGTCAGGCAGCAGATTACCTTGAGCCACCCCTGATGTGGATTGTTGGCTTGGGTACAGCTGTGCAATTATTTTATGTTTTGTTAATAAAGCTGCAGCCAAATTATACCATTAACATCAGGTGCCCAGGCTGGAGGGATGCATGGATACAGGGTCAAGGCTACCTTTGTTAAAGGTAAAAAGTGCAGAGCAAGGGTAACTTCCACGGAGCAGCAGTTACAAGCATAAATACCTTACTGTGCAGACTGGATGGGCCATGCTGATCTTTGTCTGCCATGATTTACAATGCTACTATGAAAAGGCAGTCCCATCAATTTCCTCATCTTTTTTTATTACTTTACCCTTTTTCTTTAGTGGACTCAAATGTGTTGATGTGATGGGATACTATTTAGGTTTTTTCTTGTATTCATAAGAAATTGTTTATGTATTCTTTCTGTATCACATGTTACCACTTTCCTTCTGACTCAAACATTTGTATTTGGAATATTTTGTAAATATCTATCAACAATTTAAAAAATATGAAAATTTAATTTCCATCATCTTCTATGAAAAATTATGCTAATCCTTAAAATACTTATATATTACTAGAATAAGATGTTTATTGTATTCGATATTATCATCACCTCAATAAATGTACTTAGCTCATCTGACTCAAACTGAATACCTCTTCTGCCATCTAGTGGCAAATTAATAGATTATTGTACAGATTTAAATTCACCATGAAAAAAGCCCCAAATTGTAATTACTTTTTGTCAGAGCATGCCGGAGGAGGAATGGAATTGGTTATCCACCCACACCAGACGGCAAGCTACATTTATTCAAATTAGGTTCTCCACCTTAAAATGTGATAAAAATGCAATTTATCTGAAAATGTCCAAAATTCAGTGCAAATGTTCCACACCGTTGCACAAAAACAAGTTTGTTTCACACGACATGCACGTTTCGGGAGAATTCCCTGTCTCAAGTGCTTCTCTCAACCGTGTTCACCAGCAACTGTGACAAAAAACGCTGTTCCACAGCTCAGGGCTATTCCTTTTACCAAAGAGGCTGATAGGAAACCACTTGCTTATCATCTGATGTGGTCTACATCTTACAATGCCCTTCTAATCTTTTATATGTTGGCCGGACCATACGCCCCGTAAAAAAGCGGCTCGCTGAGCATGCATCACGGTTACGTCATGAGCTGCTATCGTCACCAATAGTCGAACATTGCGTCACTTGCCGTCATCTTTTTGAGGAGCTTCGATGGACGATTATTGATCATACTCCTTTTGATCCTCGGGGCGGGGACAGGATCTTAAAGCTTCAATGGCTGGAACAACGCTGGATTTTCACCCTTAATTCTATGCATCCACATGGCCTGAACCGTGAGATAGTTTGGGTTAGTTTATTGTAATAGGATTTAGGATCATGTGATGATCTTCTATCAGCCTCTTTGGTATGATCAGTGAATGGTAAAATACCCACAACCGTTTCTAAAGGTTGGGAAACCGAGGTTGGTAAAAGGAATAGCACTGAGCTGTGGAACAGCGTTTTTTGTCACAGTTGCTGGTGAACGTGGTTGAGAGAAGCACTTGAGACAGGGAATTCTCCCAAAATTTGCACTGAATTTTGGACATTTTCAGATAAGTTGCGTTTTTATCACATTTTAAGGTGGAGAACCTAATTTGAATAAATGTAGCTTGCCGTCATGGTGAATTTAAATCTGTACAACAGTATTTCGTTCACTGTGTGGGGTTTAGGTGATTTTGAAATTAATAGATTAAGCAGTCTCCATTCCATTAGTTGTTTTGTTGTACAGTAATTAAGATTGTGCTCATCTATGATATTATTTTATGTTTGAAGAGAAAGAAATAAGTAAATTTAATTCCACAGAGATAGATGTGCTTACAACAGAAGGAAAGCTAGAGGTGATGCACCGCCAGTTCTGCTACAGATGGGAAGGCAGGTCCACCGAGCTCAAGGACATGAAATAATTTTTCTTCCTTTGTTGAAAATGTTACACAAAGACTTGTACAGAGGGACTTGATATTAAGGTAGATATTATTTGCATCAATGGAATTAGAGAAATAAAATGTGCAGTGCACCGCTCTGAGGCAGTGCTGCACAAAGTTACTATGGGGGTTATTTTCGAAACCCTATTCATGTTTTGGACGTCTGAAAATGGGTACGCAGATGTTCAGTTCACAAGGAGCCATTTTAGAAACTGGTATATGAACATCCCTAGTATGAGGATGTCCAAGTAGAACGGGAGCATATCAGAGGAGTGGCTTGGGTGAAGCAATGAAGATGCATGCTGCAGTAGAGTGGTCCACAAACCAATGCAAAAAGTTAATGTTTGTAGAATCGTTTCTCCACAAGGCTTATTTTTGTCCATTATGGATAGCTGTGAAATATCAGCCTGATTGCCAAACATTTAGAGGTTACCCAATTCTGAACATTTTATGGATGGGAAATGGCATTTATGTTTACGTCAGACAGTGGAATGAAGCACCATTTGCAATCTGAGCTCCTCTCAATGACATCAAATTTTTATCAGTTCTTTTAAAATTCACCAAAACCAGGCTGTTGCATTTTCAAGGCACCTCTGCTTTTTGTATGAACATTTGGCCGGCTTAGCCCTTTTTGATGACAGAGTCTCAGCAGTAATAAAGAAAAAGATGCTGCAGAACTTTCAGCGGCCACTGTTACCGGATATTCCAGTTGCCTGCTGGTTAGTTCAGATGACATAAAAACTGCCAAATGGGATGACCTCTAAATGTTTATTTTCATTACAATGTTGTGTGTTTGTTATAAATACGATAAAGAACAAAACCAGTCTTGGGAGAGCTGAAATCTGTTAGTTTGTTTTTTGAACCACCCTAATGCTGCAGTGCAGCTCCAGAATGGCACAGGCATGTCTGAACCTTGTTGTTGCGGCACCCATGCCTATACTTGCTCCTGACCATGAATAAGGAGCAAAAAAGTGCTTATTTCATTGCAGCAATGCATCATCACTGTCAATATTTCATGGGCAAAGAAAGTTGCATGTAAATACAGATGCCAAACAGATTACTAACCTGCTACTGCACGACTGAGTGTCTGCAGTGTCACTGAACATGGATGTCGCCCTTCTGAAAAATGCCAGCCAGGATGTCCTGTAGGACTGGAATCCTGTGGCATGCTCTGAACCAAATAAAATGGATTCCTGCTATAAGAAACTTCTGCTATGCCCCAAGCTTCAGACCTGCTGACCAAGCAACTGCCTGATAAGTGTTTGTTCCCAGCCATTACTATGTGCAAAAGAACCTGCTTCTCGGACCTCTGCTATTCACAGACTGTTCTACTGGCCTTGGACATTTGTAACAATGTATGAGACTGCATACCATTATCTTCAGCATTTTGTCTCTTATCATGGACCCTTTGGGGTATGTTTACTAAGCAGTCTTAACGTGCAGCCGGCTTTAGTGTGCAGGATGCCATATAAAGTAGTGGGTGTTCCTGTCTTAAGGTAGCATTTAGGGTTATCGTGCAATAAGGTTTTCATGCGATAGAGGGAGCCGTGGCACGTTAATGCGCTTTAGCCTTAATAAGGTGCGCTGACCTATGAACACAGCAACAGAGGTGTAGCACAATGGTTAATACATTGACTGATGAAACAGGGGTCATGAGTTCCATCCCCCAGTGGGCCTGATGAGTAAGGCTGTCTGGGGCATCACTCTTTACTTTAAATCAGTTTGTGTGGTGACCTGTAGTCCTTCTGTAGCCAGCCAGGGGTTTGTTAGTAGCTGTAGCTCACTGGTAACTTCACTGCCTGTAAAGCCAGAGGTCATGGGTTTGATCCCACAGTGGGGTTATTTGATAGGGCAGTCTGAGGCATTTTCTTTTTTATTTTAAATTAGTGCTGCCAGCAAACACACCCTCACAGTGCCGTAACCTAAGGTGCCGCATAAGGCACCCTATAAGGCACTCCAGAGGGCACATTATAAAGTGCACTGTCCGCCAAGGCACCTTATAATGTTCCCTATAGGGCGCTTTATAGGGCGCCTTATAGAGCGCTTTAGAGGGCGCCTTATGAGGCACCTTAAGGCTACAGCACTGTGAGGGTGGTTTTGCTGGCAGCACTAATTTAAATTAAAAAAGAAAACACCTCAGACAGCCCTATCAAATAACCTATGCCGGCATTGTGCAAATATAGAGGCTCTTGGCAGCCCTGGCCACTGCACCAGTCCTGGGCACAGTGCAGGCATGGCTATGGTATGCAATACTGTTGGGGTCACTCCCCAGGGTGGTAAACACTGTCAGACACCAGACCTGAAGCACACTCCACAGAAATCAGAAAGGTTGCTATGATGCAGCTCAATCAGCAAATTGTGCTTAACTTAGGAATTGCTATCTGCCATTAATCATAGCAACCTTTTGATAGGTGTGTACCGTATTCCCAGGTTTAGGGTGGCATTGCTAAGGTATGCAAATGCTAGTATTGGGAGATGCATGCAGGGCCCAACATTCTGCCTCTCCAGGAGGCTTTGGATAATGGAGCCTGTGGGTGAGGGTGTGTCTACCCCTGTTGGCCACTGCTCTAGCGCAGAGGTTCCCAACTCCAGTCCTGGTGGGCCAAACACTGTTTGGGTTTTCATGCTGTCCCTAATGAATATGCATGAGATACATCTGCATACCATGGGGGCGGTGCATAGACATGCAGCACAGCCGTGTTTATTAGAGGCAGCACGGAACCTGAATGGTGTTTGGCCCTCCAGGACTGCATTTGGGAGACTCTGCTCTAGGTAATGCACATGTTTATGGTGTCTGTGCTCTGTAGGGTAAAATGTAGGCGTACTGGGCATGTTTCTGCATTAAAGGTTCTGTCTGTATTACCATGTTTTAGTAGTGGGTAAAATATGGGGACTGGGTTGGCAGGAACCACAGCTGGGACTTGAACCTGTGACTTTCTGCTCCTGAACACACTGGCTGTGTTCACTGTACCACCATGTTGCCGCAGAGACTGTGCATTCGCTGGAGAAACCATGACTGTTTGTCAGACAGAGCCTGTCTGTTGCAGCGCACGGCACCCCCCTAAACAGGGCTGGGCCATGGTTTGCTGTGGGCAGCAGCCACTGCCCCCTCCACCACCAGTACCACTCTGCCACCATGCTGACATGCCCTTCTGCTGGTGGTGCTGGTGGTGCGAGGTCTCAGGCCATCCAGTGTGTGAGTAGGTGGCTGCCTATGGTGTGGGTTCTGGGGTAGGGGTGCCTGCATAGCTTTCCACGTGTCCCCCCAGCACCGCCTGCCAATGTTCTGTGCCCTTGGGGGTACCTGCTGGGTACTATCCCCTGTGACACTGTGGGAATCACACTCATGCCCATGTTGGGCCCTCATCAGTTGCTGTCTGGCTGCTGTACGGTTTCAGCATTCCTATGGGCCACCTAGGCATTGCCCTAGTCCGCACTGTGGCCCAGCTGCACCTCAGTATGTGCCGCCTGCAGCCCTCTGTGTCCCCTTTTCCAGCATCTGTCCAGTTGCCCATTCCGACATGCCCGCCCTGCTGTTGCGGAACATGTGCATGCCATAGGAAACCTGGCCAATGGGGTGGGACAGCCCTGACCAGCGGAATTTCACTGTGGGATCATTCATCTTGTATGGGGACAGAGCATAGACCCTTCCAAACTTCATATCTTTTTTTTGGAGCATTCTTGGGAGTGTTTTCTGCTGTTTCCCATTAGTATCACCATTGGCCAGCTTTGTTATGCTTTTATTGCATTTTCTTCTGGTCCTTTTCACTGTTTATTTGCCCTTTTGCTCCGTGCACATGTATCACACTTATCACTTTTTGCAGGTTTCCCTGGTTTTGCTGTACATTGCTGACGTAAATGGTTTCTCTTCCCTTTAAATCAGCTCTAACGCCAGGGTTTCACTCGCGTTAGTTTTCAGCCCCAGAATCCACAGCGTTAGTGTGCAGTGAGACTCTCCCCTCCCACTCTCCACCCATTGGCCCTCTCTCTCCGTCCCTGGGGAGCCTTCCTCCGTCCTCCGGGAGCCTTTCTCCTCCTTCAGCGCTCGCTTGCGCCGCTGCGCACGTTATCGCGCGATAAGGTGCCTTATCGCCTGGTAAAGCGCCATTATCGTGCGATAAGGCGCCTTATTGCACGATAACGTTACAGCAGCGCAAATAGCGCCCTTTAGTAAACATACCCCTTTGTTTGCAGGATGATCACCTGATGATTACCTCCTGATTCACTGAGACACTTCACAGTATCTCATGCCACCAATCACCAAAATGTGACAAGGACTGATCACAAAGAATAATACAGTATGCATAGAAGAACTTGCGTGCCATTTTGTGCTTTTTGCCTTCCTTATTGTTTCTGTAAATACAAAGACACTTTGGGGTATGTTTACTAAACTGTGGTAGCGTTACATATCGCGCATTATGTAACATTAATGCTTGTTATGTAACCTTAACCCTCGTTAGGTTACGTTAATGTGCATTATGTAACATTAACGCGTGTTATCATTAAATAATAATCGTTAACGTACCTGGTCGCGGAAAACACCGCAGAGGGTGGAGAGAGTGCGGAGAGAAGGGACCAATGGGCGGGGAGTGGGCGGGGAGAGGCTCCCTTCACACGAACGTGCTGAACTGAAGGGCTGAATCCTAACGCGAATGAAAACCTGCCATTAGATGCACATTTGCTGGAGAGAGAAACCATTTAAGTGTCAGCAATGTACAGCATAGGCAAGGAGACCAAGAAACGTGATAGTAGTGCTCCATTTCCAGCAACAGCATAGTGCCCATGTATGAAAGGCCACTATGGCGATGGTGCAAATGGGGCATAGGGGGCTGCAGGTGGGACATGTAGCGGGGGCAGCTGGGGCACAGGGTGGACTAGGTGGGCGCCGAGGTGGCACATAGGAACATAGAAACTGGAAGTGTGAAAGACAGCATCTGACAAAGGCCAAACACAAGATACAAATAACTTGTCCACATTAGCCAATAGTTGCCAGGGCACAGACAGGATACCCCCGCATCCATCCCACCACCATGTTGAAGGTACAGAATGTTGTTAGGCGCTGATGGGGGGTGGGGATGTCCATGTATCCCATCCCACCCCAGACACCGCACCATAGGCACCTGCCTACCTGAACAGTGGATGGCCTAGGATGGCACACAACAAGCATCAACAGCATATGGTTACATTAGCACAGCATGGGGGGGGGGTGTCCGTGCTGGAGGGGGCAGTGGCACCTGTCTGCAGTGGACCCAGTACGTGGTGTGCAGTGCAACAGAAAAAGCCTTTCAAAGGAGACGTACAGGTATGGCCTAGGGAGGGCTGTGCACCTGTGGCCCCACTGTGGTTCTGTACACACAGCCAGTGTGCCTTCAAGCAGAGGGTCACAGATTCAGGTCTCAGCCACAGATCCTGCAGAACACATCACAAACTTTTGCCCTACTACATAAATATAACAGAAAACAGGAAAAAAAAGGAAATGTCTGGCTGATGAGACATAAAGGTATGGCCCAGGGAGGGCTGTGCACCTGTGGCCCCACTGTGATGCAGTACACACAGCCAGTGTGACTCAGAGCAGAGGGTCACAGGTTCAGGTCCCAGCTACAGACCCTGTAGAACACATCACAAACTTTTGCCCTACCACACAGATATAATGGAAAAACAGGAAATGTCTGGCTGAAGAGAGATAAAGGTAGTTCCAGGGACTGCTGGGCCTCCATGGCAACACCATGGTGCAATACACACAGCCAGTGTGTCCAGGAGCAGAGGGTCACAAGTACAGATCCCAGCTGCTGGAACCTGCAGAACACATTCCAACATTTTACCCTATGAAGCATATACAACATCAAACTGTGCAATCCCCAAAGCAGCGGCCAACAGGGGTAGAAACACCCACTAACACAGCCTCCACCATACAAATCATGCTGTATAGGCAGGCTTCTGGCTCCAGAACAGAGTTGCAGGTAACATCACAGCACCTCTGTTATCTCCTGCTCAGTACAGAAATGTTGGCAGTGTGGCAGCTGGGGTTGCCAAACACCCCCTATCATTGCACAGTGCTGCAGTAGGAGTGTGTGTGTATATGTCTATCCATAGTTTTGTGGCTGTCAACCTCCCCCCCTTCCACCCAGCCCACATTGTCCAACTGTTAACAGCATCAGCCTGCAAATGTGCATAATGAGGAGCAAGGTAGTATGGGTATGGGCCAGATAGGCGATTTGGGCAGGCTGCATCTGCACAGGGAGTATTGCAATGGCTGGTACACATTAGTTTCTGAACCCCACCTGCATGGACAGGGTAGCTACATCATGTAGTGCTGGGAGGGCAGTCTCACCCTGACTTAAAAGTGACCATGGCATGTCCAGGTTCCCACATTGTCCTCTATACTATCTGTTTCCAGTGGTATCTGTGTGATTCCCAGTTTTGGGGCCCAATCACTGGCATGTGTGTGCGCTCTTATTGACCATGTACCATATGCTGGTCTTCGGCATGTCCTCAGTTAGTCTGTGCATGGTGAGAACACTGTGTATGCTAATACAGTCAGACAGTGTTGTCTGATGGTGTATAGCAGACTGTGGCAAGTGAGGATTCACACAACATTAATGCTGTCCTGGCAATGCTCCAGTCACAGGATATGTCTCATGCGCACTAGCCCTAGGGGGATATTCCCAACCATCAAGAACAGGCTTGCTGGTCCCACAGCCAGTTCTTCTAAACCCCCACCTGCAATATGGGTGTTATGGGGCTCTGGGGGCACAAAGGGTATAGTACTCTGAGCAGTAGGGGGCTGTGGTACAGAACCCTCATAAGACACTGGACACCCCTCTGACCTGCTAACAGGTGGCTATGGAGGCCAGACCTTAACACTGGATACACACTGATCTGGGTGTTTACCACTCCCAGGGGGACATCTGCAACTATGTAACATAGATGGGTACAGAGGTGTCTTTGGCACACTACCTGGGACACCTGCCACACACTGCTAGTGATGGGGATGGGCAGTAGGACCTATATATAGCACCAGATGTACTGTGGACCTAGTGCTGGGCAGCCACCCTTACCCTCAGGGTGAATACAGACCTTGCACAATGGCAGGGTCCGTAGCTACTCTGTGCCAGTATCTCGCACGGCAGTCCATATTACCAGGCTGCGGTAACAGAGAGGTGAAGACCCCATTTGGTGATCTGCTGTAGACCACTGTTCCTCGTGTGCAATGCATCATGGGTGCTGGTGCGGTTACCCTAACCTGGCACACCGAGCAGATGGTCCATGCGGTGACCTGCAGTCCCTCTTTACCCAAGAACTGCTGTACCGTAGGCCATAGAGGTATAGCCCACTGGTTCATACAATGGCCTTCGAAACTGTGTCCATGGGTTCAATCCCCTATTGTTCCCCCCCCCATGCGTGCCCAACTCAGATACCCTGCATGCCTCTAACACTCATCTTTTTGCAGATATGTGCTGCCAGCCCATAAGAGACTCGCCACAGTGGGCCACAGTCCTCTGGTCCGGCTATCCGCATCTGTCAGCTGAGTAGAGTACGTTCTGCCTGTGCAGGCTTCCACCACAGGTCATGCACTGTGCACCTGTCCTGGATTGTGCCTCCTTGTTGCCTGCCTCGCCTGTACCCCAACTGTATGGTACAACCACACCTCTGTCCACCCCTCATTGTAACCATCCTGGCACCCCATACGCCCCTGGGGGACCCGTATGCCCACCATCTGTCACCCAACTGACCTCCCAGTATGTTACATTGCCCACACCCAGTGCTGGGTTAAAGTTGCCCACAACATGTATGTCACCAGTGCTGACAGGCAGATGGTCTGGCCGCAGATATGGCATGTCCAGGAGCCTCAAGCCCTCACCCGCAAGCACCTGTGCAGTGGCAGCAAACCATGGCCAATCCAGTGTTAGGGTGACATCAGTATCTCTGGGCATACGTAATGCATGCCAACCTGAGGCACCTGCAGGCCGCAGGGCAAAGTAACCTAGGGCAACATCACATTGTTATGCCACTGTGAACTATGGCAAAATATCCCAGGGAGGCCACAAGGATTACCTGTCCAGGTGTACCCAGTACGTTGCGCTGCCAAGGGACCCCGAGATGGTGCCACAGAAGGTGTCGCACAGGGCACATGATGAGCATTTTACATGGCACCGTACAATATGGCGCCCAGTAACGCGCCCATCAAGGTGCCCTCATTCAATATACCATAGAACAAACCCATGAATGCGCCATGTTCTTAGGTGTGGTACTGGGCGACATACAATGTGCTATTAGGGCTGGGGAGCCCCAGGACGCGTCCCTAGTATAGCGATTCGTAAGGCGTGCACCAAGGCACCGTAATCATTGTTAGCCCAACATGCGCCTGAGGGCCAGATGGCTGAAAGCCTGATACTCTGTAACGTCAAGCCCTGATGCCCATAAAAGGATGGCCCGTCAGACCAATATAACGTGGTATGTGTAGCGCAGTGGTTAGGCAATATGTCAGACTACAATGTCTTGTGATTTCAAATCCCAGAAGGGGATACCAGAATGGGGGCAGGGCATGTCAGAAACAGAAAGACTAGCTGTACTCAGATATAGAAAAGGATACTTCTAACATAAACAAATAGACCGACAAAACAGACCAACGCACGCCACAAAGGGAGGATACGCGCGTGGGTACATGCGGTAAGAAGCACGCACTGCGCAGGCGCATTTTTACTGCATCATATGAGGTCTGATCACATACAGCAGACAAGATGGCTGCCAGGTCTAGAAAGCCTGCATTCAGCCATGCAGCCCATGACTCTATCCTGCAGCACTCGGCACCGTTCGGCCAATTTGAGGCTGGACAATATGAGGACTGTGTCCTGCTGGGTGGGTATTTACAATATTTCACATGCGTGTACTGTGTATGGTATCTGTGGTCCCATTGTCACCTGTGTCCTCTGCATGCCTTTCCTTGCGTTGTAGTTGTGGGGTGCTGCCTTGTTATGGGGCTTTGTACAATGGCACACCCTGTCACTGGGGACGTGGTCACATACCTCTGTGTGCTGCTAAACGTCTCTATGTATACCATGGGTGTTTCATTGCTCATCTTGGTGTCTCGGCACACATGCGGTTGAGACTGGTATCTGCTACTGCTGTTCGGTTGCACAGGTCTTATGTACATGGACACTCTGAGCACATATGGGGTATCCCTTCTATGGCTGGGTGCGACACCTCTGGTTTGACCATGGCTCCCATACATGGCCTCAGACAGACTGCACACGCAGATGTACATGTGTATGCCTTTGTGGTGTGTTCCTCGTGGACCCCATATCCAACATGTGGGAGTGTGTGCTGTCCAGAAGGGGTGGGGGGAGTTATGCGCACAGACCCATCCTCACGCTATACGGTGTGTATGGGGCCTTTTCTCCATTGTTCATGTGTGCGACAACACGTGGGTGGAGCTGTGGTCACACTTGATATCGCACATGTATGCTGTATGTCTGCCCACGTTATCTTGTCTCTACTGCCATTCTGACCTCGACCCTCGGGTATGTGTTCCGGTCACTTCTGCTGTGTGTGCACTGTATCATGGGCGTCACATAATTGCACACATATGCATTTCTGCTCCTTCCAGTATGCTTTGCCACTGTCAGCCAGATGACTTCACACCTGCCACTGCTGCCGTTTGGGCACAGGTTTTTGGCAGTGAGTTTTGCCTAGAATCAGTTGATGTGTGTTTTGCCCTAATTAGCCTTCCCCGGGGTTCTGGGTCTCCCAGCTTCTGACACTGGTGCAGAGCCATCATGTGCCATTCTATGATGTCATATGTTTGTATCCCTTTTTATCTGCTGTCCAGTTTAACATTGTTACTTCTGTGCTTTTGTGTGTCCATCATCTCCCAATTGTACCACATTTCTTTCTGCAGGTGATGTGGGATATGTCTGTTGTGCCTGGTTGCTGATCCCTGTGCGTCTCCCACGGCCTGGTGCAGAGATGAGGTACAATGAGGCCCATGCCTCCAGCCGCTCAGTTATTGAGCGCACCTTTGGCATTCTGAAGAGTTGCTTCAGGTGTCTGGATAGGACCGGCGGTGCCTTACAGTACGGACCCATGACTGTGGCACATATCATTCTGGCCTGTTGCATCCTGCACAACATTGCTCTCAGGCACAATGTCCCAGTCGAAATTAATGAGGATCTGGAGGAGGATCCTGTGTGCCCTCCTGCACATGGCCGTGGTGACACATGTGAGGGGATGGCAGCCAGGCAACATCTGATCGAGGAGCTGTTCTCCTGTAAGTTCTGCAGATGCGGGGATGTGCATATGTGTCTCCATGTTTGTGCTGACCCGTGTGTTTCACGGCACTATCATGGCATATATATATATATGTCACTTGTGTTTTTAACTCCCCAGGATAGGCTGCCGACCCTGCCCAGTGCTGTGGTGCATGTGGGAACTGTGTGTACGTCATTACGACCTGCAGGTGACTGGGGTGGGTGGACATACAGGTAAGTGTTCTGTGGTGGCAGTACAGTTTTACACATATCTGTGTTTCCCTCTCCACTGCACCTCTGTTGTTGTACACGTGTTTGGCCTGCGGCTCCATCCCCCATATCTTCTGGTTGACATGCATATGGCCATTGGCCTCTGCACATTTTGGGTGTTTACACACTGTACCTCGGGCACATGTTACCGGGCTGTGTGAGTCTCCAGTCATAGGGTGTGGGGTTGGTGGATAGCACATACAGCCTTCCGTGCCATTGTGGCATTACACAACATCAGTGTATCCCTGCATGCACTGTGATGATTGTCTCCACTGGTCCCTGATTGTGCATAGACCTGCCGTATGCTACTTGCGGCATGCTCACCTTGTCTCACGGTATATGTCTCTGTGTCTTTGGGGTGTGTCTAGGTGATGGTACCTTTTGCTTCCCTCTGCCATTGTCTGGTGCAGGGATGTGTCTCGCCACCTGTGCAGTGGTGTTCACCCATCTCTCTGTAACCTTCTGCTTTTGCCCTTCTGTACATTGTGCACATGTGTCATATGTTGTTCCCTGACGTGTTTTGCTGACAGGACACTACACATTAATGTTTGGGTTACGTGCAACTCACCATTCCTTTGGACATGCGCCACTGATGGCTGACCATGATGACGTGGTGATGGACGCAGTTCATTGACATCCGCAGCCTCTACTGTGGCCCCTTGTGCCCTTTGCCTGGCTCAGACATTTCCCATCAGACACCTGCTGTACAATGAAGGTAGGTTGCACCTTAGATCTTCTGTGACTGACATCCACGTGTAGATGTTTCATTTGGGCTGTTTGTATCATCATGCCTTTCTGTGCGATCTCTGTGCACCACCACTGTTGGACATGCTGTGGACCTCTGGGATGCCCATGTGACATGGGCATTGACATGGCCATGTCGAGATGGTAACCTGGTCTGCAGTGCTATCTCCTGCTGTGGTCAACGTGCACTGTGCTGTGTGTTGTGGCCGTGTCATGTTTTAATATCTGGCCATTCATTATGCACATAATGTGCTGTCACTGTCTGCATTGTGACATGATGATAGGTGTGGCATACCTTTACCTTTTCTCTACTCCTTTTAACACAGGGCGCAGCCAACACACACGGCACATATACTACGCTGCATCTGGAGTCCCCATCACCCAAATGTGGTTGGACAGGACACCTCCATGCAACGGTCCCTGGGTGATGGTGCCAGTGGGAGATGGACCTATGCGAGTCAGACACATGCCCATGTTGGACATCATTGTTGGCCTACAACTTTGGGCATCACCAGTGGGAATGACACACCATCGCTGCCGTGCTCTGTCTGGATGTTGCATTGATTGCAGCAGAGAAACATCACCTTTGCATTGTTGTGGAACATTGAGACGTCACTTGTGACTTTGCATGGCCATGTAATCTGGCATGGTCATAGCCGGACTTGTGGGGTCACAAGTGGCATTTGCACTGTGGACACCTGTCCATACATCTACAGAAGGAACTCACATGCGCGCTCTATGTTTTACATCCATCTGACATTGTGCAGCTGTGTGTGGGCAATGTGTGGGGCTCGCCTCACAAGCATTGCAACAATATTTGGCTACAGAGGTACATGCAGCCACGTATGTGGCACAGGAGATACATTCTGTAGGTCCTGCTTATTTGTGTGGCTAACATCCACTTGTACATGACACACTATTTCCCCCCAGAACACTGTGATGCATGCCACCATCTGTGATTGCTGTTTGACCATCGCAGGGGGTGTTACAGTGGATATGGGGCAGCACTCTGTGGTGTTTAAATGTACATGGTGCATGTGCATGTGCCGGACTCATCTCTTACACTGTTGCATGTGACGGGGTGGGATTTGTGTGGGTACGTGCACCATTGTGGGCGTCTCTTTGTAGCTCTACGTACATGTTATTGTGTGTGTTTATTGGACAGATGTGGCAATGTACATTGATTTGCTGGCTAATCTTTGCATGTGTGCGCAGTCCTCTTTCTGACATAACATTGCTCCACTCACATTGCGCCAGTACCTTTGCACTGTGGCGGTGGGTGTGTCCATTTCCAGGCTCCATTTGTGCAGTCCCTGTACATTGCCATATTGTAACTGCTCCTGTTTCCACGGCACCCATTGCGGTGTGACTTCCACATAGTGCTACCTCTGTATGCTAGTGGGATCCAATCTTCTTTGCTGTTTGCCCACATGTGACTCTCGTCCTGCTACCGTGTCCTCATGTTGCATTGTGTCACTGTTGTTGATGCCATGTGTGCATTAAAGGTGTTTTTTTACATGACTACCTGACGTCTGGCCTTTATCAGCACATCACATGCTTTTCTAGGGACATCTACACTGCTGTATGACCCACTGACACCCACACATCAGGTCTACACATCTGATGGGTGGTGCTGCGCCATTGGGACATGACATCATTGGCATGTTTGTGCATTTGCCTGTGCACTGTGGATGCACTTCACTGTGTGGCTGCATCACATTACATCTCTGTATCTTCCCTTCAGACCTTCTTGCCTTGTGTGTGTGTTGTCAGCCTTGTATGCCTGCCTGATACATGTCACCTGTCAGCTGTGTGTTCTGGTACTGTGGCCGTGATGGTGCAGACATGTACTTCTACCACTACTGAGCATTTGCATAGTGCTACATGGCGAATGCGGTGCAGTGCAGACAGGTGGGTGACATGTTCTGCGCATCAGTGATTACTATCTAGTCAGCATGGACACAGATGGGGTGGGAGGGATACCACTAGGGACAGTGGTTTTTTTTTAGGGGGATCATGCTTCTATGGCTGCAGCAAGGATGTGTGGTTTCATCCAGGATCTGTGGGTGTTTGGAGATGGCGCCTGCTTGGAGGTTTGCTCACGGCGTACTTGGCATCACGGAGAAAGGGGCAGAGTGTGGGGCTGCCAGTAGGGGTGTACTGCACAGGTGATGGGTGTCTGCGTGGGCCCAATGTTTTCAGGGGTGTTTGTACGGGGAGATGAGAGATGAGAGGTGGTTGGTAGCCACAGAGTCTCTGCATGTTGACCTCAGCAGGGGGGGTTTGACATGGGTATGGTAAAGTTTAGGGAGGCTTTGACGTGACGTGACCTGACAAGGGGGGTGGTGTGGTTATGACTGGCCTGGTGCACGGTTGGATGCGGGGGGCAGACTACTGAGATACTGATGGGATGCGATTGGGCAGTGCATGGCCATATTGGTGGTGTGTTCAGGGTGGATGGGGCGGGTATCACTGCTGTTGTGGAGGAAGAGGGGCAGGTGTTAGCTATCAGATGGCTGTGTGTCGTGGACGGGGGTGAAGGGTCAGGGATGGGCCCAGATTGCGGCCTGGGGACACTGAGGGAGGTACAGAGTTATCCACAGACACCGACAACAAGGGGGGGCAGGGAGGTATTACGATGATGGATGGGAGGTACGGTCATGGCCATGTTCACTTTCAGGCCATGGTGAGAGATCCAGGCAGCGATGTCATCATGACAGGCGTGGATCAGGATTTGGTTAGCTGGGAAGGGTTCAGGTGTGCGTATGTGGCTCTGTGAGCCATCAGTATCTAGCTGGTACAGCCAGCCATGGGTGCTGATGGCCACACTGAGGGACTGTGTATGGAGGGGGTAGGGGGTATCCATGCCAGAACCTTTGGGGGTACACCATCCGGGTGCGGGGTTGTGGGGGAGGGGGTCGGTGTACAGGTATTGTTACTGTGTACCATGTAAGAGTATAGTTACATCACACAGTTTAATCTCACTACTTTCATTACTACCATACCTACTGCACCTGCACAGTGAGAGACATGGCCTGTTTATTTATTTATTTAGCTGTATTTATATCCCGCTTTTCACCGGGTCAAAGCGGTCAATTGGGGGATACATTTAACACGAGGGGATATGAGACACATACGCTAACACTTACAGGGAACATGGGCAATGGAGGGTTAAGTGGCTTGCCCAAGACCACAAGGAGTGCCTATAGGACTAGAAATCCCAGTCCCTCCGGCCTGAGATTGCTGTCCCCAGGTCAGACTTGAACCCCCGGCCTTCTAGCCTGAAGTACCTTGTCCTAACCACTAGACCACTCCTCCCTGTTGGTTAGGACATGGTACCTCAGACCAGGGGGCTGTGGGTTCACATCCCACCTGGGGACAGTAACGTTGGGAATGGGGTTTCTAGTCTTATTGCCATTCCTTGTGGCCTTGGGCACACCATGTGGCCCTACATTGGCCACTGCTTCATTTGATGGGTAAGGCAGGATAGACAACTGTTTACTTGCAGAGATAACTCAGTACTTATGTCTGTCACTGCCCCTTGTACACAGCGCTGCACAGAAATGTCGAGCAGACACCCTACTCACCACAGCTTACATTCTAGGATAGGTGAAGGAATGTGGGAGCAGGGGTAGGGGAAGCAACGGTGGAGGGGGATCAGGGTAGTTAGAGTCCACAGGCAGCAGCAGGTAGGTGGGCTCTCAGCATGGATTGGATGTGTGTTTGCGAGGGTGCCTGGCACACAGACCCCGTGAGTTTATTCAAGGCAGATGGTGCATCAGGGTGAGGGACATAATGTCTGCTGTGATCCAGTGTGTGCCTTTTGTAGTAACTTGTTTGCATTGTGCTTGTGGGGGTTCTTTGGGATAGTAGTCATAGACACCCATTGGCAGTCCATAGGTTGCCAGTTTGATTCCCACATGTTCTGTTCCTTTTCCTTTCCTGTGTTCTGCTAACCTGCCCATGCGATGGCTGCAGCCTCGTCACCTCTCCACACACCCTTCCATCTCTGCACTGTGTGCCACAGTGTGCCCTCTCTGCAGCCTATCTGTCGCATATTGTGTGTTACATATGGCTATTTCTTTGTAGTGTCCATGTGACCAGTCTGCTTGTTGGATTGGTACTGCTGTTGTTGGCTGGTCTGTGCCACATCACTGTGTAGGTTGGATTCTCACATGCTCCTTTTTCATTATGTTGCGCTGGTCCACGGGCCGTCCACTTAGCTGTCCCTTCAGCCAGCCCCTGACACCCTTCGTCTATCGCTCCCATGCTCTTTTGCATGCTGTTTACACTGAATTACATCTCATGGTATGTGTGCATGTGTTTCTATGTGGCTCCCGTCCCACTTACAGACTGTGATATGAGCTGTGGATGCCTGTTGTACATGTGCGTTGCATCATGGTGACTGTCTGGGTTGGCCTCTCCTGGCACACAGCAGCATTTTGTGTGGTGCCCTGCAGTGTTCTTGTATGCAGCTATTGCTGTGGACCTCACGGTGGTGGTGTGGCCTATTGGTTTGTGCAGTGCTTTTCAGACTAGTGGTCATGGGTTCGCTCCCTCTTTGTTCTCCTTCTTTTATGCCTTTCCTACACCGGTACCTGTCATCCCTGTAACAGTCATATCTCTGCTGATATGTGCTGCCAGCACATATTACCCTCATCACAATTGCCAACCATCCTTCTGTCCATCTATCTGCGTCTGTCAGCTGTGTGGCACCCAGCGTTCATGTACAGGCTGCTACCCCATGTCCTGTTTTTCAGGTGCCTTAACCTACGGTGCCTTATGCGTGGCCTTCAGGGGTGGTTGCATGGTGCCTTCGGTTGGGCACCTTGTAGTGCACATGCCAATGTGCCTTGTGAGGCGCCTCTGGTTAAGGTGCCTTGTGCTGTGCCCTATATGGTGCCTTGCGACGCGCGTTATCTGACAGTGCCTTGTTACGCACGTTACCTGGCACTGCTTGCCGTTCGATGCACTGCCCACTCCTTTATATGGGCATCTGTACCATTACCGTGGAAGCTACCGCGGTTGACACTAACGCGGTTTAGTAAACATACCCCTTTGTGTCATTCCAAGACTGTTTCACTAACCTCAGGACAGAATAAGACTTCCATAGATACCTAAGGGTCTGTGCCCTCACACAGCCTGCCTCTGATCTGCAGGAGGAAGCGATATCTAGCCTAGCTGCCTCTTTTGGATTTCATGCTGTTCCAGAGACTGCCTCGCACCCCAGCTGCAATTGTCCACATAGCAGAGCTAAGGTACTGATCTTATGTCTTAATCTGGGGGTGGGAACCAGTCAGATAGCTCTTTTCTGTACTTACCCTAAGTGCAGAGCGTGCTTGTGACCTCTGGTTGCTAATCAGTGAGTTATTGCCACTACATAATCATATTGCTGCTACAACTTATTATCTCATTAGTCTATTGCTAGTCTGTATATTTCTCTATCCATAATAAAACCTAATATATAATCACAGAACTCTGACTCTCTTTTCTGGCTTATTACCAGAAGGTCCCACCAAACTTCAGTGTGAGAGACTAATAACAGACTTTCCCCTAGACATAACAGAGCAAATGTTTTGTTTGTCTGCCAATATTCTCCATAGTGCAAGAAGCTGTTTCTGCAGCCATCAATTTGGAGACATCCGTGTTTCTAAAATTGGGCTAAATATCCCCGGAGTTTTCTCAAACGTTTTGCCTTAGACATTCCAGATTGTACCTGCATGTCCTTTCTAAAATGCCATTTCACATATAGGAGTAGACAATCACACTATCTTCATTTCAGCAAACCCTGCAGGTATTTTTTTTACCAGCAGTTTCTGCTTTGTTAATGAAAGAAAAAAATATGCACATGCTTTTTCTGTTGGCCCAGAAAAAGGACCCATACAAATTTGTATATGTTTTTGGGTGGGTACTTTTCTTTTGTTAATCTTTGATTTTTAATATAATTTTTATGTTGAGCAGAGGTTGGAGCTTTGTCAAGCAAATACTGTATTGTAGATTAATTATTGAAAATTATGCTCATACTACCTGATATTCTAAAGGGCAGATATTTAAACAGAATGGGATAGATTCTGAGTAGCGTTTAGCGGGGATGGATGTCCAGATTGGACGTCCATCCCTACTAAATGCTTGTGTGGCAATTCCACCCACAGAGCTCCCCGCACATAAAGCCGAGATGTGCAGGGAGCTCTGTATGGGGGCAGGTGGGGGTGGGCCGAGGGAGGTGAAAGGGTGAGTCAGGGGCGTGATGCCTATCCTAGATGTACAGGGCCAATTCCAAGGTTGGCGCTGTATGTCTGGGGTCAGCCATTTAAATGGGGGAGTTATTCCATCTCAGAGGTGGAATAAGTCCCCCCGGACGTTGGAGGCTGCCAGAGCCAGGGCATGGAGAAAGGGTGAGGGAGTGCCCCACAGCCCGACCCTTGCCATGGAAGGCCCGACCGGGGCTTGGGCTGTGGGGAATGCAAAATTTGCTGTTGCCACCGGGAATGATGCCATGGCACTGCAGTTCCATACAGGAGCCAGGCTGAGCTAGTCGGGGATGTGGCTGGATGTATGGGGTGCCTGAATCGGGGCATGTCCTGGACATCCAGCCACTATGCCACTATTCTGCTCCTGCGAGGCCATCTATTCCCTGTGGGAACAGGATCGGGTGCATCCCCGGGCTGTCCGGATGTCTGGAAATCTGGACAGCCTGGAGATGCACAACTCAGAATCGGCCTCCATGCTGATCAGCCACATTTAACTATAATATTCAGCTGAGTATCTGGATAGTGGCCACCACTGAATATCTAGATTGTGCGACCATTTGACAGATAATGGACTCTTAGATGATAAAGGGGTTAAAAGGGGCACTAAGAGAGGACAAGGCCATAGTGGAGAGACTGAGTGAAAACTTTCTTTAGTCTTAACTGAAGAAGATGTGGGAAACGTACTCATGCCAGAAATGATATTTAAAGGTGATATATCAGAGGAACTTAAACAAATCTTGATAAATCAGGAAGATGTAATACAGCTATTTGATAAACTAAAGAGTAGCAAATCTCCTGGACCACATGGCATACATCCCAGGGTTCCAAAATGGATATGAGATTGCAGACCTACTTTTAGTAGTCTATGAACTATCATTAAAACAATCTGTGGTACCCGAGGAATGAAGAGTGGCCAATCAAATGCCAATTTTTAAATGGGGTTCCAGGGTGATTCAGGAAATTACAGACTGACGAGCTTGATATAAGTACCGGACAAAATAGAAACCATTATAAAGAGCAAACTTACTGAACATGTAGATAGTCATGGCTTAATGGGAGACAGCCAACATGGATTTAGTCAAGAAAGGTCTTGTCTCACTAATCTGTTATATTTTTTTAAGGTACGAATAAACAGGTAGACAAAGGCGATTTGGTTGATATAGTGTATCTGGATTTTCAGAAAACATTTGACAAGGTCCCTTATGAGAGACTCTTGGGGAAATTAAAAAGTCATGGGATAGGAGGCAGGATTGTGGAACAGGAACTGGTCAAAAGATAGAAAGCAGAGGGTAGGGCTAAATGGCCAAATTTCCCAGTGGAGAAATGTTAATAGTGGATTACCCCAGGGATCTATGCTGGGTCCGCTGCTTTTTAACATATTCATTAATGACCTGGAAATGGGATTAACGAGTGAGGTCATCAAATTTGCAGATGACACAAAACTATTTAAAGCTGTTAAAACCCATGAGGATAGTGGAAAATTGCAAGAGGATCTTGATAAATTGGAAGACTGGGCATCCAAATGGCAGATGAAATTTAATGTGGACAAGTGCAAAGTTATGCACCTAGGAAAGAACAGCCCAAACTATGGTTTCATGATGCAAGGTTCCACATTAGGAACCACTACCCTGGAAAAAGATTTAGGTGTCATCTTGGATAACATGTTAAAACCCTCCGCCTAGTGTGCAGCGGTGGCCAAGAGAGCAAATAAAATGCTAGGTATCATAAGGAAAGGAATGGAGAATAAAACAAAGGATATTATAATGCCTCTCTATCGTTCCATGGTGTCACCGCACCTTGAATATTGTGTGCAATTATGGTCGCCGTATCTTTAAAAAGATATAGCGTTATTAGAAAAGGTAGAGAAAAGAGCCACCAAAATGGTAAAGGGGATGCAAGGACTCCCCTATGAAGAGAGGCTAAAAAGGTTAGGGCTCTTCAACCTAGAAAAGAGATGGCTAAGGGGAGATATGATAAAGGTCTATAAATTAATGAATGGAGTAGAACGGGTAAACATAGATCGATCATTTATGCCATGAAAATATAGAAGACTAGGGGACTGCAATGAAGCTACAGGGTAACCTATTTAAGACTAATAAGAGAAAATATTTTTTCACTCAACGTGTAATCAAACTCTGGAATTTGCTACCAGAGGATGTAGTAAAAGCTGTTAGTGTAACTGGGTTTAAAAAAGGTTTGGACAAGTTTCTGGAGGAAAGGTCTATAAACCATTATTAAAGGAGACTCAGAATATCCACTGCTTGACCCAATACAAGCATCGTGGAACCTGTGTCTTTTGGGGAAACGTCTAGGTACTTTTGACCTAGATTGGCCACTGTTGGAAACAGGATACTGGGCTTGATGGACGTTGGTCTGACCCCGTATGGCATATCTTATGTTCTTATGTTCTTAATGTACTATTGTGGGTCAGGAACTGGTTAAAAGACAGAAAACAGAGAGTAGGGCTAAATGGCCAGTTTTCTCAATGGAGAAAGGTGAATAATGGAGTACCCCAGAGATCTGTGCTGGCTCCACTGCTTTTTAACATAGTCATAAATAACTTGGAAATGGGAATAACAAGTGATATGATTAAAACTGCAGATGACACAAAATTATTCAAAGTTTTTAAAACACAGGAGGATTGTAAAACAGTGCAAAAGAACTTTGAAAAATTGGAAGACTGGTCATCCAAATGGCAGATGAAATTTAATGTAGACAAGTGAAAAGTTATGCATTTAGAGAACAACAACCCAAACTCCAGTTACATAATATAAGGTTCCACATTAAGAATCACCATCCAGGAAAAGGATTTGGGCATCATCGTGAATAATACATTGAAGTCCTTTGCCCAGTGTGCAGCCGCAGCCAAGAAAGCAAATAGAATGTTAGGAATCATAAGGAAAGTAATGGAGAATAAAACCAAGGATATTATAATGCCTCTGTATCGTTCCATGGTGCGATTGTACCTTGAATATTGTGTGCAGTTCTGGTCACCATATCTTAAAAAAGATATAGCAGAATTAGAAAAGGTACAGAGAAGAGCTTCAAAAATGGTGAAAGGGATGGAAGGTTATCGCTATGAGAAAAGGCTTAAAAGGTTAGGGCTCTTCAACTTGTAAAAGACATGGCTGAATCGAGATATGATAGAGGACTATAAAATAATGAAAGGAGTGGAATGAGTAAATGTAGATTGGTTGTTTACTTCTCAAAAAATAGACTAGGGGACATGCAATGAAGCTACAATATAACACATTTATGACTAATAGAACATATTTTTTCACTCAAAGCATAATCAAACTCTGGACTTCATTGTCAGAGGATGTAGTAAAAGCTGTTAGCGTAGCTGAATTTAAAAGATGTTTGGATGAGTTCCTAGAGGAAAAGTCCTTAAACCATTATTAAAGAGGACTGGGCAAATCCATTGCTTACCCATGGGACAAGCAGCACGGAATCTGTATATTTAGCAACATAGTATATGATGGCAGATCAAGACTAGTATGGTCCATCTAGTCTGCCCAGCAAGATGGCAAGAGTAGGTGCACCTACTGCTCCGTGCAGATCACCCCTCCCCATGCCTTTGTTTAGGGGTGTACCCATCGCTCCATGTAGGTCACCCCTATTTGTTGAGATATAAGAGATAGTTATGTTTATTTTGATTTTATCCTGTTGCTATAAGTATAGTATTCAAAATTTAATGGGTAACCAATGTAATTTATATAAATCAATAGAGGTATGCTCAAACCGCCTGCTACCAGTGAGAAGATGTGCTGCGGCATTTTGCACAGACTGCAAAGGTTGAACAATATACGACGGAAGATCAAGCAATAAACTGCTGCAATAATCAAGTGGTGATAAAAACAAAGTTTGAACCACAGTATGTAGATTTCAGCTGATAAATAAATTAAGTGAAATTTAAACAAAGCAGCCTTAGTAATTTTTTGTATATGAGTTTGCATATTCAGTTGGGTATCCAATACAACTCCCAAATTCCTAGCTTGAAGACCCACCAGGAAAGAATAATCCCTAGTTTTCATAATCAATGACACTGGGTGTAAAAGTATAGGGTGATAAAAGCAAAAATTTAGTTTTATTATCATTCAATGCCAATTTATTATGGGTCATCCAAGATTTCACCATACTAATACACAACTTGGTATGCCCCATAGCATCATCCAATGAGGAGGATATAGGAACCACAAATTGAATATCTGCATAAATCCGATAAGCAACATCCAAACCATTAAAAAACTTAATGATGGGAGCCATATAGATATTAAATAATATGGCAGGCAAGGCAGACCCATAAGAACATAAGAACATAAGAACATAAGATATGCCATACTGGGTCAGACCAAGGTCCATCAAGCCCAGTATTCTGTTTCCAACAGTGGCCAATCTAGGTCATACGTACCTAGCAGTTTCCCCAAGGGACACAGGTTCCACAATGCTTGTATTGGTTTAAGCATTGATATCCTGGGTCCCTTCTTAATAATGGTTTATGGACCTTTCCTCCAGGAACTTGTCCAAACCTTTTTTAAACCCAGCTACACTAACAGCCTTTACTACATCCTCCGGTAACAAATTCCAGAGTTTGATTACACGTTGAGTGAAAAAATATTTTCTTTTATTAGTCTTAAATAGTTTACCCTGTAGCTTCATTGCATGTCCCCTAGTCTTTCTATATTCTGATAAGGTAAACAATCGATCTACGTTTACCCGTTCCACTCCGTTCATTAATTTATAGACTTCTATCATATCTCCCCTCAGCCGTCTCTTTTCCAGGTTAAAGAGCCATGGCATACCAGCAGAAATAGGCTGCCAGGAAGAACACTTTCCCGCAGAAATAGAAGTTTGAATGAAAATCAAATCCAAAATCTCTCCAAGGGAGTACAATGGTATCATTATCAATCTGAACATAACCAAGAGCAGCTATAGCGGTTAAAAATAAGTTAGTAGACAACTTCAAAGAGTTTTTTGTAATATGTAAGTTAAAATCTAAAATTACATGAGGCCACATGGTTATAGGACTTGTGAGAAAAAATTTGGATAATAATGAGGAATCAGCTTCCAAAATGCCTGGAGGGCAATAAATCAAACATAATTGTACATTTTTAGACTTAACAAACATTAATTCATGATTGACCAATGAAGTTGTATCCCCCCCATATTACCCAACATGCGGTTTCAAAATCCAAAAATAAGTAACTGGACATAGCTGATTAATAATAACTACATCTGTCTTCAAAAGCCATGACTCTGTAATGCACAAAACATCCGGTCGCTCTTCCAATAGAAGATCATAAATTAAACGGACTTCATTCCTGACTGACCTAGCATTAACAAGTAAAATGACATCACAGAAATTCCTGGCAAAACTATGCAAGATGTTAGAGGGATACAGTGTACGAATCGTTCTAGCTGACTTGCATCATGCCAATGATAAACCAAATTGCCATAGCCACTTTGACCCATTATAACCAGGATAGTATTAGGATAACGCATGACCCCCAGCAACAAGATCTACAAAACACTGCTAAAAAACACCAAAATCTTCCAAAGTCCTCGTAAAGGAGCACTCCAAGGAGTTTCTTAGTCGTGCTCCTTTTTGGCGCGACGAAAGAGGCTCTCCTACCTCTGGATTGCCACACCTCTGGCATGATCCCCAGCATTTTAACCCTGGCACCCCTGATGACATCACCGGGGAACAGAGCTAGCTATACTAAAGGTTTTGTCTTGGTAGAAAACCTTGTGGTTGGCCTTTTCTTTTTAAAATGCTGGCTGCACTGTTTAAACTGCAGCTGGATATTCAGTGCGAGAATATGGATATCCATCTCCTCTGAATATCCAGTTTCACCACTAACCATTCGTGTTATCCATAAAGCAGTGATATTCAGCCATTATGTGGATAGCCAAGCACATAAAGTTAGACCTGCTTTTTCTGGGGTCCTAACTTTAAGTGATTTGTTGTCCAGTAAACAGGCTGGAGTGGAAGAGTAGTCTAGTGGTTAGAGCAGTGGCCAGGTAATCAAGAAACCAGGGTTTGATTTCCATTGGCACTTCTTGTGGCCTTGGGCAGTCATTTTACCCTCCATTGCCTCAGAAGGAAGGCTTGGCAATCTACTTCTTGTCACACTTTGCCAAGAAAATGCTGTGGCGTCAGGAGTCAGCATTGACTCAACAGCACACATTGCATTGTAAACAGATGAAGTATTTACTGTTAATCAGTAAACCTCAGGACCACCATGGACTACCCCTCGACTAATCAGATAGTGCCGTGGCAGTCAGAGGAGATATTAAGGGGCACTATCTGCCTAGTGCCACTGAATATCATAATCCCTGTTGAATATCCCCCCCTTGTTTTTATTATATTTTGGGGCAAGTTTACTAAACTACAATAGCCTTTTGTAGCTAGCGCAGGATGATAACTGCAAAAGGTGCGTGGTATCTGCAGTGGGCATTCCCAGGTACAGTAGGCACATGAGGAAAGTGAGCTATGCCACAGAGGGAGAGTGGAATGTATGACTGAGAGTGCGCTGAGTGTGGGAAGAGCTTGAGATCACTAAAATAATGACACATTCAGCGTTTTAAAATATCTTGAAATTGGACTGTTTAAAGTGCTTAAAATTTTAAATTAGGGTATATATGTCTGCTGTAATAGGGGAATCCCTAATGCTGTACGAAAGATTGATTCCAGGTTGACTAGGGACTATTTAATACTGTTTTAGTGGAAGAATACATTGGTCTTTTACAGAAGAGAAGGTTTGCTGCAAAGATCCATTGCAGCAGTTGAAGGAAGACAGCAGTGAGTGACGGCGTGGGTGGAAAACTTCTGAAGACTGGGTACTCAGGTGGCTATTATTATTATTTGTTCTTGGGGAGGGGAAGAGTGAATGTTCGTTTTGGAAAGGTGTCCGAGTTGTACTTTGAATGTGACTTAGTGAGTGTGGTTGATTGGATTGACTGATAAATTTAAAACAGATTATTGAGTCAGATTTTTCCCAAGGTTTGTTGAAATCTGAATCTAAAGAAAACTACTTTGGTGTTTTCTTTAAAGAAAAACCTATTTAACTGATTAGATCTGGAACAGGTTCTCAGCATCTGTCAGGTTGTGAGCGGACTGACTACAAAGCTCTGAGAAGAAGCCTGTAGACTGAATTGAATATTTGAGAGGATATTGGTGAGCTTAACCTCTATTGTGAGCCGTTGAGAGCTAACAGCTGGGAAACCCTTCTGACTGATGGCTGTTAGATGCAGCACCTATTTCTCCTGAACAGTGCTGTGAGAGATTTTGAGTGAGTGTTGCAAGAGTGACTGTCTGAAAATAATGAGATAAAGAAAATAAATTAGCTGCCTCACTATTTTTCATTCATTTTCCTGGGAAGTGTGAGGCTAGAAAAAGAAAACCTGGTTTGGAACTAGCTATGGAAGAATTAATTATCTTTTAATTTCAATGGGAAAATTAGATTCATCGATTTAAAGGGGGAAAAATGGAATTGAGGAACTCTCAGATAATTTACCAACACATAAGCCAAGAAGGCTGTTTCATTTGGTATTTTATTTAAAAGGAACAATAGTAGGTGGTCTTCAAGAAGATTCTTGCCATCATCAAACTCCTGCATTTCAGCAGAAGACTCCAAAGGTGCCCACCGAGTGAAGAAGCAACTTCTTCTCATCCGAAAAGCTGCAGATCTTCCTGTGCCTAAAGAGAGATAAATGAGAATCACATTTACTCTAGTGCACTAGTAAAGGACATATTATTACATCATAAAGGAAAGAAATTAGAATAAAAAGAAAACCGAGATTACATCGAATTAATAATTTAAAGTCCACATCACGGAAATGATTGCTGATCAAATGAAAGAGCTAATTGCTTCAAGACCCAATTAATATGGCACAGAAGCACAGAAATCAAGAATTCCCCTCCCCCCCAAAAAAACTTCCTCTAATCGCAATGGATCCAGAAAAACATACCTAGCACCCTGATAATTCACAAGACATTAGCAGAGAAACTTCCAGAAAAAGGAAGCCCCAGGGCTAAAACCTTAGGTTTCAGCCCCTAAAAATGGCCATATTTTGGCACAGCTGTAGCTGATCAATCTGACGTTGAGAGCAATTCAGAGATAATAAATACCATAATCCAAATATGATAAAACAGAGCATTGAACCACAAGTTGAAAGTGTCCACTTGGGTACAAATGACCTGGCTAGAAACAGTACCTCTACAGTAGAAAGGGACTTCCAGATTCTGGGAGAGAAACTTATATCTATTGTCAACACTAAAGCATTCTCAGAAGTTCTACCTGTTCATGATAAGAGGAAGAGAGGCTGCATCACATAAGCAACTTTAATATGTGGCTCCAAACCTGGTGTAAACAAGAAGGATTTACATATATATATAAATTTGGGCAATATATGGACAAGCATTTATATTAGGGAAAGGGGGTAATGGATGGAAAAGAACAAATTCAGGATGTCACTCCCAGCAAAACCATAAAAATGGAATGCTTAACCCTGGGATAAGCAGCATGAAATCTGTGTACCTTATTGGGAATCTGACAGGTACTTGTGACCTGGGTTGGCCGCTGTTGGAAACAGGATACTGGGCTTGATGGACTCTTGGTCTGACTCAGTATGGCATATCTATATTCTTATGTTTATGTTCTTAAATAGTCATCAAACTAACCCACATATCAATGACAAGAGGGAAGAGGAGTCTACAATAAAATACAAGCAAACCAACCAACAATTGCTGGAAAGCAATGAGCACAAATGGTCAACATCTAGCCAACAAGGTTCATGACCCAAAAAAGCCCTACTGGTGGAAATGAACTTGGACATTGTGGCCATTACAGAAACATGGTTTAACTAGTCACATGAATGGGATATAGCCATAGCTGGCTATAATTTATTTAGAAGAGATAGAGAAGGCAGAAGAGAAGGAGTAGCCCTATATGTCCAAAGCAATATTAAAGCTGCTGAAATGCAGGGGACATGGGGAAAAGAAGTGCTGTGGATTGTGTTGGAAAGAGGAGGTGGCACTATCATCCATACTGTTGCAGTCTACAGGCCTCCAACTCAAATGGAAAATGGATAGGTGGCCATGAAGGGAGAAGTGGAGGAGTGGCCTAGTGGTTGGGGCAAGGTACTTCGGGCCGGAAGGTCGGGGGTTCAAATCCCACTAGAGGACAGAAACCTTGGGCCGGAAGGACTGGGGTTTCTAGTCCCACAGGTGCTCCTTGTGGTCTTGGGCAAGCCACTTAACCCTCCATAGCCCATGTTCCCTGTAAAATAGTTCTCTGTGTGCTGTGCTTTCCTGTCTAATCAATGTGTTTATACCTCAAAAAAAATTTCCTGTCATGATTTGACAATTTCCAATCTGTAATCAAACCGCTGCTGATTGCTGGAAGTAGCGGTATACAAATGTATACTAAATAAATAAATAAATAAGTGATCATATTGGCTTACTTTAATCTACCAGAAATGGATTGGAGTATTCCTTCTGCAAATCTGGAAAGAAGTAAAAAGATAGTGGATGCCTTCCAAGAAGCATTGCTCAGACAAATGGTGATGGAACCAACTAGGGAAAGTTGAATGCTGGACCTAGTACTCATCAATGGAGATAGCATGTCAAATATCTAGGTGGGTGCCCATGTGAGCAGCAGCAATTATCACACAGTGCGGTTTGAGGTAAAAGCCAAGGCAGAGTTCAATCACAGAAAACTGAATGTCCTAGACTTCAAAAATGCTGACTCCTGTAAAATGGGAAGGTGGCTGAAGGAGGAGTTGGCAGGATGGGAGAAGATAAGGGAAGTAGAATTGCAGTGGGCTAAACTAAAGGAGGCAATAAAAGGGACAACACACACACACACACACACATATATATATATATATATATCTTGTAAACTGGGGTGCTTGTTGTGAAAGTTCCACAATCTTGGCAAGGACATGAATTTACTTGACTTGCAAAGGATTGTGGGTCTTGTAGTTCGTTCACACAAAACTAGCCGTTTAACAAGAATAAAGAATTGTAGTTGCTCAAGTGTAAAGCAGAAATCAGATTTTATTTATGAGGTGTTATTCCCTCGCACAGATATGCTTGGTAACATCAACAGGATAATTTTCTCCAGGAGTTTTATTCAGGAAACAAAATAAATAAGGCAACTGAATTACTTATGCAACAACTTAGTAAAGATCTTGATGGAACAGAAAAGATCTTTCTTCTAGCCCCTGCTAATAAACTTTCTTAGCAGTGCTGGAATGAAAAATAAACCCAAAAGGAAAATTCTCTTTATCAAAAAAAAACAGCTTTCTTCCTTCCACACAGAGAAGAAGCTTTTTCCAAAGTCCTACGTGCACTTGTGCTTTGCTCTAATCACAGGTGCTTAACCAGCTGCAAACCATTGCTGGCCCACTCTCCACGTGGCTCCACTTTCCCCAAAGCTTTCTCTCAAAGAAACCTTTCTGGGAAGCTAAAAATCAGTATAGTTCCTTTTGGTGTTTGATCCTTATCTGAGGATTACTTTAGAACAGCAGCTTAGAAAGAGAACTATCCATGCATTCAACTTCCACATCTGATATTTCCTCTTGCTCTTGAAATATCATAGGATCACTTTCATACACTGGCTCAGAGGATTTCTCTAACTGATCTCTACCAGGATAGAAACTGTTTCCCTGCTGTCTTCCTTGTGCAAAGCTAGGGAACAGATCAGAGTTCATATCTGAGATCACGTTGTCATTAGGTTTCCTCTCTGGGTATTTTGGCCAGTAGGTAGCAAAGCTTCTGTGCCCAGCTCTCCAGTCAGAATCTCTGGACTTCAGGTCCCTTTTCCCATACCTCTTTAAATAGGTATTAGAGCTCCTTCTTTCTGTAGATGCAGCCGTCTCCCTTACAGGTGCTGTCCGAGGGTTCCTGGCTGTATATCTCCAAGCCTCTGGCTTCTTCCAGTCCAATGAAGAATGCTTGCCCCAGGAATCTCTCCCAGCATACGTACTGCCTCGGGCTCCTTTCTTAGACCTTCTGGACGTCTTGCTGTTCTTCCTTCTCTTCACGATCAGTCTCTCCTTCTCCAGCTCCCGTTGCTGTCCTTGCCACCATTGCTCTCCTTGCTGTCTGTCTGATGAATTTCTTCTAGCTTTAAAGTGCCTAGATGGCCACTCCACCCTAGCACACTGCAGGTGTTCTGAATTAAGCCCTGCCCTAGGAGATGTGTGATTAGGGATTACATCATTGCTTCTCTGATTAGGCACACGTTTCCCTACTTCAGCTCTCTTAGAGGCTTTCTGTAAACCAGTGCATTCTGGGTCTGGTAGTCTTTTAGGTAAACACCCTGTTTTAGTGCTTTTACCAGCCAGCACAGGTTGCTTATTCAGAGCCAATTTACCTCTTGTATTACTTCTCCCTGAACTATGATAAGCTTCCTTATCACAATATATATATATGTAAGGAAAGTAAATAAAGACAAGAAGTAAAGGAAACCTATGTGTTTCTTCAAAGAAGTGGCTGCACAAATAAAGGCAAAAAATAGAGCTTTCACAAAATTCAGAAGATTGCAAACAGAGAAAATAGAAAAGAATACAGGATAAAGCTAAAAGAGACAAAGAGAGAAATAAGGATAGCAAAAGCAAAGGCTGAAGAAAAGATGGTTAAAGATGTTGTCAGTCACTACAATGCTCCTCAGGCTTGGAATGGGTATCCCGGAGTCATCTCCTGCTGCCACAATATCTTTCTGCAGTCGCTCTGTCCCCAGGAAATCCTCTCTCGGTCTCTACTCAACTGTCCTACTCTGCTTGATGTCTCTAGAAGAGACTGGGGAACTTTGCTTTCTAAGCTTCCAAGATCTGAGAGTTTACGAGGGATAGTCACTGTATGCTCAGGATGAACAAGACAAACTAATAGTTACATTCCCTAATATAGTTTAAAAAAAAGAGCTCCATCACTTGTCTCCCTGAAACCAGAGTCTATACCTTCCTGGCTTCCTCCAAGTCTGGGGAAAACCCTCTTATAACAACTAGACTACTATAAGAGGGTTTTCCCCGGACTTGGAGGAAATGTAAATTAGGTCATTCTTCATGGCCATGCTTCGCCAACAGGTAACTCTCTCCTGAGCCCCTTAAACATAGTCTCCATAGTCTTTAACAGTTCCAAATCTCTCCAGGTAATTGACTCAAGCATCCAGTTGCCTGGTCAGCCTACCACCTCCCACATAGAGGTCAATGCCACTTCCATCCCTTGGCAGGTCCCACCTAGTGTCAGATATCCATGGCCTCATGGCAACATGGTTTTACCAAAGGATGACATGCCAAATAAATTTCATTGAGTTCTTTGACTGGGTGACCAAGGAACTAGATCAAGGGCATGCAATGGATGTGATCTACCTAGATTTCAGCAAAGTCTTTGACACTGTTCTTCATAGGAGGCTTATCAATAAACTGAGCAGCCTGGAGATAGGTCCCAAGGTGATGAACTGGATCAGGAATTGGTTGACTGAGAAACAACATAAAATGTTGGTAAATAGAACTCACTCTGAAGAAAGAAAGTTGAGTAGTGGTGTGCTCCATGGATTGTCCCAGAACCGATACTGTTTAATGTGTCTGTGAGTGATACTGCTGAAGGATTGCAGGCAAAAGTCTTCCTTTTTGCAGATGACATGAAAATTTGTAACAGTGGATTCCTCTGAGGGACAACATGAAGAAAGATCTACAAAAACTGGAAGAATGGTCTATTGCATGGCGGTTAAGATTTAATGTGAAGAAGTGCAGAGTCATGCACTTGGGATGCAGAAATCCAAAGGCATTGAATGCAAAAGGGGGCAAGAGGTTGGTGTGCATGAACCAGGAGAAGGACCTCAGAGTGATAGTGTCTGAGGATTTCAAGGTGGCGAAACAATGTGACAAGGCAGTAGCCAAAGCCAGAAGGAGGCTGGGTTGCATATAGAGAGAAATAACCAGCAGAAAGGAGATGGTATTAATGCCACTGTGCAAGTCATAGGTGAGGCCTCACTTGGAGTATTGTGTTCAGTTTTGGAGACCATATCTCACAAAGGATATAAAAAGACTTGAAATGGTTCAGAGGAAGGCAACCAAAATGATTTGGAGCCTGTGCCAGAAGATGTATGAGAAGAGACTTGAAGACCTAAATATTTATGCCCTAGAGGAGAGGAGGGACAGGGGAGATATGATACAGGCTTTTAAATAGAAACATAGAAATATGATGACAGAAAAAGACCACTTGGCCTATCTAGTCTGTCCTTCCATAACAACTACAACAGTCCCCTTTTTACCTTTAGAGATCCTCTGTGTTTGTCCCATGCTTTTTTGAATTCAGTTACTGTCCTCATCTCTACCACCTCCACTGGGAGACTATTCCACGGATCCACTACTCTTTCCGTAAAGAAATATTTCCGCATATCACTCCTGAATCTATCTCCCTTCACCCTCATCCCATGTCCCCTCGTAGAAGAACTTGCTTTCAATTGAAAGAGGCTCTCTCCCTGAACATTTATGCCACGGAGGTATTTAAACATCTCAATCATATCACCTCTATCCCGCCTTTCCTCTAAGGTGTACATATTAAGATCCTTCAATCTGTCCTCATATGCTTTATAATGAAGACAACTAATCATTTTAGTAACCACCCTCTGCACCGACTCCATCCTGTTTAGATCCTTTTGAAGGTGCGGTCTCCAGAATTGCACACTATACTCCAAATGAGGTTGCACCAAAGACTTATACAGAGGCATTATCACCTCCTTTTTTCTGCTAGCCATTCCTCTCCGTATGCACCCAGGCATCCTTCTAGCTTTTGCCGTCGCCTTTTCTACCTGTTTAGCTACTTTAAGATCATCAGACACAACCATGCCTAGGTCCCGCTCTTCTTTAGTGGACAAAAGTACTTCACCCCCTATACTATATTGCTCCCTTGGATTGCTGCAGCCCAAATGCATGACCTTACATTTTTTAACATTAAATCCCAGCTGCCAAATTCTAGACCATTCTTCAAGCTTAGCTAGATCCCTCCTCATGTTATCTACACCTTCCTGGGTGTCTACTCTATTGCAGATTTTGGTATCATCTGCAAAGAGGCAAACTTTACCTGAAAGCCCTTCCACTATATCACTAACAAAGATGTTAAAAAGAATCCGACCAAGGACAGATCCTTGGGGCACACCACTGATTACATCCTTCTCCTCAGAGTGAGCTCCATTTACTTGTACTCTTTGTCGCCTCCCACCCAACCAATTTCTAACCCAAGCAGTAACTTTAGGGTCCATCCCTAGGGTGCTCAGTTTGTTTATAAGTCGCCTGTGAGGAACAGTGTCAAAGGCTTTACTGAAATCTAAATACACCACATCTAGGGCTCTCCCTCGGTCCAACTCCCTGGCCACCCAGTCAAAGAAATCAGTCAGATTTGTCTGACAAGACCTGTCTCTGGTGAATCCATGCTGCCTCAGATCCTGTAATCCGCTGGACTCCAGAAACCTCACTATTTTCTCTTTCAGCAGCGTTTCCAATAATTTACTCACCACCGAAGTTAAACTAACCGGCCTGTAATTTTCAACCACATCCTTACTTCCGCTTTTGTGTAAAGGCACCACATGAGCCTCTCTCCAGTCCTTTGGCACCACTCCCGACTCCAATGAGGCATTGAAGAGGTCAGTAAGTGGAGCTGCTAGAACGTCCCCAAGTTCCCTCAGTATTCTCGGGTGTATCCCATCCGGTCCCATCGCTTTGTCTACTTTAAGTTGAGATACTTAAAGAGTATCAGTGAACAAACAAACCTTTTACAAAGAAGGGGAAACTAGAGGGCATAACATGAAGCTGCAAGGGGGTAAACTCAAAGGCAATATCAGGAAATACTTTTTCACTCAAAGGGTGGTAGATGCTTGGAATGCCCTCCCGATAGAGGTGGTCGGGGCAAATACAGTGACAGAATTCAAAATGGCATGGAACAGACACACCGGATCACTGCATAGCAAGAGGATAAAATCAAAATAAACTTAGCTATCTTTTATACTTCAACAAATAGAGGGGGTGACCTGCCTAGAGCGATGGCTAAAGCCCTAAACAAGGGGATGGGGGGGGGGTGACCTGCACGGAGCAGCAGGTACACCTACTCTAGCCACCTTACTGGGCATAGATGGACCATACTGGTCTTTATATGCCGCCATACACTATCAGGCTCATTCTGATCAGGATGTAGATCTCCTCTGTATGTCTGGTCAGAGGGGATCGCGATTCTGATCCCATGGGGCATATCTAGCCCCACGGGATCAGAATCGCAAACAGGCATGTACGTGCAGGCTGGAATTGCGATTTAGTCTGGCCTGCACGTACATGCACAGCCTGACTCACTTGGTCAGGGCTATTAAACGGAGCCGCGGTGCCATGGCGTCCAGTTGCCATGGCACCGCGGCCCTATTTAAAAGCCGCGATGCCGGCCGCCTGCAAAAAGTGTTTATTCCCTGCAGCCCGACCCCCGATCTGGCCTCTTAAGGTCAGGGTCGAGCTGTGGCGAATGTCCCCTGGCCCCCCTGCCCCATCCGCACCCCGGCACGTTAAAAAAAAACACGTCAAGGGAAGTTATTCCACCTCGAAGGTGGAATAACTTCCCCGTATATGTCATCGGCCGTGGACATACAGGGCCAACATCAGAATCGGCCCTGTACATCCAGGGTTGGTGACTGCCCACTGCCTGTCCAGACTCCGCCCCAGGCCGCCCATTCCCTCCTCCCCTCTAACTTCCCCGCACAACTGGTGGGGAAGTTATTCACGGGCAGGAGAAGGAAGTCCATCCATATTCGTGGAACAGAATAACAACCTATGTTACTATATTACTAGGAATGTTACATTTAATGCACCTTTGTGTTTGTTTTGTAAAGGAAAGTTTTAAAATAAGTATTCTTTTGAAGTATATCAGAGAACTTGGGTGAAAGAAGTTCCCTTCTTAAGGTCTGTTTACACTTTTCCAACATTGGTGAAAACCTAGGGGTATGTTTACTAAACAGCAATAACGTTGCAGCGGTGCAGTTTGCACACAATATGTAACGTTATCTCATGATACGTAATGCTAGCGCGTGATAAAGTAACATTATCGCGCGATAGCGTGAGGTTTCGTGCGAACACGTCTCCTGCGACGTTAAGGCACACAGAGGGTGGAGTAAGGCTCCCCAGAGTGTGAAGAGAAGGGGTCAATGTGCGGAGAGTGGGCGGGGGAGAGGCTCCATGCACACTAACGCTGTGAAATGAAGGTCTGAAAGTTAGCGCCCGTGAAAACCTTGCGCTAGAGGCACATTTGCAGGAGAGAGAAACCAGTTCAGTCAGCAATGTACAGCAAAGGCAGGGAAACCATAAAAAGTGATAGTAGTGATACATGTGCAGCAACAGCATACTGCCCAAGTACGAAAGGGCACTATGGTGAGGCTGCAAGTGGGATACAAGGGGCTGCAGGCGGGACATGCAGTGGGGCAGTTGGGGCACAGGGTGGACTAGGCAAATGCCTAGGTGGCACATAGGGAACGCAGAAACTGCAAATCAGCAAGCCAGCAGCTCACTACGGTCAAACATGCCCATGAGTGTGTGCCCCACAGTGTCCCAGGGGACAGTACCCAGCAGGTACCCCAAAGGGCACATAACATTGACAGGCGGTGCAGGTGGAAGCGCGGATATGTAGGCACCCCTACCCCACATCGCACACCATAGGCAGCCGTCTACTGGCACAGTGGATGGCCTGGGACTGCGCACCACCAGCACCACCACCAGCATAAGGGCATGTCAGCTTGGTGGCGGAGGGGTGCTGGTGGTGGAGGGGGCAGTGGCATCTGCCCACAGAACAGCAAGGCCAAGCCCTGTTCAGGTAAAGCAGAGGCTGAGCCACGCACACATGCACACAAGCATGTACATGCAAACCAACAGTACAGACAGGTCTCCCATGAACATGTGACAGCACATGCTGACACACAACATGTATGTGGCAGTGTCTGGAGGTGTGAGACAGGGACCATGGGGTGGGGGTAAGGTGTGCAAACTACCTCAGCTGTAACCCAAAAAAACACATGCCCAAACACCCGTAGCCGAAAGGTAGTAGTGCCAGCTGCAAAAACATCAGCCATACACATGGCAATACACCCTTGACAAGGTTAGTGATGCACACATTTGCAAGCGTGTGATAGCCATGATACTGCCCACACACATGGGGTGAAATGTGAAAAGATCCCTGAGTTGCCCCGAGAGGATGTCTGACACAACAATATACTGTTGAATATACGTGGAACATACATGTGTCCTGTACTATGCCCACACAAAGCACACAATGTGAAATGGCCAGATATGTCAGAGGTGAAGGTGCCACCAACACAAAACACCTTACCATATTTCTCTACAGTTGATGCAGGATATGGGTGTTGTCCCTGGTTGCTGACCCCTGTGTGTCTGCCGTGGACACATGCAGAGAGGAGGTACAATGAGGCCCATGCCTCCAGCCGCTCAGTCATCGAGCGCACCTTTGGCGTTTTGAAAAGTCACTTCAGGTGTCTGGATAGGACCGGCGGGGCCTTAGAATACAAACCCATGACTGTGGCAAAGATAATTCTGGCCTGTTGCATACTACACAACATTTCTCTCAGGCACAATCTCCCAGTCCAAATTAATGAGGATCTGGAAGATGATCCTAGTGCCATCCTGTACGTGGCTGTGGTGACACACGTGAGGGCACGGCAGCCAGGCGCCAGCTGATTGCAGAGGTCTTCTCATGTAAGTACTGCATATGTTGGATATTACATTAGTATCTAGACATATGTACTACTACTACTGTAGAGAGTCACAAGAGGCAGGAGACGTCGGATGAACAGATTCTTCTTTATTGTATGGAAACCCCAACGCGTTTCGGCAACGCCTTCTTCAGGGGGAAGGGATACAAATCTATCTTAATATACACAATAAATAAAATAAATAAAATAACAATGTTAAAATGACAATATTAAAAATATATTAAAATAATATATTAAAATAACACACCTGGCATGTTGCGTACTAAAAAGACAAACATTCCTATGTCATAAATGTTAGGCACACCTTTGAACATGCAAACTTTATGATGAACATATGGTAAGACAATCAATAAAAATTGATTAAAACTCACACTAAAACAAAACAAGCAAACGCAGGGCTGAGAAACCAACGAATAAAAACGTTGCCAGAATGCCGGGCAAACTGGATGGAGAGATAGGGAAGTTTACATTGAAAAACAAAGTTATAATAAATAATATGATTCAATTAACATCAAGATCAACATATAAATAAATTATAAAATATATATTATAAAAATATATAAAATATATATATATATATGTGTTACTATATAGAAAAGTTGTTAAAAAGGGAATAATGATAATAATAATGATAATAACATTAAAATTAACAATGATAAAATGCATAAATAAATAATATATTCTATTGAAAACATCAATAAAAACTATTAAATAATAAAATACATCTCATGATATTCACATTAGCTAGAAAGCTTTATTATACGTCCCAAAATGCCTTGAAGACAGCTACCTCTAAGGTTAAATACCCAAATACTGTGTAAAAGAGTTTTTTTAATATTAACCATTTAAAAATGATGGCGGGAGACTTCTCAAAGGTAGAAAGACTCCGTGGGGGAGAATAATAGTAAAAATGCACTGAATTATATTTATAGAAAGGAGAAAAAAGGCATGTAAAGCACTATACATTTCTGCCAAAATGAAAACAGGATGAAGAAACATTTTTAGTAGGGCCACAAACAGTTTTGAAGCTATCAAGGCACATCCGAATGTAGCTGAAATTGCAAAAATGTTTTAAAACGGCATTTAACCGTACCACATGTGAGTGCGGATTGCATAAACAAAATATCGCCAATCAAAAAAACTTATTAATAGAATCGCGGACGGCTTCCAACTCATCTTAACATGGCAGCGTGTAAAGCTGAATACAGAAAAATTGATGAGGTTGTTTTAAAAGTATCACTTAAAAGACGCGGACTTCAAAAGACCATAGCACTAGTACTCAACACGGTGATCGCTAATCGGGTAATATGTATTGTATCCCGTAGAACAGAGTGAAACCACACATTTAAACTTAAATGAACCAAACCGGGATTATGAAAATTGCCTTAAGGTCCACATAAACACACATTTTAAAAGAATAACACTTACCCAAAAGGTTGTATCAAATATACATGTGTAAGTAACAGGTAATTTAAAACCAGTAAAAATGTCGGCACTGCAACGACAAAGACAGTTGAAGATGAGTAAGAAACCGGTATAAGGAACTGTATACGTGGTCTGGGATAACCAAACCCCACACTTTGATTTTTCCAACCTAATTCTCTTAGGTATAACGAAACAAAACATTAAAAGAATACAACTAGCACAGAACGCAGCAGCTAGAATTGTAATGAAAGCACACTCATTCCAGCATATTACTCCAATATTAGCAACCCTGCATTGGCTCCCAATACAAAGCAGGATAATATATAAGACCACAATAACCACATTTAAAGCTCTCAATGGCATGGCTCCAATCCCATTAAGCAATCTTATAAGCAAGGAATCTCAAAAAGTCACTCACAGAAAAGGACACTCAAATAAATTAAGGACTCCAAATGATTTTATAAAAGCAACCAAACTAACTAATAACAGAGCCTTCTCACATGCGGCCCCCTTCATTTGGAACTCCATCCCAGAGGACCTAAGATCCACAACAGAAATTATAGAATTCCGCAAAAAACTGAAAACCTACCTCTTTGCCATGCACTACAACAACATTGATAATACACTAATCATCCCAGAAAAAGGCTAAATAACACCCAACTGAGTAAAGCTAAACCTCATAATTAACAGATTTACACCCTCTTGTAAATAACCATGATTTAAATCTAAGGAACCTACAAACCTGTATCTGTACATAGTTCTTAAATTGTTCTTGTTCTGTTATGTATTTAACCATTACATTGTTCTGTTATGCATTTAACCATTCACCGTTCTGTTACGTATTTAACTATTACATTGTTTACTGTCAAAAATTGTTCCATGTAAAACAAGCCCTTGCTTTGTTGACTGTTGTTCAATTGTAAGCCGCATCTGAACTCTGGAAGATGCGGGATATAAATGATTGTTAAATAAATAAATAAATAAATAAATAAATATATAAATGTATAAATGTATATAAAATCTGCGAAAGAGATTGCATTTTTAAAACCAGAGATCAAACCTGTAAAGGGAGTTCCGTTGGTGAGACTAGTCCACAGCATAGGTTGCATGCAAATGAAAGGGGAGAACAAGTGAAGACCGATTCTTTTAAAACGCCGATTCTCCCGCCAAAAAAAGAGAGAGTGAATCGATACAATGGGAGGAGCTTCAAGTAAACAAGTTGTGACGCATCAATATGACATTTCTAAAAAAAGGGGTGTGTGATATATGACTAGTCTGTGTGAGTAACTCTCAATTTAATTTCTCAACCAACCCACAGACCTTCCACTCATACACATACAATACAGATACCCCACAGACCACATACACACAAAACTGAAGCCATGATGATATTATGACTATGTTTATTAATTATATACCCTGTTATCCGAGTTATATTCTCCTGTTTTCTGTAAACACAAAGTACTGTTGAATTGTGTATCTCACTGTTTTTTGTGAACCGCGCTGATGCCTAATAGTGCGGTATATAAGAGTCTATAAATAAAATAAATAAATAAATAAATTTGATATAAAAGCCATAAGTTAAATCATTACTATAAAACCATTGGATGTAATGGAAATATATTATAGATCACTCCTGTATGTGCGTGGAATTGAGGTTTACTCCAAAAAAACTGCAAGATCCACTTCCTGATTCAGACCATGTGGTTCTAATGTATTAAGCTCATAAATAAAGCGTTGCTCAAATTTCAACAATGTTTGATCAATGTTACCCCCTCTCCAATGTGGAATGATTGTTTTAATGACTGCAAATTTTATGTCACTAATAGTATGTTTATATTGTAACCAGTGTGAAACTAATGGTTTATCAGTCTGATACCTCTGTATATTACTTCTAGAACATAGAAGTAATATACAGAGGTATCAGACTCCCATTGTATCGATTCACTCTCTCTTCTTTTTTTGGACTAGTCTCACCGACGGAACTCCCTTTACAGGTTTGATCTCTGGTTTTAAAAATGCAAACTCTTTCGAAGATTTTATATACATTTATACATTTATATATTGACTTTGGTTATCCCAGACCACGTATACAGTTCCTTATACCGGTTTCTTACTCATCTTCAACTGTCTTTGTCGTTGCAGTGCCGACATTTTTACTGGTTTTAAATTACCTGTTACTTACACATGTATATTTGATACAACCTTTTGGGTAAGTGTTATTCTTTTAAAATGTGTGTTTATGTGGACCTTAAGGCAATTTTCATAATCCCGGTTTGGTTCATTTAAGTTTAAATGTGTGGTTTCACTCTGTTCTACGGGATACAATACATATTACCCGATTAGCGATCACCGTGTTGAGTACTAGTGCTATGGTCTTTTGAAGTCCGCGTCTTTTAAGTGATACTTTTAAAACAACCTCATCAATTTTTCTGTATTCAGCTTTACACACTGCCATGTTAAGATGAGTTGGAAGCCGTCCGCGATTCTATTAATAAGTTTTTTTGATTGGCGATATTTTGTTTATGCAATCCGCACTCACATGTGGTACGGTTAAATGCCGTTTAAAAAATTTTTGCAATTTCAGCTACATTCGGATGTGCCTTGATAGCTTCAAAACTGTTTGTGGCCCTACTAAAGATGTTTCTTCATCCTGTTTTCATTTTGGCAGAAATGTATAGTGCTTTACATGCCTTTTTTCTCCTTTCTATAAATATAATTCAGTGCATTTTTACTATTATTCTCCCCCACGGAGTCTTTCTACCTTTGAGAAGTCTCCCGCCATCATTTTTAAATGGTTAATATTAAAAAAACTCTTTTACACAGTATTTGGGTATTTAACCTTAGAGGTAGCTGTCTTCAAGGCATTTTGAGATGTATAATAAAGCTTTCTAGCTAATGTGAATATCATGAGATGTATTTTATTATTTAATAGTTTTTATTGATGTTTTCAATAGAATATTATTATTTATTTATGCATTTTATCATTGTTAATTTTAATGTTATTATCATTATTATTATCATTATTCCCTTTTTAACAACTTTTCTATATAGTAACACATATATATATATATATATTTTATATATTTTTATAATATATATTTTATAATTTATTTATATGTTGATCTTGATGTTAATTGAATCATATTATTTATTATAACTTTGTTTTTCAATGTAAACTTCCCTATCTCTCCATCCAGTTTGCCCGGCATTCTGGCAACGTTTTTATTTGTTGGTTTCTCAGCCCTGCGTTTGCTTGTTTTGTTTTAGTGTGAGTTTTAATCAATTTTTATTGATTGTCTTACCATATGTTCATCATAAAGTTTGCATGTTCAAAGGTGTGCCTAACATTTATGACATAGGAATGTTTGTCTTTTTAGTACGCAACATGCCAGGTGTGTTATTTTAATATATTATTTTAATATATTTTTAATATTGTCATTTTAACATTGTTATTTTATTTATTTTATTTATTGTGTATATTAAGATAGATTTGTATCCCTTCCCCCTGAAGAAGGCGTTGCCGAAACGCGTTGGGGTTTCCATACAATAAAGAAGAATCTGTTCATCCGACGTCTCCTGCCTCTTGTGACTCTCTGATCTCCTGCAGGAGCTTCTGCTCCCCTTGTGTGCCCACTACTACTACTGTAGAACATTTGTCTAGCTGAACCAGTCATACGCAACACTACACAGACATATGGAGGACATTCCCTGCCCATCAGAGCATTCTGGATAGTCCAAGGAGAACACAGGCGTGGTGTGTAGGGGATAACTGCGGATGCACGGGGATCAGATGAGACTGGATTACCTGCCCTAGGTGGCTACGTTACCTTACAGAGGAACTTGGTCAGGGATTGGGGACGGTGGCTGGCGATCACACACAGGTTGTTGGTTCCAGCTGTGGGTGCAGCAAGGTAAACGGAGTGTGGTGTGGGGTCAGCAGTAGGAAAGCAGGACGTAGGTGGCACCATTTGCCTAGATGTGTGGATGCCATGATGGGGTATATTGAAGCATTGGTCACATAACATACACTGATTAGCACAGACTGTGCATTACATGTTTGTGTATAGCGCTGTATAGGACTGGCAACAATATGTACTGTACATACTCAGTGGTATTAGTATTGGCAGGAGTTAATATTCTGGAGGGAAGGTACAGAGTACACACACAGGTACTGCATCATTAGCTCAGCGGGGTAACCTACACATGGATGCATAAAAGGATTGTGGCCAGTGAGGTGATTTGACAGAAGCAGTATTATGGCCATGGCGAGGCCGGCAGATGATGAGCCATGCAGTGGCGTGTTGGTTGGTTTGAGGCAGACAGAGCTGATTCAAGGGGATAACAGCAAGGTGTAGGTTACAGTTAGCATATTGGGAGGTGACTGAGGGGTGCATTCATGAGGGGCGATGATGTGATGGTGCTGTGTGTGTTACACAGCTCAAACATGACATATGTATGTATCTGGTGTGTTTATCCATCGACAGGATATGTTGTGTGACCTCCCTGGTGCTGTGGTTCACTGGCAGCTGTCTGTACCCCACTCAACGTGCAGGAGAATGTGGTGAATGGACATACAGGTACATGGTATGTGGGGACAATCAGCCACAGATCATATCTGGGGTCATCTGTCCAATGCACATATGTTGTGGTTCACCAATTTGGTCTGCAACCCCATACCTCATATGTTACTGTTGTCACAAACAGGCACATGTGTTCCTGCCCAGCTCATCTGCTCCAGCACTGTTTCTGGAACACATCCAAGAGAGCTGTGTGTGTCCACTCGTCCTAGGTGTTGTGGTGGTGGGCCGCACGTCACCCTTCCGTGACATTGTAACATCAGCCAACTGCTGTGTAGCATTGCTTTGGCCAAGAGCTATCTCCACTGATCTTGAATTGTGCACAGACAGGCCGTATGCTACTGGTGGCATGCTCATCTTAACATACTGTGTGTGTGTGTTTTTCTAGCGTGGGTGTGTAAGGGTACAATGTGCATACAGTTTGTATTATCATGTGGTGGGTGGTTTTTTTTAACACCTGTGGGGGGTTGAGGACTCTGCTATCTGTAACCTACTGCTGTTGACCATTGTGCGCATCTTTTTTATGTTGTGACCTGACCTATCTCTTGTGTGCTGTCAGACCACTATCCATTAGCATTTCAGTATCACAAATGACACTCTAATATATTTTTTTTTTTATTTGGATTTCAGTCATTACAATAACCAAGCAGAAATAAAGAAACAACTTGTACACCAACAACAATATCAATACTAATAAGAAAACATCACGATCATTCAACAAAATAGCCATATATGCTGGGGACAATATTAGACCTCATCAAGGGAGCATATCTGCCTTAAATTTGGGTAAAATACCAGAAGAAGCTATTTTGAAGAAAACAAGCCCGAGGGCCATAAAATTGGAGGTCATATAAAAATTAAACTTCCCCATCCCCAGCTGTACCCTGCCTATCATAGAGAAATTTTTCCAGATGGGAAATATCAAGGAAAACATATGAGGCACCCTCATAAGTGACAAGACACTTACAGGGAAAGCACAAGAAAAAGGTAGTTCCCAATGCTAAAACACGGGGCTTTAAAGATAAAAATTGCCACCGCCGCAATTGGGTGCTACGCGATACATCTGGAAAAACTTGCACAGCTTGACCACAGAACTTGGCTGCTTTCTTTTTAAAAAAGGCTCTCAAAATATGCTGCTTAACCAGAATAGACGAAAAAGTAACCAATAATGTGGAACGCTGAGTGATTATATCCTGTGAATCTTCCAAAAAGGCAGTTAAATTAGATATGGACGGAACTATTTCATCAAACTCTCCCTCAACAGGATTAACTTTTTTTGACCTTAAGGGGATATAGTAAATCTGTACCACATCGATATCATCTGAAATAGCTAAAACTTCCTTAAGATATTTATCAAAAAGAATTTTAGACGACAAAAGAGAAGAATAGGGAAAATTCAAAAAACGTAAATTACACGCCCTAGATGAATTTTCAAGGGCCTCCATCTTAGAATGCAAAATCAATGAGTCTTTAATCCCAGCCACATTAATAGACTGTAATGGAAGCACCTGTGATTCTAATTTATTAACCTTCAGATCCATCAAAGACATTTTCTCATCAAGTTGTCGTATTGACACGGCAGCTTCCTGAGAAAATATACATAAAGAACTTAATGCAAAGGAAACCTTGGAATCAATAGACTGCAAAGCCCCCCAAAGGTCTTTCAAAGTAATCTCCACATTTGAAGGCAAGCTGGAAGATCCGAAGAACCCTTCAAAGCTGTTAATGAAACAGGAGTAGGAAAATCCACCACTACTCTATCTTTTTGAACTTGCCCTATTGAAGCACCAAGATTAACCAAACTCGGTGAAGTAGGGCACAATGGAGGAGATCTCCCTCCGGGGCTCAAAGAAGCTCCTTCGGGAGAGGACTGTGCCAGGGGAATTGGGGCGAAATGCTTATCCAACGGACCGACCGGTTTAGAACTCCCCGAATCGGCCGTTGGAGGCTTGTCCTGTACTTTAGCCTTCCGCTTACTCATATCAGTCAGAAGAAAATACAACGCAATAGCAAACAAACTACACTAAAAGGCTCATACAGGCTCACAACCAAAGCAATCCCCCCCCTATCCCCCAATACCAACCAAAAGCCAAACCAACATCACAGCTAACTCGCAGTAGCGTCGCAGTAGCGTCGAAGGGGCGTCAAAGGGGCAATACCTGCCCCTTTAGACATGCCCCTTCGAACACACCCCACGGTCGTGCTCCGCGGTCGTGGAGAAAACACAAAAGCCCTTTTATAGGTGTAACAAGGTCCCAAGAGAAGCAGGCTGCCCGGGGTGTGCCTGCCCGATGGAAGCAGGGCAGCGTCAGCGGCAACAATACGGGCTCAGTCCCGGAAGTCCCACGGCCCGATAGACAGGGCCAAGCACACCCCCTCACACTCTGCAGGTAGGCTCCAGCGGCAGGGAATCCGGTAGGTGATTTTAAAGCCTCTAGGCCCCAAGAAAAGCAGGCTGCCCCGGGCGTGCCTGCCCGATGGAAGCAGGGCAGCGTCAGCGGCAACAATGCGGGCTCAGTCCCGGAAGTCCCACGGCCCAATAGACAGGGCCAAGCACACCCCCTCACACTCTGCAGGTAGGCTCCCAGATGACACCCTAATTTGGACATGCGCCAATGGCAGCTTGAGATGGAGATATAGTGATTCTACACATTCCTCTGACATCTTCTGTATTCACTGTGACGTGGTGTTGCCTTTTCCTGCCTCAGACAGTCCCTAGCAGACACTTGCTGCAGACAGATGGTAGGGTGCATCTTGGATCTTTTGGAAATGACATCAGCCGTTCTATGTTTGCGTTTTGTTGTGGTTTTCAGGGAGTTTTCCTGTGGGGTCATTATGCACCAATGTTGATGGACATGGTGTGGAGCAGTGAGACGCCTGTGTAACATGTGCATGGACATGACCATATCCATAGGACACCCTCGTGTATGGTTCAATAGCCACATTTCCCCAACATGCACTGTGTTATGTGTTGTGCTAATTTCATGTTTGCATGTCTGGCGTTGCATTCTATACATATTGCTGTCTGCCTACCTGCAATGTTCCCTGCATCTGCAGGCACCATCACCCACGTATCTGAAAACACAACAAGACCATGCAGTTATCCCTGGGAGATGGTGGCATAGGATGGCTGACTTCTGCGTGTGGCCCACATGCCTATAATAGACAATGATGTTGGACTGCTACATCGGGCATAAAGGGACTATCCTACACAATGTTGCTACCGTGCTCTGGCTTGGTGTGGTGTTCATCGCAGTGGACATACATAACCTTTTGTGTACTGTGGCAGATTGGGATGTACCACTTGCATATGCAGGCCCAGGAATTCACGGACAGTCTTCACAGGATTTGTTGGTTTGCAGAGGCTATTTGCGCTATGGACACTGTGTACAGGCCCCTACGTGTGCAGCAGGGACTGACATACTTGCTGCATGTTGTACATCCATCTGACATTGTGTTACTGTATGTTGCCTATGTGTGTGACCTGCACCGCAGGATATCCTCATCTATTTAGTTCACCAAGAGCATACAGCCATGCGTGTGGCACAGGGGTGACATTGTATAGGTCCTCTGGTATTTGTGGGGCTACCCTGCATTTGAACATAACACGATATTTACCACCACACCACTTTGATGTGCGCCAACATCTTTGGTCAATATTTGCCCTCACCACATGTGCTACAGTGCATGTGGAGCATCACTGTGTCATTTTTTAACGTACACATTCCAGGTGCATGTGACTGAATATGTTGGTACACCAGGGCATGTGACAGTGTGGCTTCTGTGCCGGTTACTGGGCCATGTTTGACCTTTCTTTCAACCTCTATGTACAGATTAGTGTGTTTGGTTAGTGTACAGACCGCTCTACATTGATTTACAGACATAGCAATGCATGTCTGCACAGTCCTCTTTATCTCCTGACATTCCGGGACTCACATTGCACCAGTAATTTGGCAGTGTGGCAGTGTGGGTGTGCGTGTTCGTCCTTCATAGGTGCATTCCATGTGCCGTGTCATATGTATATGCATACTGTATTCACAACACCCATTGCAGCAAACCTTCTGCATAGTGCTATCTCTGTATGTGTGATAGTTTGCGTTTTCTTTATTATCTGGGATCATGTTCCTCTTATACCTGCTACCATATCCAGATTTGGCATTTGCACAGTGTTGTTTTGGAATTATGTGGCACTGTATTTGCTATATTACGCATTATGCAACATCTGTGACGTGTATATATGTATGTGTGTGTGCAGTTGCAGAGATTCTGATACGTATGCTTTGGCAGGTTTGTGCCACCTGTTTATTGAGGGCAGATATGTTTTGGTTATACCTTCATGACTGGTGTGTGTTGGGCCATCATCATGCCCTGCCTACTGTCTATATGCACACATATGTGAAAAAGGCATTTGGAGCATGCAGCAGCATGTGGGGTGTGTGTGTGTGTGTGGGGGGGGATACTGCATAGTACACACCATGCACCTACTGCATATTATCTGTACTGCTCATCATCTGTGGGGGGGGGGCAGTGACTTGTACGTGACATGTGGGTAGCTGACCTACTCAAAGTGGTTTCAGTTTGTTCACTGTAAAACAACTAGCTTCATATCATGACACACAGTATATACGATATGTCCAGTAACTTTCCAAAATAAAATATATGTCTGTTGTGATGGTGCAGAGGGGTTAAGCACTAGAAACAGGAGGTGGAAACAGTTTCTTTCCCCTGAAGCAGACAGCAGTACAGGCAAGGAAAGGGTTAAACCTCCAACCCAGAGAAACTCTATGCTAAGAAAGATAGAGAGAGAGCCACACCTCAGCTCCATGACAACCAAGGGAGCTGACGTGAGAGGCAAGGGGGCGGAGTCAAAGCCCATAGGACAGCCCCAAACACTTAAGCAGGAAGTAACAGTTCCAAAAGAGGAGGTGCTGGGGAACAGCAGAGAGACTGAGAGAGAGTCCGAGAACAGGAACAGGAAGGAGAAGTTCCAGGAGAGGTGCTTGGAGAAACCTCTGGGAAAGCATCTGAAGAGAGAGAGGAATTATCACTGGACAAGCAGCAGAGAGAAGGAGGAGAGAAGAACCTTTAAACCTCAAAGGGAAAGGTTGGAAACCTTATCTAGGAGAGAGAGAAGTTCTTCTGAGGACTCTTCCGTTGAAGCTGTGCACACAGGTGGGAGCTTAGGCAGAAACAGAGTTCCGTTTAAAAAGCTGTCCAAACATTCCCAAGGCAGGCAACGTATCTGTAGCTCAAGTTCTGAAAGGAGCCCAGGTGCTTTGAAGCAGTCAGCTGATTGTGTGCTGCAGAGACAGGAGTTGGAAACAAACCCTGCTGAGCAGTTTGCCATGAGGTAATCCGTGAAGCAGTTTGGGGACAAATGTTTGCCTTATGCCCAGCCAGTGAAAGCTAGAAGTACCAGGAAAAAGGTGAGCCCTTTAGATTCCCTTAAAGCTGTGTTAAAGGAGTCTGGTATTTTAAATTCCTCCACCCTACCTCCAAGTAAGAAGAACTTTAGCTGGAAACAGCTTAGCACTTTATTAGAGCAATGGAAGCCTGTTGATCTGGAAGCCCCTGTAAATAAGCAGGATATATCAGAGTCAGACGAGGAACCTATGCAAACTGAGGAAGCTTTGATAGGATCTGAATACTCTGACATGGAAACAGATTGCGCTTATTGCCATAAAGAGTGAGAGCTGTGTAACGTTGTGCTGTTGAGAAGTACTGAACAAAGCCCGACTAATTGCAAGGGAGCTTTTACACTGAGAGAGGCTGAGAGCGGCCAAAGTGAAAAACTCAGTCTATTAAGCAGCTGTGAAAGAGGAGTACACTACGGTTGTGTTATCTGTTATATGAAAGCTGTTTATGAAGACACTCTTGATAATAGGAAAAGCATTTCATGTTTGAAGCTAAAAGAAGTGCGTTATTCTGTTGGAACGGACTTGCCTGAGAGTTATCAGGAGGACTGTGTTATACCACGTAACTTCATTTTGGTTGGGAGAAGCATCCATTTATTTCTGTTTAAAGGGGTAGTAGATATAAATTCCTGTGCAACAATAAACTTATTGTTACCCCAAAACCTTGGCTGTATTCGTCTTGGCTCACAACTACAAGGAACATAGACAACAGCACACACAAGGGATATAAATTTGTGGTCACGTCCACTTCTACCAGGCGACCGCCTACACATACAAGAAGAGGGCGTGACAGCTGGTGTAGTTTTACGGATTAAGCTACTACCTCACTGAGATAAAAAGGCTGATCCTGAGACACCATAGAAGCTTTTGGCGAAAGGAAACCAACACTCATACAGATACCTCTGAAGAGCTTACCCAGTTCTACAAAGGAAAATTCAGAGTGGAGTATCGGCGGAGGCGGACCGGACCGGGTGTTCCTGTGATACCGCAGTGCTGATAAGCGAGATTCACCACCTGTAGCAGGTAACCCGTAGATGAGAGGGGGTTAACTCGGATACTGCTACAAGTGGGTAGGGGTGTTGAAGAACCGGATTGGAGGCAGAGAGAGGGAGTGATTGTGTGTGAGCCACACTTGGTTTTGCTTTCTGTTTTCTTGCAGCTAAACAGCGATGGAACCAGCACAGCTGTTGAGCTGGATGGCGGAGAGATTCCAGCAACAGCAGGAGATGTCAGCCCAAGCCCAAGAGAGAACGGCTGAGATGCTGAGGGTCCAACAAAAACCACTGATGGATCTGCTGGGCACGTGGATTGGTGAGCAGAAGCAGATGGCAGAGGCATTGAGGACTGTGTCAGGTTCTCTAGGAACTATATCGGGACTGGGAGCCTTAGGCAAAGGTGTATTATCTTTGGGGCAATTGTCGAAAGATGATGACGTGGATGACTATCTGGAGGTATTTGAACGCATCACTCTCATAAGTGGTTGGCCAAAAGACCAATGGGTCATAAGGCTAGCAACATCCCTCACGGGAGAGGCTCTCGCAGCCTACCGAGCTATGCCCAATGATCTGGCCACCAATTATGAAGAAGTGAAAAAAGCCATTAGGGAACGGATGGGCTTAACTCCAGTGGTTTATCGCCGCCTTTTGCGTAGGTGTAAATTAAGCTCCGGCGAAACACCACAGGCCTTATGCCACCGAATTAAAGCACTAGTGTATAAGTGGCTAACTCCAGAGGGGAAAAGTATTGATACAATTTTGGATGATATTGTTTTGGAACAATTTCTAGATGCTGTACCAGGAGCATTACAGTCTTTCCTGATTCTGCAAGACTGCAGAAACACAAGAGATGCCATCTCCCTAGCTGAACGCTTCATAGAGGCTGAGGCCATCAGCCAGAGGAAGGTGGGTGTTTCGGGTCCAGCAGTCTTGGGAATCCCAGGAAAGAAAGAGAAGGTAATGTTAGGGGAAATTGTACAAAAAGACCCTTACAGAGAACTGGATGGGAACAGCGAAAGTGTTTTTCATGTGGAGAGAAAGGTCACATAAAGAGGGATTGTAGAGCCAAAGTAGTGCTAGTGACCACCCAATCCCAGGAGGTTGGGGAGGGATTTTTACTAGCCGTGACAGTTAACAATATCCTGGTTGAAGCGCTCCTAGATTCCGGCGCCGACCAATCAATGGTTTCTGAAAGATTGTGGAGGGAGATTGAAACTCAGAGGGAGGATTCCTTGAACCATCCTGAGAGAAAGATAAGAATAAGATGTGTACACGGAGCTGCTTCAGCGTATCCACTACACACAGTTACCGTGGAAGGTTTAGGCTTAAGGAAAAAAATCCCAGTGGCAGTAGTACCTAGGCTACCACATTCATTGGTTTTAGGTAGGGACTGGCCTCAGTTCAGGAAGGGCCTAGTTAAAGGACTAGCGGCCATAACTGAAGCAGAAACCCAAAAGCCAGCAAAGATAGAAAAGGGACCCGTAGGAGGTGAAATAAAGGGAAAACAGAGGACACCTTTCCATAAGTTAGGCCTGGTGTCCACGCGGGCTCAAAGTAAGGCCAGTCAGGAGGGACAGGATCTCTTTAATGATCCGATGTCAGGGTTGCCCTCGCACAGCGGGTTAGTGACTCATCCCAGGGACCGTGCAAAACCTAAAAAGGGGGAAAAGCGTCACGAGAGGCACAGCAGGGCCCGAAATCGAGCAGAATTAGCTGCAGGACAAGAACTACCATGGGCTTCAGCCGAGTTAGTGGAGAGGTTCCCCTCATTTCCCGAGGAACAGAGGCAAGATCCGGCGTTGACTCGTGCCTTTGACTACGCCAACAAGGGAACCGGATCGTTGCCCCATTTCTACTTAGAGGGAAATGTATTATATCGAGAGAGCTTGGATCCTTATTCCAGTAATGTCAGGAAACAGTTAGTGGTGCCCAATACTTTCAAAAATTTGGTCTTAAGGTTGGCCCATGACTATCCTCTAGGGGGACACAAAGGGGTCCAGGGCACGTTGGATCAGATTTTAAACCGTTTTTATTGGCCGTGGGTTTTCAGGGAGACAGCAAACTTTTGTGAAGCCTGTCCCTCTTGTCAGAAGGTCACCCCCTTTCCGCCCGGGAAAGTACCTTTGATGCCCATACCCCTTATATCACGGCCGATAGAATGAATAGCAATGGATATGGTAGGACCATTAATCCGAACTCCCAGGGGGTTTCAGTACATTTTAGTTATTGTGGATCAAGCCACACGATTTCCTTGGGCAATTTCCCTAAGGAATACGTTGGCACGCACTATTGCTGGCGAATTACTGAAACTTTTTTGCGAGGTGGGATTTCCTCGAGAAATCCTAACAGACAGGGGCACTAATTTTTTATCTCGTTATCTCGCTCAGGTCTGGGATGCCTTTGGCATTCGACATATTAGAACGGCTGCATACCATCCTCAGTCTAACGGTCTGGTGGAATGGCAGAACCAGACCATCAAGAGGATGTTAAGGAAAAGTCTAGAGGGGGAGATGACCGAGTGGGACATGATACTCCCCTTTATATTATATGCCTGCCGGGAAAGGAAGCAGGCTTCCCTAGGCGTCTCACCATACGAGCTCCTGTATGGGCGAGCACCTAGAGGAGTATTAGACATCTTGCAGGATCAATGGGTGGAACCCACTATGGAGGAGGTGGAGGTAGCCAAGTTTTTGAAGGATTTAAGAGGACGTTTGCAGCGTACGTCCCAGGTAGTAGAGGAAAATATGACAGCCAGTCAAGCACGTCAAAAAAAATATTATGACCGTCGCACCCGGCCCCGCCACTTAGAGGTAGGGGAAAAAGTTATTATAATGGTGCCGGGTCGAAACCCAAAGTTTGAGAGTACCTGGAAAGGACCCTGCCGGGTTGTCAAACAAGTAGGACCAGCCACGTATGCGGTAGAAACTAGGAAGGGAAAACAGCAAATTTTCCATATAAATGTCTTACGGCCGTGGCACGAACGAGTAGCCCTAGCTCGTTTGGCTATAAAAAGTGATACCTCTGTTAGCTACCATGCCCAAGATAGAATTCTGTGTTGTTCTGGAAATGGCCAGCCAGCCCGGAATATCTTAAGTGGGGGGTTATGTGATGGTGCAGAGGGGTTAAGCACTAGAAACAGGAGGTGGAAACAGTTTCTTTCCCCTGAAGCAGACAGCAGTACAGGCAAGGAAAGGGTTAAACCTCCAACTCAGAGAAACTCTATGCTTAGAAAGATAGAGAGAGAGCCACACCTCAGCTCCATGACAACCAAGGGAGCTGACGTGAGAGGCAAGGGGGTGGAGTCAAAGCCCATAGGACAGCCCCAAACACTTAAAGAGGAAGTAACAGTTCCAAAAGAGGAGGTGCTGGGGAACAGCAGAGAGACTGAGAGAGAGTCCGAGAATAGGAACAGGAAGGAGAAGTTCCAGGAGAGGTGCTTGGAGAAACCTCTGGGAAAGCATCTGGAGAGAGAGAGGAATCATCATTGGACAAGCAGCAGAGAGAAGGAGGAGAGAAGAACCTTTAAACCTCAAAGGGAAAGGTTGGAAACCTTATCTAGGAGAGAGAGAAGTTCTTCTGAGGACTCTTCCGTTGAAGCTGTGCACACAGGTGGGAGCTTAGGCAGAAACAGAGTTCCGTTTAAAAAGCTGTCCAAACATTCCCAAGGCAGGCAACGTATCTGTAGCTCAAGTTCTGAAAGGAGCCCAGGTGCTTTGAAGCAGTCAGCTGATTGTGTGCTGCAGAGACAGGAGTTGGAAACAAACCCTGCTGAGCAGTTTGCCACGAGGTAATCCGTGAAGCAGTTTGGGGACAAATGTTTGCCTTATGCCCAGCCAGTGAAAGCTAGAAGTACCAGGAAAAAGGTGAGCCCTTTAGATTCCCTTAAAGCTGTGTTAAAGGAGTCTGGTATTTTAAATTCCTCCACCCTACCTCCAAGTAAGAAGAACTTTAGCTGGAAACAGCTTAGCACTTTATTAGAGCAATGGAAGCCTGTTGATCTGGAAGCCCCTGTAAATAAGCAGGATATATCAGAGTCAGACGAGGAACCTATGCAAACTGAGGAAGCTTTGATAGGATCTGAATACTCTGACATGGAAACAGATTGCGCTTATTGCCATAAAGAGTGAGAACTGAGTAACGTTGTGCTGTTGAGAAGTACTGAACAAAGCCCGACAAATTGCAAGGGAGTTTTTACACTGAGAGAGGCTGAGAGCGGCCAAAGTGAAAAACTCAATCTATTAAGCAGCTGTGAAAGAGGAGTACACTACGGTTGTGTTATCTGTTATATGAAAGCTGTTTATGAAGACACTCTTGATAATAGGAAAAGCATTTCATGTTTGAAGCTAAAAGAAGTGCGTTATTCTGTTGGAACGGACTTGCCTGAGAGTTATCAGGAGGACTGTGTTATACCACGTAACTTCATTTTGGTTGGGAGAAGCATCCATTTATTTCTGTTTAAAGGGGTAGTAGATATAAATTCCTGTGCAACAATAAACTTATTGTTACCCCAAAACCTTGGCTGTATTCGTCTTGGCTCACAACTACAAGGAACATAGACAACAGCACACACAAGGGATATAAATTTGTGGTCACGTCCACTTCTACCAGGCGACCGCCTACACATACAAGAAGAGGGCGTGACACTGTGACGCACATTTGTCTCTGCTGCTGATTCAATACACTGACACATGTATTTCTTGATTTACTGGTGATGTACATGGCCGACCTGTGCTCACATCCTTGTACAGTGGCAGCTGTCTGCCACATCAGGGTGTTATGGGTTCCCATACACACATTCCCTTTATGGAACATTTTTGCATGGTACCTGTAGTGGTTGTTTGGGATAGTGGTTACAGACATGCTTTGGAGCACCATAGGTTGCAGGTTTGATTCCCACATGCTTTTTTCCTTGTGTTGTGCTAACCTGACTTTGAGCTGGCTGCAGCTTCGTCAGCTCTCCTTTACACCCTTCCATTGCTTCTTTGTACAGCACTGTGTGCCCATTATGCAGGCTATGTGCCGCATATTAGCTATTGCATATGGCTGTTCGTTTGTACTGTCCATGTGGCTAGTATGCTTGGGTGACTTTTATTGCTGTTGTTGAGCTGATTTGTCCCAGCTTCTGTTGCAGGTTCAATTCTCACATGCTCCTTTTCAGTACGATTCCCCATTTTGCCCTGCTAGATGCAGCATCCCCTGCCGCCCTTTGGGTTCCTTTTCCTTGCTCTTTTGCATGCTGTTTCAACTGCCTAACACTTTATTGTGTGTGTGCATTTGTGTATATGTGACTCTCGTCCCAATTGCAGACTGTGATATGCGCTGTACACAGCTCTTCTACATGTGCATTACATCACGGTTACTGTTGGGGTTGCCTTTTCCTGGCACACAGCAGGCTTTTGGTGTGGTGCCATGCAGTGTTATTGTATGCAGTCTTTGCTGTTTGACTCACATTGGTGGGGTAGGCATACTGGTTTTTGCATTAACCTATGTGCTAGTGGTCATGAGTTCAATCCTACAGAGGGCCTCCTTTAGTCAGAATGTGGAGCACAGCTCCCTTTTGTGGCTGTGACAGGCAGACATATATCGGAGATCAGTGTTTAGCACACAGACCACCCTCACCTCATTTGAGTGACCTATGGTGCCCTATACAGTACCTTGCCTGTGCTTTTACCCTGCCCCAGTAAGCACAGCAGATTGTTGGTGCGGTGACCTGCAGTTGTTGTGTGGCCAGCCATTGCTATGATGGCTACCATAGAAGCATAGCACAGTGGTTAGTACACTGAATTCCCAGCCAGTGGTCATGGGTTTGGTTCCTGTGTGTTCTGAAGGTTTTCCTGTCTGTCCTACACAACTACTTTTCCTTCCTCTAACAGTCATATCTGTGCAGATGTGTGTGGCGGCACATTATAGCCTCATCATAGTTGCCAAGCATCCTTCTGTCCCTCTATCTGTCTCTGCCAGCTGTGTGGCGTCCTGCCCTAATGTGTGGACTACTGCCCCATGTCCTGCCTGGGACCCTTTTCTGCATTGCGGCTCTTCATGATTGCCTCTCGTGTGTATGCTCTGCATGGCATTGCTACTCCTCTGTCCCCCTGTTATGCTGCCACCTCTACCTACTCTGGTGGACACGTATTCGTATCCTCTGCTACACACTCTCATGTTGGCACTTTACATCACCATCACCATATGCATCGGTACAGCTGCCTCCGATGTTTCTGCACTTTTCCAGCTGCCACATGAGCTGCACGCAGATTTGACAGGTCCATCAGCTCCGCTATGTGATACCCTCCAGAAGTTGTTGTTTGGCTTTCCTTGGTACTCTGTGCAGTGGTAGGGTTACATCTATGTTTGGGCCATACATTTTGTGCTATTCAACTTGGGACTCCTTACTGCCACTGGCCACCTTTTCAGGCGTCACCTTGCCCTCCTTTGGGCATCTTTAGATGCACCTTAGTTTGCACCAGCTCATGGGATGCCTTATATGGTGCCTTGGAGGGTGACAAACTATGGCGCATCATAGGACGCCTTAGGGTGGGCGCCCTAATATGCGCATCAGGTTACTGCACTGCAGTGTGGGTTTTTTGATTGGCAGCACACACTGTTCAGATGTGTCCGTTACATGCATTAAAAGGACTGCCATATTGTATGCACCCAGAGGAATCAAACTCATGACTGCTGTTTCAGCAAGCATTGTATTAACCAGTGTACTACACCTCTATAGCTATTGCCATAGCGCTTCTACGTAATTAGGCTTACAGCACGCAAATGTGCAGCGCCACACACTATCGCACGAAAACGGCAAGGCACCCTCTATTGCGCGATAAAAGGCTTAACGCCAGAACGCCCACCTCCTTATATGGGATTCTTCACGTTAGCGCTACACCTAACGCCGGTAACGTTAAGATGGTTTAGTAAACATGCCCCCTAATGATAATTTTGGCGTGATTATTCAGAATTAAAGGTTTATTTTGAACCTGTGAACTCTGTTCCGCATACAGGTGGTGTGCCCGAGGTATTTGCTCTGCACTCTGTAACCTAAATTGCTCTTGGGTAAAGTGGATTATCTATTTCATCTTTGTAAGGAATTAAGTACTTTTAAGGGCATATTTATTACGGTGTTTTAGGCTTTAGGATCTAACATCAGGTGATTGCTGCCTAAAGTCCCGCGGTATCTGCAGGCGGTGGTCCCAGCATTTCCCCTGCAGATACCATGGAGAAAATGCAGGGATCTTTGTGTGTGTGTGGGGGGGGGGTGGAGGGGGGGTTAAGCTTTGCAGATGCAGCTATTGCCACCCATTGAGGTAGCAATAGCTGCATCAGTGAAGCCTGCAAATTTAGACCCGGCTGCGAATCAACGCGGCCGGGCACAGGCACGCGGTGGCGAGCCGAGGGCAGGGGGGGGGCGGGGGGATGGCAAAAGGGGGGGGCGGGCAACGAGCCGCATTCAAAAGAGCGCGCCCGGCGCGGGCGTAGCCTCTTTGCCGCTCACCCCCCCCTTCCTGGAGGAAGCCGGACAGCGTTTTTTCTTACCCCCCGCTCAGCGTTTCCAGGGCCGGAGGCTGCTACGAGAGCTCTCGGCTCTCATCCACCCGCTCAGCGTTTCCAGGGCCGGAGGCTGCTATGAGAGCTCTTGTCTCTCATCCACCCTTTGGGGCAGCGATCGGGAGCCGGTAGCGGCAATGAGGGCTCTGGCCGCTCACCCCTCTCCACTTCCGGGAGAGAAGCAGGACAGGGAGCGATCGGAGGCCCGCAGCATGGGGAAGGCATCGGAGTGAACACACGGCAAGTACGCATTAAAAAAAAAGAAAAAAAGAAATAATCATAGGATAGATAAATGCAGGCTATGAAGGGAGGTGAGGGAGGTTGCACGGTTCGCAGCGTGTGCGGCAGTGGCAGAGCCCGTTTTCACAAGGCGGCAGAGGAGTACGGGGGGGGGGGGGGGCGGCAGAGGGCAGCGGCATCAGGAAGCATGGGGGTTAACAAATGAAAAAGAATACCCCCTTTACCTGTGGGGGCCCAGCATGGAGAGGTGCTGGGCCACGGGTGCTACGCTGGTTCAGCATACCACATGTACACGTGGCCAAGCACACAGCAAGGAGCAAACTGACGGGGTAGCAATGAATAGTACAGTGAGTGCAGCTGGGGAAAAGAGGGGTAGGAGTAGCCAAGCGGGTTCTCCTTATATTAAAAAAAAACAAACAAAAAACTATACAACTAAAGGGCTGCAGAGCAACTTTAAAAATAGAAGCGGAAAAGCAATGGAGTTAGGGAAGGGAAGCGTAAGGCTGCCATCTAATGGACAAAGGTGGTAATGCAGACTGTTAGGATGCTTTTCTTATGTGCTGATATGAAAACACACAAGGGAGGAATTGTATTTCAGCTATACTATGTAATGTGGGGAACGTATGTATATGAGAATGTTTAGATAGCGATATGGTTATGTCTGGAGATATAGAGTGATATTATAGGATATAGATAGCCCTAGAGGTATAGATAGGGTCAGAGGAAATGTGTGGAGCACGGGATTATAGCTAGCATCCTGAATGATAGTAATTTAGACTTTCCATTGCCTCTGCATAGTAATTCTATCCTAGTTGAGAGATGCCAAGGAGGGAGACACCAAAGGCTTCCAGGCCACGAGGCACCAGGGCGGCACCGAAGGCGGCAGCGGCATCAAAAGCACGAGCAGCTGCCGGTCCAAACACGAGAGGGACGCAGAGGGCTAGCCGCGATGCAACCGCCCCCGCAGCAGCAACGAAGCCTCGCCACAGTACTAGGAAGAAGGCGCCACAGCAACTGGATAACTCTGCCCCGCCACAGAATCAAGAACTAGACGACCTGCTCCAGATGATCCGGGATCAGGTTACGCAACACAGCCTGAACTCAGTTAAACAACGGCTGGGAGCACCGGGCTCTACGAACTATGAAGTGCCATCGACGAGCGCCAGCGCGACCACACTCAACTCAGCACATGGTAGGTCGGGGTGCGGAAAGGGGGCGCCAGAGCTATCAACGTCCTCATCTGACGAGTCCAGTTCGGACAGTGAGAGGGATATAGAATGGGCAGATGTGATGCGCTACGCATTAAAGAAAGTTAAGCGGAAGAGGAGCTCAAAACAATCCAATCCCCTCATACAAGCTTGGTCGGGGCAAAGTCAGAGGGGCGAGGACCGCACATGCACGCCAGTGGGAGCGGCCCAAAGAACGCAGATGGATTGGCATGACGCCAGCTGTGACCCACGCTGCGGGGTGAGCTCCCTGGCCATGTCGGTACCCAAAAAGATAAAGAAGAGGATTTGGCGGAGAGAGTATATCGACATATTCTCTCTCCTGCTCAGGGACCAGGATGATGAGGTGAACACTGGAAGAGATAAGGATAAAAGAAGCGAGAGGGAGCGGAAACATAAAATTCCCAAATCCATTAATAATTGGGTGACAGCATTCCACGTCTTTATGAGCGTGGTGATGGAAAAAGAACCCGAAGCAGGGCCATACCTGACCCGGTACCTGGACACGATAACCAGGGCACATAAACAATACGGTGGATGGGCCTGGCTGAACTACGATGTGAAGTTCAGGAGGACTATGGCCGATGATCCCACCCTAGCATGGCACCATAGGATCCTGGACATGTGGACGGAGGAAATGGCGCCCAACAGGCCATGGTGTCAGGATGGGCTGCAGCAGCCGCAGTCGAGCACACAATGGCAACAGCCCTTTCAGAACATACAATGGCGGCAGGCCAATCAGTTCTCAGGGAAACGGCCATGCCGACAGTTCAACGCGGGGAGTTGTACATGGCAGCCGTGTAAATTCAAGCACTCCTGCGCAGTATGTGGAAATGGACACCCTGCCTTCACATGCAGGGTTTCAAGGGAGGCCAAGCCTTTCAGAGCAATACAGCAACGTTCCACCGATGGGGTTGGCTCCAACACCCATCAGACTTGAGCCTATGCGGCCATGGCTTAGAGCATACCCTAAGCAGGAAATAGCTATCAGTATAGCTGATGGCTTTTCTCAGGGTTTCCGCATCCCATCCCTAATTTTGATGAAAAGAGCACAAACGAGCTTACTTAGTAACCCACCATCTGTACAAAAGCACAATGAGATCGCCCGCAGCAAGATAGCTAAAGAATTGGGTATGGGGAGGGTAGCTGGTCCTTTCCAGTCGCTCCCATTCAAGGACATGGTAGTCTCCCCATTGGGGGTCATACCCAAAAAGGAGCCGGGACAATTCCGGTTAATCCATAACCTATCATACCCGGAGGGACAGTCAGTCAACGATTATATTGATCCGGCATTATGCTTGGTCAAATATGCAACCATGGATCAGGCAATTAGCCTCATACGAAGCAAGGGACCGCAAGCACAACTAGCGAAGGTGGACATCGAGCCCGCATTCCGGTTATTGCCAGTGCACCCTGAATCGTTTCCAATGCTGGGATTCACGTTCAATGGGGAGTTCTACTATGACAAATGTCTGCCCATGGGATGCGCAATATCATGCGCCTATTTCGAACAATTTAGTTCGTTCTTACACTGGGTAGTTGAAGACCTAGCAGGCCCCAATATGGTTGTGCATTACCTAGATGATTTCCTATTCATTGGAAAAGATCGTGATGACTGCAAAAGGATATTGGATATCTTTGAGCAGACGGCGCGAGCATTTGGGATCCCGTTAGCGAAGGAAAAGACTGATGGCCCGAAAGGGATCATCACATTCCTGGGTATACAATTAGATGTGCCGGCACACAGGTCGCGCCTGCCAGCCGAAAAAGTGCTGAAGTTGAGAAAAGATATGCAAGTTCTGCACAGCCGGCGGAAAGCGACACTCCAACAATTTCAGTCAATGCTGGGCTTACTATGCTTTGCATGCAGGGTGATACCCATGGGGAGAGTGTTCTGCCGTCGCATGACATGGGCAACAAAAGGTATCGCAAAGAGATACCATCGCATCAGGGTCACCAAGGAAATACGGGAAGACCTACAGGTCTGGCTTCAATTCCTTCACACCTTCAACGGCCTTGCATTTTGGCAAGCGCTCCCCGTATCTAATGCCGAACTCGAATTCTTCACCGATGCCTCGGGGGGATTGGTTTCGGCAAATACTATAAAGGGGCATGGTGCTCCGAGACATGGCCCATGGAGTGGAAGGCGGATGGAACCACCAGGGATATCACTTTCCTGGAGCTTTTCCCGCTAATGGTAGCCCTCAGTATCTGGGCCCCAGAGCTCGCCAACAGGGCGATCACCTTCCATATTGATAACCTAGCGGTGGTGTGGGCGGTGAACAGGATGAGAGCTAAGACGCCTAAGGTGGTGGCACTATTAAGGCGAATTGTATTGCTGTGCCTGGCGCATAACATAACCATTAGAGCTGAGCACATTGAGGGCGAGAATAATAACATTGCCGATGCTCTTTCTCGTTCTAAGATCTGGCTTTTTCACCAGCTAGCGCCCGAGGCCGACGCGGACAAGACAGTGGTGCCCGATCAAGTCTGGGAGTATGGTCCACCGAGATATGGGAGCTCCTGTTAGGCGCCTTAGCGGAAAATACCCGGCGCAGATACCTAGCGGCATGGGAACACTACCAAACATTTTGCAGAGAGAATTTCATACGACAGGAGGACAGCTTAAAAGTAGCAACGATTCTGAAATGGATTGTGCATTGCAAAAGCAATGGCTTCACTAAAGCTGCAGTACAAGCCCGTTTAGCGGCTGTATCCTTTTTTGCAAAGGCTATGGGAAAGAAGAGCCCCAAGGCCGAGTTCATCATAAAGAAAGTGATGCGAGGCTGGTCCTTGGGCCAACCCCAAAAAATAGACAAGCGCCGCCCGATCACTCATCAAATGCTCCAACAACTCATGGTAACAACTAGCCAAGTATGTTACGATGAGTACGAGGCGCGCCTCTTTCGATGCGCATTTTCCTGGGCCTTTTACGGAGCATTTCGGGTAGGGGAGCTAATAGCATCCTCAGCATCGGAGCGACGGACGGCCCGTGGAGGGATGGAAAAGCGTGACGTGTGCATACGCACTAGAGCAATAGTGCTGCAGTTGCGCAGATCCAAGACTGACGCGGAGGGAAAAGGAGCACAGGTGGTGCTGTCGGCAATGCACAATGACCCTTCATGCCCACTGAAAAATACTTTAGCCTACCAACAGGTACGTGCGCACTCTGAAAACCACTGGTTCGTACACGCGAATGGTGCCCCCTTATCACGTTTCCAATTTATCAGAGTACTCAAGCTAATAATTGAACGAACAGGATGGGATGCAAGCTTATACGGCTCGCACTCCTTTCGCATTGGAGCTGCTTCAACGGCAGCCAGCATCAGGATGTCCCGAGAACAGATAATGACGATAGGCCGATGGCGCTCGGATAGATACAAATTGTATATACGTCCAGCGCTGTGAGGCCAGTGGGGCTCATATGAATTTAAAAAAAAAAAAAATTATTGTAACGGACAAGGAACGGGAGGTGTGGATAAGGAGAATGTGAAACATTTAGGTGTACAGACAAAGCGAATGATCATTTGTTGGATAAGTGCTGCGGTAATCATATTTTCTGATTGTGCTCCATGCAGGAATAAGCTACCACCTATGGCCGCGGGAAGTGTGGATATGTGGCCATTCATTTGTTCACTGGGCACAAAAGAGGACACGGTGTAGACCGCAGGGGTTGAATCTGGGGCTACCAAGTGCGGAAGTTGCCGTAGTGTGGCTGGGACGACGGGGTATGGTGTGGGACCAGCTAATGCCGTCTTTGCTCCTAAGGAGGAGATCTACCGGGAACCCAGCGATGATTGTGATCCACTTGGGGGGCAACGACCTGGCATCCACGCGCAGCGTCGAGCTCACCAAGAGGATGCAAGGCGACCTCCTAACGCTGGCAAACACATTTCCCGGGACGCTATTGGCATGGTCACACATCATACCGCGGCGAGTGTGGAGAGGCGAGAACTCGCATAGGGCACTGGAGAGGACCAGACGGAAAGTGAACAGATGGATGGCCTGCTTCATGGGGGCCATAGGGGGATGCAGCATTGCGCACGACCTCATAGAAGAGAGATGCCCAGGATTGTATCGCGCAGATGGAGTGCACTTGTCAGACATTGGAATGGACATTTTTCTCTGCGACATACAGGATGCGGTTGAACGACTATGGAAGAAGCAAGTGTTGGCCACAGCGGCGCGTTGATCGGTGGGGCCCCGTCAACAAGCGAGGAGTCGCTGTTGGCGGGGTTGGCTGGAGAAACGCACCCAGTGAGAGAGAACACAGCCTAGGCATTAAATAAAGGGGGAGAGGTACTGGAGAGATACACGGACCTCCACCCGGAGAGAGGGAGATGGTGACAAGAACACCGCGCAGAGAGCCCCCCTGCCTTGCTTTGACGGCGGGCAAAGGGGGGGGGGTAAGGAAGAAAGGTTGCCAAGTCTGCTCGAATGGCAGGCGTAACAGCTTTTCGAATGAAGGATACGAAAGACAAAGGGACTGAGAAAAGCTTTCACGGCAAAGAGTTCCCTCCTGCTATGTACAAAGTCTGTAGGATATTGGCTGTGTCTCTCGAGGGCGGCAAAAGAAAAGAGGTGATATAAGGAATTTGTAGACTGTGTTTTTGTTGATTGTGACGTGCATGCTGTGGCCAACAGTTTTTATGTACTGTTAATAACCATTGTTGTCAATAAATCGAAATAGTTTGGTGAAAGAAACTCCATGGTGTAACGTGGCGACTCATTGGGGGGAGGAAGGGGAAGGGGGAGGGGAAGGGGGAGGGACCCGAGGCAGTCATGCCAGTTGCGTGGCTGTGCAATTACTGTGCAATGATAGTGTCCATGGCACTACCAGTCTCCATCCTAATCCTGCCCAAGTCTGCACCAACCACGCGAAATGCAGACATCATGGAAAAGCTCTGCGATGTCTGCATTTTTCATGTGTTAGCTGCTGCCACCATTAATTCCACTGTAGCAGCTAATGCCCTTTAGTAAACATGCCCCTTCTTGTCAGAATTTTTCCCTCTTTGTATTTTCTTTCTTTCTTCAGCAGGAGACTACCTGAACTGTATAAGAACATAAGAACAAAAGATATGCCATACTGGGTCAGACCAAGGTCCATCAAGCCCAGTATCCTGTTTCCAACAGTGGCCAATCTAGGTCATACGTACCTAGCAGTTTCCCCAAAAGACACAGGTTCCGCAATGCTTGTACTGGGTCAAGCATTGATATCCTGGGTCCCTTCTTAATAATGGTTTATGGACCTTTCCTCCAGGAACTTGTCCAAACCTTTTTTAAACCCAGCTACACTAACAGCCTTTACTACATCCTCCGGTAACAAATTCCAGAGTTTGATTACATGTTGAGTGAAGAAATATTTTCTTTTATTAGTTTTAAATAGTTTACCCTGTAGCTTCATTGCATGTTCCCTAGTCTTTCTATATTCTGATAACGTAAACAATCGATCTACGTTTACCTGTTCCACTCCATTCATTAATTTATAGACTTCTATCATATCTCCCCTCAGCCGTCTCTTTTCCAGGTTAAAGAGCCCTAACCTTTTTAGCCTTTCTTCATAGGAGTATCCTTCCATCCCCTTTACCATTTTGGTGGCTCTTCTCTGAACCTTTTCTAATAACGCTATATCCTTTTTAAGATACGGCGACCAGAATTGCACACAATATTCAAGGTGCGGTCTCACCATGGAACGATATAGAGGCATTATAATATCTTTTGTTTTATTTTCCATTCCTTTCCTTATGATACCTAGCATTCTATTTGCTCTCTTGGCTGCCACTGCACACTGGGCCAAGGGTTTTAACATGCTATCCACAATGATGCCTAAATCTTTTTCCTGGGTGGTGGTTCCTAATGTGGAACCTTGCATCGTGTAACCATAGTTTGGGTTGTTCTTCCCTAGGTGCATAACTTTGCACTTGTCCACATTAAATTTCACCTGCCATTTTGATGCCCAGTCTTCCAACTTATCAAGATCCTCTTGCAATTTTCCACAATCCTCTTGGGTTTTAACAACTTTAATAACACTTATTAAAAGAGGGCTGCTACACAGTACCCTGTCCTGTGCTGCTGAGGTAAGCTATATTCTTATTTGATTTTAAATTTTAGCTCTTTGCTGCTGCTAGGCTCTAACTTATTATGAAATTTAAACTACAAGCTCTCTGCTGGGTTCTAAATTTAACCAGAAAGCTCTCTTCTGTGTTTTAAATTTAAACTAAAAGTACTTTGCTGATGCTAGGCCCTGAGTGACTATTAAATTTAAACTACAAGCTCTCTGCTGGGTTCCAAATTAAACCAGAAAGCTCTCTTCTGTGTTTTAAATTTAAACTAAAAGTACTTTGCTGATGCTAGGCCCTGAGTGACTATTAATTTAAACTACAAGCTCTCTGCTGGGTATGATATGTAACCAGAAAGTTCTCTTCTGTGTTTTAAATTTAAACTTAAACTGCTGCTACTAGGCCCTGACTGATTTAACAAGAAATAGTGGGTTCACAGATTAATTAGCTTTAATACAAAGAATTCCTTACAGAAAATTCCCAGAAGTATATACTCACAATTGCAGATCTCTCTCCAGAAGTAACAGCCCCCTTTTGTAGTCCTGCAAGACCCAAGTCCTTCCTTCTACTGTAGGTACAGCACAGGCAGGTTCTGGAATACAGTTTTTCCCTTTTCTAAAAGTTTAATTTCTTTCCTTTTTTCTGCAATAATATGTCCTTTACTAGTGCACTAGAGTAAAATGTGATTCTCACTTATCTCTCTAGGCAAAGGAAGATCTGCAGCTTTTTTCATTCAGTGGGCGCCTTTAGAGTCTTCTGCTGAAATGCAGGAGTTTGATGATTGTCAAAAATCTTGTTGAAGGCCACTCAGGGTCGTACCGAGTGTGAATCACACCCTGTGCAACTTGCACATCGGGGGCATGCCCCCTGCACCTCCATCCAGCCACTTTCTGGATGGCGGCTGGAGAGAAGAGGCTCGCCCGATGTGCAGTCGCCAGCACTCTAAGCAGATCTGTCCCTCCCTGCTCTGATGTCGCATCAGACGAGGGAAGGACCAGGCCTGCTTAGTGCCACGAAAAGGCTTAAGGGGTGCATTTCGGCTGCCTGCTGTTACCCTGCTGCTGCTGAGAGAAGAAAAAGTGGTGGCGGTAGGCAACGGAAGACAGATGAAATGCTCCCCTTAAGCTTTTGCGCCCTGTGCGGCCGAACTGCTCACACAGGCCTAGGTATGGTCCTGAAGCCACCCACTTGGGGGCGATGGAAGGCCTTTTCCTTTGGGGGACCCCAAGCACCGCCTCAGGCTCCGTCCTTGGGCAGAGACCCTTCCTGTTCTGCTCGCAGGGATCCAATTTCCTGCAGGCAGACAGGGTCTTTGCCACAGTTGTGGTGTCTCTTCTTCTGCCTGCTGGGGATGGGATCCTCACGAGCAGCCTGCTGGCCACGATCATGACAAAAACCCTCTTGTCTGCCCGTGGAAGATCGAATCAATATCGGCAGAAACAGAAAGGATCTTTGTCATGATCGTGGCTGGCAGGGAACAGGCTGCCTGCAGGGATCCCATTTCCCATGGGTATAAGAAGAAAAGAAGCTGCGATTGCCGCAAAGATCTTTCCAGTTCTGCCCGCGGGGATCCAGTCTCCCGCAGACACTCAGGAAGGGGCTTTACTGTGATTGCATCTTTTCTTCTTCTGCCTGCGGGGGATGGGATCCCCGCAGACAGCCTGCTACCTGAAATGTGGCAAGTTTTGGTATGACCAAGGCCCGTGTGGCCCACCTCTTTCCGATGTCTATGCACCTACTTATTTATTTACTTATATTTAGCTCATGTCTTTCCAAGTAAGTTCAAAGCGAGTTAAGATCAAGTATATTAAATATATCTATGTCCCCAGAGGATCTGCACTCTTAAGTTTTACTCTAACATTTAATAAAAAAACAAGCAAAACTACCTCCCTAATTTACATGTTGGTAAATTATCTGAGTTCCTCAATTCAGTTTATTTTGCTTTTAAACTGGTGAATCTAACTTTCTCATTGAAATTAAAAGATCATTCTTTCCTAGCTAGTTCCCAATCAGGTTTTCTTTTTCTAGGCTGAAGCAGCTTTGCTTAGTGCCACAATCACAGCGGACATCCTCACACTTCCCAGAAAAATGAATAAAAAATAGTGAGACAGCTAATTTCTTTTCTTTATCTTATTATTTTCAGTCACTCTTGCAACACTCATCCAAAACCTCTCACAGCACTGTTCAGGAGAAATAGTTAGGTGCTGCATCTAACAGCCATCAGACAGAAGGTTTTTCCAGCTGTTAGCTCTCAACGGCTCACGATACAGGTTAAGCTCACCAATATCCTCTCAAATATTCAATCTAGTAGACGGGTTTCTTTCTCAGAGCTTTATAGTCAGTCAGCTCTGATCAGTTAAATTGTTTTATTGACACGGAAGTATTTTTCTTTAGATTCAGATTTCAACAAACCTCAGATAAAAATCTGCCTCAATAATCTGTTCTAAATCTGGAAGTCTGTGTCAGAGGGGGGTAAAAAAGGCAGAAGACAGAAAAGGTGCTGCAGTGCTGCAATGTTTAAGTAAGTGCTATGTCACAATTTCTGTGTCATTGCCGTGCTGCAGGCCCTGGAGTGCAGTGGCAGGGCGGCAATAGTGGTAGGGGCAGTGGGGGCGGGCGGTAGGATGGAGGGCCCGATTAGGGTGCCTCCAATCCTTGCATCAGCCCTGATACTGGTGCAATACAGAACAAAGACCCTGCAGGAATCGGGCATATTCTCCATTGGACATGATGCAGTGATGGACTGGTTGGAGCTCAAAACATCATTAAGCCCTGATTGTCCTGTTCTGTCCAAACCTCCTTTGGACATGAACCAGAGAGGAGACCAGAAAATCAAGGGCGTGAATCCTGCTGAAGTGGGGCAGAGGAGGATGTGCTCTCCTTTGTTGCTGTGGGGACAACACCAGCAATGATCTTGGCTGCGCAAGAGGTAGCTGCAGGAGAGAGCCATTTGCAGTTAGTATGGATTATGTGGCAGCCTTGCAGTGGAAGAATGCCAGACTAGCTGCTGGGGATGTATGGAGATACTCCTCCGAAGGTATTTGGAGTCAAAGCTCATCTGAAACAGAGAGCACCTGTAACTAAACCTGCTGCTATAATTCTTAATAATATTTGGAGTTGTATAACGATGGAGACCCTCACTTGGTTTGCAGCTTGTCATGCTGTGAGGGTTTGTGAGCATCAGTGATGCTGAGAGCTAACCTATCAGTGTCTTAACTACTGGCAGGGTCACCCAAGATGGACAGGTCTCAGTTGACATGCTAGACCAAGACGAACCACTCATCTAGGCAGCAGCAGCAGAATGGCAGCAGAGGATCACATTTCTGTGAAAACAGCAACACTAGAATTACCTGCATGGAAGAAAGGCCTGACAATCTACTTCCATATCTTGCCAGGAAAACCTAATGGATAGTCACAACAAAACAAATTGCACTATAGTGCTGAAAGATGAAACCCCAGGTTGGAAGGCACTCAACTGGCTACTGGGGAGGAACTGAAGACTTTTCAGATTAAACCAGCATTTATGATGTGGTTGGATTAAAGCCCTCGGGATGACAGATAGCAGATATAGCTGTGCATGACATGAGTCAGAAGCTGTAAAGATATCTTACGTATTGGGACATGGAACGTACGAAGCATGAACCAAGGGAAGTTGGTGGTGGTCAAGAATGAAATGGAATGTGCACAACTCGATCTATTGGGTGTCAACAAACTGAAATGGACTTGCATCAGGCACTTTGCATCTGATGATCACATGGTCTACTAGCTGGAAATGAAAGACTAAGAAGAAATGGTGTTGCATTTATAATCAAGAAGAAACTTGCAAGAACTGTAATGAAATGCAATGCAATCAGTGACATTTAATTTCTATTTGTGTAGAGGAATGCCCAACACAACTATAATTCAGATATATGCCTCAACAACAGCTGCATAAGAGGATGAATTGATGAGTTCTATGAACAAGTACAAGCTAAAATTGACAGAACATGCAAACATGACATCCTGATAGTCATGGGTGACTGGAACGCAAACGTTGCAACAAAGGCGGCAAAGTGGTTGGAAAATATGGATTTGGCAACAGAAATGAAGATGGAGAAAGACTGAGAGAATTCTGCAATACCAATGATTTATTCATCTCAAACACCTTCTTCCAGCAACACAAGCGGCGACTGTACACATGGACTTCACCCAATGGATTATACAAAAATCAAATAGACTACATCTATGGAAGTCAATGATGGAAAAGCTCTATAACATCGACAAAGACAAAATCTGGTGCTGACTTTTACAGATCACCAACTACTAATATGCAAACTTAAGCTAAAAGTTGAAAAAGAACAAGCCACTCGTGAATGTAGCAAAATATGACCTTGAGAATATACCACTGGAATTTAAAGATGCCTGCAAAATCTGTTTGCTGCTTTAGATACAAATGACAGAGCTCCAGAAGAGTTATGGGATGACATCAGAAGGCTGTGTGGGAAGAAAGTGAGAAGTTTCTAGAAAAGGTGAAAAAGCAAAAATGGCGAAAATGGATGACTGAAGAAATTCTGAATATTGCCCAGAAATTCAGAGAAGCTAAAGCGAGAGGAGAAAGAGAGGCAGAACTCAACAGAGATTACCAACATGCAGCAAGACAAGACACAGAGAAGTATTACAATGATGCATGCAAGGAAATAGAATCAAAAACTATTAGAGGAAGAACAAGATCGACTTTCCTAAAGCTACGAGAGTTAAAGAAAAAAAAATTTTGGCTTCGAATTGGAATGCTACAAGATGCTCAAGGATCCATGCTGCCTGATGCTGAGAAGATCAAGAAAAGGTGGAAAGAATAAAAACCTCATCTATGCTGATGATACCACATTACTGGCTGAAAGCGAAGATGATCTGAACTATTTGCATCTCAAGATCAAGGAGCATAGTCTTAAAATGGATCTGCACCTTAATGTAAAGAAGACAAAGATCCTGACAACTGGACAAATCAATAAATTGACAACTTTAACTTACTTGGATCAACTATCAATAAAGAAATGACAAGCAGTCAAGAAATCTGATAATGCATTGCTCTGGGCAGAATGGCTATGAAGGAACTAGAGCAAAGATGGCTCTCTCCATACAAAGAGTCAACTTGTTCAAGTCATGGTATTTTCAATAACGTCATATAGATGCGAAAGTTGGACAGTGAAAAAGATAGACAGGAAGAAAATTGATGCCTTTGAATTATAGTGATGGCAACGAATACTGTATATACCAAGTATATGCCCGAAGAACAAACCAATCAGTACTAGAAGAGATGAAACCTAAGCTTTCCTTAGAAGCTCAGATGACAAGACTTCGAATTTCATACTTTGGACACATTATGTGAAGAGAGACATCGTTAGAGAAGGACATCATGCTTTGCAAGGTAGAAGGCTAGCGATGAAATGGATCGATACAATAAAGCAGCTATGGGTGCCACTCTATCAACAGTGAGCCGCCTGACTGAAGATCAAACACAGTTTAGGACAACTATCCAGAGGGTCGCCATGAGTCGACACCGACTTGACGGTGTTTAACAACAACACCGTCAACTGCCTTCCTTGGGATAGATTTATTATCTACCTGGTTTAATGGGAGGTTTTTAATATGGAGAAATTGGATGTGTCTGCTATTCATACTGCCATCACCTTACCTCCCTACCTAGCCCGTCCCTTAGATCATCCTCCTGTAGATAATGGTTAACCAACTTTTTCCCCTATCTGCTTCTCTGACCCATGAGCCCAGGCCTCTAGGTAAAGTTTTCTAGATTTCCTTCGTAAGAGTATCCATGATTTGTATATAATATGTACATAGTTTCCCTCGGTTTTTCTTCCATGTTTACTTTCCCTGTTCAATGTAAAAACTCGATGTAACTTGTTGCATTCTTGTACGTACTGTTCAAATGTAAACCACACTGATTATAATAGCACGGTATATAAGAAATAAAAATAAATAAATAAATGAATAAATAACAACGATGGATAAAACTTTTTTTTTTGGCATTGCTGACTTTAGATATACAGTACATTCTAGAATGTTCTTTTAGGATAACAGGGTGAAGCTCCAAACCTCACAAATTGAGAAACTGGAACAATCTTTTGTGAAAGCCCAGGGAGTTCAGGCAACTTTGATTCAAGATAGAGCTGTAGCCCATCACAGGCTGGAAAATGTTGAAAATGCCATCAACTCTCTTAACTGAATATTCCTAAACCTGCATTGCCATAACCAGTGGATTAGTCTGGAAATACATTAAAGAGGATTTAAAGATTCTGGAAGAAGACCTGCCTTCCTTGGGATAGTTTTATTATCTACCTGGTTTAATAGGAGGTTTCTAATATGGATAAATTGGATGTGTCTGCTTTTCTGAAAGAGTCTGAAGATGAAAATATGGAACGAGCCACTTTACTGCTGATTTGTATTTTTCCGAAGGATAAGGACTCTTTTCTGAGACTGTATTTTAGAAATCGTCAAATGTTATTTGTTTGGCTAAGGGCTCAGAGTTTTCCAGATTTGTCCTGTGAGACTCAGAGTAAGAGGCAAATATTTGAAAGACTGGTAAGGGGGACTGTTGCTTCTGGAGGGAGATCTGCAACTGTGAGTATTTACTTCTGGTAATTTTCTAAAAGGAATTCTTTGTATTAAAGCTAATTAATCTGTGATCCACTATTTTTGTTAAATCAGTCAGGGCCTAGTAGCAGCAGTTTAAGCTTACATTTAAAACACAGAGGAGAATTCTCTGGTTACATTTCATACCCAGCAGAGAGCTTGTACTTTAAATTTAATAGTCACTCAGGGCCTAGCATCAGCAAAGTTATTTTAGCTTAAATTTACAACACAGAAAAGAGCTTTCTGGTTAAATTTAGAACCCAGCAGAGAGCTTGTACTTTAAATTTCATAAGAAGTTAGAGCCTAGCAGCAGCTAAGAGCTATAATTTAAATCAAATCAGAATATAGCTTACCTCAGCAGCACAAGACAGGGTACTGTGTAGCAGCCCTCTTTTAATAAGTGTTAATTCCCAACCACCCTCCCCACACCCACCCACCCCTGGGATAATCGTAGCTTTATAGGTACTTACACATCTTAAAAGACAGGAGGTGCTCTCAGGTGAAGCTCATTACCCAAATCAGTCATACACTAAGGACCTGAGATTAGTTAAGCTTCAGGTGAACAAGGTATATTACACGTATTAGGTTCAGTTTTATTAGTATAAATATCCATAGCAACCCTTAGTAAGTAAAGAACTTAGATCTAAACACAAACTTAAAACTAAGATGCAGACAGCAGTCCAGCAACGGGATGGGGGCTTTCCAGTCTTTTGCATTGAGTGTCACATGTATGATTTTCTCCCAGTTGGTGAGAGGTCTTACGTGTGCACTAGGTGCAAGGAGCTCTTTGCTCTCAGGGAACGAGTCCGTTCTCTAGAGGCTAAAGTAGCAGACTTGGAAAGCATAAGACAGACAGAGAGGTACATAGACGAGACCTACAGGGATATAGTCCTGAAGTCCCACCTCCAGTCTGGCAGCATCCCTGTTGCCATGGAGGAGAGAGGTCACGTGACAGGAGAGCATCACCCTGGTGTGGCAGGAAGTGATCCTGTAACTAGGACCTGTCCTCCAGGTGATGTAAAACCCTCTCGCACCGAGGAGGTTTCTCCAGGGCCATGTGCCCATGAGGGAAGGGTTAGGACAGCTGTTATAATTGGTGATTCGATCATTAGGCATGTAGATAGCTGGGTGGCTGGTGGACGTGAGGATCACCTGGTAACATGCCTGCCTGGTGCGAAGGTAGCGGACCTCACGCGCCACCTAGATAAGGTCTTAGATAGTGCTGGGGAGGAGTCTGCTGTCTTGGTACATGTTGGTACCAATGACATAGGAAACTGTGGTAGGGAGGTTCTGGAGGCTAAATTTAGGCTTTTAGGTAGGAAGTTGAAATCCAGAACTTCCAGGGTAGCATTCTCCGAAATGCTTCCTGTTCCACGCGCATTACCCAAAAGGCAGACAGAGCTCTGGAGTCTCAATGCGTGGATGAGACAATGGTGCAGAGATGAGGGGTTTGGATTTGTTAGGAACTGGGGAACATTCTGGGGAAAGGAGGGGCTCTTCCGAAGGGATGGGCTTCACCTTAACCAGGATGGAACCAGGCTGCTGGCATTAACCTTTAAAAAGGAGATAGAGCAGCTTTTAAACTAGATATTAGGGGAAAGCCGACAGTCGCCCAAGAGCAGATGGTTCGGAAGAATGTATCTTTGAAGGATACTACCAAAAGCAGAGAGGTTCCACAAAAGAGTAAAGTAGCCCAAATGCCCTCAAGTATGGAGCAGACAGAGCTTAAAGATCCCAAATTACTCATGTCTAACAGACAAATTAATATGGATAAAATACATTCTCTAAAATGCTTGTATGCAAATGCTAGAAGTCTAAAAAATAAGATGGGAGAGTTAGAATATATAGCACTAAATGAAAGGTTAGATATGATTGGAATATCAGAGACATGGTGGAAGGACGACAACCAGTGGGACCTTGTGATACCTGGGTACAAACTATATCGTAATGATAGAGCTGATCAAATTGGTGGAGGGGTTGCTCTCTATGTTAGAGAGGGCATTGAGTCAGAAAGGATTAAAGTTTTGCAGGAAACAAAATCTGCTGTAGAATCTATATGGATTGAAATTCCATGTAAAAGGGGGAAGGCAATGGCAGTGGGGGTGTACTATCGAGCGCCTGGCCAGAATGACCAAATGGATGATGAAATGCTCAAAGAAATCAAGGAAGCTAACAAAAGTTACAGCACAGTAATAATAATGGGTGATTTCAACTACCCCGGTATCGACTGGGTCAGTGTCATGTCAGGACATGCTAGGGAGATAAAGTTCCTAGATGAAATAAATGACTGCTTCTTGGAGCAGCTGGTTCATGAACCGACCAGAGGGGAAGCCATATTAGACCTAATCCTTAGTGGAACACCAGATCTAGTGCAAGAGATAAGGTTGTTGGGGCCACTTGGCAATAGTGATCATAGCATGATCGCCTTTGATTTAATTAGTGGAGGAGGGATAGTAAGGAAATCCACAGTACTACCTTTTAACTTTCGAAAGGGAGACTATGATAAAATGAGGAAAACAGTCAAGAAAAAACTAAAAGGAGCAGTTGCAAAGGTTAAAGACGTACATCAGGCTTGGCTGTTGTTGAAAAATACTATCTTGGAAGCCCAGACCAGCTGTATTCCACGCTTTAAGAAAAGTGGAAAGAAGTCCAAAAAACTGCCAGCATGGTTTAAAGGTGAGGTCAGAGAGGCTGTTGTTGCCAAAAAAGCATCTTTCAGGAAATGGAAAAAAGAGCCAAACAACGAAACCTGGAAACAGCACAAGCACTGGCAAGTCAAATGCAAGGCATTGATATGGCAGGCAAAGGGAGAATTTGAGAAGAAGCTTGCTGCAGAAGCAAAAACGCGAAGTAAAGACCTTTTCAAGTACATTCGTAGCAAAAAACCTGTGAGAGAGTCAGTTGATCCATTAGATGATAAAGGGGTTAAAGGAGCACTAAAAGGCGACAAGGCGATAGCGGAGAGACTGAACGAATTCTTTGCTTCAGTCTTTACTGAGGAAGATGTAGGGATGTTACCCATGACTGAAGTGGTATTTAAAGGTGCAGAAGAATTGAAGGAAATATCGATACATCGAGAAGATGTATTACAACTATTAGATAAGCTGAAGAGTAGCAAATCACCTGGGCCGGATGGTATACATCCAAGGGTATTGAAAGAACTGAAATATGAGATTGCAGACCTGCTATTAGTAATCTGTGAACTATCATTAAAATCATCTCTAATACCTGAAGATTGGAGGATCGCCAATGTAACACCAATTTTTAAAAAGGGTTCCAGGGGTGATCCGGGAAACTACAGACCGGTGAGCCTGACGTCAATACCGGGAAAAATGATAGAAACCATCATAAAGAATAAAATTACTCAGCATGTAGATAGTCATGAACTAATGAGAGACAGCCAACATGGCTTTAGACAAGGAAGATCTTGTCTTACTAATCTGTTATGTTTTTTGGAAGGAGTGAATAATCAGGTGGACAAAGGTGAGTCGGTTGATATTGTGTATCTGGACTTTCAGAAAGCCTTTGACAAGGTCCCTCATGAGAGACTTTTGGCAAAACTAAAGAGTCATGGGATAGGAGGCAGTGTACTATTGTGGATCAGGAACTGGTTAAAAGATAGAAAGCAGAGGGTAGGGCTAAATGGACAATTTTCCTAATGGAGAAAGGTGAATAGTGGTGTACCCCAGGGATCTGTGCTGGGTCCGCTGCTTTTTGACATATTCATAAATGACCTGGAAAGTGGAATAACGAGTGAGGTTATCAAATTTGCAGATGACACAAAACTATTTAAAGTTGTTAAAACCCAAGAGGATTGTGGAAAATTGCAAGAGGATCTTGATAAATTGGAAGACTGGGCATCAAAATGGCAGATGAAATTTAATGTGGACAAGTGCAAAGTTATGCACCTAAGAAAGAACAACCCAAACTATGGTTACACGATGCAAGGTTCCACATTAGGAACCACCACCCAGGAAAAAGATTTAGGCGTCATTGTGGATACCATGTTAAAACCCTCAGCCCAGTGTGCAGCGGCGGCCAAGAGAGCACATAGAATGCTAGGTATGATAAGGAAAGGAATGGAAAATAAAACAAAGGATATTATAATGCCTCTATATCGTTCCATGGTGAGACCGCACCTTGAATATTGTGTGCAATTCTGGTCGCCGTATCTTAAAAAGGATATAGAGTTATTAGAAAAGGTTCAGAGAAGAGCCACCAAAATGGTAAAGGGGATGGAAGGATACTCCTATGAAGAAAGGCTAAAAAGGTTAGGGCTCTTTAACCTGGAAAAGAGACGGCTGAGGGGAGATATGATAGAAGTCTATAAATTAATGAGCGGAGTGGAGCGGGTAAACGTAGATCGATTGTTTACCTTATCAGAATATAGAAAGACTAGGGGACATGCAATGAAGCTACAGGGTAAACTATTTAAGACTAATAAAAGAAAATATTTTTTCACTCAACGTGTAATCAAACTCTGGAATTTGTTACCGGAGGATGTAGTAAAGGCTGTTAGTGTAGCTGGGTTTAAAAAGGTTTGGACAAGTTCCTGGAGGAAAGGTCCATAAGCCATTATTAAGAAGGGACCCAGGATATCAATGCTTGAACCAATACAAGCATTGTGGAACCTGTGTCCCTTGGGGAAACTGCTAGGTACATATGACCTAGATTGGCCACTGTTGGAAACAGAATACTGGGCTTGATGGACCTTGGTCTGACCCAGTATGGCATATCTTATGTTCTTATTTCTTGAGATGCATTCTGAGACCACTGCTGTAGGCACATCCATCAATGTTTTCCTTGAAAATGTATACCCCAGTATGAGGGCGTCAAATACTGTATGTCTTTTATGAACCCTCTCAACCGAGGTATTTTCTTAATGTGAAGCAAGACAGAGTTGTGTAGGGTACTGTAGTAGTAATTGTTTTGAAGGTTTTATATTGGCTTTGGGTGGACCTTGTGTGTAAAGTTGGTCTAAACTTCCAAATGTTAGGTTTTCTTCTTACCCGTTTCCATTTGCTCCTTTGCTCCATTAAGGGATCTTCTTGGGTCCCCCTCCATTTTATATTTGTGGACTTTAGGATGTAATTCAGTGATTATTTTTTCTTGTTATTTTGTTTTGTGATGTTTCCTTTATTGAATATGCCTATTTCCAGTTAAGTCTATACTTGACTATGGGGGTCATTCTGTCCTGCGAATAGCGGGGTCGGACGTCCTGTTGGGATGTCCATCCCTGCTACTCACCCCTCTGCTGGCCCAAGCAAAAGCTTCCCCATACAAACAATGCATTTTTACGGGGAGGCTTAGACAGGGGTGGGAGGGGGCATACCGGAGGCAGAGCGAGGGTGGGTATGGGCAGACCACGACACTGGACATATAGGGCCGATTCTGAGGTCGGCCCTGTACTTCCGGGGCCGTGAACTTAGATGGGGGACTTATTTCACCACAGAGGTGGAATAAGTCCCCCTGGCCATTGGGGATCCTGTCGCTGGGCTGGGAACAAAAAGTAGAGGAGGTGCAGGAAGTTTCCCGCAGCGGACCCTGGCCATAGGAGAATGGATTAAGGGTCCGGCTGCAGGGAATGAAGTAAATCTGTGGCAGCTGGCATTCGTGGCTCCTGAATGGAGCTGCAGTGCCATAGTGACGGGACACCATGGCACTGTGGCTCCATTTAGGAGCTTGAGGTAGCTGGGCATGTGGCTGTGCATGCAGGCCCTAGACCTGATTCTGATCCCACAGGCACGTCTAGCCCCCGCAGGATCAGAATTAGGTCTACCTCTGGCATCCTGATCCAATCGGAAACACATTAGAATATGCTTCCACATGTTTTGAAATTTAATAAATAGAAAAATAATAATAATAAAAAGAAATTGACATTTAACCAGACAGCAGGGTAGTGACAGCAGAGTACAGCTGGGCTACATATACAATCAAACCAGAAAGCTTTATGTACAGTATATGTAAGAAATAGGGCCGCACTTATCCAGAAATTAACATGATCAGTAGCGTGGCATTATGTTCCTACTGACAAGAACCTAGCAGACCATGCTGCAAGAAACATTCTGGCAGCTTATCTACTGCAGACAATGGTGTTAACAGGACCAGACATTCTGGTAAAACTTCACTACATATTGCCACTTAGCGCCATCTATTGAGGTGATGTTAGGTGATCCCGTGCTAATGCAGTTAGTGCGTATTGTGAACACTGCTCTAACGCTACTGATAGCATCACGCCCACTATTCACTCCTACCCCATCCACCCTCATGCAAGTTAAAGAGCGCAGGAATCATCCTACGCTGTCATGACCCTGCCCTAATTGGCAATGCATATCTCAACATGCATTCAGCACACACCAGAACACACGCTGTCAGCTAACACCCTTTAGTAAAAGACCCCCATAATGTATCTGGATTTTCAGAAAGCCTTGAATAAGGTCCCTCATGAGAGACCCTTGCAGAAATTACAGAGTCATGGGATAGGATTGTGGATTGGGAACTGGTTAAACCTAAAAAGCAGAGAGTAGGGCTAAATGGCCAGTTTTCTCAATGGAGAAAGGTGAATAGTGGAGTACCCCATGGATCTGTGCTAGGCCCAGTGCTTTTTCACATATTCATAAATGACCTAGAAATGGGAACAATGAGTGAGGAGATGAAATTTATTTAAAGCTGTTAAATTGCAAAATGATTCTGAAAAATTGCAAGAGGACCTTAAGAAACTGGGAGACCGGGGGTCCCTACAGGAGATGACATGTAATGTGGACAAGTGCAAAGTTATGTACTTAGAGAAGAGCAACTCAAATTATAGTTGCACAATGCAAAGTTCCACACTAGGAAAAGGATCTGGGCGCTATCATGGATAATACCTTGAAACCCTCTGCTTGGTATACAGCAGCAGCCAAGAAAGCAAATAGAATGCTAGGAATCATAACAGAAAGAAAGGGAGAATAAAACAAAGGATATTATAATGCCTCTGTATTGTCCCATAGTGTGACCACATCTTGAATATTGTGTGCAGTTCTGTTTTCCATATCTAAAAAAGGAGATAGTGGAATTAGAAAAGGTACAGAGAAGAGCAACCAAAATGATAAAGGCGATGGAAGGATACTCCTATGAGGAAAGGATTGAAGTTTAGGGCTTTCAGCTTGGAAAAGAGATAGCTAAGGAAAGATATGATAGAGGTCTATAAAATAATGAATGGAGTGGAATGGGTAAACGTAGATTAGTTGTTTATTCCTTCAAAAAGTAGAAAGACTAGGGGACACGTAATGAAGTTACAATATAACCCATTTAAGACTTATTGGAGAAAATATTTTTTCATTCTATGCACAATCAGACTCTGGAATTCATTGCTGGAAGATATAGTAAAAGCTGTTAGTGCAGCTGGGTTTAAATTAGGTTTGGATATGTTCCTGGAGGAAAAGTCCATAATACATTATTAAAGAGGACTGGGAAAATCCGCTGTCTTCCCCTGAGATAAGCAGCATTGAATCTTTCTACCTTTTAGGAACCTGCTAGGTACTTGTGACGCAGACTGGCCACTGTTGAAAACAGGATACTGGGTTTGATGGACCTGTAGTCTGACCTAGCATGGTATTTCTTATGTTCTTATATTCTCCTTTCATCAGGCGTTAGATGGGGTATTTAGTATTTTCCACTACTGGCACCTCTGCACTAAAACCCCACACACTTCTCACTCAAAAGACTGCTGCAAACCTGGCAGCACCTGGAAACTCTGACACCAAAGATCTCTATAAATGACAATGGAGACAGGTCCAAAACCTTGCCAATACATTCTGGAGTCACTGGAAGCAAGTTAGTGATAATAAACCATTATTAAGCAGACCTGGGAAAAGCCATTGCTTATCTCTGGGGGTAAATAGCATGGTTGCTATCTAGCTTTTGGAATCCTGCCAGATACTTGTGACCTGGATTTTGTCACTGTTAGAAACAAGATACTGGACTTGCGGGACCTATGGTCTGATCCACTATGGCAATTCTTATGTTCTTATGACTGAACTATACACATGCATTGTAACTGAAGGTATTCTATTGGTTCACAGTTCTTCTCTCATGGATTCCTTACTGAGATGCAAGAGTCAAAGTCTATTATAACACCTGCTTAGAGACAGACAAATGTCAATCACTGACCAAGCAAGCAGACACGGTTTATTTACTGAAGGCTTAAGTTGGAGACTAGCTGTGAACCTTATGATCAGTTTATGTCAGATTGTAGTCCTTGAAAAGTTTTTGCAGCAAGTGAAATATCTCACAACACTCTGCTGTTTTTTTCATTTTCAGTTTGGCTCTTAAGAAAAACAAATTCCTTATTTAACAGGAGTCCTCCCTAGGAGGGGTAAGGGTGGCCCCGGAGGCCCTATGGAGGCACTGGTAAACGAGTGCCTGTTGTTTTAAACTGGGGAAAACACACAGAAGCTTGACAACACAGGTCACAAATACAGTCAAAGGGTCTTCTTCGAAATAGGGGAAGAAAAATTGAAGGCGTTACTGCAGCAAAAGTAAAAGACACAAGGCAAAGGAATGCAAAAAGGAAAGCCTGAGTTTAAGCATATACAATGCCTAGGGTGCCACATTTTGACTGTGGAGATACCTAGGCCAAAGAGGAGCCTGATCCCACTTACCCTAGTGCCACGTGCATATGCTTTTTTAAAGAAGCACCAATGTGGCACTACTATCTTCCTTTGCTTGTTTTTCAGCTACCTCTGATATCCCCAACCTCCCACTGTCTATGCTCTGCTGCCTCATCTTGCATATGTGGGCACCAAAATCTTAAATATGACCCTGCAAAAAATTAAATTTAAGTAAAACACCTTTACTCCTTATTCAAGCCAAGCTGGTCTGAGGGTGACTGTCGTCTGCAGGCTACAGCTGGGCATATTACAAACAGATGCAGCACCTTGATTATGCTAGGCCCTAACCTTGGGCTCAGGCAGCTTCTCCCTCTTCAATCTCCCTTGGTCTCTTGTGAAGGAAGATACTGAGTGCTGATTGCTCAGGCTCTTTATATTTCTCTTTAAAATGTGTAATATTAAGAAGAGTCTTCTTATCCCATGACTGATCATGAAACCTCCCCTCCCCCACCCCCGTTATATTATCTTAGACTGGAGCTTAACTAAGGGTCATGGACTCCAGAGTGTTCCTCCTTGCAAGTGACATCCTCTCCCTAAAAGGAGAGGTAATACTCCAGGTAATGAAATTGACAAAATATTAAAACAATTATTAATTTTAAATTACTTATAGGACATAGTAATTTAAACCAATTCATTGGGCAGAGTTTCATAATGAATGTGGCAAAATGGGGATCATCATTGCCAGTGCCATTTTTCAAAATGGTGGTGCAAGAACGGGAGCACGTGGGCAATGCTTCTACTTGTTTGTAAAGGTCCAGGTGGGTGGTTCAGGGCCACTGGGCCATCAGAATTATTTTCGGTTGGGCAGGTGGGGGGGGGGATCATGGCCACAAGGCCACCAGGGATTATTATTAGTTGGATGGGCGGGGGGGGGGGGGTTGCGGACCCCGGGGCAACCACGTTTATTTTTAGTTGGGTGGGGGTCAGGGTGGGGGATTTGGGGCCGCTGGGCCACCGGGGATTATTTTAACTTTGCCGGGTGGGGGTTCAGGGCCGCTGGGCCACCAGGGATTATATTTACTTGGGCGGATGGGGGGGTTCGGGTGGAGGGATCGGGGCTGATGGGACACCAGGGATATGCTTTCTGCTGTGGGCAGCAGCTCCCGGCATTATTTTGATGGCATTGGGGGCTTTACTCAATGCCTGGATCATCTTTGACATTTCTCCTCAGATGATCTAGGCATCAGGGAAAGCACCCAATACCATCAAAACACTCGGGGGCACGTGCTAGATGTTTAAGCTACCTCAAGACAAGGCATAGAGATGTTGGCGCTAAAGCTGGTTGCAAAATCCTCTACACGTTTCTCTGCATTGAGCGTAGGCAATATTTGCATGCCATTTTATTATGTGCAGCTCATTTGCCTCTTATTTAAATACATTTAAATACTTGTGGCATTGTGTGCTAGGTTTTCCTTTTCTGTTTAGGTGCGTGTCCGTCTCTTTTCTGCTTTTGGCGGTAGCAGTAAGAGTGCTTAAAAGTGGTGTTATCTGTGCTTAAAGGCCACACTAGTTTCTGCATCGGCCCTTAAGTCCAGTCACTCACTTCTTGATTTTCCTACCTCACAGCAGGAATCCTTCCCCAGCCTGACTTGTAAAGCTTTCTGTCTCCATGGGCCTCTTTCCCTCCTGCAGTCTGTTGGTTCTTAATTTCTCCCTGTGAGCCATGCCCTCCCAGCCCTGAACTCTGGGCTGCAGACTCTCTTAAAGGGGACTGTTGATAATCCCTTTGGAGGGGAACGAGTAACTTTCTATGCACCCCATCACCACCCTCCCCCTGAGCTCAACAATGCCCCATTGAGTGCCTGCTGCATCCAGGATCCCCACCCGAGAAAGGAAGTCTGCATTCAGGTGAGTACCACCAGCCCTATAGTAGACCTGAAACTGGTAGGGTTGGAGACTCAAAAACAACTGCATAATATGGCCGTTGGACTCTTTATATTGAGACAACCACAGGAGGGATTGGTGGTCCATTACCAGAATAAACTGATGGCCCAAAGGCAATATTTAAAGGTTTCAAGTGCCCACTTGATAGCCAGGGCTTCCTCAGTCACCACATAATGCTTCTCCCAAGGAAGCAACTTCCTGCTGATGAATGCTACGAGATGTTCTTCACCCCGACTTCCTGGGCCAGAATAGCTCCTAGGCCCACCTCTGAGCCATCAGTTTACACAATAAATGGCAAAGAGAAATCAGACTAGTCAGGATGGGTTCAGAGCAAACAGCCTTCTTGAGATGGCCAGGTCCAGGTCCAGTGACCACTGAATCCATTTGGTAGCTCTCTTCTGAAGGAGATTGGCTAATGGCTCTGCCACTTCTGTAAACTTAGGGATGAACTGGCAATAATAGCCAATCAAGCCAAGGAAAGCATGAACCTCTTTCTTCAATTTCGGGATAGGGACCTGGGCATTGGCATTCACCTTCCATAGTCAGGGTTGTATTTACCCATTCCCGATTAAATATCCCAGATACTGAACATCTCGACCTCACAGAAAACATTTCTTAGGGTTGGCCATCAACATGGCTTGTACTTGGGTTAGATGGGTGGTCCAGTATCTGCTGTAGATGATGATGTCGTCAAGGTAGGCAGCCGCATATTACTTGTGCAGTCTCAGTAGGTAGTTGACTAGGCATTGAAATGTGACAGGAGCCCCATGTAATCCAAAGGGCAATATTGTAAACTGAACCGACCTTGTGGTGTTGAAAAAGCAGTCTTTTCTTCGGCAATTAGAGTCAAGAGCACCTGCAAGTATCCCTTGGTCAAAGCCAAGGTTGATATAAAGTGTGTTCCACCGAGTCACTTGTTTAGCTCATCTACTCTGGGCATGGAATAAACCTCCACTTTAGAAGTTGCATTGACCATCCGGAAGTCAATGCAGCATCTGATGCTTCTGTCGAGTTCAGGAACTAAGACGATGGGATGACTAGTCACTCATAGACTCTTCAATAACTCCCATGTTAAGCATCTCTTCCAGCTCCTTGGTGACAGCTTGTAGCCGGGCCTCTGGAATCCAATAGGGTCGTTGCTGGATAACGACCCCTGGGTCTGTAATGATACATGACAAATGAGGTGAGTTCATTTCGGGTGGGTGGAGAACACCTTTAGGTTCCGGTGGATCAAACCTTCTAGTTCTCTTCTCTGGGCAGGATTGGGACTTGAGCTGGATCCGATGGGGCTGAAATTTCTCATCCAAAATTACCTCCCTGTACCACCATGGTCGTCAGTGAAGTTCACTTTTTCACTAGGCTAATATAGTAAATTTTGGCTTTTTTCCGTTTATCCGACCATGCGGTCTTGTAGTTAACAGGCCCCACTTTCTCTTCTACCTCATAGGGCCCCTGCCATTTACAGAGTAACTTGCTCTCAGATGAGGGTAGCGAAACTAAAACTCTGTCTTCTGGTTTAAAGGTGCGGTGCACAGCTGTTCAATTATAGCCCTTGGCCTACTCGGCTTGAGTTTTTTCCAAACTGAATTTGGCCACCTTTCGGCTTTTCTCAGCCAGTCTTGCATTTGCATAATGTACTCCACCAAATTACGCCCAGAATGGGGCTCTTCTTCCCAGGTTTCTCTTACCACATTTAATATGCTTCTTGGCCATCTTCTGAAGAGGAACTCAAAAGGTGAAAACCCCATGGAACTTTGAGGTACCTCTCAGGTAGCAAACATTAAGTAAGGTAGGAGAATGTCCCAATTCTTTCCATTGTCCTGCATGAACTTTTTTAACATCTGTTTCAGAGTTTTATTGAATCGCTTAACAAGGCCATCCAAATATGGGTGATACACTGATGTTCGCAGCATCTTGATTTTCAGCAAGGCTCACTCTTGCTTCATCACCTTGGATACAAAGGGTATTCCTTGATCTGTAAGGATCCCATTGGGTATTCCCACCCATGAAAATACTTCCCAGAAATCATTCATGATCATAGTAGTCTTCATATTCTTTAGAGCAATGACCTTCGGGTATCGGGTAACGTAGTCCAGTATGACTAAAATATACTTGTTGCCTTGGGTAGTTCACTCCAAGGATCCTACCTTGTCCATGGCACTCTTTCAAATGGGGTTTCAATGATGGGCATAGGCACTAGAGGGCAGGTCAGACTCTGGTGGGGTTATGAAGTTGGCAGATGGGGCATCACTGGCAATATAACTGCACCTGTTTATGGACCCTGGGCCAGAGAAATTTTAGCTAAAACATGCTCCAGTGTTTTCTCCACCCCCAGGTATCCCCCTAACAAATGGCTGTGGGCCAGCAATAACACTTGCTGATGATAGGGCCAGGGAATATCAGTTGTTCTACCTCTACCACCTCAACGGCACCCTCAGCCACTCTGTATTATAAATCTCCCTTTAGTACAAAATAAGGAAAGGTTTATGCAGGGGACACTCCATTACCTACTGGAACCCCATCCACCTTCAAAACCTGTTCTTGGGCATGTTTAAGGGACTCATCCTCTTGCTGGGCTCTCCTGAAGCTCCTTGGATCTTCCCCCAGTCTCCTGTCTGGGAAGGGGACAATTGTATTTGGGTCACTACCACTGAGCCCTGAGCTATACCCAGGGGTTTCTTTCCTAGGTTCTCCCTCCCTGGATCCCTCCCCCATAGCCACCCCCAGATTCTGTTGGTAGCATAGCTTTTTGTGGCGAGGCCAACTCCAGGACTTAGCAGCCTTTGGATTCTCAACATATAGATCTGGGTCTTCCAGCAGGAAAATCTCTAGGAAATCTTCCTGGTCCGACTTTAGTGGAGCTGCCAGTTAGCTGGGCTCATGTCATTCCAAAGTTTGGATAGTCTCGGCCGATCACCACTGGATTCGGGATCCAGGGCAGCACCACAGCCTTGATTGTGGCTTGCCCTGCAGGAGTCTTAAGTGAAGCCTGTTCCATTGGATACTGCCTCTGGTCTACATGCACACAGACCAGTGTTACTGTCTTTGCATAGTCAATTTGAAATTGGGTTATGGTTTCTTGGTGAATGAGGATCCGTTGACTCCCAGAATCTATCAAGGCCTGGAGGTGGGCCCCTTTGAGCTCCAGTGAAATCAGAAAGTTCTATGCCCCTGGGTGGGGAGTGTCCACAAATGTGCAGGTGTGAGGGGTGATTAGGCTGATATCCATGGGTTCCTCCATACCTAGGGACATTCCTGAACAAAGTGTCCCCAGGCTCCACACCTAAAACAGGTGAAGGGGTCATGACTGGTCCCATGCCCTCACTTAGGAAGTGATTTTGGGGCTCGAAACATGGGAGCCAATATCCACTCTGGCTTTCCCTTCCATCCTCCTTGGCTAATGGGTGACTTCTTCCTCTTCTCACTGTCTGCTTCAGTTACTGGCTGGGCTTCATGATACCCTTCTGCTATTTCCAGTGTACTCTCCAGTGTAAGCTTGGGGTGCTGGTGTACCCACTATTTCATTGGCGCAGTCAAGCCCTCTAAAAATTGCTCCAACAGCACAATCTTGGCTATCTCGGGCCTGGTCTTTCCCTCCGGTTGCAGCCACGTCCAGGCGAGATCCTTCAGTCGATAGAAGAACCTTCGAGGGCTCTCTTCTATCTGGAGTCGTCCATTTCTGAATTGCTTGTGGTAGGCTACGGGTGTACCGCCAGCCCGTTCCAACATAGTGGCCTTGAGAACTGCATATGTGGCTCGTCCATCTGGGTAGGCATCCTGGAAGGCAGCCTGACTGCTACCTGTTAGCAGAGTCCCCAAATACGTAGTCCATATCGCCTCCGGCCAGCCAGCTATGCAAGCAGTTCACTAAAAAATGATCAGATTCATCTTCAGTCATAATTTTAAGTAGCACTTGCACAGAGTGGAGTGGCAGCCTCTGTAGGGCCTGAACAAGAGTCTGTATCTGCTGCTGCTGTTGTTGCTGCCCATCCAGCAGCACATGTTCAATTTGCTGCTGCCCTTCTGCTAGAAACTGGAGAAGCAACTCCATTCTGGCTGTCACTGTCTCTTACAAACCAACCACAGCTCACTCTTCTGCAGCTGAGTTAACACTGCAACATTCCAACTCCACTAAAACATTAGTGGCCTCTAGTGGCCAAAACAAAACCCTGCCTGTCAGGCACTGACTAAACTTGTTTTCAAGTTCCCTAACTAGGGCAAGGCTATCCCTCTTAGCCCATACAATAAAAAAAATCCTGTCTTGCTGCAGAAAGCCACAGCCCTAGAGGTACATGTGGTTCTGTGCCCCTGGGTGGGGAGTGCCTCAGACATGTGGTTAGTCCTCAGACATGGTTAGAGGAAATCCTACCATATGTGGTAGGGTGTGGCATGCAGTGGCCAGGGGCTCTTAAAATACTAGGTATATAAACATTGAGAAACAACAAAACCCTACTTTCATTGTGCTTCATTTAGTTAGCATTCCTTCCTCAGCTTGTTGCTTTCACAAGCTGGTTTTATGGCGCCCTTCCCCGGGCCCACATGTTAAAGTTTAGAAGAAAAAAGTCTGATCACTCACTTCTTGAATTTCCTAGCTCGGTGCAGGATTCCTTCCTCAGCCTGGCTTGTAAGGAGCTTTCTGTCTCCACAGGCCTCTCTCCCTCCTGCAGCCTGCTGGGTTCTTAACTTCTTCCATTGAGTCATGTCCTCCCAGCCCTGAACTCCAGGTTGCAGACTCTCTTAAAGGGGGCTGTTGAGAATCTCTTTGGAGAGGGATGGGTAGCATTTTATATACCACATCACAGAGCCAAAAGATCATCTTTCAAAAAATGGAAAAAGGAACCAAATGAAGAAAATAGGAAACAACATAAACAATGGGGCTTTTTTTGAGGGGGTACGCAGTGGTACGTATTGTCAGCACCTTTTTCATTGCTTGCTAAAATTGACCCATGATCCTCATGTATTAAAGAGCCCTGCATATGAGTAGGGGTATCTTTTTTTGCTAGGAAGAATGCACTGATAAACACTGACAAGTTAAAAGTAAGACCTTGCTTGATAAGGAAAGCAAAAAGAATTTGAAAAGAAGGTTGCCATGGATACAAAATTCACAACAAAAACTTTTTCAGCTACATTTGAAGCAAGAAGCTGGAGAAAGAGTCATCTGGGACATTAGATGATCAAGGAGTATAAGGGGTACTCAGGGAGGATTAGACCATAACTAAAAGACTAAAAGTGGCATTTTAGAAAGGACATTGGAGAGGGGAATTTCCATGTCCATCATAGAGAATGTGGAGAATTAGGGCAGCATTTCACAAGAGGTTCTGCAAAATGCAGATCCACTTGCAAAATAGCTGCAGGATTGCATGGGTATGCTTCTCCATGTCTGGCAGGAGCAGCAATTTTAGGAAGGTGCACAGGAGAATCAGTTAACTTATGATTCAATTATACCTAATTTAGGTTTGATTTGGAACAAGGATCTTTCTTTTAGTCAACAGGTATCTGCTATGGTCCATTCTTTTCTTGTGGCATTGCATTTGCTGAGGAGGGTAAGGCCATTTTTGAGGCTGGAAGATCTGATGACATTAGTCCATGCTTCTGTGACCTCTTGGACTGATTGTGGTAATTGCCTGTATAGTGGCCTATGTCAACGAGAGCTGCAGATATTGCAGCTGGTTCACAAGGACCAGTGTTAATCTCTATGTACTGGTTACCTGTGGTTTCTTGGGTATAGTTTAAGATTCTTTGGTGTTTAGGGGGTTGCATATGGAAGGGCCAGAGTTAAGAGTTTGTTGGTCCTGTATGCTCTAGTTCAGTCCCTTAGGTCTTTTCAGCAGGCCCTCTTGCAAGTACCAAATTTATCTCCATTACAGCTGATACCTGAAACCTAAATAAGTTGCAGGCACGCTTCAAGCCAGAATTGTCTGAATGTGGTAGCTTTCTATAGCTTTTCTTTCCTTTCCTCACGAGCACTGTCCTCACTTTGCCTTCCAGAATCCACTGAAAAGATCCCTTGCGGTTAAGGTTACCAGATGTCCCTGATTTTTGATGATTGTCCCCAACTTTGAACTAGTGTCCCTGGCTCCATTGACTAAAACCACCTCCTGACTCCAATTTCAGTGTGGACAGAGGCACAGGACCTTTCTTCTTCCACAAGTCCTTCCAATGGAGTGCAAGTGGCCTATCAAGTCTTCTTGATTCTCCCCCTCTCTCCCTCCAAATCAGTAGCGGGAACGGTACTCAATAGCACGTCAGCTCCCTGTGCCATGCAGAACTGCATCCTCTGCAGATCTGGAGGACTCCTCCACCTTAGTCCCAAGACGCTATATTTTCTCAAAGTGTCCCAAATATGCCCTCCAAAAAAGGGTAACCTTACTTGTGGTGATTCAGCTTAAGTGACCTCAGACATCTCTCTTTGGTAGTCCTTAAGGCATGGCCAGGGGTTGCTCCAATCCTCCTCCTCCTGAGGTACTTGGCTCAAAAGCAGGTGTCAAATGCACCACACTGCAGTTCAGTGACTGTCGAGCCAAAGACCAGGATTCAAATTTGGGCTTGGTCTTTATACCCTTTGTAGGTTCCCTCTAATTTCCAGCTCCTCCTGTTTGCATCCACCATCAGGCCAGGATCCTCCCAGCATTACATCACTGGAAAGAACACTCCCTCCCATTCTAGAAACAGAATGGGGTTTGAAGTAGTCAGAAAGCAGTCTCTAGTAGAGCCACTACACCAGGATTTGGAGTGCTGGGTGGGTAACTTGGAAGCAGAGCCGAGGTGGGATGGCCATAGATGTAGATATGAATAGTGAAGCAAAAGGAGATTCACATGGAAGTTGCCAAAACACCAATGCAGCTCAGCTAAAGGCTGCTATTTTAACAAAGGCCTGGAGCTGTTCCATGCAGGGACAGAGTTATCAGCAGGAATTCAAAGAAACAGTGTAATCTTTTCCCATGTCATCTCCTCACTCTCCATTACACATACACATATACACACTAGGGGGCATGTTTACTAAACCGTCTTAACGTGCGCCCGGCGTTAATGTGCAGGATGCCATAAAAGGAGTGGGCGTTCCGGTCTAAATGTAGCAAGCGCGCGTTATCGCACAATAATGTGCGCTGAGCACATTATTGCCCAAGAAAGGGAGCAGCGCGCGTCAACGCGCGTTAATCTTAAGTAGGCGCGCTGACCTGGAAACATAGCAACAGAGGTGTAGTACAATAGTTAATACACTGAGTGATGGTACGGAGTCATGTTTGATTCCTGAGTGGGCCTGATGAATAGTAATACTTTTACCCAGTGCTGTCTGAGACATTTTCCAGTTTAATTTAAATCTGTGTGCCAGCAAACACACCCTCAAAGTGCCGTAACATAAGGTGCCGCATAAGGCGCCCTATAAGGCACTCCAGAGGGCATATTATAAAGTGCACTGTCCGCAAAGGCACCCTATAATGTTGCCTATAGGGCGCCTTATAAGGCGCTTTATAGGGTGCCCTATGAGGCACCGCGAGGTTACAGCACTCTTTTTGATGGCAGCACTGCGCATGTTAACGCATGGAAATCTTAAGTAGGCGCGCTGACATGCAAATAGGAACAGCAGTGTAGCACAATGGTCCATACACTGACAGATAGTACAGGGGTCATGAGTTTGAGTCCTGAGTGGGCCTGATGAATAATAATACTTTTACCCAGTGTTGTCTCAGGCATTTTCCAGTTTAATTTAAATCTGTGCTGCCAGCAAACACACCCTCAAAGTGCCATAACATAAGGTGCCGCATAAGGCGCCCTATAAGGCACTCCAGAGGGCATATTATAAAGTGCACTGTCTGCCAAGGCACCCTATAATGTTGCCTATAGGGCGCCTTATAAGGCGCCTTATAGAGCACTTTCGAGGGTGCCTTATGAGGCAGCTTCAGGCTGCAGCACTGAGGGTGTTTTTGCTGGCAGCACTAATTTAAATTAAAAATGAAAATACCTCAGACAGCCCTATCAAATAACCCCACTGTGGGATCAAACCCATAACCTCTGACGCCACAGGCAGTGATGTAACCAGTGGGCTACAGCTGTATGGCTTCAGCTAGGCCCCTGGCTGGCTACAGAAGGACTGCAGGTCACCACACAAACTGCTGTGGTTACCAGGACAGGGTTAACCCACCCGTACCCATGATGCACTGCACATGAATATCAGCAGTCTACAGATGATCACAGGATGGGGTATGCACCCCCACAGCACCTCGGCCAGGTAGGGGGTACTGACTGTGTGTGTTACTGGCACAGAGTAGCTAAAGACCGTCACATTGTGCGGGTACTGTGCTCACCCTGAGGGTGAGGTGGGGTGCCCAGCACCATGTCCACAGCACCAGACTTTGCTAAGGTAGGTTATGCTGCAGGTTGCCATCAGTGCCAGTGTGTGTGATAGGTAGTCCTTGCAGACACACCTAGGAATACACCTGTGCCCATTTTTATTTCCCAGTCACGTCTAGCCCTTGTGGGCTATGATGCACCCAGAATAGTGCATATCCTGTGTGGGTGCCATAGTCACATGATTTATGTGAGCAGGGGGTGGGGGGGCTGTTTGGACCCATAGGTGGATTATGTAGTACCACCCAAGCTGCCCTCTGGAGCTCAGGATCTCCTACCAACAGATCCACATTTATTTATTTATTTATTTTAATTCTCTTATATACCGCGCTATTCGGCATCAGTGCGGTTTACATTGAACAAACTGAAATTACATTGAACAGGGCATTATAACTTGGAGATAACTATTTTACAGGGAACATGGGCTATGGAGGGTTAAGTGGCTTGCCCAAGACCACAAGGAGCACCTGTGGGACTAGAAACCCCACTCCTTCCGGCCCAAGGTTGCTGTCCTCTAGTGGGATTTGAACCCCCGACCTTCCAGTCTGAAGTACTTTGCCCCAACCACATTCTACATCCCTGCAATGGTGGCGGTAGAGGGGACCATCAACCTCAGTCCGGCTGGGGTACAGACAACCTAGAGAGCAGTCCATGCAGTCCTGTACGCATCCATAAGGCAATAGCAGACAGACAGTAGGGCTGGAAATGCTCAGCTGCCCCCCACCACTATCTGACATTCTCCAGCAGCGAGCACAGTGAGTCTCCAGCCACTGCACCCTGCAAGGTGTTCCAGCCATACACATACTAACTGCAAACAGTCTGCTAGCTAGTCCATAGTGCATATTACTGGAGAAAACGTGTGCACCCAAAACTGAGACATGAGCACACCCACCAAGCAGATAGGACAGTGATTGGACCCCAGAAAAAGAACCCATATATATCACTTGAGAGAAATGCTATATAGCACTATGGGGGAACCTAGCCATGCCGTGGTCACTGCTCAGTCAGGGTGAGAGTGACCTCCCAGCAGGACATGCTGTGGCCACCCTGTCTGTGCAGGTGGTGGACGGCCTCTACAATGTCCCAGCCATTGCCCTATGCCCTATGCTGATGCATCCTGCCCAGGCCGCCCTGTCCGGGCTATACCCACAGTACCTTGCTCCTCATTATGCACATAGGCAAGCTAACACTGGACACAGTGCAAACAGTGTGGGCTGAATAAGGTGTTGGCAACCACCACACACTGGATGGAGAGACACACACTCCCACACCTATGCCAGCATTGTGCAAATATAGAGGCTTTTGGCAGCCCAGCCCACCTCACCAGTCCTGGGCACAGTGCAGGCATGGCTATGGTACGCAATACTGTTGGGGTCACTCCCTGGGGTGGTGAACACTGTCAGATACCAGACCTGAACCACACTCCACAGACATCAGAGAGGTTGGTATGATACAGCTCAATGAGCAGATTGTGCTTAACGTAGGAATTGCTATCTGCCAGTAATCATAGCAACCTTTTGATATATGTGTACCGTATCCCCGGGTTTAGGGTGGCATTGCTAAGGTATGCAAGTGCTAGTATTGGGATATGCACGCAGGGCCCGACATCCTGCCTCTCCTTGAGGCTTTGGATAATGGAGCCTGTGGGTGCGGGTGTTTCTGCTCCTGTTGGCCGCTGCTCTAGGGCAGAAGTTCCCAACTCCAGTCCTGGTGGGCCAAACACTGTTCAGGTTTTCATGCTGTCCCTAATGAATATGCATGAGATACATCTGCATACCATGGGGGCGGCGCATGGAAATGCAGCACAGGCATCTTTATTCGAGACAGCATAAAACCTGAATGATTTGTGGTCCTCCAGGACTGCATTTGGGGTTTTCTGCTCTAGGTAATGCGCATGTTTAAGGTGTCTGTGCTCTGTAGGGTAAAATATAGGTATTTGACGCATGTTTTTGTTCTCTGCAATAAAGGTTCGTCTTTACTACCATGGTTTAGTAGTGGGAAAAATGTGGGGACTGGGTTGGCAGGAGCCACAACTGGGACTCGAACCTGTGACCTGCTGCTCCTGAACACACTATCTGTGTGTACTGCACCACACAGACAGTGCATTCCCTGGAGATGCCATGACTATTTGTCAGACAGAGCCTGTCTGTTGCAGTGCACGGCACCCACCTGAACAGGGCTAGGCCACGGTCTGCTGTGGGCAGCAGCCACTGCCCCCTCCACCACCAGTACCCCTCCGTCCCAATGCTGACATGCCCTTCTGCTGGTGGTGCTGGTGGTGTGCAGTCTCAGGCCATCCAGTGTGTGGGTAGGCGGCTGCCTATGGTGCGGGTTCTGGGGTAGGGGTGCCTGCATAGATGTCCACCCTTCCCCCCAGCACCGCCTGCCAATGTTCTGTGCCCTTGGGGGTACCTGCTGGGTACTATCCCCTGTGACACTGTGGGATGCACACTCGTGCCCATGTTGGGCCCACATCAGTTGCTGTCTGGCTACACTACTGTTTCAGCATTCCTATGGGCCACCTAGGCATCACCTTAGTCCACACTGTGGCCTAGCTGCACCACAGCATGTGCCGCCTGCAGCCCTCTGTGTCGCCTTTTCCAGCATCTGTCCAGCATCTGTCCAGTTGCCCATTCCGACATGCCCACCCTGCTGTTGCAGAAGATGTGCACGTCATAGGAAACCTGGCCAATGGAGTCAGAAACCCTGCTCAGCACAATTTCACTGTGGGCTCATTCACCTTGTATGGGGACGGAGCATAGACCCTTCCAAAATTCATATATTTTTTTGGAGCTTTCTTGGGAGTGTTTTTTGATGCTTCCCATTGATATCACTATTGCCCAGCTTGGTTATGTTTTTTTTACATTTTCTTCTGTTCATTTTCACTGTTTATTTGCCCTTTTGTTCCGTGCACATGTATCACACTTATCACTTTTTGTAGGTTTCCCTGGTTTTGCTGTACATTGCTGACGGAAATGGTTTCTTTTCCCTTTAAATCGGCTCTAACGCCAGGGTTTCACTGGCGTTAGTTTTGAGCCTCGGATTTCACAGCGTTAGCCTCTCCCCTCCCACTCTCCGCCCATTGAACCTCTCTCTCCGCCCCTGGGGAGCCTTCCTGCACCCCTCGGGAGCCTTTCTCCGCCTTCAGCGTTCGTATGCGCCGCTGCGCGCGTTATCGCACGCTAAGGTACCTTATCGCCCAGTAAGGCGCCTTCATCGGGGATAAGGTACCTTATCGCGCGATAACGTGGCAGAGCGCACATTAAGATAGTTTAGTAAACATGCCCCTAGGTCTTTTGGTAATGTACCTAATTGAACTAGAAAGGGCAACTAATCACTATTTCTGATTTCATGTAGAGTTAACAAAGAGACCAGGATGGCCTAATGAGCTTGAAAATTAAATCGACTTGTGTTTCCTCTTCCCCCTCCCAGCTATTATCGGTACTATATAGTGGTCTTGGTGGTTTACAGCTCATGTCCTAGTACTCTTCTGCCCTGTTCCTCTCTTCCTCTGTTCTATTGTTTAGATGCTTTTTTGTCTCCTGTTTTTAATTCTATTTGCACTATTAATACTATTTTTGTAAAGCGCTTTGCTGCATTTGGCTAAAGGCGATATATCAAATAATAAACAAATCATAGACCATAAGGTTGACAATTGAATAATATTTAGTGTTGCTCTTTTAAAGGAAATATCAAAATGACTAAATTAGGCAGCCCTCATACCCAGCCAGATGTAAGTGCTACTGTTTATTTTTATAGAGCATCAATTGTGTATGTCGGGCTAACGTAGAAACCAAAGGTTTAAGTCTCTAAAATTCAGACGTGTGCAAAATTTCCTTCCTTCCCATCTCACTAAGCTGATTCAAATATCTGTTTGCCAGACTGTCTCTGGATTTTGACTACATGTGTTCAGGAATTTTGCAGAATTTGGACCAGAAAGTTCATCAGCTGCTGACCTCAACCCATCTGTTTATCTATTTGACTGAAGGAATAGGATAAGCCTGATATACCCACGATGGCAGACCAGAAGCACACATTGACCTGGCATTTACTTCATCACATTGCAGGCTCCAGCATCTCAGGTGCTTTGCAGTCTATTCCAAAGTAGACTGTTCATTGCTGCGCTCAGTTCAACGGTAATACAACTGGGCTGAGTAGGCTGGTCAGTGGAAAGCCAGACCAAGTGGCAGCACAGATCCAAGTCAGGATCCAGCCACAGCCACAACTGCTGAAAGGCCAGATCAGGGGTTGACTGTTCGAGGGACTGAGGGGTATGTTTACTAATCAGTGGTAGTGGCTCCAATATCACACGGAAGCCGCTACCGCTGATTAGTAAACATACCCCTAAGTCTCTGCACTGGGATGGGAGGGCCTGGGTCGTGCATGCAGCCGAGGTAACGATGATGCTGACAATCCATTTTGGGGGCCCGGGATGCTCTGGCTGGGGAGGCTGATCAGGGATCTTTTGTCTGCTGCAGCTTGAATGTGCAGGTGCCAGTGTGAAAAAATACCGACGGCTGCAAACAAAAATGTGTGTGTACTGCAGGCATCCAGCAGGGTGCAGGGAATTTTGGGAAGGTGGTGAAAAAGGTGCCAATACAGTGTATTGGTGGGTACTGCTTGATAAAAAGCCCTGGGAGCAAGCATAGACATGCATATGTGCATAGTTTATGCACAAGTGCAATTTGTGATTCTGCCTGCGCTGTACCCAAACCATGTCCCACGAACATGCCTACACCTGGGTCACATAAAAGTATGTGCTTCTTGTCATCACCTGTACTTTTATGGGGGGGGGGAGGGATAATTTTATTGGCGGCCTTTCATGTACGTTTACAGGTATTTACACACATGAAAGCCTTATAAAACTACCCTCTTAAGCTCCTATTTCTGACAGGTTCCAAAACAAAAGTAATTAACATTATTGATGCAGATTCTACTTCATCCTGTGATTGTTCCATTATCTTGTTGAGAATGATTTAACCTTTGAACAGCCACAAGGTCTTGATGAACCCCTGTCCTCTCTTTACCTCTAGAACATACGTAAAAGAAACTGGGCTCTCACGACTAGTGGTAAAGCCCAAACAGAAAGTTTCAATTTCTCTGTTAAATTTCTATTAAAAGAATAGATTAATCAAATCAATCACTACAGAGACTTGAATTAGTTTTAAGCAGAGTATCCTGAACCTGATGCATAACTTTAATGTTATTAATGTGCATTAACTCACATTATCTGATGAATGCACATTAGTAAATGAAGTCCTCTGGGGCTAGACAGTTTATTCAATACATATTGTAGTCTATCTTTAGAATCCATTCATTCATAACACACAGATCTGTTAGTTCAGTCTGTTTGGAACAATTTCTGTAGGCCATTTCTTAGAATTCAATCAAGTCATGGCATATGAAAGTATTTCTCAAGGAATACTCTCTAACTAGTCTACTGTAGTTTTTAGGATATCCACAATGAATATGCATGAGAGAGAGTTGTATGCAATGCAGGATGTCATAACTCACTGTGCAAACCATTGCACTCTCACAAAGCAGCAGCTCTAGAGGGGAGGGCCAGCCTGTGACATCATCGGCAGTGAAGCCCAGCTTCTTTGTTTCCCTTCTGCCTATCTCCCCCAATTCCTCTCCCTTCCCAAGGAAGGAAGAACAGATAGGGTGGTAATCCACAGGCACTGGCCTGAAGAGGTGGCCACTGCCATGCTGGAAGAACAGCCAGAACGTATGACATCAAAAGTAAACTTGGGGTCTTTGAGCTTATGTGTGTGATTACGATCTTGCCATGTACAACTCCTTGGAAACAGGAAGCCTGTGTCAGAGAGGCTGGGATGTAGCAGAGTCTTGAACACATACATGGGTTGGAAGGTGCAGTGCCAACTTTCACTTGGATTGCTGCCAGGGGCGGCACTATAATGAGGCCAAGTGAGGCGGTAGCCTCAGGCGGCAACTTTTTGGGGGTGGCAAAATTGCCCCCAAAAGACCGCCTCACTCAGCCTTCAAACTACAACTAATAAAACAAACCTCCAGCATAATAAGCAGCTGCCACTGCTGTTCCAGTGGCAGCAGTGGCAGAATGAGGAGCCCCGTGCCCCCCCCCCCGGAGAGCCTGCCTGTTTCCCCTCCGCGGCAGCTCAGGGGGTTAGGACTGGTAATGAGCTATCGGGGAGGGGGGGATTAGAACTGGAAATGGGCTGATGGGGGGTTAGAACTGGAAATGGGCTGATGAGGGGGGGGGGGTTAGGACTGGAAATGGACTGATGGGGGTTTAGAACTGGAAATGAGCTGATGAGGGGGGTTTAGGACTGGAAATTGACTGATGGGGGGGTTAGGACTGGATATGGACTGATGGGGGTTTAGAACTGGAAATGGGCTGATTGGGAGGGGGGCTAGGACTGGTAATGGGCTTCGGGGGGGGGATTAGAACTGGAAATGGGCTGATGTGGGGTTATGAGTGGAAATGGGCTGATTGGAAGGGGGGCAAGGACTGGTAATGGGCTATCGGGGGAGGGCTAGGACTGGAAATGGGCTGATGGGGGGTTAGAACTGGAAATGGGCTGATGGGGGGGGGTTAGGACTGGTAAAGGGCTATGGGGGGACGGACGGACAGGAAATGGGCTGATTGGGGTGCTAGGACTGAAAATGGACTTATTGGAGGGTTACAACTGGTAATGGGCAGATGGGGGGCTAGCACTGGAAAAGAGTTTGGACTGGTAATAGGCTAAATTGGGGGCTAGGACTGGAGTGGGCTGATAAAGGGGATAGGACTGGAAATGGGCTGGGACAGGAAATGGGCTAATGGGGGGAGGGGAGGAGAGTGCTGCTGGCCCTGGAAGAAAACTAGGGGCTAGGGCTACAAATGGGCTTATGCGGGGGTGGGGGGATGGTAGAATAGGACTGGAAGGGAGCGGATACTGAGAGGGTCTGCCAGGGGAAAGAGGGGGCAGGAAGGGAGCTGACACGGGGAAAAGAGGAGGCTGGAAAGGAGCTGACACCTGGAATGTACTGAAGGGGGACTGGAAGGGAGCTGACACTTGGGGATGGGAGTGGTAGGCAGCTGGGTAATGGGGAGGAGGCTGGAAGGGAGCTGACATGTGAATGGCACTGGAAGGGAGATGGACAGAGGGTAGGGCCACTGGAAGGGAGCTGACTGGGTTGTGGCACTGAGATTGGACATGAGCTGATACCTGGGAAGGTATTTGGACTAGAAGGGGCTGGACAGTGGGGGAGGAGGGGGACTGGAAGGGAATGGACACCAGTGGCAGTCATGGGAATGCAAGGCAGTTGACATTGGAAGGTATTGGGAGGGGAGGACTGGAAAGGGGGCTGATACTGTGGAGGGTTCCTGGAACTGGAAATGGGCTGATGGAAGGAAGTGAAGAAAATAAAAGAAGAGACAAGAAATGGCAGATAGACCATAGACCATAGACTACAGAAAGAGACCTAAGAGAAGACAGGAAAGAAGGAGCGTCAGATCAGGACCAGCATGATCAGAGAATAAAATGGTCAGACAACAAAGGTAGAAAAAATAATTTTATTTAATTTTAGTGATTGCACTTTGTGCTATTTTTATATTTTACACAGTATTGGGGAACTGCATCTCTTATTTATCTGATGTTGCACTGCATATGGACTCTGGCTTCTTGGGGCTTCAGTTTAAATTTTGTCTACATATTTTTATTTTTACTTTAGATTGTGGTTACTTATTCTGTACTTGGTGAGGGTCGATGTTGTGCGTGTGTGACTGAGGTCAGGTGTCCTGTTAACATGGAGTTTGTATATAAAGATCTATACTATACTGTAGTAATTTGACTTGTTCAGCTTTTCAAATAGGTGTATGGATGTTCCAGGGCCCACTGTTGTATTTACATTGGCGCTTTTTTTGGATGGGCTCCTTATGTGAGTTTTGGAAGTTTGTACTGATATGGTATGGTAGGTTTGCTTTTTGTTGTAGGGTTTTTTATTAGTTCACAATATGCCTTGTACTGGAGAATAGTGGTTGTTGTTGTTAGTGAGATAATCAGAATCAGATTTTTTTTTTTAAATATTGAGTTCTGTGGGTGAATGTCCTGGTTCTGCTCTGCACCTACAGTGGATGCAAAATATATGTTGAAAAAGAAAAAGCGAGAACCATAACGCAGTTTATAACAAAATAAAAATGAGTTCTAATTTAGTTTTATAAACTGTGTTGTTGGTTCTTGCTGTCTTTTAGTTCCTTGGTGTGCAAGCAGGACCATACCTAGACCTGTGCAAGCAGAGCAGCCGCACAGGGTGCAAGCAGTGCAGCCGCACAGGGTGCAAAGGCTTAGGGGGTGCATTTCGGCTGTCTACTGTTGCCCTGCTGCCGCTGGCAGGACAATAGCAGGCAGCCAAAATTCGCCCCAAGCCTTTTCACAGCACTTTAAGCAGGTCTGGTCCCTCCATCCTCCGATGTGATGTCAGAGCAGGGAGGGACAGATCTGCTTAAAGTGCTGGTGCCTTTCAGATCGGGCGCATGCCCCCTCCTCCTCCCCATACCTCTGTCCAGCGCTGCCTGCTCTTTCCCTGCTGCTGGCACCGCCGTGAAAAAACAGAGGGTGGCAGCAACAGGGAAAGAGCAGGCAGCGCTGGACGGAGGTATGGGGGGAGAGGTGGGGCATACACCCGAGCTGCAAGTCGCATAGGGCACGATTGCAGCTCGATACGGCCCTGTGTGCAAACATCTTGCATTTTCTCCATATAATCTAATTGACTTTTTGGTTTGGTTCAGTCTCTGATTGAATTTCTGAAAAAGCCCCGCCCTCATCTAAGGTGTGTGTGTGTGTGTGTGTGTGTGTGTGGGGGGGGGGGGGGTGGGCACCATCTCATTCTTCGCCTCAGGCAGCAGATTGCCTTGAGCCGCCCCTGATTGCTGCTGTTGCAGGCCTGGAGTCAGGATATGTGACAATGGCAGCAGCAGATTAGTAGAAAAGGATAGATGCTGAATTGTGGATAGGGAGAGAGAAAGCAGATATGCTGCAGCTAGACTGAGGGAAAGAGAGAAAGGGGGGGATGCTGGATGGGTGGAACAGAGAATTGCGAAATGCTGGGCATAAGCTGACTATCTTTTCTAAATTCAAATACAGGACACCTCAATAAAGCCAGGGGGGGGGGGGGGGTTTCAAAGTTAAGGAAAATAAAAAAATATGTTTAGAATTACAATTTTAATTTCAATCCAAAATTTTAATCAGTAGGCTAGATTTATAACTTTACTTACAAATGTGCCAATCAGGCCTACTTGTACTTCTCTATAGGGTGATTTTCTTCAAAATAGCAACATTTCCACAAAGTTAAAACATTCTGGGAAATTCAGTTCAAAATTGCACGTTACAGTCATTAGACATTTGAGAGTCTCTACATGCAGTTAGGTTTTTCCTGTAGACCACACTTTGTTCATGATTGAAAAGCACTTTTCAGTTGGAGCATTGCAACCTGGCAAACAAAAAATATTCAACCAGTTTGCATACATTTTTATATGGTACCTCATTACTTTTGAGGTGTCCAAACACTACGTTACATTTTTCGTCAACCGTGGTGTCTGCTTTTTTCCATTCTTGAACTTTTTCTTCAGAAACAAATGACTTAAGAGAACTCATCAAACAGTTCAGTATCATTTATTACTGACTCCAAGCCAAGTCTTGTAGACAAAACACATTCTAAACATGACTCTAGCTTACACCACTCTGGTTGTTTTTGAAGGAGAGTTCACTGTTGTTTCCCAATCTCCTGGAAGTGAGTGGTCCACTGATCCAAGTAATCAATGCAAGTGGTGTAGAAAGATGACACAGATTGCTTGAAACCTGCTTCATCAAAGCTGCCCTCTTCTTCAAGATCTTTTATCTTCTTTCTGATTGTCAGAGGCAAAATCTGTTCATTCTTCCTAGTATCTAAAGTCACTGATTACTTCAGCCACCTTTATCATTGAGATTTTTTGAGACTCAATTTTTAAAGTCCCATTTTGGAAAAACACTGCCTGACTGTGCAGAAAGTACAGCCAAACCTCTGCTGATTCATTTTCCAAAACCTTTTTAATGATAACTTGGCATTTTTCCTGGCTCAGAAAATTTCACTGGTTGGAATAATTTCATTAACCTCTCTATAGCTGGTAGTAAAGCCAACCACCTAGTGTTACTGTATCCGAGGAGCTTTTGATACTCAATCTCAACAAAGTCATATCTTTTTAAGTTCTTCAATTCTCACTGTATAAATGTGAAAATGTCTAAATATCTTGTCAACAATAACTTCAATGTCAAATGGCAGGCACTTCAGCAGCAGTGCCGATACAGTTGTGAGCAATGTGAGTTGCACAGTTTGCATCAATTAAATTACTTCCTAAATCTTTTTTGCAGCTTGTAAAAAATATTGTTACTACCCCTCCTAGTGGCTCCTCCAAAAATGCAATTGACATTGTCAGCTCACAACACCAAAACTTTGGATCTTTGCCCATTGGACTCAACTGTATGAATGTCTAAAGGTTCGCCTTTAACTTCATGGACATCAAGAACTTTAACCTGAACCCCTTTACATAAGAACATAAGATATGCCATACTGGGTCAGACCAAGGTCCATCGAGCCCAGTATCCTGTTTCCAACAGTGGCCAATCTAGGTCGTATGTACCTAGCAGTTTCCCCAAAAGACACAGGTTCCGCAATGCTTGTACTGGGTCAAGCATTGATATCCTAGGTCCCTTTTTAATAATGGTTTATGGACCTTTCCTCCAGGAATTTGTCCAAACCTTTTTTAAACCCAGCTACACTAACAGCCTTTACTACATCCTCAGGTAACAAATTCCAGAGTTTGATTACACGTTGAGTGAAAAAATATTTTCTTTTATTAGTCTTAAATAGTTTACCCTGTAGCTTCATTGCATGTCCCCTAGTCTTTCTATATTCTGATAAGGTAAACAATCGATCTATGTTTACCCATTCCACTCCGTTCATTAATTTATAGATTTCTATCAAATCTCCCCTCAGCCGTCTCTTTTCCAGGTTAAAGAGCCCTAACCTTTTTAGCCTTTCTTCATAGGAGTATCCTTCCATCCCCTTTACCATTCTGGTGGCTCTTCTCTGAACCTTTTCTAAAATCGCTATATCCTTTTTAAGATACGGTGACCAGAATTGCACATAATATTCAAGGTGCGGTCTCACCATGGAACGATATAGAGGCATTATAATATCTTTTGTTTTATTTTCCATTCCTTTCCTTATGATACCTAGCATTCTATTTGCTCTCTTGGATGCCGCTGCACACTGGGCCGAGGGTTTTAACATGTTATCCACAATGACGCCTAAATCTTTTTTCTGGGTGGTGGTTCCTAATGTGGAACCTTGCATTGTGTAACCATAGTTTGGGTTGTTCTTCCCTAGGTGCATAACTTTGCACTTGTCCACATTAAATTTCATCTGCCATTTTGATGCCCAGTCTTCCTCTTGCAATTTTCCACACTCCTCTTGGGTTTTAACAACTCTAAATAGTTTTGTGTCATCTGCAAATTTGATAACCTCACTTGTTGTTCCACTTTCCACAGCAGCGGACCCAGCATAGATCCCTGGGGTACACCACTATTCACCTTTCTCCATTGGGAAAATTAGCCATTTAGCCCAACCCTCTGCTTTCTAACTTTTAACCAGTTCTTGATCCACAGTAGTACACTGCCTTCTATCCCATGACTCTTTAGTTTTGCCAAAAGTCTCTGATGAGGGACTTTGTCAAAGGCTTTCTGAAAGTCCAAATACACTATATCAACCGACTCACCTTTGTCCACCTGTTTATTCACACTTTCAAAAAAACATAACAGATTAGTAAGACAAGATCTTCCTTGTCTAAAGCCATGTTGGCTGTCTCCCATTAGGCCATGACTATCTACAGTACTTTACTGAAATAGAGCACACTTTAATGCTTTCATGGTATGAGCAATCACAAAAAACTGTTAAAAAAACTTGTCTCAGAAAGATCTCTCTTAAGGGAATCAATAGAGTCAGGTTTGAAAACATTACAGACGATTGCTTCTGTTTTGGTTCGTGCCCAAGAGTATTTTTCATCAAAACATTTTTTTTAAAAACTTTGAAGTACAGTCTAACAATTGAAAAGAATGGTTGTGGAGAACACAGCGATAAGCCCATGTACCCTCAATTGTAGCCAGAGATTGACTTTTCTCATCAAAAGTATGACTTTTAAAAAAAGAAGTCACAATTTTCTTTTTGGCATTTTAAAATGAAAATAAAGTCTAAATATGAAATAGAAACACACACCCTAGGCTAAGAGCCTACACAGATGACAGAATCAACAAAATCAGCTGACCACTGACCATGATACTGATACTAATGGTGGCCCCTGGATCATAGGCACCAGCTCTGTGGGTGCTGGAGCACCCCTAATATTTTCTCCCATAGGTCTGTATATTTGTAGCAAAAAACAAAAACAACCCCCCCACCATACTCCAGAGCTGCAGGACAAGGGAGAAAGGAAGGTTTCTTTATCCTAAATACTGTTCCCATCTCCCTCTGCTCCCTATTGGCTGGCTGTGTCTGCTGCAGCCTATTGGCTGGCTTTGTCTGACTAATGGTTTACTGGGCTGTGGGAAGGAAGCAGAGCCAGATTTGTCAGATGTGCTGAGGACTCAGGAGTTTAGGATTGCCAACCCTCTAAGTTATTTTAGGATTCTACAACTTTGTAAAGTAGCAGTCTTAGTCAGAATTATGTCTAAATTGTCTGGATATTTTTTAGAGTTTAGCTCTACAGCTCACCAGTGCTCCCCCCTCACTGTGCAAAACAAGTGGTAGGTTCCAGCCAATTTAAAGGCTGCACTAGTCACAGGAAGGGTGGGCTGATTTTCTGCACAGGGCCTGGGAGAAACTCAGTGGAATAGTGGATTTCTTGGTAGGGGTGAGTGAGGTTTCTAAGAAAGGGTAGAAATGAAAGAGGAATGGGTAAAGTGTGAGGAGGCTATTCCAGGCTAAGAAAAAGAATTGGTAGCAAAAGCAAGAACTGGGGAAATTGAAGTAGAGGAGTACAGAAGCAGCACAGTACCAGTAGACCGTCAGAGACAGAATCTGTCTGTCTGAAAAGTGCTTGTGTGCATGCATATACCTGATATGTGGGATTGGGGGTGGGGGGAGTGGATGAGTGCATGTGCATTTGGGTGTGACTGAAGTACAACAGAGTGCATGCATGTGTATATGTTTCTGTGCCTCTGATGGAAATAGTCTCATATAAATAGAGTTTCTCTTTAGGACACACGTTTAAAAATAGGGAACATTTAGGCATTCTGACCAAAGTAATATGATTACAGGGACAAATTCTTTAAATACCGGACTGTCCCGTATAATACGGAACGGTTGGTCACTAGCTGGGCAGGGAAGATAAAAATTGAAATGCTGGGCGTGCTGGAACCATGTGGAGTTATCACAGAAATGAATAAGATGAGGATGGAAATAGAGCTGTTTTTTGAAAGAGGATAATTGCAGGCTTGGTGTGAATGAGACAGAAGAAAGGGATTGGGGGCAATTACCCAGAGGGAAGGAACTGGGGCTGATGATGAGATGAGACGGAAAGTAGATGAGGACTGGGAAGGGAGTGAGACAGTGAGTACAGATAGTAGAAATGTGGTGATGCAGAGTGCATGAAAACCAGAAAGGAATAAGAGGCTGAAGAAAGAGTGAGACGTGGAATAAGAGGACAAGGCAGAAGAATTGGACTGGGAAGAAGGTGGAGGAGGTGGAAGGTTAAAAGAGGGAGACTGAAGGATGAAATGTAAAAAATAGAGGAAGGAGCTGAAAGGAAAAGATCTCTGTCAAAAGACATATGAAGGGAAGGAATGGAAGAAGACAGGAGAAAAGATGAGGAATGGCAAATGGACAGCAGACCCTAGAAAAAGAGTTAGGAGAAGACAAATAGAGGAAAGCAGAAAAAGAATGGGGATGAACACGATTAGAAAAATAAAATGCCAGGCAACAAAGGTAGAAAAAAGTATTTTATTTTCAATCTATTAAATGAAATATATCGCCTTTGGGAAGTTAACATCCCTAATGTCTTTGTATAGTTCTCAGTATAAGACAAAATGCATTTCTGCTTCCTTTTATTGAGACCAATTCCAATCTGAGCATGTCTGGGCCATCTGGACATCCAAAAAATGGATGGCCCGAAAGTGCACTCGATTCTGCACCCACAGGAGCTAGACATCCCCACAGGTGCAGAATTGGGCACTTAGATAGGCTGGACATACCTTGATTCTGCAGTGCTGAATGTACATCTACTTCCCTAGCTAGCCCTCCCTTTGCTTTTGCTGGAGCCTCGTTATGGTTGTGTCTCATTGTCATGGCACCAGTACTCCATGCAGGAGCGTTGAAAGGCCCGACAACCGTGAGACGCCAGGGCCAGGATTGGGTGGCAGGCTCCTACCTGACACTGCACCATGGTTTGGGGGGGGTGGGGGCCCTGGAACAAGTGGAGGTGGAAGAAGTCGGAGTCCATCTTTGCCTCGCTGGACGTACAGGGCTGTGACCTGAATCAGCCCTGTACATCCAGGTTGTGTAGTCCACCTTCGCTCTGCCCACACTCCTCCTCCAGCACTCCCCTTCCTGTCCCCATCCACAAAGCTGCTGTAAATGTGGGGAGCTCTATTGTCAGAATACAGTCCCTGAAAACAACGAGGGTTGCACGTCCAAACCGGATGTACATCCCCGCTGTTCACAGGTCAGAACGACCCCATTGTGTGCTGCAAAGGATGTGGAGTATGACTTCCTGGGGTTTCCAGTTCAATTTATGGCTGTGTATTTCTATTTCTAACTTATGGTTCCTTTCTCTACTTTTGATGAGGGCTTATCTGTCTTTAGCTCATGTGACTGAAGTATGGTATTCTGCTTGTATGTTTCTGCGTAGAGATCTGTAGCAGTCATGCTTGTTCTCAGGGCTAGTGCAAGGACATTCACGTGCCTCAGGCAATCCTCATTCTTCCGTCCCTTGTCCTTGCCGTTACTGCTGCTGCTGCCACATCTCTCAGGACCAGAAGCAATGGAAGTAAGCCTCTGAACCACTGCGTGCTGCGCTCTGAAAGTACAGCCAGTCTGCCCTGATGCAAACAGGAAATCCGCCTCAGAGGGGGACTTGCTGCACTTTCAGAGAATTATATGAGTAACCCGAATGAGATCCACAATTGACTCAAACCCGATCCCATAGATCAAAAACAATTTTTAAACTCATATATTCAGTCTGCTCCCCAGTTAACCAGTTCATCAAAATAATCCAAAGGAAGCAAACCCAGAGGAAAATAATTTTTTAAATGAACTTCAGAGTCTCTGGTTATGAGATGTATGCAAGCCTCTAAATTAAGAGACCCACCATCTTTTTTAAAGCCTCATAGATGCCCATAATTCTCAGTCATTGATTCATGAGTTTGATATAATATATTCAAAAGCTAATAGTATCAACATTCATTTTAAAGCTGCTTCATAATTTTCATAATTTTCATGGTTTTCATAATTCATTTATATTGCAACTTATCTGTAGCCCAAAATTTCAGCTTCAAATATAGCTTCCCTTAAACTTCCCAACACGAATTCATGTTTTGAAGCTTCTTCATTCTGCATCAGAGGAAACAAGTTATTCAGGCAGCACAGTTCTCTGGAGCAGAAAAACAATTTATAAGGAGACATGGTGTCCAATACATTAATTTCCCACAATGTACTCCAGTCACTCAAAGCAATGAAGCCCATTCCAACTCATTATTGAATCCACGAGGAACAATTGTATCTGATAAATCCATCATTGTTCTTTAGCATTATGCATCTGCTGTCTATCACCATTCCTCCAGCTCATTGGAACAATGTCAATGATTCTCCAATGAAAATCAGTATCTGTATATTGCTGCTGCTGAAAATGGGCTACTATAGGTGCTGTCAACACCACTTTAGAGAGTCTACTAATATGCTCAGATAGTTGAAATTTCATGAAGCGTTTAGTTCTACCCACATACATTTGGCCTGTCGCCTCACTGTAGCAGGCCAAATATTAAAGACAAGAATCAATTCACACAGGCATAATATCACACACAGCACAGACAGGGCCATACGAGTGGTGCGGCCGCTCAGGGCGCAAGCATAGAAGGGGGTGCTGATATCATCACTGGGCTTCTAGGAAGCTCAAAGAGAGTGAGTTACTGAATATTTCTGGGTGGAAGGGGGAGCATCAGATTCTTTAGTCATACAGAGAGCATTTCTAGTTTGGTATGGTCCTGAACACAGAGCAGACCGAGGTATCCCTTCTGCCATCTCGGTGGTTGTAGAGCACTTCTCAGGACCAGAACACAGCATCAGTAATTTTAAAGTGAGAATGCTAAGAGGAAGATTCAAATCAGTCCAAGAATATAAAACTTTTGAAGTTGATAATAAGATACTTTCAATCAAACCAGAGAAGACATAATAAATAGATGAGCTTTCTAACACAAGATAAACTATAGGGGAGGGGGGTGATACTCAGCTGTGGTGGCTAGCTGATCTAACACAGCTAACCACTGCCACTGAACCAGATATTCAATGTCAAGGCTGTATCCGGGCTCCAGCATTGAATATCTGGGTTGGCCAGATTGGTGGCAAGCTATCAAGGCAGCGGCGATATTCAGCCACTGCGCGGTTAGCTTCTGCAGAAAATGTTTGGCCAGCCTTTACTGCACCTGATTTTCACCTCATGTTGGTAACCAGGCAGACGCTCAATATCACTGTTACCTGGCTGTTGATGGGTGCCACCCCAGAATGCCCACAGCATTCTCCGATGCTAACTGGTTAGCATCGGGACGTTCAGCAGTGGCACCCACAGATATTCAGCAACATTGTGTTAGTGCTGCTAAATATCCTAATGAGCGGCATTTACATAGAGGCACGTTCCAATGTGGCCATCCAGACTGCTGTGCATCCAATTGGAATCGGGGCGACCAGAGGTAGACCTAATTCTGATCCCGCGGGGGCTAGACGTGCCCACGGGATCAGAATAAGGTCTAGGGCCTGAACGTGCAGGCTGGGCCCTGATTTTGTTTGGCCTGCACACACAGCAGATCACCAGCTACCTCAGCCAGGCTCCTGAATGGAGCCGCAATGCCATGGCATCCCATCAGGATCCAAGAATGCTGGCTGCCACCAATTTACTTCGTTCCCCACAGCCGACCCTTGATCCAGCCTTCTATGACCAAGGTCCGGCAGTGGGGAACTTTCTGCATCCCCCTACCTGTTTTACCGGGCCCGGCAGCAGAATCCCCCGACGTCTAGGGGGACTTCATCCTACTTCTACGGTGGAATAAGTTCACTGTCTAAGTTCACAGCCCGGACATAAAGGACTGACCTCAAAATCGACCCTGTATGTTTTGGGGTTGCAGATCGCCCATGCCACGCCCTCGCTCCACCTCTGGAACACCCTCTCACTCCCCATCTTAGCTTCTCTGTACAAATGCGTTGTTCATATGGGGAGGCTTTTGCCAGGGCCGGCTATTTGCGGGACAGAATGACCCCCATAGTTTACTAGTCTGCAAACCGAGTAAATGCCTTTGAATATATATTTACAAATATGTATAAATATTTACAGCTTGGTCACCTTCTGTCCCCTCTCATCCTTTCCCCCTGAGACTCTCAATGGAATGCTTTTGTTATTCATTTATATATTACGATATTGTCATCTGTTGCTCATACTGTCCTGACCCGAAAAAGAAGGTTTTAATCTTCAAAAGCTAGTCCAAAAATGTATTAAGATAGCCTAATAAAAAGGTATCACCTTATTTTCCTTTTTTTGTTTTTATTTAACCACCATGGGCATGGGAGGGAGGATCCCTGTGCCATCACACCAAGTAGCCAGACTCCAGAAATATCACCACTCGCGCAGCTCTCATTGATCCTGGCCTGGGCAGGGATATAGACTGCATGGGACACTCCGGGGAATGTTGGCACTACATCAGTCCTGTCTCCCAGTGCCATGCACAGCGGGTGTATGACTGCCCTGTCACACTGTCAACAATATCTGATCTTATTAGCGTACCCTATGTAAAATGATCCAGAAGGAATCAGCATAGGTTCCCTATGGCTAAATGTCAAAACATATGCCTGTCAATAATAGGGACCCTCAGAATACAGGCATTCAGCAATGCAATCAGCACTAATACATGCTTAGCAGCAACATCATTGGTCCCGCAAAATGTGCATTATGGGCATGCATTAGTGCTGTTTTCACTGTTGAGTGCCCTTATTATGAGGGTCCCTTAGCACTGACAGGGATATGTTTTGATAGTTAGCTATGGGGAACCTTCTCTGAGTTTCACTGCCTAGTCACACTGGCACCCAGTAATGCTGCAGTAATCCATATGGTTCAGGCACTGGCTAGACTTTCATGTCCCCCCTTGAATTGTAGATGAGCACACCAGATCCCCCCCTGTGTACCCCTCAAACCACTCACACACACACATACACATACTCACATACACACACACCACCTTCCTTTCCATCACAAAATCATGATTCTGCCAAAAAGATGCCCTGAACCTATACCTAACAGCTATGACATAATATAATCACATGGGGTACCAGCACTACAAATATGATCTCCGTTGCTCACCCAAAAAGGATTCCTTTCCCTGCTCATGCCCATACTATCCCTGCATCAGCAGTCTCATTTTCTCTGAACATGGGGAATTGTTAGGGTCTCATGGATCAGCTCCTTTAGCACAAACAGCACATTAGTGCATAGCCTGCATAACACTATTGCTCTTCTTAATACTTCTGTAAGGGTGTTTATTAATGTGTCAATACCTTACAACATTCCCTCACCTCTGCTTCCTATAGCTTATGACTGCATCTTGTGTTTTTTCTGGACTGCCGTCACACCAGTTCATGGCATACTTGTCACAACCATTCCTCAGCATGGGCCGCATTGCAGAGAAGAGCAAGATTTTTTCTAAGTCCTAGTCTTATACCATGTTTCAGCAGGAATAACGTGGATGTTTCTGGGAAACACTTATTATGAACATGGGCTTTTCCTGAATATGCTTTCTACGTCTCTGCGGCTGACCACATCCCTGTTCTGCCCTCTCCCACTCACGTTCTGAGATCCCTGTGCTAGTGCTGCGGACATGCATGTCAGCAGTGTTTCAGAATACGGTCTGGGACGTTTTCATCACATAAACATCCCCGCCGCATGTACAAACCCCTTACTCATGTTCTGGAATGACCCCCATACTGTATTTATCTGCTTTGCAACTGAGGGCACAGTCTCATCCACATGTGGGTATTCTAAGGGGTATGTTTACTAAACAGCGGTAGCGGCTTCCATGGGATATTGGAGCTGCGGCCCCATTGAATATCGCACGGAAGCCGCTACTGCTGTTTAGTAAACATACCCCTTAGAATACCCACATGTTCAGTGGTTAGATTTTTCTTGTATGGGATCTTTTTCAAGATCCTCGTAGAACCCTCTGGTCTAAGGAGAATTAAACTGGAGAACAATTTAAGATAAATCACATTACCAGGAGTAGCAACTGTCAGACAAGAACTGCACTAAAGGTTTTATGAGATGAGAATTGAGGATCTAGATATGACCTGGAGGAGAAGAAAGGGGAGATAAGGGGGATAAGAGAGACATTAAGATACCTAAACATTATAAATAATGAACTAGAAGCAAACTGTTTTCAATGAAAAGGAATTTTAGAAGTCATGACAGAAGCTTTCAGAGAAGCAGGAATAACATTAGAAAGTAGTTCACAAAAAAGAGGTACAGGATCCTAGAACGACCTTTCTTTGGGGTGCTGGAGACCACAACAGTAACAGAAGTCAATAAGGCCTGTGATAAATGCATAGAAAACTTTGATGAAAAAGAGTGGGGCAGAAAGCAGAAGAACAAAAATGAGACCGGGCAGACGGGACGGGCCATATGGTCATTACCTGTGCTCATATTCTCTCTTTCCATGCTTCTCTGTTTGGAAAAAGATCAAATGATTATTTTCGTTTACAGTAGATGGCAGAGTAGCTTCAAACTTGGTAAATGTTTCACTTAAAAGGACTCTCCCAGTACTAGAATTGGCTGTCAGTTTCTAGGTTCAGCTCTGTTAGTTTATATTTAGTTGTGGCCCAGTATTAAGCTGGTAGATTCTGAGATTTAAAGAGAAACAGAGCACTCTAAGGAATATAACCTGTTAGCTCAGCAGGATGTTGTGGAAAATCATTATCCAAGCAAGTTAGCCTTTCATGTGACAAAACATGTTTAAAGTATAGACATCAAGAACAATAGTAAAATACTGCTGAAACTTTTCATCTTTGGAGTTTGCAAGATAATATTGATATGCTAGTAGGGAGTCAAATCAAAGGCATGGAGATACTGTAGGTGTACAATTGTTGATATTATGCCAAAATGCAAAACAACAAACAAAAACCCATAGAAATAATGAAAGGAGTGTAGCCTTAAGCTTGAATCTAAGCTTACGGACATGTTGGAGCCTATTTTAGCCAAGATCCCTGAAAAAGACCTACAATCTGAACACCTCGCTCTCCCCCTGCTCATTCTTACATGTTTGTACAAGGCTGAACTCAGAGTATCATAGGGGCATAGTAAATGACGGCAGACAGAGACCAATTGATTCATCAAACTTGTGCATATATTCTATAACCTCCTTCTATTTATGAGAACCTTTCCAACAGGAATGGCAAGGCCGCGGAGCCATGTGCACGCGGCCACCATTAACCGGGGGGGCGGCCGCGCGCAGTCCCAATGGATAGCGCGGTGAGGCAAGCCCGAGGGGAGGAGCGGCCGGGGAATATCCCGTACCATTGGCTGCAGCGTGGGACGGCCTGGCGCGGCAGCCAATGGGACGAAGGAGTTGCAGGGGAGCTAGTGCGGGGATGTAGCGTGGCTCCGGCCTCTTGCCTTCGGATGCCGGAGCCGATGGACGTGTGCGGAGGTTCGCAGTTAATTTAATTTAATTATATATTGGCGAGGTGTCTTTCTATCGGGTGGGTAGAGATTTCTCCCTGCTCTAGTGTAGCATCTTCATTCCCGTTCGTTGAGCAGAATTATTTTCGTGCTGGGCCAATTGTAAGGGGAGGAGGAGGGGGCTCCGTGCAGCGGTAGTTCCGCTACTGTCCAGTGTTCTGGGTCGAGGCAGGTAATTTAAAGTTGGGGATCTCCGGTGCGGCTTGGCAAGGGCTTATGGAGTATTGCTGTGGGGTTGTTTTCCTCCTTAAATATGCCGCAAAACAAATCCGGCGGCAAGCGGGCTGCAAAAAGTAAAGCGCCCAGGGGGGTGAGTGGGGAGGGACGGATGGCTCGGGGGGGGAGGCGGATGGCGTCTGGTTCCAGCAGGGAGCGTGGGGATGGCGGGGAGCGCGGTACTGTTGTCCGAGGTAAGTCAGCGCGGGGAAGGGCCAGGGGCAGAACAGCGCATACTGCAGGGACTGATCAGGAGAGGGGTCAGCCAGCAGGGGAGTCTGTCAGGGGTAACAAAGGGCGGAGGGGCAGAGGGGGAGCAGGTGGGACCTCGCGGACACGGATGGAGTTGGAAGGTGACAGAGGGGTTGAGGGGTCAGAGTTTGAGCAGGGTGTCCCTCTGGGCTGTCAGGGAGGGGGGATGGGGAGCAATTTCGGGGGGGGGGGGGGTTGGGACATAGGACAGCCTGGGCAGCTGAGGGCCGGCCAAGTGGTGGTCCGCCCCCCATGGAAAGTGGTGATAGATGGGGGTTTGCGGGCATGTGGGGGTGGCCACAGGATGTGGGGGGAGGCCCTTCACCCTCGTGGGAGCACTGGCAAGGCGGGGGTCAGGGCTCCTCGCGTGCGGAGTGGCTCGGGGCTTGGCAGTCTCCTTGGATTAGGGCGGGTGTCTCGTCGCCTCTCCCTGTTTTTTCTCCGCAGGTACCTCCGACGTGGCAATGTACGGGGAATCCTTGGTGGAGTGTGTCGCGGCCAGGAGGCAGCTCAAGTTCTCGAGCTGAGGGCGGTGCGGCTATTGAGACGGAGGCAGCGGTTCGAACAACTTCGGAGCGACCTGAGCTCAGTGTACCAGCAAATGAAGATACTGCGGGTGAGTTAGCATTGGAAATAGGGGCGGAGTCTGGGTTGGTAACGGGGAATGTGGTCGGCGATCGAAAGAAGAGAAGCCGGAAGCGGCGGCGTTCTTGTCATAGGTGCAGGCGATCGGATTCGTCGTACTCATCGTCCACTGATTCGTCGTCTAGTTCGACATCGCGGGACGGAAGTCGGGGCCGTGTATCAGGGAGGCCGGTCAGTGGGCGGGAACCCAGCGGTGCAGTGCCTACGGTAGCTGCGTTCTCTGAGTTATGGGAAAGCGTTCCGAAGAATTTGCGGTGAAAAATTCAAAAGCGTCGTTATATTGATATTTTTCGTTTGCTGGAAGGTAGGAAACGGTCAGGGGACAGTAGGCGAAAGAAGAAGGAAGATGAGAAAGCTGGTAGGGTGCGGAGAGTTGCGAGGAATGTAGTGAACTGGACGAGGGCCTTTCTACGGCTAGCCAGCGTTTGGGGATACGAGCATCCGGAACAGTATGGTATGCTTTTGGCATACACGGACTCCATCTTAGAAGCATCACAAAACCATGACAGTTGGGCCTGGCTCAACTATGATGAAAAGTTTCGCGACAAGATGGAAGAGAACCAGTTGTTATCTTGGGGTACACAAGATATCAATTTATGGTTAACGCAGATGGCGGTCAAATCAGGGGGAGGAGGGGGGAGTGTGGGCAGGGGGGGACTAGACAGTACGGCTGGGGCTGGGAAGCCCTTTCGCGGAGGCGTGCCCCCGTCAGTTCAGAGACCTGCGGGGGGAGGGGGCACAGGCGACGTCTGTTGGCGTTTCAACAAGTCTTCCTGCCCCTTTCCGGACTGCAAATTCCGGCATGCATGCTCTGTTTGCGGAGGAGCACATTCCGCCCTTAAATGTGTTAAAAGAGGTCCTACTGGATCCATCCCCCCCCCCTACAAAACAATAGGATTACATGGAGCTTAGCCCCTACTCCCATTAGGTTACTGGCTTTGCGTCCATGGTTGAATAGGTATCCCAGGAGGGCGGACGGCAGTCTCTTAGAAAATGGATTCGAGTGGGGGTTTCAGATTCCTGTTGTGGGTCGGGTCGCCTCGGGCAGATCGACGAATTCACCGTCGGTGAGACGTTTCTGTAATATTGTGAAAGACAAATTGTTAGGGGAAATTTTACTGGGGAGGATAGCTGGCCCTTTTCCTGAGCAACCCTTCGAGGATTTCGTAGTTTCCCCATTGGGCATAATACCGAAAAAAGAACGAGGTAAATATAGACTGATTCACAACCTATCCTTCCCGGAGGGTGCATCTGTTAATGATCACATCCCAAAGGAATTGTGTGCGGTGCGGTATGCATCTTTTGATGAGGCGGTTGATTTAGTGAGAGATTGTGGCCCGAGGTGCTTGATGGCTAAGACCGATATTGAGTCAGCTTTCCGATTGTTGCCGGTGCACCCCTCGGCGTTTCATTTGTTGGGCTTTCGTTTCGAGGAGCAATTTTATTTCGACAAATGCATGCCAATGGGTTGCGCGATATCTTGTTCATATTTTGAACGATTTAGTACATTTATGCACTGGGTGGTGGTACAGCGTTCGGGTTGTGCACAAGTAGTGCATTACTTGGATGATTTCCTCTTTGTAGGGACGGCTCAGTCCGGGCAATGTCGGGACTTATTGAACAGTTTCAACCAGCTAGCTCAGGAATGGGGAGTACCGTTGGCAGTGGCAAAGACGGAGGGGCCGACTACGAGTCTTACTTTTCTAGGGGTGGAGTTGGATACTGACGTAATGGTAGCGAGGTTACCGGTAGACAAGGTAGCGAGGTTGCGTGTATTGATAGCGAATGCGATGACAGCAGCTAAGATGTCGCTGCGGGAGATGCAGGCCCTTATCGGTTCACTCAATTTTGCGTGTCGTGTTATTCCCATGGGCCGCGTATTCCTCCGACGGCTCTCGTTGGCTACAGCGGGGGTGGGTAAACCTCATCATCGGATCAGGATTTCCCGTAATATGCGAGCGGACTTAGGGGTTTGGGACGATTTTCTGCGTGAATTTAACGGGGTCTCGGTATTGCGGGAGAAGGTAGTGTCCAGTGCGGATTTGCAGTTATATACCGATGCTGCCGGAGGAGCGGGCTTGGGAATTTACTTTGGGGGCTCTTGGTGTGCGGCAGGATGGCCTCTGGCCTGGCGGGAAGCTGGACTTACTCGTAATATCACCTTCCTAGAGTTGTTCCCGATCTTGGTGGTGCTGTCCCTATGGCCAGAGAGGCTGCGGAATCGCCAGGTAGTGTGGAACTGCGACAACGAGGCCGTTGTCAGCGTGGTGAATAATTATACCCCGTGATGCAGACCGGTCGCAGATTTAATGCGGCAAGTAGTCTTATCCTGTTTGTGGCTGAATGTGGTGCTGAAGGCTCGGCACATTCCGGGATGTATTAACACTATTGCTGATGCTCTTTCCCGTTTCAAGTGGGAGCTGTTTCGGACCTTGGCACCGGACGCGGAAGAGCGGGGAGCATCGGTCCCGGACAACTTATGGCAGATTGGCCTGTCGGCATGATTGACTTGCTAAAAAGCTCTGTGTCGGCAGCGACGTGGGAAGCCTATCGAAAAGGCTACCGCAGCGTGGAGTCTTTCTTGTTGGAGCGGGGATGGAGACGGGGCCCTGCATCTGAGTGGCTATTGGGTCAGTATGTTTTCACTGCGAAGGCTGCGGGCTTGTCGCGTTCTACAGTACGTAAGAATTTGGCCGGTTTTCCTCTTTCCTGACAGCTGTGGGGTGGGGTCCGGCGCGGGGGGGTTTTCTGACATCTCGGTTGTTGCAAGGCTGGGAGCGCTCGCATCCATCGACCAGGGATTCCAGGCAACCAATAACGCATGCCTTGTTAGAGCAATTGTGTGCGGTCTTGCCTCGGGTGGTCTCATCGCGTTACGAATGTTCCCTATTTCGGGCGGTTTTTGCAGTTGCCTTTTTTGGGGCCTTCCGAGTGGGCGAATTGGTGGCTGAGTCGGGAAAACGCACGGGGGGCGGTGGCTTGCAATTACACCACGTCAAGTTGGTTGCCGGGGGGGGGTGCACATACATGTTGCGCGCTCAAAAACCGATCAGTTGGGAAAAGGCTCCTGGGTGGTGTTGCGACAGGTGGCTGGGGCATTGACTTGTCCGGTTGGGTTGTTGAGGGCATACTTGGATGCGCGCCCCTCGGGCTCGGGAAATTTATTCGTGCATAGCGATGCGCGGGTCCTTACGCGTTTTCAATTTACGGCTGTCATGCGGATGTCGCTGCGGGTGATAGGGGAGGATGCTGGTCGTTTTGCTCCACACTCGTTCAGGATTGGGGCGGCTACCAGCGCGGCGGCGGAGGGATTGTCGGATCGGGAGATCCAGCGTATCGGGCGTTGGAGGTCGCAGGCTTTCCAAACCTATGTGCGTTTGTAGGGGGGTGGGGGTCTCTAATCTATCTTATTTTATATTACAGATATAGGAGATGGTCGGTGTCGCTGTTGGGTGACTGGCCATTCGTTCGTTTACTGGGCTGGTCGGCGGGCAGCAACACGACCCATTGGCATGAATCTTGGACTGGAAGTCTCTGAGGTGTCCGTCGCATGGCTGGGTGAGCGCGGAATGCGGTGGATCCAGCTCCTGCCTTTGCTGCGGCACCACGAGAGTCGGAGAGAGAAGCCTGATGTTCTGTTGATACACTTGGGAGGCAACGACTTGACGTCCTGGACTTGTTGCCAGTTGATTCGTGCAGTGCACAAAGACTTGGGGGCTGTATTAGTAATGTTATCGGGCGTGGTCATTTTGTGGTCAGATATACTTCCAAGGCCTGCTTGCAGCGTTCAGCGGCGCTGGTCCAGGGGGCTGGCAAAAATCAATCGCCAAATAGGCAGATGGGTCATAGGGAATGGAGGGCGCCAAATTTTGCACTCCTGGGCTGATGTAAACTGCGCTGGCTTGTACAGGCCAGACGGGGTACATTTATCCCCGATTGGCTTGGATTTGCTGCTTAACGATTGGCAGGAGGCCTTGGAGGTGGTTATGCATGGGAGACGGGCTGGTCGCAGCTTTGTTTAAGGGGGGGCGGCTCAGGACGTCAGTGTCCGGAGCCGGTGGCGGGATCCCGGAGGTTTCCGGGGTCCGGAGCCGGATGCAAGCATTACGGCGGGGGTGGGGTACCCCCGCCCGGACAATCCCTCAGGTTTTTGCTAATAATATGGCGAAGCCGGATGAGGGAGGGCGAGGCGATTTTGTGTTGGGGGCCTGTACCTGGCGGAAGCGGAAGCGGCGGCACCTTGCTAATAACATGGCGGGTGGTGGCGCGTTCTGCTGGTGGGGGGGGGTATGTTAACTTGTTAATTGTAAAGTGTGATTGTTATAAGTAATAAAGCTGCGACCAGTTCAATTCCATAGATTGTGTAATGGTTTTATTTGAATGTCAGGTATGTGCCTGGGATAGGCGAGGGTTGGGGGGGGGGGACAAGGTTGGGATCGCCCGGTCCGCCTTACCCGGTTATGGCAAGGCCGCGGAGCCATGTGCACGCGGCCACCATTAACCGGGGGGCGGCCGCGCGCAGTCCCAACGGTTAGCGCGGTGAGGCAAGCCCGAGGGGAGGAGCGGCCGGGGAATATCCCGTACCATTGGCTGCAGCGCGGGACGGCCTGGCGCGGCAGCCAATGGGACGAAGGAGTTGCAGGGGAGCTAGTGCGGGGACGTAGCGTGGCTCCGGCCTCTTGCCTTCGGATGCCGGAGCCGACGGACGCCCTCCCACCCTCCCTTGTGTTGCGTTGGTCAGAGGGGTGTTGTGGGGTGTTGCAGCTGGAGGGGGGTTGGCGGGATCCCGGAGGTTTCCGGGGTCCGGAGCCGGATGCAAGCATTACGGCGGGGGTGGGGTACCCCCGCCCGGACAATCCCTCAGGTTTTTGCTAATAATATGGCGAAGCCGGATGAGGGAGGGCGAGGCGATTTTGTTGGGGCCTGTACCTGGCGGAAGCGGAAGCGGCGGCACCTTGCTAATAACATGGCGGGTGGTGGCGCGTTCTGCTGGTGGGGGGGGGGGGTATGTTAACTTGTTAATTGTAAAGTGTGATTGTTATAAGTAATAAAGCTGCGACCAGTTCAATTCCATAGATTGTGTAATGGTTTTATTTGAATGTCAGGTATGTGCCTGGGATAGGCGAGGGTTGGGGGGGGGGGACAAGGTTGGGATCGCCCGGTCCGCCTTACCCGGTTATGGAAGATTTCTACTTTTCATTTGATTGCTTCCTTCAGAATTTGGCATGTGATGTGGAGAATAACTGAGGCAGTATGGTGTCTGAGTTGTCAACAGCTTCCTTCCTTTAGTTTAGTTGACATCACAGTTGGACCATGCTTATAGTGTTTATGTTGTACATTTATTGCAATACTTATTATATCACCTTTCACACCGGCAGCAAAGTGGTTTATGCTGCCTTTGCCCACACTTTGATGCTAATTTATTTATTTATTACATTCTCTTATATACCACGCTATTCTGCATCAGTGCAGTTTACATTGAACAAACTGAAATTACATTGAACAGGGCATTATAACTTGGAGATAACTATTTTACAGGGAACATGGGCTATGGAGGGTTAAGTGGCTTGCCCAAGACCACAAGGAGCACCTGTGGGACTAGAAACCCCAGTCCTTCCGGCCCAAGGTTGCTGTCCTCTAGTGGGATTTGAACCCCCGACCTTCCGGCCTGAAGTACCTTGCCCCATCCACTAGGCCACTCCTCCACTCCTAAATAAAATTATAAGTCAGGAGAATGACTGCATATCAAGGAAGAAATCAGGTGTTGATTCACCCTTTGGTTTTCTACCACTTTGGGCAGATGAGCATACAAAATTAGGGAAATAGAGTGTAACAGGAACGAAGACCATTTGGCCAACCTAGTTTGCACAGTTCCCCTATATAAGAACATAAGATATGCCATACTGGGTTAGACCAAAAATCTATCAAGCCCAGTATCCTGTTTCCAACAGTGGCCAGTCCAGGTCACAAGTACTTGTCAGGTTCCCAAAAATTTCCCACTTCTTACTTGTCCCAGAAATAAGAAGTGGATTTCCTCAGTCCACTTTAATAGTGAGTAATAGACTTTTCTTCCAGGAACTTGTCCAAAACTCTCTTTTTTTGTAATTTATAATTTTATTTAGTTTCAAAACTAACAAAAATAAACCAATTTACCAAACTCCCTTATCCATTAAAGGCATCTCCAAATCAACATTTCTTAACATACAATTTTACAATCCCTTCACTTTCCACCACCTATTCTTCCCCTTTCTACTTTCTCCCTTTCCTTCTACCTCCTCTCCCCATTTCTGTAGGGATAAGAACATAAGAACATAAGGTATGCCATACTGTGTCAGACCAAGGTCCATCAAACCCAGTATCCTGTTTCCAATAGTGGCCAATTCAGGTCACAAGTACCTAGCAGTTTCCCAAAAAGACACACAGGTTCCACTCTGCTTGTACTGGGGCAAGTAGTGGATTTCCCGTGTCCTCTTTAATAATGGTTTATAGATCTTTTCTACAGGAATTTGTCCAAACATTTTTTAAACCCAGCTAGTGATATTGCAGAAGGGCTGTTGGGTAAGGTTTGCCTCTTTGCGGATGATACCAAAATCTGCAACAGAGTAGACACCCAGAAAGATGTAGATAACATGAAGAGGGATCTAGCTAAGCTTGAAGAATGATCTAGAATTTGGCAGCCGAGATTTAATGCTAAAAAATGTAGGGTCATGCATTTGGCTACAACAATCCAAGGAAGCAGTACAGTATAGGGGGTGACTTATTTCTGTCCATGAAAGAAGAACGGGACCTAGGCATGATTGTTTCTGATGATCTCAAAGTAGCTAAACAGGGAGAAAAAGCGATGGCAAAAGTTAGAAGGATGCTTGGTTGCATAGGGAGAGGAATGGCCAGCACAAGAAAGGGGATGATAGTGCCTCTCTATAAATCTTTGGTGCGACCTCATTTGGAGTATTGCATGCAATTCTGGACACCTTCCAAAGGATATAAACAAGTTGGAGTCGGTGTAGAGGGTGGCTACTAAATGGTTAGTGGTCTTTGTTATAAAGCATATGAGGACAGACTTAAGGACCTTAATTTGTGGGAAAGGCAGGACAGAGGTGATATGATGGAGACATTTAAATACATCCATGGCATAAATGCACAGGAGGAGAGCCTCTTTCGAGGGGACATAGGATAAGGGTGCAGGGGATAGACTCAGGAGTAATATGCAGAAATATTTCTTTACGGAAAGAATGATAGATGCATGTAATAGTCTCCCAGTGGAGGTGGTAGAGATGAAGACAGAATCTAAATTTAAAAAAACATGGGACAAACACAGAGACTCTCTAAAGTAAAAAAGGGGACTCTTGTAGTATTTATTTATTTGGCATAAATTTGTATACCGCTACTTCCAGCGATCAGCAGCGGTCCACATGTGAAACAAACAAGGGAGGATATAGAAAGGCAGGCTAGATAGGCCATGTGGTCTTTTTCTGCCATCATGTTTCTATGTTTCTACACAAACAGCTTTTACTACATCCTCCGATAATGAATTCCAGAATTTGATTATGTGTTGAGTAAAAATATATTTTCTCTTATTAGTTTTAAATGAGTTACATTGCAGTTTCATTGCATGTCCCCTAGTCTTTCTACTTTTTGATGGCATAAACAATTGATCTACGTTTACCCATTCCACTCCATTCATTAATTTATAGACCTCTATCATATCTCCCCTCAGATGTCTCTTTTCCAGTTTAAAGAGCCCTAACCTTTTGAGCCTTTGTTCATAGGGGTATCTTTCTAACCCCTTTACCATTTTGGTGGCTCGTTTCTCTGTACATTTTCTAATTCCACTATATCCTTTTTAAGATATGGCGACCAGAATTGCACACAACATTCAAGGTGCGGTCGCACCATGGAACAATACAAAGGCATTATAATAACCGTTGTTTTATTCTTTGTGCCTTTCCTTATTATTATTATTTAACACTTATAAAGCGCTATTAGGCATACACAGAGCCGTACAAACATAGAAATAGACAGTCCTTGCTTGAAAAGCTTACAATCTAGCAAACAGACAAACAATACCTTCTGATTCCTAGGATTCTATTTGTCTGCTTGGCTGCCACTGCACACTCGGAAGAGGGTTTCAACATGTTATCCACGATGACACCTAAATCTTTTTCCTGGGTGGTGGTTTCCTCGGCGGTGGAACCTTGCATTGTGTGACCATAGTTTGGGTTGTTCTTTCCTAGGTGCATAACTGCACTTATCCACATTAAATTTGATCTGCCATTTGAACATCCAGTCTTCCAATTTATCAAGGTCCTCTTGCAATTTTTCACAACTTTGAATAACTGTGTGTCATCTGCAAATTTGATTACCTCACTCGTTATTCCCATTTCCAGGTCATTTACGAATGTTAAAAAGCAGTAAACCCAGCACAGATCCCTGGGGTACTCCACTATTCACCTTTCTCCACTGAGAAAATTGACCATTCAGAACAGATCATTCTTTATGAAATGTCCCTAACCTCTGCTGCCTCAGTGCTGTCAATCCATTAGGAGTATCTGTCGTAAACAGATCACAAATTGAACGATTGTTGGCGGCTCAGTCTGTTTCCACTAGTGAGCTATTTCACATCTGGCTGCTCTTAAACACAATTGGATTTTCCAACTGTGCTTCCTTGGTGAACCCATTTTACCTAGAGTTAATAAAAATAGCATTGGGTCCACATCTAGCTTGGTTTCAAAAATCTGCTTAATCAGGTTTCTGACTGACCTTCAAAATTCAGTAATTTTCAGGCAGTTCTACCAAACATGTAAAAGGAGCCTGTGCCTCAAAAAACTCACCAACAATATTCAGATACTGATGGAAACCTTATGCAGTCTGAGAGGGGTGACGTACCATCACATCAGCACTTTATAGCAATTTCCCCAGTATGGAAATAGAGATAGATGCCTGCTTAGTTTGATCAAATATGATTTTCCATTGCTTGACATCTATCTCTTTTCTTAAGTCCTTCTCCTAGTCCAATATATATTTAAATTTAGCAAATTTAAGAGCTCTCACAACTTGACACAGAGCTGATATCAGGCCCTTCAATCTCCTCTTCCCATGCCATATAACTTCCAGGTCCAAGAAATCTTTCCCTATCCTATCCCTTCTAAACTTTCCTTTAAGGAAAAAAATTGTCCAATTCCCTCAAAGCATAGTCCTCATGGAGCTCATTAAACTCTACAAAATCTCCTCCATCAACAAATTGTGAAAACACTTCATATCCTGCCTCTCCTGCCTAGTGAATAACACCATTTCCCTCCCTGGGAGGATCCTGCTGTGTATCTCAAAGGCTTTAAAAGATTATAAGAATCCCTACTACTTTCCTTCCTGCATAAAGTGTCCCTTCAGCAAGGAGTTGGGATTCCCACTCTCCCCCAGGTGTCGTACCTCCCTACCCACCCAAGAAAAACACTACATTGGGCAACCACTATAGCAAGCTTGTTCCAGCTGTACGAAATTCTTCTTTTCCCCTATTTCTTGCCAATCCATAAGATGATGAATCTGTGCCGCCCAATAATATGGTCTAAGGTCTGATACCCCTAGTCCCCCCATTTCCCTTGGGCTATGCATAATGTTGTGAGCCACTCTAGGGGGTTTCCTTTTCCAAATGAATAGGAACAACTTCCTCTGCAAGCTTTCTATGGCCCCCATAAGAATAAGTATGGGCAAAGTCTGGAAGAGGTAGAGCAACCTCGGGAAAAGGTTCATCTTCACTGATGCCACTTTACTTCATCATGAGATCTCCACCCCCATCCATCCAGCCAAATCCTTTTCAAGACTCTTAAAATAACGGCGGGTAGTTCACCTGATAGAGTCTCTGGTGATCTGGCATTATCCTTACCCCTATGTACTTTATAGCTGTCTCCATTCACTTAAAGGAATGCTTTTGCTGCAACCTTGCACCACAGCTTGATCCATATTAATATTAAGGACTTCTGTCTTATCTATATTAATTTTAAATCCAGAGACCACCCCATAGGCTTGTATTTCCTCCAGCAGTGCAGGGAGAGAGTTTACCAGGTCCATTAGGGATAGCATTACGTTATCCACGAGTAACGAGATTACATGTGACCGCTCTGCCACTCACACTCCTTTGCTACTCTCAGTCTCCTGAATGGACTGAGCCAGGGGCTCCACCACCAGTGTAAAGAGCAATGGCAATAGAGGACACCCATGGCACAACCCCCTTCCTAGCCTTCTCTTTTCCAAGTTGAAGAGCCCTAACCTTTTAAACCTTTCCTCATAGGCGTATCCTTCCATCCCCTTTATCATTTTGGTCACTCTTCTCTGTACCTTTTCTAAATATTCCATATCCTTTTTTAGATATAGTGACCAGAAATGCACATAATATTCATGGTGCAGTCACACCATGGAGTGATACAGAGGCATTATAATATCCTTGCTTTTACTCTCCATTCCTTTCCTTACAATTCCTAGCATTCCATTTGCTTTATTGTCTGTGGCTGCACACTGGGAGGAGGGTTTCAACATATTATCCACAATAATGCCTATATCCCTTTTCTGGATGGTGATTCTTAATGTAGAACCTTGCATTGTATAAATATAATTTTGATTGATTTTTCCTGCATTAAATCTCAGCTGCCAAATTCTAGACCATTCTTCAAGTTTAGCTAGATCCCTCCTCATGTTATCTACTCCTTCCTGGGTGTCTACTCTATTGAAGATTTTGGTATCATCTACAAAGAGGCAAACCTTACCCAACAGCCCTTCCGCAATATTACTAACAAAGATGTTAAAAACAATCAGACCCAGGACAGATCTCTGTGGCACACCACTGGTAACATCCTTCTCCTCAGACTGATCTCCATCTACATATACCCTTTGTCGCCTCCCACTCAACCAATTTTAACCCAGTCACTTTAGGGTCCATTCCTAGGGTGTTCAATTTATTTATGTCGCCTGTGCATAATGATGTCAAAGGCTTTATTGAAATCTAAGTACACCACATCTAGAACTCTCCTTCGGTTCAACTCTCCAGTCACCCAGTCAAATAAATCAATCAAATTTGTCTGACAAGACCTATCTCTGGTAAACCCATGCTGCCTCAGATCCTGCAATCCATTGGACTCCAGAAACCTCACTATTCTCTCTTTTAGCAGTGTTTCCATTAATACTCAGAGGTCAGACTAACTGGCCTGTAGTTCTCAATCTCAACCTTACTTAAGCTTTTGTCCCCTGGGACCACTCCTAACCGTAAAGAAGCTTTGAAAAGGTCAGTCAGTGGAGTTGCTGGAACATCCCTAAGTGCCTTCAATATTCTCAGATGTATCCCATCTGGCCCCATTACTTTGTTTACATTTAGTTTAGCTAGTTCCTCACAAACAGAGTTTTCTGGAAATCATTCAAGATCCCCTTCACTTCTGCTCCTATTTGTGGATGTTTTCTGAGGTCCTGCTCCTGGCCCTTCATCTGTGAACACAAAATAAAAATATTTGTTAAGCAATTCCTCTTTATCCTCATCAGCTTCTACATATTCCTCCCCTTCCCTCTTGAGTCTGACAATACCACTTTTGCACTTTCTCCTCTCACTGACAAATCTGAAAAATGCCTTGTCCCCCCATTTTACTGTATTGGCTATCTCTTCTGTTTGTATCTTTGCTTTCCTGACTACTTTCCTAGCTTCTCTAAGTTTTTCCAACTATTGATGCTTGTCTTTCTCTCTCTGTGTTCTCTTGTATTTTATAAAGGCTACCCTCTTTTTCTTCACCTTTTCAGCTAGTTCTTTTGAGAACCATAGTGGCTTCCTTTTCCTTTGACATTTATTTACTTTTCTAACAAAAAGGTTTGTTGCTCTTAAAATAGCCCCTTTCAATTTTTCCCATTGCTTTTCTACATCCCCCAGCTGTTCCCATCCTGATAATGACTCCTTGAGGTATTGTCCCATCTTTGCCACACCATCTGGTGATCACTGGATGCAAGATGATCTCCCACTATAACAGCAGAAACACTGAGCACTAATTCCAATATGACACCTTCATGTGTGGGTTCTGCTACCAGTTGCCACAATAGCTCTCCCTGTAGAGAATCCAGGATCTCTTTACTTAAGATGACACCAGGGATGTGCTAATCAACATTCAATATGTTGAAATCACCTATCAGTCAGCCTTAGCACTCGCCAAGCACAACTACTATGTCTTTCTGACTAACTCTCTTGCATCTCACCCCACCCTCTCAACTCTTAACTCTCTCCTCAAGGTGCTCCCACCTTCAACTCCTCCTTCTCTATTTGCTGAAACCCTAGCCATCTATGTCCATGACAAAATCCACAAGATTACACTCCACTTCCCCACTATATCAGCCTCATCTCTTCTTCCCCTCTTCAAAACCAACTTTTCCCTTCAATCTCTGTTATCCTTTCATCCTTTTCTATGATCTCTGATGAGGAAATCTCTCACCTTCTTTCCTCCTCTAAACTTACTACCTGCTCCTCTGATCCTATCTCCATCCATCTTCTTAACTCCATATCCTCCTCTGTCATCCCTTCCATCTCAACATATTCTCAACCTCTTGCTCTCCTTTATCTTCTTCTCAACACTTTGTCCTCACTTGGTTTTAAGGGCTCTGTGCTATCCTGGTTCTCTTCTTATCTCTCCCATTGCTCTTTCAGTGTTTCTTCTGCTGATTCCTCCTCTACTGCTATTCCACTCTTGGTTGGTGTTATTTATTTATTTATTTAATTCTCTGCTTGCCCCTCCACCCAACCAATGACTTGTGAAATGTGGAGTGATTTAGCCCATTTCTGTTCTTTATGCAAGTACACATTAGGAAACTTGGAATGGATCTTTCCTGGACCATCATCAATAAAGTGTGAAGACCTTGTTGTTACTGGATGCCAGAATCAGTGTGAACTTTGCACTTCATTGCTGACACTGGCATTATTGGAACCACCAGCATTATTTCCAATTCAAAGGTTTCTCCAGGATCTGGACCCTCTTGTCCATAAACTCTTTCATCCGTAAAAGATCATGTCAGGAACACATCACCATGTACTGTATATATCATATATTTTAATTTACTTTATCACATACAATCCATTAACAGTTCTCTCTAAACATTGTAGAACAGTCCATTTCAGCCACCTGGAAACATTCCCCTTACAACAAAGGGGTATACAACTCTCACCCCCTTATCCCATTCCATTCTCTTCTAGTCTCAACTGTTCCAGTTCATAGAAACATAGAAACGTGATGGCAGAAAAAGACCACATGGCCTATCTAGTCTGCCCTTCCATATTGACTACTACAATAGTTCCCTCTTTTCCCTCAGAGATCCAATGTGTTTGTCCCATGCTTTTTTAAATTCAGATACGGGGTTATTCTATCCAACGGGATATCCATCCCCACTATTCGTGGTCCCCTCGCCGGCATCTAACTTCCCCGCTGGTTGTACGGGGAAGTTAGATGGGGTGGTGAAGGGGCAGATTAGTTTCGGAATTAGGTGGGAAGTGGGTGGTCGCCGATTCTAATGTTGGCCCTGGACATACAGCGCCGATTCTAATGTTGGCTCTGTACATCTGGGGCCGGCGACTTGTACGGGGAAGTTATTCCACCTCCAAGGTGGAATAAATTCTCTGGACAGCATGGATCGGCGGCCCGGGGTGCAGATGAGGCGGGGGGGGGGGGGTCGAGTACATTTCCCACAGCCCGACCCTGACCATAGGTGGCCAGATGGGGGGTTGGGCTTCGGGGAATGCTTTGCAGGAGCCGACAGCTGGAATCTCGGCTTTACAATGGAGCCGGATGCCATGGCACTGCAGCTCCATTGTAATGCCCTGACTAAGTTAGACGTGCCTCACAGGATCAGAATCGCGACACCCTCTGTACATCCGGTTCAGAGTGGACGTACAGAGGGCCTCTACGTCCGGAATGGAATCAGGCTAATACTGTCCTCATCTCTACCACCTCTACTGGGAGACTATTCCATGCATCTACCACTCTTTTCATAAAGAAATATTTCTGTATATTACTCCTGAGTCTATCACCTTTCACCCTCATCCTATGTCCCCTCGTAGCAGTCCTGTTTGCTTCAGGACATAAACATATTTCAATATGGAGGCCACATGCATACTGAAAGAAGCAGTACAATCCCATTTGCTTTATACCTTTTTAAACAGCATTTCGGAAATACACTGGAACTTGTCAACACTGACCCAACCTAATACTGAACCTAACATACCCACCTCAGTAATCAGATGACCCTTCACTCCCAACATATTTCCGCCTGATTCCAACAACACTTGTATATATACACTATAAAAAGTGCACGTTCTGCAATTAGCAAATGTTTTGTATATAATGCAGGTCTATGCAATAGTACACACTCTGTATATGAAAACAAAACATTCTCTATACCCCTATATTGAAGGCACAAACATTCACTCATTGTAAATAGCTCACAGTTGGACTACATGTACAGTCCCAAGTTTATTGTTTATAGTTACTTGAACTGTTACATGTAATTGATCTTGATTTTGTTTACTGTGAACCGCATTTGATCTCTGAAAAACGCAGTATATAAAAAACTATCACCTTATTTTCTTTTTTGTTTTTCTTTTTATTTATGAACTATTAAAGTAGATTAACACAACAACCACACAACTTTATTTCCAGGAATTGCTTCAGGTTATGCCACACACCCGCAAAGGCATTCTATATCGTATGTATCATTGCAGATTGTAGTATGCATTTCCAGTGCAGGATAACCTAGTGCACTGCTGGGCTATTATGGCAACAGCTGAATTCTTCCAGTTAGCTGTGATTTCATGCTTTGCTGCAACCATCCTCATTATTACCAATATGTACTTCTCTCAGTCTTTCTTCTGCCAGTAGTCCCAATTAGACTTCTATGGCTTTTCCTATTTCATGCCAATACCCTTCAGTCACAGGTAAGTGTATACTGTGGGGCAGGGCCGGATTTACCTTGAGTGAGGCCCTACACCAACAAAAATTGTGGGCCCCCAGAAAAAATAAAAACGAGATCAACTTACCAAAACAGAAATGGCAATAGATGTATAGAATTGCCTGACATAAAGAGGCAATAGGGACAAAATCAGCATCGGAATTCAAGAAATACATTAAAAAAATGTCTTATCCATCGGGGAAGAGGATCACTGAATGATCCGGCGGTACTACATCAGCTACAGGAAACGGACCTGGCCGTCGCTGCTCCCTGATACTCACTATGGCTTTGGTGTAACAGGCCACCGCCTCCTGGTACTTGCGGGTGACGAAGAGTCTGTTTCCCTGCTCCTTTAACTCCTGAGCGCTAGTGCTCTTCTCCGGACTCCCACCTCCCCCACTCTCCTTTTCCTCTTTCCCCTTCATGCCAGGGCCTGGAGAAGCTCGCGGACGGCCCCGTTCAGCTAGGCCGCAGCAATTTCAACTCTCTCTAGAGAGCGAGGGATCCAGGCTCGCACAACCCCGCCTCTCACTCTGACTATACCCAACACACCCACAAATAGGGTTGCCAACTTTTTCACCGAGAAAAACCCGACACCTGTGGCTCGCCATGCTCCACCCATTCTCTGCCCCTAGTCCCACCCCTGCCCCGCCCCCAGCCCCACCCACAAAAATTACCAAGGATACGTGTAGGCTAACTTCCTTGGTCAGATAATAATTAAACTGGGAACCCCAAAATCCAAACATGAAATGTACAACACTGGAGAAATAAAACTATAAAGTAATTTCCTCTTGCACTAAACAAAAATGCAAAGATGTTAGCAATACACACTTCCCAGACCAGACATATTCCAGTTAATAAATTCAAAATAAAAAGTATTTTTCTACCTTCTGTTTGGGCATTTTTTCAGTTGCAATTGCTCCAGTCACTTTCTTCTGGCTTCTTCGTGTCTTCTGCGAGCTATCCATTTGTCCTTTCTTCTCTTTTAGATGTTTTCCATTCTCTCTCTATTTCTGCTTTAACATACTGATTGTTTCCCTTTTGCTCTTTCCCCCAATTCTTTCCTTATTCCTTTATCATCCATTTAAATTTCACCCTTCCATTTTCAAGCCCCTCTTACTCTCCCAATACCCAGCCCATCATAGACTTTTCTTCCACACAAATCTTTTTCCCCTCTCCATTCTCATTCCCCATCCATTCTAGTCCTCCCCCAAAATCAGTTCCCTTATAGTTCTAGACCCACCCAGCATCCACTCCCTTCTAGTCCCATTCTCCCATGCCCCACATCAGCCCATTTCCAGTCCTATTCCAGCTCTTCATAAGCCCATTTCCAGTGCTAACCCTCACATCACAGCCCATTTCCAGTCCTAGCCCCGCCCCCCAATCACAGCCCATTTACAGTCCAAGTCCCCCATCACAGCCTATTTCCAGTCCTAGCCCCCCCCCCAATCACAGCCTATTTCCAGTCCTAGCCCCCACCATCACATCCCATTTGCAGTCCGAGTCCCCCTGCACCATCACAGCCCATTTGCAGTCCTAGTTCCCCCCCCCCACCATCACAGCCCATTTCCCCCCCCCATAGCCCTTTTCCAGTCCAGGTCCCCCTCCCCATCACAACCCATTTGCAGTCCAGGTCCCCCCCCCATAGCCCTTTTACAGTTCAGGTCCCCCCCCCAATCACAGCCCATTTGCATTCCAAGTTACCCCCCCCCCCCATAGCCCTTTTCCAGTCCAGGTCCCTCTCCCCATCACAACACATTTACAGTCCATGTCAGCCCCACAGAGCTCTTTTACAGTTCAGGTCCCCCCCCATCACAGCCCATTTCTTTCCAGTCCAAGTCCCCCCCCCATAGCCCTTTTCAGGTCCAGGTCCCCCCCCCATCACAGCCCATTTCTTTCCAGTCCAAGTCCCCCCCCCATAGCCCTTTTCCTGTCTAGGTCCCCCCCCATCACAGCCCATGCAGTCCTTGCCCCCCCGACCAGCACCGCGGCTGTCTGAGGGGCTTCAGAGGGAGCAGGGTAAGCTCGCGCGAGGCCCCGGCTCCCTCTGTACAGCCGCCAGCATGAAGAGCCTTTTCCTTCACGCTGGCGGCTGTATCTGTGAAGCCGCGAATGCTGGGAAAGGTTAAAGGGTATTGCCTTTAACCTTTCCCAGCAATCGCGGCTTTACAGATACAGCCGCCAGCGTGAAGGAAAAGGCTCTTCATGCTGGCGGCTGTACAGAGGGAGCCGGGGCCTCGCGCGAGCTTACCCTGCTTCCTCTGAAGCCCTCCGGTGTGTGGGCCGGCCCCGGGTGCGGGTTTTCTCAGTCCTGGGGACTCTTGTTTGTGGGCCCTTGCCAGCTGTGGGCCCTACGCCACGGCGTACCTGGCATATAGGTAAATCCGGCCCTGCTGTGGGGTGATATTCAATGGTGGCAGCTAATGCTGTTAAAGACGCTAGTTGTCGCCACTGTAAACTGAACTCAGATATTCAATGCCAGGAACATATCCGCCCCCCAGCATTGAATATCTAGGTTGGATGCATTACGATTTTGCAATCTAGTCAGCAGTGATATCCAGCCGCTGGCTGGATTGCAAAGCGGCTAAAGTTAGGACAGCTATTCAGCTGTCTTAACTTTAGCTGGTTTAGGATAACCAGATAGTGGCTAAATATTGCTGCTAGTTGGTTATTCTCGAGTGCTGCCTCCACTCTGCCCCTGGAACGTCCCAACGTTAGCCGGTCAGTCTCAGGGTGCTTAGAGGCTGAATATCCCAGTGAGTGGCATTTAGGCTGTTTACAAGTCTGCAAACCACCTAAATGCCTTTGAATACACTCCCTTCTGTATATGTCTGATAGATTTTGAACACCTCTGTTCTGTTGTCCTTTCACAGGTTCTAAAGTTAGACATGTTCAGTTCTCAAAAATGTTCGTTGAATATTTTTTTCAGCCCTCCACCGCCTTGCACCAGAGACAATCTTGATTTACCAAACAGCCCTGCTGATTGATATGCCAATATCCTCTAAGTCCAGAACAAGACTGCTTGCAAAATAAATATTAAATGAATTTACTGCTTCCATCTTCTATAAATCCAGCAGTGCAAACAACGATGGCATGAGAATGGGGGAGTCAGGCATGGAGGCGGCACCATCTCTTGGTTGTGACTAAGAATATTTTGGCAAGAAGCGATTTGAACCTGCTAGTGTAAACATCTACAGTGCTGTCAGTGCCTCGGCCCATGCAGACCCGTTCAATTTGCCACACCTAAGTCGATGAAATATGCGCACAGTTCAGACGTTCAAGTCAAATCCCAGGCAGTAACAATGAGGACTAGGAACTTAAGGTCTTTTCCCAGGTTTTATCTTTAACAGGCATCAGTGCTGAGAATGTAGTAATTCAGCTCTTAATTTCTTCTTAGAAAGACTGCTGCTTCCTCTGTTTGTATAGGACTTCCTTCAAATGTTGTGACCAAGGGGCAAGGCTGAATGAAATACAACAGCAGGGAACCAAGGTTGTCACCTGTCTTCTTTCGTCTTGCAAGTGTAGATGCAGGATGCCCTAATTAAAATCGGAAGGAGTGAGATTTGGTGGTTGCTTTCACTTTTAGATTCAAATGAAAGTAGCCTTTTTCTCACGAGAGAAAACAGAGTCTTTGACACAAACAACCCATGAAATGAATGGGATGAGAATAACACTGAACAAATTCTTTGTGGTAAAAAGTAAAAATAATACTGTACATCAGCTGGGAATTCTTAATTGTTAATAGGTTTTACCCTCAAGACTGGTCCAAGAGTATAAGTTGTCCTAAGCAAATCTTAAGCTCTGCACCCCCAAATTAACTTTCAGACCCATAGGCCTCCCTTCCCTAAGATTTTGATAATTAAATTCAACAATTATGATCACACTATTACTATCCCTCTCAGGAAATTCTGCATCTATACATCATTGGACATCATGGAGTCGATATTAAAAGGCTTTCAGGCCTATGCAGAAAAGTAGTGTGGCCTTTAAGTACAGATAAGGCCACTTCCTGATCGTGTCCCCAGTCTAGTCCCGAAACCTCTGGGTTCCCCATCTCATACAGCAGCTTGGAGACTGAGAAACTCCTCTTTTTGTGACATCACTGGTATATCCATCCTGGATCCGCCTCCTGTCACCAGTTAACTCAGTCTCCAAGCAGCTGGATAGATGGTGGGCTCGGGGCTCCGGGCTCACTGGAGAAACAATTAGGAATAGCAGTGTTAGCTAGGAGGTCTAGTAATTTGGATTGCAAAAAAAAAAAAAAAAAGAAGCATAAGGGAAGATTTTCTTTCCGGGGGGGTGGGGGGGGGGGGGGTCTGTGTCTTTAAGACTTTTTCAGACCTTGACTCTTGTCCGAGTTTTATTCCCGCTCCTCTCCTCCTCTTCTGTCGGGGCTTGAGCAGCTGCATTTAGACAGAGTTGGAGGGATAAGGTATCTTCGTTTGAGAAAGGAGGCACTGTTTCCCCGAGTCGGACTGGCGCCGTGCAGAAGGCTTGCCTGCCAGCGCGTCCAGTCGGCTCACAACGATCACACCGGGACGGAGACTTGCTTCCCTGTTGCAGTGCGAACAGTCTTCTCCGGGCCTGCGGCATTGCGGGGGTCGGCGTCGGGCATTTTAGCCTGCAGGGAACCGCTTAAATTGGTCAAGGATATCAAGTTCCCGCCGACAGAGGTGAGTTCGCATGCTGCAGCTCTTCTAAATTGGCAGCACGGTTTTGGCACGAATGCTGCTCCAGATCTGCACGCGGGCACCGAGCTCAGTCAGGCCTCAGGGCCCCGAGGAGGCAGTCAGCAAGCTCTTCGGGGAATACAGACTTCCTCCGGAGTGGTTCTGAGTGCAGGGAACTGCAGGATATTTTCTTTTTCGTTGGGTTTGTAGACTTGTGCGTTAAAAAAAAAAAAAAAGGATTTGTGTGGGCAGCGATTTTCGCGGTGCTGGGCTGCACCTTGTTCACGTTCCTGCGGGGGTGGTATCTGAATCATCGTAGGGGTGCTACAATGCCCTCCAAGCCCCAGTGTGTTGTGTGTGGGGCCAAGAAGGTCACAGACTTGGGAGTCTGTAAGGCCTGCATGAGGGACGCTGCTGGCTCACAGCAGGTGAGGGAGGGAGCTTCTGTGCCAGATTTAGAGCCCTTGGTTTTGCCTGCATCCGTTGGAGCGCAGGAGGAGCCAGTGGCAGGGCCCTCCTCCGCCGCGGCCTAATCAGATAGCTTCCATCTTCTCACAGGACTTTCTCCTTTTGCTGCAGCAATCGGTGATGGGTAGTACTCAGCAGCTGAGAGGTACAACAGGCGGAGGCCCTCTCAAGAGACCCGTTTCCCAAAGCCAGATGGAGGTCCCCTCTTGCGGAGCCAAGAGGGCTCGTGGTGAAGGGGACATAGGAGAGCAATCTTTGACCTCAGAGGGACCGTTTTCGGATGAAGAAGGCCTCAGTTTGGAGGAAGAGGAACTTGAGGAAGGCGAGCTCCCCGAGGAAGGGGACCAAGCCAGAGTAGTGAGAGTGTTCAGAAGGGAAGAGTTGCCGGCCCTCATCGCAGAGACGCTTAAGGTCCTAAATATGCTGGCCCAGGAGCGACGGAGGAGGAAACTCTGGAGGATCCTTTGCTGCAGGTATTCAGAAAAAGTCAGAGAGTTTTTCCGGTCCATAGGGTGTTCCACGAAATGATACAAGAGGAGTGGAACACCCCTGAGGCTCCGCTAAGAGGTGCACGTATTATGGGTCGCTTGTATCCATTGTCGGAAAAAGACAAGGAAGTGTTTAAGCCCCCCAAAGTGGACGCCGCCGTCTCGGCAGTCACTAAGAAGACTACAATCCCGGTAGAGGGTAGTGCGGCCCTTAAGGACTCTCAAGACAAAAAGTTGGATGTGCTTTTACGGCAAGTGTTTGATGTTAATGCCCTATCGCTTCAAGTGGCTATCTGTGGAGCCTGGGTGGCCAGAGCCTGCCTACGCTGGTCCCAGCGGGTGCGCGCAGGGCAAGATAGTGAAGTGGCAGATGAGGCATCCCGGTTGGAATCGGGGGCGGCCTATTTGGTGGATATTCAGTATGATCTGATGCGGGGGTTGTCCAAAAGTATGCTCACCGTTTGCTTCGTTCCATTCACATAAACCGTATGTCTCTTCCCTCTCCCTCCCAGGCCCATCTTACCTTCACCCGTTCTTCAGCCTTCTACTTTCTGGCCCCAAGCCTATGGAACTCTCTCCCTCCCTCGCTCCGTGCAGAGGAGTCCTACCAATCCTTTAAGATCCAACTCAAGACCCATCTTTTTCAAGTAGCATTCAATCTCCCTCCCTAACCCCCCTCCCTCTTCTGCTTCATGATGTTATTTGTATTTGTAATTGTTATTGATTTCTGTTTTTTCTCTCTCTTTCCTTTCCTTTCTTTTCTATTATTTTAAATTGGCGTTCCTTTTTCTTTTTCCTGCAGCCCTATTTTTAAAACATTTTTAAATATTTTCGAATATTTTTAAATTATTTTAATTTTATTGTAAACCGCTCAGGTGCCCATGGTGTTGGGCGGTATACCAAGTTTTAAATAAACATAAACATAAACATATGGCTTCCGCAGTTGCGGCATGATGTTACTTGTGGCTCCGCAATTGGGCAGATGCCTCCTCCAAAGCGCGGTTGAGTAAACTCCCATTTAAAGGATGTCTGCTCTTTGGAGAGGATTTAGAAAAGCTGGTCAAGGATCTCGGAAATCCAAGGGAGGCAGGTTGCCAGAGGACAAGCCTAAGTCAGGGTGTACAATCCCGGCGGGCAAGGGGCAACAGCGGGAATTTTGCCAGTTCCGGTCCCAAAGATTCAACCCCTTTCAACGCGGCCGCTTTCCCGGTAGGGTTCAAGGTTCCCGCAGGTTTCGGGGAGCAGGAAGGGGCTTCGGGGCTTCCTCCGTGTCCTCTTTCTCCTCCAAGAAGGCACAATGAGATGAGGGGGGCCCAGGCGCCCTTAGTTCCCGTAGGGGGGCGCTTGCAGGAGTTTTATTCTGCCTGGGCCCAATTCACTTCAGATCAATGGGTTCTGGAAGTTATTCGGGAGTTCCAAAGGCCAGTGAGAGACTCCTTCGTGCAGTCGCCCGGAAAGTCGGTCACCAAACGCAAGGCCCTGTGGGAGACGGTACAAAGGCTGTTAGCTCTCGGGGCGATTGTGCCGGTTCCCCCGGACCAGTGCGGCAGCGGTCGATACTCCATCTACTTCATCGTGCCCAAGAAGGACGGCGGGGTCCGCCCGATCCTCGATCTCAAGGGAGTGAATCGCTGTCTTCGGGTGACTCATTTTCGCATGGAAACCCTGCGCTCGGTGTCCATAGCGGTGCAGAAGGGGGAGTTTCTTTCTTCCTTAGATTTATCGGAAGCGTACCTCCACATCCCCATATGTCCAGATCATCACAAATTCCTCCGCTTCGCGGTTCCCTTCGGTCATTTTCAGTTCCGAGCGTTGCCTTTCGGGCTAGCGACGGCCCCGAGAGTCTTCACAAAGGTCATGGTAGTGGTGGCGGTGGCCTTGAGAAAGGAGGGGATCCTAGTGCACCCCTATCTGTACGATTGGTTGATCAGGGCGAAATCTCATGCGGAGGACGTGGCGGCTACAGCCCGGGTAGTATCTTTCCTAGAGGGTCTCGGGTGGATAGTCAATGTTTCCAAGAGTCACTTGGTGCCTTCGCAAGATCTGCAATACCTAGGAGCACGCTTCGAGACGTGCGTGGGAAAGGTTTTCCTGACGGATCAGCGGGCGCAGAGCCTGCGGCGGCTCGTCCGAAGGTTTCTAGCGTGCAAGGCGCCTTCGGCATGGCATTACCTACAGTTAGTAGGGACCATGGCGGCGACTATAGAGACAGTGTCATGGGCAAGGGCGCACATGAGACTCTTGCAGGGAGCGCTGCTCCGCGCGATGGTCGCACCAGCAGGACTCGCTGTCCAGGAGGCTACCCTACTCAGTGGAGGTCCGGAAAGCCCTGTGGTGGCAGCTAGTTCCCGAATCGCTGCAACGGGGGAAGTCACTGGAGTCTCTAGCCTGGGTGTCCCTGATGACGGACGCCTGTCTGCAGGTTGGGGAGCTCACTGTCAGGGCAAGTTCACTCAAGGCCAGTGGAATGCTCAGGAAAAGTTGTGGTCGATCAACAGGTTGGAGTTAAGAGCGGTGACTCTCGCGTTGCAGGAGTTCCGCTCGGTCCTCAGGGGAAAGGCAGTCCGCGTATTTTCAGACAACGCGACTGTGGTAGCATATGTCAACAAGCAGGGGGGAACCACCAGCGTAGCTCTAGAGGAGGAGGAAGGAGTTTTATGCAGCTGGGCGGAAGCGAATCTCCTGGATCTGTTGGCGGCACATGTGGCCGGGGTAGACAATGTACAGGCTGATTTCCTCAGTTGGGTGAGGGTGGATCCAGGGGAATGGGTCCTGCATCCTGAAGTGTTCCAGATGCTTGTCCGCAGGTGGGGCACGCCGGTCATGGACCTCATGGCGACCTTTGATTCGGTGAAGGCAAGTCGATTTTTCAGCAGAAGAAGAGAAAGAATGTCGGAGGGATTAGATGCTCTCATTCAGGACTGGCCCGTGGGGCAGCTGTGAATGTTCAGGTTGTATGTGATGCAAATATGCATATTCTGAATGTGGTCCCCAGGTTTGCAGGGTCCACCCATGACTCCTATATCCTGCATCACTCGGCACTATTCAGAAAATTTGAGGCAGGACAGTATGAGGACTGTATATTGCTGGGTGGGTATTTCCCATTTCTGACATGCACATGGTGTTCATGTGACTACGCGTATATGCAAATGTCTGTCTTGGAGTATATCCCTCATTGTGTGTGTGTGTGTCATCTGCCTGTGTAGATTATAGAGGGGGGCTTGGTGCCCTCCAAATGTGCCCTGGGGGGGGGGGTTGATTGGATGCGAGCATTTGTGTGGTTGTTACATATTATGTTGTCGGCAATCCATACAGCTACCCCTTCTCTTGTGTTTCTTAGGTCCCCCCCACTCAATCTGTCATTGGGTAGACACCCAGGAAGCTGTAGATAACATGAGGAGTGATCTAGCTAAGCTTGATGAATGGTCTCGCATTTGCCATCTGGAATGTCATGGTAGGAAATGTAAGGTCAGGCTTTTGGGCTGCAGCAGTCCAAGGGAGCAATATAGTATAGGGGGTGATGTACTCTTGTCCACTACAGAAGAGGGGGACCTAGGCATGGTTGTGTCTGCTGATGTCAAAGTAGCTAAACAGGTTGAACAGGCGAGTGCAAAAGCTAGAAGGATGCCTGGGTGCATACGGAGAGGAATGGCTAGCAGAAAACAGGAAGGGATAATGGCTCTGTATATATCTTTGGTACGACCTCATGTGGGGTACATTGTGCAATTCTGGAGACTGCACCTTCAAAAGGATGTGAACAGGATGGGGTCGGTGCAGAGGGTGGCTACTAAAATGATTAGTGGCCTTCATTATACAGCATATGAAGACAGACCGAAGGATCTTAATATGTACACCTTGGGGAAAGGCGGGATAGAGCTGATATGATGGAGATGTAGAAATACCTCCGTGGCATATATGTTGAGGGAGAGAGCCTCTTCAAATTGTAAGCAAGTTCTGCTACGAGGGAACATAGGATGAGGGTGGAGGGAGATAGATTCAGGGGTGAAATGGCAACATATTTGTTTACTGAAAAAGTGGTGGATCCGTGGAATACTCTCACAGTGTAGGTGGTAGAGATGAGGACAGTAACTGCATTCCAAACAGCATGGGACAAACAGAGGATCTCTAAAGGTAAAAAGGGGACTGTTGTACTTGTTGATATGGAAGGACAGACTAGATAGGCCATGTAGATGCCAGGGAAGGATCCCCAGAGTGCTGAGGCCCTGTGGAGGGGTTCCACTTCCTCCCATGGATGTCTGGCATCCTGTAAGAGAGGCGGCTAGGAGTTGATTACGTATGGAAGAGGTATTGGAGAGCACCCTGACCAACCATAGCATCCCTGCGGGAGCCTTCATCCAAGCAGGAGTGGGCCGTGAACCAAGGACCAGGTAGCTGCTCCACAAATGTCCTTAATATAGACGGAATGGAGGTGAGCCCTAGAGGCTGCCATGACTCTCACATTGTGAGCGGGAACATGGGCCTCCAGTGAAAGGTGTTTGTTATGATAGATAAATGACATACATTGGGCAATCCAGTTGGATAGAGATTTTTTGGAAACTGCTGTACCCAAATGTGAAGGATCAGAGGTTATGAATAGCTGAGAGGACCTTCTGTGTTGCTGGGTCCTCTGCAGATGAAAAGCCACAGCTCTTTTACAGTCAAAAGTATGAGGAGTATTCTCTGCATTTGAAGCATGAGGCTTTTGAACGACTACAGGTAACTAAACCTCTTGGTTCAAATGAAAGGGGGAAACCACCTTAGGCATGAAGTGTGGATGTGTCCTTAGGACTACCTTATCATGGTGAAACAGTGTGTAAGGTGGATCAGCCACTAGAGCTTGCAATTCACTGATATGACTTACTGATGTGATTGCAAGAAGGAATATTACTTTCCAGGACAGAGACTTTAAGGAAGTAGTAGCTTAGGGCTCAAGAGGTGGCAGCATAAGCTGGCCTAGAAGCAGATTGAGAACCCATGCCACTGGAGGTGGTCTAAGGGGAGGTTTCGTTAGATGCAGGCCTCTCATGATTCTGGATATGAGAGGATGGGATGAAATGGGTTGTCCATTGATGGGTTCAGAAGAAGCAGCAATGGCACTTAAATGGACTCTGACTGACTCAGGTTGGAGACCAGTGTTTGATAAGTAAAGGAGTTAGTCCAAAAATGTTTCTATAGGGATGACAAGAGCGATTGATGCACTTTTGTGATCACCAAATGGAATCTCTCTTCCACTTGACGGCATAAGAATGCCTTGTGGACGGTTTCCTGGAAGCATAACGGACATCTCGCACTTCCTGAGTGAGGGGAAGGCCAAAGCAGTTAAATCCTTCAGTAGCCAGGCTCTGAGGTGCAGAGAGTGGGGGTTTGGATGTCATACTTTCCCCTCCTCCTGCGACAGTATGTCTGGAGCTGACCCTAAGTCCAGGGGTGGAACCTGGGACAGATGTAGAAGCTGAGGGTGACACACCTGGTGTTACCAGCGTGGGGCTATAAGGATCATGTTGCCTCTGTCCCTCAGGAGCTTGAATAGGGTCTTGGCAATCAAGGAAATGTGAGGAAAGGCATATAGGAATTCCTGCCCCAGTTGAGGAGGAAAGCATCCCTCGCTTAGCAGCCCTGAGCCAGAATCCGTGAACAGAAATGGGTAAGTTTGGCATATGATGGACTTGCAAAGAGGTCTACATCTTGACTTTCCCAGAGTTGCAATACTGTGGAGAGTTGGTCCATGTGTAGAGACCATTTGTGCGGACGCAGAACACGACTGGGTCTGTCTGGCCAACAGTTCTGATTGCCAGGGAGATAGAATGCCAGGAGATGGATCTGCTGCTCTCTGGCAAACGCCCACAGTTGAGGAGCTTCGTTGCAAAGGGACAGAGAGCCTGTTCCTCCTTGTTTGCTAACATAGACAATGGCTACCTGATTGTCTGCGTGAAGTAGTATTCTCTTGGCCTGTAGAAGGGAATGGAATACTTGAAGAGCCAGGCGAATTGCTGTGAGCTCCAACAGATTGATGTGGAAATGAATCTCCTGACAATTCCAGGTGGCTTGGGTGGAGGTGTCCAGTAGATGTGCACCCCACCCCACTTTGGGGGCATCTGTTGTTAATGTGATCTGAGGAGGGGGTTGCAGGAAAGGTGACCCCTCCAACAGTTGTTGTGCTGACCGCCACCAGTCCAGGGACACGGTACGGCGGTTTGAGCTTACTATCAGATGTGAGAGACAGCCTGTTGCTTGCGTCCACTGGGAAGAGAGGGCCCATTGGGCTGGTCTCATGTGGAGACAAGTGTAGGGGAGCACATGCACCGTAGATGCCATGTGACCCAGAAGCTGAAGCATCTCTTGAGCCGAGAGGTGAGTCTTTTGTAGTGCTGAAGAAACCAGTTGCACAATGGGAGGACAGCGAGGCTGAGGCAGGTAGGTCTATGGCAGTCTGGTATCTAGCCTTGCTCCTACGAACTCCAGCGATTGCGTGGGAGTCAGAAACGATTCCTGGAGATCTATGACAGGGCCTAGATATTGGAGTCCACGCATTGTGTACGAGAGAGAGGCCTGGGCTTGTGTTTGTCACTCTGCCCGGATGAGGCAATCGTCCAAGTAGGGGCAGACAAAGATTACCCTGGTACGGAGACGACCGGCTACCACAGCCATGCACTTTGTGAATACTCTGGGTGCTGAGGCAAGGCTGAAGGGAAAACTTTGTTTTGATAGTGCTGTCCCTGATGGAGGAACCAAAGGAACTTTCGGTGTGAGTGTTGGCTGAGAACATGGGTGTACGCATCCTTGTGATCTAGAGAACAAAGGCAGTTCTGCCTGTGTAGGTCAGGAAGTACGTTTCCTAGAGAAATCATTTAGACTTTCTCTTGGAACAGGAACTTGTTCAGTTCTCTGAGATCAAAAATGGGTGTGTGACCTCCTGTTTTCTTTGGTATGAGGAAACAGGGGGGTAGAACCCGGAAACCTGTTGAAGATGAGGTACCTCTTCTATTGCTCCTTGAGGTAAGAGATGTTTTACCTCTGGATTCAGTTGGGGGGAATTTTGAGAACTGAATGTCCTTACTATTGTAGGTGGCAGCAGGCTTTGTGAATGACACCTGTACCCTCTTCTATGATGGACAGAGTCCAGGGTTGTGATGTTATTTGCCTCCATCTGTGGATGAGGTGACCTAACCTTCCTGGGATTGTTGAAGGTTTTATTCTCTGGAGTGGCAGGAAGGGCAGGTACTCTATCACGGAGTCAAAGGCCCTGTGGGCGCTGAGGCTGCTGGGTCTGCTGAGGCTGAGTAGCTCTCGGCTTTCTCTGCTTAGTAGATTGTTGACCCTTTCTAGCAGCTTGTCCTGCAGGTTGTCCTTGCTGAGCATAGTACTGATAGTATCCTTTCTTTTTGGAGAGGAAAGGCTTTTCTAAGGCTCTCTTCTTTGCAGGATCTACAATTTTGGGGAGCCTTGTCAATGTACAATTATCAGCATCCAAATCTTTGGCTTTTTCCTGCTGGTTCTTCCCAAAAGGTTTTCACCAGTACAGGGGATGTTGGCCAGTTTATCCTGTACCCAGTGTTCCAGGTGAGAGGCTTGCAGCCAGCCAAGTCTCCTTGCCCCAATAGCAATGGGGGAGACTCTGCCTATGCACGCAAAACAGTCAACAGCTGCCCTGTTCACAACTTTATAATTGTTCTGGGCATGCTTGACAAGTGCTAAATAGTCGTGTCCTCTGTCATCTGGGAGATGTGCACTTACCAGTTGTAGATCTCCTGTCACCACCTTCAGGAACATTCCCATGTACAGGATATAGGAACCTATCCTGCCTGAAAGCATGGATGTTTGGACGACACGGCGACCAAAAGCATCTAAGGTCTTACACTCCCTACCAGTAGGGTTGGTGGCATGTTGTTTGTAACTTTTAATTCTCCTCATAGCAGACTCCACCACGATGGAGTGATGAGGGAACTGTCTTTTCTGAAAACCAGGGGACGGAGGCACACGATACAGAGTAGGCAGCCTGTGAGAATGTGGAGAGGTGGTAAGAGGAGTCTCCCACATTCTCAAATGAAGATCCTGTAAGATCTGATGTATTGGCAGGGTGTCTGCCTACTTTAGAGTTTGGGGATATTGGTGAATCTTTAGCTCCTGTGCCCTGTGCTTAGATTCAGTTACTACTGAAATGGAGAGGCCCTTGACTACATGTGTGGTGACATCCAGGAGGAACATATCCTGAGGAGGGCACAATCTCCTCTTGGGAGAAGCAGGCTCATCCTGGAGAGGTACATCGTTACCCTCTGAGCTGTCAGAGTCATCAGACTCCTCAGAAGATTGGATGTATCTTCTCTTAGGGTGCTCAGGTAACGTTTGTTATCGGTTCCGATTGGCCTCGGTATCGGAGTGACCCGGTACCGGGGTGTCGATACCTGTACTCATCGGCACCAATGGTGCATTTGCCGATGCCGTTCCCGCAATTGCTGTGGATACCGGTGCTGGAATTTGCATGGTCTGAGGTGGTACCAAGGTCTATGATGCCGCAAGGATAGCCGCCAGACTGCGTTCGATGGCCACGATCCTCTGGTCCATCAACACTGCCAATGCCTGTGTATGAGTACCGGCCAAAGCCAGTACCCCAGAGCATGGCACAAGGCGTTAAGACGAGGTTGAGGCCTCCAGAACTTCCTGGAGCCCCAAAGTGGCTTTGGAGGCCTGGGACTCCCACCAGGGCTGTTTGGCCAGAGCATGCTCTTCAAAGACAATGCCGGAGGCATTCCAATATTTGGAGGGGGATCTACCCTTTGAGGAACGGCCAGATTTGTGTTTGGTTACCTGAGATCCAAGGGAGGAAGAGGAAGCCCTTGAAGACATGGCTGCCACCGAGGCCGCGTCGGAGGGAAAGAGGTTACCAAGCTTGGCTGCTCTGTTCTGCCAACCTCTCTTGGATAACATCCCACAGGCCAAACATTCAGACATGGAGTGATCCGGCCATAAGCATTTGCGACACCAATCATGGTTGTCAGTGGCGGAGAAGGTACCGGCACATTTTGAGCATATTTTTAAAACCCGAGGAGTGCTTTTCCATGATGGAGGAAAGATTAGGACCTAATGCCAAACAGGGGGGAGACCTACAAAGGGGATTTTCCCTCTTTGTTTTTTTAAAATTTTGTTTGTGTGAGGAAATCTGACCTTTTAGAGAAAGAAATTACAAGACCGGTGGTACCGGTAAAGAAAAAAAGGCAGACGCTGCCACAGGAGTGGCAATACAATAGCTGTTTTTCAGCAATGACAGGAACTATGACCTGCTGCCTCTGTGGAAAACAACAAACTGGAGAGAGGCATTTGGGAAAGGGGGGAAAGGCAGCACGCAGGCGCTGTGGGATGCTTCCATCAACTTTCCTATTGGACACTCGAGAGCGTTCCCACGCAGGCTCCTTCGGTACTGATGATACCCACATGTGAGGACTACTTCCTGCTTGTTCCAGGTGATTAACCATTCCCAGTGCCACCTGCATGTGTAGCTGTGGCTCTGGGCATGTGTGCAGTGACACCTATGTGCAGTGTGCGTGATACCCTGAACACACCATTCCAGTCCCCTGTGGCCCCCTTGCATGACATGGCACGACCATGCCACGTTTGGGTTGCCAATGATGGTGTCCAGGGTAATCCCCCTAACCCCGTATGTGGTCTGGTGAACACATTTGTGTTGTCATGATCTACACACATCATCGGACCCAACCCCACTGGCAACATGATATCCTAACAAACATGGGTGATGTGTCCATACATGGGACATTGGGTGGGTGGCCCTATGCACCTTGCCAGGGGCCACTACCATGACATTTGGGTTTCTACGAGGCCCAGGATAGCAATGCTTGACCCACTACAAGCATTGTGGGACCTGTCTCTTTTGGGGATACTGCTAGGTACGTATGACCTAGATTGGCCACTGTTGCAAAGCGCATACTGGGCTTGATGGACGTGGGTGTGACCCAGTATGGCCTATCTTATGTTGTTATGTTCCTATGACCTGGCCCTTGTATGCTTAGGGCAGGTGAGGCTGCCAATACCAGGGGCAGGGGCCATTGCACCAGAATAGGCTATTGCCACCTGTGCTAATGTCAGGGTTTCAGTCTGTGTTGTGCAACCACAACAGGTGCATGTATCCTTCCAACACCATCAGTAATGTTCATCTGCTACCAGGTGTGGGATTCCTAGCAAGTGGGCAGATGTGTGACCTGACTCAGCATACAGTTCTGGGGACATGGCTCTGTTACAGGCCTTCGTAATCAGATGTCATAGCTCATGGAGGTGGGGTGCTGTTACGCACATCCACATCTGCACCTACCATACCATCTGGATACATCAAAGACGTGTGTGATGAGGTGTTGACCTCACAGACTATGGGAGATGTACAACCTACCCGCCATAACCTAACACAATATCTGAATGACATACCCACCATTGCAATCAGGTCTCTGGCCCCCTGGGGGTTGGGTGTCCTAGCACACATCATCAGCACCATACACCATAGCACCAGGGTGACTGACAGTACAACTTACGCAGGTCTCAGGACTCCTGGGGATAGGGAGAATGTATTGAACTGTATAGGCACACAGGACCATATCACCAGGGTGACTGACAGCCCACTTTGATGGGCTCTGAGGACTCCTGGGGATAGGGAGAATGTATAGAACTGTATAAGCACACAGGACCATATCACCAGGGTGACTGACAGCCCACTTTGATGGGCTCTCAGGACTCCTGGGGATAGGGAGAATGTATAGAACTGTATAGGCACACAGGACCATATCACCAGGGTGACTGACAGCCCACTTTGATGGGCTCTCAGGACTCCTGGGGATAGGGAGAATGTATAGAACTGTATAGGCACACAGGACCATATCACCAGGGTGACTGACAGCCCACTTTGATGGGCTCTCAGGACTCCTGGGGATAGGGAGAATGTATTGAACTGTATATTGCACACAGGACCATATCACCAGGGTGACTGACAGCCCACTTTGATGGGCTCTCAGGACTCCTGGGGATAGGGAGAATGTATAGAACTGTATAAGCACACAGGACCATATCCCCAGGGTGACTGACAGCCCACTTTGATGGGCTCTAAAGACTCCTGGGGATAGGGAGAATGTATAGAACTGTATAAGCACACAGGACCATATCCCCAGGGTGACTGACAGCCCACTTTGATGGGCTCTCAGGACTCCTGGGGATAGGGAGAATGTATAGAACTGTATAGGCATACAGGACCATATCACCAGGGTGACTGACAGCCCACTTTGATGGGCTCTCAGGAGTCCTGGGGATAGGGAGAATGTACAGAACTGTATAGGCACACAGGACCATATCCCCAGGGTGACTGACGGTCCACTTTGATGGGCTCTCAGGACTCCTGGGGATAGGGAAAATGTATAGAACTGTATAGGCACACAGGACCATTCCACCAGGGTGACTGACAGCCCACTTTGATGGGCTCTCAGGACTCCTGGGGATAGGGAGAATGTATAGAACTGTATAGGCACACAGGACCATATCCCCAGGGTGACTGACAGTCCACTTTGATGGGCTCTCAGGACTCCTGGGGATAGGGAGAATGTATAGAACTGTATAGGCACACGGGACCATATTCCCAGGGTGACTGACAGCCCACTTTGATGGGCTCTCAGGACTCCTGGGGATAGGGAGAATGTATTGAACTGTATAGGCACACAGGACCATAACACCAGGGTGACGGACAGCCCACTTTGATGGGCTCTCAGGACTCCTGGGGATAGGGAGAATGTATAGAACTGTATAGGCACACAGGACCATATCCCCAGGGTGACGGACAGCCCACTTTGATGGCTCTCAGGACTCCTGGGGATAGGGAGAATGTATTGAACTGTATAGGCACACAGGACCATAACACCAGGGTGACGGACAGCCCACTTTGATGGGCTCTCAGGACTCCTTGGGATAGGGAGAATGTATAGAACTGTATAGGCACACAGGACCATATCCCCAGGGTGACGGACAGCCCACTTTGATGGGCTCTCAGGACTCCTGGGGATAGGGAGAATGTATAGAACTGTATAGGCACACAGGACCATATCACCAGGGTGACTGACAGCCCACTTTGATGGGCTTTCAGGACTCCTGGGGGTAGGTTGGATTGGAAAACAGCAGCAGCAGCATATTCCTTACCACCAGGGGTGCTGGGGACCCACTTTATTGGACTTTCTGGGCAAGTGGGGGTAGGGCAGATGTTTTAGACTGCTGGGCCAGACACACCCATATCACCAGTGGGACTAACATACCATTTTGGGCAGGTTTCACAACCCCTGGGGGTGGGGCAGATGTTTTACCCTGCAACTGCAGGACCCATCATACCAGCATGATGTTTAGAAAACTTCCTTAGTCAGATCTATGGGCTACCTGTGTTACAGTGTGTTGTATCACATCAAAAGCAGCAGCTGCCATGACACCAGTATGGCATCAGGAACTCTGTGAACAGGTCCTTAGCCCCCTAGGTACAGGGCAAACCACTCAGATGTGATATATAGGCAATATGGCATGTGGGTTTACCTGATACACATAACTGAGATAGACTACCTACACACAGCAGCATGCACAGCTACAATCAACACTGGATATGTATTTGGATCTACTGACCTGTCCCCATACACTTACCTCACGTGGGTAGTCTGCCACACGATTATAGCGGCGTGTCAGCCGCTCCCAGGCCCTCCGGACCCTCACCAGGTCCTGACGCCTGGAGGAGCCAGGAAACAACTTGGGCTGCCTCACAGCAATGAGCTGTGCCAGGTAGCGCAGCTCCTGCCTGGTGAAAGCAGACTTGCGTGATCTTGTCGCCATGTTAACAATGTCAACAATGAGAAACGCATGCATGCACGCACGCGCATGCGCAACGCAACATGCGCGCATGCGCACCGCATGCAGTTGGGCCCCGCGCCACGCGCATCTTTCTGCCGCACGCATCTTTCTGCTGCACAGGATATGGTGTCGCCAGCAATATTTATACAGATCTATGCTGCAGACACACATTGCACTGATGTGTCTGACATTTAAAAACACAAGTAGAATTTTAGCTTGTTGTTTACACACTTGGGTCTGGAATCCATCACCACTGGTTCCTACGGTACTGTTTGAACCGGTGTGCTATGCCTTTTCACATAGCAATGACTGGCTAAACAGTTACACCAAGGATTCCTGAGACCCCATCAACGTGGGCTGTCAGTCACCCTGGTGAGATGGGGTTGTGTGTGCCTATGGGGTATGTTCACTAATCCATCTTAATGTGAGCACAGCAATGATGTGCAGGATGCCATGGGGGGGGGGGGGAGGGCCTTCTGGTCTAAAAGTAGGACTCACGCAATAGGTTGCGTACCACAAATTATGACAAGATGGAGGTAGGTGTACCACATTGATGTGTGTTAATCATAGGTAGGTGTGCTGACATACAAACCTAGTGGCAGAGGTGTAGCACATTGGTTGACAAACTGTCTGATGGTACAGTGGTCATGGGTTCAATCCCACAGTGTGACTGTTGCATATCACTGCCTGAGACATTACCCTTTAATATCAGCTGTGCTTTGTGAGGCATTTGAGTTTTATTTTGATTTGTGCTGCCAGCAAACACACCCTCACATTGCCATAACCTAAGGTGTCATATCATGCACCCTATGCGGCACTCCTGAGGACACATTATAAGGTGCACTGTCCACCACGACACCTTAAGGTGCACTGTCCACCACGACACCTTATAATGTTCCCTATTGGGCACCTTCTTGGGCGCTTTATAGAGCGCTTTCGAGGCACCTTCAGGCTACAGCACTGAGGGTGTTGTTGCTGGCAGCACCAATTTAAATTATAAAAGAAAATGCCTCAGACAGCCCTATCAAATAACCCCACTGTGGGATGAAACTCATGACCTGTGGCTCCACAGGCAGTGAAGTCACCAGTGGCCTACATCTCCATAGCTGCAAACAAACTCGTGGCTGGCTACAGTAGGACTGCAGCCCACCACACGAGCTGTCTGCTGTGGTTACCAGGATAGGGTTACACCACACATACCCATGATGCACTGCACATGCAAATCAGCAGTCTACAGATAACCACAGGATGGGGTATGCACCCCCACACCACCTCAGCCTGGTAGGGAGTACTGAGCATGTGTGCTACTGGCACAGTGTAGATACTGGCCATCACATTGTGCGGGTCCTGTGCTCACCCTGAGGGTGAGGTGATCCGCCCAGCACCATGTCCACAGCACCTGGCTTAGCTGAGATAGGCTATGGTGTGGGTCCCCATCAGTGCCAGTGTGTTATAGGTAGATCTTGCAGATACACTTCCAAATACACCTGTGTCCATTTTTTCTTTCACAGTCAAGTTTAGCCCTTGAGCACTTTGATGCACCCACAATACTGCACATCCTGTGTGGGTGCCATGGCCACATCATTTATGTGACCCGGGGGGCAGGGCTGTTTGGACCCATAGGCGGATTAAGTAGTACCACCCAAACTGCCCTCTGGAGCTCCCACCAACAGATCCACATTCTACATCACTGCAATGGTGGTGGTAGAGGGGACCATCAACCTCAGTCCAGCTGGGGGACAGACAACCTGGAGGGCAGTTCATGCATTTCTATACACATCCATACGGTGATAGCAGACAGACAGGAGGCCTTGAAATGCTCAGCTGCCCACTACCACTATCTGACATTCTCCAGCAGCAAGCACAGTGAATCTGCAGCCGTTGCACCCTGCAAGGTGTTCCAGCCATACACATACTAACTGCAAACAGTCTGCTAGCTAGTCCATAGTGCATATTACTGGAAAAAATGTGTGCACCCACAACTGGGATGTCAGCACACCCACCAAGCAGATAGGCTAGTGATTGGGTCCCAAAAGGGAACCCACAAATATCACATGAGAGAAATACTAGAGGGCACTATGGGGGACCTAGCCATGCCATGGTGACTGCTCAGTCAGGGTGTGAGTGACCTCCCAGCAGGACATGCTGTGGCCAACCTGTCCGTGCAGGTGGTGGCCGGCCAATACAATGTCCCAGCCATTGCCCTATGCCCTGTGCTCATGCATCCTGCCCAGGCCACCCTGTCCGAGCTATACCCACAGTACCTTGCTCCTCATTATGCACATTGGCAAGCTAACACTGGACACAGTGCAAACAGTGTGGGCTGAGTAAGGTGTTGCAACCACCACACACTGGATGGACAGACACACACTCCCACACCTATGCCAGCATTGTGCAAATATAGAGGCTTTTGGCAGTCCTGGCCAATTCACCAGTCCTGGACAGAGCACAGGCATGGCTATGGTATGCAATACCGTTGGGGTCACTCCCCGGGGTGGTGAACACTGTCAGACACCAAACCTAACACACACTCCACACACATCAGAGAAATTGGTATGATACAGCTCAATGAGCATATTGTGCTTACCTTAAGAATTTCTATCTGCCAGTGATCATGGCAAACGTTTGAGATATGTGTACTGTATTCCCAGGTTTAGGGTGGCATTGGTGAGGTATGCAAGTACTAGTATTGGGAGATGCACGCAAGGCCCGATATCCTGCCTCTCCATGAGACTTTGGATAATGTAGCCTGTGGGTGCGGTTCTTTCTGCTCCTGTTGGCTCGCTGCTCTACGGCAGAGGTTCCCAAATCCAGTCTTGATAGGCCAAACACTGTTCATGTTTTCATGCTGTCCCTAATGAATATGCATGAGCTACATCTGCATACCATGGGGGCGGTGCATGGAAATGCAGCACACACATCTTTATTAGAAACAGCATCAAACCTGAATGATTTGTCGTCCTCCAGGACTGCATTTGGAGGAATGTGCTGTAGGTAATGCGCATGTTTCTGGTGTCTGTGCTCTGTAGGGTAAAATATAGGCGTTTGAACCATGCTTATGTTCTCTGCAATAAAGGTTCGTCTTTACTATCACGGTTTAGTTGTGGGTAAAATATGGGGTCTGGGTTGGCAGGAGCCCCAGCTGCGACTTGAACCTGTGACCTTCTGCTCCTGAACACACTGACTGTGTTCACTGCACCACACTGTGGCCACAGAGATGGTGCAGTCCCTGGAGATACCATGGCGGTTTGTCAGACAGAGCCTGTCTGTTGGAGTGCACGGCACCCACCTGATCAGGGCTAGGCCACCGTCTGCTGTGGGCAGCAGACACTGCCCTCTCCACCACCGGTACCCCTCCGCCACCATGCTGACATGGCCTTATATTGGAGAAAGCATCAAACCTGAATGATTTGTCATCCTCCAGGACTGCATTTGGGGGAATGTGCTGTAGGTAATGCGCATGTTTCTGGTGTCTGTCCTCTGTAGGGTAAAATATAGGCGTTTGAACCATGCTTACGTTCTCTGCAATAAAGGTTCATCTTTACCATCACGGTTTAGTTGTGGGTAAAATATGGGGACTGGGTTGGCAGGAGTCCCAGCTAGGGCTTGAACCTGTGACCTTCTGCTTCTGAACACACTGGCTGTGTTCACCGCACCACACTGTGGCCACAGGGACAGTGCAGTCCCTGGAGATACCATGGTGATTTGTCAGACAGAGCTTGTTTGTTGGAGTGCATGGCACCCACCTGAACAGGGCTCGGCCACCGTCTGCTGTGGGCAGCAGACACTGCCTCCTCCACCACCAGTACCCCTCCGCCCAATGCTGACATGGCCTTCTGCTGGTGGTGCTGGTGGTGCAGAGTCTCAGGCCATCCACTGTGCAGGTAGGCGGTTGCCTATGGTGCGGGTTCTGGGGTAGGGGTGCCTGCATAGCTGTCAAAGCTTCCTCCCAGCACTGCATGCCAATGTTCTGTGCCCTTGGGGGTACCTGCTGGGTACTAGCCCCTGTGACACTGTGGGGGGCACACTCGTGCCCATGTTGGGCCCTCATCAGTTGCTGTCTGGCTGCTCTGCTGTTTCAGCATTCCTATGGCCAAGCTAGGCATCACCCTAGTCCGCACTGTGGCCCAGCTGTACCACAGCATGTACCACCTGCAGCCCTCTGTGTCCCCTTTTCCAGCATCTGTCCAGTTGCCCATTCCGACATGCTCGCCCTGCTGTTGTGGAACATGTGCATGCCATAGGAAACCTGGCCAATGGAGTCAGAAACCCTGCTCAGCGCAATTTCATTGTGGGCTCATTCACCTTGTATGGGAACGGAGCATAGACCCTTCCAAAATTCATTTCTTTTTTTTGGAGCTTTCTTGGGAGTGTTTTTTGATATTTCCCATTGATATCACTATTGGCCAGCTTGGTTATGTTTTATTTCCATTTTGTTGAGGTCATTTTCAATGTTTATTTGCCCTTTTGTTCCGTGCACATGTATCACACTGATCACTTTTTGTAGGTTTCCCTGGTTTTGCTGTACATTGCTGACAGAAATGGTTTCTTTTCCCTTTAAATCGGCTCTAACACCAGGGTTTCACTGGCGTTATTTTTGAGCCTCGGATTTCACAGCGTTAGTGTGCGGGGAGCCTCTTCCCTCCCACTCTCCACCCATTGACCCCTTCTCTCCGCCCCTGGGGAGCCTTCCTCCGCCCTCCGGGAGCCTTTCCCCGCCTTCAGCGCTCGTTTGTGCCGCTGTGTGCGTTATCGCGCGATAAGGTACCTGTGTGCCTGCAGACGCGCCATTATCACGCGATAACGTTACAGCGCGCACATTAAGATGGTTTAGTAAACATACCCCTTTGTCAAATTTTAATGAATGGATTAACCAATTAGATAATAACCTTTGGTTTCAGATCATGTTTGATCATCATCAGATCCCTTATCTAGATTTATTAATTAGAAAAGAAGACAATTGTTTTACAACCACACTCTACAGGAAGCCAGTGGACAGGAATCATCTTCTGCACTACAATAGTTTCCACAACCCTTTATTGAAAAAGAACCTTCCAGTGGGGCAATTCCTAAGAGCTAGGAGGATTTGCACCACTTTAGATGATTTTGAGCTACAAGCTGGAGAAATGAGAGATAGGTTTATTGCTATACAATACCCAGAACAGTATATAAATCAGACATATCATAGGGCTAGGAAATCCAGTCGGGAGTCTCTGCTGAAGCCACAACAGAAGAAAGAAGGAATAGGTATGGTTTGCTCTCTTTTAAATTCTTCCAATTCACGTAAAACTACTAAAATATTCAAAGATGAGTGGCGACTGATACAGGTTCTTCCAGCATTTCGGAATATACACTTGACCATTGCACACAAGTGCAATGTCAATTTGCACAATTTGTTGGCGCCATCTGCACTGACAGAGAGGAAACCTTTATCTAAATTTAAAGGGCAATTTCAGTGTGGAAGGTGTTCGGTTTGTTTGAACACTTTACCAGTAAGGAATGTATTTCTACACCCCGAGACAAAACGGAAATTTTACATTGATGATTTCTCCAATTGCGAGACGTCACATGTTATTTATGTAATAATATGTCCCTGCAATAAATTATATGTGGTGAAAACCACACGCAGCATTCGTGTACGTATTGTGGAGCATAAAAGTTGCATTAAGAGGAATTTAACTGAAAAACCTTTGGTTTCCCATTAGATAGCTGAAAATCATAAAGTTATGGATTTGAAATTTTTTGTTATTAAGAAGGTTAAGATTAATTGGCAAGGTGATGATGTTGACAAGACAATCATGAGGTTAGAACAAAGATACATTTTTTTACTTAATTCCCTCGCTCCTAATGGTAATGAGAGTGTTTTTTCGGTTTTCCTTTAATCAACAGTTTATATTTAGTTTTATGGGTTCCCTGCCAGGTTGGTTTTATTTATTTATTCATTTTTTAACTTATTTATTTATTTATTTTTTTAATTAATTTGTTTATTAAGTTTTTCTGCATTTATTTATTTATTGTTATTTTTAACCCTTGGGTTTTTATATTAGGTTTTTATTTTTAGGTTTTAATGTAGGTTATAACATTTGTCCTCCGTGTGGTTCCTCATCACGGCTGAGCTTCTTTTAGTTGGCATTACACTACGTGCGGTACCCCTTTTTGATTTTAGTTACTTCTTTGGTACCCCGTTTTTTCACTTGGATTTCATTAGAGTATTATTTATATAAGTGCCTTAACAGTCGGCATGTGTGCCCTTCATTACGATCAGCGGTGTGTGCAACATTAAGTCTAGCAACACTTTATATGGTTATTTATACTCCTTCAGTATTCAGTAAGTATCATTTATAGTAATATTTCTTCAGCCGGCATGAGTGCTTTTTAATAAGATGAGCGTTTGTGCACACATTATGTCCAGCATTGTTTTAAATGGTTAACCAAATTTGATAAATGTTCCTGATGCATACAATTTTAATTTTCTGGAATAAGCAGTTTTTTCACATATTTTTGTGTTGTAACAATGCAATGTGTGCCTTTGAGTCAGTCCTGACTCCTGGTGATCCAGAAGCTCCTGGGTTTTCTTGGCAGTGTCACTGGAAGTAGATTGGCAGGCCTTTCTTCCAAGGAAATAGAGGGTTAAGTAACTTGCCCAAGGCCACAAGGAGTGCAAGTGGGAATTGAACCCTGATTGCTTGGTTACCAAGCCAGTGCTCTAACCACTAGGCTACTCCTCCACTCATTTTTGAGTTAAGTAGTTTCAATAAGTTCTTTTAATCATGTTTCGTTGTGCCGCGACTATTTTTTGTTGATTGCTACTTTTCTTCACGTTGTTATACATATTGTTACTAAACTTAATTATATATGTTATATTTAGATATAACAATACAATGACATTATCCCGCCGCGCCGCAGGGCCGGGTCCTGAGGCTGGCTTTGTAACCGGGTCCTTGGGGTCCCAATCCCTGGTGCGCTTCGGCGGATTAGGCTGGGGGGGGGGGGTTTCAGAGTAGATGGGTGTCAATGCCGGCCCCAACCGCTGCATGTCTGACGTGAGGGCTGGCGATTGGCTGGGGGGCCGGTTAGGGGCAGGTCGGCACTGAACGAGGGAGATCGGCGGCGTGCGATCTCCCTCTTCCTGCTGGCTCGCCTACCGAAAGGTGTGTTTCTCCTGGGCTCCACTTGCTCCTTTCTTTTCCTTTGAGGAGGGGGTGTTTTTGGGCATTCGGTGCGTCCATAGGGTGCCAGGAGTGAGCAGGGGCTATTCGGCGGGAGGCGGGTGTTTTAAAAAAAAACAACAAAAAAACCAAAAGGAAGCCGGCATTGCTTCGCCACGTGAGCGTGCACATCGGGCCTTTGCACGTGGCGGGGCCTTTCCCCGGCTGCGATAGAGCTCGGGGCAGCCTGGGGAGCCTTGCAGGATAGGTGCGGGCCCCAAGGAAGAGTTTGGCAGGGTGAAGTTTCACCAGCAGGGCCTCTGGACTGCCGCACTGCCTGGGGGCCTTATAAAATTAAAAAAAAAAAGAAAAGAAAAAGGGGATATAGATATATTAAAAAAAAAAAAAAAAGAACAAAACAAAAAACAAAACAGGGTATGAAGAGTCATCCCCAATTTAAAAAAAACCAAAACAATACCTCCATAGTAAGGGCCGGAGGTACTGGAAGGGGGGCTTGTGGGGGGCAGCACTCCAATTGAAGAGGAGGGGACATTATGGTGCGGCGGTCTAGAGGGAGGGGAGTTGCTAGAAGGCTGGGTGGAGCTGTGGGTATGGCCAGGGGGCAAGGATTGGTGCGGCGTGTACGCGTGCCATCCGAGAGAGGTAGTGCGGCTGACAGGGGTGCTGTCGCAGCCAGGGTTCTTCGGGTTGCTCGACAAAGGAGCGGCAAGGGGAGGGCCAGAGGGGACGGTGACAGGGGTGAATTAGGAGGGGCCCCGCAGGCCGGGGGGGGGGGCGGGGTTTCCCAGGAGGGCGTGGGGCTGGGGGAGATTGAGTCCCTGTTACTAGAGGGGGGAGGAGACGCTGAGAGTGGCGTTGCAGTGGTGGCTGGCACTGGCAGTCACACAGTTATGGGGGGCGCCGGGCCAGTGGTGGCGCAGTGTGAAGGGTTCCGTGGGGAGGCCACGGCGGACGGGCCTATGGGAGTTACCCCTCCTTCCTCATCGGTGACTGGGCGCTTCCCGCACCCTGGATTCCTGGGACCCTTGGGTCCATGGGCATGTAGGGCTGGTCTGTGGGGGGGTATGGGTTATTGGGGCAGCGCCTGGGGCAATTGGCTTGGGGCTGGGTGTGGGGGGGTTGGGACTGTTGCGGGCAGGGGTTCGGCTGCCTGGGATGCCGGTGGCATCGGTTCCTCGGCATGGGGTTGGGGTGGGGGGCCGGGTGCGGCACCAAACGCTCCGGGGCTGTTGCTGCTGGCTTTTCTCCTTCTCTTCCCCTTCAGGTCCCGCGAAGCATGATGTCCAGGATGAATTCTGCTGAGCTTGGACGGGCGGTGGGAGCAGGCCCCGTTAGTGCCTCGGAGGAGTTGACTGGTACTGCGATGGGGGTTCAGACCGTGAGCACTCCGGTGGCCCCCCCCGCGAGGTTGGTGAGTATGTGGTGGCTGAAAGCAGGACGGAGGGAGGAGGTCAAACCTCGGGTACGGGGCTTGTCATCAGAAAGAAGGCAAAGTCTAAGCGTAGATGGGGGTGTCGCTGTCGGCGTGCGTCTTCATCGTCCTCGTCCTCAACATCGTCTGCGGTCTCATGCGGGCAACGCTGCATTGGCAGCGGGCGAGAAAGGGGAGGGTGGGGGAGGCACAGTGGTGCGCTGTGCTGAGTTGTGGGAGTGCATGCTGCGAAAACTTCGCCGTCGGATCAGGCGGCGCAAGTATATTGACATTTTCCGCTTGCTCGATGGCCAGAAACGCTCGGGGGAAAGCAGAAAGAAGTGCAAGGAGGATGAGAAAGCGGGTAGGGTGCACAAGGCCTTCCGCAACACCCTCAATTGGACGCGTGCCTTCTTGCATTTAGCTAGTGTCTGGGGACACTATTTCCCGGAACAGTATGGGGCGTTGTTGGCGTATGCCGACACAATTCTCGCAGCGTCGCAGGCACATGAGGGGTGGGCTTGGCTTAATTATGATGAGAGTTCAGAGACATGATGGAGGAGAATGGTCAGTTGTCGTGGGGAACGAAGGACATCAATCTATGGTTGACGCAAATGTCCTCGAAGAGTCAGGTTGGTGGAGCAGGGGGAGGTGGCGGAAAGGTGGGGTCGTCAACTGCGCCGGTGAGTTTGCGGTCCTTTCAGGCGCCAGCTCTCATTGCATCCCAAGCAAAATGGGGTACCTTGGGGGGAGACGTCTGCTGGCGTTTCAACAAGTCGTCTTGCCCGTTCCCCGACTGTAAGTTTAAGCACGCCTGTTCCCTGTGTGGGAGTGGGCACGCGGCCACTAAATGCAGTCAAAAAAGAGCGGTGGGAGCCCCAGTTGGGGGCAAGTGAGGCAGCTCATTGGGTGTTGGCCCCCACGCCTGTGAAAGCTGACATTAAGCGCCCGTGATTAGTGAAGTATGGGCAGTCTCGACGTGGGGGGGGGGGGCATGGAATTTGCTATTGAAAGGTTTTTTGGAGGACTTTATGATTCCGTTTCACGATTCGCCAGTGAGGGGCGGGTCGCAAAATGCTAGTTCAGTGAGAATGCATGCTGAGGTAGTGCGGAGGAAGATCGCGGAGGAATGCTCTCTGGGCAGAGTAGCGGGGCCTTTTAGCGAGCCCCCGTTTTCTCCGTTCATGGTTTCCCCTTTAGGAGTGGTGCCCAAGAAGGAGCCGGGCAAGTTCAAGTTGATTCATAACCTATCTTGCCCTCCTGGGGATTCAGTGAACGATCGCATCCCTCGCGAGCTGTGTATGGTGCGCTATGCTTCCTTCGATGCGGCGGTAGCCCTGGTGCGCCAGTGTGGGGTGGGCGCTTTGCTGGCAAAGGTAGATATTGAATCTGCTTTTCGATTGTTGCCCTACACCCTTCGGCCTTTTCATTGCTAGGTTTCCGCTTTGAATCGCTGTTCTATTTTGACAAGTGCATGCCTATGGGCTGTGCAATATCCTGCGCCTACTTTGAAGCCTTCAGCACATTCTTACACTGGGTTTTGGAGAGGCAAACGGGTGTCCTAATATTGTGCACTACCTGGATGATTTTCTGTTCGTCGGGCCTAGTCAGGTGCATATCTGTGCCGCACTGCTCGAGACCTTCTTGTGCGTGGCGGGCGATTTCGGCATTCCCATAGCGCCCAAGAAAACCGTGGGTCCAGTTACCTGTCTCACCTTTTTAGGGATTGAGATTGACACTGAGGCCATGATGGTGCGTTTACCTGTGCAGAAGATCGAGCGGCTAAGGGAGTTGGTAGCGTCTGTGGGGTCGTCTTCCAAGACGACGTTACGGGTCATGCAGTCGTTAGTCGGGCACCTCAATTTTGCCTGCAGGATTTTGCCCATTGGACGCCCCTTTGCACGGCGGTTAGCACTATCCATGGTGGGGGTGCTGCTACCTCATCATTGGATTCGCGTGTTGGCGAGAATGCGCGAAGATTTGCGGGTCTGGGATGCCTTCTTATGCAATTTCAATGGCTGTTCCGTGCTGCAGCTGCCGGAAATTTTGAATCGGGATCTGCACTTGTTCACGGATGCGGCTGGCAGTTCTGGTTTTGCGGCCTATTGCCAAGGGGCGTGGTGTGCAGAGCCTTGGCCTAGTGCATGGGTTCAATCCGGCTTGACTCGCAACATCACTTTTTTGGAGCTTTTCCCCATATTCGTGGTCTTTTGGGTGTGGCCGGAGTGTCTGCGCGATTGGCGGGTGGTTTTCTGGTGTGATAACGCAGCGGTGGTCGAAGTTATCAATTGCCATGTGCCGTGGTGCCCGAGAGTTGCAGCTTTGATGAGGCTGTTTGTGCTAGCTTGCTTACGACTGAATGTCACTGCCAGGGCGCTTCATGTGCCGGGCTCCCAGAATTCCATTGCTGATGCTCTGTCCCGTTTTCAGTGGGCGCAGTTTCACCGATTGGCTCCAGAGGCAGAGGGGACGGCCTGACGGGTCCCGGATCATCTCTGGCAGGTTGGGACCCCGACTTGATGGCATTGCTGGCTGCGTCGGTAGCGCGTGGCATGTGGGCGCTGCATCGGCGAGGATACTCTTAGGTGAGTGCGTTTCTGAATGCTAGGGGTTGGTCTGGGGGGCCTGTACCTGATGGGCTTGTGGGCCAATTCATTCTGTGGGCAAAGAAGGAGGGCTGGGCTCGGTCGGCGGTTGTGTCAGCAGTGGCCGGGTTTTCCTTCTTTTGCAAGGCGGCCGGATGGGGTAACCCTAGGGTGTCCTTTTTGGTCAAGCGCCTTCTGGCAGGTTGGGCCAGGGTGCAGCCTAAGTTGCGGGATTGGTGACTCCCGGTATCCCATGAGCTCTTGCTACAGATATGTGAGGCACTACCGCGCATCGCGGCCTTGAGATTTGAGGCTGTGTTGTTTCTCGCGCTGTTTACGACAGCATTCTTTGGTGCATTTCGCGTGTGTGAGCTCGTACCCAGATCCGCAAGGCGGGGAGCGTTCGGTGGGCTCGAATGCGAACACGTTACAGTTGAGGTGTCTCGGGTACGTATTTACATCCCGCGTTCTAAGACAGACCAGGCGGGAAAGGGTGGCTGGGTGGTACTGAGTGCTATATTTCCCTTGCTATCTTGCCCGGTTCACGCGCTGCGGAATTACTTGCGATTGTGGTAGGGGGCGCATGGATATTTTTTCATCCACAAAAATGGCAGGCCGGTAACGCAGTTCCAGTTTATGGCGGTCTTGCGCTTAATGTTGCGGTTCATGGGTCATGATGCCAGGAGCTACGCTTCTCACTCATTCAGGATCGGTGCGGCCATGAGTGCGGCTGCGGCAGGCCTTGAAGTGCGGGTCATACAGCGGATCGGCAGGTGGCGTTTGGGAGCTTACGAGGGGTACGTGTGCCCTTAGGTCCGGCGAAGGACTGGTTTGCCGGCGTTGTGGGCCGGTAGCAGTAGTCAAATGGGGGGGGGGGGTTTTGGGGGGGTATTAACTTTTTCCTTCCTATTGCAGAATTCCCTGCTGGTGGCAGTCCGATTTCTCCTTTCAGATGGTGCGTGCACCGGTGACTGGTGGATTATTGGTCATTCATTCGTCTACTGGGCAGAACGTCAGGCTGCAGTGCGGCCATTGGGAATTCACTTCGGGCTGGCAGGTTCTGGAGTTCAGCTGTGTTGGATGGGACAGTGCGGCATGGGTTGGTCGCAACTCCTGGCCTGCGTGCAGGCGAAGATCGGGCAGCGGCAGTGACCGGCTGGGATGTTAATTCATTTGGGCGGCAATGACTTGGCGTGTTGGTCATGCTGGCAGATCATTCGAACTGTTCAGAGGGACATTGGTCTGGTGCGGGAGTTACTTCTGGGTGTGGCCATCATCTGGTCGGACATCATCCCACGCCCGCTTGCTGGGGTCAGCGGCGCTGGTCGCGAGGCCTGGTTAAAATTAACAGGCAGATTGGGCGTTGGATTCAGCAGACAGGCGGGGTTCAGGTGTTGCACCCTTGGGCGGATGTCAGGTGTGCTGGATTGTACCGTTTGGATGGGGTTCACCTTGCCCCGGTGGGTCAAGATCTGTTGCTTAACGACTGGCAGGAAGCCTTGGAGAACTGGTGCTGGTCGCAGCTTTCTTTGGGGAGGGCAGCGCAAGGTTAGTGGTCTACCTTGCGCCAGTGGCGGGGTAGCGAGCTGGCGCTCGCCGACCCGGCAGGGCATTTGAGGCTGTTGCCGCTTTGCTTGGGAGCGGCAGTGCTCCTTAGGTTGGGAGAGGCATCATGGCTTGGGGTCTCTGCCCGGTGGAAGGCAACTTGAGCCGGCCTTTGCTAATAACATGGCGAGGCGGGCGGTAGGGGGATTAGGGGGAGGATGATGCACCATTTTGCTACAAATGTCTGGTGGGGGCGGCATCATCTGGAAAAGGGGGGGGGAGTTTGGGGGGACAGTTGTTGGATTTACAATTGATGAGTTGGCCCATGTTGGGTCGGTTACAATCCTGTTAATAAAGTTGCAACCAGTTATTGTTCACCAAAACATGTTGTCTGCGTGTTTTGTGCAGCCGTGCCGGTTGGTGAAAGGGGTGTAGACATTGAACAAGAGTGGGTGGGGGTGAAGGGGTGGAGGCCAGTATGTGGTGTGGTGTTGATGGCCGGGGAGAAGCTAGGGAGGGGCATCCGGATACCTCAGTTACTCCATATCCTGAACCGGTGGTTGTTTTCCCGCATTTTAGAACCCCCTTTTCCTTTAAAGCGCATGGTGTGTGCATTCCTAGGATCATTTGTACAATACTTTTGACACGCAGTGTATCGCGTTCTACTTTTGTGCATACACATAAGCTACAAAGTTGTTTTATTTGATTAATAGTACAGCAGCAGTTTATATTCTGATTTAAAGTATTATCAGTCTGATATGAAGATTTCACATTTTTCCTTTGGATTTTATTAAGTAATTATTATTTATAAAAATACCCTCTTGGCCGGCGTTTTTGTTTTTTATTATGATCAATAATTGTGCACAACATTTTGTCCAACAGTTCTTCATATGGCAATTCAAACTTTATATATGTTTTTCTGTTTCTGCTCTATAAATGTTCACTTTACCGGAAGAAGTAGATTTCTATCATATAAGTTTGGTTTGTAAAGTTCAATATGCTTTGCTGTCCCGTGAACAGTTTTGTTGATTTCTTTTAGCAATGTAGTCACGGTTTTAATGCCACTTACACATATTTTATATTAATTTATATATGTCACATTTAGATACAATATTATATCACATTTACAATCATATCTTGAGCCATCATTTTTTCCCGCGTCTAGCAGCCTTTTTCTTCACAGCACATGTGTGGGAGTTCTCAGGATTATTTGCATACTACTTTTGACACGCAGCTGATCTCGCTCTACTTTTGTGCAGACACATAAGCTACAAAGTTGTTTTGCTTGATTTTCAATACATTATTAGTCACATTCAGATTTAAAGTACAGTTAGTTTGGTATGAAGATTCCACTCCTTATTTGTTTAAGCTGTAATTTGGGTTTTCAAGTTTTCGCTCCTGCTCCGTGGATACAATGTATAATGTTACAACAGTTTCTCTACCATTGTACAACAATATGTTTCCTCTTCATTTTCATTTTTACATATATGTTATTTGTCCTTTTTTAGTGTTTACAGACCCGTTTTTAGGGCTAATACTCTGTATCGAGTACAATAAGGATAAATAAGAGATAAGTCTCTCAATGAGATACAAATTTATTTATTTCATTTTTGTCACACCCCTTTTTGTTGTTTTTAACATATGGTTATGAATGTTTTACATATAATTTGGGTATTCACAATGGTTCTGTATAAATGTTTGTCATATAATGGTTTTATTTGTAGCATGTATGTATATTCTGATTTGTTTTAATGTGTGATCATTTATCATTGTACAGTTTTTTATTGTTTTTAATTATTTATTTATTTATTTATATGAATTTAGATATGTGCTATTTATTAAGTTTTATTGATATTTATGTTGTTATGATTTTAGTGTGCCAGTTTAAAACCCCTGACGAAGGTAACGAAACACGGCCAGTGTCGGGTTGTCCCTGGTATACGACAAATAAAGTCTGCCTTTCCTGTTACCAAAGTTCCTCGGGGCCATTTTGTAGCCGATTCTGCAACCGCGGGAGCTATACATTTCCATGGTTGCAGTATCAGGGCACTTGGATAGCCTAGCATGCCCCATATTCTGCTGCTGGGGACATACATAGTCCTACCTGTCCAGCCCTCACAGCACTCCTGCTGGTATCCAATGCCGAGGCATCCTGTCGCCATGGCACTGGGCTGGCCAGTAGGAGTGCACAATGGCCGAAGGTTCCTACAACCCTTCTCCTCACCGCCCAACCCTCGGCAGGGGAAGCTAGGGCTGGGATTGGGCTCTGGGGGCTCACCAGCAGTGGCTCCATATGTTGGGGGGGCTGCGTGCCCTGATCACACCCATGTCTGGGACGTATTCCACCTCTGAGGTGGAATAAGTCAGATGCACATCCTGCCCCCGGTGGACGTACAGGGTCCTGAATAGAATAGACCCTGTACGTCTGGGTGATGCAGCCTGCGCACTTTCTGCCTCCGTGCTACCCCCTTCTGCCCGCATCCAGTGCTCCCCGCACAGCGACTCTGTGTGTGCGAGGAGCCATAACAACAGAATATGATCCCTGCGAATAGCTATTCAGGGATTTGAATGACCCCCCATAGTGAAACTGGGGACTAGTGTATGATAAGATACACATAAGTAGTGGACAAGGGAGTGAAGAACATCAAGGCTGAGGCTCTTTAACTTGGAAAAGAAACGACTGAGGGGAGATATGATAGAGGTCTATAAATGAATGAATGAAGTGGAACGGGTAAATGTTGATCAGTTGTTTATGCCATCAAAAAGTAGAAAGATTAGAGGACGCACAATGAAGCTACAATGCAACCCATTTAAGACTAATAAGAAAAAATATTTTTTTACTCAACGCATAATCAAACTCTGGAATTCGTTACCGGAGGATGTAATAAAAGCTGTTAGTGTAGCTGGGTTTAAAAAAAGTTTGGACAAGTTCCTGGAGATAAGGTCCATAAACCATTATTAAAGAGGACCCTGGAAAGCCCCTGCTTGCCTTGGGACAAGCATTGTGGAACCTGTGTGCCTCTTTGGGAACCTGCCAGGTACTTGTGACCTGGAATGGCCACTGTTGGAAACAGGATACTGGGCTTGATGGACCTTGGTCTGACCCATTATGGCATATCTTATGTTCTTATGTTGTAGTAACTAAATTATATCTGCATAACTCAATATGCATATACAATTTAGCCACATAAATAAAAGAGGGGCTGGGGAATTCCTGGGCATATTTCTACCTTCATGTGCTCAGTGTTGATATTCAGTGCTCACCATATAAGTATAGGCACATGAGTCTGAGGCTGTCCTAAGTTACATAAAGTTATGCACATAACTTTATGCAGATTCAGTGGTAGATTTCTGCACATAAATCCCTCTGAAGACATTCTTAAAGTTATGTGTGGAACAATCTGAATATGTTAATGCTCACTGACTTTTTGAATATCAGCATCCATATTTTAAATATCAAATTTTGGTTTACATAATATAATATAAATATGTTTCTGAAATCAGATCTTTTGAATGTGCCATCTGCAAAAAAACCCCCCAAAAACCTCAACAAGCTATACATACAGTAAATTTGTACCTCAGGTGTCCTATGGCTACAGTGCTCCTATTCTATGCCCTATTTTTTAAAGAGTCTATGGCTTTTAAGACACTTGTCATGTAAGGGAATGGTGAGACCCCTAGGGGGTTGTATGTTTTCATTGAATAAAAAGCTTATTAAAGAAAGAAGGAAGTCTAAGAATGAGCTCATATTTTTCCTGTGCCCATGGTTTTTCCAATGTGGAGATTTTTTATCTGCTTTCTAGTTCCTAGTCCTGGCTTACATCAACAGCCACTAACAGGACTGTGCAGAACATCTAATCAATTTTCTGATTCATTAGAAAGTTCACCAACCTCTCTCAATGCAAGACTAAATAAGTTAATAACTCTATAATATAATGCAGATTGTGTAGAGAAATTGAGGAGACAGAAAAGGCCTGCTCATTATGTTTAGCAGGGTCAGTATTTCAACCCTTGGCTAATGGAAATTTGTGTATATATACCATACTGAGTAATGGGACTCCAGGGTAGAGCATTTTTTGCTAGGTAGTAATTTTGAGCATTATATCTTGTTGCAATTATAGCTCCTCTTTCACTTGGAGTGTGGGTTTGCCCCAAAGAATACACAAAAAATATGAATAAAATACAAAATAAATGGGTTCTGGAGGACAGAGTGGGAAAAAGGGGAGGCAGAGACCCCAAAGGTCTCAACAATTGACTACAAGAAACTCTAACATGCTTGAGAAAGTTCACAGGAAATCTTCATCTGCGCTGGGGAACTCTTTTTATTAAAACAACTTTATCAGAAAAATCCCTCAAATCAAGTTTGTATAATGTAGCAAAATGACAAAAAGGCAAAAATAGAATAAATTAAAGAAAGCCCTGATTCTTTCTTTTTCCTGCAATGATTTGGTCCTGAGTGGATCCTCTCATGGGTTCCTGGGTGGTTCATGCCCTCTTCTTTCTTGCTAGTTACCCCAGACTCATTTACAGTCTTCTGCAAGACACACTCACAGAAAATACCTTCCAAAAATCAGAACATCTTCCCTGAACTTATTCATTCAGTATCAGTGCCACTGGACTTTCCATATAAAAAATACCAAACCAGTCTTCAAAATGATCTCCTTTGGGGAGATATTAAATAGGGAAAATGACTTCTTCCCAGAAGGCAAAATTCTTAGAAATATTTCAAAACACTTCTTCTCAAATACCCCTTCTGTTAGTTCCAGGGATGCTGTGGGCTTCAGTCCCTCATATATATTTGACTTCTCAGAGCTTGAAGGCAGTGTCTTGATATCACTTACCTCCTGAAGGATACTCCAAAAATTACACTGGTTGTTCTCTTCAGACCCTCCCGTAGATGTATACCTCTTCAAATCTCCTCCTTTCCTTAGGCCAAGCCAGCTTAAGGCAGACCCTCTCTCCATACAAGGCCTAGCTGTCTTGATGATAGACAGATCCCTGATGCTCCTTCATACAGTATCTCCAACTGTTTCCATCTCCAAGCAAGAAGAACCTTCAGCCCCGATATACAAGGCCTTAAATAGTTCTTTCCATTTCTTCTAAGAATACATTCAGGGCCGCTTCAGCCCCTTATGGGGCCCTGGGTAAACGTTTCTGATGGCCCCTCTCATTTCTGGGCCCCCCTCCCCCCACTGCTGCTGCCACCCCTCTCCGTGACATACAGCGGTGGCAATACATTTCAAGAGGCACCGTGGTGCTGGAGTTACCTTCTCTTCTGGCACCATGGTGCCATTCATGCTTCCGCCCCCATCCGATTCTAATTCCTGTTAAAGTGGAATCAGAGGGGGGGGGGGGGCCAGAAGTGCGAATGGCACCACGACACTGGAAGAGAAGGTAACTCCAGCGCCATGGTGCCTTTTTACATGTATTGCCATCATGGCACGTCCCAGAGGAGGGCAGCAGTGACAGCAATGGATGTGGGAGCAGGAGCAGGGCCACTTTTACTTATGGCAGCAGGGCCCCCATTGTGCAGGAGCCTGGGGCGACTGCCCCTTTTGCCCATAGGTAAAAGGGGTCAAAAATACACCTACCATCCACTGATGGACATGCAGGCCCACCTTCCATCATGTCATTTTAACCACAGATCACATAAAGAGCTCAGACTTGAGAATGTTCCTAATTTTAAATATAGAAGGATAATTCTCGGGGTCCTTCTAAATTATGGGGGTCAATATTTAACCATGGTGCCCAGTGCTTAAAAAACAATGACCACCTCAGTTTAATAAAATCTAGATATTCAGTTCCAGTATGCCGACTGTGACCGGTGCTGAATATTTGGATTCAGTACTGGCTGCCAACTCTATCGGAGATCCAGAAAGCTAACTTTAGCTTTCTGGATCTCCGGCTGAATATCGCTGCTATCTGGACAGTGCCGAGGTGGTCAGAGGAAATATTGAGTGGCACAATTTGGATAGTACTGCTGGATAAGTGCCTTTGAATAGAGGCTTTGAATTGGATTAACTTTTCCTGCGCTTTTCCTTGTGCTGTTTCTACTTTGAATGTTTTTCTTGGGACTGGACTCTGACCTATCAACGCTTTCAGGGGCCGATGCAGTAAATGCCTGCAACAGTCTTCTGCACGAGCTGCGTGCAAAGCCTCCAAGCAGACAGCAGTGCACAGTGCATTTACATCTATGTAAATTAATGGTATTGAGACCATTAGCTATGCTGCACTGATGCAGAGAAATGCGTAAAAGACCAAGAGACTGAGTACAAGGACAGTGTTGTAACCCAAGCTCTGAGGAGGAGTGAAGGGTATCAGTTTATGCTTGTTTCTTCAGTGACGTATGCTGGAATACTATTCTGAGCATTGCCATTTATGCACATGTAATGCCCCCTAATGAGCGTCCCTGTGTCCGGGGACTGATCTGTCAGGAGTCCTCTCTCTGGTGGGCTCTGTCGGTCCCTACGAGTTTGGCATCAAGGTGCCTCCATCTTAGGTAGGAGGGTGTCAGTGGGTGCATGCTAACAAGGGAAAAGGACACACTTCATACCTGTCTGCCAACATCTACAATCAACTAATTGCACCATGGAATGATACAAAGGCATTATAATATTTTATTTATGTATTTATTTATTTATTTATTCTTATATACCGCGCTTTTCAGTATCAGTGCGGTTTACAAATAAAAAACTTTTGCATCAGAACAAGTGATCTTAATGCTTACATTGTAACAGGAAAAGAAACTTGGAGCTGAAAATTAGGGAGACTATATACAAGTCGATAACAAGGTTATTGAAAACTATTTACAGTTTATATTACAAGCTGGTATTCAAAATGCATTGGTTATTAGTTTATGAAGGCTGTGAAATGTACCTGATATGGTGAGCTGTTGTGGGCTTCGTCATAGGTCAGGTTGTGGGAGAGGCAGAGTTTGGGTGGATGAGTTGAGGTGTGGTGGGTGGTTGTGTAGGGTTAGGGTGGGCGAAATGAAGGAGGAATAGGTGATGTTTTAGGGCTTTTCTAAATTGTGAAAGGTCTCTAATTGATCAGATATGTGGGGGGATGTTATTCCAGCATCTCGGGGCGTAGAATGCAAAGGACCTGTTCCTAGTTGTCTGATTGCATTTTGTAGATTCAGGAGGTACAGTTAGCGTTTTGGTGGCTGCTGACCTTCTCAGCCTGTTGTTGGGGGTGATGGTGAGGAGTGCAGTGAGAGATGAAGGAGATAACCGGTTAATTGCTCTAAAGGTTAGGAGTAGGGTCTTGTAGGTGAGCCTGCTATGCAGCGGTAGCCAGTGTAATTCCATAAGTATGGGTGTGATGAGATCTCTTCTAGATATGCCGCAGAGAATGCGAGCTGCTGCATTCATCGCCATTTGAAGAGGGTTGAGGGTGCTCTTAGGGAGACCGTGCAGGATGATATTTGCGTAATCGAAATGTGGAGTTACAAGCGTCTGGAATATAGTTCTGAAATCGTCTGGGGCTAGTAATATCCTTTTATTCTGCATTCCTTTCCTTATGATTTCTAGCATTCTATTTACTTTCTTTGCTGCCACTTGGTAGAGGGTTTCAATGTATTATCCACAATGATGGCTAAATCCTTTTCCTGGGTGGTGGTTCCTAATGTGGAATCTTGCATAGCGTAACCATAGTTTGGGTTGTTCTTTCCTAGGTGCCTAACTTTCCACTTGACATTAAATTGTATCTGCCATTTGGAAGTCAGATAATTTGGATCATCTGACTGCAACAGGCCCTGAGGAGAACCAGCACTGCTACTCCATACCACCCTCCCTTACAACTAAAGTTCCATTAAAAAAAAAGTTGGGGGCATGGGGAGAATGTAATTTTGAATAGGTACAGAAAAAGCACGTCCTGGCTGATAGTGAACCGGTTCATGGAATTTATAAAGCTAAGATTAACTCTAGATACATAATACTGCTGGCTGCTTTAATGGACCTGCTGAATATATATATCACATAACTTAGGTCTGTTATTTTGCTGGCCAACTTATGCATATAGGTTATATACAGAGTGGCTGAATTTCACCACATATAACCTCTGGCCCAGTCCCCAGAATACCTCCAGCCTGTACTACTCCTCTTTTATGCATAACACTTATGCATTTAGGGGGCATGTTTACTAAAACGTGGGTATCTACCATGTGTCCCAAACCAAAAATGAGCAATGGGTGGAGCCAGACCTGTGCTAAAAATGGAGGTATGCCCAGCATGTCCCCATATAGCTAGCGTGGGTTTCCCATCCCTCCCATGCTATGTTGTTTGGCATGATCAGTGTGGGTACACATTAGGAACCACCACCCAGGAAAAAGATTTAGGCGTCATTGTGGATAACATGTTAAAACCCTCGGCCCAGTGTGCAGCGGCAGCCAAGAGAGCAAATAGAATGCTAGGTATCATAAGGAAAGGAATGGAAAATAAAACAAAAGATATTATAATGCCTCTATACTGTTCCATGGTGAGACCGCACCTTGAATATTGTATGCAATTCTGGTCACTGTATCTTAAAAAGGATATAGCGTTATTAGAAAAGGTTCAGAGAAGAGCCACCAAAATGGTAAAGGGGATGGAAGGATACTCCTATGAAGAAAGGCTAAAAAGGTTAGGGCTCTTTAACCTGGAAAAGAGACGGCTGAGGGCAGATATGATAGAGTCTATAAATTAATGAACGGAGTGGAATGGGTAAACGTAGATCGACTGTTTACGTTATCAGAATATAGGAAGACTAGGGGACATGCAATGAAGCTACAGGGAAAACTATTTAAGACTAATAAAAGAAAATATTTTTTCACTCAACGTGTAATCAAACTCTGGAATTTGTTACCGGAGGATGTAGTAAAGGCTGTTAGTGTTGCTGGGTTTAAAAAAGGTTTGGACAAGTTCCTGGAGGAGAGGTCCATAAACCATTATTAAGAAGGGACCCAGGATATCAATGCTTGACCTAGTACAAGCATTGCAGAACCTATGTCTTTTGGGGAAACTGCTAGGTACGTATGACCTAGATTGGCCACTGTTGGAAACAGGATACTGGGCTTGATGGACCTTGGTCTGACCCAGTAAGGCATATCTTATGTTCTTATGTTCTAAATGCCACCCATTGAATGTTATAAGTGTACCCACACTAAAGTGTTCATTTAAGTGTATGGCACGGTAAGTGTCGAGGGATTTAATAAAAAATTGTTGAGGGAGTATGGTGTTTTTTTTGGCCTGTTGAGGTTATGCGTGTTCTGAAATGTTATTTGTGAGACATATTTCTTAGTTGTTGCACCTGTGAGTCTGCTTTGTCAATAGGATACTGAGGGCTGGTGGGAGGTTTCAGTTGCCTTTCTATGGTGAGGTCAGGGAATCTTACATGCTCAGTCTCCAAGCTGCTGCTTAGTGGTGACTATCCATGGGTAACGGGACTGGACTGGAGGAACTCAAGGAAAACCAATTAACAGGTAAGGCCTAATTTCATCCATTCATGATTTTATAGATCCCATGTCTTTTCCAGACTAAAGAGCCCTAACTTGTTGAGCCATTCCATTCCATCCCCTTTTACAATTTTGGTTGCCTTTTTCTGAACTTTTTCTAGTTCCACTCTATGTTTTTGAAATGGGGCTGCCAGAACTGCACACAACTTGATGCAGTTGCACCATGGAACATGCAGCAATACAGAGATGTTATATCATCTCATTTTTTATTTTCTATTCCATTCCTTTCCTCCTAATCAATTTCATTATCTGACCACTGTCGCACACTTGAGCTATGGATTTCAACCTGTTATCCATGATGGACCCAAGATCCTTTGCCTCTGTGGTGTTGCCTAATATAAAGCCCAGAATCATTTGCCTCCTGTTTCACTCATTTTTACCATGTATCACTTGAGGTACATGGGCAGGAAATACCATATTGACAGCTTGTTGCCACTGTGAGGTGTGATCAAAAAATATCGAGCTTGTTGTATAGCTATATAACAATACGTCACGCCATGATGCTATCAAGCATGCAATGACCTAGTTATGTGCTCTGCATGTGCAGAATGTAGCATGGCTGCAGCACACCTGTACTTTTTTTAATCATGTGATGTCTGGCATCGTGTAAAAGCAGTTTGACAGATTTACAGATGAGTGAAAAAATTGAACAGCGAATTTGCATTAAATTCTGCCAGAAATTTGGAAATTTGTGCAGAGACTAATGACAAGTTACAGCAAGTGCATGGTGATGAATGCATGAGTCGTGCTCGCATTTATGACTGGTACAAACATTTCCAAGAGGGACACCAAGGTGTTGACAGTGACATTCTTGCAAAGATTTTATGCTCTCTGAATTGCCAATGAGTCTGACAGATTATGGGAACACTTGGAACTATAAATAGGTATTTTTAAATCATTATTATAGGGGACCCAGGAAATCCACTGCTTATCCCAATACAAGCATTGAGGAACCTGTGTCTTCTGGGGAAACTGCTAGGTACTTGTGATCTAGATTGGCTACTGTTGGAAACAGTATACTGGACTTGATGGATCTTGGTCTGACCCAATATGGCATATCTGATATTCTTATGAGCAGTATTGCCAGTGAGTGCGTGCCAAAGACATTCACCCTAACTGTGATGTGCACACTCCAGCCCTGAACTGCCCAGTCTTTGCCCGAACCTGTACTATTCAGGTAGCATGGGATTTTTAGCATGACTGCATTTTTGGTGTGTGGTAAAGTTTACTGAGACACATTTGGTGTTCACTGAACCTTACAGTACCCAGTAGTGCAATTTAGTAAACATGCCTCTTAGTGACATGTAGATACTAAATTTATGCATATAAGCATGATAGTTTTTGAAAAATTGGATTTATATATCCATTGCTGTTGCTGACTATATAAATCCTTTAGAATATGTTTCTTTATCTTTATCTTTATTCATTGCTTGATATACCACCCAAGAGTGTGCGTCAGGGCGGTGTACAATATAATCAATTAAAGTAGAAAAAGGAAAAGAACGCCATTATTTAGACAGGACAGAAGGAGACAGAGGAAGATATTTGAACAGGACATGAGGGAGAGAGATAGGCTTAATAGAGGTACTGGTGGAGAAAGCTAACCTTAAGGGTCTGGGAGGTCGAATGGCTTCTGGAAGAGGTGAGTTTTGAGTGAGCACTTAAATAGTTGAAAAGACAATTCGGTATGGAGGGCAGGGGGGAGGAAATTCCAGAGGGCAGGGGCAGAAAGAAAAAGGCAGAGTGACGTGTTGATTCTAAGGGGCATGTTTACTAAACTGTCTTAACGTGCGCCCGGCGTTAGTATGCAGGATGCCATAAAAGGAGGGGCATTTTGGTCTTAAAGTAGCAAAACGGGATTATTGCGCGATAACGTGCTCTGCGCACATTATCGTGTGAGACGCCGCTAAGCATGTTAAAGCGCGGTAATCTTAAGTAGGTGTGCAGAGATGCACACACAGAAACAGAGGTGTAGTACAATGGTTAATACACTGACTGATAATCCAGGGGTCATGATTTCAATCCCCCAGTGTGCCTAATCCATAAGGCTGGTTGAGGCATTAGCTTTTATGTGTAAGTATTGATTTTTGAGGCATTTTATTTGTAGTTTAATTAGTGCAGCCAGCAAACACACCCTCACATGCCGTAACCTAAGGTGCCGCATAAGGCACCCTATAAGGCACTCCATAGGGCACATTATTTATTTATTTATTTATTTAACACTTATTTCTATACCGCTCTTTCCCAAGTATCAAGTGCGGTTTACAAAGAACAGTAAATTATATGGTATGTGGAAGCACATACCTAGTCGTATTACATAGAACAGGTAGAACTATTTACAAGTAACAATATAACATTTGAACGGTAAAAAGTTAGAACGTATTTACATTATGGGTACTTACAAATTATATCATCAAAATTGTGATGGGTACATATTTTGTGTGTTTTGTAGTATTGTAGTATTGTTGCTAACCTGTGTCTCTTTGTGTATTCTGATTAGGTAGTGTATTGTAGTGTAGAGAGAATAAGTGGGTTTTTAGTTTTTTTCTAAAATCTTTTAAGTCTGATAGCTGGCGAATGTTGTCAGGCAGTGTATTCCATAGAATAGGTGCCGAATGGGAAAAGGCCCTCTTGTTGGTTTGTTTTCTTGCTTTTGTGTAATCTTTTGGAACTGCTATAGTGTTTGTGTTTCTGCTCCTTTGTGATCGTTTATCTGATTCTATGTTAATGAGTGTATTGAGTACAGATGGTGCTAAGTTATTTATTAGTTTAAATGTGGTTAAAATAATTTTATATTTTATTCTGCAGTAAATGGGTAGCCAATGAAGTTCAGCCAGGATCGGTGTGATATGTTCTGTTGATTTTATATTCATTATTATTCTTGCTGCTATGTTCTGGGTTAGTTGTATCTTTTTCATATTTTGCTTTGTGATGCCATTAAGGATTATATTTGCATAATCAAAGTGTGGGGTTATGATGGTTTGAATTATAATTATGAAGTCTTGTAGGTGTATTAATGGTCTTAATTGTCTCAGTGTCTTGAGTTTGTAATGTATGTTTTTTGTCAGATATTTTATATGTGAATCCATGTTAAGTTTATTGTCGAGTATAACACCTAGGTATTTTATTTCTTTTTTTATGTTGATCTCATGGTTGCCTAGTGTAATGGTGTTAGGAGGTGTATATGTTTGATTTTTAGTGATATATAGTACATCAGTTTTTGAAAAATTGATGTGTAGGTTCTGATCGTTAAGCCATATTGTTAGTTCTTTAAAACATTCTGTTATTTGTTGTAGTGGAGGGTGCGGGATTTTAAATGAGAGGTAGAACATTATATCATCGGCATAAATATGGTAATATACGCCATGACGTTTAAAGATGCTACAGACTGGTTGTATGTAAATATTAAATAGTAGTGCTGATAGCGCGGATCCTTGTGGAAGGCCTTGTGTTTGATTGAAAGTGGTAGATGTTTGGTTGAGGATTCTTACTCTTTGTGTTCTGTTTGATAGGTAGGATTTGAACCAGTTATAAACAGTAGATGTTATTCCAATTTGTTGAAGTCTGTTTAGCATTGTTAGGTGATTGATACTGTCAAATGCTGCCGAGATGTCTAGGAATACTAGGATAAATGCTTGTTTAGTGTCGTCAATTCCCCTTAGTAAAGTGTCATAAAGTACTGTTAGTAGTGTTTCTACCCCATGGGATGGTCTGAAGCCATATTGGTGTTCGTCAAGGAGGTTCAATGTATCAATGAATTCCTGTAGTTGAGTTTGAACTATTTTTTCTATAAGTTTTGCCATAAAAGGAATACTCGATATTGGTCTGTATGATTTTGGTGATAGTTTGTCTAATGTTTTATTTTTAAGTATTGGTCGTATTTGAACATGTTTGAGAGATGGGGGTAAGTATCCTTTTTCTAGTGATAGATTGACCATAGGGAGGATGAAAGCAGAGAGTATTGAGAATGTCTTTTTTATCCAGTCCACTGGGCATGGATCAAGATATGATGTGGTTGTGTTGATGTTAGATATAGTAGTTTTGAGAGTGGCTTTTGAAATTAGGATGAAGTTGGACCAGTTATCAAGTGTAGTGTGTGTCATTTCAGTGTGTGTTATTGGGGGGGTCATTTGTAGTTTTGTTTTATTAATATAGTATTGTGCTAATTCTTGTGGAGAAATATCTATGGAACCTTCGTCTGAATTGTATGTTTTATTTGTTATGTTCTTTATTATGCTGAACAATTCCCTTGGTCGGTTAATGGAATTATTGATTATGTTAGAGTAATAGTCTCTCTTGGTACTGTCTGTTGTTTCCTTATATATATATGGAGGGTATTTATGTATTTCTCATAATTTGTTAGTGTTTTGGTTTGTCTCCATTTCCTTTCTTCCATTCTTAATTGTCTTTTTAGTTTTTTGAGTGTCATATTAAACCATGGGGCATTCCTTTTTTCAGTTTTATTGTCATTGCTATTATGTGGTGATGGGACTGGTTTTCTTTCTGCAGCCATGGAGATAGTTTTGTTCCAAGATTTGATAGATTCCTCAAGATTTGTAGGTGTTAGGGTGAGGTGTGGAATTATTTGATCTAGGAATTCTTCTTCATTGTACTTTATAAATCTCTTAGTTTGTGGGGGTTGTGGTCTTTTAGTATGATATTTGTCTGGGATGGTAATATTGAATTTCAGGAGGTAGTGGTCAGACCAGGGGACAGGTATGTTTGAGAGTGATTCAGTGTTATAAATTGTGGAGTGAGTTTGGTAGGAAGACCATGTCAAGTGTTTTTCCTTTATTATGTGTTTGTTCTGTTATTATTTGTTGGAAGTCCAAATTGCTTATTGCATCTAAGAAGTGAGTTGATTGAGTGTTGGGTGTTGAGGGAAGATTAAAATCACTCATTAGTATTACTGGGTTTGTATCTGTGGATGAGGCTAGTAGTTCAATTAGATTGTCAGTATTATCTATATTGTATTCTGGTGGCCTATATATTAGGCATATTCTTATGTTTTTAATTTTTATAGTTAGCATGTCTACATTATCAATGTTACTAGATGAGATTAGTTTTGCATTGAGATTTTTCTTTACTATTATGAGCACTCCTCCACCTTTTTTTTGTGTTCTATGGGTATGGAAGATCTCGTATTCAGGTGTCGTTAATTGGTTCATGAAGACAGAGTCTGTATCTTTGAGCCAGGTTTCGGTTATACAGACAATATCTGATTTATTGTCATTGATGATGTCTGTAAAGATTGGAAGTTTGTTTTTCATGGATCTTGCGTTAATGAGTTGACAGGTGAGGGTTGTGTATTTCTGTGTATTGAGTGGTTGTGGTCGTGTTGGGTCATATTCTGGTGCAGTTGTTATATAGATAAGTCTAGATTGTTTGTGTCTGGGGTTGGGTCCGATTTTGAATGGAGATATTAGGTTGTCATAACGTGATGTGCCTTGTATTATAGGGATTGGTCTATTATAATTGTTTTTTATACATTTTGTTAGATCTATCAGTGTGAGGATAGTGATAGATAGATAGTGATAGAGGATAGTGATTATAAAGTGCACTGTCCGCCAAGGCACCCTATAATGTCCCCTATAGAGCACCCTATAAGGCGCTTTAGAGGACACCTGATAAGGCACCTTATAAGGTGCTTTATAGGGCGCCCTATAAGGTGCCTTATGGTTACAGTACATTTAGGGTGTTTTTGCTGGCAGCACTAATGTACATTAAAAATAGACAATGCCTTAGACAGCCTTATCAAATAACCCCCACCATGGGTTTGAAACCATGACCTCTGGCTCCACAGGCAGTGAAGTAACCAGTGGGCTACAGCTCTATAGCTGCTAACAAGCCCCTGGCTGGCTGCAGAAAAACTGCACATCACCACACAAACTGTCTGCTGTGGTTACCAGGACAGGGTTAACCCACCCGTACCCATGATGCACTGCACATGCAAATCAGCAGTCTACAGATGGGCACAAGATGGGGCACAACATGGGCACACGATGGGGTATGTACCCCCAAGCATCTCGGCCTGGTAGGGGGAACTGACCGTGTGTGGTACTGGCATAGAGTAGCTACAGACCGTCACATTGTGCGAGTGCTGTGCTCACCCTGAGGGTGAGGTGGGGTGCCCAGCACCAGGTCCACAGCACCTTTCATGGCTGAAATACACCATGCTGCAGGTCCCCATTAGTGGTACTGTGTGTGATAAGTAGTCCCTGCAGACGCATCTAGGATACATCTGTGTCCTGTATTTCTCAGTCATGTCTAATCCTTATGGGCTATGATGCACCCAGAATAGTGCATATCCTGTGTTGGTGCCATGGTTACACGATGTAGTAGTAGTAGTAGTAGGGAGGGAGAGAGAGGGGAGAGAGAGGGGAGAGGGAGGGGAGAGGGGAGAGTGGATAGGGAGGGGAGAGGGGAGAGGGGAGAGGGAGGGGAGAGGGGAGAGGGGAGGGGGAGGGAGGGGAGAGGGGAGAGGGGAGGGAGGGGAGAGGGGAGAGGGGATGAGGGAGGGAGGGAGGGATGAGGGGGGGGGGAGGGGGAGGGGTGCTTGGACCCATAGGCAGATTAGGTATCACCACACAACCCACCCTCTGGGGCTCAGGGTGGGAAACAGGATTGCCCACCAACAGATCCACATTCTACCTCCCTACAATGGTGGCAGTAGAGGGGACCATCAACCCCAGTTCTGCTGGGGAACAGACACCCTACAGGGCAGGCAATGCAGAGCTGTACACATCCATAAAGCAATTGCAGACAGACAGTAGGCCTGGAAATACTCAGCTGCCCCCCACCACTGTCTGACATTCTCCAGCAGCAAGCCTCCAGCCGCTGCACTCTGCAAGGTGTTCCAGCAAGACACATACTAGCTGCAGACAGTCTGCTAGCTAATCCATAGTGCATGGTCCTGGAGGAGATGCGTGTACCCATAACTGGGATGTCAGCATACATACCAAGCAGATGTCAGTGATTGGGCCCCAAAAGAGAACCCATAAATATCACATGAGAGAAATGCTATATAGCACTATGGGGGGAACCTAGCCATTAAGAAAGCTGTATGGGAGCAATTCCAAATGACATAAAAAATCAACGCTCCCAAACCAAAGCGAAACTCAAACACTATCTCCAAAAAATTCTAATATTTCCAACAAGTATTCCACAAGGCAATAAGACCTCAGGGTGGCTAGTACCCCACATGCAGCGAGAAACTCACTGTAGGGAATAGCTGATGCTCACATCATAGGTCTAGCCTTTCCTAATTCCTCAATATAAACAATACCACTATCCAATTGTACACCACATCAAATTCACCCTGGGACCATATAGCAGCACAATACAGATTACAACAACACAGACAATCTACCAATCTACCGTCTTGAGCCTCCAAAAGATCGACGGGAAAATTTTTCCGGGCCCTCAACACGGTCCCGACGAAAAAAGAACGGAGTGGCTTTTCAATGATGCAGACTGTGATAAATTTGTCGGACGTAATATTGACATTAGCGCAAGTTAGCCTCTTATCTAAAGGACTTTCATTTGTTGATGGTCTCGTCTACGATGGTTTTCGTAGTCGGGTGATGGTGGAACAACTTATACGGTCTTTACAATTGAAGAGTTTTTTTAAAGATAGAGAAGATGTTTTAGATTAGTTGATGGTTCGACCGAAATCTACTTGGGTCCCTCCTGGGCCTTTAGACCCGATTTTATATACTTTTTGTCATCTGGTATTATCTGATTTAGTGAAACTGGAAAGAACTGCTTCTATTCCGCCGAAGATGGAAGTTGTAGCTTTGAGAGAATTGCAACATATGCCTGATATAGTCATCAAACGGGCTGATAAGGGAGGAGCAATTGTTGTTTTAAATTCTGCGGATTATAATGGTGAAATAATGAATCAATTAAACAACTATGATCATTATTTGATGTTGTCTAGCGATCCTACTGAAGATCTACAAAGAATACTGAAGGAAGTTACTGCCCAGGCATTTTCTGCGGGCTTCTTGACTGAGAAGGAAAGGGTATTTCTTAATCTATCTTTTCCTAAGGTACCTGCCTATTATATTTTGCCGAAAATTCACAAAAGTCTAATATCACCTCCTGGCCGCCCGATTTTATCTAGTAACAATTCCTTGTTGGAGCGCGTGGGAATATACTTGGATAAGTTTTTGCAAAATGAGGTTCCTAAGATCGCATCTTATGTTAAAGATACTACTCATTTTTTATGTTTACTGGATTCTGTTGAGTCTGTGGAGCAAATTGACCTAATGGCGTGTTTGGATGTGGCAGCATTGTACACCTCAATTCCTCAGGATGATGCCATTGATGTTTTGACGCAAGTTTGGGATGCTAGAGCAGCTCCACATCGAGTCCCTACTTCATTTCTGTCTACTCTGGCTGAATTAGCGTTAAAAAGGAATTATTTTGTCTATAATCAAACTTTTTATCAACAGATTTCAGAAACGGCCATGGGGGCGACCTTTGCGCCTTCTTTGGCCAATCTGTATATGAGTTTTTTTGAAAATCATTTCGTCTATTCTTCTAGCTATGTGGTGCATATCATTAGATGGTATCGCTATATAGATGATATATTTCTTTTGTGGCATGGCACTAGAGAGCTGCTTGAAGAATTTTTTCAATATCTAAATAATTGTAATGTCTCTATTTCTTCTGACATTAATATTCAAGTTTCCAATATTCATTTTTTTGGATGTCAGTATTTCTAAATGTCAAGACCGTTTTTTTACTACTCTTTATTCTAAACCGACAGATCGAAACACTTTGTTACACTTTAGCAGTTTTCACCCACAACATCTACGCTGCAGTTTACCTTATTCACAATTTTTACGATGTCGGCGGATCTGTTCAACATTGTCGGAGTTTAAAGTTCAAGCTTCATCTATGATGCGTAAATTCGAGGAACGAGGGTACCCATCAGCAGTTTTGCGAAAGGCATATCGGAGGGCCCGTTTTAACCATTGTGAATGGCTGTTGCAATCCAGTAAAGCTACTTCACAGCCAGTATCTTCATCGATTGTTACCTGTGTTTTACAATATTCAAACTTGTCGACCCGTATTGCTATGGTGCTACGTCGGCGATGGGCTTTACTTGCAACACATTCTACATTTTCAAGATACTCCCTACGGCTTACATACAGCCGTAGTTTTAATTTGAAAGACCATTTATGTCCAGCTGTGCCACGGCAGCTGTCTTCTTCTGTTTCTACAATTGGTCATTTTTCGTGTCAACGCTGCTCTTATTGCAGCGTTATGTCACATTCGATTTGTGCAGCTTATAGTGCGAAGGTTCATGATTTGCTATTTAACACAACTTGTGCTACAACACATGTAATCTATGGCCTTTGGTGTCCGTGTTCAAAACTTTGGGGCATGTTTACTAAACATTCCTATCGTGCGGGGCCGCGGTAGTGTGCCTGTGCCATATAAGGAGTGGGCGGTTCAGGCAGAAAATAGAAAAAAACCCGACCGTACGTGTGCGCGCTGCGCTAATTTGCGGGGCCCACATTAGTGCGTGGGAAGGCTAAGTGGGGCGCTGCTGGGCACATACCAGAACAGAGCTGTAGCACAACGGTGAACACACTAACCAATGGTGCAGGGACCACAGGTTCAATCCCCCATTGTGTGCAACAAAAAGGCCAGCTGGGGCAACACCTTGAATGTGTAAAAGTGGTTCAGGAGGCAAAGTACTTTTGGACGGCATAAGGCGGCGCACTGTACGATCTGGGCGGCACAAGGCGGCGCAGTGTTCTTTTTGGGCGGCACAGGGCGGCGCACTGTTAATTGTGGGCAGCCGGAGGTGGCGCGCTGATTCCAAAGCAAAGGAACACAGCCACAGCACAATGGTTAAGACACTGACCAATGGTGCAGGGACCAGGGGTTCAATCCCTCACAATGCCCAGTGAAAAAGGCTAGCTGAGGCAGTATGTTATATGTTGTGGAGTGCTGTAGGAGGCTTTTTAATTTTATTTTGTGATAACTTCTAGCAAACGCACTCTCACAGCATATTAATATAAGGCGGCCCATAAGGCACATGTTACAGTGCACCGCCTGCCAAGGCACCCTAGAATGTCCCCTATAGGGCAGCATGTATGTTGCGACACAGGATAATATATAGTGCACCCTATATGGCTGGCAACCGTAACGTGCCCTATAGGGCGCCCCATAAAGCACCCTCAGAGGCACCTTATGGGTACAGTACGCTGAGGGTGTTATTGCTGGCAGCAACATATGTACAGTAACTTAAAATAAATCTTTGGACACCCCTATCACAGAACCCCACTGTGGGTTTGAACCCATGACATCTAGCTGCACAGGCAGTGATGTAACCATTGGGCTACAGCTCTATAACTTTAAGCAACCCCTGGCTGGCTGCAGATAGCCTGTTCGTCACCTCACTGACAGTCTGCTGTTGTGAACCACCCGTACCCATGATGCACTGCACATGCAAATCAGCTATCCACGATTGAACACAGGATGGGAAATGCACCCCTGAAGCTCCCCGGCCTGGTAGGGGGAAGTGTCCGTGTGCACCCACACAGCACCTCGGCCTGGTAGGGTGTCCTGAGTGGGTGGACAAACGGCAAAGAGTAGCTAAACACCATCACATTGTGCGGTTACTGTGCTCACCCTGAGTGTGAGATGTTGGGCCCAGGACCAGGTCCACAACACCAGGCATGGCTGAATGCAGCCATGTCAGAGCTCCAAAGCAGCAATAACCTGTAGAATAGGTAGGTGCTGCATAAACATTTTGGTAGATCTCTGTCTGGCTCAGTTAGTGGGGACCCCCAGGTGGATAAAACAGGGCTTCCCCTCAACAGATTCCCCCACCCCACCCTGATGGTAGTGGAGTGGACCATCAGCCCCAGTCCTGCTTGGGAACAGACACCCTACAGGGCAGTCCAAGCAGCTCCACCCACATCCATAACACAATATCAGACAGACATTAGGCCTGGATATTCACAGATGCACCCCACCACCATCTGATATTCACCTGCAGCAAGCCATCAGCCACTGCACCCTGCAAGGCACTCCATCACAACACATACCAGCTGTGAACAGTCTGCTGGCTGGTCCTGATGGACATGCATGCACCCACAACTGGGGTGGCAGCACACACAGGCAGATAAGTCCATGAAGAGGCCCCCACAGGACACCCATACATATCACATGGGAGAATCACAATATAGCACTATGGGGGTGCCTAGCCATGCTGCCGTCACTGCACACTCAGGGTGAGAGTGATCCCCCAGCAGCACATACAGAGGTCACCCTGTCTGTGTAGGTGGTTTGCGGGGCACTACCATGCCCCTGCCAGTGCCCTATGCCCTGTGCAGCTGCATCCTGGTCAGTCCACTCTGTCTGAGATATACCCATGGTCCCTTGCTACTCATTATGCACATTGGCAGGCCAATACTGGCAACAGTGTTGGCAGTGTGGGCTGTGGAAGGGGCTTGCAGCCAACACCCACTGTATAGACAGACACACAATTCCACACCTATGCCATCATGGTGCTACTATTGAGGAGGTAATTAGCCTTGCCCACCAAACCGGTGCTGGGCACGGCAAGGCATGGATATGCTACGCAGTACTGCTGGGGGTCACTCCCCAGGGTGGTAAACACCGTCAGAGGCAAGGGCTGGAGCACGCACCGCAAACACCGAACAGATTGTTCGGATGGGGTCAACTAGCAGTATGTGCGTAACGTATGGATATCTATCTGCCAGTACTCCTAGCAAGCGTCTCAGAGCTGTGTATCGTATACCTCAGGTGTAGGGTGACATTGCTAGGGTATGCAGGTGCTAGTATTGGGAGATGCACGCAGGGTCCAATGTTCTGCCTCTCCAGGAGACATTGGCCAATGGGGCCTGTGGGTGTTGGTGTGGGTGTGTCTGCCCCTGTTGGCTGATGCATGAGCTACATCTACATGCCATGGGGGTGGTGCATAGATATACAGCACAGGCATTTGTATGAGTGGCAGCATGGACCCTGACTGGTGTGTGGCCCACCAGGACTGCATTTGGGAGATTCCGCTGTAGGTACTGTTCCTGTACATGGTGTCTGTGCTCAGTGGGGTAAAAGATAGACGTAGTACCATTGCATATGTCCTCGCCACGAAAGGTGTGTCCTTACTATCACTGTGTAGCTGTGGGAAAAATATGTGGGATGGATTGGTGGTAGCCCCAGCTGGGCTTTGAACCTGTGACCTTCTGTTCTTGTATGCACTGTCTGTGTTCACTGCACCACCTTGTAGCCACAGATTGGCTGGATTCCCTGGAATGTCCATGCCTGTGGATCCAGCAGGGCCTGTGTGTTGCAGTGGACTGTGCCAGCCTGCACATGGCTAGGCCTCTGTCCTCTGTGGCTAGCTGCCACTGCCCCCTGCACCACATGTACTCGTGCGCCAACATGCTGGCATGAGCTTCTCTCAGAAAAAGAAGATGACCTGATTGCAATGTGGCAGTACGGGACTGCATTTGGGGGACCTGGCTGTAGGTATGCCCATTGTTGTGGTGTGTGTGTGGTGTTGGGTAAAATATGGGTGTTTCCCCCATGCTTATGTTCCCTGCAATACAGGGGTGTCTGCTCTATTGTTGTTTAGTGGTGGGTAACCTATATGGACTGTGCTGGCAAGTGCCCCAGCTGGGGTTGAACCTCTGGCCTTCTAGTCCTAGAGATAATGGCTCTGTCCTCTGCACCACACTATGCCCACAGAGACAGTGCAGCCCAGGTAGTAAACCTGGCAGGATGGAGTCACAAACCCTGCTGTATGCATTTTTACTGTGGGCTCCTTCACCCTGTGTTGTGACAAACGTGCAAATAAAACCCGGGAATGACCACGGAACAAAGGGGGAAAACATATACCCAAGCTGGGCAACAGTGATATTAATGGGCAACCCTAGAAACACTCCCAGGACAGCTCCAGAAAAAGGGAAATGTTTTTTGGACGAGTCTCCGCTCCGTACACCTTTCCATAAATCTTTTTTTTTTTAGCTTTCCTGGGTGTGTTTTCTAGTTTTGCCCATCACAATAACTGTTCCCCAACTGAATTACTATTTTTCATATTTTTGTGGTGGTCATTTTCTATTTATAATTCCAGTTTTGTGCTGTGCACATGTATCACACTGCTCACGTTTTTCAGGTTTCCCCGGTTTTGCTGTACATTGCTGACGGAAATGGTTTCTCTTCCCTTTAAATGCATTCTACCGCAAGTGATTCACTCGCGCTATTTTTTGTTGGAAATTCAGCACCGATAATGTGCGGGGCGCCTCTCCCCTCCCCTTCCCTGCCCATTAACCCCTTCTCTCCGCCCCTCCGGGGCCTTCCTCCGCCCTCCGTTAGCCTTTCCACGCCTCTATCGGACATTTGCGGGCCCGTACTTGTGCGGCGCCCGTTACTGCGGCGCGCAAGTGTGCGGGGCTTCATCGCACGTTTGCGGGGCGTTTAAGCGCTCTTAAGTACCGCTTTTAGTGCGCTATTTTGCGGCGCGCAAATTAGCGGTTTTTAGTAAACATGCCCCTTTATGTTGGAAAGACTACTCAGCCTCTTCGGAAACGTCTTGCTGAACATAAATACTGTCTTCATAAGAAACGTATTGACACACCTCTGATTTAGCATTATATGGACTTTGGTCATCAGTTTTCTGACTTGCGATGTACTGTTTTGGAACATGTCCCATTTAATGTTCGACGGGGAGACCGTGGCAAAGTTCTGCTGCAGAAAGAGCAACGATGGATTTATTTTTTGGATACTTTATATCCTTCTGGTCTGAATGATAAAATAGAGTGGACACCTTTTTTCTGACTTCTTCTCATCGATTCTCTTTGTGAGGCTGCTGGAATGCGCTTTTTAGTGATTTGGCATAAGTAGTTCCTATGGAGCTCCTCTTCATTTACTCTTTTTTGTTTTTATGTTTAATGTGGTTAAGTGGTTGTGTTGTTGAATGATTTGTAATGTTCGGGGAGAAAATGACGATGGTACTAGGTAGGATTTTGATTGGTTGTTGGGGTGTTTTAAAAGTGACGTCACACGCCGTCTTTTGGGATGGCGGGTTCAGTTGATCTGTAGTGAAGACATAGAATCTTAACCCCTGAAGAAGCCTGTACCTGGCGAAACAAAAGCTTTTGTAGGGTTTTATCTAGTTATAACTTTATAAGAGGTGCAGTTTTTTCTCCGCTAAGATACACTTTGGGGAGTGTTCCCGATTGCTGTTCATCATGTTTCATGCTGCCATGGAGGCTGTTAATGAGCTGCATGTTTGAGGCAGCTGCAGAGCAGAACATTGGAGAGAACTACGATATGATAAGATAAGTTATATGGGGTTTTTTGGTCCTTTCTTGACTTTGGATACTGATTATATTTTTTATCCTTGTAGGATTCTTCCCGATTGTTCCTGTGCTGCGTATTATACATGTTTTGATTAATTCTGATGCTTTGGGGCAGTGTGTGTGAAAATGGATGGATGATTGGCAGATTGTCTGTGTTGTTGTAATCTGTATTGTGTTTACTATATGGTCCCAGGGTGAATTTGATGTGGTGTACAATTGGATAGTGGTATTGTCTATATTGAGAAATTAGGAAAGGCTAGACCTATGATGTGAGCATCAGCTATTCCCTACAGTGAGTTTCTTGCTGCATGTGGGGTACTAGCCACCCTGAGATCTTATTGCCTTGTGGAATACTTGCTGGAAATATTAGAATTTTTTGGAGATAGTGTTTGAGTTTAGTTTTGGTTTGGGAACCTAGCCATGCCATGGACACTGCTCAGTCAGAGTGAGAGTGACCTCCTGCAGGACATGCTGTGGCCACCCTGTCCATGCAGGTGGTGGCCAGGCACTACAATGTCCAAGCCATTGCCCTATGCTCTGTACAGATGAATCCAGGCCAGGCCACCCTATCCAGGCTATTCCCACAGTACCTTGCTCCTCATTATGCACATTGGCAGGCCAATATTTATTTATTTTCTCTTATATACCACACTATTCTGCATCAATGCAGTTTACATTGAACAAACTGAAATTACATTGAACAGGGCATTATAACTTGGAGATAACTATTTTGCAGGGAACATGGGCTATGGAGGGTTGGGTGGCTTGCCCAAGACCACAGGGAGCACCTGTGGGACTAGAGATGCCAGTCCTTCCAGCCCAAGGTTGCTGTCCTTTAGTGGTATTTGAACCCCTGACCTTCTGGCCTAAGGTACCTTGCCCCAACCACTAGGCCACTCCTCCACGCCAATACTGGCAACAGTGCTAGCAGTGTGGGCTGTGGAGGATGTTTGCAGCCACCACACACTGAATAGACAGACACACACTCCCCACACCTATGCCAGCATTGTGCAACTATAGAGGTGTTTGACAGCCCTGGCCACTGCACCAGTTCTGGGCACAGTGCAGGCATGGCTATGGTACGCAATACTGTTGGGGTAACTCCCCAGGGTGGTAAACACTGTCAGACACAAGACCTGTAGCACACTCCACAGACATCAGAAAGGTTGCTATGATGCAGCTCACTCATAAAATTGTACCTAACTTTGGAATTGCTATCTGCCAGTAATCATAGCAACCTTTTGATAGCTGTGTACCGTATTCCCAGGTTTAGGGTGGCATTGCTAAGGTATGCAAGTGCTAGTATTGGGAGATGCATTCAGGGCCTAACATCCTGCCTTTCCAGGAGGCATTGGATAATGGAGCCTGTGGGTGCGGGTGTGTCTGCCCCTGTTGGCCGCTGCTTTAGGGCAGAGGTTCCCGACTCCAGTCCTGGTGGACCAGACACTGTTTGGGTTTTCATGCTGTCCCTCATGAATATGCATGAGATACATCTGCATACCATGTGGGTGGCGCATAGAAATGCAGCACAGGCATCTTAATTAGAGACAGCATGGAACCTGAATGGTGTTTGGCCCTCCAGGACTGCATTTGGGAGACTCTGTTCTTGGTAATGCTCATGTTTATGGTGTCTGTGCTCTGTAGGGTAAAATGTAGGTGTTTTGGGCATGTTTACGTCATCTGCAATAAAGGTTCTGTCTGTATTAGCACCTTTTAGTAGTGGGTAAAATATGGGCACTGGGTTGGCAGGAACCACAGCTGGGACCTGAACCTATGACCTTCTGCTTCTGAACACACTGGCTGTATGCACTGCACCACCATGTTGCCACAGAGACAGTGCATTCTCTGGTGATACCATGACTGTTCATCAGACAGGGCCTGTCTGTTGCAGTGCACAGCACCCACCTGAACAGGGCTAGGCCACGGTCTGCTGTGGGCAGCAGCCACTGCCCCCTCCACCACAAGTACCCCTCTGCCACCATGCTGACATGTCCTTATATTGGAGACAGCATAAAACCTGAATGATTTGTGGCCCTCCAGGACTGCATTTGGGGGACTCTGCTCTAGGTAATGCGCATGTTTATGGTGTCTGTGCTCTGTAGGGTAAAATATAGGCATTTGACACATGCTTATGTTCTCTGCAATAAAGGTTCGTCTTTACTACCACGGTTTAGTGGTGGGTAAAATATGGGGACTGGGTTGGTAGGAGCCACAGCTGGGACTTGAACCTGTGATCTTCTGCTCCTCAACACACTGTCTGTGTGTACTGCACCACACTGTGGCCATAGAGACAGTGCATTCCCTGGAGATACCATGACTGTTTGTCAGACAGAGCCTGTCTGTTGCAGTGCATGGCACCCACCTGAACAGGGCTAGGCCACGGTCTGCTCTGGGCAGCTGCCACTGCCCCCTCCACCACCAGTATCCCTCTGCCACCATGCTGACATGCCCTTCTGCTGGTGGTGCTGGTGGAGCGCAGTCTCAGGCCATCCAGTGTGCGGGTAGGTGGCTAAATATGGTGCGGGTTCTGGGGTAGGGGTGCCTGTAAAACTGTCCACGCTTCCCCCCAGCACCGCATGCCAATGTTCTGTGCCCTTGGGGGTACCTGCTGGGTACTATCCCCTGTGACACTGTGGGGAGCACACTCGTGCCCATGATGGGCCCTCAGCAGTTGCTGTCTGGCTGCTCTATTGTTTCAGCATTCCTATGGGCCAGCTAGGCATCACCCTAGTCCGCACTGTGGCCCAGCTGCACCACAGCATGTGCCACCTGCAGCCCTCTGTGTCCCCTTTTCCAGCATCTGTCCAGTTGCCCATTCCGACATGTCCGCCCTGCTGTTGTGGAACATGTGTATGCCATAGGAAACCTGGCCAATGGAGTCGGAAACCCTGCTCAGCGCAATTTCACTGTGGGCTCATTCACCTTGTATGGGGATGGAGCATAGACCCTTCCAAAATTCATATCTTTTTTTTGGAGCTTTCTTGGGAGTGGTTTTTGATGTTTCCCATTGATATCACTATTGCCCAGCTTGGTTAAGTTTTTTTTACATTTTGTTGGGGTCCTTTTCAATGTTTATTTGCCCTTTTGTTCCGTGCACATGTATCACACTTATCACTTTTTGTAGGTTTCCCTGGTTTTGCTGTACATTGCTGATGAAAATGGTTTCTTTTCCCTTTAAATCGGCTCTAATGCCAGGGTTTCACTGGCGTTAGTTTTGAGCCTCGGATTTCACAGTGTTAGTGTGCGGGGAGCCTCTCCCCTCCCACTCTCTGCCCATTGACCCTCTCTGTCCGCCCCTGGGGAGCCTTCCTCCGCCCTCTGGGAGGCTTTCCCTGCCTTCAGAGCTCGTTTGCGCCGCTGTGCGCGTTATCGCGCGCTAAGGTACCCGTGTGCCTGATAAAGCGCCATTATTGCACGATAAGGTACCTTATCACGTGATAATGTCGCAGAGCGCACATTAAGACGGTTTAGTAAACATGTCCCTAAGTGAGCTGAGGATGGGGAAGTGAGGTAGAGACTGTAACCATGCGTTGAACGAAGAAGACGGGGGGGGGGAGGGTTGTAGACGGATGGAATCAGCTAGATATTGAGGGGAGCCAATGTGTAATGCTTTATGAGTGAGTATGAGGATTTTATAATGGAAACGGAAATTGCGTGGAAGCCAGTGTAAACAAAAAAGGAGGGGAGTGATGTGGTTACGGGGGGAGGAATAGGTGAGTAAACGTGCAGCCGTATTCTGAACCAGTTGGAGACGTCGGAGCTGATATTGTGGGAGGCCTGCTAAAACTGTATTGCAATAATCCAGCCTTGAAAATACAAGAGAAATAACTAAAGAGGTGAGAGAGGAAGAGGGGAGAAAGGGGCGAACAGCTCGGATCTAGCGTAGAAAAAAGAAGGAACGACGAATGAGTGCGGAAATGTGATGGTGAAACGAGAGAGAGGAATCGAGGGTGACCCCGAGGTAACGGAGAGAGGAGACTAAAGGGATGGGGTGGAAAGAAAGAGAGGAGAGCAGGTAGGTGGGAGTGTGTTGAAGGAAAACCAAAGTGCAGCTGATTTAGAAGGGTTAACATGGAGAAAGTTATTGCTGATCCATGAGGCAACACGAGTGAGACAGAGGTTAAGGGCAGAAAGGTCTGGTGAAAGGGAACTGGTGTGGTGAACAAGAAGAATGTCATCAGCATAGAAATAACCGGAAATTCCTGACTGCTGGACAATAAGTGCTAGAGGGGCAAGAAAAATGTTAAAAAGAAGAGGAGCGAGAACGGAACCCTGGGGAACCCCACATAGGAGAGGAAGAGAAGAAGAGGTGGTTGTGCTAGTCTTTACTGAAAAGGTGCGGGAGGAGAGAAAAGAGTGAAACCAAGCAAAGACAGACCCACGGATTCCAAGATCGACCAGCCGAGTTAGAAGGGGTGTGACGATCCACAATATCGGCACAGGATCTAGCTCAAGCCCTATCTGGACAGTACCTTGTATTATAGAACATGCTGTATTATAGCGCACACTGTACATAGCTCACCCTAATCTAGAATCCCCCTCCTCACACACACTTCACACCACTGCCCCCTCACACTATTCCTCCTGCATGATCCCCCCCCCTCGCACTCTACTCCCCCCACACTGCATGACCCCCCCAGCACTTCATCTGATTGTTTTGATTGTGACACCGCCTTGATTTTTAGGATAAGACGGTTTAGAAATACTTTTAAATAAAATAAATAAATAAATATCAAAAGCAGAAGAAAGATCTAAAGTCACCACAAGGGAAAGATCACCTCAGTCGTGGGCTTGGTGGACTTCGCTTAGGAGGGAGGTGAGAATAGTTTCACTGCTGTGACCTGTACGAAAACTGGATTGACGTGGGTGAAGAGAGAAGGTAGAGTCCAGATGTGCAGAGAGCTGAGCAATCACTAAGTGCCATCGAGTCAGTGCCGACTCAAGGCAACCCTCTGCTTAGTTGTCCTAAACTGTTTTCCGTCTTCAGCCAGGTGGCAAATCGATGATAGAGCGGCATCCATATCTGCTGCTATTGTATCCATCCATTGCATTTCTGCCTTCCTCTTATCTCAGTTTGCTTTGTTGTGACTATCCATTGGGTTTTCATGACACTGTCCCATACTGCTGCTGCCCAGATGGGTGGTTTGTCTTAGTCTGGCACTTCAGCTGAGACCTGTCCATCTTGGGAGACCCTGCCAGTAGTTACACTACCGATAGCATAGCTCTCAGCATCACTGATGCACACAAGCCGCACTGGTGCATAACAAGACATAAACCAAGCGAGGACCTTTAGAATATAGGGCCTCATAAAAATTCAGACTCATGCTCTTCCATTAGTCCAGGCAAACAGAAGTCTTTCTCTACCATATTGCATGTGCACATGTTTATTCAACATTCGGTGGAAGACATAGTGCCAAAACAGCAGCAAGGAGGAAGTATGAATATAACAGCAAGTCTATCCATTAAAGAGCACATTGGGCTAGAAAAGAGCAGCTCGAATTTCATTCAAAAGCAGATGCTCTAACCAGAGGGATTACAAATGAGCAGTTTCTACCAGCTGCTAAAAATGTTTACACAAAGTGAAATAAATGAGCTTTAATGTCCAAACATGCTCTTAGTAAAGAGCTCATTACTGAGAGCTTAGACCTAGAGAGTGTCAGCTTCAGCAAGATGCTGAGAGCAATGGTGGCCTCACCAGAGAGAGGTGAGAAAACCTGACTTGGGACACTTCATTCATCCCTAAATGTTCGGGCCTCTATTAGAGAAATGTCTGTTGAGTATCCAGTTTTCCTGAATATCTACTTTTGTCGAAGAAGATATTTACCTATTATGGACGGACCTATAAAGTGGTACTTATAGCCTGCAGGAGGTACAACTTGCCTATACACTCCGTTATTGAAATCATATTCCATCTTTAGCCTTGCTCAAAAGGGTTAGTCACCCTTCTTTTAGATACACACGGGACAATATTTAAAAGAAATCTCTTTTTACTGGCAGCTGGTAAAGGTATATAACTCCTCCAGCTGCAATTTCCAAAGCAGCAAAAATCATTCTAACTGCTTCAGCACTCTCGTGTAATGTCTGAGCAGAGTTAGGGTGGAACATGGTGGTAACACCTATCCATATGTACAGCAGCCATATTCAGTAACTACACCTACAGCTGTGTGGTTTATTTTAGGCCTGCTGAAAAGTAGGCCTAAATTAAACTATATAGCTGTATTCATAGTGGCTGAATACAAGGGGGTGGGGGCTGATACGTCTCTGGCCTTGTAACAAAACAGAAAGTATGGGCACACTTTAGTTCCGGAGATCCGAATGATCTCTCTGTAGTTTCATTGTATTTCGGATCTCCGGTTTCGTTGTATTTCGGATCTCTGGAACTGAAGTGTGTCCATAGCTTTCTGTTTTGTTACAAGGCCAGAGACTTATCTGTCCTCCTCGTATCTCTACTATGAGGGTAATTTTTTAACAGGGTGCTTCTGTGGGCAGACCAAAAAGGCACATTATCCAAGCCTATTTCATAGAGACACATAGGTACTAGCATAAATCCTGGAGACATTGCGGCTAAAAAGAAGCCATGGACATTTATGTCTGCTCTGCAGCAGGTGTAAATGTTCTGTTGTAAAGTATATACATAGGTACATAGTTTAGAAACAGTGCTACTGATTCTAGGTGTTTATCATTTTGAATTCTAAGTATTTATTTTTGAGGCAATTCAGTATTTTCCAAGTGTCAAATGACACTGCTAGATATCCCTCCAAGCATATCAAAAGCGACTTCCTGGCACTGGGAGAAAGGATGAAACAGATAGGTGGACAGGTGGTGTTCTTCTCAATTCTCCCTATTGAGGGTAAAGGCTGGAGCAGAGAAGCTCACATTCTGGAGATAAATGCATCACTGGGCGGACGGTGTTATCGAGAGCGTTTTGGTTTCCTGGACCATGGGATGATTTGCCAAGAGTTGATGAGCAGAGATGGTATCTACCTATCCAATAAGAGTCAAAGTATCTTCCGCAGCAGACTGGCTAACCTGCTGAAGAGGGCTTTAAACTACGTTCATTCTGGGATGAGTCCCCAGGAATGTAAAAGCTCTCGAGTAATTAAAACATTAAATACCTGTGTAGAAATGAAAAAAGAAGCAACATCTGAGTGCGGTGTGTACCAATGCCTTTAGTATGGGAAATAAGATTCTAGATCTAGAGGCTATAATGGAAGAGGGCGACTTGGATTTAGTGGTGGTCACAGTGACTGGGATATAATTATACCACGCTATAATTTATTCAGGAAAGACAGGGTAGGAAGAAAAGGAGGAGGAATTCCACTATTTGTAAAAATAAATATTATAAAGCAAGAGAATTGCAGGGCTTAGGATGTAGAGAGGTTAATCTGGAAAGAGGGAATGGAACAGCCATTTACATTGGTGCGATATATACAGTCTTCCTTCACAGGCAGAAGAAGTGAACAGAGATTTAACTGAAGACATTCGCAATATCGCTATGACAGGAGAAGTGCTATTGATAGATAATTTCAATATGTTGGATGTTGATTGGGACATCCTTGCTGTGGTGTTGTCTAGAAGTAATGAGATCCTGGATTCTTTACATGGAGAGTTATTCCGGTTAAAGGTAATAGGGGGAAGAGGCCATACTGGACCTGGTGCTTATGAATGGGGAAAAGGTTTCTGATGCTATAGTGGCTGATCATTTTGCATTCAGTAATCTGTGATGCCAGGGGTGGAAGTGGCTTTACCCCCATGCAAACAGAAAGCCAGCATCAAGTGTTGGTGGGGTGGAAGAAAACAGCCCTGCAGTGCTGACATTTCAAGGTAAGCGCCATATGGCTGTTTCAGGCCATTGCCACCTCTGTAGGTCCAGGGGAGAGATGGAAGTAGTGGCAGTGGGCACCTCCAGACGGCATGCGCTCTAGGCAATGGCCTAGTTGCCTAATGGTAGTTCTGGCCCTGGATTATAACCTCAATTCCATTCAAACACAGGCTGCTGATCATGTTGTTCTACTTCTATGCTGACTCTGCATGCAACTGCACAGGTGCCGCTCCTGGCTGCCATGCCAAAGCAACACTAGCAACGAGTACAGCTCTGTAGGCCAGGCCCCTCCTCTGCTCCACCAACTCTACTCTCCCTCAACCCCCTCTTCCCCCCCCTAAATTCAGTGAGCCGTGATAGAAGGGAATACTGAGGGTACTGAACTGGGGCAGGTGGCAGAGATGGAGATAATTATAGTGCTGGTCTTGGAGTTGTAGATAACAGAGCACAATATTTCTGTGTTTACTCTGTGTTTACTCTGTGATTACTTACCTGAGGATCTGAGTTCTGCATGTGTGCCTGAGGTAAAACGTATTCTGCTGCTAGGGTGCAGTTTCTGTAGGGATCTGTATTAGTCCAATTTGTTTGATATTCCCAGTAGGATGTACATTGACGTTCTAATAGGGCCGGTGTAATATTTGCAGGACTGCCTTTTCATGCAATATTTTGCTGGTTGAGTTCTGGGGCCTAGTGCTGTTTTCACATAGTATGGCATGTTTTTCATATAGGTTCTGAGTGCCTTTATTGAAAGGTTTTGTGTTACTTCTAAGATTCAAGAGAGTTAGAATTACTGTTAACTGGGTATGGCACAACAGCAACACATTTTTTGGTGTACCACCCTATGCCCCTATTTATAAAATATAAAAGATCACAGAAAAAGGAAGACAAGCAACAACAATTGGAAAATCTAAGAAAAGCTGGAAAGTAGTCAGGAAAGCAAAAATCAAATGGCAATAAAAATAGCCAATACAGTAAAATGGGGGGATAAGACATTTTTTTAGGTATGTTAGTGACAGGAGAAAGTGAAAAAGTGGAATTTTCAGACTAAAGGCTAAAGAGGAGGAATACATAGAAACTGATGAAGATAAAATGGAATTGCTTAACAAATATTTCAGTTTTGTGTTCACAAATGACTGTCCGAGAGTAGAACCTCAAAAAATACACACAAATAGGAATGGAAATAAAGTGGATTTTGAATGATTTTCAGAAAACTGTTCATGAAGAGTTAGATAAACTTAAAGTAGACGAAGCAATTGGGCTGGATAGCATACATCCAAGAGTATTGAAGGAACTTAGGGAAGTTCTTGCAGCTCTCCTGTCTAACCTTTTTCATGCTTCTTTAGATACAAACTTCTATCCACACAGGTGTTTACAGACCTCCAACTCAAAGAGAGACAATGTAAAGAGATCTAGCCATGGATATCCAAAAGTTAAGAATGAAAGAAGAGATGCTGTTGCTAGGACATTTCAACCTGCCAGATGTGGATTGGGATATCCCATCTGCAGAATCATAAAGAAGTAGAGAGATTGTGGATATCTTGCAAGGCACTCTGTTCAAATGGTGAAGGAACCTACATGAGAAGAGGCAACATTGGACTTAGTCCTCACAAATCGAGACTGTGTCTAATATATGGGTGGGTGCTCATTTGGGCAGCAGTGATCATCAAACTATGGGGTATGTTTACTAAACCGCGTTAACGTAGCAGTGGCTACGTTAACGCGCGTTAAGGGTACCTAACGCACGTTAACGTCACCGTCTGCGGTAATTCCCACAGAGGGCGGAGAGAAGGGGCCAATGGGCGGGGCTGGACGGGGAGAAGCTCCCACGGCACAAACGCGGGGTACTGCTGAACATTACCGGGAATGAAAACCTGTCATTAGCTGCAGATATGCAGGAGGGTGAAATCATTTTAGTGTCAGCAATGTACAACATAGGCAGGGAGCCCAAGAAACGTGATAGTAATGCTCCATATGCAGCAACAGCATAGTGCCCAAGTCTGAACAGCCACTATAGCGATGGTGCAAATGGGGCACAGGGGGCTGCAGGCAGGACATGTAGTGGGGGCAGCTGGGGCACTGGGCGGACTAGGCTGTCGCCTAGGTGGCATATAGGAACATAGAAACTGGAAATCAGCAAGACAGCAGCTGACCAAGGCCAAACACAATCCACATACAGTTACCTGGTTCACCCTAGCCAATAGTTGCTAGGGCACTGACCTGACAACCCCCCAGCCATCCCTCCCCCATGTGGAAGGGCCATAATATTGGTAGGCGGTGATGGGGGGATGTGAGGATGTCCATGTATGCCTCCCAACCACAGACCCCGCTCCCTGGGCAACCGCCTACCTACACAATGGATGGCCTGGGACTGCGCACTACCAGCACCACCAGCATATGCCCAGGCGGCATGGCAGGGGGGCATGTGTTGGTGCTGGAGGGGGCAGTGGTACCTGCCTGCAGTGAAGCTAGGCCATGCCCTGTACCAGTACGTGGTGTGCAGTGCAACAGAAAAGGTCTGGCTGAGGTGAAGTAAGGTAGCCCCAGGGACTGCTGTGCTTCTGTGGCAACAATGTGGTGCAGTGCACACAGCCAGTTTGTCCTAGAGCAGAGGGTCACAGGTTCAGTTCCCAGCTGTGGATCCTGCAGAGCATGTCTTTATATTTTACCCTACAATGCAGATACAACAGCAACATGTGCAGTCCCCAAAGCAGCGGCCAACAGGAGTGCAAACACCCACGCACACAGGCTCCAATATCCAAAGCTCCATGGAGAGTCAGGCTGTTGGCTCCAGTACGGAGCAGCAGTTATCACCAGAGCACTATTACTACCTCCTGCACAGTTTGGCAATGTCAGCAATGTGAACAGGACCAGTGTGGCGGGCAGGGTTGCCAACCACCCCTATCTTTGCACAATGCTGCAGTAGGTGTGTGTGTGTGTGTGCGTGTGTATGTCTATCCATTGTTTCGTGGCTGCCTACACCTCTCTGGGCCCACAATGTCCCACTATTACCAGCGTTAGCCTGCGAATGTGCATAATGAGGAGCAAGGTACTGTGGGTATGGCCCGGGCAGGGCGGATTGGGCAGGATGCATCTGCAGAGGGTGTATGGCAATGGCTGAGACATTGTAGTGCCCAACCATCACCTGCATGGACAAGGTGGCCACAGCACATCTTGCTGTTAGGGCACTCTCACACTGACCAAACAGTGACCATGGCATGGCTATGTTCCCACATAGTGCTACATAGTAGCTATTGTAGGTGATATATATGTGCCTCCGTTCTGGGGGCCAGTCACTGGGGCACTTGCCGGGTGCCTGTGCCATACAACCCAGGTCTGGGTATGCACAGTTCCACTGTGAACATGCAGGATAGACTGGCTAGCGGAGTGCCCGCCGTTAGTTCGTGCATGGCCAGGACACCTGTTGTGGTGCAGCAGGTACAGGTTGCCTGTGCCTACTGCTGGTGAATGTCAGACCATGGTTGGGGGCTGGGGTACAGCTGTAGTCCTAGAACTGGTTGGGGCATGGGGAGGGGCAATGGACAGGTAGTCTATTGTAGTGTGCAGTATTGTAATGTACGTGTGTTGTACCTTACACGCGTTACAGTGCACGCACGCTGCAGCGTGCACAATAATGCACATGATGTCTGTTTGGGACATGCATTGTTACGCGCCATAATCTGACCACATATGCTAAGGGGCCTAGTCATATCTTATAAGGCACGTAGACAGCTCTGTATGGTCAAGCGCGTTATTGTGTGCTCTGTGTGCCTGACGCTCTGCTACGCATGTTCTCCGCAATGCGCATACAACGCAATGCACGTAGGACACAGAACATGTAGGATGCACTACTGCATGTTAATCTAGTAGACACGATGTCCTCTTGGTGGAACATATTTGCATTGTGCTCGTTGTGGTTGTTTGGGATAGTGGTTGCAGCCATGCATGGCGCCAACATAGGTTGTGGGTTTGGGTCCCACAGGTTCCTTTTCATTTGTTCTCCTCTCCTTACCAAACGATGGCTCCAGCTTTGTCCCTTATCCACACACCCTTCCCTCTCTTCACTGTACACTGCAGTGTCCCCTCCATGCTGCCTATCCGTCACATGCTAGCTGTTACATATGCTCCCTTTCTTTGGGATGTCTGGGTGGACAGGTGGCTCAGTGGTTTGGTGTTGGTGTCAGTGAGCTGTGTTTGAGCTCTTCAGTCTACCAGTTTAATTCCCTCTTACTCCTTTTTGGATTCCCTGCCCATATTGCCCTCATACACACACCATCCACACAGCTGGCCCTTCAGACCGACCCCTGATGCCCTTTCCGTTATATTTGTTTACTCTTCTGCATGCTGTTTCACTGGACACCATTTCATGGTGTGTGTGCCTGTGTTACCTGTGGCTCACGTCCCCATTACAGACTGAATTGTCAGCTGCCTGTGGTCTATGGCCTTACACCTACGGCTCCTTTTCTCATGTGGCACTATGTCTGCACATCCCTCAGCACGTCTTCTACTGTCAGCGCGCCTTAGTTTGCAACCCCCACAATGAAAACGGATAACTAACGACAACTCAGATCCCTTCCAAGTAAAACATAAATATTAGCAACTAGTGTGATGAGGAAGATTCAGTCTCTGCCCTAAAAACACAGGATTCAGTGAATTCTAGCCTAAAAGCTGACAGGAAGACAAGCCATGTGAGCAGTAGTTGTCAGGGGCAACATAAACAAACCCAGCCACGGGGTTTGCAAACACGCCCAGCTGAAAAACATTCCCCAGTTCCTAATAGCTTGCACCTGGATAGGGGGAGGGCTATTAGCAACTATAAGAGTCATGCAGGAAATAGAGGTTCAGTTCCAGTTTCAGGTTCGGGTTCAGTTTCAGCTTCAGAGTCTGACCCAGAAGGTGATTCAGATTCAGAACCAGGAAGAGTTCAGGAACCAGGAAGAGTTCAACCCAGAAGCTACCCAGAATACCTCAGGAGAAAGCAGCTAGGAGCAGTGAGGTCAGAGAGCAGCTGTGAGTGTTCTGCTGAAGTAAAGCCGTTTGAAACTCAGAGGCAACGTTCTAGCTGGAGTGAATGGAAGCATAAGAAACCCAAACAGTATGTATCTGAAAGCTGTAACCTTGAGAGTGATTCTGGCAGAGAGCTAAGAGAGTATACTGACAGTAGAAATACCTACAGGGTTAATACTGAGAAGCCTCGTGTGAGAAATCCTAGGTGGGGGCAGGGCTGTAACACCCAGCCGAGGGATTTATCTGTAGAGCTGAAGAGAGAGCAGTTAAAAGTCCCTGAAAGAGAAAGGTATGCCATTGAAGATATTTGCATGACAGAGGAAGAGGTATTAGAAGTTCCTAAACCTCAAAGAAAGCCATGCTGATAAGAGAGAGGAATACTTTTACTCAGTGCCAAAGCCTGAAGCTAGAGCCAACAAATATCCCAAAGGTAGAAACACCTATAAGAAGTTGGATTCTAGAAACCCTGAATGGTGGCTTCCTTCTCTCCCAGACACAGAGAAGTACAGCAGCAGTTATTCCAGCCCTAGAGGGAGCTGGCCAGATAGGCTCTGTGAAGAGACGTTACAAGGTAACTTACAGACATTTTGTAGCCAGGAAAACTCAGGCCTTTCTGAGAACCTGCATGAACCCATGATCACTGATAGCCTCAGTGAATGCTCATTTGGAGACCCGATGGACTGTACATTAACATTCTCTGATAAAATAACCTCTCTTTGTTAGATAGAGGCTGTATAGTGCTGGAAGCTAACACTATATGTGAAGAGTGCCTGTTTGTACAGAGAGGAGCTGTGTGGTGAGTTTTCATATGCTTTATACTTACCATTTACTTTAAGAAGCAAGAAGAAGCTTTTCTGTTTCTTTTATATTATACCAGAAAGTATGGTTTATGTGTCCTAAGTTTGCTGTGTTATATATCTGGAGAATCCGACCCTGGGAGGGGAAATAAATCCTAATTTACCTTATCATTCGTGTCTACAACTACTTTATCTTCATTAACCACCATCAGACCCAGATCTGCTAGCCCTAGGCGGCAGCCTGTCCAACTGGTGGTGACACTAGTTATATCAATACCCTTATTCCGATACTCAGTGCCTCTCTCCGGTGAATCCTTACTCTAACTACAACTTTTAATCACTTTACAACTATGCATTTCACATAGTATAAACACAATATTTTGTATATAGTTGTAACACATTATAATGTTGTTTTGTTATTGAACCTAGACCCAGTTTCAACTGAAACTAAGCTTGTTTTGTTTTCAAGGTTCTGCCTCTGTACATAGTTTACTATGTTCCATGTAAAGAAACAGATTTTGCTCTGTCCCTTAACTTGTTCTTTGTAACCGCACCTGATCCTTGGGAAGGTGCGGTATATAAGTGATTGTTAAATAAATAAATAAATAAATAACCCCTTTGGACGTGCTGCTGCTTCCCGTCTGCTGTGGTGTTCACGCACGGTGGGTCCATGGCGCACTGTACCGTGCGTTAGCGCCTTGTAACGCATGTTACCTGACACGGCTTGCTTTAATGAGGCACCGCCCACTCCTTTATATGGGCTTCCGTACCATTACCGCGGAACCTAACACAAGTACCATTACCGCGGTTCAGTAAACATACCCCTATTTGTTTTGAATTAAGGACTAAAGTGGAGTCTAGACATACAAAACAAAGTGCTAGATTTCAAACTTGATTGAAAGGAGCAATAAAAATGGCAACTGCTTTTTAGGTAAGGAAAGTAATAAATGAAAGAGGAGAAGGGAAGTGATGTGGTTCTCCAAGGAAGTGACTAAAAAGATAAAGGCAAAAAATACAGCATTCACAAAATACAGATCACATGATGAGGAACACAGAAATGACTACTGGATAAACTCAGAGGTAAAGAGAGAAATCAAAACAGTAAAAGCATAGGCAGAAGAAACAAGTTGAAAAGTACAGTATATGGTCTTTGCAGTTTTCCGGGTCATGTCATGAACTGGAACCAATGTCTCAACTATTGTACTGTGGCTTTCTTCAGGGTGACAAATCTATGCATACTGAGAGACAACAAACAGATACAGGGATGGACTGTGACTAATAGGCATTATTGCATTTGGGAAACATGACTAATAATAATAATAATACAAATTTGGTTATCTGTACTGATTTCAAATAAATATAAATAGAATCAAAAAAAGAAAAAGAGCCAATCATAATGAAATTATACCAACCCAAAGGGGCTATAAAAACATGAAACGCTATTTAGCATGGTGACATTATATAGATCTTTTAAGGTGAAAACAAACACTTTCCTGATGCCTATTCGTGCCTGTAGCAGGTATGAACATTGACGTGCCTGCAGACATCTCCAATGTTTCTGAGATTGAATGAGGACGTGTAAGTACATTGCCGCTCCCTGGACATACCTCCACCGCACCCCCGTACTTACTTAGACATTTCTGCACCAGAGACGTCTGCAAACATCATTTCTGGAATGGCTTAGGAGGCATGTCTATGATTTTGACATCCACGTGCACATCTTCAGATGTCCAAATCGTGACTAAAACATTTAAAATGACACTCGTAGGCTTCTAAGTGTGGCTGAAAATAGGGCCTAAATGTAGGCGCTCAGCTTTTTTTGAATACCAGACCCATTGGTGGAAATATTTTGGAGAATTTTGCATTTTATATAAAAGAATATTTCTTTGATTACTATTAAAAACTGCAGTGCACTATAAAGCTGTAATCATGTTCTCCTAGAGAAACTAGCGAGTCCTATGTCAAGAATGTTGGTTTGCTGCAGTGCATTTTTCCTAGAAAAAAATGTGCCGGTACTCATATGCAAAGTTCTTTTCATTAATACATGAGGACCATGGGTCAATTTTGGCAGGCAATGAAAAGGTATTGGTACTGCATACCCCCTCATAAAAAGCCCTGGTTTGCTGTGATACTTGACTTCACACTGGCATATAAAGCAGCTTATTAATGTGACGTTTATGAAAATGGGAGCATGAAAAAGGCTTTTTGGGCCCATTTTCATAGAAAAATTATAGCTACATCACAATTAGGTGTAGTTACTTTCTTTAATCCCCTGGAGTTTTTTGCATTGGTATGTATTTAAAGGCGTCGTGGAGTCTCTTAATCAAGGTGTGCTGATGGCCTGCTACAGTAATACCTCTTAGGTGTTAGCAGGCCATTTGGTCTCGGGCTCAAAGTTCAAATAATGTGGACCCCCCTGATAAGCTCCATCCCCTTGTGAGAAGCATTGTCCCATTGTAAAAAACAAAACAATTTCTTCACTTCAGATCTCTGCAATCCCCCTCCCCTGCTAGGGGTCAGGCAATTCTGTTTTTCAAGATAGTGCCCCTGGAAAAGGAGAGAGTGGAGATGGCTCATATCCCCTTCATAATTCATTTTATGGGATAAACTTTGGGCGGGGGAGAAATAAGGGTATTTGGGGGGCTGAACTTTTTTTTTTAATAATGGGGTGGAATTTAGCAGGAGTGAAACTTTTGTTTTTTGAACTCTAAGCCTTGGCTCCTTAAATGCATGCCGCTGCAACATGAATGTGATAACTTTTTAAAAAATATCTTTTTATTGAACTCAAACTTAACTGAAGGTATAGATATATCAAACAGTGAACATGTACAGTAATCCCTTACCTTCAGTACACAATTTCCCCATCCCGAAGGTGATAACTTTAAAAACTTTTACTTGTGTTTCCACAACTGGGAATGCGTAAATTTCCCAGATGTGCAAATTCAAGCAAAATATTTTGTGATATTTAACTACTGGATGCAAATGGCCCAGGAACACATTTGCATCCTGCAATGAACAAACACAAAAATGGCAGATAATCTGCAAAATGTTTATTGTTTTTGCCTTAAATTGACTTGAATTAAATCACTTAGCAAGTTAGGGGTAGCAAAGATTTGAACCTGTTGCCTTTGCATGGGGTGTAGTTAACTGTTTTCACCACTAGATCTCTCTTCTTCATTAGCAGAACATTAGGAAACAAATGCACTTTATTAAATATAACATGGGGGTAATTTTATAAGGAGCCAGGTAAAGATACATGCCATCAATGTGCATTCTGCATGTGAATGGCCTTTATGTGTGCACTTTATCTGTTCACTGTTCTAAAAGTATCTGCATCAGGTTGATGGTGCATACTTTCAAGGTGGGCTTGCACAAGGATAGAGTGCAAATTTGCACACTGAAATTATAGAATACTATACTTTACGCATGTTCTTCAAAAATCTAGGCTTAGGCATTTACATCAGCTCTAGGGTTGGTGTAAATGATCGCACCTAGATTTGCCTCACGTATCCCAACTCTTACACCTCTATTTTATAACATAAAGGATGAGCGTACTTGACTTTATAAAGTAGGCATGATACATGTACATTAAACCAACTATCCTTTATGTCTAGATGGGCATGGACAGAACAGATAATGGTTGTTTACCTGTCTGAATACATATCTTAACTCCTCTTTATTTGCAAACAATGTGTGCCTTCCAGTCAGTGCTGACTCCCAGCAACCCAGCAGCTCCTGGGTTTTCTTGGCAGTGTGACTAGAGGTAGATTGACAGGCCTTTCTTCCAAGGATGTGTAAGATTAAGTAACTTGCCCATGGTCACAAGGAGTGATAGCAGGAATCAAACCCTGGTTATCAAGCCAGTGCTCTAACCAGTAGGCTGATCTTCCACTCCATGCAGGGAATAGAAAAATAGCAAAACTAATAAAAAATACATTACTTTTGTTGGTGGACTGGATATTGTGAAAAACTGACCTGTTTAGAGCTATCAAGGAGCAGAACTGGCCATTCCTGAGGTAAAGCAGTTATACCTTCAAAAGAAGCTCAAAATCAAGCCCAAAACAGAGGATTGGTTCCCATCAAAAGCCACAGCCCCATGATGATTTAAAGTTGGTATGACGTTAATTTAAAAACATATAAAACCCTTTCCTTTAAGGAAGAAAAATATAAAAGCCATTTCAGCAGTGCAGCGCGAGGGTCTGATCTTCTCTCTGCTTTCCCTTTTCCACTTTTGAACTTAGGAATGGAGCTGTTCCTTCAGCTCTGGCCACCAGTCTTCAAAGGAGAAGCAGCAGAGGACACTCCTCCGTCTGGCCTGGAGACATCTTATTTATTGTTCCAGACTCCTCTAACAGCTACTGATAAACGCCAGCCACATTAACACTCCTCAGCCCCATGCTTCCAACGCCGAGTAATGTTGTCCAATAAATCTTTAATGCTCCAGCTAGCATTCACAGCACTCCAGGGACTGGAGAGCAAGGCCATGTCATTGAACAGATGGATTACATGATACACACCTCTGGCCTATTTTAAAAAAAAGAGCCCTGTTGTAACTGGCACTTGGGCCTAGCATCTTTTCTTACTGACTTTCTGTTTAGAAACAAAATTGGTCCACGTGCTCTTAATGATGCATTAAACATCATTGGCAGCTGTTATGTGTGCATCTGTGGATGAAGGAATTTTCTGTGTGTATATATATATTTTGACCCAGCAGTTTCCTGCCGCAGCTTTTGGGCTTTTTACTGAATTGGAAGTGGCCTATTTATTGTGCCATCATCCTTCATTTAAGACTACCTGGAATTTTTCCTAGTTCCCTTACACCAATCTCGCTACGTTTGCCAGATTGTCTCAGGTCAACCAAACATGCTGATCCACGAGAGTAATTTTATAAGGTTCACCTAGATTAATGCATGTATTTCATGTCTATTTTTTAGAAACGCCATTCACCATCACCAAAAGACCAAAGGGGAACAGCCAATGATATCTCAGTCCCTGTCCCCTGAGGTATGCCATTACCTCCTTCAGGCTTCTCCTCCTGTCCAAAGTCCCTTTGGATAAGTCGTTGTAGATCGCTACTTCACAGGATTCCCACGCAATGTGACCAAATCGCCTGGCCACATTCAGCACTCTATCTTTGAGAGGGAAACTACTCAAACAAGCAATCACATCTCTGACTTGTTTTTCCCTCCTGGGGCCCACACTGCGATGAGCTCTCTCCACCCCAACAGTCTCCACGTGCTCATCACCGCGGCCATCTAACCGGAGAACATGCAGGCATAGCCTCTGCACCACTTGTACACAGTCTTTAAAATTCTCCGTTTCTGGGATCCCCTTAATCTGCAGATTGTTTCTCCTCGCCCTGTCTTCCATTTCCTCCATTTTTTCTTGTATCGCCTCCCGTAGATCCTGTATGCGGCGCTGCTCTGCATCCAGCTCTCTCAGAGTTCCTTCATGTACCTCCACGTGGTCCTCAATCTCCTCCACCCGTTGCCCCACAGAGGACAGTTCCTGCTGAATAGTGTGCAGCGTTGCCTTCAGATCTTTCCGCAATGCCTTTATGTCCCCTTGGAGCTCCCGCTTGAATTCGGTAAGCCAACTTTTCAGCTCCGTTCCATCCGCCAGCAATCCTCTCTCACCAGAAACCTCCTCCTCCGGGCTCTCACTGTCTCTGCTTTCGATGGCCTCGCCGTCCTTCGGCCTGTCTTTCTCCTCCTGGCACGCATAGGTCGATTTAAACCCCGCCAGTTTTTTCGGGGAAGCCACTCCACTCAACGGGGCCGATTTGCCTTCTGATTTCTCCATCGGGGTGCCACTTATTTATTCTCCTAGTTGGGATTCAGACGGAGCTCAGCTAGATCACAGCCATAAGCTCCGTGACGTCACCAGAAGTCCTCCATGTCTATTTTTTAAAGTAAGATATGTGAGTACTTCCCTCACTTGATTTGCAGCTTCTTGTGCTGTGAGAGCTAGTGTAAATCAGTGATGTTGAGGGCTAAGCTATTGGTAGTTTAACAACTGGCAGAATCTCCCAAGATGGACAAGTTTCAGCTGAAGTGCCAGACCAAGACAAACCACTCATCTGGGCAGCAGCAGAATGGGACGATGTTGACAGTGGAAGATCACATTTCTGTAACAATAGTAAAAACACTAGAATTACTTGCATGGAAGAAAGGCCTGGCAATCTACTTCCGTATCTTTACAAGAAAACCCAGTGGATAGTCACAAAAAAACAAATTGCACTATAGTGCTGGAAGATGAGACCCCCAGGTCAGAAGGCACTCAACTGGCTACTGGGGAGGTGCTGAAGACTTTTCAGAGTAAGGCCAACATTTATGATATGCTTGGATCAAAGCACTCGGGACTTCTGACTGCTGATATAGCTGCGCATGAAATGAGAGTCAGACGCTGCAAGGATGTCTTACATATTGGGACATGGAATGTACAAAGCATGAACCAAGGAAAGTTGGAAGTGATAAAGAATGAAATGGAATGTATACAACTCGATCTGTTGCGTGTCAGAGAACTGAAATGGACTGGCATCGGGTACTTTGCATCTGATAATCACATGGTCTACTATGCTGGAAATGAAAGACAAAGAAGAAATGGTGTTGCATTTATAATCAAGAAGAAACTTGCAAGAACTGTAATGAAATACAATGTAATCAGTTAACGTTTAATTTCTATTTGCCTACGAGGAATGCCTATCAACACAACTATAATTCAAGCATATGCCCCAACAACAGCTGAAAAAGAGGATGAAGTTGATGAGTTCTATGAACAAGTACAAGCTGAAATTGACAGAACATGCAAACAAGATATCCTTATAGTCATGGGTGACTGGAACGCAAACGTTGGCAACAAAGAAGAAGGCAAAGTGGTTGGAAAATATGGGCTTGACAATAGAAATGAAGTTGGAAAATGACTGATAGAATTCTGCAAGACCAACAATCTATTCATCTCGAACACCTTACAGCAACACAACTCGTGACTGTACACGTGGACGTCACCCAATGGATTGTACAGAAATCAAATTGACTACATTTATGGAGGTCAGTGATGGAAAAGCTTTATAACATCAACAAAGACAAAACGTGGAGATGACTGTGGTACAAAGCACCAGCTCTAATATGCAAACTTAAGCTAAAGTTGAAAAAGAGCAAGCCATCCCTGAAAGTAGCAAAATATGACCTTGAGCATTTTAAGACTGCCTGCAAAATCGATTTGCTGCTTTAGATATAAATGACAGAGATCTAGAAGAGTTATGAGATAACTTCAATAAGGTTGTGTTGGAAGAAGTGAGAAGTCTCTAAAAAAGGTGAAAAAGCATTCCTAGCAGAGGCTATGCATTTCAAGCAAAGGTAAGGGTGTGTGGCTATTAATTACTATTTCTCTGCCTGAAAGCTCTTAAAAGGACTTTTGGTACATTTTTAAAACAAAGTTACATTCTTTTTGGGGAAATATTTTCTTTAGTGGTGTAGGTTTAAAACTCTGCTTTCTGTATCTTTCTCAGCTCTTTGAAGCTACTGACACCTCAGGTGTTAATTCCCTCCCTAACCCCCCAACTCCCACCCACCCCATGTGAGCAGTACTGCTTTATAGGGCACCTCCCCAATTAGCTACACACAGGGACTTGGAATAGCATATTTAGAACACATTTAAAAGAGGTTAATTGTTTTTTCTCTGAAAGGACAGCCGGGAAACAGGCTGGTGCTTTGGTAGGCCTCTCTCTCTTTTGCTTAAACAGGTACCTAAGCTCCACCAACTGAACAATGGCTAGAAAAAATTGTATCGCCAAAGCTATTGCCCCTGTTACAGCTTCTGCTTCTGTGCAGACAGAGATCCCAATGCCAGTTGAAGGACCGGTTCCAGGTGCAGGATGCCTACATACTGAAGTTCTCAGGAAACAAGTGGAGGAGCCCAGAGAAAAGGGGCGAGGCTGAGGAGCATTCAAGACAGTGAGAAGCACATTGATAAGATGCTTCTTGAAACATCTAAGCTCTCCAGCAGAGGAAAAGATGGGAGACTACAGAATTATGAAGATTGGACACGAGTGCCAATCCTGCTCCTTCAGCCCTTGAATTGAAGAACCATTATGCAGCCCTGGACGTGGAGGAGGTGAAAATATCCCAGGAAAGGGAAGAACCAGAGCTTGAGCGCCCCAAAGTTGCAGAATCAGTGACCACAAGGAAGCGAAGGGTAGTGGTGGTTGGTGACTCTTTTCTGATGGGTACCGAGGCATCCATCTGCTGACCATATTTGATGTCCAGAGAGATATGCTGTCTGCTAGGTACCAAAATCTGAGATGTTATGGAGAGTTTGCTGAGGCTCATCAAGCGCAGTGACTATTACTCAATGCTGCTTTTCCATGTCAAAACAAATGATACTGCCAGGTATCCCTCTGAGCATATCAAAAGTGACTTCATGGCTCTGGGACAGAGGATGAAGCAGATTGGTGCACAGGTGGTGTTCTGTTCAATACTCCCTGTTGAAGGTAAAGGCCAAGGCAGAGAAGCTTGCATCCTGGAGATAACTTCATGGCTGCGTGGATGGTGTCATCGAGAACGTTTTGGTTTCCTGGATCATGGGATGCTGTTCCAAGGGTTGCAGAGCAGAGATGCCATCCATCTGTCCAAGAAGGGTCAATATGTCTTCAGTAGCAGACTGGCTAACCTACTGAAGAGAGCTTTAAACTAGATTTCTTTGGGGATGGGTGAAGAAAGTCCCCAGGTAAGTGAAACATTAAATACCTTTATGAAAATGGGTAAAAGGGGCAACATATGGAAAGTAGTTTGTATAAATGCCTGTAGCATGGAAAATAAGATCCCAGACGTTGAGGCTTTAATGGAAGTGGCTAACTTCGATTTAGTAGTGGTAACAGAGACATGGTTCACGGACAACCGTGACTGGGATGTAACTATACCAGGCTATACTTTATTCAGAAAGGACAGGGTGGGAAGAAGGGGAGAAGGAGTGGCACTGTATGTAAAAAATAATATTAAAGCTATGGAAATACAGGGCTTAAAAGTTAGAGAGGAGGCACTATGGGTTAAATTAGAAAGAGAGAAAGAGAAATCTATTTGCATTGGCGTGATATACCTCCTTCACAGGGAGAAGAGGTGGATGGAGATTTAATAGAAGACATACGCAGCATTGCCAGGACCCAAGGGGAAGTGCTATTGATAGGGGTTTTCAATGTGCCGGATGTTGATTGGCACATCTCCGCTGCAGTATTATCTAGAAGTAAGGATATCCTGGATTCTCTACAGGGAAAACTATTCAGGCAACTGGTAACAGAACCTACACATGAAGGGGCTATACTGGATTTGGTGTTTACCAATGATGAAAGTGTTTTTGATGTTATAGTGGGAGATCATCTTGCATCCAGTGATCACCAGACGATGTGGTTCAGTATTAGGACTATGGTTAATAAAATCCATTCAAAAGTGAAGGCCTTAGACCAATGGTTCTCAACCTTTTTTGTACCGTGACTCCTTTTACCATTGGTCAACTTGTAGTGACCCCCAATGATAAAATCAAATGCGTCTCTCTTCCTTTACCGTTAATGCATTGTCACTGTAATCATTTGTTGAATTATTAATATATTATAGGCCTTTGCAATATGTTTTTACTTATAAAATTTACTTATTTAAACCACAATAATTAATCACAATAACAAGTAACAATGTTTGATTTCAAAATTATGATGATTTTGTAGTCAAATCACTAATATGAAATAAAATTATTTTTTCTACCTTTGTTGTCTGACCAATTTATTCTCTGATCATGCTGGTCCCGATCTGAGGCTTCTGCTTTCCTGTCTTCTCTTAGCTCTCTTTCTGTGGTCTATGGTCCATCTGTCATTTCTTATCTCTTCTTTCGTTTTCTTCACTTCTTTCCATCAGCCTATTTCCAGTCCCAGTAACCCTCCCCAGTATCAGCCCCTTTCCAGTCCTCACTCTCAGTACTTTCCAATGTCAACTTGCATTCCCATGACTGCCACTGGTGTCCATTCCCTTCCAGTCCCCCTCCTTCCCAACTGACCAGTCCCTTCTAGTACAAATACCATGGCAGCCCCTCTCAGATCCACTCCTTTCCAGTTCCATTTTCCCATCCCCTCGTATCAGCCCATTTGTAGCCTTAGCCCCCAGTTTTCTTCCAGGGCCAGCAGCTCTATCCTCCCCTCGCCACAATCAGCCCATTCCCAGTCAAAACCCCCCAATCAGCTTGCTTCCAGTGCTAGTCCTACCCTCAACCCCATTACCAGTGCTAGCCTCCCCTAATCAGCCCAATACCAGTCCTATCCCCCCATCAGCTCATTACCAGTCCTAGCCTCCCCTAATTAGCTCATTTCCAGTGCTAGTTCCTCCTCAACCACATTACCAGTGCTAGCCTCCCCTAATCAGCTCATTTCCAGTGCTAGTCCCTCCTCAACCCCATTACCAGTGTTAGGCTCCCCTAATCAGCCCATTACCAGTCCTACCCCCCCATCAGCCCATTACCAGTTCTAGCCTCCTCTAATCAGCCCATTTCCAGTCCTAACCTCCCCGATCAACTCATTTCCAATGCTAGCCCCCCATCAGTCCATTACCAGACCTATCCCCCTATCAGCACATTACCAGTCCCAACCCACCCTTGGTCAGTCCATTCACAGTCCTAGCCTTCCCTAATCAACACATTACCAGTCCTAGCCCCCCCATCTGCCCATTATAATCCTAACCCACACTGTCTCTCCCCTCTGTCCAGCATTAATCCCCCGTCTGTCCAGTATGTCCCCCTGTCTCTTCCCTTTGCCCACGTCAGCCCCCCTCCCTCCCTCCATCCATCCATCCATGTCAGTCCCCCTCTTTCCATGTCAACCCCCCTCCCTCCCTCCATCGATCGATCCATTCCTCCATCAATGTCAGCCCCTCTCCCTTCCTCCCTCTCTCCATGTCAGCCCCCCTCTGTCCATGTCAGCCCTCCCTCCCTCCATGTCAGCCCCCCTCCCTCCCTCCCTCCATGTCAGTCCCCTCCCTCCCTCATGTCAGCCCTGTTGCAGGTTTCCTGCCCCCTCCTCCCCTCTCTCTGTCTGCCAGCTACTGCCCTGTTCTTCTGCAGCCGCGGCTCCCTGTCTCTTAGGGAACTGCGGATGTGCCTGTGAAACCGTTGCGGAGCCTTTCTGTCTCTCGACTGGCTCCGTGCAGCATTGTCCTGCCTCCAAAGGAAGTGGTAAACAACTTCCTTTGGAGGCGGGACAATGCTGCACAGAGCCAGTCGAAAGACTGGACGGCTCCGCAATGGTTTTGCAGGCACAGCCATGGTTCCCTAAGAGGCAGGGAGCCATGGCTGCATTAGAAGGGAAGCAGTGAGTTTGCCGCTGCCGAGAAGCGGACTCGGCAGCGGCAGCAACTTGTGTGATTTTTTTTTAACGGCAGAGTGAGGCAACCCCCGCTAAATCCTCTGGCGACCCCCGTGGGGGTCACGATCCACAGATTGAGAACCGCTGCCTTAGACTTTAGGAAAACTAATTTTGCCAAGATGGGCCAATACCTCAAGGAGGCATTAGCAGGATGGGAACAGCTGGGGGATACAGAAAAACAGTGGGCAAAACTGAAAGGGATATTTTAAGGGCAACCAACCTTTTTGTTAAAATGGTAAGTAAAGGTAAAAGGAAAAGGAGACCACTTTGGTTTTCAAATGAAGTAGCTGAAAAGGTAAAGAATAAGAAGGAGGTCTTCATGAAATACAAGAGATCACAGAGAGAGAAAAATAGGCATCTATATTCGGAAAAACTTAGAGAAGCTAGAAATGTAGTCAGAAAAGCAAAGATTCAAAAAGAGGAGGAAATAGCCAATGCAATAAAATGGGGAGGGGGGGGGGAGGTAGATAAGACATTGTTCAGATATGTTAGTGAGAAGAGGAAGGGCAAAAGTGGATTATCAGACTCAAGGGTAAAGGAGGAATATATAGAAGTGGATGAGGATAAAGAGGAATTGTTTAACAAATATTTCTGTTCTGTGTTCACAGATGAAGAACCAGGAGCAGGACCTCAGAAAAACACCCACAAACAGGAACAGAAGTGAGGGGCATCTTGAACGATTTTAAGAAGACTGTGTTCATGAGAAATTAGCTAAACTTAAAGTAGACAAAGCAATGGGACCAGATGGGATACACCAGAGAATACTGAGGGAACTTGGGGACATTCTAGCAGCTCCATTGACTGACCTTTTCAATGCCTCTTTGGTGTCAGGAGTGGTGCCAGAGGACTGGAGAGAGGCACATGTGATCCCTTTACACAAAAGCGGAAGTAAGGATGTGGTTGAAAACTACAGGCTGGTTAGTCTAACCTCTGTGGTGAGTAAATTATTGGAAATGCTGCTGAAAGAGAAAATAATGAGGTTTCTGGAGTCCAACAGATTGCCGGATCTGAGGCAGCATGGATTTGCCAGAGGCAGGTCTTGTCAGACAAATCTGATTGATTTCTTTGACTGGGTGACCAGGGAGTTGGACCGAGGGAGAGCGCTAGATGTGGTGTATTTAGATTTTAGTAAAGCCTTTGACACTATTCCACACAGGGGACTTCTAAACAAACTGAGCACCCTAGGGATGGACCCTAAAGTTACTGCTTGGGTTAGAAATTGGTTGAATGGGAGGCGGCAAAGGGTACAGGTAAATGGAGCTCACTCTGAGGAGAAGGAGGTTGCCAGTAGTGTGCCCCAGGGATCTGTCCTTGGTCCGATTATTTTTAACATCTTTGTTAGTGATATTGCGGAAGGGCTGTCAGGTAAGGTTTGCCTCTTTGCAGATGATACTAAAATCTTCAATAGGGTATGTACCCAGGAAGGTGTTGATAACATGAGGAGGATTCTAGCTAAGCTTGAAGAATGGTCTAGAATTTGGCAGCTGAGATTTAATGCTAAAAAATGTAGGGTCATGCATTTAGACTGCAACAATCCAAGAGAACAGTACAGTATAGGGGGTGACAAAGTTCTGTCCACGAAAGAAGAACGGGACCTTGGCTATCGCGCGATACAGATTCATTGCTACCTTGCCGCCGAAACGCCCACTACCTTATATGGCATTCCTCACATTAACGCTGCAACTAGCGCCGGTAACATTAAGACGGTTTAGTAAACATCCCCATAGTCTCCATTTTAGCTATTACAAGTGTTATTTAATAGCTAGATAACACGCAAGGGTATGCTCATATACTACAGGGCAATTCCAAAGCATGCACAGTTTTGTATTTTATCTTACTTTTAAGTCCCATCTCTGTCACGTCCCTCTTTTGCTGGTTGTGTCAGAGGAACACAGTCTGAGCTGATATGTATGGCAATGGATGGTTAAGTGACTTGCTCACAATCACAAGGAACAGCAGTGGGGTTTGGACCCTGGCTTCCCTGGTTCTAGCCCACTGCTTTACCCATTAGATTACTCAGCACAAATTAGAGTGTTATGGTGGAGGTACACACGAGTGCACACTCTCTTCAAAGAATTAGGGTCATGTAAAGTGGATACTGAGTGAAAAAAAATGTATGGCTGATTTTGGCCCTCATTAAACAAAGTGTAAATTTAACATAAGAACATAATAAATGCTATACTGGGTCAGACCAAAGGTCCATCAAGGCCAGCATTCTGTTTCCAACAGTGGCCATTCCAGGTCACAAGTTCCTGGCAGGTACCCAAAGGTATATACATTCAATGCTGCTTGTCCCAAGGGTAAACAATGGATTTCCCTAGTCCTCTTTAATAATGGTTTATGGACTTTTTTCCAGGAACTCATCCAAACCTATTTGGAACCCAGCTATACTAACAGCTTTTACTACATCCTTCATTAATGAATTCCAGAGTTCGATTACGATGAGTGGGGAAAAAAAACATTTTCTTGGATTAGTATTAAATGTGCTACATTGTAGTTTCATAGCATGTCCCCTAATCTTTCTACTTCTTGAAGGAGTAAAGAATTGATTTATGTTTACCTGTTCCACTCTACTCGCTATTTTGTAGACCTCTATCATATCTCTCCTCAGCCATCTCTTTTCCAAGCTGAAGAACCATAACCTTTTAAGGCTTTCCTCATAGGGGTATCCTTCCATCCACTTTATCATTTTAGTCACTCTTCTCTGTCCCTTTCCTATTCTGCTATATCCCTTTTTAGATATGGTGACCAGAACTGCACACAATATTCAAGATGCGGTCACACCATGGAACAATACAGAGGTATTATAATATCCTTTGTTTTATTCCCTATTCCTTTCCTTATGATTCCTAGCATACTATTTGCTTTCTTGGCCATCGTTGTACACCGAGCAGAGGGTTTCAATGTATTATCCATAATGATGCCCAGATCCTTTTCCTCGGTGGTGATTTCTAATGTCTATTCAAACCGATTCATTGTAGTGAACCGCAATTGCTTGAATTGCTTACATGTAATTTTCCAACAATTTGCTCCTTTTACGTATTCCTATTCGCTATTCACCTACTTCAACTCAACAAAGTTGTGCAAATGCCCGTCCCTAGCTTTTTAAAAAATGCACATAAGTGATCGTATTTTATAAAAAATTTGCATTCTGTGCATGCTCCTCCCCATGCACGCCCACAGTGAAACTATGCACCATTGGTCCAATACATGCATTTACCAAATAGTGATTGATTACATTACACATGCAAGTGGTCATATACACCTAGAAACCACTAGAATTGTGTGCTTTCTGCAAGTAAATACACACATAAATCCAGGTGATGCTTATGAAATTATCCTCATATTGGACATGCAATTTTATTAAACACATATTTCTGCACATAAGGCATTGTTTTATGTGCAGAATTGGCTTTTACAATTGTTCTCTGAGAGGATAATTTTCAAAAGCATTTCCATGAGTAAAACAATGCTTTTTTTTATAGAAATGGGCTTTTCCAAAATTGACCATCCAATTTGTGTGTAAACCTATACACGTGCAAGTGTGTGCATGGAAGTTTACTTGGATCATGATATTCCCATGGGATAGTATGGGGGGGAGGGTATTGCACTTATGAACAGAATTTGGAAAATTCAACCATATATGAATAATTAGTCCAGAAAATGTGTGCATGCTATACAGCCAGCGTAAATGTCAATACGTGATTTCTCTGGATAACTTTCAAAGTGGAAATACATACATATTTTGTCCTTGAAAATTTAGTGAAGCCCACACACAAAGAAGAAGGACAAAGTGAGGTACCTGGGCATCATCCTGGACAGATCTCTGAACCTAAAATCTTACATTACTAAAACTGCAGCAAAAGCCTACCACCGATCAGGGGCAGCCTAAGGGGGGTGCGGGGCCATGTGCGGAGACTGGGTGTGGGACCTCATTTGCATAAGGAGCCTTATTTGCATAAATATTTGCATAATGTTACCATACGCTAACTTTTAGTAAACATGCCTCTTAATGAGTGTATGGATAAAGAAAGACTAAAAGATTTCTACATTACTATAATCCAGTGCCAGGCACATTAGGAACTACTAATAGGATACTTTATTCAGAAAGGACAGGGTAGGAAGTAGGGGAGGAGTGGCACTATATGTAAGAACTACTATTAAAGCTTTGGAATTACAGAGCTTAAAAGGGAGAGGGAAGGCATTGTGGGTTAAACTAGAAAGAGGGAAAGAGAAATCTATTTACATTGGTGTGATATACAGACCTCCCTCACAAGAGGAAGAGATGGACAGAGTTAATTGAAGACATGCGCAGCATTGCTAGGAAAGGGGAAGTGCTACTGATAGAAGATTTCAATATGCCAGATGTTGATTGGCACATTCCTGCTGCAGTATCATCTAGAAGTAAGGAGATCCTGTATTCTCTACAAGGAGAACTATTCAGGCAATTGGTAACAGACCCCACACGTGAAGGGACCATACTGGACTTGGTGCTTACCAATGGTGAAAGTGTTTCTGATGTTGTAGTGGGAGATAATTTTACATCCAGTGATCACCAGATGGTGTGGTTCAGTATTAGGACTAGGGCTGTTAGAATCCATTCAAAGGCGAGGATCTTAGACTTTAGGAAGACTAACTTTGCGAAGATGGGCCAATACCTCAGGGAGTCGTTAGTTGGATGGGAACAGCTGAGGGATGTAGAAAAACAGTGGGAAAAACTGAAAGGGAATATTTTAAGGGCAACCAACCTTTTTGTTAAAATGGTAAATAAAGGTAAAAGGAAAAGGAGACCGCTATGGTTTTCGAAAGAAGTAGCTGAAAAAGTGAAGAAAAAGAGGGAGGCCTTCATGAAATACAAGAGATTACAGAGAGAGCAAGACAGGCATCTGTATTTGGAAAAACTTAGAGAAGCTAGCAAAGTAGTCAAGAAGGCAAAGATTCAAAAGGAGGAGGAAATAGCCAATGCAATAAAATGGGGGGATAAGACATTTTTCAGATATATTAGTGAGAAGAGGAAGGGCAAGAGTGGTATTGTCAGACTCAAAGGTGCAGGAGAGGAATATGTAGAAGCTGATAAGGATAAAGCGGAATTGCTTAACAAATATTTTTGTTCTGTGTTCACAGATGAAGAACCAGGAGCAGGACCTCAGAAAACACCCACAAATAGGAACAGAAGCAAAGGACATCTTGAACAATTTTCAAAAGACTGTGTTCGTGAGAAACTATCTCAACTTAAAGTAGACAAAGCGATGGGACCGGATGGGATACACCCGAGAATACTGAGGGAACTTGGGGACGTTCTAGCAGCTCCACTGACTGACCTTTTCAATGCCTCGTTGGAGTCGGGAGTGGTGCCAAAGGACTGGAGAGAGGCTCATGTGGTGCCTTTACACAAAAGCGGAAGTAAGGATGTGGTTGAAAACTACAGGCCGGTTAGTTTAACTTCGGTGGTGAGTAAATTATTGGAAACGCTGCTGAAAGAGAAAATAGTGAGGTTTCTGGAGTCCAGCGGATTACAGGATCCGAGGCAGCATGGATTCACCAGAGGCAGGTCTTGTCAGACAAATCTAATTGATTTCTTTGACTGGGTGACCAGGGAGTTGGACCGAGGGAGAGCCCTAGATGTGGTGTATTTAGATTTCAGTAAAGCCTTTGACACTGTTCCTCACAGGCGACTTATAAACAAACTGAGCACCCTAGGGATGGACCCTAAAGTTACTGCTTGGGTTAGAAACTGGTTGTGTGGGAGGCGACAAAGAGTACAAGTAAATGGAGCTCACTCTGAGGAGAAGGATGTTATCAGTGGTGTGCCCCAGGGATCTGTCCTTGGTCCGATTCTTTTTAACATCTTTGTTAGTGATATAGCGGAAGGGCTTTCAGGTAAGGTTTGCCTCTTTGCGGATGATACCAAAATCTGCAATAGAGTAGACACCGAGGAAGGGGTAGATAACATGAGGAGGGGTCTAGCTAAGCTTGAAGAATGGTCTAGAATTTGGCAGCTGGAATTTAATGTTAAAAAATGTAAGGTCATGCATTTGGGTTGCAGCAATCCAAGGGAGCAATATAGTATAGGGGGTGAAGTACTTTTGTCCACTAAAGAAGAGCGGGACCTAGGTGTGGTTGTGTCTGATGATTTTAAAGTAGCTAAACAGGTAGAAAAGGCGACGGCAAAAGCTAGAAGGATGCTTGGGTGCATACGGAGAGGAATGGCTAGCAGAAAAAAGGAGGTGATAATGCCTCTGTATAAGTCTTTTGTGCGACCTCATTTGGAGTATAGTGTGCAATTCCGGAGACCGCACCTTCAAAAGGATGTGAACAGGATGGAGTCGGTGCAGAGGGTGGCTACTAAAATGATTAGTGGTCTTCATTATAAAGCATATGAGGACAGAATGAAGAATCTTAATATGTACACCTTAGAGGAAAGGCGGGATAGAGGTGATATGATTGAGATCTTTAAATACCTCCGTGGCATAAATGTTCAGGGAGAGAGCCTCTTTCAATTGAAAGCAAGTTCTGCTACGAGGGGACATGGGATGAGGGTGAAGGGAGATAGATTCAGGAGTGATATGCGGAAATATTTCTTTATGGAAAGAGTGGTGGATCCGTGGAATAGTCTCCCAGTGGAGGTGGTAGAGATGAGGACAGTAACTGAATTCAAAAGAGCATGGGACAAACACAGAGGATCTCTAAAGGTAAAAAGGGGACTGTTGTAGTTGTTATGGAAGGACAGACTAGATAGGCCATGTGGTCTTTTTCTGTCGTCATATTTCTATGTTTCTATGTTTCTACAACAAACACTGCCCATTTAGGACCCATAGCAAACCCACCGTATCCTAACAGCACTACCAGGACTCACAAAGCACCATTACCTATCAAAAGGCAACACTGCAAATATTAAACCAATACATTTCAGAGAATAACAATACATGACCTACTGGGGAAAGAGAACAAGTGGCACTGTGAAATAGGAATAACATAAACAAAATACCTCAGCTCAGTTACACATGCAGAACATAGACCATCACCAAACAAGGAATCACAATTTAGAAACAGGAAGACAATAATTAAACTGGGAACCCCAAAAGCAAAACTTGGAATGTACAACAACACTGTAGAAATAAAACTATAAATTAATTTCCTCTTGTACAAAACAAAGCACAGACTTTAATGATGCACATTTCGCAGAGCTGACATATTCCAGTCAATAAATTCAAAATAAAGAGATATATTTCTACCTTTTGTGCATTTTTTTCAGTTGCAATTGCTCCAGCCACTTTCAACTCTCCATCGTCTGCTGTCCATTTGTCCTTTCTTCTCTCTTCTAGTTTTTTTCAATTTTCTCTCTACATCTGCTTTAACATACCAATCTTTCTCCTTTTGCTCTTTCCTCATTCTTATTTCATCCACTCAAATTTTACCCCTCCATCCTCAATCCCTACTTACTCTCCCAATACCCAGCCAATTGTAGATTTGTCTTCCCTCTCACACAAAAAGTTTTTCCACTCTCCATTTCACTCTCCCAGCTCCATCCCATTCTAATCCTCCCCCAACATCAGCTCCCTTCTAGTTCCAGCCCCACCCAGCATCCGCTCCCTTCTAGTCCCCGCATCAGCCCATTTCCAGTCCTAGCCCCCCATCAGCCCATTTCCAATCCTATCCTAGCCACACCATCAGCCCATTTCCAGTCCTAGCTCCCCCATCCATTTCCAGTCCTATCCGAGTCCCTCCATCAGTTCATTTCTAATCCCAGCCCCCCATCAGCCCATTTCTAGTCCTTTCCTAGCCCCACCATCAGCCGATGTCAAATCCTAGCTCTCCTCCACTCAGCCCATTTCCAATCCAAACCTCCCATGAGCCTACTTCCAGTTCTTGCCCCTCCATCAGCCCATTTCCTGTCCTAGCTCCCCCAACAGCCCATTTCCTGTGCTAGCTCCCTCCTCTCACAGCCCATTTCCATTCCAAGCCCCCCTCCCCATCAGCTATTTGCAGTTCAAGCCCCCCCTGCCACTCAGCCTATTTGCAGTCCTAGCAACCCCCCAGCCCATTACCAGTCCTAGCCCCACCCCCATAGCCCATTACCAGTCCTAACCCCCCATCACCCCATTTTCAGTCTTAGTCCCCCCATAGCCCATTACCAGTCCTAGCCCCCCATCAGCCCATTTCCAGCCCTAGGCCCCCCATAGCCCATTATCAGTCCTAGCCTCCATCAGCCCATTTCCAGCCCTAACCCCTTCATAGCCCATTACCAGTCCTAGCCCCCCCATCAGCCCATTACCAGTCCTACCCCCCGTCAGCCCACTTCCAGTCTTAGCCCCCCCCATAGCCCAGGTAGATTAAAAAAAACCCCAAACTTGCTGCTGCTGCCGCTGCTGCCATGGCAGCGGCAGAATCAAGCGTCCCGCAGGGCCCCCCCTGCCCCACAGAGTCCTCCATGCAGCATCAGCTCCCTCAGCGTGGGCTTTTCAGAGCCGCGAAGGGAGAGTTTCCATGTCTCACTACTCTGTTTAAGCCCACGGGGCTGATGGGAAACAGGAAATCCTGTTTCCCATCATCGCCACCGGCTTAACAGAGCCGCGAGAGAGAAGCTCTCCCTTCGCGGCTCTGAAAGTCGGCAATTAGGGAGCTGAGGCCGCATGGAGGACTCTGCTGGGCAAGGGGGGCCCTGCGGGATGCTCGATTCTGCCACTGCCACGGCAGAGCAGCAGCAGCAGCAGCAAGTGTTTTGGTTTTTTTTAAATTTTCCGGCAGATGCAGAATGTTATTTGCGCGGGGCCCCCTGTATGGGATTTCAGATGTTTTGTTGAGTACCTGGGCCCATAGGACAACTTGTACTGTTTCCACATTACATATTGTTAACTGATATTTCCACACTATTCACCCGGCTGCTTGAACATGTGGGTAGAATGGCTACAACGAATGTGCAGAACAGAAAATAATCTTCATGACAACAACTGTAGTGTGCCGGTTGGGACAGGTGTGTCTCAGCAAGTACCACAAAGCATCATGGAACAACAGAAGAAGCACAAAGCCAGAACCCTGAAGAAAGCAGAGGGCGAGAACCAGGATGTGGTAAGCAATGGCTGGTGGAAACATATACAAGTGTACTGGGGTGGAAAAGGGAAATTCCAGGGGAAAGTACAAAAGTAATACCAAAGTCCAAATACAATGTAGACAGGAAGGTCCATACAAGGCAGCGGAAATGAGGGCAAGAAAAAAATATATATGTATGTGATGAGAAATTGCAGGAGAGAGGAGGAATTCTGCAGGTGCCTAGTGCCCGATAGAAGCACTCTTCTCCATTGCCTGTACTGTCCATCGGTTACTTAATAAACTAAGATTCTGCTTGTACCTGTACCGACTTTTGGTTCTGGACTGTATGGAATATTAGGGAAAAATTGGTATGATTGGTGATTAGGCTAATTTTGTGGGATACAAGGCCCCACAAATTTGTACCGAAACCCGGGATTTGGGAATAACCTCCCTCAACCTTGGGTATTGAGCAGTAAGCTCCTAAATCCTAAATTGTCCAGCGCTTCCTCTGACTTCGCTTTTGGCTGCGTTCTGTCAGAGAGATAGGTACCTCCTGCTAAACTAACAACAGGAGTCGAGGATACCGTCCTTGAGACGAGAGAAAACAAGGATACCGTCCTTGAGACGAGAGAAAACGAGAATGCCGTCCTTGAGACGAGAGAAAACGCAACTGCAGTTGAGAGTTGTAAGTATGTATATATCATCATGTATGTGGTAAGTATTATATTTGTTTTAACTACGAAGTTACCCCTGTGTATATAAGTATATAAGGATTTGGGAAATGTAATTTGACTTTAAAGCATCTTGGATGTAGAGTAGTCTTGGCGTGTGTAAGAGACTGTACGTGCCTTCCGGTATGAAGCGCCTGTGTGCCTTTACCTGCAGTTCCGTACTCGCGCGAGCGGGACGGCCAGGTCTCGGCAAAGTGTATGAGGTTGGCTGTGTATAAAAGGGAGTGAAAGGACTATCAGTTCCCCTGTACATAAAGGGGTTTGGCATTAAGTCAGTAAAACGTACCCCAAGTCACTTTTGAAAAGATTGAGAGTAGTCTTTAAGCATGTCCCTTTTCAAGAGAAATAAACCATCGCCAGCCCACCGGGCACCCACCGGGTCGCCCTCCTCCTCCCTCCTTAGTCCTATCGAACAAATGATAAAGGAGTACCCCCTTTTAAGTAAGGATATCCAAAAGACCTGTCGCCAATGGGCACAGTGGAGTGCTGTCCCTGGACGTTCCCTGGGCTGGCCACCTGAGGGCTCCCTCGACAGCAATACTTTGGTCCGTGTCCGCAACCACATCCTTTTCCATAAGACTGGCGAAAGTCAACTTCACCACTTACGTCATGTGGCCATGTGACTTAAAGCCGGTGAGCCACTTCCTAATCCTAACTTCCCACAAGGAAACCCTCCTCCATATTGGCAAACGGAGAGTCGCACCATGGCGGCTATCGGATATCAGGACCCGGTGGTCACTGACGCCGTCCCGTCTGCACCCCATGTTGACACTTCCCTCGCGTCCCCATCTCAAGATCCTCTCCCCAAGACCTCAGGCTCGAAACCCCCCTTGTATCCCCCGCCTCCACCACCCCCTGAACCTCTATACCCATTTTCGGGTGTGGAGGTCCCAGAAGAAGCCACCCCGACGAAGCAGGTTGCCTCTACCCCTACTTCTCGGAGCTTCCGATCCCGTTCGTTATCTCCCCCTAAATCTCGGGATATAGATAATCAGTTTCAGGTATCTGGTCATCTATCCATAGTACCCATATCACATCCCTCCCATACACAGGCTTGGCGCCAAACCGCCGATCCTAGTCCTTGGTCACCATTAGTCCGACCTTTGCGACCTACCCAGGCAATATATGACATCCCGGAGGGGCATGGGGGCGGTCATCCGGAATTGATTTCCTGGGATCTGGATGACCTCTGCAGCCAAAAGGTGTGGTCCAATGATGACCCCCAATATCACAACCTCACCCAGGTATTCCCTGTTAGTGGTTCTTCCATGACCCCTGCAGAATTTGTCTTCCTACAAGAGAATGAAAATGGGTTCTATGTGTATCGATGGTCCTCTAACCTACACGGTTGGACTACCCGAATGGCCCCACAGATGGCTATTTGGCCCGAAGAAGGTGCTCTAGACAGCCGATCTATGAACCTGGCTCGCCGTTGCATACGTCAAGGCGAGGGTGATCCCAAGTGGGATATCACCTATATGGAAGCTGGTTTGCGCATATGGGAAAAATATGAGGGTCAGACACCTCATTTGAATGCTATTAAACAGCCAGCTTGTTTGTCGTTACCTGTGCGTCACATCGCTCAAGGACAAATATATGTCCCCTGGAGCTTCACTGATATGAATAACTTGTCCGACCAATTACCTTCCCTTAACCAAGGGTCCAGCGCCTGGATACAGAAATTCGAACGCTTAACAGCTGGCTATACTCTAGCCCTGGGAGATGTTAAAGCCCTACTGGCACGTACATTGGGAAACAATGCTGCTAATCAGGTGTTTGCCAATGCCAGGATACAGGGTGTATCCATTACCCAATCCCAGTGCGACGGATCCCTGTTTAATCAGTTCCGGTCCCAAGTCTGGGCATCACTGCACAATATCTATCCCACGCAACGTTCCATGGCCCCGCTTACTAACCTACAATTTAAGATAGGCGACGACATTAGCGCCTATCTGGCAAAATTCCAGGACCTCTGGGAAGCCCAGATGGGGGTACCCCATACCGATCCTGCTATGTCCCTGGTTTTCTTTCAGACCTTGTGTAACACGTTGCTGATGTCTATCCAAGGCAAGCTGAAAAACGTTGTCGCTTTAGACACTGAGCCATGGCACAAACAACAGGCACATATTTTCCATTTTGTACGCCAAGCCGAAGAGGATCTGCTTAAACCTGATAAAGACCGAAAAGCAGCTCAGGCTCGGCTTCTCAGTATGCAGATCCAATGGCTGACTAAAGAGAATCAGCCGAAAGTGCTTGGACCTAGTAAAGAACAAAAACTCATATCTAAACTTAAGAGGGAATTAGACGACACTCGCCAGAAGCTTGCCGATGCCCTGGAATATGGCTCGGATTATGAGGAAGATGATGATAGCGATCTCGAAGAACTTAACAGGGATATGGCTAGGGCTCTTCCCACACGTTCTGGACCAAGGCCATATCAGCCTCCTCCACCTACACCCTATCGCCGGCTTCCCCCTTCAGATGCCCGAGATATTGTCTGCTGGAATTGTGGCGAGTCTGGCCATTTTCAGCGCTCCTGTCGTGCCTCTTTCCCGCCTAAAGGCCGGGAAGATAGACCCCCGCACCATCAGTCCAGGGACAGTCAAATGCGTCCTTTCCCAGTCTGGCATGACCCTACAGCTCCGTCGCGTGACCGCGCAGGGCAATGACTAGGAATTTACACTGTCTGCATAACTGTAGGTACCGATGAATCGCGTATCCAGTTGGTGTTAAATAATCATGAGGTGGAGTTCCTGGTGGACACCGGTGCAACCATCTCAGTCCTCACCCGGACCCCCCCAGGAGTTAGTGTTACCCAGTCCACTATCAAGACAATCGGTTTCGATGGTAAGCCGGTAGCTACCCCAGTTACTGTTCCCATTACGGTGAGCGGTCCTGGATTCACGATTAGTCATGCTTTCCTTTATGCACCACATTGCCCCATAAATTTAATGGGTCGTGATCTCATTACTAAAGCACAGGTGACTCTGGTACCTCACCCCGACCCTTCCTCCCTCTCCAACTACTACCGCGCGTTCCTGGTGTCGCCCTATGGCGAAATCAGAGGATCACCTGTGCAGATCCATCTCCGGAAAGGATGCACAGGTCCCCACCAACCACAATATCCATTGCAGCGTGCTGCCATTGAGGGGGCACGTCCTGCGATCGATAACCTCCTCGCCAACGGCATTATCGAATATAGCACATCACCGTACAACACTCCTCTATTTCCTGTTCTAAAGCCCAATGGGAAGTGGCGCATCGTTCATGATCTACGAGCATTGAATCAAGTTGTTGAGGTTCAGTACCCCGCGGTGGCTAATCCTGCTACTACTTTACAGTCTGTTCACCTGTTTAAATTCTTCACTGTCTTAGACCTAAAAAATGTGTTTTTTAGTGTCCAGATTGACCCTGTTTCTCGCCCACTCCTAGCTTTTGTGTTTGATAATGTCCATTATCAATGGACCCGACTGCCCCAGGGTTACGTGGAGAGTCCCACTATTTTCTCTCAAATCTTAGCCCAAGACTTACAGGCGTTTGTGACCTCTTTACCTGACAACCTAGTGTTGCTTCAGTATGTTGATGATATATTGCTGTCTGGTATGGATTATGACTCCACTGCACTATACACCCAACAACTCCTCCAGCTCCTCCATGGGTTGGGATATAAGCTGAATGAGGACAAAGCTCAGTTGGTACTGGAGTCAGTATTATTCCTGGGTTATGTGGTGGGGAACGTCTTGATACAGGTGGGCAAGAAAACGATCACCCACTGCCTGCAGCTCCCGATTCCCACCACCGTTAAGGAATTGCGTTCTGTCCTGGGTACTCTTAACTTTTGCCGTAATTGGATACCAACTTTCAGTTCTCGAACACTTAGTTTTTGCTCCTACCTGAAGGGAGGGGTAAAGAACTCTGATCATCTCTCTCTGGCGGAGGCAGACGTGGGTGAGCTACAGAGCATCCTGTCGGACCTCCGAACTTTTCCACCTTTATATTTACCCAACCACGACAAGCCTTTCCAACTTATGGTCATCTCAGGCACCTAATCTTGGGCTGCAATCCTATTCCAGGACAGCGATTCTACCCTAGCTTTTCTCTCTGGCTCTTTCGGAGCCACCGAGTTACCACTCGAGCAGCTTGAGAAGCTCGTCATGGCAGTCGCAGCTGCCATCCAAAAGGTTCTGTCCATTTTTACTCCTGCGCTCTTGATTCTGTACCAGCCTATTGACCTCAAGGCTATTTTAACTAAGGGAACCTTACATCTGTCCCCCACAAAATTGCAACAAGCATGCGCCATTATCCTTAACAGTGGGGTTCTTTTCCGCCCGCTTTCGGCACCAACCTGTCCCATTGCATGGCTGCAGGCGGCCGTTGACGTCGAAGTGCGACAAGACCTATTCGACTATACCCTGGTCCAGTCCATCCTGTGGTCCCCAGCATCAATGCCCGCCGATAGCCAAATTTGGTTTACCGATGGTTCTCAACAGTCTAATACTGTTGGGTTTGCGGCCATCTGGGTTACTCCGCAGGCTGAAGCCACGGACTGTTTACAGTTCAGCATGGCCCCGGAGTTTGGCCACTCTGCACAGGCTGCTGAACTCTGTGCCGTTATTGCGGTGCTCCAGAAAGTCCCTGATGACCCGGTTACCATTTACACTGACTCCCAATATGTTGCCAAAATCTTCACTGACTATTTTCCCATCTGGTGCACAAGAGGTTTTGTCACATCTTCTGCTTCCCTGCTCACTCACCAGGCTCTCATTTATTATATGTTTGAGTTGCTTATATCCTGTACTGCCCCTGTGGCTGTTCAGTGGGTCCCTGGTCATTTCGGCCATTATGGGTTCCTACATTTCGGCAATGCCCTGGCTGATGAAGTGGCGAAACAAGTTACCACCTCCACCTGTCTCGTAGTCACCCGTTCACAGCTACGACCTTTGCCCCGTCTACATGACTATCAGTTACACCTGGCCTCCACTGAAACACACTCGTGGCAGCTACGGGGCTGTATCCAACACAATGGTTTATGGATTCATCCCTCTGGTAAATCTTGCATCTCCTACTGGTCCCTGAAGGAACTGTGTCTTCTACTTCACTCTGCGGCACATGCCCCGGCTGCGATCATTAGTTCTCAAATTTCTGAAGTTTTTTGGTCCCCGGTTTTGAACAAAAGTGTCCAGTCATGGTGTCAACAATGCCCTTCCTGCCTTGAGAATGCCCCCACCTGCGGCCGCCCTTTGCCCAAAGGGCATTTGCCTAAGGTTCTGGGCCCTTTCCTCTCGTGGTATATGGACTTTACTGACATGCAAGATAGAGTACATGGATTCCGTTTCCTACTGGTTGCTGTCTGCCCCTACTCCAATTGGGTTGAGGCTTTTCCCTGTAAAACTGAAACTGCTGCTACTGTATTTGACTGTCTTTCTCAACATTTATTCCCTCATTTTGGCGCTCCTCGCACTGTGTATTCTGATAATGGTTCTCACTTCCGCAATCAACTACTAACTCTTTTCCACAGCCGTTGGTTTCCAATGGAAGTATATCTGTGTCTATCGCCCCACCTCCAATGGTTTGGTCGAGCGCACGAATGGCCTGTTGAAAAACGCCCTTCGTCTGATCTTGGCAGATAAGGCGGTGACATGGCTTCAGGCCCTCCCCTTTGCTCTTTTTCAGCTACGCAATCGCCCTCTTAAGAGTATTGCCCTTACTCCCCATGAGATCTGTACTGGCCGCCGACTACGAATGTTTGACTGTGTTGCATCCTCCCCTCTCTTACCAGATTCCTGGTCCTCTTGTCTTGCAGGTTTACAGCTCGCTCATCAGGAAGTCGCCTCTCGCATTGCTCAACGGCATTTGTCCGATTCCTCCTCATCTGCCTGCACTCTCCCGTTACAGTCGACTGTTTATCGCCAGAATCCCCATCGAGTCTCCTGGAAAGACTCCACCTATTCCGGCCTTCATAATCTTCCCATCATGCCTGCCTGATTGTTCTCCTTGCATACGTTCTACTAAGACTGGGACTCATATCACTCAGACACTTATATATCGCACATTTTATCATTGTCTGCCGTCGGCACTGGAAACCTGTAAGTTTAATGCTACTACTTATAAGCTCTGTAGATTACCAAATGGCGGTGCCGTTTGTTTCCAGCCATCTCTGCTGCGCTATTCATATACTACGGAAATTAGATGTAACTCTGCTACTGGTAACGTACTTGCCTCTATTTCCTATGTTCACTTGCACCCTGTTTCTCTCCTCTTTGATGCCTGCGCTGCAATTGCTTGTAATGGTAATGAAAAATGGTCCTGTGGTGGTATTCCCTGGGAGTGCCAGTACAGCCGCAATCTGAAATACATGTGTCCCCGACAAGCTTATAACTGGGCTGCCTGTACCTCTGCTACATTTACTAATCCTATGACTGGTTCTTATTATTGTCCTAGGTGGACTTGTGTTTATTTTAACACGGAGGGACTGTCTGGCAGGAAGGGGTATTCTCGGACTGCCCATCTCTCTGCACTAACTGCTGAACCCCAATGTACCTCCCTTTCCTGTAACCCCCTCAACCTTACCCTGCTTGCCCCTACCCTGTCTGATTGGATACAGGGGCAAGAGTTCAGCTTGCAGATCTCAGGCTGGGGTACCGATCCCGGGTGTTTCCTCTTTATCCGCACCCATGTCTATGATCATGCTGCCCAGTCCTATGAGGTTTACCATCGTTTCTTTGAAACTATGTCTCAACCTTTTGAAGTGCCCCCTGCCGCCCGTAACCTTTTCACTGAGCTTGCTACCTCTGTTGCCTCCGTCTTGAACCTGTCTAACTGCTATTTTTGTGGGGGTACCAACATGGGCGACCAGTGGCCTTGGGAGGCTCATGAATATAATTACTCCATCCCTTTCAACTCATCCCTTGTCACTGGCCCTCACTCTATCTGGACCCTTAGGCATGAACCTTTAGGCACCTACTGCTTTTCCAGGGAAGGAGGTCCCTGGAATGTGTCTGTTGGTTCCCTTACCTGTCTCAATGTTTTGTCACAGTCATATCCCTCCGCTTCTCCTCTATGGTGGTCTAGCTCTAATTCCTCTTCCCCGCCTAATCCCTTTAATACTACCCACATTTCCTTTCTATTTTCCAACCTTTCCGCTATCTCTGACTGGTCTGCTCCTGCTGGGCTCTATTGGGTCTGTGGTCTTACTGCTTATGATGTCCTTCCCCCTCTTTGGTCTGGCACCTGCATTCTTGCACTTATCCGCCCTTCCTTCTTCTTCCTTCCCCTCAACCACGGTCAGCAATTAGGGTTCCCCTTGTTCTCCCCACGCGCTCGGCGCTCTACCCCCCTGGCTATTGGTGATTGGTCTGATAACGCTTGGCCTCCTGAACGTATTATTCATTATTATGATCCTGCTCGCTGGGCCGATGACGGCTCCTGGGGGTATCAGACTCCTGTATATATGCTTAATCGCATCATCCGGCTGCAGGCCGTTTTAGAAATCATCACTAATGAAACTGCTAAGGCTTTGAACTTGCTTGCTGCGCAACACACCCAAATACGCACTGCTGTGTATCAGAACCGCCTTGCTCTGGATTATTTGTTAGCCCCTGAGGGTGGTGTCTGTGGCAAGTTTAATCTCTCTAACTGTTGTCTACAAATTGATGATCACAGCCAAGTCATTACTGCAATCACTGATCGCATGATCCGATTGGCCCATGTTCCGGTGCAAAAATGGGATGGGGGGATTAACTTTACTGGTTGGTTTGCTTCTTTGTTCCCTTCCTTAGGAGGTCTCCGGGGTCTGTTTATTACCTTTGCGATGGTTGTTCTTTTCCTTTTATGTACCTGTTGTTGCCTACCATTCATTGTTAAATCTATGCGCTCCTTTATCTCATCCAATGTTACACAAATGTACTTATCCACGCCATATGCACCTCTTGCCACTCGCCCTGATGCCGATTATGCTGCCCTTCACCTGTCTCCTAACTGAAAAAAAAAAAAAGTGGGGAATTGTATGGGATTTCAGATGTTTTGTTGAGTACCTGGGCCCATAGGACAACTTGTACTGTTTCCACATTACATATTGTTAACTGATATTTCCACACTATTCACCCGGCTGCTTGAACATGTGGGTAGAATGGCTACAACGAATGTGCAAAACAGAAAATAATCTTCATGACAACAACTGTAGTGTGCCGGTTGGGACAGGTGTGTCTCAGCAAGTACCACAAAGTGTCATGGAACAACAGAGGCACAAAGCCAGAACCCTGAAGAAAGCAGAGGGCGAGAACCAGGATGTGGTAAGCAACAGCTGGTGGAAACATATACAAGTGTACTGGGGTGGAAAAGGGAAATTCCAGGGGAAAGTACAAAAGTAATACAAAAGTCCAAAAACAATGTAGACAGGAAAGCCCATACAAGGCAGCGGAAATGAGGGCAAGAAAAATATATATATGTATGTGATGAGAAATTGCGGGAGAGAGGAGGAATTCTGCAGGTGCCTAGTGCCTGATAGAAGCACTCTTCTCCATTGCCTGTACTGTCCATTGGTTACTTAATAAACTAAGATTCTGCTTGTACCTGTACCGACGTTTGGTTCTGGACTGTATGGAATACAGTATTAGGGAAAAATTGGTATGATTGGTGATTAGGCTAATTTTGTGGGATACAGGGCCCCACACCCCTAAAACGCGGGGCCCTGTGCAAACAACATTCTTGCACAATGGACGGGCCGGCCCTGCCACCGATTGATGATCATCAGAAAACTCAAACCAATACTTGACCAAGACCACTTCCGCACAATTTGCCAAGCAGTCATCACCCCACTGCTGGACTATGGAAACTCACTATACCAAGGCCTCTCCCAGCAGTCTATTCACCCACTCCAAATGGTGCAGAATGCTGCAGCATGCATCATCACGGGCACTGCAAGATCTGAACACATCACCCCCGTACTGGCTCCCAATAATTGCAAGGGCAAAATTCAAATCAATCCTGAACATTTTCAAAATCTACCACCACCGCTCTGCAGATGCGCTCCAGGATGTAATAACCAAGGATGTCAGTAACCGGCCTAGAAGAACCAACAATGACAACAGGATCACCTTACCCACAGGTTATCACAAGACTAAGCAAGTAGCATCTAAGAAAGCTCCCTCGCTACTGGCGCCTGCATTATGGAACTCCCTCCTCATGGACTTAAGGACCCTAAATGATACCAAGGACTTCCTCAAAGCTCTCAAGACCCATCTCTTCACCGAGGCCTATGAGCAACCACCTTAAGTTGCCAAGCACTAGATACCATCCAAGTGGCCCACTAGCTACCCTCACCACTTAGCCCCAACCGCCCATCCTCATGTAGACCTATAAGTAGATAGCCTTTTACATATGTGAATCGTATCCCCTCCTGTTGAATGTATGCCTCCCAATGTCTTGTTGACCACTTTGATTTAAGGATAAGGTGGTATACAAAACTGTCTAAATAAATAAATAAATAAGTATGGGCATACTTTTTTCCACGTGCGCATTTCAAAAATGAACCCCTAAGCATTATACAGTGTCCTCACATAGAGGACCATCCTTAAGGGGTGTGATGACCACCCAAGAAGCTGCTCCCACACTAGCCATGCCCCCTGCAGCTGGCCACTGAGTATATGAAAAGAAGCACTGCAAATATTAGCCCACCTCTTATTGGGAAAAGAAGAAAAGCTGGGAACAAATACCTAGATCGAAACTACACACTCACAAACTACCTCTCCTCCATCGCAAATGTGGAGCATGGATAGAGTTCCCCCAAATACAAAACAAATTAGAACTGGAAATGTTCTGAGAAAACTTGGAAACTCAAAGAAGCCAGACTCTGCATGCAGTGCAACACTGTTCTGTGGGCAACTTTTTCACTGCATTTTGTATTGTTATACCAGTTGAATGCCAGGGCAAGCAACTTCCTGCTTGGTCTGTAATCCTTGCTCCTAAAGGTTACTATGTACACATTCTCTCCAGTTTCCTTGAGACCTGCCTGGCTTAATGCCAATTACCTAACTACTCTGTGTTGTGCTCACCTTACAAATCACCTTGTATATATTCCAAATTATTCTGTCCTGATTTGACAGTTTCCAATATGTAATCTAATCTGCTGCTGATCGCTGGAAGTAGCGGTATACAAATATATGCTAAATAAAATAAAAATAAAATAAATGCCTCAGCCCAAGGTATAACCTTTGACTCCACTGGTCAATTGCAGTTCCTTCTAGCCTTTTTGTGTAATCCCCTGCATTCTTCCATTCAGTGCAAAAATCTCCATCTTGGGGCACAGAAGCAAAGTTCCACTGCTTGTTCTTCCATTCCATCCTCCTAGAATTCCAACATCCTTTCCCACTCCCACTCTTGTTCTCTCAATATCCACTCTATTTTTTCAACATCCGATCCTTCCATTCAATTTCCATCATCCACCCCTGCTACAGTTTCAGTATCCAGCGATTCAGCCAGTTCCGCAACCCATCTTGTCAGCAATAGTCCAGCTGGACAGTCTCAATCTGTTGCATGTTGAATCTGCTGCCTCTTCATTGCAACTATTGTAGTAAAGGTCATATTTACTAAAGTTTGCTATTGGGTAGTGCAGGGTTCAGCACGTGCCAAGTGTGTCATGAATGGTAAAAAGTACTATGTGCAGAAAATGTGGCCGTGCTAAAAACCCCATACTAACCAAGCAGCATGGGTTGGGGTGGAGAATGGGTGGTGCATAGGCATTATTAATGTCCATTCCCCATCAATGTGGCACTTAGTGCTGGTGCAATTACTGCCACTTCAGTGTGTGACATTAATTGTACTCACATTATTCATGGCAAGCGATTAACTTGGTTAGTGCCGCTGAATATCCATGACTGCCAGCTCTACATGCCCCCGTTACTAACTGCCTAGCATTGGGGTGTATTGGGGCATTCCTGGATGGAGTGGAGGTGACTCCAATCATTAACTGGGCAGCAGCGATATTGAGCCACTACCTGGTTAGTGATATGTGGTGAAAGCCAGGCACAGGAAACCTTTGCCTAACTTTTGCCACATATTGCTAACCAAGTAGTAGCTCTATATTGCTGCTGCCCTAGCGATTGGTGAATGTGGCTAACTTGATATTCAATGCCAAAGTCAGATATACCCCAGCATTGAATATTTGGGTTTAATGTTCAGTGCCAGTGGCTAGCCGCTGGCACTGAATGTCGGGCCCAGTGAGCATGGGGGCAGCACTATATCCAAGCTACTAACATGGGGATATGCTGGGCATGCCTCCGTCTACTAGCATGGGTCAAGTGCTACCCCTGTCCTCGTTTTCAATGCCAGCTGTGTGCTAGCAGCATGCCTTTTAGTGAACATGTCGCTAATGCTTTCATTTTCCTTATTGAAATAAACAGTTGAAAAGTAAGAGGCTGTGGGAAGTGAGGACTTTATCTTGGATGTTGAAGTGGTTTAGCTAACTGTGGAACATTGTATTGAAACACAATGTGATCAACATTGGTGAAACAGAAACAGAAAGGCATTTCTTCCTATACTGGGCTAAGGCGGCATAGTCAAATCAGTAAAACTGAAATTACAATGTATTCTTTTAGGCTTTTATTGCCTGGCCAGCCCAGCCTCTGTAATCCATGCCCACGTTTTGCAGGAGCTGGCTGTTATGTGCAGACTGTGGCATACCCATCACATTCTCCTGCTGGCATGCATAGATCTGCGATGTTTTCCCACCAGCCCGGAGGGAATGGCTAAAGACACTGCTTCTCCCATAGGGCATCCTCTCTATATGTGCTCAGGGTGCACAGGGGCTGGACTCTTCATTAATACCTGGGGACTATGGCTCAATTTCAGTACTAATGGAAAAAATCCCTAGTATTACATATTCTCCAAAATCACAACCAATGAAGCCATGGAAACATGCATGGTTTTATGCCTGCTCATAAAGTTCACGACCTTGTTTGTAGCTAAAGATTTTTCACAGTCATTCTTAGTTGGTGGGTGCCCAGATTTCTATCAGATTCTTTGCCAGGAAAAATGTTCCTCCTGTCTGACTCAAGAACAGTATCAAGGGAAGCTGTAACAGTGCATGCATACTATATGCTAGCTGAAATTAATTATCTAAGGAGCTATGTAACATTTATTATTTTAAATGTTTCTGCCATTGTGCTATTGTTAACATGCAAAAGGTTTACCATGGACATTAGGTTTCCACAATTTCAAAGCATGACTGACTGGTGTGCTCTCCGTGCTTCCTTCCTATGATGTAATCTTTTCATGGCCCCAGACAGGGTGCCATGCTATTACTGTTCCATTTCTAGATTCTCCTCTTGTTGAGCTAACGTCCGAAGGAGCATTACGAATGAATAGAACCACCATGCATTAACAACAATTTTCAGGGGCTAGCTGTATGTGAAAAATCATTAGGATATGTTCTCTGATGATTCATTTGCCTTCTCTACAGACTTTCCCCCTTTCTTTCCACTGCTGGCAATGTCTGTGAGACACAAAGAAAGCACATACCGAGCCGTTTATTAAAGTTCACAGTAGAAACACAGCAGAAATATCGTCCAGCACAAAAGTTGCCATCAAGACTTCTCATAGCCTTAACTTTAATTTTTTTATTTAATTTCATTTTTTGGCTACCAAGAAATATGAAATTTCTCACCCCTTAAAAATGAAAGGAAAAGGTGATTGATTTAAATTTTATTTTAGCATGGTTCTAATAGCTGTATTGATTCTAAAGAAAAATGGACTTTGCACGCTGTGATGTCTTTAATTGGACCAGTGTAGGAATTATTCAAAGCCGATGTTACACATAAGGTTTGTGGCCACAGTGACTCACATTTGAAGAAGGGACCTACATGGTCTCAAATGAATTTGTCACAATTTTTAAAGTTTAACTTTGAGGGAATATTATTTTGACTTCCACAAACATTGTTTCTGAATTTAGTGTTTTGGACTTTCAAAATGTCAACTTAATCTCTGGTAGCTAGTCATTGAGACCTCTGTGTAAGATGACATGTCCTTAAAAGATACCCAGAAAATAGCACTACACAGTAGGCTTGTGTGTGCATTTTGAGTTCATTTTTGTTTGCCAGAATATACCTATTTGGTTAGTCTTTGGGAACTGAAGCATTCATTCTCTCCCATTCATCCCCATTAAAGTTTGCGAGGGAAGCTTTTTGCAATGCAACAGTCAGATTTGCCATCTATTTATAATCAAATCTGCTTGAAACGTGATGGCAGGCATCTGCCATAGTCCAGAAGCTATAAAGAATGTCCAAACTCCCCCAAGGGCACCAGAAGAGGCGCAAAGAGTATATACACTGGCAGGATGAACACCAGAAACCACCATAAGAAGGGCAAAATGGTACACAGAGTGCAATGAACACCTCAGAATAGTGGAAGAAGGTACTACAATTGATGGAAGAACACTAAGGGGTATGTTTATTAAACCGTCTTAATGTTACCGGCGTTAGTTGCAGCGATAATGTAAAGAATGCCATATAAGGAGTGGGCGTTCCGGTCTTAAGATAGCAATCGTGGGTTATCGCATGTTAGAGTGCGCCGTGTACATTATCGCGCGATAGAGGGAGCTGCGCACGTTACCGCGTGTTAACCTTAACTTCGTGTGCTGACCTACTATCACAGCAATAGAGGTGTAGCACACTGGTTAATACAGTGAGTGCTGAAACAGGGGTCATGAGTTCAATCCCCCAGTGGGCTTAATGAATAAGGTTGGCCAAGGCAATTTGTTTTCCTGCTTGACACAGTCCAACAATCTGTGCTGCGAGCTAAAAATACCTGCACCCCAGTGCCATAAACGAATGCACCTTTTAGGGCGCACCAGAAGGCACATCCTAAACCACCACGTCAGCCAAGGTGGGTTATAATGTGCCCCAGAGGCCATGTCGAAAGATTGTCAACTCCCAAGGCACCATAGTAGGCACCCCATAAGCTGGCTGAACCTAAGATGTGGCTTAAGATGCCCCAAGGATGTATAGGTGACTTAAAAAAATGTTGGCCAAGGGCAGTAAGGTCCCCCAAGTTGAAAAGCAAGAAAGGTATGGGCCAAACACAGATGTAGCCCTAACACTGCACAGAGCAACAAGGAAAGACAATGCACAAGTAATGGAAGGAAGTAGATCTGAGCTGATGGACCAGACATATCTGCGTCCAGCCCATGTGGCAGCTGGAAAAATGGACAAACATATCGGGGGCAGCTGTAGCGATGCACAAGGTGATGGTAATGTACCATGCAACAATGACAGTGTGTGGCAGAGGATGGGAAGACATGTCCAGCAGAGGAGGTAGAGGTGGCAGGATAGATGTAATGACAGGAGGGCAGAGGAGTAGCAGTGCCATGCAGAGCACACACAGGAGAGGCAACCAGGGAGAGCTGCAATGTAGAAATGTGTAGCAGTGCAGGACATGGGGTAGCAGCATGCACATCAGGGTAGGATGGCACACAGTTGGCAGACACATATAGATGGACAGAAGGATGGTTGGCAACTGTGATAAGGGTACAATGTGCTAACAGCACAGATATGCACAGATACGACTGTCACAAGAATGAAAAGTAGCTGTGCAGGACAGGCATACAAATTAAAGAGAACAGAGAGAAATCAAACCTATGACCATTAGCACAAATGTCAATGCACAAACCAGTAGGCCACACCACCAACGTGAGCTCATCAGCAAAGGCTGCATACAAGAATACTGCAGGGCATCACAAAAGAAGCCTGCTGTCTGCCAGGATAGGCAAATCTCCATGATGAAATGCACATGCAGATCTGGTGTGTACAGATCAGATCACAGTCTGTAATTGGGACCAGAGCCACATATAACTACATGCATACACACAATTAAATGTTATGCAGTGGATACAGCATGCAAAAGAGGAAAGAAGCTAAACCCAAAGGGTGGCATGGGATGCTCTGTGGAGCAGGGCAAACTATGGAACAGAACAGGAGAGAATTGAACCTGCAAACAGGTGTGCCACACACCAGCTGAACCACAGCAATGCCAATCCCCCAAGCGGACTGCCATGTAGATGGTATAAAGAAAGAGACATATGTAACAGCTAATATGTGATGGATAGGCAGCACAGAGGGCAACTTTGGTGTACAGTGAAGAGGTGGAAGGGTGTGTGGATAGGTGATGAACTTTGTAGTTAGCTCAGGGTCAGGTTAGCATAACACAAAAAACAACAACACGTGGGAATCAAACCTGCAAGCTATGGTGTTACAACACATGTCCGTAACCATTATCCCAAACAACCACACCAAGCACAATGCAAAGATATTATCTCAAAGGAAATGTGTGTATGGGAGCCTGTAACACCCAGTGATGTGGCAGACGGCTGGCAGATAGACAGCTGGCACCGTACAAGGATGCGAGCACAGGTGGGCCATGTACATGACCAGGAAATCACTAAATACGTGTGTCAGTGTGTTCCAGCAGCAGCAGAGACAAATGTACATCCAACACATATTTTTATTTTGGTTAATCATCAGAGATAGTGTAGATACCACCTATCATAATTTCAAGGTGACTGGATCCCAGGTGAAAATCTGAGAACACATTTTGCAGGGCAGCAACCCACATGTTACAGAATTGTCACTGGCCCATCCACAGATGATGGGCAGGAGAGATAATGTGCATTAGGTACATGGTGTGCAGTATGCATTGGGCCCCCACCCCCCACATGCTGCTGCATGCCCCAAATGTGTTAGTTACATATGTGTGCATGCAGACAGTAGGCGGTGCATGATGAGGGCCCAACACACACCAATCATGATCTGTTCCCTAAAACATATCTGTCTGCCAACACAGGAGGCACACAAATGAAACAGCATATGTTGTTAAAATTAAGAAAGTGTAAACACACATATCGAAATATATGTTACAGCTGTCACATAATGCCTGATATAGGAATCAAAGCTGCAACAATGTAACCCTAAACAATCGTCATATGCACAATGAGGATATGCTAACAGGTAGCAGAGGCACATGAACACAGAGACTTCAAATGAAACCATCTTCAGAAACATGCAGAGATAACACTATGCAGAAGGTCCCCCTGCACTGGTTGGTGTGGATACAGTGTCCTTATACATCTATCACAGTACATGGAATGCACAAATGAAGGAAGAAAATGGACACTCACCCTTCCACACTCTAAATATAATGGGACAATGTGAATGTCGTTACCTCAGGGGATAAATAGGACTGTACAGACATGCAATGCTAGGTTTGTAAATCAATGCAGAGCGTCAGGTCTGAACAGTAAACAGACACAATAACCTGTATATAGAGATGGAAAGAAAGGTCAGACATGTTACAGTAACCCACACAGAAGCCATATTGCAACCTGCTGTGTTGCACCAACATAGTCAGTCACATGCACATGCACCGTGTACGTTGAAACATGATACAGTGATGCCACACATGCACTGTAACATCCTTGGTGATTGCAAACATCAATCCAAGATGTTGGTGTGCAGTAAAGTGGTGTCGTGGCAAATACTGTGTCATGTCCAAGTGGAGGCTAGATGGACATGGACCAGAGGACCTCTCCATTGCTCCCCCTGTGCCACACGCATGGCTGTATGCTCATGTTGAAACAAACAGATGAGCATATCCTGTGTTCCATGTCACACACATGGACAAAACAAAACAACACAATGTCAGAAGGATGTACAGCATACAGTGACAATGTCAGTCCCTGCTGCAAACATGGGGACCATTACACAGTGTCCAAAATGCAAAGGGTGTCTGCAATCCAACAAGTCATGTTACGACTGTCCTTGAAACCCTGGGCATGCATAGTCAAGTGTGACATCCCAAAATGCCACGGTACTGGAAAGGTCATGTGTGTCTCCTGCGATGAACACGACACCCAGCCAGAGCACAGCAGCAACGGTGTGTTGGACGGGCCTGTCATGGCCAAAGTAGCAGTCCAACAATAATACTGTCCATCCTAGACATGTGTCCCACTCGCAGAGGTCAAACATCCTATGGCAGCATTTCCCAGGGATAGTTACATGGTGTTGTTGTGTCCTCCAACAGGTGGTTGATTGTGACGCCGGATGTACTGTAGTAGATGTGCTTTGTGTGTTCACTGCCCTGTGGCAGAAGAGGATAAACAATGTAGTGGTATGCTGCTTGCAACATCAGCCCAAATTGAAGAGAGTAAAACATCAATATGTACGTAAGGAAACGTCACACATAGGCATTTCACAGCTCCACCCCATGTGCATCAGCGTTCGTGTACAGAGACCCAACAGGAAATGTCTATGAGACAAACAGTAAATCTTTAACATGTAAAGGCTGATGTCATTCACAAAAGACCAAAGGTGCAACCTACCATGTGTTTGCAGCAAGTGTATGTTTGGGACCCCCTGAGGCTCTCAAAGGCCATGACACGTCACAGTGAAGGGAGAAGATGTCATCGAAATGTGTAGAGTCACCATGGCCCCATGTCCAGCCACTGTTGATGCATGTCCAAATTATGACGATATCTGTGATACACAAATGCTGTTGCGCAGTGGTCTGTCAGCACACAAGAAATAGGTCAGCTCACAACACACAACACATATTCACAATGTCCACAAGGTAAACAGTAGTAAGGTAGAGATAGCACAGTCACCACCGCTTCCCAGGTCTACAGACTCCTCACACCACATGATAAAGCAAAATGCCTGCACGCTGTCTCATCACACAGCCAACCCAAAAACACACACCCACACATTATGCTAAGATGAACATGCCAGCAGTAGCATACAGCCTGTATGTGCACAAGTGGAGATTAGTGGAGATAAATGCCTGTTAAATGCAATGATACCCTGCTGTTGGCTGATGCTGAAATATTAGGGAAGGGTGTACGTGCATTCCACCACCCAAACACCTAGGACCTGCACACACATGCAGCTCTGTTGGACATGTCCCAGAGACAGTGTTGGAGAAGACAAACTGGCCAGGAACACATATGGATATGTGTGCCAACAGCAACATATGGGGTATGGGGGTGCAGGGAAAAGAGGTGAACAACAACATATGTACATTATGATAGATCACTGCAGACATGTGCTCCTTCTGACTGTCGTCACAGACAAAGTAGCTGTAGGTCCACCTACCACAGATTACTGCATGTTGGATGATGTACAGTCACCTGCCAATGCACCACAGCACCAGGACGGTCACCAGGTATGTCCTGTGGATTGAGAAACACAAGAGAAACATACATATGTCATGTTGGAGCTGTGCAACACACACTGCACTTTCACGTCCTCAGCTCGCAGACCCCCCAAGATCCTTAACAGACTGACTGTTCCCCATCACACTGTACAGATTTGTTTTATGTTAAAGTTATCACTGAAGTGTGTGTGGCAAACAACAAGGGTCCGTACTCTGTCTGTCCCCTTCCTCACCTCTCTGTTGCTGTAAAAATTGTGGAACAGAATTATCTCCTCGCTACCGTGTCCCTGCTTGGCTCTAAGCACGCATTACTATCCTGTGTCCCCCCATATCGCTCCCAATGCCCCTTCGGGTGTGATCTGGTGTCTCAATGGTGTCTGCTACACTGCTGTCAGTTCCTGTAACACAGGGAAATATGCAGGGGCTCCATCCTTATCCTCTGTTCATATACATTTTCTTGGTGTGTATATCTCATACCTTGACTTACATTAAGAGCTGTGTGCTGATGAGTTGCAAATATATCTCTCCACGCCTGAGTTATGTCTGCCAAACCACACCCTGATGTCCCTTTGCTACCTGACATTGATGGCTGCATGTCATCCCACTGTGTGAAATTGATAATTGCAAAGCATGGATATCCTATATGTGCACCTAAACCCTCCCCTCCCATCAGAGTGTCTTTGTGTGTGTGGCCAAAAATTCCTCTCTCTAGGGTCCGCAATGTAGGTGTTGTTTTGGACTGCACTCTCCTCCTCTACATACATACCAAGCTTGTAGTTGAGGCTTGTGGTTTATGTCTAGTTGTCATCAGCTATATCTCCCCAGTCCTCCCTGAAAACACAACTAAAACCCAAATCCCTACCCCCCCCCATGTTCCCTCTAATTTTCTGTAGGCTGTGTGCGCATAAAATATCAGCTGTGCAGTTTTTGAAGGAAGGTTAAATTTTTGTGCGCCACATAATGACACTTTGAGTTATATACTTTAAAATTTGACTATACTTCAGAATACAGTATATACACCACATTGATTTTAATCAAATTAAATGAAAATAGACAATTACTAAATGAAGCGGAAAATTTCAAGTAATTACAATCACAACTTTTAAATTTTAAGATGTCTGTGTTGTTTTCTATCAGAATCAGAACTGTAATTTTTGTGCGCTCTGTTGTAAAGTATGTGCGCTCGCTCAGCAAGGTGTGCGCGCGCGCACAGCTTAGAGGGAACAATGCCCCCCAATCAGCTCCTGGCTTGCCTACTGTAACCTACACCTTGCTGATCTGGCCTTGAATCATCTCTGTCTGCCTGAAAATATGCAACACTGCACTGCATGGCTTTTCTACAGCCACATACATAATGGTACTAATACTCCCCCTGTCAGGACACCTCACAGGTTCCCTATCCGTTTCCGCATCCATGTCAAGGCTACGTGCTGACCTATACATACAGGCACACTGTGGTGTTGCAGTAACTTCCCCTACTGATCTCAAATACCAGTAATCCAACTACTACTCAGCATGTTTATAGTGCTACGTATCACATGTAGCGCTATACAGAAACAAATAACACACAGTCCCTGCTCATCAGAGCATACCAACTAATCAATCAGCTCAAATTAAAAACTGTGAAACACACATCTAGGCAACTGGTCCCATCTATGGTCTGCTCTCCTACTGTTTACCCCATACTACACGCCTTTCACCTTGCTACACCCAAAGCCTCAAACTTACTACCTGTGGCTGTACAGCAGCCCCTATCCCAATCAGCCACAAATCAGGTATGACAGCTTAACACTTCCCACAAGCCTACTACTCCCGACACACATAATCCACCACCACCCGCTGTTGTGCCCTGCTCACATCTTCTGCATTTCAGTCATGATTAGATTGTAAGCTGGGATGGCCAGGCAGTGTCTGTTATGTGTCAGTGCAGTGTTGCATCTTACTGCCATTGGGATACAAATGTTCACTAGTAGTAGTAGTACACACATATCTAAACAAATGTATGTGGTAACATATGCAGTACTTACATGAGAAGAGCACCTCAATCATCTGCCGCCTGACTGCTGTGCCCTCACGTATGTCACCATGGGCACATACAGGAGGGCATGTCGGATCATCCTCCAGATCCTCATTAATTTGGACAGGGATATGGTGCCTGAGAGCAATGTTGTGCAGGATGCAACAGGCTATAATTATCTCTGCCACAGTCTGTGGTCTGTATTGTAAGGCCCCGCCTGTCCTATCCAGACACCTGAAGTGACTCTTTAAAATGCCAAAGGTGTGCTCTATGATGGAGCGGCTGGAGGCATGGGCCTCATTCTAACTCCTCTCTGCACGTGTCTGTGGTTGACGCACAGGGGTCAGCAACCAGGGGCGACACCCATATCCTGCATCACTTGCAGAAAGAAATGTGGAACGTTAAAGCAGGAGCTGATGTCCACCCAAATGGACACAAGTATGTATGTGCAAACCAAATACACAAAACATCCTGACAGAAACATATGACATCACATGATGGAACACCACAAATATGCATCAGCGTGTGAAGTTATGACACACAAAACAAGGGGTAGGTATACGGATTGCAATCAACATAATCTGTAAACACGACACAAATGCTAGTGTTCATGCTACCATCATCAAACAGCACCATAGCAAGGTAGAGATGGAGGGCACCACCCCCCCCCCCACGTTAGATCACACCCAGACAGATGAGACACAGACACAATTAGGGATACACCTCAAAGACAGACATGTGCACATACGGTTACTCACAGGATCACCATGTGCATGTCAGAGATGAGAAATACACACCCAGCAGTATACAGTCCTCATACTGTCCTGCCTCAAATTGTCTGAATAGTACCGAGTGATGCAGGATATAGGAGTCATGGGTGGACCCTGCAAACCTAGGGACCACATTCAGAATATGCATATTTGCATCACATATAACCTGAACATTCAGGGAATGGTAGTGATTGCAGTTGCGGAACACTACCTCCCTGTCTCTGGGCGGGACCAGGGCAACATGTGTGCAATCAATAGCTCCCATCACGTGTGGTATTCCAGCAAATGCCTCAAAGGCCTGGTTCAGGGTCCCCCACTGTTGCCTAGTGTTGGGAATTGCAATGTAATTCCCCACCCGGCTGATCATGGCATGCAGTACCTGGTGGAGACACCGTGAGAAGGTTGGGCGGCTCATGCCACCCACTGTGGCCACAGATGACTGGAAATAGCCAGAGGCAAAGAAATGTAGGGCACCAAGGAGCTTGACCAAACCCGGTATGGCATGTGACAGACCAGTCAGGGGCTCGAGATCAGGTCTTAGATCCTCATAGAGCTCCCTAATAGCCCCTGTGCTCAAGCGGTAGAAGGAGATGACCTGGTCCTCACGCATGCCCTGGAGCTGGACCCTGGGCCTGTAGAGGTGAGGCTGGCAAGCCTGCAACTCTGCACGCCTCCTGCACCGTGCCGGCACAGCCCCTGCCTAGCTTGCCCCCACAGCTGCAGGTCTGTGTTGCAGCGGGACTAAACCCATGCCCTGTGCCTCGGCCCCATGGACACCATCTCCCCCATCAGGCAACCGCAGCCCCTGCTCATCTCCCACTGCACATGCAGCAACCACAAAGCCCGCCATAAACTCCACTCCACCAACTCCTCTAACTCACTCTAACACAGACACTCAGCTCACCAACCTAGCCACACACCTCCCTCAGCACACACCAACCCAGCCATACTACCCCACCACCACTCACAAACCAAGCCATTCTCCATGACACACCTGCCTCTGACACTCTCCTCACTTCATCAACAATGCACGCCTTCTTTCCCTCGCCTACACAAACCCCTCAATGTGAACCAGGTGTGCAGGTGTATTTATAGGTTATTTTATGTTGCGAGCGCATCTGCTGCGTGCATTGCGCATGCGCCACAGATACGTGGAAGTTGCTTGTGCAGGACACTATGTTACACATGCACATGTGCTGCATGATGTTAGGCGCATGTGCCAAGCTTCCCGCTCACATACAGGCATTGCAACATGGGGTTCCACGTGCGCAACTTCTGTGTGTCTGCGGTGCATGCGCGACACACGCAGCAGATGCTCTCGTGCCACGGCGCATGCGCTACTCACACAGCAGACGTGCTTGCGGTGCATGCACAATGTGCGCAACATAAAATAACCTATAAATACACCTGCACACCTGGGTTCACATTGAGGGGTTTGTGTAGGAAAGGGAGAGAAGGCGTGCGTTATTGGTGAAGCAAGGAGAGTGTTGGAGGCAGGTGTGTCGTGGAGAGTGGTTGGGTCGTGAGTGGTGGTGGAGAGTGTCAGAGTCAGGTTTGTTGTGGAGAGGTGTATGGCAAAGCAGGCGAGAGAGAGAGGAGGGGAGGCGAAGAGCAGTCTAGAGAGACAGCAGAAGAGTTGAGGAGCAGGCAGCAGGGAGAGGAGGTGTGGTGAGGAGCAGGTGTGAGGTGTAGCAGAGGAGCCAAGGAGCAGGGATGTGTGACAGGGAGGGAGAGGGCACAGAGGGCAGGGAGAAGGAGCGGCAGGACATGGCAGGAGGGGAGGAGGGGGGGACCTGTTCAGCAGGACCCAGAGATGGCAGGGAGTGTTGGGCATTTGGCTGTGGCTGCAGGCTCATTAGGTGTGTCCCAGCCCACACAGGGGCCACCCAGTGCCAAACAAAGGCGTATACCGGTGCCAGCTGAGGAATGGAGGAGGGCTGTGAGATTCAGTCAGCAAGAAAACCACATCCTGCTGGCCAGTGTGTTGGAGCGGTATGAGGTGCTCTATGGCCGGCTGAGCAACAGCACCACTGTGGCAACACGTACACACATGTGGGAGGAGGTGCAGGAGGCCATAGCCCAGGCAGGGGGACCAACCAGGGACCTGGACAGCCTGAGAAAGTGATTTAATGACATTAAGCGTGGTGTGCATGCACACATGGTGGCTGAGAGGCAACATGCCATGGGCACTGGTGGGGGTGCCCCCTTTGCCCCAACTCTCACACCCCTGGAGCAGGAGCTAGCAGACCATCTTGGGCCCATCTACCTGTGTGGACTGCCAGAAGCGCTGGACACCGCCCATCCACAGGCAGGTAGATATGCACCTTACACCTTGCTGCTCCTTACGCTTGGAATAAACGCCCTTTGTCTAGGCATCAGGCATCTGCCTTGCCCCTCCTCACACTTGGGTTCATAGCTCATATCTTTGCCTCTGTCTTTGGCTCATGAGTGTGCTGTTCCCCATTCCACCCCTTTTAAATTGCACGTTTCTGTCTGCCTCTCACAAGTGTTCCTACCACCATCCTTTGTCCTGTCTCCCCTGTTCCTGACTCCTTGCTCCTGCTCCAAACCTCTTGCCACACCTGTTAGTGCTATGTCTATTTAGATTATGAACTCCACTGAGCAGGGATTGTCTTTTTGTGTGTTCACTTTCACAGTGATGCGTGCACTTGGTAGTGCCCAATAAAATGCTTAGTAATAGTAGTAAGAGTAGTAGTAGTAGATATGCAGCACACGTACAGGGCATGCCCAAGCACATGTGGCACATGGAGGGGAACCATGTCCTGAGGGCATGCGTGCCCTAACACAGGTAACTGTGGGATGATGACACAGCAGCACATGGCAGGGTAGGTACAGGGTGTGTGTGACAGGTACCTGGACCTGTGTGCATGATAGACACAGTCCTGAGCATATTTGAGTTGTGCAAAGCAATGGTGAAGCAGGGGGCGTGGCAAACAAGACCCATATCTGATTCAACACTGCATACATCCATGGTCCAGACAACAGACAAGCAAAGCCCAGAGGGTTAAGCTGCATAGCAACAATTTACAGCAGCACAGCTCATCAATGTAACAGTGACGTAAAGGACCTATCTGAGGAGTGGCTAATGATATCCCACTGTAATCAACGAGAAGCACAGCATACCTGAGCAGCACTGTAACAGTAATGAGCCACATTGGGATATCATTTGACAGTATGCAGATAAGTTCCTGGTATCACCTCTACGTTGTTGCTCTCTAGTGCTGTGAAGTCTGGCTCTGCTGCTGGACCCTTGGGACCTTTCATATAGGTAGGTTTGGCCACTGATGTATGCAGAGCTCATGCAATTACAGGGCTGGTATGTCCTTCTAAGTACCCCTCCTCCTAAGGATGGGTGGTTGGGGGACTAACTGAGGTCAGATGCCTCTACCACTGGAGTAACCATACCCAAAATGGTCTAGCATTCCATCCTCACATATGGCTTATAAGGGCTTACATTTAATTAAGTTCTGTGCCCACTCCATTTGGGGTGGGTACCTCATTACCTGCCTGCGTTGTCTGTCCCCCTGAGGTCTACTTGCTAATATAGTATCTGGCATATAGGTCACAGCCAGTCATCATACATATGCAGCCAGTCCCCGAACACATTGAGAAAGGGGGAGACATACAAGAAGGACATACAACTAGCCCAGAACACAGTGGCCTGTGGGTACCCACACACCCCACCAAAACACATATGATGTCTGTATGCACCTACCTATCCAGGGACATATCCCAGACCACTGACAGGGAAGGGCCTAACACATGGGGTTGATGACACAGATGCAAAGAAATGGCAGCAGAAACATAACACACGTCACACACTTAACACTCTGTCGGGGTCCACATAAAGTGGGGATACCCCATCCACCCTCACCAGACCTTGGATGGTACATCGCCACACCCATACAAAATGCACATAGCACAACCCCCACAGCACCTGAGATCAGCCCATATACACGTCCTGCAGTGCCACACATGCATTCCCATACCCCCGCACACTGTGCAACCCCATACCCGGCAGTGCTCCACCCATCCCCCCAGACACCCCACCACACCCCTGGAGTATGTGATAGCTGTCTACCCACACTGCACAGTGTCTTGCAAAGCGTAGGGCCCCCCACACATGTCTGGCTGACATGGACACATCCTGAAACTCCTAACGTGCATGCCACTCAGGGCAATGCAAGCACATCGCTCACACACACAATGATGGCACACAATCCCACTCAGGACTCCCACATGTTCCATGGCCACATGTATTGATGAGGCCACAGACAAGGTCAGGTGGACAGTCCATATCTGCTACTGCAGATAGGAGGCACGACACTTAATAGACCATCCCCCACACACCGCATCCCATGTGTCACAGCTACACCAGGGAATGAGCCTGCTACACCCCCACCCCCTGCCAGGCACAGCACACTGTAGGCACCTGTGCTGTCCCTATTGTAGGTGCAACAACAGCAGGCACAGGCGGACAACACATTGATTGTGGGTTGGATGTACTACACAGGTGTACATAGGTGCACTGTGCAAACTTATCTGTGCTGTGTACCCTTTTCCACAACCCAAGTGACTACAGGACCATGGAGGCACATGAGGAGGAGGATGTGGCAGGGCCTCAGGATGGGGAGGGGCCAGAGGCCACAATGTCCGGGGACACCGCCAGCAATGGTGAAGGCACAACAGAAACCAATGTGCTGGCCGAGGCAGAGAACACGCCCCCGGATGTCACCGCTACAGTGGTGGCCACTGGCAGCCACTCACAGGCTCTAGAGGGTGCTGAGATGGAGGGGAACTACCACCCCATGCAGGCGCCAGGGACATCAGCCACCCCTCCCACAAGCATGGCTACAATCTTGGCGGAGCTGCGGGCCCACAGTGCCTCAGCACGGCACGATGCCGAAGGTGGGTAACAGCATACACAACAATTCCCATGGGGGTTGACGTAACATCCACAAGGGGATTGCATGTGCACCACAATATGTTGGCAACATAGCAGATCGTTTCTTATGTGTATGTGTGGGGGGTGTTCTGTGCCATGTGCATTCCACCCTCCTGTAGCATGGCTTGTCAGGTGTCAGCATGTGTGAGGGGCTCAGACACACGCACACTGTTCATGGTCATATACTCCAAGGAAGCGCACAGCGGAAAGAACCTATCCCAGGTCACCCAGACACCTTACTTGACTGACACCTCCCCATGGGTATTGTTATGCAGCATAGTTTGTCAGCATAATCTGTACTGTGCACCAGTGTTATAGAAAAGAGGGCCCCCCAGATATATGTATGTATGTGCCATGACCCCTCACATCATCTGACCTATCTCAGACAACCAGTGTGCAGATCAAGCATTGACAGATTGAACTGCGACACTGTGCCATGTGTGAGATCTGTGATTCACATGACCCCTCATCAAGACCCTTTCCAGGCATGAGAATGGCTCATGGGACACACAGATCTAAACATGGTCATGCGTTGTTAGTTGTTGCATGCATGATAGGTCTGCAGACTGATCTGGTGGGATATGCCTGACATGTGCATGTGTCACGGTGGGAGTTGAAACAGGTATCTCACACATCACCTTGTGTCCCACCCACAGGCACTCGTCAGGCTCTGTTGGCCATTCACCAAGAGATCCACCAGCTGTGGGCCACAGCAGACACAATAGCAGGGGCGCTCCTCCATATTACAGATGCCCAGGAGGCCATAGCAGACCATATACAGCAGCCAGCACCGGCACCAGAGGCTGCACCAGCAGTCCCACAACAGAGGGTTGGGTTGGGCTGTGGTCGCTGTGGCCAGCCACGGAGGATGTGAGCATTACAAATAAAACCATCACAAACTATTACAACCTATGTGTTTGTTTCCAATGTGTGGCACTGTGGTCCCCTACGTACCCTGCACCTCATGTTGTCTCCCTGCCCACATGTGCCTACCCATGCACCTCAGGGGTGGGGTGTCTGTACTGCCACCTATCATCTTGCATAGGTCATACCATGCCCTGTGTGCCATGGACTTTGGCAGGTGGTCACCCCCCTACCTATGCGTGGGAATATACCCAACCTCTCCCGTTGCCCAGGAAGATGTTCACGGTGGTACATGGCTGTTGTAGGGATCTGTCACCCTCTCCCACCCCATATACTCTCCATCATTGGACACACATGTGTGACCATTCTCCTTGCCCACACCAGGGCCTACGTGGCTGTCTTCCCACATAGGCTTGCATGCGGCACAGGCAGACAAAGGTGGCTTGCTTCAATCAGCTGATCACTGTTCACTAGCGCTTGTAGTCCCCCACCGCTCATCCTTGTGACATGCATTGACCTGTGTCGCCCTCAACAGCTATCTCCCTGTGCAGCTCCTGGGTACAGCATTCCATCTTACCCTCCATGCCACATACCTGCTGCTAGCCTTTTCCCCTATTGCCCCACAAGCATAGTGCATCAGATATGGTGCCCACACATCGCACACAGCATGCATGTGACCATAGCTTTTGGGACACGCTCCACATTGGCACATCACAGGGACTCCATGGGACACAGACACCTATGCACATGGGCAGCCCCCACACCTGTGTGTGGAGACGGTCCATGTATGTTACTTATGTCTACCACACATACACATAGGGATCTACACACATGTCCCATGCTCACATACACACTCAGTCTGTGGGGGAGACACGTGACCATTGTGCCGTATGTACAAACTTTTTTATTACATATATACATTTGTACATATATAGAGATGTACCACTGAGATTGAGGGCATTGGATGGCCTCACACGCATCCTCAGAGACCTCAGGACATTGTTAATTGTAGTAACATAGGAGCAGTCAGGCAACATCCTCTACACAAACATTTAACACTACTACCTCCGCCAACGAAACACACACCCATCATATCCACACACACATATCTAGCATATGACATTCCAAAATACTTTTATGTTACATGTTACCTCCATTGTAGTGTCTACACAATGATAAATAACACTGGCCAACATTGAAATCTTTACTGACTTTAAAAGGCCCTAATCTGTAGTATCTTGGTGAGCTGAACACGATTATAACATTAAAGAAATTGTATTGGCTGTCTTTCTGAAGATACTGCATGTAGCTCATTTGTGATGTTCCACCATGTAAATTTATCCAGTAGGGCATCAACAACATCTCAAATATGCCATGAATGATGTAATATTGCATCACATTGCATAATACCAGCATGCACACATCATTCAGAGTTGATTGCATCATTTTCTGCTGTAATGCAATACTACTGTCAGACGGCTGCTGAAGCCATCTGATGTCAGCAGCGTACTATACGCAGTCGGAAAGGAAAGTAATCTGGGATTCTGTTCTGATATTGAAAGCCTCATGAATGCCTTAAAAGTCACTCATGACCCACAAGACTGGAGACTATTTATAGATTCTTCAGAACTGAGTCTGAAGGCTGTGCTTTTGAACAATGGAAATCGTCTTCCATCTATTCCAGTAGCACATGCCGTCCACATGAAAGAGACATACGATAACTTAAAGCATGTACTGACTTCCATTAACTATAACAAGTACAGCTGGCACCTCTGAGGTGACTTGAAGGTTGTTGCCCTTTTAATGGGACTGCAGCAGGGATATATAAAATACATGTGTTTCAGATGTGCGTGGGATAGCCGAGCAAGGGATTGGCACTACTTGCGGAAGGAATGGAATCACAGACAAAATGTAACAGTTGGAGAGAAGAATATCCAGCACCCAGCTCTGATTGAGGTTCACAAAATCCTGCTACCACTCCTTCACATCAACCTAGGTTTTATGAAAAACTTTGTGAAGGCCATGGACCGCACTTCGCCAGCTCTCCGATACCTGCATTAAAGGTTCCCTCGACTCAGCAAAGCAAAGATTAAAGAGGGGGTTTTGTGGATCCTCAGATTCGAGAGCTCTTCAAAGATGACTGGTTCAACAACTTGCTGCAGGGTGATGTGAAACAAGCATAGAATACTTTTTGCCTAGAGTCAACAAATTTTCTTGGGAATGTCAGGGCAGAAAACTACAATGAACTAGTAGACAACATGCTGATGCAATATCAGAAACTTGGCTGCAATATGTCTCTAAAGGTCCATTTCCTTGATTCCCATCTCGATTTCTTTCCTGACAACTGTGGTATGGTTAGTGATGAACAGGGCGAACGTTTTCACCAGGATATCGCAACCATGGAGCACAAATACCAGGGAAAATGGTCCACTACAATGCTGGCTGACTACTGCTGGACACTCCCCAGAGAAGCTCCAGAACAGCTTTACAAGAGAAAGGCGTGAAAATCTAAGAAGTAATCTATGACTTGGTTTTTTACAGGTATTAACCGGAGGCCTATTATATTTAATATTGACATGCATTTTGTGATGCAAACATTAATTCTTGTGGATTACAAAAACACTAGAGCCAACTTTGCAATTTCACTGTCATATTCGTGTTCAGCCTATGAACATTGATAAGAAATGACTATTTTTATTTCAGTAATATGACCTTTGTAAAGATTTGTTGACCAGTGATTGTACTGTCTAAATATTTGCATGTACCCTATTTTAAAATGAAATCCTCCAATTCCAATGTGAGGTGACCTCCTTGATTGGAGGGGAAGATGCCATACACAACTGTAACTGTATTAAATATACCTTTAAACCAACCCATGTTCTGTGCCGGTACACAGGACAGCACAGGGCACGTGTGTGGGCGCCCCTGTGCCCCTTAAGTGCGCCAGGAACGCCCATCAGGGGATGGCTGCCGAGATGCACCATGCATAGCAGCTGCACCCTGTATGTGCATCTCGGCAGCCAACCACTGAATGGCGCCTGCCAGCCACCGAATGGTGCAGTCCTGGGTCCACTGTTGTTGCAACACGCCACCCACTGCCACATACAGGTCCCGAATGCACCTGCCACTTCATCCACGCCAGGTGGCCAAAGTTTGGGTGGTGGCATGAGCATGGGGCCTGTCTGTGGCAATGGGTGGGGGACACAACTCCCAGGCAGACACCATCACCGTAGACATGTGGCAGCTGGCAGGGACCCACAGTGCCCTGTGCTGTCCTGTGTCCCGTGGCACCCACTGAGATGCCCTCCCCCCAAACGCCCCCTCCTCCACCGCTGAGCCATCCCTCCCACCCTCTCTTTCGCCCCCCTCCACGTTCTCCTCCCCCTCCTACTCCTCAACCTCCTCAATCTCCCCCTTGCCATCCTCACCCCCTGCCACATAAGTCTCCCCCTCCCCTCCCTCCGGCACCACCCCACATTCTGCCCCCTCCATGGTGTCCTCTTCTTCCTTGTCCTCTGGCCCCTCCTCATCCACCTCCTCTGTCAGGTTTTGCACTGTAGGCGTGTTCTGGGGTGCCCCGATGTGGGGGGGCCCTCGCCAGCAGAAGCATCCTCTGTGGGGGATGACAGTCATTAGCACACTATCATGTGAGTCACATACCACATGTACATAGTTTGGCCTCCCACAGGCTGGTGGGCCACTGTGACATTCTGTACTGAGCTGCAGAGGCCGCAACACTCACCTCCACTTCGTTCCATCACCCCCCTTTGGAGGCGGACAAGGACCTCCGGGCAGTGCAGCTGCAACTCCCAACCCTTTTTCCATAGATCCTCTACCTGGGAGGGAAAGTAATGGGTGGGAGCATTAATGACCATATATCTCTGGTGGGTGCCCAACACATATCACACATCTCTGTGAGCAGCATCGTGCTGCTCCTGCTCCTCTGGCCAGTGTGTCCTCTACTAACTGTTGCCAGTGCCACCTGCATGTGTGGCTGTGGGTCTGGCCATGTGTGAGGTGCCACCTATGTGTACTGTGTGTAACCCCCCCCGGACACCCCATACCCTGTTCCTACACTCTCCTTGCATGACATGGCAGCACCATGCCATGTGTGGTTTGGCCATGCTGGTGTCCAGGGGAGGTCTTCCCTAACTCCCTGTGTGGTCTGGCAAACACATGTGTGTTTGCCTGACCTACACACATAATCCGCATGGGGGTGATGTGTTCTGACATAGAGTAGAAGGTGGGTGGCCCTGTGCACATTGCCAGGCACCAATACCATGACACTTGGCTTTCTACTATACCTCTATGGTCATGACTAAGGCCTCCTGTGATTAGGGCAGTTGTGGCTGACTACAATAGGAGCATGGCCCACCACACCTAGCTGGCCTATTAATATCTGTGATCCTGTCTGGGGTTATGTCAGAGCTGTGAAACCCCAAAAGGTGCAAGTACCCTTACACCAGTGTAACCCACCCCTATTTGCAAACCAGTGACCAGCGCCCTGATGTAGCTTCCTTATTTAAATTGTGTGTCACGGTGCCATAAGGAAAGGCGCTATCACCAGCTTACAAATGAGAAAGGTACAGTACACACTAGTTTCTTCAAAAGGAACTGGGGAAATAAATAAAATAAGTAAACTTAGGTGGTATAAATAAAGTTTACAAATAGAATTATTGCAAAATGTCTTAATATTTATTCTACACAGGTTCTGACACTTTTGTTGTTATTTACTGTGTATATTTAGTTGAAATAATCTTTCCAGATTCTCAGTAAAACATGTAAGAACAACCCATTATACATCTCTTCTTTTATTGCACCCAAAAAGTTGCACATATTTTCTCTTTTTACTAAACAATTTTATACTACTAGCTACTCCTGTAACTTACAGGCATGTTTACTAAAGTCCGTTGCTGTGCGGGTCCCCGTTAGTGTGCTGGTGCCATATAAGGAGTGGGCGGGCCAGGCAGAAAAAGGAAAAAAACGGACCGTAGGTTTGTGAGTCGCGCTAATGTGCGGGTCCCACATTAGCGCGTGAGAAGGCTAAGTGGGGCGCTGCTGCACAACCAAACAACAAAGCCGTAGTACAACGGTGAAGACATTGACCTATGGTGCAGGGTTCAGGGGTTCAAACCCCCATTGCACCCAACAAAAAAGACCAGCTGAGGCATCAAATTTTATGGGCAAAAGTGGTGTAGGAGGCATATTGATTATGGGCGGCAGAAGGCGGCGCACCTATTTTTTTAAACGGCATGAGACGGCGCACTGTTTATTGTGGGCGGCAGAGGGCGGTGCGCTGTTAAGGTTGGGCGGCAGAGGGCGGCGCACTGATAAAATTGGTCAACAGAAGGCGGCGAGCCGGTGGGCAGAAGGCGGCGCGCTGATGTGTGAGGGGGCAGCCCAATAGTGGGAGGGATAAGTGGCGCGCTGATGTGCAAATAGCAGGAATGGAGCCATAGGACAATGGTTAAGACACTGACCACCCATGCAGGCACAATGGGTTCAATTCCCCCCAGTGCCCATTGAAGACAGCTGGCTGAGGCAGTATTTTAAGGGGCATGCCCATGTTGGGCGCTGTTAATGTTAAGCGCCAGAAGGCGGCGCGCTGTTAAGTCTAATTTTGTGCGCCACAAGACGGCGCGCCAATGGCTACAAGGCTGCGCGCTGCTGCTCAAACACAGGAACAGAGCCACAGCACAATGGTGAAGACACTGAGCAATGGTGCAGGGGCCATGTGTTCAATCCCTCACAAAGCCCAGAGAAAAAGGCTAGCTGAGGCAGTATGTTTTATGTTGGGGAGAGCTGTAGGAGGCTCTATAATTTTAGTTTTATGATAACTACTAGCAAACGCACTCTCACAGCATATTAATATAGGGCCGCCGATAAGGCACATGTTACAGTGCACCGTCTGCCAAGGCACCCTAGAATGTCCCCTATAGGGCAGCATGTATGTTGCGACACAGGATAATGTATGGTGCACCCTATATGGATGGCAACCATACAGTGCCCTATAGGGCGCCCCATAAAGCACCCTCAGAGGCACCTTATGGGTACAGTACACTGAGGGTGCTATTGCTGACATCAACATATGTACAGTAAACTAAAACAATATGCTTTGAACACCTGTCTCACAGAACCCCAATGTGGGTTTGAACTCATCACCTCTGGCTGCACAGGCAGTGACCTAACCATAGCTGTATGGAAGCCCCTGGCTGGCTGCAGATAGCCTGCATGTCATCTCACAGATAGTATGCCAGGGTAAACAGGATAGGGTTAGGCCACACGTACCCATGATGCACTGCACATGCAAATTAGCTGTCCACAGATGGACACAAGATGGGAAATGCACCCCCACAGCACCTCGGCCCTGTTGGGGGACGTTACCGGGTGCACCCACACAGCAACTCGGCCTGGTAGGGGGCACTGACCGGGTGTTTTACTGGCACAAAGTAGCTACACAACGTTACATCGTGCGGGTTCTGGCCTCACCCTGAGTGTACAATGAGGCGCCCAGGACCAGGTCTACAACACTTTCCATGGCTGTTGGAGGCCAAGCGGGAGTTCCAAAGCAGTGTTAATGTGTAAGATAGCTAGTTTCTGCACAAACACCATGGATATCCCAGTCAGGCACAGCCGTAGCACGCGCCCCCCCCCCCCCAGGCTGCCCCTAGAGACAAACATGGTCCCCCATCAAGAGATCCACACTCTACCTCCCTGCAAAGGTGGCAGTAGAGGGCAACATCAACCCCAGTCCTGCTGAGGAACACCCCCCACACACAGCCATAACACAATAACAGACAAACATATGACCAGGTATGGTAGGTTGCACCCCACCACCAGGTATTCCCCTGCAGCAAGCCAACTGCACCCTGCAAGCCATTCCAGCAAACCACATACCATCTACAAACAGTCTGCTGGTTAGTCCATAATGCATGTTCCCAGTGGAGACACATGCACACAGAACTGGGCTGCCAGCATACACAGCAAGCAGATAACTCAGTGACTGGGCCCCAAATAGATACCCATATGTATCACATGAGAGAAAGACTGTACAGCACTATGGGGGTGCCTAGCCATGCTGTGGTCACTGCACAGTCAGGGTGAGCGTGATCTCCCAGAAGGACATGCTTTGGCCACCCTGTCTGTGTAGGTGGTGGCCGGACACTACAGTGTCCCTGCCAGTGCCCTATGCCCGGTGCAGATGCATCCTGCCCAGGCCACCCTGTCCTGGCTATACCCATGGTACCGTGCACCTCATTATGCACATTGGCAGTGTGGGCTGTGGAAGGGGCTTGCTGCCAACACCCACGGTATAGACAAGCACACACTTCCACACCTATGCCATCATGGTGCTACTATTGAGAAGGTAATCAGCCTTGCCCACCAAGACCGCTCCTGAGCACGGCAAGGCATGGATATGGTAGGCAGTACAGCTGGTGGCCACTCCCCAGGGTGGTAAACAGCGTCAGAGGCCAGGCCTGGAGCACGCACCGCAAACACCTAACAGATTGTTCGGATGGGGTCAACTAGCAGTATGTGTGGAACTAGCAAACATCTCAGAGCTGTGTATCATATACCTCAGGTGTAGGGTGACATTGGTAGGACATGCAGGGTTCAATGGTTTGCCTCTCCAGGAGACATTGGTCAATGAGGCCTGTGGGTGTGGGTGTGGGTGTGTCTGCCCCTGATGGCTGCTGCTTTACGGCACAGATTCCCAACTCCAGTCCAGGTTTGCATCACACTGTTCTGGTTTTCCTGCTGTCCCTCATGGATATGCATGAGCTACATCTACATACCATGGGTGTGGTGCATAGATATACAGCACAGGCATTTGTATGAGTGCCATCATGGGACCTGACTGGTGTGTGCCCCACCAGGACTGCATTGTGTGATTCTGCTCTGGGTACTGGCCCTGTTCATGGTGTGTGTGCTCAGTGGGGTAAAGATAGACGTATTGCCATTGCATATGTCCTCCCCAGGAAAGGTGTGCCCTTACTATCACTGTTTAATTGGGGGAAAAAGATTAGTGGTTGCCCCAGTTGGGCTTTGAACCTGTGACCCTCTGCTCTTGTATACAGTGTCTGTGTGCACTGCACCACTGTGTATCCACAGATTGGGTGATTTCCCTGGAATGTCCATGACTGTGGATCCGGTAGGGCCTGTGTTGCAGTGGACTGTGCCAGCCTGCACATGACTGGGCCTCTGTCTTCTGTGGCTAGCAGCCACTGCCCCCTGCACCACATGTCCTCGTCCGCCAACATGCTGGCATGAGCTTCTCTCAGAAAAAGCAGATGACCTGATTGCAATGTGGCAGTACGGGACTGCATTTGGGTGACTTGGCTGTAGGTAATGCCCATTGTTGTGGTGTGTGTGCGCGTTGTTGGGTAAAATATGGGTGCTCTCCCCATGCTTATGTTCCCTGCAATACAGGGGTGTCTGCGCTATCTGTGTTCAGTGGTGGGTAAAATATAGGGATTGGGCTGGCACGTACCCCAGCTGGGCTTTGAACCTCTGACCCTCTGGTTCTAGAGGTACTGACTCTGTCCGCTGCACCACACTATGGCCACAGAAACAGTGCAGCCCCTGGAGGTAGTAAGCTTAGCAGAATGGAGTCACAAACCCTGCTCTATGCAATTTTACTGTGGGCATATGCACCCTGTCTGGTGACAGACGTGCACATAAACCCCGGAAATGGCTACGGGAAATGGGGGACAAGATATCACCGCGCTGGGCAACAGTGATATTAATGGGCAACCATACCAAACACTCCCAGGAAAGCTCCAAACAAAGGAAATGTTTTTTGGAAGAGACTCGGCTCCGTAAACCCTTCAAAAGTTCATTTCTTTTTTCTGGAGCTTTGCTGGGTGTGTTTTCTGTATTTGCCCATCACTATAACTGTTCCCCAGCTGAATTACTGTTTTTAATAGTTCTGTTGTGGTCATTTTCTATTTGTATTTGCACTTTTGTGCTGTGCACATGTATCACACTGCTCACGTTTTGCTGGTTTCCCCGGTTTTCCTGTACATTGCTGACGGAAATGGTTTCTCTTCCCTTTAAATGCTTTCTACCGCGAGTGTTTCACTCGCGGTAGTTTTTACATGCAAATTCGGGCCCGATACTGTGCGGGGAGCCTCTCCCCTCCCACTCTCCACCCATTGACCCCGTCCCTCCGCCCCTCCGGAGCCTTCCTCCGCCCTCCTTTCGCCGTTCCACGCCTCTATCAGAAATTTGCGGGCCGCACTTGTACGGGGCCCGTTAGTGAGACGCGTACCTGTGCGGGGGTGACACGCACATGTGCGGGGCGTTTAAACGCGTTTCTGCGCGTTTCAGTGCTGCGTTGCCGTGCGCTATTTTGCGGGGTGCTATTTTGCGGACTTTAGTAAACATGCCCCTTAGTCTCTTAAATAAAAAACAGTATTTTCTTTAACAGAAAAATCAATAGCAACCTGTCACAACTCTAATAAGGGAAATCCTAACTATTCTAATTAGATAAGTTTCTTCTCTAACTAATGTAGCACAAAAAAAAATACTTTTCTGTTAACTTCAGTTGTTAATTTGTAAGTCCTGATGTTTTGTGATGTTTTATTTTTCTTTGTGATGAAGACATATTACATCAGTAACAAGTGAGGATTGTCCACTCTTTTCTCCTTGTTCTCCTCTTCCTTCTTTTTAACACACAGCTTATATTAAGTACTTAGAAACATAGAAACATGATCACAGAAAAAGACCACATGGCCTATCTAGTCTGTCCTTCCATATCAACAACTACAACAGTCCACTTTTTACCTTTAGAGATCCTCTGTGTTGGTCCCATGCTTTTTTGAATTCAGTTACTGTCCTCATCTCTACCACCTCCACTGGGAGACTATTCCATGGATCCACTACTCTTTCCGTAAAGAAATATTTCCGCATATCACTCCTGAATCTCCCTTCACCCTCATCCCATGTCCCCTCGTAGCAGAACTTGCTTTCAATTGAAAGAGGCTCTCTCCCTGAACATTTATGCCATGGAGGTATTTAAACATCTCAATCATATCACCTCTATCCCGCCTTTCCTCTAAGGTGTACATATTAAGATCCTTAAGTCTGTCCTCATATGCTTTATAATGAAGCCAACTAATCATTTTAGTAGCCACCCTCTGCACCGACTCTATCCTGTTCACATCCTTTTGAAGGTGCGGTCTCCAGAATTGCACACTATACTCCAAATGAGGTCGCACCAAAGACTTATACAGAGGCATTATCACCTCCTTTTTTCTGCTAGCCATTCCTCTCCGTATGCACCCAAGCATCCTTCTAGCTTTTGCCGTCGCCTTATCTACCTGTTTAGCTACTTTAAGATCATCAGACACAATCACGCCTAGGTCCCGCTCTTCTTTAGTGGACAAAAGTACTTCACCTCCTATACTGTATTGCTCCCTTGAATTGCTGTAGCCCAAATGCATGACCTTACATTTTTTAACATTAAATCCCAGCTGCCAAATTGTAGACCATTCTTCAAGCTTAGCTAGATCCCTCCTCATGTTATCTACACCTTCCTGGGTGTCTACTCTATTGCAGATTTTGGTATCATCTGCAAAGAGGCAAACCTTACCCGACAGCACTTCCGCTATATCACTAACAAAGATGTTAAAAATAATCGGACCAAGGACAGATCCCTGGGGCACACCACTGGTAACATCCTCAGAGTGAGCTCCATTTACTTGTACTCTTTGTCGCCTCCCACCCAACCAATTTCTAACCCAAGCAGTAACTAGGGTCCATCCCTAGGGTGCTCAGTTTGTTTATAAGTCGCCTGTGAGGAACAGTATCAATGGCTTTACTGAAATCTAAATACACCACATCTAGAGCTGTCCCTCGGTCCAACTCCCTGGTCACCCAGTCAAAGAAATCAATCAGATTTGTCTGACAAGACCTGCCTCTGGTGAATCCATGCTGCCTCAGATTCTGTAATCCGCTGGACTCCAGAAACCTCACTATTTTCTCTTTCAGCAGCATTTCCAATAATTTACTCACCACCGAAGTTAAACTAACTGGCCGGTAGTTTTCATCCACATCCTTACTTCCGCTTTTGTGTAAAGGCACCACATGAGCCTCTCTCCAGTCCTTTGGCACCACTCCCGACTCCAACGAGGCATTGAAAAGGTCAGTCAGTGGAGTTGCTAGAATGTCCCCAAGTTCCCTCAGTATTCTAGGGAGTATCCCATCCGGTCCCATCGCTTTGTCTACTTTAAGTTGAGCTAGTTTCTCACAAACACAGTCTTCTGAAAATTGTTCAAGATGTCCCTCACTTCTGTTCCTATTTATTGGTGTTTTCTGAGGTCCTGCTCCTGGTTCTTCATCTGTGAACACAGAACAAAAATATTTGTTAAGCAATTCCGCTTTATCCTTATCAGTTTCTACATATTCCCCCCCTGCACCCTTGAGTCTGACAATACCACTTTTGCCCTTCCTCTTCTCACTAATATATCTGAAAAATGTCTTATCCCCCCATTTTATTGCATTGGCTATTTCCTCCTCCTTTTGAATCTTTGCCTTCTTGATTTCTTTGCTAGCTTCTCTAAGTTTTTCCAAATACAGATGCCTGTCTTCCTCTCTCTGTGATCTCTTGTATTTCATGAAGGCCTCCCTCTTTTTCTTCACTTTTTCAGCTACTTCCTTAGAAAACCATAGCGGTCTCCTTTTCCTTTTGCCTTTATTTACCATTTTAACAAAGCTTCACTTAGCTTTCTTTGTTCATTCAGCTGAGATGTAAAACTGACTTCTTTTTTTATTATTGTCCACACAGCTGCGAGAATTGAAGTGTAGGGGTCCAAGATTCACGCAGGAACCGCCGTACGTCTGAATCCATGGAGTCCGGGATACCTGGCTCCCTAACTTAATTAAATAAAAAGGGAGACAAAACCCTAACTTCTTTCTAGTTTAGGTATTAGAGAACCTAAATTATTCCTTTGTTACAAACTTTGTTATGTTCCCTAACTAAATAAATAAAATTAAACAAAGTCCCTACCTAAAGGTACCTATCTAAACCTATTTCCATATGCTGAAGAGCTTACTAAACTCCTTGTTTCCTTATACACATACTTGCACCACATTTACTCAAACTTGCACTCAGCGCTCAAATACTATGGGGTATGTTTACTAAACTGCGGTAACGGTACATAACGCGCGTTAACCTAAACTAATGATTGTAAAGTTCCGCGGCGCGGTAAAACACCGCAGAAGGTGGAGAGAGGGCGGAGAGAAGGGGTCAGTGGGTGGAGAGTGGGCGGGGAGAGGCTCCCCTCACACTAACGCGCTGATCTGAAGAGCTGAATCCTAACGCGATTGAAAACCTGCCGTTAGATGCACATTTGCAGGGGAGAGAAACCATTTTAGTGTCAGCAATGTACAGCATAGGCAGGGAAACTTACAAAAAGTGATAAGTGTGATACATGTGCCCAGAACAAAAGGGCACAGAAACATTGAAAATGACCCCAACAAACTGGAAAAAAAACATAACCAAGCTGGCCAATAGTGATATTAATGGGAAACATCAACCCCCCCCCCGAGAAAGCTCCACACAAAAGATATTAATCGTGGAAGGGTTTATGCTCCGTCCCCATTTAAGGTGAATGAGCCCACAGTGAAATAGCGCTGTTCAGGGTTTTCCCCTCCATCGGACAAGGTTCCTATGGCATGCACATGTCCCGCAACATCAGGGCAGGCATGTCGGAATGGCAACTGGACAGATGCCGGAAAAGGGGATACAGAGGGCCGCAGGCGGCACATGCTGTGGTGCAGCTGGGCCACAGTGCAGACTAGGGTGATGCCTAGGTGGCCCATACGAATGCTGAAACAGAAGAGCAGCCAGACAGCAACTGCTGAAGGCCCAACATGGGCACGAGTGTGTTTCCCACAGTGTCACAAGGGATTGTACCCAACAGCTACCCCCAAGGGCACGGAACATTGGCAGGCGGGGCTGGGGGGGAGCGTGGACGTCTATGCAGGCACCCCTACCCCAGAACCACACCATAGGCAGACGCCTACCTGCACACTGGATGGCCTGAGACTGCGCACCACCAGCACCACCAGCAGAAGGGCATGTCAGCATGGTGGCAGAGGGATACTGGTAGTGGAGGGGGCAGTGGCAGCTGCCCAGAGCAGACCGTGGCCTAGCCCTGTGTAGGTGGGTGCCGTGTACTGCAACAGACAGGCCTTGTCTGACGAACAGTCATGGTATCACCAGGGAATATACTGGCTCCGTGACAACAAGGTGGTGCAGTGCACAAAACCAGTGTATTCAAAAGCAGAAGGTCACAGGTTCAAGTCCCAGCTGTGGTTCCTGCCAACCCAATCCCCATGTTTTACCCACTACTACAACGTGCTAATACAGACAGCACCTTTATTGCAGATGATGTAAACATGCCCAAGACACCTACATTTTACCCTACAGAGCACAGACACCATAAACATGTGCATTACCTAGAGCAGAGTCTCCCAAATGCAGTCCTGGAGGGCCAAACACCATTCCGGTTCCATGCTGCCTCTAATAAAGATGCCTGTGCTGCATTTCTATGTGCCACCCCCATGGTATGCAGATGTATCTCATGCATATTCATGAGGGACAGCATGAAAACCCGAACAGTGTTTGGCACCGCAGGACTGGAGTTGGGAACCTCTGCCGTAAAGCAGCAGCCAACAGGGGCAGACACACCCGCACCCACAGGCTTCATTATCCAATGCCTCCTGGAGAGGCAGGATGTTGGGCCCTACGTGCATCTCCCAATACTAGCACCTGCATACCTTAGAAATGCCACCCTAAACCTGGGAATATGGTACACAGCTATCAAAAGGTTGCTATGATCACTGGCAGATAGCAATTCCTAAGTAAAGCTCAATTCGCTGATTGAGCTGCAGCATAGCAACCTTTCTGATGTCTGTGGAGTGTGCCTCAGGTCTTGAGTCTGACAGAGTGACCCCAACAGTATTGCGTACCATAGCCATGCCTGCACTGTGCCCAGGACTGGTGTGGTGGCCTGGGCTGCCAAACACCTCTATAGTTGCACACTGCTGGCATAGGTGTGGGAAGTGTGTGTCTGTCTATCCAGTGTGAGGTGGCTGCCAACGCCCTCCACAGCCCACACTGCTAGCACTGTTGCCAGTATTGGCCTGCCAATGTGCATAATGAGGAGCATGGTACCGTGAGAATAGCCTGGATAGGGTGGCCTGGCCTGGATGCATCTGCACAGGGCATAGGGCAATGGCTCGGACATTGTAGTGCTTGGCCACCACCTGCACGGACAGGGTGGCCACAGCATGTCCTGCTGGGAGGTCACTCTCACCCTGACTGAGCAGTGACCATGGCATGGCTAGGTTCCCCCATAGTGCTGTATAGTATTTCTCTCATGTGATATTTATGGGTTTTCTTTTGGGGCCCAATTACTGACTTATCTGCTTGGTGTGTATGCTGACATCCCCGTTCTGGGTACATGCATCTCCTCCAGAACCATGCACTATCGACTAGCTGGCAGACTGTCTGTAGCTAGTATGTGTCTTGCTGAAACACCTTGCAGGGTGCAGCGGCTGGAGGCTTGCTGCTGGAGAATGTCGGATAATGGTGGGGGGCAGCTGAGCATTTCCAGGCCTACTGTCTGTCTGCTATTGCGTTATGGATGTGTACCGCTCTGTCTGTTCCCCAGCAGGACTGGGGTTGATGGTCCCCTCTACTGCTGCCATTGCAGGGAGGTAGAATGTGGATCTATTGGTGGGTGATCCTGTTTCCCACCTTGAGCCCCAGAGGGTGGGTTGTGTGGTGGTACATAATCTGCCTATGGGTCCAAACACCCCCCCTTCCCCCTTCACCTACAGCAGGTAACCATGGCACCAACACAGGATATGCACTATTCTGGGTGCATCATCACCCATAAGGGCTAGACATGACTGAGAAATACAGAAGGACACAGATGTATCCTAGGTGTGTCTAAAGGAACTACCTATCACACACTGATGGGGACCTGCAGCATGGCTCATTTTAGCCGTGAAAGGTGCTGTGGACCTGGTGCTGGGCGCCCCACCTCAACCTCAGGGTGAGCACAGTACCCGCACAATGTGACTGTCTGTGGCTACTCTGTGCCAGTATCACACACGGTCTGTTCCCCCTACCAGGCCGAGGTGCTGTGGGGGTACATACCCCATCTTGTGCCCATCTGTCGACTGCTGATTTGCATGTGCAGTGCATCATGGGTACGGGTAGGTTAACCCTATCCTGGTAACCACAGCAGACAGTTTGTGTGGTGACGTGCAGTCCTTCTGCAGCCAGCCAGGGCTTTGTTCACAGCCTTATAAGGTATCCTATAGGGGACATTATAGGGTACCTTGGCGGACAGTACACTTTATAATGTGCCCTATGGAGTGCGTTATGGGGTGCCTTATGCGGCACCTTAGGTTATGCCACTGTGAGGGTGTGTTTGCTGGCAGCACTAATTAAAATACAGGTCAAATGCCTCAACAATCACTACTTACATGTAAAGGGTGATGCCTCAGCCAGCCTTATACATTAGGCCCACTGGGGAATCGAACCCATGACTCCTATACCATCAGTCAGTGTAGTAACCATTGTGCTACAGCTCTGTTGCTGTGTTTGCATGCCTGCACGCCTTCTTAAGATTAATGCGCGGTAACGTGCCATGTAGCGCTCATTAATTTATGGTGCCTTGTAACGCGCGTTATCGGTAACGATGTACCGCCCATGTCCTTATATGGGAATTCTGCTTCTATCGCGGATCCTAACGCGAATCACATTACCGCAGTTTAGTAAACATCCCCCTATGTATCTATTCCACAATAACTAGATTCATTTTACCTTACAGCATGCTTTGTACAATTAACGTGTAGTACACTATGCAATTTCAGTAGTGCTACTCCACATGCAATAAAGTAAACAACAGTTTTCTTTTCCTTTAGTGCAGGTTACTTTACACTTATCCTCACTTCAGAGTCATTCCAATACTCTGGTTACCTTTAGACCATTCAAAACAGGAAACCTATTTTTAGGGAGCTCTTTTACTAGCATCACCTTAAAAAAAAAAAAGGTTTTCAGCCGAGTCAAGTATACAGTAAATAAATATATACACAGCTCTTTGTAATTAAATGTGCAATTCCTATGCACATTCAAACCGGTCACTCTGTCACAAAACTCAGTCAGGAGCTCTGTTTAACACATCTCTGCTCTCACTTCCACAAGCAGCTTTCCTTCTTTTTAAGATACCTGACCAGTTTCAGTAGTACTCAACCATATTTTCCTACTTTGAAAGCAAATCTTCAACCTTTATAAGAAATCCTATAATAACCAACTGCTCACTCTCACAAACAGTTCTTCACTTCTCCATCTTCTCAGCCGTAACCCCAGGCAACACTAACTCAAAAAATGACATCATCAGAAAACCTACAGCCAATAAAAAGCATGCTTGCACCAGTATTCTAATAACAACAGTTGCCACGAATTCTATTTTGCAGCTACAATCTCCATTTTTATCTTTTAAAATTCCCATAAGAAATAATGGTATCAAAATTCTATGTTGAATTTAAACAGGAAAAATAACATAAATTCCAAAATAAATTATCCCTTTCCCAACAATCACTGACTGACTATTAAACCCTGTTTTCTCAGGTTTCTAACTCAAAACAGCACTCCACTATGACATTTCACCAGTTTAACCTTACCCCAAAAAAACTCTGAAATCCAACCTCCCTTTCTAAAATCAAATTGGAGTCTCAGCTTTCACCTCCACCTGCAATAACTCTCAAGCGCTACTTCACAGCGTGGGATACCAGTCTCTTGATCCGAGAGACCCGGATCCGCCTGATCCACTCCGGATCTTTTCTCATGCATTTACTTTTCGTCCCGGACCAACTCCTCTCCCATCACAGATCCAATCTGGACCAAAACATACTCCAGCTCCCCTCAAATGAGACACTCAACAACTGCCAATGCTGCAAAAACACCCTCTCAGGTAAAAAAACTTAACCCCTTGTGGGGGTTACAACCAGCATCTATAATGTTCCTCTGCGATCAGGTACGAGACTCCTGGGGAGTGGGCAGATGTGTGACCTGAAACTGCATACACTTCCATGATATCTGGATTTGTTACAGACCTTTGTAATCAGGTCTCAGGGCTCCTGGGGGTGGGGTGGTTTGGAGCACATCCACAGCTGCACCTACCATACCATCAGGATCCATAACAGACGTGTGTAACACCAGGATCTATAATAGACCTCGTAATCAGGACCAGGGCCTCCTGGGGTTAGGGCAGAACTGTGAAACCCCAACTGATGCAGGTACCCTAACACCAGGATCTATAATAGACCTCTGTAATCAGTTCCAGGGCCTCCTGGGGTTAGGGCAGAACTGTGAAACCCCAACTGATGCAGGTACCCTAACACCAGGATCTATAATAGACCTCTGTAATCAGGACCAGGGCCTCCTGGGGTTAGGGCAGAGCTGTGAAACCCCAACTGATGCAGTAAACCTAACACCAGGATCTATAATAGACCTCTGTGATCAGGTCCAGGGCCTCCTGGGGTTAGGGCAGAGCTGTGAAACACCAACTGATGCAGGTAACCTAACACCAGGATCTCTCAGGGACCTTTGTAATCAGGTCCAGGGCCTCCTGGGGTTAGGGCAGAGCTGTGAAACTGAGACAGATGCAGTTCACCTAACACCAGGATCTATAGTAGACCTCTGTAATCAGGTCCAGGGCCTCCTAGGGTTAGGGCAGAGCTGTAAAACCCCAACTGATGCAGTTCACCTAACACCAGGATCTATAATAGACCTCTGTAATCAGCTACAGGGCCTCCTGGGGTTAGGGAAGAGCTGTGAAACACCAAATGATGCAGGTACCCTAACACCAGGATCTATAATAGACCTCTGTGATCAGGTCCAGGGCCTCCTGGGGTTGGGGCAGAGCTGTGAAACTCCAACTGATGCTGTTCACCTAACACCAGGATCTATAATAGACCTCTGTAATCAGCTACAGGGCCTCCTGCGGTTAGGGAAGAGCTGTGAAACACCAAATGATGCAGGTACCCTAACACCAGGATCTATAATATACCTCTGTAATCAGGTCCAGGGCCTCCTGGAGTTAGGGCAGAGCTGTGAAACTGAGACGGATGCAGGTACTCTAACACCAGGATCTCTCATGGACCTTTGTAATCAGGTCCAGGGCCTCCTGGGGTTAGGGCAGAGCTATGAAACTGAGACAGATGCAGGTACCCTAACACCAGTATCTCTCATGGACCTTTGGGGTATGTTTACTAAATGGAGCTAACATCGCAGCTATGACGTTATCACGCGATAGGTGATGTTATTGCATGATAATGGCGCATTACCGTGTGAGAATGTCACGTATCACGTGATAACGTCTGCTGCAGTGGTAAGGTGCGCCGAGGGTGGAGCAAGGCCCCCCAGAGGGCAGAGGAAGGCTCCCCAGGGGCAGAGAGAAGGGGTCAATGGGCGAAGAGTGGGTGTGGAGTGGCTCCTTGCACAATAACACCGTGAAATGAAGCTCAGAAAATTAGCGCCAGTGAAAACCTGGTGCTAGGCACATTTGCAGGTTAGAGAAACCATTTAAGTCAGCAATGTACAGCAAAGGCAGGGAAACCCAAAAACGTGATAGTAGTGATACATGTGCAGGAGCCAAAAAAGCAAAGAAACAGATAAAATGACCAGAACTGCATTTGAAATCCCAATAACCAAGCTGGCCAATAGTGATAGAATGAGAAACATAAAGCAACACTACTGACAAAGCATAAAAAAGAAGATATCATGTTTGGAATGGTCTAGTCTCAGTCCCCCTACAAAGTGAATTATCCCACATTGAAATACTGCTGATCAGGGTGTTTGTCGTTTATATTGGGCAGGTTTGTTATGGCGTGCACATGTGCAGCAACAGCAGAGTGGGCATGTAGGATAGGGCAACTGTACTGATGCTGGAAATGGGTTACAGAGGGCTGCAGGCGGCACATGCTGTGGTCCCGCTGGGGCACATTGCGGACTAGACAGATGCCTAGGTGGCACATAGGAATGCCGAAACTGTAAAGCAGCAAGACAGCAACTGACAAGGGTCCAACATGGGCACGAGTGTGTTCTCCACAGTCTCCCAGGGGATATTACCCAGCAGGTACCCCCAAGGGCACAGAACATTGGCAGGCAGTGCCGGGGGGGGGGGGACACGTATGTCCATATAGGCACCCCCACCCGAAAACCCACACCATATGCAGCTGCCTACCAGCACACTGGCTGGCCTGGGACTGCGCACTACCTGCAACACTGGCATAAGGGCATGTCAGCATGGTGGCAGAGGGGTGCTGGTGATGGAGGGGGCAGTGGCAGATGCCCACAGCAGACCACGGCCAAGCTCCGTTTAGGTGTGTGCAGTGCACTGCAACAGACAAGATCTGTCTGGCATACAGTCATGGTATCCCCAGGGAATGATTTGCCTCTGTAGCAACAGTGCGGTGCAGTACACATAGCCAGTGTGTTCAGGGGCAGAGGGTCACAGGTTCAAGTCCCAGCTGTGGCCCCTGCAAACCATGTCCCCATATTTTATGCAGTAGTAAACCATGGTAATAAAGACAGAACCTTTCTTGCAGAGAAATGAAACGTGCTATAAACGTCTATATGTCACCCTACAGAACACAGATTCTATAAACATGCGCAATCCCTAGAGCAGAGTGTCCCACCTGCAGTCCTGGAGAGTCAAACACCATTCAGGTTGTCAGGATGTCCCTAATAAATATGCATGAGATGTATTTACATGCACCACCCCCATTGTATGCACATGTATCCATGCATATTCAGTAGAGAAAGCATGAAGACCTGAACCGTGTTTGGCCCACCCGGACCAGAGTTGGGAACCTCTGCCCTAGAGTAGCGGCACAAACACCCACACCCACAGGCTCCACTATCCAACGCCTCATGGAGAGTCAGGCCATTGGGCCCTGCGCAGACTTGCATCTCCCAATACTAGCAACTGCATAGCTCAGCAATGCCGCTCTAAACTTGGGAACAAGTTCCACATATATCAAAAGGTCGCCATGATCAATGTCAGAACACACATCCTATGTTAAACACAATTTGTTGACAGAGATTCATCATAGCAACCTTTCTGATGTCTGTGGAGTGTGGTTCAGTGTATGCTCCAGACAGTGTTTACCACCCCGGGGAGTTACCCCAACAGTATTGCATACCATAGCAATGCCTGCACTGTGCCCAGGACTGGTGTGGCGGCCAGGGCTGCAAACCACCTCTATCCTTGCACAATGCTGAAATAGGTGTGGGAGTGTGTGTATGTCTACCCAGAGTGTTGTGGCTGCCTACACCTTACTGAGCCCACAATGCTTGCACTGTTTCCAGTGTTAGCCTGCCAATGTGCATAATGAGGAGCAAGGTACTGTGGGTATGGCCCGGACAGGGCAGCCTGGGCAGGATGCATCTGCACAGGGCATAGGGCAATGGCTGGGACATTGTAGTGCCCGATCACCACCTGCAAGGACAGGGTGGTCACAGCATATCATGCTGGGAGGTCACTCTCACACTGACTGAGCAGTGACCATGGCATGGCTACGTTACCCCATAGTGCCATACAGTATGTCTTTCAGGTGATATCTATGGGTTCTCTGTTCTGGGGTCCAATCACTGACATACCTGCTTGGTGTGTGTGTTCACATCCCATTTTGGGTGCAAACAGTTCTTCCAGGAACATGCACTATGTACTAGCTAGCAGACTGTCTGCAGTTAGCGTGTGTATGGCTGGAACACCTTGCAGGGTGAAGACTGATAGTGCCCACTGCTGGTCAATGTCAGATGGTGGTGGGGCCATCTGAGTGTATATAGGCCCACTGCCAGTGCCCTGTGTGATACAAACAGATCTGCATCCAGTGCTTTGGAGGGCACCCTCTCCTCTGCAGGACTGGGGTAGCTTTTCCCACAGCCCTTCATCATGCCGCCATTGCAAAGATTAGGCTGTTGGAGGCAGATCCTGGCCCCAAGAGGGCGGGTCTGTAGGCACTGTCCCCTAATCCACATGTGGGTACAGACACCCCCCTGCTCTATAGGGTGCAATAGGTGATGGCAATGAGGTGAGGGTGTTTCTGCTGGCAGCACAGATTGTAGAGATGTGTCACACTGTTACATGCAGCAAAAGAGATTGTCTCAGACAGCCACAGCAGATGAGACCCTTGAGGGATCAAACCCATGAGCTCTGGCTTGTTGGTCATTGTATTAACCAGTAGGCTACAGCTCTATACTCCTTCTCCTAGCACTGCCATAAAGTTAAGGTTACCACGCGTAAACAGCCAACGCGCCCCCTATTGTGCGATACACAGTGCATGCTACATGGATGCCGGCACGCCGATCTCCCTATATGGCATTGCTCACGTCATGGCTGGGGGTTTCGCCGCTAACTTTAGGATGGTGCACACATACCCCATAGCAAATAGCAGTGTGTCCCCCAAAACAAAACCATCACCGAAGCTGGGAAACCTAAGATACCCTGTAAAGTGCCATAGCTGTGGGTCTACCCCATCCCGGTAAGCACAGCTGACATTTACTGGGTTGACCTGCAGTTGCTGTGTAGTCAGCCTATGCTATGAGAAGAGGCATAGCACACTGGTTAATACGATGCCCTCAGAATCACTGCTCATGGGTTCGAATACCTACTGCACCAACAGTAAGATGAGTGTTAGTAACAGTCAGACTCCACCCCACAAACAGTGACACAAGCCAAATACACTATAACCTTTGTCCCGTGCCCCAAAGGAGAGGTGTGATGTTGCATCTCTGAAAGCACAGCAGAAGGCACCCACAGCTGAGGCGCAGCAGATGCAGCCCAGGCCAAACAGCATAAGTGATGTGATGCTGTAAACCAAAGCCAGTCACTGTAGCTGCCATTCTCAGTATCCAATGTGTAGTAATGCAGCCCCAGAGATACTTTTCCATGTGGCGTCCATGACACATGCATGTCGTATGCGCAGCGTAGTAGTGCGCGGTATGGCATATGCACGATACTGCGCATGCACAGCGTGCGTGCGTGCGTCACCAACACATGGGCATCCCTCAAAATGGTGATGTGATCCCACAAGCCAGCCTTTAGCCGCCACGACCTACGACAGCTGGCAGCCCTAATATGCACCAGGTAGCCATGCCTCTTCCAGGTGCCTCAAAACGCCAGGATATGGAACATATAAGGAGGGCGTGGGTACGCATCACAAGGTGCTTTAAACCGTGCAGCAGACTACCCACGTGAGGCAAGTGTATGGGGACAGGTCACTAAATGGAAGGTGTACAACACAAGATCCAGCAATCAAAACACGTAAGATATGCACCACATGTGTGAGACACGTGTATGTGGGCAAACCTGTGATCAAGCTATCTGTGTATGTTGCTGTGTGCACGTATGCCAATACCCAGGAGGCAAAGACATGAAAGCAGAGGTGCAGAGGGTAGTGCACTGTGATGTAAGCTGCTCCTAATGCAGTGCACACCTCTGCCCAACCCCCAGGAGTTGCAGCCCCCATGACAGAGCTATATTAGGCATCCCTGTGACATGGTAGCTGATGCTATGACACATGTAAGTGTGGATATAGGTCAGGATGTCCTGGACATATCTGAGATGCAGTGAGGACATCCAAGGTCGGGGTGTAACCCACACATGACATTGTAGCATCGGCCAACAGCAGTGTATCATAGCATTTGCCAGGCCTTTATCTCCACTATTCACCCATTGTGCACATACAGGCTGTATGTTACTGGTGCCACGCTCACCTTCTCATACTGTGTGTGTGTGTGTGTGTGTGTGGGTGGCTCTGTTATGATACAGTGTGCATGCAGTTTGCACTATCATGTGGTGTGAGGGGTCTGTACACCCAGAGAGCAGTGGTGACTGTGCTATCTCTGCCTTACTGCTGTTTACCTTGTGGACATTGTGGACATGTGTTGTGTGTTGTGAGCTGACCTATCTCTTGTGTGCTGACAGACCACTGCGCAACAGCATTTTTGTATCACAGATATCGCCATAATGTGGACATGCATCAACAGTGGCTGGACATGGGGCCATGGTGACTCTACACATTTCGATGACATCTTCTCCCTTCACTGTGACATGTTGTGGCCTTTGAGCACCTCAGGGGATCCCAAACATACACTTGCTGCAAACACATGGTAGGTTGCACCTTTGGTCTTTTGTGAATGACATCAGCCTTTACATGTTAATGATTTACTGTCTGTCTCATAGACATTTCCTGTTGGGTCTCTGTACACGAACGCTGATGCACATGGGGTGGAGCTGTGAAACGCCTGTGTAACATGAGCATGGACATGGCCATATCCATGTGACACCCTCGTCTGCGGTTCCAATTCAAAATGTCCTCAACATGCAGTGTGTTCTGTGTTGTGATCATGTTATGTTTGCCTGTGTGATGTTTCCTTACGTACATATTGATGTTTGACTCTCTGCAATTTGGGCTGATGTTGCAAGCAGCATATCAATACATTGTTTATTCTCTTCTGACACAGGGCAGTGAACACACAAAGCACATCTACTACAGTGCATCCGGCGTCACCATCAACCACCTGTTGGAGGACATGACAACACCATGGAACTATCCCTGGGAAATGGTGCCATAGGATGTTTGACCTCTGCGAGTGGGACACATGCCTAGGATGGACAGTATTATTGTTGGACTGCTACTTTGGGCATGACAGGCCTGTCCAACACACTGTTGCTGCTATGATTTGGCTGGGTGTCATGTTCATCGCAGGGGACACACATGACCTTTCCAGTACCGTGGCATATTGGGATGTCACACTTGACTATGCATGCCCAGGGTTTCAGAGACAGTCGTAACATGACTTGTTGGATTGCAGATACCCTTTGCACTTTGGACACTGTGTACTGGTCCCCACGTGTGCAGCAGGGACTGACATGTCGCTGTATGTTGTACATCCTTCTGACATTGTGTTGTTGTGTTTTGCCCATGTGTGTGACATGGAACGCAGGATACACTCATCTGTTTGTCTCAACACGAGCATACAGCCATGCGTGTGGCACAGGGGGAGCAATGGAGAGGTCCTCTTCTCCACGTCCACCTAGCCTCCACTTGGACATGACGCAGTATTTGCCATGACACCACTTTACTGCACACCAACATCTTGGATTGTTGTTTGCAGTCACCAAGGGTATTACAGTGCATGTGTGGCATCACTGTATCATGTTTCAACATACATGGTGCATGTGCATGTGACTGACTATGTTGGTGCAACACAGCAGGTTGCAATATGGCTTCTGTGTGGGTTACTGTAACATGTTTGACCTTTCTTTCCATCTCCATATACAGGTTATTGTGTCTGTTTACTGTACAGACATGATGCTCTGCATTGATTTGCAAACCTAGCATTGCATGTCTGTACAGTCCTATTAATCCCCTGAGGTAACGACACTCACATTGCCCCATTATATTTGGAGTGTGGCAGTGTGAGTGTCCATTTTCTTCCTTCATTTGTGCATTCCATGTACCGTGATATATGTGTACAGACACTGTATCCACACCAACCAGTGCAGGGGGACCTTCTGCATAGTGTTATCTCTGCATGTTTCTGCGGCTTGTTTTATTTGACTTCTCTGTGTTCATGTTCCTCTGCTACCTGTTAGCATATCCTCATTGTGTATTTGACGATTGTTTAGGGTTACATTGTTGCAGCTTTGATTCCTATACCAGGCATTATGTGACAGCTGTAACATATATTTCGATATGTGTGTTTACACTTTCTTACTTTTAACAACATATGCTGTTTCATTTGTGTGCCTCCTGTGTTGGCAGACAGATATGTTTTAGGGAACAGATCATGATTGATGTGTGTTGGGCCCTCATCATGCACCGCCTACTGTCTACATGCACACATATGTAACTAATACATTTGGGGAATGCAGCAGCATGTGGGGGGTGGGGGCCCAATGTATACTGCACACCATGCACCTGATGCACATTATCTCTCCTGCCCATCATATGTGGATTGGCCAGTGACAATTCTGTGACATGTGGGTTGCTGCCCTGCAAAATGTGTTCTCAGATTTTCACCTGGGATCCAATCACCTTGATATTACGATAGGTGGTATCTACACTATCTCTGATGATTAACCAAAATAAAAATATGTGTTGGACGTACATTTGTCTCTGCTGCTGCTTGAACACACTGACACACGTATTTAGTGATTTCCTGGTCATGTACATGACCCACCTGTGCTCGCATCCATGTACGGTGCCAGCTGTCTATCTGCCAGCCGTCTGCCACATCACTGAGCGTTACAGGTTCCCATACACACATTTCCTTTGAGATAATATCTTTGCATTGTGCTTGGTGTGGTTGTTTGGGATAAAGGTTACGGACATGTGTTGTAACACCATAGCTTGCAGGTTTGATTCCCACATGGGTTTTTTTTTTGTGTTATGCTAACCTGACCATGAGCTAACTACAAGGTTCATCACCTATCCACACACCCTTCCACCTCTTCACTGTACACCAAAGTTGCCCTCTGTGCTGCCTAGCGATCACAATTTAGCTGTTACATATGTCTCTTTCTTTGTAGTGTTCACATAGGTAGTCTGTTTGGGGGATTGGCATTGCTGTGGTTTAGCTGGTCTGTGGCACACCTGTTTGCAGGTTCAAGTCTCGCATGCTCCTTTTCTGTTCTGTTCCATATTTTGCCCTGACCCACAAGGCATCCCCTGCTGCCCTTTGGGTTTAGGTTCTTTCCTCTTTTGCATGCTATATCCACTGCATAACATTTCATTGTGTGTGTGCATGTAGTTATATGTGGTTCTGGTCCCAATTACAGACTGTGATTTGAGCTGTACACACCAGATCTGCATATGCATTCCATCATGGTTACTGTTGGAGGTTTGCCTATCCTGGCAGCCAGCAGGCTTCTTGTGTGATGCCCTGCAGTATTCTTGTATGCAGCCTTTGCTACTGATCTCATGTTGGTGGTGTAGCCTACCGGTTTGTGCACTGACATTTGTGCTAGTGATCATAGGTTTGATTCCTCTCAGTTCTCTTTCATTTGTATGCCTGTCCTGCACAGCTACTTTTCATTCCTGTAACAGTCATATCTGTGCAGATCTGTGCTGTTAGCACATTGTACCCTTATCACAGTTGCCAGCCATCCTTCTGTCCTTCTATGTGTGTCTGGCAGCTGTGTGCATCCTGCCCTGATGTGCAAGCTCCTACCCCATGTCCTGCACTGGTACACGTTTCTGCATTGCAGCTGTTCCTGTTTGCCTCTCCTGTGTGTGCTGTGCATGGCACTGCTACTCCTCTGTCCTCCTGTCATTGCAGCTATCCTGCCACCTCTACCTCCTCTGTTGGACACATCTTCCCATCCTCTACCACACACTGTCATTGTTGCATGGTACATTACCATCACCCTGTGCATCACTACAGCTGGCCCCAATATGTTTGTCCATTTTTCAAACTGCCACATGGGCTGAACGCAGATTTGTCTGATCCATCAGCTCAGATCTACTTCCTTCCATCACTTTCACATTGTCTTTCCTTGGTGCACTGTGCAATGTTGGGTTACATCTGTGTTTGGCCCATACCTTTCTTGCTTTTCAACTTGTGGAACCTTACTGCCCTTGGCCAACATTTCTTGAGTGCCCTATACATCCTTGTGGCATCTTTAGCCACACCTTAGATTCAGCCAGCTTATGGGGCACGTAATATGGTGCCTTGGGGGTTGACAACCTTTCAAAACGTCCTCTGGGGCACATTATGACTCAGCTTGGCTGACGTGGTGGTTTAGGATGTGCCTTCTGGGGTGCCCTGAAAGGTGCATTAGTTTATTTATTTATTTATTTATTTATTTTATTAACAATTCTTATATACCGCACTATTAGACATCAGCGCGGTTTACATTGAACAAAAAACATCCGACAATTTACATATGTCTGGTCAATTACATTTAACAGGAGATATAAACTTGGGAAATAGGGGAAACTATATACAAAGGTGTGTTATCTGACAAGAGATATCATAGTTAACTATATACAAAGGTGGTGCAATAGTATATGGAACTGTTTGTATTTACATTGTGTAGTTGGCCTGTTGCGATGGTCTGTCTGTTTGGCCACTCCTGCTATTCACCTGGAGGTTATGTTCTGAGCTGTCATTGAGATATTTAAGGAAGAGGAAATGTTTCAGTGACTTTCTGAACTGACTCAAATTTGGTACTGATCTGATTTGTGCTGGTAAGGTGTTCCATAAAGTGGGGGCACAGAGTCGGAATGCTCTGTTGGCTGTTGATCTGGCACATCTTGTGGTGTCGTTTGGGATAGCTAGTGTGTTCATTTCTGCTGTTCTTCTTGGCCTGTTTGGTGCAAGTGGTAGTATGAGGTTGGAGAGAGAAGAAGAGGTGAGCCCCTTGGTCGCTTTAAATGTTAGCAGTACAGTCTTGAAACTGATCCTTGCTTGAATGGGAAGCCAGTGTAGCTGTTTTAGGAGTGGTGTCACGTGGTCTCTCCTAGATGCCCCGAGGAGTACCCTCGCTGCACTATTCATGGCCAGTTGCAGGGGGTTCAGGGTGGACCGGGGGAGCCCCTGTAGAATAGAGTTTGCAAAGTCGAAATGGGGAAGTATAAGGGCTTGATAAATGGTACGGAAATCATCTGGTTCAAGTAGTGTGCGTAGGTGTCTGAGGGATCTAATTTTAAAGTAGATTGCCTTGACTGTGTTGGCTATGTGACTCTTCATGTCAAGGTTTTGGTCCAGTGTTACTCCAAGGTAACGTATTGCAGGTTTCACTTGGAGATGGGCATCCTTTACATTAATACAACTAGGAGGAGTGAAGTTTATGGCACTGGGGTGTGGGTATTTTTAGCTGGCAGCACAGATTGTTGGGCTGTTACGAGCAGGAAAAGGAATTGCCTTGGTCACCCTTATTCATTAAGCCCATTGGGGGATTGACCTCATGACCCCTGTTTCAGCAGTCATTGTATTAACCAGTGTGCTACACCTCTAGTGCTGTGATTGCTGGTCAGCACGCGAAGTTAAGGTTAACGCACGGTAACGTGTGCGGCTCCCTCTATCGTGTGATAACAGACACGGCGCACTTTATCGCGTGATAACCCGCGATTGCTACCTTAAGACCGGAACGCCCATTCCTTATATGGCATTCTTCACATTATCGCTGCAACTAGCGCCGGTGACATTAAGACGGTTTAGTAAACATACCCCTTTGTAATCAGGTCCAGGGCCTCCTGGGATTAGGCCAGAGCTGTGAAGCTGAGACAGATGCAGTTCACCTAACACCAGGATCTATAATAGACCTCTGTAATCAGGTCCAGGGCCTCCTGGGGTTAGGGCAGAGCTGTGAAACCCCAACTGATGCAGGTACCCTAACACCAGGATCTCTAATAGACCTCTGTATTCAAGTCCAGGGCCTCCTGGGTTTAGGGCAGAGTGAAACCCCAACTGATGCAATGGACTTAACACCAGGATCTATAATAGACCTCTGTAATCAGGTCAGGAGGCCTTCTGGGGATAGGGCAGGCTTGCAATCAACACCATACGCATCTACATTGGCAACAGATTGGCCCACAGACTGATATTTCCACCATGTTCTGCATGTATGATATGTGATGCTTGCCGTATATTGTGTTGCACAACTGCCATTGTGTGACCTGTCCCCATACACTTACTTCACGTGGGTAGTCTGCAGATCGGATGTACCGCCTGGTGAGTCGCACCCATGCCCTCCTCACCCGTGCAAGGTCCTGCCGCTTGGATGCTCCTGGGAACAGACGCCCCTGCCTGGTGCATATTAAGTCGCAGAGGATCCTGAGCTCCCTCCGTGTGAAGGCGGGCTTCCGGGATCGGCTTTCCATTTTTCCTCTCCCGAGATAGCGTGTGTACATGCGCGACATGGTGTATGCGTGATGGCTCGATGACGCACATGGCGCATGCGCCGTGTCACGCACGTACATGCTCTATCTCGCTCGACTATGCGCTACCTGGCGCTATTATGGCGCGCAGCACACGTGGGATTTTGATGCCCAGAACACATAATACTATTCTTATCAGAACAGTGAAATGCGCCGCTAACGTTATGGGCCGCTTTTCCAGTCCCCATACACCTGATCTCGCCGCCGCGCCCCATTTGTTAGCTTAATTGGTGAATAGCTTTTTACGTTATGGTGGTGAGGCTCCCTGGAGTTGGGCAGCGGGCAGATCATAGGGCACCTTTGCTTGCGGCGCCCTGTGACGCACCTTCTACGGCCCATGCTCAGCACCACCATAGTCTACAGGACTAGGGTGAGTGGGTATGTTGCCTTTACCGCACACTACAGAGATGTGTCTAAATGTTACAGCCATGCAAAAGGGTGGTGCCTCAAACTCTCTTCCTGATGTTGTTGCATTGGGGAATTGAACCCATGAGAGCTGGCTGTATAGTCATTGTAATAACCGTGTGCTATGCCTCTATGGCCATTGTCAGAGCTAGGGCTGGCTACACAACAACTGCACGTCAACGTACATACATTCTGCTGTGCTTACTGGGATAGGGGAGACCCACAGCTAAGGCAGTTTCCAGGCCACGTTACCGTAGGCAAATGAGGTGAGGGTGTTGTTTTCATTTACACATTAAAACAATCTTCCCATTAAAACATGTTTAACACCATATGTGTCTCTGTTACAGGCCTACAAGGGAGTTGCCTCTGACAATCTTACTAAGGGCAGCCCACTGAGGGATTGGACCCCTGAAGTCTGACCCTGGATTCATCAACTTAACCATTATGCTACATCAACATGTGTTTATCCCACGAATGGCTGGCTGCAGAAGGAGTGCAGGTCATCCTACAAACCTTATGAGGTGTTGAACGGGATAGGGGATATCCAAACATACAGGGAGCCCACTATGGGATTGCAACCATGACGTATGCCACTGAGGATGTCATAGTAACCATTGTATTACATCACTATGGGGTTTTTCATACCAATATTTGGCCACAGACAGGATGCAGGTCACAGAACATACTATCTGCTGTGGTAACCAGGAAAGGATTGAGACAACAGTATCCATAATTTATTTATTTTATTTATTTATTTACATTCTCTTATATACCACGCTATTCTGCATCAGTGCGGTTTACATTGAACAAACTGAAATTACATTGAACAGGGCATTATAACTTGGAGATAACTATTTTACAGGGAACATGGGCTATGGAGGGTTAAGTGGCTTGCCCAAGACCACAAGGAGCACCTGTGGAACTAGAAACCCCAGTCCTTCCGGCCCAAGGTTGCTGTCCTCTAGTGGGATTTGAACTCCCGACCTTCCGGCCTGAAGTACCTTGCCCCAACCACTAGGCCATTCCTCCACAATTCACATGAAGAACAGCAGTCTACATCTGCTCACCAGATGGGGTATGCCCCTCTACAGCACGTCAGCTTGGTAGGGGGGACAGACCGTGTGTGTTACTGCCACTGACTACCTACAGTCCCTGCCATTGTGCGTGTACTGTGCTCACCCTGAGGGTGAGGTGGGGTGGCTGGCACCAGGTCCGCAGTACCCGATTTGGCTATGCTGGCTTTGCTGAAGGTCTCCATCAGTGCTTGTGTGTGAGAGGTATATGCAGAGATGCCTGCTAATGCCCTATTTCTGTTTGTATTTGGCAGTCATGTCTGCCCCTTGTAGACTGTGATGGAACCAAACTGGTGCATAGCCAGTGTGCTTGCCATGTCACTTGCTCTCAGAGCAGGGGTGTGTGTGTGGACTCACATGATGATGATGATGATGATGTACATATCATGCCGGACTCTCTGGGTCAGGGTAGGGGACATGATCTGGCTCCAACATACCCACATTCTGAACATTCCCAGAAGGGACAGTACTGCACCATGCTGAGGGACCAGCAAACACCTTCCTTTGGGGAACACAACAGTTGATGCAGGTTGGTACCTGTACCAAGGCTGTAACCATAACAGGTGATAGGTGTGATCAGCCCAGCTTCCCCACCACAATCTGCCATTCACCAGCAGAGGCCACAGTCAATGTGCACCTGCTGCATGGTGTTGCAGCCAGACACATGCTGACTGCACACAGTGTGCTAGCCCATACTTAGTGCATGTTCCCAGCGGAACAATGTGCACCCAGATGTGGGACATTCACACCAACACCAAGCAGGTATGTCAGTGAATGGGCCCCAGGAATGGGAACTCACATGTATCACTGTTGAACACACTGTATGGCGCTATGTGGGAAGGCTGACATGCCATGGTCACTGCTCAATCAGAGTGAGAGTTCCCTCACAGCATGACCTGCTGTTGCCACCCTGTCCATGCAGATGGCGTTTGCCCACTGCAATATCCCACTCACTACCCTATGCCCTATGCAGATGCATCCTGGATAAATGGCTCTGTAGGGGCCATACTCACAATACCTTGATCATCATTATGCACATTGGAGGTGGAACAGTGGAAAAAGTGCAAACATTGGGGGCTCAGTGGGGTGTGGGCGGCCACAAAACAATGGGCACACATACACAGATTACCACACCTATTTGAGCATTATGCAAAGATAGCGGTGGTTGGCAGCCCTGTCCACAACACCAGTCATTGGTAGTATAATCACTACTGTTAGGAACACTCTCCAGGGTGGTAAATACCATCAGATATGGATGAGGGGGCACACACCACATAAATCAGTAAGGTTACTATGATGGATCTCTGTTAGAGAGTTGTGTTTAAGTTACGATTTGTTATCTGACATTGGTCATAGCTAGCTTTTGATGTATATGAGATGTGTTTCCATGTTTATGACGGCATTGCTAAGGTATGCAAGTGCTAGTAGTGGGGGGCTGGCGCTATGCGCAGGACACAACAGTCGGCCTTTTCATTATACTTTGGATGGTGGAGCTTGTGGGTGTGTGTTTGTGCCCCTGTTGGGCGATGCTCTGGGCCAGAGGTTCACATATCCAGTCCTGGTAGTTCAAACAGGATTCATGTTGGCAGGCTGTCTCTACTGAATATGCATGAGATACATTTGCATACAATGGGGGCAGTTCCTTCAAATGCATTTCATGCATATTTATTATGGACAGCTTGACAACCTGAATGGTGTTTGCCCTCTGGAACTGGGGTTCCCACCATCTGCTCTGGGGAGTGGATATTATTATTGTGTATGTGCTCTGTAGGGTAAAATATAGGGACATGGTCTACAGGAGCCATAGCTGGGACTTGACCCTGTGATCTTCTGCCCCTGTGCACACTGACTGTGTGTACTGCACCAAACTGTTGCCACAGAGGTGGTTCCTTCCCAGGGGATACCATTACTGTTAGTCTGACAGACCTTGTCTGTTGGACTGCACGCCACCCACCTGGACACGGCTTGGCCTTGGTCTGCTGTGGGCAGATAACACTGCCCCCTCTACCACCAGCACCCCTCCCACACCATGCTGACATGCCCTTCTGCTGGTGGTGCTGGTGGTGTGCAGTCCCAGGCCATCCAGTGTGCCGGTAGGCAGCTGCCTATGGTGTGGGATCTGGGGTAGGGGTGCCTACATAGAAATCCATGCTTCCCCCGGATACCACCTACCAATGTTTTGTGCCCTTTGGGGTACCTGCTGGGTAATGTCCATTGGGGCACTGGGGGACACACACTCATGGACATGTTTGCTCTTGGTCAGTTGCTGTCATGCTGATTTTTCATTTCTGCCTTCCTATTTGGCACCTAGACATCTGCCTAGCTCACCCTGTGCCCTAGATGCCCCACTGCATATCCCTCCTGTAGCCCCCTGTACCCCATTTTCAGACCCACCATAGTGCTCTTTCGTACTTGGGCACTATGCTGTTCCTGCACATGTATCACTACTATCACGTTTCTTGGTTTCCCTGCTTTTGCTGTACAGTGCTGACTGAACTGGTTTCTCTCTCCTGCAAATGTGCCTCTAGCGCAAGGTTCTCACTGGCGCTAATTTTCAGACCTTCATTTCATGGCGTTAGTGTGCATGGAGCCTCTCCCCTCCCACTCTCCGCCCATTGGCCCCTTATCTCCGCCCCTGGGGAGCCTTACTCCGCCCTCTGGGAAGCCTTACTCCACCCTCTGTGCACCTTAATGCCGCCGGAGACATTATCGAGTGATACGTGACATTTTCGCATGGTAATGCGCCATCATCACATGATAACGTCACGTCCTTGCATGGTAATGCGCCATTATCACGTGATAACGTCACGTATCGCGCAATAACATCGCAGCTGCGTCGTTAGCGCCGTTTAGTAAACATACCCCTAAGTATTACATTAGCATTGCTTCATTCAAAATTAACCTATAGGTAGATACTGCTTCATCAAGAAATTCTAGTTGTGCTGAGATGATTTCTTCTGCATTTATAAAAAATGTAAAAAGGGGAGGAGAGGTGCAATGTATTTGTGTAAAAGCATGTGTAAACAACCTGGATTTTGGAATTGTGGTGAAGCTCTTTATACAAAAAGGTCAGCTGAGCCCACATTCTGAACAGAAAGCAAAGGGGCTTTAAAGCGACTGGCCGTCGCTGCTTTAATTGAAGGCCGGATATTCCATGCCAGGGTAATTTCCTGCCACTAGCTTTGAATAGCCAGTGTGTCCGGTTAGCATTTTTGCTGATTGGGCAGTGGCAAAATTCAGCTGCTGCCTAGTTTGCTGAATATCACTGCTGACTGTTTATCTCAAGAGCCACCCCTAGAATGCCCCAATGCTACATGGTTAGCATCGAGGCATTAAGCAGTGTTAGGAGGGGATGTTCAGCTGTATAAACTGACTATGTACCGCTGAATATTCCCCTCACCATGATTAACACAGTTAACAGGTCTGCTAGCTGCATTAATCGCTTTGAATGTGCCCCCAAAGTCTTTATTCATACAGAACAAAATTATTATAACCTCTGTTTCATACATACACACTGTCGGCCTGATATTGCACAAGGTGCAGAAGACGCCAATAACCGGTTAAAGAAACCCACACAGCAATGGGCATGAATTGTGAGTCAACCAGCGTCCACTGGGGCAAAGATGGAAAATGGGTGGATAGAGGAGATCATCCCCCTGTGCCCAAATCTGGCTATGTGGGTGGAACCCAAGTGGCGATATTGGAGATACCCACACAAAGGGGCCTACATGAATATAAATGGATAAGCTGTGTGTGGCGCAGAGGGAAAGGACGTAACCATGCAGTGATGCAAAGGTGGGTAAGGGTATAATATTCAGCCTTTGTTTGTACCTCACTGTGTCATCAGTTTTGCCTGCAACATAGATGGGTGTCTGACACATAGGCGTGGATGATTGTGAGTTGCACTCTACAGGTCGTTTCCTGTGCTGGGTGCTGGCTTGGTGTTGGGGACTGGGTGTGCACACATGGTATGTGGAGGGCACAGGCCAAGGTGGTGTCCATGCCATCACTCACATGGTATAAATGCTGGGGGAGAAATGCTGGGGGAGAGGTGTGGGTATTGCGTTTTACATGAGCCTGGTGCTGCTGCAGTTAAGTGAGTTGTGTGGGTCACATCAGCAAAATGGCATGTGGGTGGGTGGGTTGTTGCGCATGTGCTTGAGTATGCATGTGGTGCAACACAGGTGAGAGCATGGACCCTGCCTGTTGGAGCCAGCATACAGGCCCCAGGTAACCCATGTGTGCATGCCTATATGTGCTATGTATTACCATTGTGGGGTGCCTAGGGAATGGGTAGTGGGATAGGAGTAGAGACACAGCATGGTGGTGGGACTTTGGATGTCCACGTAGGTGGCAGACTAGCCAGTGACCATATCTTGCCTATGCGGGCCCTGCTATTGCCAATAGGTGTGTCATTACTGTACTATCACGGAACAGTTACTGGGGCTTGTATCAGCCAGCAACTAATGAGGGTAGGTACTCCTGCCAGCACATGTTTGAGGCATGACAGAGAAGCCCAGTCCCGCGGCACCTGCTAGGTCGAGACAGGTTGGAAAACACATCTATTACCTTATTGCAAAGATCACAAGTAATCTTTTTGAGGGAGGCCTGGTCAAGCAGATGGGCACAATGCCAGTTGCTACAGAGTACAGACTGATATGCATGACAATAAGGCAGAGGCAAGTCTTGAACTGGTGACTCCCAGGCTTTGTGGGACGCAACATCTTGCAACAACACCACTGTCCCCAGAGTCCACTTACACCAGAGCCTGTCCACTTCCAGACCCTTTTCACTGTGGTGACATTATCTGCTCCTTTCCTGCTTACCCCCCTTGTCCCTGCCCTGTGGGCCCCATCCCGGATATCATGCACTCTCACATGTTGCCTGCTGACTGTGCATACAAGGTCCCTTGTGCTGTGTGGTGACATCCCATGGAGCGCATATTCTTGCAGCCAACTCATTACACTCGCCATTGTTGAGATGCTCTGTACAGCAGTGCTCAGGGCCCCCTCCAACGCCTAGCTATGCTCCCTAATCCACATCCATGCGGGCTTTCTCCCTTGCTGCCCCTGCAATTTGGAATGCACTTCCGGAAAAACTATGATCCACAACTGATATAAAAGATTTCCGCAAGTTACTCAAGACTACCTTATTCATTGAACATTATAATGAAGACCACAATCTCAGTAATCTCTACACAGAACCATCTCCATTCCACCTTACAAACTGATTTACACAAGTCATTATATCTGCACCACTCCTAACTATATACCATGATATATATAGTTTTGTTTCCAAACTCCCACCTAACCATCCCTTTCTCCTGTGAGATTAAATCTTGATGTAGGAAGTTACAAGACTGTTTACGTTTTTGAAACGTGATGCTACTATTTACAACTGACTTTAGTTTTTTGAAATCTGATGTTACTGTTTACAATCGAAAGTTCTTTATATAAGTTATTGTTTAAAATTGATGTTCTTTGTAAAAGTTAATGTTAATTTAAACCGCCTTGATTAAATGAAAAGGCTGGATAGAAATTCTGTTAAATAAACAAATAAATAAATAAATCAATAAATAAATAGTGTCTCCCCTTGCTCGGAGGGTGAGGGATGTCTGGCTCTATAATGCCATGTTTAAATATGACATGGTATCCCAATGTGCACATATCCCCTGTACTGGTGGTGGGAATGGCAGACAGGCCTGGGTATCTGCTGCCATATGGCACGTTCAGCTCAGCCGCCAATGGGTGCCAACAAAGAACATACTAATGATGATTGCTAAATTTATGGCAGAGGTGCCACTGCCTCTTACACCAGGAACAGGCCAACATGCCACCTCTGCTGAGCACCAGCCATTTTGGACCTTACAAAGGTTATGCATGTTGGACCATGGAGATGGCAGGCAGCAGTTACAATGCCATTGAAAGCTCATCAGGGTGGCTTGGGTGTGAAGAGTATGACCACTGTGGCAGGAAGGTCAAGATTTGCTTACCACCATGGCAGTATGCTATGTCAGGTCAGGGACTGTGGATACCGTAGGTACTCTCGAGTTGCATAGCAACTGTACCCAGGGTGTGGCCACCAGCATGGAAAACTGGGTGTTTTCTGAGGGTTGCACTACCTGGAAGACAGCAAGGATGGGCCATTCACACCAACAGTGTAGACTTTCCAAGACATAAGGGGTCAAAGGCGTAGGATCCGCCTAGGAGTACCAACTCTATATCCATACCTGACTGTACCCAGCCAACAGGCCCTATGGTATTTTTGTATGGCCTACCCACCAACCCCACTTCCTATCCCTCCCCACACAGCACTGCAGTGCACACCTGTGGTGTGCCATGCTGAAAGTGCATGCAACAATCACCCTCCCTGCTCCTTCATCCCAGACTGGACTTCTAGCCATACACTACTGTGCTTCTACCAGTAGCCACATACATGTTCTTCTGACTATAATGGCCCACTAACCAGTGTACACCCACCCATACCAGTCCAGCGGAGCATGGTGTAGCTGCCAGGTGCATGGACCATTCCACAACAGTGAATAATGTAACCCTGCGGCGGCTCTAGTTAAGGACCTATAGCATGCCATAAACAAGTCCAGTTGGCTGGTTTTATCTATTCACTGCGTAACAAGTGACATATCCCATTTACCCAGTTACCTTCATTAACCCCATGGCAAGAGCGATTTCCCATTTACCCAGATATATTCACATGCTGGTATAGATTTCTCATTTACCTGGTTTATTCACAAGCCGCGCACGGAACTGGATATTCAAATTACCCAGATACCAGTGTTAACTGGGCAGCACACCGAATATCACTGGTTATCCTTTTGCATGGATATGGTGTCTTTTGGCACCAATCCTAAAATACAAGACCCTTTCTAATCAACCCTACTTCTAAACCTTTTAATATAATTAACAACTCTTATCCACAGTATATATAACAGGTTTTCAAAGGCCTCAGTTACCGCTCATACCTGCCATCGATGCACAATGTCACCGTTGGATTGAGCTGACGATTTCTACATCATAGGCCAAGCCCTACCTACCCATACCTTATCTTTAATTTTAAATTTAATTTCTACAAATTGAAATTTTAAAAAATGTATCCTAAAAAAGTACTTTTTAAAGGATCCCTTCAATCAATCTCATATAAACTCATAATTAATTTGCAAAATATTTTTTTGTTGACAATATACAAAAAATAAAGTGTCTCTATCCCGTAGAGGCACCACTTCGCTGAACAGGTTACAAGCAATTTACAGGATCAAATCCCAATGTTCTCTCATACGGAGACTGACAACATCTGAAAATGAAAAACAGAGGAGTACACTGTATGAAAAATAATGAGTACTTAATGTAAAGCAACCAAGTACTCATTATTTTTCATACAGTGTACTCCTCTGTTTTTCATTTTCAGATGTTGTCAGTCTCCGTATGAGAGAACATTGGGATTTGATCCTGTAAATTGCTTGTAACCTGTTCAGCGAAGTGGTGCCTCTACGGGATAGAGACACTTTATTTTTTGTATATTGTCAACAAAAAGATTTTTTGCAAATTAATTATGAGTTTATATGAGATTGATTGAAGGGATCCTTTGAAAAGTACTTTTTTAGGATACATTTTTTAAAATTTCAATTTGTAGAAATTAAATTTAAAATTAAAGATAAGGTATGGGTAGGTAGGGCTTGGCCTATGATGTAGAAATCGTCAGCTCAATCCAACGGTGACATTGTGCATCGATGGCAGGTATGAGCGGTAACTGAGGCCTTTGAAAACCTGTTATATATACTGTGGATAAGAGTTGTTAATTATATTAAAAGGTTTAGGAGTAGGGTTGATTAGAAAGGGTCTTGTATTTTAGGATTGGTTTACCGTTACCCTTTTGGCGGTTTTTGTTGTGTCTTTTGGCACCAACCATTAGCCCCGTTATTCAAACTTCCTGTGTGAGAATCTTACATGGATTTCTCTTATCCTTTTGGGCGGGGCGTGTTCTGGATGCAGCATCATAACCACGTATTTTAAATCCTTGTGTGGATAGCCTTCCATTGTGGTATGTCATTGGAATGCCACAGGCAGCACAGAAGGCCATGAAGTGTACTCACAAGGCAAACTTCACAACTTCAGAGACCTCCATGGCCCTGGGCCTCATCATTAAGGAGCACAACACCCTCTTTGGCTCTGAGGATTACAATACACAACAACGTGGCTGGCAGGAGATCATCCGCAAGGTCAATATGGCATGTCACTACAACCACGATGTGGAATATCTCAAGAAAGAGAAGAGGGCCACAAACAGTAAGTTGCCATCAGAATGGCAGCAGCCACTGAGCCCTCTGGAAGAGCAGGTGCTGCAGTTCACTGACGACATTGTCATCACTGGAATTGTGAGGCATAATATGAGGTAGCTCAGCTCAAGCCACAAAGGAGGGTGAGTAGCTCCTGCTACCTGGCTAATGTGTGACAGGCTAGATTGTTCTGACATATGGCACAGGGTGCTGGTTTGTCAACCCTACTGCTGTTTGGATGCCTGACATTCTGCTCCCATCACTGCCTACCCTCTCCTTAACCCCTGGCGCCAGCATGCTGTCCTCTGTGCCCTCACATCCCCCTTCCTGACTGGCATTGTGCTGCTACAGATGCCCCTGCCTCTTCCCCTTCCCCTACATGTTCATTGACAGAGACTCATATGTGTTTGCTCCTGTCCCATTGTGGGGTAAGGGGGTGCTATATTGTACTGTGCGGAGTGAAACTGTATGTTGTTGATACACCACTTCCGTACCTTGGCAGATGATGGCATTTCTTCCTTCTGTGTCTGTGACTCCATTCTGTGCATCCAGAAGCATGTTAGAGCCCTTTACTCATAGACAATGTAATTTATACCTGCAAAGTAGGGTTGTGGAGAGTTACACTAGAGGGTTTATACCCCCCCAGATCTCATGGCATGTTTGTGTACGTACAGATGTAAGGGGCAGCAGGGGTCTGTACAGTGTTACTCACAGTGCCCTGGGCACTTGTGATGTACACAAGATGAGAAATGTACTGTAGTCCTTCCCACATGTGTCCTGGTCATTGAGATGTACCTGGTTGTTAACTGGCTGCCACCATGAGCCTGTGCTGGGGGAATATGGGGCAGGCAGGGGCTCTGTTTGCTGATACGCACATCCACCCTTTGTAACTTTCTACAGGCTGCATTCCAAACCTGCAGAAACATGCAATGTGTGCAGACCTGGTTTACATACTGGTGATGTCTGCCACCTCTCTACTGCTTGCAGCTACAGTGGCAGGGAGCTTCATTGGGTCCACTGGCCCCTCTCCTATCAGGGCTGGTGGATACTCAATTAATGACATCCCCAGTTACTTTGGCTAGTGCTGAGGCCTTACCTGTATTACTCTTGCTCTCCTACAGACCAGTCAGTGGCCGGACCATTAAAGCCTGTATCTACTCAAGGAAGCAGTCAGAAAACGTGGCAGGAGGTTCAAAATTGACCTTTATTAATCCACGGATAAGGTGCGCCAAACCCAACACAGGCCGTGTTTCGTACACCACTTCCTCAGGGGTTATAGGCTCACTACAAAATATACATACATGTGAAACCAACAGCAAACAGAAATGGTTGTGTAAACATGAATACAAAAAGACAAATCATTTTATACCACACTAAATAAATAAATAACTGAGATAAGTCATTAAAAAATATCTTAAAATAAACTAATTATAAAAGATAAATAATAAATAATTAAAAAACTTTAATAATAATAAACAAAAAATTTTTAAAAATCAATTAAAAAACAATAAAAACATGTAAACACTCATAATGCGATAACTCACATGATAAAACTATAAAAAATTACGTCACATTAAGAATATATAAGGTGGTATTAATAATAACAGTAATAACAACAATAAAAATGAAAAAAATCTTAAAAACCAGGACGTGTCAACTGTGTATATATATATAGAACCTCTTCTGATTATAACCACAAGAACAGGAGAAAACGAAGAAATAAACGGAAAAAAAGAGGAGGCCTAGAAAAACCAAATTAATGTAAATTGTTAATGCCAATGTCCAAATTAAAATAAAATTAAAATAAATTAATAATAAAATAAAGATTAAAAAAAAAAAAAATAAAAATAAAAATAAAAATAATGAAAAAAAAAAATGAATGATTAGAAATTGAACAATTATATAAAAAAATATAAATAAAATAAATAAATATAATAAAAAAATAAATAATTAAAAAATTAAAAAATTATTAATTATGTTAAAATAATAAATATATATTAAATATAAAAAAATATAATATTAAATAATAAAATAATAAAATAATTTAAAAATGTATATATGTTGCACATATATACAATAAATATACAATAAAACTATATTTTTCAAAAAAGCACATTAAGAAATTGTATAACATAAAGGTAATAAAATATACATATTATGAAAATAGAATTTTGCATAACCATAAAAATTAAAAAATAAATAATAATTAAAAGAGTTAAAAATAATAATACAACCTACCACTGCACCAAGCCAAATTCAGAAAAACCTTTTGCTGAGCAGAGGCCCGGATCCCACCTGCCTCTAGTGCGCGATGCAATTATGATTGTGTGTGAAACAACTAAACAAATAAATAAACAAACGAAATCAATAAATGATTTAAACATTGGCAAAGACAACATAGAGTGAAAATTATCTTTCAGAAAAACGTAAACATGAAGGGCGTCATGAAATGGGGAGAGCCCAGTTTTCCACTGACTAAATTATATACAACCCATTACGTGCTGTGATTCAAAATCCTGTATATTGCTCTCCTTAAAGAGACTTGTGAAGCAAAGAGTGTAAAATGTATCCTAATTAAATGCTATATTGATTTTCTAAATTTGAACTACAAAAATGGATATCTTAAATCGTTTAAACCACTATTGGCATGTTGCCAACACTTTAAAACCCATTAAAAAGGGAGGGAAAAAGAGAGAATACGTCATCCTTACTCTGTATTTATTAAGGGCTAACCTATGATGATATTGTTGGCACTAAGTAATACTAGAATGAAATATGTATATGAATTGACTTCTGCGATGAAAAATACGGGACTGTGAAACCAAAGACGGGGTTTCAGTAAAACAAATGAATGCCAGAAGTCAATTTGCTCTCATGCATTTCTCAAATGTACAGGCAAAACAAATAAACCTGCTCAATCATGTAGAGTCATTATTCTTGCAACTAAGTGCTACTAGGATGAAAACAATTATATAAAATATATATAGACTTCTGCTGTAAAGAGTGCAGGACCATAAAAACACCGGCGGAGCGCAGCAAGAAACAGGTAAATGTCAGAAGCCGATTGCTCCCATACATGTCTCAAATATTCAAGCAGAATAAAATATTAAACCTGCTCAATCTTGTAGAATCATTATTCTTACGACAAGAAGAAAAAAAATGAAGAAAAATAATGCGTTTAGTGAAAATAAAAATTTTTTGTGTACCGGAGACAGTAAGCGACTGACCGCCATCTGCTTATAACATAATTATAAATATTAATGAAAACATTTACTAGTCCCGTAAACCCACAGTGAAAATCAAAAAACACTCGTGAACAAATATGAAGATGCCCCTGTGGCCCATACAATTGCCACATCTAATAAAATGTCCTACCCGAGAATAACTCGATACCGCCGTGAACCGGGCAAACCGCGCTGATAATGACAGCACCGTCCACTGCACATACGTACTTCTTTTAAAATGCTGTATTATGGCGGGAAACCGGAGGCATTCAAACCCCGAACTATCACCACATTAGGAGTGCTGTTGAAAAATTTTTCTACACCAAATCGTATTTTAAATTTCTTTGAAATGTTTTTTTAAAAAAACGAGAATGGCATGTGAATAATAATAGTGACAGTAATAGTAAAACATAACATGATTAAAATTCAAAAACCGTTTTTTATACAGAAGACAGTGATCGACTGAGCGCCGCGCACTAGCATAGGTGTAGATGTAAACTGAGACACGTGAGAGCCCCGTGTGCATGTTGCTTTTAAGAGACCAACTAAAACCCATAATGTATTGACAATGTGAGACACCACTATAAACCCTAAACCCATACCGTATATAATAGATGATCCAAACTCAAAGACCACTCGATACCACCATGAAACCAGGCACCCCGCACTGATTATGACATTGCAGTTAGCTGCACATGCGTGCTTCTTTTAAAGCGCCATTTTTGGCGGGGAGAAAGGATTTAAAATCCAACCTGTCAGCTGTGAGCTGTTTAAAGGATTTGTGCTGCCACAAAAAATGTTATAATTTCTGAAAACAGGGGATGACAAGTGAATAAAAATATAATTAGTAATATTATGGAACCCTAAAAACAACTAAACAAAATGACTACTTAAAATATAAACTAATTAAAATATAATGTGAATATCAACATTATTTAAAAATTGTATAAAAAAATTACTCCATAAAAAACGTGAAAATAAACCTTAAAATACGGGTCCATTGGTTGTTGAAGGTCTGTCAAACATTACTTATTGGAAAAATTCCAAAAACCCAAAGGAGGAAAATGTGCCTAACCATACTACAGAAACACTGATAAATCTTGATCCATGTTTAATCCATGTGGTACCATGGAATTAAGCAAAAAAATGTATTTTTGTTCTAACCTGGCTGTAGTTTTGACTAAATCTCCCCCTCTCCAGTTCAATTGTATTTTTTTCAAAACAAAGAATTTTATGTCAGCCAAAGTATGTCCCATATCTAGCCAATGTTGTACAATAGGTTTTATCGGTTAGTTTTCTTCGTACGCAACTTTTATGTTCCACTATACGTGTCCGTATACAACGGTTGGTCCTACCTACATAAAGTTTACCACAAGGGCACTGTATCACGTATATTACATTTGCTGTTGCGCAGTTTGAAAAATCATTAATATAAAACTTTTTGAGTACCTGGATGCATAAAAAAACCCCTAACGGGCAAAACATTGAGACATACCGAGCAGTGACCACACTGAAATTGGCCCTTAAACTTAGATAATCTCTTACGTTCGGTAAAAGCTGACGGGACCAATAAATTCCTAAGATTAACATTTCTTTTGTGGGCGACAATGAGAGAGGTGTCACGAAAACCAGGGAGCGACTGGATAAGATGCCATTCTTTTTTGAGGATATGTACTATCCTCCGCGACTGTAAGGAATATAAAAGGGGACAAACCAGTGTAGATTGTTTGTTAACCTTTCGTGATTTTAGTAAATTGTCACGCGGCTCCCTCCGTGCTCTTGTGTAAGCATCTTCAATACAACGGGACGGATATTGTCGTATCTTAAAACGCTAGGACAACTCTTGCGCGTGCCGTTCAAAGTCTTGTGCAGTGGAGCATACTCTTTTGACTCGGAGAAATTGCCCCACAGGTAAATTAGTCTTAAGAGAGGGATTGTGGAAGCTGGTGTAGTGAAGAAATTGATTTTTATCTGTAGGTTTTCTGTACAATGTAGTGGTAAGCAAGCCTTCATCTTTTTGAACAAGGAGGTCTAAGAATGGGATGCGTGAAGGGTCATACGTGAGCTGGAACCTAAGGTTATTGTCTAGGCTATTGATCCAATCATTGAACTCTGAAAGCAAATTGACCGAGCCCTTCCACAGAATGAAGATATCATCAATGTACCTGATCCAGAGCAGTACCTCATTCTTAAATGGGTGTTGCCTCAAAAAATCTTTTTCAAACTGGTACATATAGAGATTGGCGACATCAGGGGCCATGGAGGACCCCATGGCTACCCCCTTTATCTGCTGATAAAAAAGATCTCGGAAACAAAAATAATTTTTGCACATTGCAAGTTCAGCAAGCAATAGAAGAAAACTAGTGGGGATACGTTTATGATCTTGTCTCACCATTAAAAAATGTTCAATAACCTTTAAGGCCCCATCTTGTGGGATATTTGTGTACAATGATTCCACGTCTAGTGTGACCAAAATTACATCATCTCCCAGACCACTAAAAGAGGAAAAAAATCTCTATAGCATGGGAGGAATCACGTATGTATGACTCCATTTGCAAAACAAAGGGCCGCAAAATGACATCAATTAACTGTGAAAGCGGTTCCAAAGAGAACCTATTGCAGACACAATAGGTCTACCAGGAGGTTTGTCTAAAGATTTATGTATTTTCGGGATAATGTATATTGTAGGGATCACTGGTTTATCCACTATGAGAAACTCCTTCTCTTTTTTAGTAATGTGCCCTACTTCATGTGCGTTGAGAACCAAATTATCAATATAGCGTTTAAATACCTCTGTGGGATCATCGTCTAACCTCTGGTAGAATTTTCTGTCACTAAGTTGTCTATTAACTTCTTCCACGTACATATCCTTATCCATAACCACTATGGCCCCTCCTTTATCAGCCGGTTTTATGATTATAGTGGAATTTTCTTGTAAGGATTTAATGGCTCGCTTTTCACCTACTGTAAGGTTATGGTATGGTAACTTCCTGTTGTCATCTATTGCTTCTATTTGTTGCAAAACAACTTGTTCGAAAGCTTCAATAAGAGGGTCTATTTGGGGGGGGTGGAACCCATTTCGATTTCTTAGTAATGACAGATATATCTGCAGAGGGTATTGTTTGAGTGCTGAAGAAATGCTGGATACGTATTTTCCTGAAAAATTTATATAAATCCACACGTGTTTCAAATGGGTCGTATCTTTTAGTGGGGACAAATGATAAACCCTTATTTAAAACTGATACTTTATCTGTAGACAATTGGTATTTTGAAATATTGACCACTATATCATCTGTCAAAAGTCTCTCTTGTATGAGTAATCCCCTCTCCACTGACCTCTCCCTCGTCCGCGACCCCGCCCACGGCCGCGACCTCTGTGAGCAAAACCTGACTTGTTTGAATACGGATCCCGTCCTTGGTCTTGATTCGGAAGGGAGGGCAGGTGATTCCGAGAGGAATCCCGGCCGCCTCCCTTCCAAAGCTGGTTGATGTTTAAAAAATGTGTATTAGTATGGTTTTTCTTTTCTTTACATTTTCCTTTCGGTTGCTCACTTTTATCCCTTGGGTCAGAGGCATTAGAAGTAGAGGGCCTACTGTCATCTCCTGATTCACTTCTAATCCTTTTCTTCTTTTGCCCAACCGGGGAGCCCTCCTCTGATACCTCTAAGGGACTATCTTTTTGGTCAAAAAATGTAGATTTCCTTTGGACCCAAACTCTATCATTTTCTACTCGTTTACACCAATGGTAAACATAACCACTCCTATAGTCCTCCTCATCTCTCCGAAACTTCTCCATTTTCTTAAACTTCACATCCTTCCTAAATTGTACCATATTTTTGTCATGATCAACATAAATTTTATCAAATGAGTTATCACATTTCTTTAGTTCATTCAATTTTTCGTCAAGTTCTGTCTTATGTAGTTCAGATTTTCTATTTGCTGTAGTAATTAAAAGTATCATAAGGTCCAGTGAACATGTATTTAATATTGCATTCCAGCAATTAACAAATCCCTGTTCATTCTGATACAAGCCAGGGGCCTTATTCATCCTTAATCCTCGTGGGATTATCTTCGACTTACAACACTCAAGGAGATAGGCCGCATGTAATTCTTCCTTGACCAACCACTGCGAAAGTCGAACGACATCTTCCCAAAGTGTATGTGTTTGGTCAACTTCATGTTCCTCTTCAGGATTGGTCAGGGACTCTTGGGAGATAAGTTTCTCTAAAACATCATCACCAAAACTCAAGACGTCTCTCCAGGGTGTGAACATGCTGCAAAACTCAGGGTCCACCAAGAAACAGCAAAATACCACGTGGGTAACAGGAACCAGTCAGAAAACGTGGCAGGAGGTTCAAAATTGACCTTTATTAATCCACGGATAAGGTGCGCCAAACCCAACACAGGCCGTGTTTCGTACCACTTATGCGAACTCAATCTTACAAGGGCTCCCTCAAGCCACCTTGCAACCACTGCAACTGGCAATGAACGTCGCAGCAAGAGTCCTACACGGAGCATCCAGGAAAGACCATGTCTCACCCATCCTAAAACAACTCCATTGGCTTCCGATACGAAGTAGACTCACTTACAAGTCATTACTACTTACATTCAAGGCCATCAAAGGGCTCTCATCTGCGTCACTAACGGATCTGATCCAGATGACAACTCAAAATAGGGACAGACGGTCAGTAACACTCAACACACTGTAGTCCCAAAATCAATATCACAATGCACCAAAGCAACAGCAGACAGGGCTTTCACGTTCTGTGCCCCAAGATGCTGGAACAGCCTCCCTCAAGACATCCGAGCAATCCCGGATCTATTGCAATTCAGAAAGCCTTGAAACACCACCTCTTCCTCTTGTATTACCCAGTAACCAATGCATATATTTCAACCACCTCACAGACCTCCCAAAACCCCTAAGGCTGAAACCAAGAAGAGTTCATGATTATGTTATAATTTGTAAATAGTTACCCCTGTTATCCAAGTTAATTTTGCCTGTTCAACTGTAAACACAAAGTACCATCGGAAATGTGTAAATTCTTTGTTCATTGTAAACTGCGCTGATGCTGAATAGTGCGGTATAGAAGAGACTATAAATAAATAAATAAATAAATAAAATAAACTTCTGTTTTACTTTTTCTTACCTGAAGTAAGGACATTTTGCGCTGTTGTTGTTGCCCAATCATTTGAACCCTTGCGAGAAAGGGAAATAAAAGCCTTTATTTTCCCACCACTTTGTGCAGTTGATTTCATTGACGATTAGGACCCAGGAAACTAATAGGACCAAAAGTCAATTGGGCCTCTGGATTACTGGCCAATCTCATCCCTATATAGTTGTGTCCGACCTGCCCTGACCTCTACTTGCCGCCAGGGTAGTGCTCGCGACAACATATAGGCTTCATATCAGGTCCTATCGTAGATTAATGATGGTGTGTTGGTGTATGTGAGATGGTTGTTGGTACACCTACGTCTAGGCAGTGTTTGAGGAAGAGGTGGTGTTTTAAAGCCTTCCTGAATTGTATTAGGTCAGGGATATCAGGTCCAATATGTTTCCTTTTATGTGAGTAGGTTCATTGATTAGTTGCTGGAAACCTAGTTCCTTGAGGGCTTCGAGGAAGGCTACGGCTTGTGTGTCCTGCAGGGTTGGTAGATTGAAGTCCCCTAGTAGCCAGGTTGGGGTGCGAGGGTCCAAGGCGTTGCAGGCAAGGTTGATTATCGTTGAGAGGTCGTCAGGGGAGGTTGATGGTGCTCTGTACATTAGGTTGATGGAGCAGTATTTGTTGGCTATGGTAACTGTATTGAGATTCATTGTGCTGGATGTGTTGATGAGGTGGAGTTGGAGGTCAGTTTTGGAAAGGATGAGTACTCCTCCACCCCTTTTGCTGTCTCTATGGCAGCTGTGTGTTGAGAGGTTGGTGGGTAAAAGGTGGTTGAGGAGGACTGCGTCATCACTGGATAGCCATGTCTCTGTGATCAGGAGTATGTCGAGGTCACAGAGGGGTATCAGGTGAGAGGATCACCGGCCATTTCCTGCGGATTGAGCGTGCATTTATGAGGGCACATTTTAGGTGTTGGGGCTGTGGGCTTTCCTTCGGCTTGGCTCTTTTGGTGTGTTGGAGTACGATGTGTAGTAGGTGCTGGTGGGGCGTACGGGTGACTTCCATTGACCTGTGATGAGAGGTACTGGACCATCTCCTCTCATGACTTTGTAGTATTGGTATGTAGTTGTGGGTAGGTGTTAGGGTCTATGTGTTACTGAGCCATCCAAGGAGGAGGTGGCAGCTGACTATGGCAGTGAGGGATGGGGCCATTGTGGTATCTGTCCTGTTGTGCGTGGTCAAGGGACTCTTCTGGATAGGCCGGAGGGTAGGCGGAGGCACTGCTCTCTTACAGACTGTTATGTGAGTATTTAGTTACCCTAAGTATAGCCTCTAGTATCCCAGATTGGTAACACCAGTGTGCTGCTCCTTAAAGCACCATAACCTTACAGGCAGACAACAGTATTATAGCAGGCACAGTATCCTTGCATGCAGACAACAGTATTATAGCAGGCACAGTATCTTATAGGCAAACAGTAGTATGGCAAGTACAGTATCTTAAAGGCTGTTATGTAGCTACTAAGTGGCACAGTAACACTGACAGATTGTTGCAGCCCAAATGCATGACCTTACATTTTTTAACATTAAATCCCAGCTGCCAAATTCTAGACCATTCTTCAAGCTTAGCTAGATCCCTTCACATGTTATCTACACTTTCCTGGGTGTCTACTTTATTGCAGATTTAGGTATCATCTGCAAAGAGGCAAACCTTACCCGACAGCCCTTCCGCTATATCACTAACAAAGATGTTAAAAAGAATCGGACCAAGGACAGATCCCTGGGCCACACTATTGGTAACTCCCTTCTCCTCAGAGTGAGCTCCATTTACCTGTACCCTTTGTCGCCTCCCACACAACCAATTCCTAACCCAAGCAGTAACTTTAGGGTCCATCCCTAGGGTGCTCAGTTTGTTTATAAGTCGCCTGTGAGGAACAGTGTCAAAGGCTTTACTGAAATCTAAATACACCACATCTAGGGCTCTCCCTTGGTCCAACTCCCTGGTCACCTAGTCAAAGAAATCAATCAGATTTGTCTGACAAGACCTGCCTCTGGTGAATCCATGCTGCTGCCTCAGATCCTGTAATCCGCTGGACTCCAGAAACCTCACTATTTTCTCTTTCAGCAGCGTTTCCAATAATTTACTCACCACCGAAGTTAAAATAACTGGCCTAAAGTTTTCAACCACAGCCTTACTACTGCTTTTGTGTAAAGGCACCAAATGAGCCTCTCTCCAGTCCTTTGGCACCACTCCCGACTCAAATGAGGCATTGAAAAGGTCGGTCAGTGGAGCTGATAGTATGTCCCCAAGTTCCCTCAGTATTCTAGGGTGAATCCCATCCGGTCCCATCGCTTTGTCTACTTTAAGTTGAACTAGTTTCTCACGAACACAGTCTTCCTGAAAATTGTTCAAAATGCCCTTGCTTCTGTTCCTGTTGTGTGAGTGTTTCTGAGGTCCTGTTCCTGGTTCTTCATCTGTGAACACAGAACAGAAATATTTGTTAAGCAATTCTGCTTTATCCTCATCAGCTTCTACATATTCCTCCCCTTCACGCTTGAGTCTGACAATACCACATTTGCCCTTCCTCTTCTCACTCACATATCTGAAAAATGTCTTATCCCCCCATTTTATTGCATTGGCTATTTCCTCATCTTTTTGAATCTTTGCTTTTCTGACTACTTTCCTGGAGGCACAGGTTTGGCACCTCAGGGAGATGGCAGCCTACATGGTCTCCATTTCCAGCACATATCGGCAGTTGCTAGCATCCCACCAGGTCCAAGATGTAGGTGTCCAGCAAGGGAGCCCTCCTGCAGCACCACTAGAGGGTAAAAAAACACCAGAGATAGGCTATATCACAGAGGAGGGGGAGGACATGGCAAGAAATGCCTCAGAGACTGTACCATTGAGACACAATGCCTGGGTGGCAAAGCATCCAGGGTCTGATCGCAAGCTTGGTGGTGGTGGTGGAATGAAGGCACCATTTCTGTAATGTTTATCTCACTGCACTGCAATAAATTTGAGCACTTACTCTAGAAGGTTTCATGGATGAGTCTTTCCTGGTGGCAAGTACTAATGCCATCTGTTGTTGGTTCCTCCCTCTGCACCCCTTCCTCTTCCGCAGTCACTGCAGTATCTATCCCTTTGCATCACTTCATCCTCAGAAATGAGAATACCACGCTGCATCACAAGGTTATATAGGTTGCAGCAGGCTGTGAAGATCCTGAACACATGTTCAGGTTATACAGCAGCTCACCCCCACCATGGTCTAGGCATCTGAAGTGGCTTTTAAGGACCCCAATTGCCCTGGTCCTCTGATGTGCCTGGCGTATCGCTCCTCCTGTGGCATTTGTGGGTGATGCACAGGTGTCAGTAGTCATGGTCTGAAGAGAGTATCCATGGTCATCTGTGGGAGCAGGGGGACAGGCACACATCAGTAAAGCAACTGCACAAGATGTGTTGGGGCTAGCTGGGTGGATGGGTAGACAAATTTACAGTGCCTTTCATAGGACTGTGGCATGTGGCTGTGCATTCTGGTGTGTTTTCTGAAGCGCCCTGTGCAGCATGTCATTGTTTGGCTGCTGTTCAGTCTCCTGCCATGTCTCCAGGATGCCCTGCTTCTGTACATTCTTGGGCTTTTCCACCTCTGGTCTGCTTTTCTGCATACCTGTCCCCTTCGACTGTTCAGATGTGTTCCCCCTGTGACTGCATCGCCTATGTGCACCTCTCATCCTGGCCAATCAGTTTTCCCTTCAGACTATATACTTGTGTTGGGGCATCTCAGATATATATTTACTCGCTTGGATCTCATTCTGGGGTACCTCCCCACAGAGTTGCATGCATGACTCATTTTCTATCACATTTGTTCGCAACTGTGTCCACTCACCAAGCAACCATGCATCTCCAAGCTGTCCTATGGCTGCTGCTTATCCCAGGACACACTGAGAGAGGATGAAGGCTTCATAGCAGGAGTCCAAAAATCAGGCACATACATCAGTGATTAGCATCTGGACATTTGACAACCACTTGCATATTCATGAGTGGTAATTGTGCCAGTTTCTGAAACCCTGTGGTCCTGACCCGGCACCCTCAGTGCAACATGGGTGTAGTCAATGATGCCATTGACAGATGAGAAGCCAGCTATATTGTATAATACCTGAATCATCTCCTGTCTTTGCTCAGTGTGTGGTGGGGGAGGTGATGCAGGTTTGCATCCTTCTCACCAGAGCAGTGGTGAAGGCATCAATACAGTGGCATGTGACAGACTGGGTGATGATGCCTGTGGTGGCACCCACCACATGCTGGAGCTTCCTGTGGCCAGGAAACCCATTGCAGTGGTCACCTTCAGAGTCAATGGCAGTGCATGGCTTCGGGCGGTGGCTGGCTCCAAATCCCTGTACAGCATCCCACACAGCTCTGTTGAGGTGTCACTGTCCAGCTGATAACATTGATACACCTCCTCCTCCTATGTAACCCTTAGTCTGCATATCCGTGGGGTATGGTATGTGTGCCTGTGGCACTGGGTTACTGGCTGCTGCTGTTGCTGCACGTTGTGCTTCCACCTTTGTTCCCTGGTGCATCAGTGGCAACTCCACTTCCATTGCAGTATGTGCAGGTCCTGTATTGCATGGACAGTTCCTGTCTGCAGGTACTGCCACTACTTAGGTTTGCCAATGGTCTGGACGACATGTACTGCTGTCTCAGCAGGTCAAATGCACCCAAAAACCTGGCCTAAAGATACATGGTTTATGGAATTTGGGGTCGGCGCACAGTAGCACTGAGTATCCCTGCAAACCGTGTATGATGAGGCCATGCCCCATTACGCCCCTGCAGATATCTGGTTAAGGCAGCATGCGCTGTTTGGATATTTGTCAATTGGTGGCCGAGTGAGGATCCTGGATATCGGGTTATGTGCCACTTACGTGGGTAAGATTGCTTTTTCTCCACCTTGCTGATGCCTAAGGATTCCAGATTGGGCCGGTGAGTATATCCCATAACCTTCCGCTCCCTAGTCTGGGCTTCTCTTCTTCCTTCTGGATTTGGGTTTTAACTTCTTCCTGGGCCCTGCTATTAACTTAATCTGCCCCTGTTAAGGTAGGTTGAGCTGTTGTACTGGGGCAATTTCTCCAAATGGGTTAGTTTTGCGCATACTATGCCAGTCATGAACCTCACTTCTAAGCCAGGGCATGTGGAGTATGATCTCAGTCTCTCAAATTTCCTGCTAATGCTCAGTGTAGTACTTGTATCGTGCCAAAGAGAGCTTCCTTCTGGGTTCATAAGATGTAACCTGTATGGGTAGTTTGTCAAGATGGTGCTGGAAAATTCGTCTTTATCACGCCTGTGGCATGTCCCGATACAATGGGAATATTTCTTGTATCTTTCTGCCGCATTTTCTTGATCTCTTGACTGCATTTCTTGCTACTTTAGGATCTTCTGTCTCTCCTCCTTTTTCTTTTTCGATTTACAGAACTAATCACTTGGAACCGACACCTCTAATATCAATGCCATTCTGGGTTTTTTTATCCTTGACAACTATGTTGGAGATTGCCTCACATCCAATTTCTTTATCCATCAGATTTGGGAATGTCCCAGGTGATCACTAAATCTCTTTCATTCACATAATTCTTTTAGGGTCATGATCCCAGTGCTTTTTAGGCACAGTGATGTAGGGCCCAATATTGAATTGAGCTATGCTATGCACTGCTATGGTGCATTAGCCTGTCTCCGCAGACCTCTACCTTCTGCGATAGTCACTGCTGGGGCTCATTTGCAGTCCCGGCATTGACTATCTGGGATTCCCTGCACATGCCCCGGAGCCCACAGAAGCTAACCAGGTAGCAGGGATATTGCACCACTGCCAAGATAGATTTTGTTTTGCCTAGTTTTACCTCAGGTCAATAACCATGTAGTGGTGCAATATTGCTGCTATCCCAGTTACTAGCAACTGCCACCATCTCTGCTCACCATTGTAAATGCCCACAACACACCCTGATGTCTAATGGTGATTAGCATTGGGGCATGGTAGGTGGATATAATCGGGGATATTCAGTAGCACTACGATGACATTGCAATAGTTTCAAGTGTGATGTAATTCAATAACATGGACTATAGTACACTGAGCCGTAGCACTACAGATAAGTATGGCGTAACAGGGCACGAATGTTTGGAGTTCAGGAAAAGTTAAAACTTTGATTCCAAACAAGTGACCTGTTTTTCAACAAGATGAGTTGAGAATTCTTTGATGATGCCCCTAATATGTAAGAGTCTGTAAGTAATGAAAAGTGGAACCAGCCAGTTGGGACATTGATAAGGAGTGTGAATAGAAGAGACCAGCTGATCCATGTTTGCAGTGGTTTTACTAGGATTTCACTATTTAAGCCGTATTAGACTCTAACTCGTAGGCCAATTTTTATAAGGGCAGGAATTTCAAGGCCTTCAGATCAGGAGATGGTGGATTGATGTAAGTGATAGTATATAAGGTCAATCTGTATAACGAAATGTCCCAATAACTGAATTTTGAATTGAAGTCATGAGTGGGATAAGTACGATGTTCGAGGAAAGGTCTGCCAGGACCAATCAATTCAAAGCACCCGCATATTAAGTTGATTTGAATTAGATGTAAGAAGATCCATGTACAAATTGTACAAAGGACATGATCTTTTACGAATGAATGCAAAACCAATGGAAAGACATTGTCTCATCTGCCTATGTATAGAGGTGTGATAGAGAAAAAAATGTACGTTTGAACCAAATAAAAAAGCGCTTCCGATAAGGTCATGTCAAAGCATTGCAGTTAGTACAATCTTATCTTATCTAGAAAGCTGTGAATTTCACTTAAGAGAGGCCACCAAAATGGTTTCCATTGCTGTGTCCAGGATAGAAGGCCTCAATTGACGTGGATGTACCACAATTGTTTTTCAGTCAGTAACTTTGGAGAAAAACGGAAGATTAGATGTCAGATGGTAGTGGTTTCCTGGGATTGTAAGGTTCTAAAGAGGAAGATCTAAAGGTCAGATTATGGCCGTGTTTTTTCCAGGATCTCGGTACTATGCCATTAGGAAAGGCTAGAGTTAATAATTTCAAAATGCAAGTAGAAGCAGTCTGAGAGATTGTTCAGGGAATCCTTTTAGAAGGGAAATAGGCATCTAATTCACATGTGCTTTCTGAGTGGGGAGACAGTGTTTTATTTCAGGGCAGGGGTACCCACCACCTGCGACACCCGCGGGCCGCAGCGGCCCACGAGTCCTCGTGCGCCCGCGAGGCTCTACCACGATTAACATTACGTGCGGCTCCGCCAAGGATTTCCCGCCATGTATCCACGCCTCGCATCTCACCGACGACCACCTGCAGCGTCCCTTCTCCTGTCATGTTACTGTGAAAGCCGACTTTAAGCTTTGTCTTCTAGCATGAATCAATCAGCCATCTCATTAAATTCAATAAAGGTGATCAGCCATTTGTTTTCATATTTTGCGTTGTTGTTTTTTTTCGCGGGGGCGGGGAGAAGGGGGGTGCGGCCTGCGAGGCTCCCGGTAGTCGGCTGTGCGGCCCGCGGCCCTCTGGAGGTTGGTGACCCCAGATTTAGGGAAATAAAAGAGGCTTGGTTGAAGTCTGACCAGCAGTGCTGTGGTATGTCAGGAATTTGGATTTTCATGTCTTGTCAGTCACTCAGGGTGAGTTACATCCCTGTCCCTAGAGGATTATAATCTAATTTTGTACCTGAGGCAATGGGACTCTTAATTAGAATTTACAGAACTAACAGAGACCAGAGATACTAAGTCATACTCATTAGGCATGTGACACATGTGAATGGAGGGGATCTCATGCATAGACACAAAAATCTCTTCCTCTAACACATTTCAAGCTGACCTACTCCCTTCACTCTCAGGGTCATCATCCTACTGCCATGTGCCCAGGGCCATGCAAGGGTTTCTACTGCCCAAGGCAGAACCTGGCCATGACAGTCCCCACCCCACGCCACCACTAAGCTGAGCTGCTGCCACCCTGTGCTGCCGATTCCTTCTTCTGGGAGGGGGGCCAGAAGCAGGGGGGGCACTTTGGGCCACCACTTTGATGCTCACTTCGGCACACCTGGCCTGCCGCTTCTGCCCCTCTCTGACAGGAAGTTGCATCAGAGGGAGATCAGAAGTAACATGCCATGCTTTTCATGCCACTAGCACCAAAGTGGCGGCACAAAGCTGCCGTGCCATCCAGTAGGGAACCACCCTAGGTGGTCGCCTAGTGGATAGGCTGGCCCTGCATGTGCCATCCAGATTCTCTGAAGCATTGTATATCAGCTGTGTATGCCATGGTCCCTCTGAATGCTGGGGCGTGCTCAGGCTCTCATGGGTTCCACCTTCTATGCAGGATATTTTCAACAGAAGGGGCTGGGCCTAGAAGAACTTGAGTTCATGCCTGCGCTCAGATGAACTGTGGAGTGCACAGTTGCTTTACAATGATTCAATTACTAATCAGATCAACTCCATGTAACTCTCATATCAACAGTATAAACAAAAATAGAGTTACAAAGTAATAGCTCATGAAACTTCAGGCTACAAACAATGAATGAGTGCTAGTCAAACATATATTGTCTCTAAACTAGCTGGAAACAAAAACCCACCATCTGTTGAGTGTCATTGGGTTTTTATTTCTAGCTGGTTTAGAAACAATGTATGTTTGACTAGCATTCATTCATTGTTTGCAGCCTCAGGTTTCATGAGCTATTACTTTGTAATTTTTGTTTACAATGATTCAGGACAGCCAATACGAGGTAGTGTGATGACAATACTGGGAAGAGGGGAGGGAAGGGATGCTGGACAAGGGGGAAAGGGAAAGGGGGAGTGCTGTATATAGAGGCAAGGGGAAGATGAGAGGAGGGGAGGGGAAACAGGAGAAGGGGAGCATCGCCGGGGCCACCCTTTCCATCTCTGAGAGACTCATTATCTTGCATCTACATTATCTTCCAGAATAGTGTCCATGTACAGCATCTCCTCCTTCCTCTCTTCTCTGTGTCCAGCATCTTTTCCTATCCCCTTCCCTGTCATTGCCATCACACTACCTCTTGCTGGCAGCTTGATCGTTGGGGTGGGCCACCGTGGCATCTCTGAGAGACTCATTATCTTACATCTATATTATCTTCTGGATTATCTTCTGTATACAGCATCTCCCCCTTCCCCATGCTCAGCATCTCTTTCCTCTAACCCTCCCCGCCATTGCTATCACATTACGCTAGCCATTCTGAATCAATGTAAAGCAACTGTGCACACCACGGTTTCTTTGAGCACTCAAGTTCTTCTAGGCCAATTTAGGTCACCTGCGGGGGGGGGGGGTAGAGAACATAAGAAGATATGCTCTATCTTTTGGTAGTGATAAAATGAGATATGCTGGTCAATGGGTAGAGGGGGGGGTAGTTGAGGTTAATAGGGGTTGCTATAGAAGAGAGATTGATTGATTACGGCCAATGAAAAAGGATTGCTTGGGGGAGGGATATGTGTGTATAAATGTATCCTGCAACTCCATGGAAAAAATCTCATTCATTGGACTTCAGTCTCAATCACTGGGGTAATAATCTCACTTTTTGAGATGGGCCACCCTCTGCATCTCTGAGATACTTATTATCGTGAGTCTGTAGATGAATTTATAGTCCTACGTAATACAATGTTAATTTAAGATAAGATATGCCATACTGGGTCAGACCAAGGTCCAGTTCAAGCCCAGTATTCTGTTTCCAACAGTGGCCAATCTAGGTCACATGTACCTAGCAGTATCCACAAAAGACACAAGTTCCACAATGCTTGTAATGGGTCAAGCATTGATATCTTCGGACACTTCATAATAAAGGTTTATGGACCTTACCTCCAGGAACTAGACCAAACCTTTTTAAAACCCAGCTACACAAACAGCCTTAACTAAATCCTCCGGAAACAAATACCATAGTTTGATTAAACTTAGAGTGAAAAAATATTTCTTTTATTAGTCTTAAATAGTTTACCCTGTAGCTTCATTGCATGTCCCCTAGTCTTTCTATATTCTGATAAGGTAAACAATCGATCTACGTTTACCCGTTCCACTCCGTTCATTAATTTATAGACTTCTATCATATCTCCCCTCAGCCATCTCTTTTCCAGGTTAAAGAGCCCTAACCTTTTTAGCCTTTCTTCATAGGAGTATCCTTCCATCCCCTTTACCATTTTGGTGGCTCTTCTCTGTACCTTTTCTAAAATCGCTATATCCTTTTTAAGATACGGCGACCAGAATTGCACACAATAATCTAGGTGCGGTTCACCTGGGAACGCTATAGAGGCATTATAATATCTTTTGTTTTATTTTCCACCCTTTCCTTATCATACTAGCATTCTATTTGCTCTCTTGGCCGCTGCGCACACTGGGCGAGGGTTTTAACATGGTATCCACAATGACGCCTAAATCTTTTTCCTGGGTGGTGGTTCCTAATGTGGAACCTTGCATCATGTAACCATAGTTTGGGTTGTTCGTCCCTAGGTGCATAACCTTGCACTTGTCCTATTAAATTTCATCTGCCATTTTGATGCCCAGTCTTCCAATTATCAAGATCCTTTTGCAATTTTTCACAATCCTCTTGGGTTTTAACAACTTTAAATAGTTTTGTGTCATCTGCAAATTTGATAACCTCACTCGTTATTCACTTTCCAGGTCATTTATGAATATGTCAAAAAGCAGCGGACCCAGCACAGATCCCTGGGGTACACAACTATTCACCTTTCTCCATTGGGAAAATTGGCCATTTAGCCCTACCCTCTGCTTTCTATCTTTTAACCAGTTCCTGATCCACAATAGTACACTGCCTCCTATCCCATGACGCTTTAGTTTCGCCAAAAGTCTCTGATGAGGGACCTTGTCAAAGGCTTTCTGAAAGTCCAGATACACAATATCAACCGACTCACCTTTGTCCACCTGTTTATTCACTCTTCAAAAAAAACATAACAGATTAGTAAGACAAGATCTTCCTTGTCTAAAGCCATGTTGGCTGTCTCCCATTAGGTTTGTGACTATCTACAGGCTGAGTAATTTTATTCTTTATGATGGTTTCTACTTTTTTCCCGGTACTGACGTCAGGCTCACGGTCTGTAGTTTCACGGATCACCCCTGGAACCCTTTTTAAAAATAGGTGTTACATTTGGCGATCCTACAATCTTCAGGGATTAGAGATGATTTTAATGATAGTTCACAGATTACTGATAGCCAGTTTCTTCAATCTCAAATTTTCAGTTCTTTCAACACCCTTGGATGTATACCATCCGGACCCAGAGTGATTTGCTACTCTTCAGTTTATCTAATAGTTGTATAAGGATCATCTTACAGATGTATCGAATATTCCTTCAATTCTTGCCGCACCTTTCTAAAATACCACATAAGTCAAGAGTAACATCCCTACATCATCATCAGTAAAGACCGAATCACAGAATTCATTCAGTCTCCTCCCGCTATCGCCCTTTGTCGCCTCTTAGTGTACTCCACTTTAACCCCTTATCATCTAATGGACCAAACTTGACTCTCTCACAGGTTTTTGCTATGAATGTACTTGAAAATAAAAAAAAAAAAAAAAATGTCTTTAGTTCGCGTTTTTGCTTACGACAGCAAAGCTTCTTCTCACAATTTCGCTTCTGCATGCCTTATCAATGCCTTGCATGTGAACCTTGCAAGCCGTGCTTGTGCTGTTTACAGGCTTTCGGTCCCGTTTGGCTCTTTTTTTCCCATTTCCTGAAAAGATGCTTTTTTGGCAACACAACAGCCTCTGGACCTCAACTTTTAAACCATGCTGCCCCACCCAAAGGGGGGGTTTTTTCTGGACTTCCTTCCACTTTTCTTACCCCAAGGCATGGAATACAGCTGGTCTGCGGCTTTCCAACGATCATATTTTTCAACAACACCCAAGCTTGACTTGTAAGTCTTTCTTTAACCTTCTTGTAACCTGCCTCCTTTTAGTTTTTTTTAAACTGTTGTCCTCATTTTATCATAGTCTCCCTTCGAAAAGTTTTAAACAGGGCTAGTAATGTCCGGATGTCCGTACTATCCCTCCTCACTAATTAAATCAAAGGCGATCATGGCTATGATCACTTATTGCCCACGGGGGGCGCCAATACCCCTCTATCTCTTGCACTAGATATAGGTGTTCCACTAAGGACTAGGTCTAATATGGCTCTCCCCTCTGGTCGGTTCATGAACCAGCTGCGGCTCCAAGAAGCAGTCATTATTTCATCTAGGAACTTTATCATCCCTAGCATGATCCTGACGTAGACACTGAACAGTCCGATACCGGGGTAATTGAAATCAACCATTATTATTACTGCGCTGTAACTTTTGTTAGCTTCCTTGATTTCTTTGGAGAATTCCATCATCCATTTGGTCATTCTGGCCAGGTGTCTCGATAGTACACCCCCACTGCCATCGCATTCCCCCTTTTATATGGGAATGTCAATCTATATAGATTCTACAGCAGATTTTGTTTTCGGCAAAACTTAATCCGTTCGAAGTCAAGGCCTACTAAACAATAGAGCGCAACACCTCAACCAATTGGATCAGAAGATATATCATTACGATAAAGTTTGTACCCAGGTATCACAGTGTACCACGGGTTTGTCCTCCTCTCCACCAGGTCTCTGAAATTCCAATCATATCTAACCTTTCAGTCTAGTGATATAATATTTCTAACTTCTCCAATCTTAGCTGTTTAGACTTCTAGCATTTGCATACAAGCCTTGTCTGAGAACTGGAATTTATTCATGTTAATTTGGCTATTGTTAGGACATGGGTAACTTGGGATCTTTAAGCTCTGTCTGGCTCCATACTTGAGGGGCATTTGGGATACTGTACTCTGTTGTTGCGACATATATAGTAGCCAACAAGATTTAAATGTGGAATTGCATGAAACGGCTACATAGAAACTGAAACTTCTGGTATCTCAACAGCAATTGAATCTATGGTATCTAGATACTAGGGAATATTGTGAGAACTCCAGGTAACTAGGTATAACTATGAGGAAGCCAGTAGCCAATTATGCATGGTGGGAACTATTTTTACCTATGAGAGGCATCGTAGTGTCTAGAGAATGAAATGCAATTAGTTAAATGCTATGTTAATGTACTGCTTGTAGGGGTGCTCTGGACAATTTAAGGAAATGCGTAATATTTTCCATGGCTGTAATAACTGATAAAAAGTATACTGATGCGAATTCAGCCTTTTTTGTATTCTAGGCCTAGAGAGGATCAAGTAACATTATTGGCAAATGCTCTACACTACTGTTGTTGAAATTGTTTATTTTTCAAATGCTGCATCTTGACAAAAGTAGTTAGATAAGACAGAAACCACGGACATAGCAGAGCAAACTATTAGCATAGTAGGGGGCCAAAACCTATAAACCGTGCACTGATATGTAACAATCTGTTGGGTACTTTGAAACTTGACTTCAGGAAAAGTATTGTGCACGGGGGGAACTTGTAAAACAAAACAAAAAACAAAAAAACCCTCGTTGTTTTTTTGAGTTCCTCTAAGGCCAGGATGGCTAGAAAAAGCCAGACATAGGGGCTCGTTAAGACTTTTTCGTACACGTTGGACTTGGGACACAAGGGTTGGCCCTGAACCTCTGTTAACGGTTCAAGTTAGGGGTACCTGGCATTACAGGACTTGATCGCTTGGTGGCACCATCCCTGAAGTTTCTTGCTTTCCTCAGAGAGGTTTTAAGCAGATTTGTCCTCCCATGGGTCCCAGTAGATTCCCCAGTGGAGCCTTTCAAGCTGTTGAAAAAAAACTGAAAGGGCTCCCTTTTGAGCCAACAAACTATAAGGCGTCTCTCAAAAGATTTGGTACTCTTGACGTTTGTGGCGTCTAGTATGGCAAAGTTGCTGCTCTCACCAGTATAGACGTGTTTGGAGGCTTACAGAGGCCCTGTCCATGCATGGTCCAAAACCCTTTTTGGCCATCTCAGTGGCTTCATTGACTTTATGAACAGTGCTAATCCTTCCTTCTAATAGGTTGGCCTCTGGTATCTCATTCATTTTTCACCTCAATAAGTATAGGTTATTTAGCCCTATATTTCAGAGGAACATGCGGTCAGAATAACTTTCTGTGTTGCACAGAATGATGAGGGTATTGCTCGATACCTAGAGAGAGACCAGTCCTTTTTGTTGGTTGGGCAATCTTTTTGTTCTCTTTAGCAGTCCAAGGAAAAGGACAGGCACTGGGCCAAGTCTTTGAGTTCACTACTGGGATCAGGAGGCAAGTGGTTTCAGCATACGTTCTGGCCGGGAGGTTGGTACCGGAGGATGTCAGGACTCACTCCATTAGGTCACAGGACTCCTCATGGGCTGAAGGAATGCCTTGTTGATCTCCATAAGACATGTGTAAAGTGGCTTCCTGGTCCTCTCTAAGTACTTTTGTTGAAACACTATAAATTAGCATGTAGGGATGTACAGTGCTGATGGCAAATTTGGCAAGGCTTGTTCTGACCAGCGCATATTCTTCCTTCCAAAACTGGGGTCTTAGGCGGTCCCACTTGTCCCTGGACTGGTTCTAGCAGGATCATAAGGGATGGGAAAAATGTTAACTACCCAGATAGTTTGCTTTCCTTGAATATTGCTAGATTCAGTCCAGGACCAACTCTGGGAGGACTTTCCTACACGGGTGGGAAAGCCCCTGGAGACTTTACCAACGCATGTATGTGGCAGTACATATGAAGATTCATTGTGATAACCGAGCCAAACATGTGTTCCAAGTGTTGTTTTCTGATTTGTTGGACTGTTATTTTTTTATCTCTGAGTATTTTCAGTCTTGATTACTGCTTGCGGAAATGTCTTCACTGGCTTCTCTCAGTAATGCATCAGTGGTTGTATACCTTCTGACAAGATGTTCAAGTCTGTCTCCATCTGCTGAGCAATTTTTCGGGGGAGTATCAACGCCACTCATCGTGAACTGGTTTAGCAGGATTCAAGGAAATTATCTGGGTATATAAAATGTTTCACTTTTGCCCGCCGGGATGGGGATCAGTTATTAAATAGTACCTTTACTGGGGTGAATAGCTCTTGGAAACTGCCCGCATTATGTATGTAGACTATGTATCCATATACAGGAAAATATGATTCCCAGTTATGCAGTTTTGCCGTATTGTCCTGGGAGGGTTTGGTTTTTGGGGCTGATCATGATTGCTGAGTGTAAGTATTCAAATATCCAGGTAGGGAGGTGACGGGGACTGAAAGTTAATTGAGGGGGGGGGGGGGGAGGGGCGCAAGGCTTGAAAGGTCGTTCTTAGAGTGCCTAATACTCTCAAACCAGAATATGCAATTTGAAAGAGCTCAGAATACGAAACTACGGTACAATAGTAGTCTGCATTATTCAAGTGGAAAAGTCAGGTCTAGAACAACAGGTCATGAAGTGGAAAGACCCAGGAGCAATATTAGAAAATATTATTTCACTAGAAAGAGTTGTAGGCTTCTGGAACAAGCTCCCAGTGGAGGGTGGTGAAGGGGCATAAAAAGTTAGCATAATGTCTTAGATAAGCACAGAGGTCTTTTAACTTGATACATGCAATGAGGAACAATCAGATATCCATGATGGGCTCCACGGCATCCTTGCTAAAGGAAGCAAAAAGGGGGGACTGCCTTACAGGTCTGGGCACCAGTCCACTAGACAAATGCAAGCCCGATTAGGATGTAGAAAGCAGACATACTGAGAAGGCGGTAAATTCTTCGATCCTGTGGGGAACGTCTAGATGGGGTTTGGAGATAAAAGCCAAGGAAGACGTCCCCTCATAGCAAGTTCAAATAGGCCTAGCATTCAAAAACACTGACTTTAGCGAAGATGGCCAAGTGCACGAAGGAGACCACGTACCAATGTTTGTGCCATTGATGCTGTCTTTAACGTACATAACGTGTATTACTTTCTGGTTGTCCAAACCTACCCGGAAGTGATGACCGTTCTATGACATGTTGCTCTTTCATTGCTCATAAACGTAAAGGGCACGGTTGGCGTTGTAATCGCTGCCATCATTACTGCTTGCATACTCTCCCTCTGACTGCTGTCTGTACTTAAAGTTGCCATTACCACTGATTTGTGAATTGCTGCTGTCCTTCGGTTACCTTCCCAGTTACTCCTCCGGTTGTCCTGCCTACCACGGAAGTTGAAGATCTTAAAACTGTGCATCTCTCATTGTTCTAACTTCAAAAAGCACCATGGCGTTCCGCGCTGCCATGCATCTGCCAAAGGAGCGCGCCCCAAGGAGTAGGTGGGGGAGGCATATTCGATCTTTGACTTAGGACTGTACCGACATCTTGGACACAGCATCCTCATGTAAGTCCACTTTCTTACATATTCTTTTCCTAGTGTCCTATTCTGAGCAATTAGCTCATATTACCATTCACTGAAGCTGGCATCACATCATACCGTCAGGGCTGTTGCCGGTCACCTGGCACTAATGTTGACAATATATCACTGTGCTTACATCTAGGTCCTCTATGACGTCCCCCGCCTGGATCCGTCCAACATGTTCATCAGTCTGGCATCTTAAAATTGCAGGTCCCTCCGCATCAAAAACTTCACTAATAACAGGATTTATGTGTCCAGCACTCCCTGGATGCTATGTTCCGCACCAAGACCTTGGTTCCAGGCATGGGGAGGAGGAACTTCTCCATCTGAGGCGCTTGCCCCTGAACTTCCTGGCCTTTCAAACTCCATGGGTAGGTTTGCAACGGGTTTGGGGGCGTAGCCATTCTCTATCAGGATCTAATCTGAACGTATGGAGGTATCTGCAATCCATTGCACTACCCAGAGTGCCTCTATCTACAGACTGGTCTACATCTCCTCCCTTGCACCTTCTTTTGGTTTATGTACCATTTTCCATTCATTATGACCTTTGGGATGCCTTCCTCATGGCATTGACTGAAAGTCTCCCTGGCCTTTCTTTACCTGCTGGTCTTTCTTAGGAGGATTCAATTCATATCTCTCCACCAACCGTTGCGCCCTCGAGATCGAGCCGTCCGCACGCCCTCGAATGATCTCTCCCTTCAGCAGTGTATTAGCATTGCTACTCATTCTGCTGGACATCCGGTGGATCTTAGTTTCTCATCAGATGACATTACCTTGTCCACCAACAGATATCTTGGCATTGGCCCTTCCGTCGGACAGATCCATATCCTGAAGAATGGTTTTCACCTTAAAAAGTGCCTGGGTTGGTACCACATTCTTCCCAAATCAGATTCCGTGTGCTCTCTGGTACAAGCTAATACATAGGATCCATCCGGCTACTTTTGAGGCCTTCCCGTCAGATGCACACTCTTTTTCCTCCTGACTTTGCCACACTCTCCCACGGATTCACAGGCCCCCCAAAAGCTTGGGACATGTTACTTTCATCGGCCATGGACAGGCTCGCCCCTAGGGTTCCTGCTTGACCATCCTCACCCCTCTCACACATCAACCAGTGGTTTACCAATGGGCTGCATCTTGCAACACTCATATTTGTTGCCGTGCACAAGGACTTTGACATCGGCATCCCTCTCCAACCTCACTGGGTCGGTTTTGAGCCTCATATCACCACTATAGGTAAATGATTAATTTTGCTAAGTCCACGTACTATTCTAATTGTATTTCCTTAGCTTCCAACGCATCCTGTCATTATATATACCCTCTGTTTCCACTGTCTGCTCCTCGCAGTAATGTCTTGGCCTGCCCCTCCCCCCTCCAACTGCCCCCTAATCTGGCTGCATTGGCAGTTTTCTTTGCTGACAAAAATCAGTCCCTGCGCCTGAATTTCCTGGATGGTCCTACCCCTCCTCTATCCAACCCTCCCATTACCTTTCCTGTGATTCCACTGACTCATCTTCCACCACTGAACAGTGGACATATTCATACTTGGACTTGTTTCCATTCATGTTACTATGTCTGAGCTATCGAAGCTCCTTAGTTCTCACACAACACTCACCTCCCCTACTCGACCCTATCCCTTCCCATTGGCGGTCTGAGCCATCGCTGGCCCTTCTCCCCTTCTTGCTCATCATGCTAAACTCTAGTCTTTCCTCCCGGGGCCTTTTCCTTCTTCATGAAAGCCTGCTGACATTTTGCCCCATTCTGAAAAATAAACATCTCTGGACCCTTTCCCGCACATTAGTATCCGGTTTTTACCTTCCTTTCCTATCTAAAATCTTGGAAACGGCAGTAGTCTTTTCCCAGCTATAATCACCTTGATTCTAACTTGGCCCTTCATCCCAGACAGTGTGATTTCGGAAACCATTCTCATCGCTCTCCTAAATGAATTGCATGTGGCACATGAGTCGGGGTGATTTTCTATTGCAGTATCATGGAATCTCTCCACTGCATTTGATTTAGTGAATCACACTATCCTTTTATCTCGTCTCTATGGACTGTTGGGATCTGCGGAATAATCCACCCGGTGTTTCAGTCTGTGCTTATCACCCAGCTCTTCAAAAATCTATTTCTTGCACCAGTGAATGTATTTATTCAACAATCTGGATTTTCGCGCAAACTATTATGCCGATGATACTATTCGTCGTTAACGTACTAGTTCTTTGTCCCCAGGATCTTGGCACCTTAAAGAAATGTATGGCCTGGGGTCTCTTCCTGGTGCGTCATCTAACTACTTGCATTTCAATCCTACTAAATCAGCAGCCATTTGGTTCACTTTTTTGGCATCCCTCCCCCCACCTTGGCCCCCCACTCTCCGTGGGTACCACTATACCTCTGACGCCAACCCTCTGGTATGTGGGCATTGTACTTCACTCTTTCCTCTAGTGCCACCAACATCTCTCCTCCTGTCATGCGCTGGTCTTTTTAGCAATATTAATTAGTCATTTGGTTGTACACATCTCTGATGCCCCGGCCTGGGTGGTCCAATCAAATATGGATAATAAAGATAAAGGAGTTGGCAGGGTGGGAGGAGATAAAGGGACGTGGAAGTGCACGTGGGCTAAAACTAAAGGAGGCAATTAAAAGGGGCAAAGAGATTAAAAATATGTAAGGAAAAGTAAATAAAAACAAGAGGAAAAGGAAACCTATTCGTTTTTCTAAAGGATTGTGACTGCACAAATAAACGCAAAAACCCACAGCTTTCACAAAATTCAGAAGTTCGCAAACAGCGTAAACACAACAAAAAGAATACAGGAATAAAGCATTTAAAAGAGACAAAAAGAGAAGTCAAGCATAAATCAAAGGCAGAAGAAAAGAGGTGGCTAAAGATCTAAAGCATGGCAATTATAAAACTTTTTTTAAGGCTAGATTCAGGAGGAAGAGGAAGATCAGAGGTGATGGAATTGCAAGACTCAAAAGTGCTGAGAACGGATTCATGGAAAGTGACATTGAAAAAGCGAAAATGCTAAACAAATACTGTTTTTACTAAAGAAAATCCTGGAGAAGGACCACCCATGATTGACAAATATACAAATGGGAATGGAGTAGATAAGAACATAAGATATGCCGTACTGGGTCAGACCAAGGTCCATCAAGCCCAGTATCCTGTTTCCAACAGTGGCCAATCTAGGTCATACGTACCTAGCAGTTTCCCCAAAAGACACAGGTTCCACAATGCTTGTATTGTGTCAAGCATTGATATTCTGGGCCCCTTTTTAATAATGGTTTATGGACCTTTCCTCCAGGAACTTGTCCAAACCTTTTTTAAACCCAGCTACACTAATAGCCTTTACTACATCCTCCGGTAACAAATTCCAGAGTTTGATTACATGTTGCGTGAAAAAATATTTTCTTTTATTAGTGTTAAATAGTTTACCTTGTAGCTTCATTGCATGTCCCCTAGTCTTTCTATATTCTGATAACGTAAACAATAAATCTACGTTTACCCGTTCCACTCCGTTCATTAATTTATAGACTTCAATCATATCTCCCCTCAGCCGTCTCTTTTCCAGGTTAAAGATCCCTAACCTTTTTAGCCTTGCTTAATAGGGGTATCCTTCCATCCCTTTATCATTTTGGTGGCTCTTCTCGAAACCTTTTCTAATAACGCTATATCCTTTTTAAGATACGGCGACCAGAATTGCACACAATATTCAAGGTGCGGTCGCACCATGGAACGATACTGAGGCATTATAATATCCTTTGTTTATTTCCATTCCTTTCCTTATGATACCTAGCATTCTATTTGCACTCTTGGCTGCCGCTGCACACTGGGCCGAGGTTTTTAACATGTTATCCACTATGACGCCTAGATCTTTTTCCTGGGTGGTAGTTCCTAATGTGGAACCTTGCATCGTGCAACCATAGTTTGGGTTGTTCTTCTCTAGGTGCATAACTTTGCACTTGTCCACATTAAGGGGTATGTTTACTAAAGTGCGGTAAACGTGAATAATGCGCTTTGTACGACGTTAACGATCATAAGTGCAGTATAACGCGCATAATCACGCACCAACGACCATTAACGTCATACTACGCGTGTTAACCGTAGTTAACGATCGTAAAGCCCCGCGGCGCGTTAAAACAGCGCAGAAGGTGGAGAGTGGGCGGAGAGAAGGGGTCAATGGGCGGAGAGTGGGCGGGGAGAGGCTCCCCTCACACTAACGCGCTGAAGTGCAGAGCTCAATTCCAACGCGAATGAAACCTGTCGTTAAAGGCATATTAAAGGGAAGAGAAACCATTTCCGTCAGCAATGTACAGCAAAACCGGGGAAACCTACAAAACGTGAGCAGTGTGATACATGTGCACAGAACAAAATTGCAAATAAAACTTTAGAATGACCACAAGAAACAGTGTAAAAATTATAATTCAGCTGGGCAACAGTGATAGCAATGGGCAACAATAAAAAACACTCCCAGGAAAGCTCCAAAAAAAAAGAAATGATGTGTGGAAAGGGTCTACACTCCGTAGACCCTTTCAAACAATCATTTCATTTTATTGGAGCTGTCCTGGGAGTGTTTGTTAATGTTGCCCAATGATATCATTGTTGCCCAGCTTGGTTATGGGTGTGTGCCCCTTTTTCCGAGGTCTTTTTGAGGTTTATGTGCACGTTTGTCTCATACAAGGTAAATGAGCCCACAGTAAAATTGTGCAGAGCAGGGTTTCCGACCTCGTCAGGCCAGTTTTCCTACATCCAGGGACTGCACTGTCTCTGTGGCCACAGTGTGGTGCAACAGACAACAGCCAGTGGCTGTAAAAGCAGAGGGTCACAGGTTTGAATCCCACAGGCTGGGGCTCCTGCCAAGCCAGTACTCATAGTTTTACCAACCACTAAACAGTGATAGTATAGACTATCCTTTATTGCAGAGAACTTAAGCATGGTTAATACGACTATATTTTACCAAACCAAACACAGACACCATACACAGGCGTATTACCCTTAGAGCAGAGTCTCGCAAATGCAGTCCTGGAGGGCCCCACAACATTCAGGTTCCATGCTGCCTCTAATAAAGATGCCGGTGCTGCATATCTATGCACCACCCCCATGGCTTGCAGATGTAGCTCATGCATATTTATGAGGGACAGCATGAAAACCCGAACAGTGTTTGGAACACCAGGACTGGAGTTGGGAAACTCTGCCGTTAAGCAGCAGCCAACAGGGCCGGACACACCCACACACACACCCACAGGCCCCATTGGCCAATGCCTCCTGGAGAGGCAGGGCATTGGGCCCTGCCTGTATCTCCCAATACTAGCAGTTGCATACATTAGCAATGCCACCCTACACGGCGGATATGGTACACAGCCATCAAACGTTTCCTATGATAACTGGCAGATATCAATTCTTACGTTAAGCACATTTTGCTCATTGAGCTCCACCATTAACAATCATTTTCTGATGTCTGCGGTGTGTGCTGCAGGTCTGGTCTCTGATAGTGTTTACCACCCTGGGGAGTGACCCCCAACAGTATTGCGTACCATATCCATGCCTGTACTGTGCCCAGGACTGGTGTGGTGGGTATGGGTGCTGAACACCTCTATAGTAGCACAATGCTGGCATAGGTGTTCGGGTGGCTGTCTGTCTATCCAGTGTGTGGTGGCTGCAAACACCTTCCACAGCCCACACTGCCAGCAATGTTGCCAGTATTGGGCTGCCAATGTGCATAATGAGGAGCAAGGTACCATGGGTATAGGCCGGACAGGGTGGCCTGGCCAGGGTGCATCTGCACAGGGCATAGGGCACTGACTGGGACATTTTAGTGCATGGCCACCACCTACACAGACAGGGTGACCTCAGTATGTCCTGCTGAGAGTTATCTATCTCCATGACTGTGCAGTGACCACAGCATGGCTAGGCACCCCCATAGTGCTATATAGCATTTCTCTCATGTGATAGATATGGGTTTCCTTTTGGGGCCCAGTCACTGATTTTTCTGCTTGCTGTGTATGCTGACTTCCCAGTTCTGGGTGCATGCATCTCCACTGGGCACATGCACTATTGACTAACTAGCAGGCTGTTTGCAGCTGGTATGTGTCTTGATGGAGTGGCTTGCAGGGTGCAGCGGCTGATGGCTTGCAGCAGGAGAATATCAGATAGTGGTGGGGGTGCAGCTTAGCATATCCAGGCCTGATGTCTGTCTGCTATTGTGTTATGGATGTGTACAGAGCTGCATTGACTGCGCTGTGGGGCTTGTCTGTTCCTCAGCAGGACTGGGGTGATGTTCCCCTCTACTGCCACCTTTGCAGAGAGGTAGAATGTGGATCTCATTGTTAGGAGACCCTGTTTGCTGCCCTGGGGGAGGGGGGTGGTGGTCCATGGGGGCTACACCTGACTGAAACAGACAGAGATAGCCAAGGTGGTTTCTGCAGAAACTACCTATCTCACACATTAAACACTGCTTTGGACCTGCGCCATGGCCTCTTTCAGCCATGGACGGTGCTGTGGACCTGGTGCTGGGCGCCTCACTGCACCCTCAGGGTGAGCACAGTACCCAGCACAATGTTACGGTGTGTAGATACACTGTTCCAGTACAACACACGGTCAGGACCCCCATACCAGGCCGAGGTGCTGTGGGGGTGCATTCCCCATGGTGTGTATCTGTGGACACCTGATTTGCATGTGCAGTGCATCATGGGGTGTGACTGGCACAATCCAATCCTGTGAAAATCCAGCACCTGCTCACAGGCTCTGATAAACCATAGGCCATCACACGTACATCTGTTAGCATAATGCATAGGTGCAAGACACCCTAAAGAGTCTGTAATATAAGGTGCCCACGCTGGTAAAAACACACGTACCCAAGCACGATTGTACGCACGCACCAACGGACGCAGCTGCGCACGGGGCTACGCACATACCAACGCACGCAGCCACGCACGCACCAACGTACGTGGCTAGGCACACTCCGAGGGTGTGTTTCTGACACCACTACTCAACGTAAAGAAAAACATGCCTCCTTATTCCCTATGTAATGTACAGGGTGATGCCTGGGCCAGCCTTCTGCGTTAGGCACACTGGGGACTCGAACCCATGCTGCCTGTAACAGTGGTCAGTACCGTAACCATTGTGCTACAGCTCTGTTTCAGTGCTTTGTGTCTGTACGCCTTCTTATGATTAACGCGCAGTAACGCGCCACGGCGCCCTGTAACGCTCGTTAGTTTTTGGAACGCGCGTTAGTGGTAACGATGTACCGCCCATGTCTTATTTGGGGTTTCTGTCACTACCGCGGCTCCTAACGTGAATTGCACTAACGCAGTTTAGTAAACATACCCCTAAATTTCATCTGCCATTTTGATGCCCAGTCTTCCAATTTATCAAGATCCTCTTGCAATTTTCCACAATCCTCTTGGGTTTTATGAAAACTTTAAATAGTTTTGTGTCATCTGCAAATTTGATAACCTCACTCGTTATTCCTTTTCCAGGTCATTTATGAATATGTCAAAAAGCAGCGGACGCAGCACAGATCCCTGGGGTACACCACGATTCACCTTTCTCCATTGGAAAAATTGGTCATTTAGCCCTATCCTCTGCTTTCTATCTTTTAACCAGTTCCTGATCCACAATAGTACACTGCCTCCTATCCCATGACTCTGTAGTTTTGCCAAAAGTCTTGATGAGGGACCTTGACAAAAGCTTTCTGAAAGTCCTAATACACTATATCAACCGACTTACCTTTGTCTACCTGTTTATTCACACCTTCAAAAAGCATAACAGATTAGTAAGACAAGATCTTCCTTGTCTAAAGCCATGTTGGCTGTCTCCCATTAAGCCATGACTATCTACATGTTCAGCAATTTTGGTCTTTATTATGGTTTCTACCATTTTTCCCAGTACTGACGTGAGGGCTCACCGGTCTGTAGTTTCCCGGATCACCCTTGGAACCCTTTTTAAAAATTGGTGTTACGTTTGTCATCCTCCAATCTTCAGGTATTACAGATGATTTAATGATAGTTCACAGATTACTAATAGCATCCACAGAAGATGATGGTTTGAACAGCTTGTAAAACTGAAAGTGGACAAGCCATGGGACTGGATGGGATGTATCCCAGGATACTGAAAGATCTCAGAGAGCATTCTTGCAGGGCCTTTTATAGGATGTTTTTAATAGATCCTTGGAGACCCCGAAACAAGTTCTGAAGGGACCTCTAAAAAAGGGCCCCCAGGTGTGGTACCTTTTCCACAACAGTGGTAATAGGGCAAGACAGTGGGCAACACTACAGGCCGGGTAAACCTTACCTTGGTAGTGGGAACAAGTAATGGAGGTGCTCCTGAAAGAGAGAATAATGGACTTTCTCAAAACCATTAGGTTACATGATCAGAGGCACAAAATGGGTTTTAACCAAAGGACGATCTTGTCAAACAAATCTGATTGAAGTTCTTTGGGTGACCGGAGAAGATTAGATCAAAGGGCATTGCGATGGATGTTAATCTACCTAGATTTCAGCAAAGCCTTTGATACGTTCATCAAGGAGGTTTTATCAATAAAATGGACTAGCCTGGGGATGGTCCCCAAGGTGATGAACTGGATACAGAAATTGATTGACTGACAGACAACAGCAAGGTGAAGGTAAATGGAACTCAACCTCGGATGAAAGTGAAGGTGATTAGTGGTGTGCCCCAGGGATCGGTCCTGGAGGTCAATACTGTTCAATGTATTTGTGAGGATATTGCTGAAGGACTGAATGAAAAGTCTGTCTTTTTACAGATGACATGAAAATTTGCAACAGAGTGGACACCCCTGAGGGAATGGATAAACATGAGGGAAAGATCTGCAAAATGCTGGAAGAATGGTCTAATGTTTGGCAGTTAAGATTTAATGTGAAGGAAGTGCAGGTAATGCACTTGGGATGCAGAAATCCAAGGGAGTTTGGTATGAGATAGCGGGCCCCCCCCCCCCCCCCAATAGGTTGGTTGTGCACGGACCAGGAGAAGGACCACGGAGAGTGATTGTTTCTTAGGATCTGAAAGTGGCAAAACATGTGTGACAAGGCGGTGGTCAAAGCTAGAAGGATGCTGGGTTGCATACAGAGAGGAATCACCAGCAGAAAAGAAGAGGTACTAATGCCACTGTACAAGTTACTGGTGAGCGGCCTCACTTGGAATAATTGTGTTCAGTTTTGAAGACCATATCTCACACAGGATAGAAACAGACTGGAAATGGTTTCAGAGGAAGGTGGACAAAAATTTATTTATTTAAGCAGGGTTTTTTTTTTATACTGCCTTTATGCCAAGGCAGTTTACCAGGGAAACAATAGACACACCTATTTGTGATTACATATAACATTGTTAGGGGAAGCAAACTTGAAGATATAAACAAAAAATGGGTTATGTATAGATGTTCACAGAGTGTGGTTGGGGTTATGGTGTGTGTAACTTACGTGATGTCATTTGGACCAAAGTGTTCAATAAACAGATGTGTTTTTAATAGTTTCTTAAGGTCTTGAGTCGATTGAGAGATTGATAACTTCCGGAAGTTGAGTTCCAAAATTGTGGAGCAAGTAGGGAAAATACTCTAATTTTTTTTGCTTATTTGCTGCGTAATCCTGGTCTTGAAGGGGGAATAAAATTGCTGATTTGTGATCTTGTTTTTCGGGGAGGGGCTTTGCAGTATTGATTTAAATTTTCCAGGTAGGGAGCTGATGCGTTATGGAATGATTTTTATAGATAATGGTTATGGACCTTGTATTTTGGTCTTTGGGTTTTCGATAGGCAGTGAAGGCTCTTTAGAGTTGGT